>CM077667.1:12867500-14297500 GCA_039707655.1 Elymus sibiricus
GCACTAAAGTGGGCGGCAACAGGACGGACGGGTGGCGCCGGAGTACCCCCCCCCCTCGGCAACCACATGGCACTAATGTGGGCGTCAAAAGGACGGATGGGTGGCGCCGGAGTACCCCCCCCCTCGGCAACCACGTGGCACTAATGTGGGCGGCAAAAGGACGGACGGGTGGCGCCGGAGTACCCCCCCTCTCGGCAACCACGTGGCACTAATGTGGGCGGAAAAGGACGGACGCGTGGCGCCGGAGTACCCCCCCCCTCGGCAACCACATGGCTCTAATGTGGGCGTCAAAAGTACGGACGGGTGGCGTCGGAGTACCCCCCACTCGGCAATCACGTGGCACTAATGTGGGCGGCAAAAGGACGGACGGGTGGCGCCGGAGTAACCCCCCTCGGCAACCACGTTGCACTAATGTGGGCGGCAAAAGGACGGACGGGTGGCGCCGGAGTACCCCCCCCCCTCGGCAACCACGTGGCACTAATGTGGGCTACAAAAGAACGGACGGGTGGCGCCGGAGTACCCCCCCCTCGGCAACCACGTGGCACTAATGTGGGCGGCAAAAGGATGGACGGGTGGCGCCGGAGTACCCCCCCCCCCTCGGCAATCACGTGGCACTAATGTGGGCGGCAAAAGGACGGACGGGTGGCGCCGGAGTACCCCCCCCTCGGCAACCACATGGCTGTAATGTGGGCGTCAAAAGTACGGACGGGTGGCGCCGAAGAACCCCCCCCCTCGGCAACCACGTGGCTGTAATGTGGGCGGCAAAAGGACGGACGGGTGGCGCCGGAGTACCCCCCCCCTCGGCAACCACGTGGCGCTAATGTGGGCGGCAAAAGGACGGACGGGTGGCGCCGGAGTACCCCCCCCCTCGGCAACCACATGGCCCTAATGTGGCCGGCAAAAGAACGGACGGGTGGCGCCGGAGTACCACCCTCGGCAACCAAGTGGCACTAATGTGGGCGGCAAAAGGATGGATGTGTGGCGCCGCAGTACCCGCCCCCCTCGGCAACCACATGGCACTGATGTGGGCGGCAAAAGGACGGACGGGTTGTGCCGGAGTACCCCCCCCCTCGGCAACCACGTGGGACTAATGTGGGCGGCAAAAGGACGGACGGGTGGCGCCGGAGTACCCCCCCCCTTGGCAACCACGTGGCACTAATGTGGGCGGCAAAAGGACGGACGTGTGGCGCCGGAGTACCCCCCCCCTCTCGGCAACCACGTGGCACTAATGCGGGCGGAAAAAGGACGGACGGGTGGCGCCGGAGTACCCCCCCCCCTCGGCAACCACGTGGCACTAATGTGGGCGGCAAAAGGATGGACGGGTGGCGCCGGAGTACCCCCCCTCGGCAACCACGTGGCACTAATGTGGGCGGCAAAAGGACGGACGGGTGGCGCCGGAGTACCCCCCCCCTCGGCAACCACGTGGCACTAATGTGGGCGGCAAAAGGACGGACGGGTGGCGCCGGAGTACCCCCCCCACCCTCGGCAACCACGTGGCACTAATGTGGGCGGCAAAAGGATGGACGGGTGGCGCCGGAGTACCCCCCGTCGGCAACCACGTGGCACTAATGTGGGCGGCAAAAGGACGGACGGGTGGCGCCTGAGTACCCCCCCCCTCGGCAACCACGTGGCACTAATGTGGGCGGCAAAAGGACGGACGTGTGGAACCGGAGTACCCCCCCGGCAACCACATGGCACTAATGTGGGTGGCAAAAGGACGGACGGGTGGCGCCGGAGTACCCCCCCCTCGGCAACCACGTGGCACTAATGTGGGCGGCAAAAGGACGGACGGGTGGCGCCGAAGTACCCTCCCCCTCTCGGCAACCACGTGGCACTAATGTGGGCGTCAAAAGGACGAACGGGTGGCGCCGGAGTACCCTCCCCTCGGCAACCACCTGGCTCTAATGTGGGCATCAAAAGTATGAACGTGTGGCGCTGGAGTACCCCCCCCCTCAGCAACCACGTGGCACTAATGTGGGCGGCAAAAGGACGGACGGGTGGCGCCGGAGTACCCCCCCCCTCGGCAACCACGTGGCACTAATGTGGGCGGCAAAAGGACGGACGGGTGGCGCCGGAGTACCCCCCCTCTCGGCAACCACGTGGCACTAATGTGGGCGGAAAAGGACGGACGCGTGGCGCCGGAGTACCCCCCCCCTCGGCAACCACATGGCTCTAATGTGGGCGTCAAAAGTACGGACGGGTGGCGTCGGAGTACCCCCCACTCGGCAATCACGTGGCACTAATGTGGGCGGCAAAAGGACGGACGGGTGGCGCCGGAGTAACCCCCCTCGGCAACCACGTTGCACTAATGTGGGCGGCAAAAGGACGGACGGGTGGCGCCGGAGTACCCCCCCCCTCGGCAACCACGTGGCACTAATGTGGGCTACAAAAGAACGGACGGGTGGCGCCGGAGTACCCCCCCCTCGGCAACCACGTGGCACTAATGTGGGCGGCAAAAGGATGGACGGGTGGCGCCGGAGTACCCCCCCCCCTCGGCAATCACGTGGCACTAATGTGGGCGGCAAAAGGACGGACGGGTGGCGCCGGAGTACCCCCCCCTCGGCAACCACATGGCTGTAATGTGGGCGTCAAAAGTACGGACGGGTGGCGCCGAAGAACCCCCCCCCCTCGGCAACCACGTGGCTGTAATGTGGGCGGCAAAAGGACGGACGGGTGGCGCCGGAGTACCCCCCCCCTCGGCAACCACGTGGCGCTAATGTGGGCGGCAAAAGGACGGACGGGTGGCGCCGGAGTACCCCCCCCCTCGGCAACCACATGGCCCTAATGTGGCCGGCAAAAGAACGGACGGGTGGCGCCGGAGTACCACCCTCGGCAACCAAGTGGCACTAATGTGGGCGGCAAAAGGATGGATGTGTGGCGCCGCAGTACCCGCCCCCCTCGGCAACCACATGGCACTGATGTGGGCGGCAAAAGGACGGACGGGTTGTGCCGGAGTACCCCCCCCCTCGGCAACCACGTGGGACTAATGTGGGCGGCAAAAGGACGGACGGGTGGCGCCGGAGTACCCCCCCCCTTGGCAACCACGTGGCACTAATGTGGGCGGCAAAAGGACGGACGTGTGGCGCCGGAGTACCCCCCCCCTCTCGGCAACCACGTGGCACTAATGCGGGCGGAAAAAGGACGGACGGGTGGCGCCGGAGTACCCCCCCCCCTCGGCAACCACGTGGCACTAATGTGGGCGGCAAAAGGATGGACGGGTGGCGCCGGAGTACCCCCCCTCGGCAACCACGTGGCACTAATGTGGGCGGCAAAAGGACGGACGGGTGGCGCCGGAGTACCCCCCCCCTCGGCAACCACGTGGCACTAATGTGGGCGGCAAAAGGACGGACGGGTGGCGCCGGAGTACCCCCCCCACCCTCGGCAACCACGTGGCACTAATGTGGGCGGCAAAAGGATGGACGGGTGGCGCCGGAGTACCCCCCGTCGGCAACCACGTGGCACTAATGTGGGCGGCAAAAGGACGGACGGGTGGCGCCTGAGTACCCCCCCCCCTCGGCAACCACGTGGCACTAATGTGGGCGGCAAAAGGACGGACGTGTGGAACCGGAGTACCCCCCCGGCAACCACATGGCACTAATGTGGGTGGCAAAAGGACGGACGGGTGGCGCCGGAGTACCGGCAACCACGTGGCACTAATGTGGGCGGCAAAAGGACGGACGGGTGGCTCCAGAGTACCCCCCCTCGGGAACCACGTGCCACTAATGTGGGCGGCAAAAGTACGGACGGGTGGCGCCGGAGTACCCCCCCCTCGGCAACCACGTGGCACTGATGTGGGCGGCAAAAGGACGGACGGGTGGCGCCGGAGTACCCCCCCCCTTGGCAACCACATGGCTATAATGTGGGCGTCAAAAGTACGGACGGGTGGCGCCAGAGAACCCCCCCCCTCGGCAACCACGTGGCACTAATGTGGGCGGCAAAAGGACGGACGGGTGGCGCCGGAGTAACCCCCCTCGGCAACCACGTGGCACTAATGTGGGCGGCAAAAGGACGGACGGGTGGCGCCGGAGTACCCCTCCCGGCAACCACGTGGCACTAATGTGGGCGTCAAAAGGACGGACGGGTGGCGCCGGAGTACCCCCCCCCCCCTCGGCAACACGGTGGTACTAATGTGGGTGGCAAAAGGACGGACGGGTGGCGCCGGAGTACCCCCCCCCCCCACGGCAACCACATGGCACTAATGTGGGCGTCAAAAGGACGGACGGGTGGCGCCGGAGTACCCCCCCCTCGGCAACCACGTGGCACTAATGTGGGCGGCAAAAGGACGGACGGGTGGCGCCGAAGTACCCTCCCCCTCTCGGCAACCACGTGGCACTAATGTGGGCGTCAAAAGGACGAACGGGTGGCGCCGGAGTACCCTCCCCTCGGCATCCACCTGGCTCTAATGTGGGCATCAAAAGTATGAACGTGTGGCGCTGGAGTACCCCCCCCTCGGCAACCACGTGGCACTAATGTGGGCGGCAAAAGGACGGACGGGTGGCCCCGGAGTACCCCCCCCTCGGCAACCACGTGGTACTAATGTGGGCGGAAAAAGGACAGATCGGTGGCGCCGGAGTACCCCCCCTCTCGGCAACCACGTGGCACTAATGTGGGCGGAAAAAGGACGGACGGGTGGCGCCGGAGTACCCCCCCCTCGGCAACCACGTGGCACTAATGTGGGCGTCAAAAGGACGGACGGGTGGCGCCGGAGTACCCCCCCCCCCTCGGCAACCACGTGGTACTAATGTGGGCGGCAAAAGGATGGATGGGTGGCGCCGGAGTACCCCCCCTCTCGGCAACCACGTGGCACTAATGCGGGCGGAAAAAGGACGGACGGGTGGCGCCGGAGTACCCCCCCCTCGGCAACCACGTGGCACTAATGTGGGCGGCAAAAGGATGGACGGGTGGCGCCGGAGTACCCCCCCTCGGCAACCACGTGGCACTAATGTGGGCGGCAAAAGGACGGACGGGTGGCGCCGGAGTACCCCCCCTCCCGGCAACCACGTGGCACTAATGTGGGCGTCAAAAGGACGGACGGGTGGCGCCGGAGTACCCCCCCCCCTCGGCAACCACGTGGTACTAATGTGGGCGGCAAAAGGATGGATGGGTGGCGCCGGAGTACCCCCCCCCTCTCGGCAACCACGTGGCACTAATGCGGGCGGAAAAAGGACGGACGGGTGGCGCCGGAGTACCCCCCCCTCGGCAACCACGTGGCACTAATCTGGGCGGCAAAAGGATGGACGGGTGGCGCCGGAGTACCCCCCCTCGGCAACCACGTGGCACTAATGTGGGCGGCAAAAGGACGGACGGGTGGCGCCGGAGTACCCCCCCCCCTCGGCAACCACGTGGCACTAATGTGGGCGGAAAAAGGACGGACGGGTGGCGCCGGAGTACCCCCCCCCTCGGCAATCACGTGGCACTAATGTGGGCGGCAAAAGGACGGACGGGTGGCGCCGGAGTACCCCCCCACCCTCGGCAACAAAGTGGCACTAATGTGGGAGGCAAAAGGACGGACGGGTGGCGCCGGAGTACCCCCCCCCCCTCGGCAACCACGTGGCACTAATGTGGGCGGCAAAAGGACGGACGGGTGGACCCGGAGTACCCCCCAGGCAACCACATGGCACTAATGTGGGTGGCAAAAGGACGGACGGGTGGCGCCGGAGTACCGGCAACCACGTGCCACTAATGTGGGCGGCAAAAGGACGGACGGGTGGCTCCAGAGTACCCCCCCCTCGGGAACCACGTGGCACTAATGTGGGCGGCAAAAGTACGGACGGGTGGCGCCGGAGTACCCCCCCCCTCGGCAACCACGTGGCACTAATGTGGGCGGCAAAAGGACGGACGGGTGGCGCCGGAGTACCCCCCCACGGCAACCACGTGGCACTAAAGTGGGCGGCAACAGGACGGACGGGTGGCGCCGGAGTACCCCCCCCCTCGGCAACCACATGGCACTAATGTGGGCGTCAAAAGGACGGATGGGTGGCGCCGGAGTACCCCCCCCCTCGGCAACCACGTGGCACTAATGTGGGCGGCAAAAGGACGGACGGGTGGCGCCGGAGTACCCCCCCTCTCGGCAACCACGTGGCACTAATGTGGGCGGAAAAGGACGGACGCGTGGCGCCGGAGTACCCCCCCCTCGGCAACCACATGGCTCTAATGTGGGCGTCAAAAGTACGGACGGGTGGCGTCGGAGTACCCCCCACTCGGCAATCACGTGGCACTAATGTGGGCGGCAAAAGGACGGACGGGTGGCGCCGGAGTAACCCCCCTCGGCAACCACGTTGCACTAATGTGGGCGGCAAAAGGACGGACGGGTGGCGCCGGAGTACCCCCCCCCTCGGCAACCACGTGGCACTAATGTGGGCTACAAAAGAACGGACGGGTGGCGCCGGAGTACCCCCCCCTCGGCAACCACGTGGCACTAATGTGGGCGGCAAAAGGATGGACGGGTGGCGCCGGAGTACCCCCCCCCCTCGGCAATCACGTGGCACTAATGTGGGCGGCAAAAGGACGGACGGGTGGCGCCGGAGTACCCCCCCCCCTCGGCAACCACATGGTTGTAATGTGGGCGTCAAAAGTACGGACGGGTGGCGCCGAAGAACCCCCCCCCTCGGCAACCACGTGGCTGTAATATGGGCGGCAAAAGGACGGACGGGTGGCGCCGGAGTACCCCCCCCCCCTCGGCAACCACGTGGCGCTAATGTGGGCGGCAAAAGGACGGACGGGTGGCGCCGGAGTACCCCCCCCTCGGCAACCACATGGCCCTAATGTGGCCGGCAAAAGAACGGACGGGTGGCGCCGGAGTACCACCCTCGGCAACCACGTGGCACTAATGTGGGCGGCAAAAGGATGGATGTGTGGCGCCGCAGTACCCGCCCCCCTCGGCAACCACATGGCACTGATGTGGGCGGCAAAAGGACGGACGGGTTGTGCCGGAGTACCCCCCCCCTCGGCAACCACGTGGGACTAATGTGGGCGGCAAAAGGACGGACGGGTGGCGCCGGAGTACCCCCCCCCTTGGCAACCACGTGGCACTAATGTGGGCGGCAAAAGGACGGACGTGTGGCGCCGGAGTACCCCCCCCTCTCGGCAACCACGTGGCACTAATGCGGGCGGAAAAAGGACGGACGGGTGGCGCCGGAGTACCCCCCCCTCGGCAACCACGTGGCACTAATGTGGGCGGCAAAAGGATGGACGGGTGGCGCCGGAGTACCCCCCCTCGGCAACCACGTGGCACTAATGTGGGCGGCAAAAGGACGGACGGGTGGCGCCGGAGTACCCCCCCCCTCGGCAACCACGTGGCACTAATGTGGGCGGCAAAAGGACGGACGGGTGGCGCCGGAGTACCCCCCCCACCCTCGGCAACCACGTGGCACTAATGTGGGCGGCAAAAGGATGGACGGGTGGCGCCGGAGTACCCCCCGTCGGCAACCACGTGGCACTAATGTGGGCGGCAAAAGGACGGACGGGTGGCGCCTGAGTACCCCCCCCCCTCGGCAACCACGTGGCACTAATGTGGGCGGCAAAAGGACGGACGTGTGGAACCGGAGTACACCCCCGGCAACCACATGGCACTAATGTGGGTGGCAAAAGGACGGACGGGTGGCGCCGGAGTACCGGCAACCACGTGGCACTAATGTGGGCGGCAAAAGGACGGACGGGTGGCTCCAGAGTACCCCCCCTCGGGAACCACGTGCCACTAATGTGGGCGGCAAAAGTACGGACGGGTGGCGCCGGAGTACCCCCCCCTCGGCAACCACATGGCACTGATGTGGGCGGCAAAAGGACGGACGGGTGGCGCCGGAGTACCCCCCCCCTTGGCAACCACATGGCTATAATGTGGGCGTCAAAAGTACGGACGGGTGGCGCCGGAGAACCCCCCCCTCGGCAACCACGTGGCACTAATGTGGGCGGCAAAAGGACGGACGGGTGGCGCCGGAGTAACCCCCCTCGGCAACCACGTGGCACTAATGTGGGCGGCAAAAGGACGGACGGGTGGCGCCGGAGTACCCCTCCCGGCAACCACGTGGCACTAATGTGGGCGTCAAAAGGACGGACGGGTGGCGCCGGAGTACCCCCCCCCCCTCGGCAACCACGTGGTACTAATGTGGGTGGCAAAAGGACGGACGGGTGGCGCCGGAGTACCCCCCCCCTCGGCAACCACATGGCACTAATGTGGGCGTCAAAAGGACGGACGGGTGGCGCCGGAGTACCCCCCCCTCGGCAACCACGTGGCACTAATGTGGGCGGCAAAAGGACGGACGGGTGGCGCAGAAGTACCCTCCCCCTCTCGGCAACCACGTGGCACTAATGTGGGCGTCAAAAGGACGAACGGGTGGCGCCGGAGTACCCTCCCCTCGGCATCCACCTGGCTCTAATGTGGGCATCAAAAGTATGAACGTGTGGCGCTGGAGTACCCCCCCCCTCGGCAACCACGTGGCACTAATGTGGGCGGCAAAAGGACGGACGGGTGGCGCCGGAGTACCCCCCCCTCGGCAACCACGTGGTACTAATGTGGGCGGCAAAAGGACAGATCGGTGGCGCCGGAGTACCCCCCCCCTCTCGGCAACCACGTGGCACTAATGTGGGCGGAAAAAGGACGGACGGGTGGCGCCGGAGTACCCCCCCCCTCGGCAACCACGTGGCACTAATGTGGGCGTCAAAAGGACGGACGGATGGCGCCGGAGTACCCCCCCCCCTCGGCAACCACGTGGTACTAATGTGGGCGGCAAAAGGATGGATGGGTGGCGCCGGAGTACCCCCCCCTCTCGGCAACCACGTGGCACTAATGCGGGCGGAAAAAGGACGGACGGGTGGCGCCGGAGTACCCCCCCCCCTCGGCAACCACGTGGCACTAATGTGGGCGGCAAAAGGATGGACGGGTGGCGCCGGAGTACCCCCCCTCGGCAACCACGTGGCACTAATGTGGGCGGCAAAAGGACGGACGGGTGGCGCCGGAGTACCCCCCCCCTCGGCAACCACGTGGCACTAATGTGGGCGGAAAAAGGACGGACGGGTGGCGCCGGAGTACCCCCCCCTCGGCAATCACGTGGCACTAATGTGGGCGGCAAAAGGACGGACGGGTGGCGCCGGAGTACCCCCCCACCCTCGGCAACAAAGTGGCACTAATGTGGGAGGCAAAAGGACGGACGGGTGGCGCCGGAGTACCCCCCCCCCTCGGCAACCACGTGGCACTAATGTGGGCGGCAAAAGGACGGACGGGTGGACCCGGAGTACCCCCCAGGCAACCACATGGCACTAATGTGGGTGGCAAAAGGACGGACGGGTGGCGCCGGAGTACCAGCAACCACGTGGCACTAATGTGGGCGGCAAAAGGACGGACGGGTGGCTCTAGAGTACCCCCCCCTCGGGAACCACGTGGCACTAATGTGGGCGGCAAAAGTACGGACGGGTGGCGCCGGAGTACCCCCCCCCTCGGCAACCACGTGGCACTAATGTGGGCGGCAAAAGGACGGACGGGTGGTGCCGGAGTACCCCCCCCACGGCAACCACGTGGCACTAAAGTGGGCGGCAACAGGACGGACGGGTGGCGCCGGAGTACCCCCCCCTCGGCAACCACATGGCACTAATGTGGGCGTCAAAAGGACGGACGGGTGGCGCCGGAGTACCCCCCCCCTCGGCAACCACGTGGCACTAAAGTGGGCGGCAACAGGACAGACGGGTGGCGCCGGAGTACCCCCCCCCTCGGCAACCACATGGCACTAAAGTGGGCTACAAAAGAACGGACGGGTGGCGCCGGAGTACCCCCCCCCCCTCGGCAACCACGTGGCACTAATGTGGGCGGCAAAAGGATGGACGGGTGGCGCTGGAGTACCCCCCCCCCTCGGCAATCACGTGGCACTAATGTGAGCGGCAAAAGGACGGACGGGTGGCGCCGGAGTACCCCCCCCCTCGGCAACCACATGGCTGTAATGTGGGCGTCAAAAGTACGGACGGGTGGCGCCGAAGAACCCCCCCCCTCGGCAACCACGTGGCTGTAATGTGGGCGGCAAAAGGACGGACGGGTGGCGCCGGAGTACCCCCCCCTCGGCAACCACGTGGCGCTAATGTGGGCGGCAAAAGGACGGACGGGTGGCGCCGGAGTACCCCCCCCCTCGGCAACCACATGGCCCTAATGTGGCCGGCAAAAGAACGGACGGGTGGCGCCGGAGTACCACCCTCGGCAACCACGTGGCACTAATGTGGGCGGCAAAAGGATGGATGTGCGGCGCCGCAGTACCCGCCCCCCTCGGCAACCACATGGCACTGATGTGGGCGGCAAAAGGACGGACGGGTTGTGCCGGAGTACCCCCCCCCTCGGCAACCACGTGGGACTAATGTGGGCGGCAAAAGGACGGACGGGTGGCGCCGGAGTACCCCCCCCCTTGGCAACCACGTGGCACTAATGTGGGCGGCAAAAGGACGGACGTGTGGCGCCGGAGTACCCCCCCCTCTCGGCAACCACGTGGCACTAATGCGGGCGGAAAAAGGACGGACGGGTGGCGCCGGAGTACCCCCCCCTCGGCAACCACGTGGCACTAATGTGGGCGGCAAAAGGATGGACGGGTGGCGCCGGAGTACCCCCCCTCGGCAACCACGTGGCACTAATGTGGGCGGCAAAAGGACGGACGGGTGGCGCCGGAGTACCCCCCCCCCTCGGCAACCACGTGGCACTAATGTGGGCGGCAAAAGGACGGACGGGTGGCGCCGGAGTACCCCCCCCACCCTCGGCAACCACGTGGCACTAATGTGGGCGGCAAAAGGATGGACGGGTGGCGCCGGAGTACCCCCCGTCGGCAACCACGTGGCACTAATGTGGGCGGCAAAAGGACGGACGGGTGGCGCCTGAGTACCCCCCCCCCTCGGCAACCACGTGGCACTAATGTGGGCAGCAAAAGGACGGACGTGTGGAACCGGAGTACCCCCCCCCCCCCCGGCAACCACATGGCACTAATGTGGGTGGCAAAAGGACGGACGGGTGGCGCCGGAGTACCGGCAACCACGTGGCACTAATGTGGGCGGCAAAAGGACGGACGGGTGGCTCCAGAGTACCCCCCCTCGGGAACCACGTGCCACTAATGTGGGCGGCAAAAGTACGGACGGGTGGCACCGGAGTACCCCCCCCTCGGCAACCACATGGCACTGATGTGGGCGGCAAAAGGACGGACGGGTGGCGCCGGAGTACCCCCCCCCTTGGCAACCACATGGCTATAATGTGGGCGTCAAAAGTACGGACGGGTGGCGCCGGAGAACCCCCCCCTCGGCAACCACGTGGCACTAATGTGGGCGGCAAAAGGACGGACGGGTGGCGCCGGAGTAACCCCCCTCGGCAACCACGTGGCACTAATGTGGGCGGCAAAAGGACGGACGGGTGGCGCCGGAGTACCCCTCCCGGCAACCACGTGGCACTAATGTGGGCGTCAAAAGGACGGACGGGTGGCGCCGGAGTACCCCCCCCCCCTCGGCAACCACGTGGTACTAATGTGGGTGGCAAAAGGACGGACGGGTGGCGCCGGAGTACCCCCCCCCTCGGCAACCACATGGCACTAATGTGGGCGTCAAAAGGACGGACGGGTGGCGCCGGAGTACCCCCCCCTCGGCAACCACGTGGCACTAATGTGGGCGGCAAAAGGACGGACGGGTGGCGCCGAAGTACCCTCCCCCTCTCGGCAACCACGTGGCACTAATGTGGGCGTCAAAAGGACGAACGGGTGGCGCCGGAGTACCCTCCCCTCGGCATCCACCTGGCTCTAATGTGGGCATCAAAAGTATGAACGTGTGGCGCTGGAGTACCCCCCCCCTCGGCAACCACGTGGCACTAATGTGGGCGGCAAAAGGACGGACGGGTGGTGCCGGAGTACCCCCCCCCTCGGCAACCACGTGGTACTAATGTGGGCGGCAAAAGGACAGATCGGTGGCGCTGGAGTACCCCCCCTCTCGGCAACCACGTGGCACTAATGTGGGCGGAAAAAGGACGGACGGGTGGCGCCGGAGTACCCCCCCCCTCGGCAACCACGTGGCACTAATGTGGGCGTCAAAAGGACGGACGGGTGGCGCCGGAGTACCCCCCCCCTCGGCAACCACGTGGTACTAATGTGGGCGGCAAAAGGATGGATGGGTGGCGCCGGAGTACCCCCCCCCCTCTCGGCAACCACGTGGCACTAATGCGGGCGGAAAAAGGACGGACGGGTGGCGCCGGAGTACCCCCCCCTCGGCAACCACGTGGCACTAATGTGGGCGGCAAAAGGATGGACGGGTGGCGCCGGAGTACCCCCCCTCGGCAACCACGTGGCACTAATGTGGGCGGCAAAAGGACGGACGGGTGGCAACGGAGTACCCCCCCCCTCGGCAACCACGTGGCACTAATGTGGGCGGAAAAAGGACGGACGGGTGGCGCCGGAGTACCCCCCCCCTCGGCAATCACGTGGCACTAATGTGGGCGGCAAAAGGACGGACGGGTGGCGCCGGAGTACCCCCCCACCCTCGGCAACAAAGTGGCACTAATGTGGGAGGCAAAAGGACGGACGGGTGGCGCCGGAGTACCCCCCCCCTCGGCAACCACGTGGTACTAATGTGGGTGGCAAAAGGACGGACGGGTGGCGCCGGAGTACCCCCCCCCCCTCGGCAACCACATGGCACTAATGTGGGCGTCAAAAGGACGGACGGGTGGCGCCGGAGTACCCCCCCCTCGGCAACCACGTGGCACTAATGTGGGCGGCAAAAGGACGGACGGGTGGCGCCGAAGTACCCTCCCCCTCTCGGCAACCACGTGGCACTAATGTGGGCGTCAAAAGGACGAACGGGTGGCGCCGGAGTACCCTCCCCTCGGCATCCACCTGGCTCTAATGTGGGCATCAAAAGTATGAACGTGTGGCGCTGGAGTACCCCCCCCCTCGGCAACCACGTGGCACTAATGTGGGCGGCAAAAGGACGGACGGGTGGCGCCGGAGTACCCCCCCCCTCGGCAACCACGTGGTACTAATGTGGGCGGCAAAAGGACAGATCGGTGGCGCCGGAGTACCCCCCCCCTCTCGGCAACCACGTGGCACTAATGTGGGCGGAAAAAGGACGGACGGGTGGCGCCGGAGTACCCCCGCCTCGGCAACCACGTGGCACTAATGTGGGCGTCAAAAGGACGGACGGGTGGCGCCGGAGTACCCCCCCCCTCGGCAACCATGTGGTACTAATGTGGGCGGCAAAAGGATGGATGGGTGGCGCCGGAGTACCCCCCCCCCTCTCGGCAACCACGTGGCACTAATGCGGGCGGAAAAAGGACGGACGGGTGGCGCCGGAGTACCCCCCCCTCGGCAACCACGTGGCACTAATGTGGGCGGCAAAAGGATGGACGGGTGGCGCCGGAGTACCCCCCCTCGGCAACCACGTGGCACTAATGTGGGCGGCAAAAGGACGGACGGGTGGCGCCGGAGTACCCCCCCCCTCGGCAACCACGTGGCACTAATGTGGGCGGAAAAAGGACGGACGGGTGGCGCCGGAGTACCCCCCCCTCGGCAATCACGTGGCACTAATGTGGGCGGCAAAAGGACGGACGGGTGGCGCCGGAGTACCCCCCCACCCTCGGCAACAAAGTGGCACTAATGTGGGAGGCAAAAGGACGGACGGGTGGCGCCGGAGTACCCCCCCCCCCTCGGCAACCACGTGGCACTAATGTGGGCGGCAAAAGGACGGACGGGTGGACCCGGAGTACCCCCCAGGCAACCACATGGCACTAATGTGGGTGGCAAAAGGACGGACGGGTGGCGCCGGAGTACCGGCAACCACGTGGCACTAATGTGGGCGGCAAAAGGACGGACGGGTGGCTCCAGAGTACCCCCCCCTCGGGAACCACGTGGCACTAATGTGGGCGGCAAAAGTACGGACGGGTGGCGCCGGAGTACCCCCCCCCTCGGCAACCACGTGGCACTAATGTGGGCGGCAAAAGGACGGACGGGTGGCGCCGGAGTACCCCCCCCACGGCAACCACGTGGCACTAAAGTAGGCGGCAACAGGACGGACGGGTGGCGCCGGAGTACCCCCCCCTCGGCAACCACATGGCACTAATGTGGGCGTCAAAAGGACGGACGGGTGGCGCCGGAGTACCCCCCCCCCTCGGCAACCACGTGGCACTAATGTGGGCGGCAAAAGGACGGACGGGTGGCGCCGGAGTACCCCCCCTCTCGGCAACCACGTGGCACTAATGTGGGCGGAAAAGGACGGACGCGTGGCGCCGGAGTACCCCCCCCTCGGCAACCACATGGCTCTAATGTGGGCGTCAAAAGTACGGACGGGTGGCGTCGGAGTACCCCCCACTCGGCAATCACGTGGCACTAATGTGGGCGGCAAAAGGACGGACGGGTGGCGCCGGAGTAACCCCCCTCGGCAACCACGTTGCACTAATGTGGGCGGCAAAAGGACGGACGGGTGGCGCCGGAGTACCTCCCCCCCTCGGCAACCACGTGGCACTAATGTGGGCTACAAAAGAACGGACGGGTGGCGCCGGAGTACCCCCCCCTCGGCAACCACGTGGCACTAATGTGGGCGGCAAAAGGATGGACGGGTGGCGCCGGAGTACCCCCCCCCCTCGGCAATCACGTGGCACTAATGTGGGCGCCAAAAGGACGGACGGGTGGCGCCGGAGTACCCCCCCCTCGGCAACCACATGGCTGTAATGTGGGCGTCAAAAGTACGGACGGGTGGCACCGAAGAACCCCCCTCCCTCGGCAACCACGTGGCTGTAATGTGGGCGGCAAAAGGACGGACGGGTGGCGCCGGAGTACCCCCCCCTCGGCAACCACGTGGCGCTAATGTGGGCGGCAAAAGGACGGACGGGTGGCGCCGGAGTACCCCCCCCCCTCGGCAACCACATGGCCCTAATGTGGCCGGCAAAAGAACGGACGGGTGGCGCCGGAGTACCACCCTCGGCAACCACGTGGCACTAATGTAGGCGGCAAAAGGATGGATGTGTGGCGCCGCAGTACCCGCCGCCCTCGGCAACCACATGGCACTGATGTGGGCGGCAAAAGGACGGACGGGTTGTGCCGGAGTACCCCCCCCCCTCGGCAACCACGTGGGACTAATGTGGGCGGCAAAAGGACGGACGGGTGGCGCCGGAGTACCCCCCCCCTTGGCAACCACGTGGCACTAATGTGGGCGGCAAAAGGACGGACGTGTGGCGCCGGAGTACCCCTCCCCCCTCGGCAACCTCGTGGCACTAATGTGGGCGGCAAAAGGACGGACGGGTGGCGCCGGAGTACCCCCCCCTTCGGCAACCACGTTGCACTAATGCGGGCGGCAAAAGGACGGACGGGTGGCACCGGAGTACCCCCCCCCTCGGCAACCATGTGGCACAAATGTGGGCGGCAAAAGGACGGACGGGTGGCGCCGGAGTACCCCCCCCCTCGGTAACCACGTGGCACTAATGTGGGCGGCAAAAGGACGGACGGGTGGCGCCGGAGTACCCCTCCCGGCAACCACGTGGCACTAATGTGGGCGTCAAAAGGACGGACGGGTGGCGCCGGAGTACCCCCCCCCCTCGGCAACCACGTGGCACTAATGTGGGCGGCAAAAGGACGGACGGGTGGCGCCGGAGTACCCCCCCCCCCTCGGCAACCACATGGCACTAATGTGGGCGTCAAAAGGACGGACGGGTGGCGCCGGAGTACCCCCCCCCCCTCGGCAACCACGTGGCACTAATGTGGGCGGCAAAAGGACGGACGGGTGGCGCCGGAGTACCCCCCCCCTCGGCAACCACTTGGCACTAATGTGGGCGGCAAAAGGACGGACGGGTGGCGCCGGAGTACCCCCCCACCCTCGGCAACCACGTGGCACTAATGTGGGCGGCAAAAGGACGGACGGGTGGCGCCGGAGTACCCCCCTTCGGCAACCACGTGGCACTAATGTGGGCGGCAAAAGGACGGATGGGTGGCGCCGGAGTACCCCCCCCCTCGGCAACCACGTGGCACTATTGTGGGCGGCAAAAGGACGGACATGTGGAACCGGAGTACCCCCCCCCGGCAACCACATGGCACTAATGTGGGTGGCAAAAGGACGGACGGGTGGCGCCGGAGTACCGGCAACCACGTGGCACTAATGTGGGCGGCAAAAGGACGGACGGGTGGCTCCAGAGTACCCCCCCTAGGGAACCACGTGACACTAATGTGGGCGGCAAAAGTACGGACGGGTGGCTCCAGAGTACCCCCCCTCGGCAACCACATGGCACTGATGTGGGCGGCAAAAGGCCGGACAGGTGGCGCCGGAGTACCCCCCCTTGGCAACCACATGGCTGTAATGTGGGCGTCAAAAGTACGGACGGGTGGCGCCGGAGAACCCCCCCCCTCGGCAACCACGTGGCACTAATGTGGGCGGCAAAAGGACGGACGGGTGGCGCCGGAGTACCCCTCCCGGCAACCACGTGGCACTAATGTGGGCGTCAAAAGGACGGACGGGTGGCGCCGGAGTACCCCCCCCCTCGGCAACCACGTGGCACTAATGTGGGCGGCAAAAGGACGGACGGGTGGCGCCGGAGTACCCCCCCCCCCTCGGCAACCACATGGCACTAATGTGGGCGTCAAAAGGACGGACGGGTGGCGCCGGAGTACCCCCCCCCCTCGGCAACCACGTGGCACTAATGTGGGCGGCAAAAGGACGGACGGGTGGCGCCGGAGTACCCCCCCCCTCGGCAACCACGTGGCACTAATGTGGGCGGCAAAAGGACGGACGGGTGGCGCCGGAGTACCCCCCCACCCTCGGCAACCACGTGGCACTAATGTGGGCGGCAAAAGGACGGACGGGTGGCGCCGGAGTACCCCCCGTCGGCAACCACGTGGCACTAATGTGGGCGGCAAAAGGACGGATGGGTGGCGCCGGAGTACCCCCCCCCTCGGCAACCACGTGGCACTAATGTGGGCGGCAAAAGGACGGACATGTGGAACCGGAGTACCCCCCCCCCCCCCCCCGGCAACCACATGGCACTAATGTGGGTGGCAAAAGGACGGACGGGTGGCGCCGGAGTACCGGCAGCCACGTGGCACTAATGTGGGCGGCAAAAGGACGGACGGGTGGCTCCAGAGTACCCCCCCTCGGGAACCACGTGACACTAATGTGGGCGGCAAAAGTACGGACGGGTGGCTCCAGAGTACCCCCCCTCGGCAACCACATGGCACTGATGTGGGCGGCAAAAGGACGGACGGGTGGCGCCGGAGTACCCCCCCCCTTGGCAACCACATGGCTGTAATGTGGGCGTCAAAAGTACGGACGGGTGGCGCCGGAGAACTCCCCCCTCGGCAACCACGTGGCACTAATGTGGGCGGCAAAAGGACGGACGGGTGGCGCCGGAGTAACCCCCCTCGGCAACCACGTGGCACTAATGTGGGCGGCAAAAGGACGGACGGGTGGCGCCGGAGTACACCCCCCTCGGCAACCACGTGGTACTAATGTGGGTGGCAAAAGGACGGACGGGTGGCGCCGGAGTACCCCCCCCTCGGCAACCATATGGCACTAATGTGGGCGTCAAAAGGACGGACGGGTGGCGCCGGAGTACCCCCCCCTCGGCAACCACGTGGCACTAATGTGGGCGGCAAAAGGACGGACGGGTGGCGCTGAAGTACCCCCCCTATCGGTAGCCACGTGGCACTAATGTGGGCGGCAAAAGGACGGACGGGTGGCGCCGGAGTACCCCCCCCCTCGGCAACCACATGGCTCTATTGTGGGCATCAAAAGTACGGACGGGTGGCGCCGGAGTACCCCCCCCCTCGGCAACCACGTGGCACTAATGTGGGCGGCAAAAGGACGGACAGGTGGCGCCGGAGTAGCCCGCCCCCTCGGCAACCACGTGGCACTAATGTGGGCGGCAAAAGGACGGACGGGTGGCGCCGGAGTACCCCCCCCCTCGGCAACCACATGGCTCTAATGTGGGCATCAAAAGTACGAACGGGTGGCGCCGGAGTACCCCCCCTCGGCAACCACGTGGCACTAATGTGAGCAGCAAAAGGACGGACGGGTGGCGCCGGAGTACCCCCCCCCGGTCGGCAACCATGTGGCACTAATGTGGGCGGAAAAAGGACGGACGGGTGGCGCCGGAGTACCCCCCCCCTCGGCAACCACGTGGCACTAATGTGGGCGGCAAAAGGATGGACGGGTGGCGCCGGAGTACCCCCCCTCGGCAACCACGTGGCACTAATGTGGGCGGCAAAAGGACGGACAGGTGGCGCCGGAGTACCCCCCCCCTCGGCAACCACGTGGCACTAATGTGGGCGGCAAAAGGACGGACGGGTGGCGCCGGAGTACCCCCCCCTCGGCAACCACGTGGCACTAATGTGGGCGGCAAAAGGACGGACGGGTGGCGCCGGAGTACCCCCCCCACCCTCGGCAACCACGTGGCACTAATGTGGGCGGCAAAAGGACGGACGGGTGGCGTCGGAGTACCCCCCGTCGGCAACCACGTGGCACTAATGTGGGCGGCAAAAGGACGGACGGGTGGCGCCGGAGTACCCCCCCCCTCCGCAACCACATGGCACTGATGTGGGCGGCAAAAGGACGGACGGGTGGCGCCGGAGTACCCCCCCCCTCGGCAACCACGTGGCACTAATGTGGGCGGCAAAAGGACGGACGGGTGGCGCCGGAGTACCCCCCCCTCTCGGCAACCACGTGGCATTAATGTGGGCGGCAAAAGGACGGACGGGTGGCGCCGGAGTACCCCTCCCGGCAACCACGTGGCACTAATGTGGGCGTCAAAAGGACGGACGGGTGGCGCCGGAGTACCCCCCCCCTCGGCAACCACGTGGCACTAATGTGGGCGGCAAAAGGACGGACGGGTGGCGCCGGAGTACCCCCCCCACCCTCGGCAACCACGTGGCACTAATGTGGGCGGCAAAAGGACGGACGGGTGCCGCCGGAGTACCCCCCGTCGGCAACCACGTGCCACTAATGTGGGCGGCAAAAGGACGGATGGGTGGCGCCGGAGTACCCCCCCCCCCTCGGCAACCACGTGGCACTAATGTGGGCGGCAAAAGGACGGACGTGTGGAACCGGAGTACCCCCCAGCCCGGCAACCACATGGCACTAATGTGGGTGGCAAAAGGAAGGACGGGTGGCGCCGGAGTACCGGCAACCACGTGGCACTAATGTGGGCGGCAAAAGGACGGACGGGTGGCTCCAGAGTACCCCCCCTCGGGTACCACGTGGCACTAATGCTAGCGGCAAATGTACGGACGGGTGGCGCCGGAGTACCCCCCCCCCCCTCGGCAACCACATGGCACTGATGTGGGCGGCAAAAGGACGGACGGGTGGCGCCGGAGTACCCCCCCCTTGGCAACCACATGGCTGTAATGTGGGCGTCAAAAGTACGGACGGGTGGCGCCGGAGAACTCCCCCCTCGGCAACCACGTGACACTAATGTGGGCGGCAAAAGGACGGACGGGTGGCGCCGGAGTAACCCCCCTCGGCAACCACGTCTCACTAATGTGGGCGGCGAAAGGACGGACGGGTGGCGCCGGAGTACCCCTCCCGGCAACCACGTGGCACTAATGTGGGCGTCAAAAGGACGGACGGGTGGCGCCGGAGTACCCCCCCCTCGGCAACCTTGTGGTACTAATGTGGGTGGCAAAAGGACGGACGGGTGGCGCCGGAGTACCCCCCCCTCGGCAACCACATGGCACTAATGTGGGCGTCAAAAGGACGGACGGGTGGCGCCGGAGTACCCCCCCTCGGCAACCACGTGGCACTAATGTGGGCGTCAAAAGAACGGACGGGTGGCGCCGGAGTACCCCCCCCCTCGGCAACCATGTGGCACTAATGTGGGCGGCAAAAGGACGGACGGGTGGCGCCGGAGTACCCCCCCCACCCTCGGCAACCACGTGGCACTAATGTGGGCGGCAAAAGGACGGACGGGTGGCGTCGGAGTACCCCCCGTCGGCAACCACGTGGCACTAATGTGGGCGGCAAAAGGACGGACGGGTGGCGCCGGAGTACCCCCCCCTCCGCAACCACATGGCACTGATGTGGGCGGCAAAAGGACGGACGTGTGGAACCGGAGTACCCCCCCCGGCAACCACATGGCACTAATGTGGGTGGCAAAAGGACGGACGGGTGGCGCCGGAGTACCGGCAACCACGTGGCACTAATGTGGGCGGCAAAAGGACGGACGGGTGGCTCCAGAGTACCCCCCCTCAGGAACCACGTGGCACTAATGCTGGCGGCAAAAGTACGGACGGGTGGCGCCGGAGTACCCCCCCCCTCGGCAACCACATGGCACTGATGTGGGCGGCAAAAGGACGGACGGGTGGCGCCGGAGTACACCCCCCCTTGGCAGCCACATGGCTGTAATGTGGGCGTCAAAAGTACGGACGGGTGGTGCCGGAGAACTCCCCCCTCGGCAACCACGTGGCACTAATGTGGGCGGCAAAAGGACGAACGGGTGGCGCCAGAGTACCCCCCCCTCGGCAACCACGTGGCACTAATGTGGGCGGCAAAAGGACGGACGGGTGGATCCGGAGTACCCCCCCTCGGCAACCACGTGGCACTAATGTGGGCGGCAAAAGGACGGACGGGTGGCGCCAGAGTACCCCCCCCCTCGGCAACCACGTGGCACTAATGTGGGCGGCAAAAGTACGGACGGGTGGCGCCGGAGTACCCCTCCCCTCGGCAACCACGTGGCACTAATGTGGGCGGCAAAAGGACGGACGGGTGGCGCCGGAGTACCCCCCCCCTCGGCAACCACGTGGTACTAATGTGGGTGGCAAAAGGACGGACGGGTGGCGCCGGAGTACCCCCCCCTCGGCAACCACATGGCACTAATGTGGGCGTCAAAAGGACGGACGGGTGGCGCCGGAGTACCCCCCCCCCTCGGCAACCACGTGGCACTAATGTGGGCGGCAAAAGGACGGACGGGTGGCGCCGAAGTACCCCCCCCTCTCGGCAACCACGTGGCACTAATGTGGGCGGCAAAAGGACGGACGGGTGGCGCCGGAGTACCCCCCCCCTCGGCAACCACATGGCTCTAATATGGGCATCAAAAGTACGGACGGGTGGCGCCGGAGTACCCCCCCTCGGCAACCACGTGGCCCTAATGTGGGCGGCAAAAGGACGGACGGGTGGCGCCGGAGTACCCCGCTCCCCTCGGCAACCACGTGGCACTAATGTGGGCGGCAAAAGGACGGACGGGTGGCACCGGAGTACCCCCCCCCTCGGCAACCACATGGCTCTAATGTGGGCATCAAAAGTACGAACGGGTGACGCCGGAGTACCCCCCCCCCCCCCCGTCGGCAACTACGTGGCACTAATGTGGGCGGAAAAAGGACGGACGGGTGGCGCCGGAGTACCCCCCCCCTCGGCAACCACGTGGCACTAATGTGGGCGGCAAAAGGATGGACGGGTGGCGCCGGAGTACCCCCCCTCGGCAACCACGCGGCACTAATGTGGGCGGCAAAAGGACGGACGGGTGGCGCCGGAGTACCCCTCCCGGCAACCACGTGGCACTAATGTGGGCGTCAAAAGGACGGATGGGTGGCGCCGGAGTACCCCCCCCCTCGGCAACCACGTGGTACTAATGTGGGTGGCAAAAGGACGGACGGGTAGCGCCGGAGTACCCCCCCCTCGGCAACCACATGGCACTAATGTGGGCGTCAAAAGGACGGACGGGTGGCGCCGGAGTACCCCCCCCTCGGCAACCACGTGGCACTAATGTGGGCGTCAAAAGGACGGAGGGGTGGCGCCGGAGTACCCCCCCCCCTCGGCAACCACGTGGCACTAATGTGGGCGGCAAAAGGACGGACGGGTGGCGCCGGAGTACCCCCCCACCCTCGGCAACCACGTGGCACTAATGTGGGCGGCAAAAGGACGGACGGGTGGCGCCGGAGTACCCCCCGTCGGCAACCACGTGGCACTAATGTGGGCGGCAAAAGGATGGATGGGTGGCGCCGGAGTACCCCCCCCCCTCGGCAACCACGTGGCACTAATGTGGGCGGCAAAAGGATGGACGTGTGGAACCGGAGTACCCCCCCCCCCGGCAACCACATGGCACTAATGTGGGTGGCAAAAGGACGGACGGGTGGCGCCGGAGTACCGGCAACCACGTGGCACTAATGTGGGCGGCAAAAGGACGGACGGGTGGCTCCAGAGTACCCCCCCTCAGGAACCACGTGGCACTAATGCTGGCGGCAAAAGTACGGACGGGTGGCGCCGGAGTACCCCCCCCCTCGGCAACCACATGGCACTGATGTGGGCGGCAAAAGGACGGACGGGTGGCGCCGGAGTACACCCCCCCTTGGCAGCCACATGGCTGTAATGTGGGCGTCAAAAGTACGGACGGGTGGTGCCGGAGAACTCCCCCCTCGGCAACCACGTGGCACTAATGTGGGCGGCAAAAGGACGAACGGGTGGCGCCAGAGTACCCCCCCCTCGGCAACCACGTGGCACTAATGTGGGCGGCAAAAGGACGGACGGGTGGATCCAGAGTACCCCCCCTCGGCAACCACGTGGCACTAATGTGGGCGGCAAAAGGACGGACGGGTGGCGCCAGAGTACCCCCCCCCTCGGCAACCACGTGGCACTAATGTGGGCGGCAAAAGGACGGATGGGTGGCGCCGGAGTACCCCTCCCGGCAACCACGTGGCACTAATGTGGGCGTCAAAAGGACGGACGGGTGGCGCCGGAGTACCCCCCCCCTCGGCAACCACGTGGTACTAATGTGGGTGGCAAAAGGACGGACGGGTGGCGCCGGAGTACCCCCCCCTCGGCAACCACATGGCACTAATGTGGGCGTCAAAAGGACGGACGGGTGGCGCCGGAGTACCCCCCCCCTCGGCAACCACGTGGCACTAATGTGGGCGGCAAAAGGACGGACGGGTGGCGCCGAAGTACCCCCCCCTCTCGGCAACCACGTGGCACTAATGTGGGCGGCAAAAGGACGGACGGGTGGCGCCGGAGTACCCCCCCCTCGGCAACCACATGGCTCTAATATGGGCATCAAAAGTACGGACGGGTGGCGCCCGAGTACCCCCCCTCGGCAACCACGTGGCCCTAATGTGGGCGGCAAAAGGACGGACGGGTGGCGCCGGAGTACCCCCCTCCCCTCGGCAACCACGTGGCACTAATGTGGGCGGCAAAAGGACGGACGGGTGGCGCCGGAGTACCCCCCCCCTCGGCAACCACATGGCTCTAATGTGGGCATCAAAAGTACGAACGGGTGACGCCGGAGTACCCCCCCCCCCCCCCCGTCGGCAACTACGTGGCACTAATGTGGGCGGAAAAAGGACGGACGGGTGGCGCCGGAGTACCCCCCCCCTCGGCAACCACGTGGCACTAATGTGGGCGGCAAAAGGATGGACGGGTGGCGCCGGAGTACCCCCCCTCGGCAACCACGCGGCACTAATGTGGGCGGCAAAAGGACGGACGGGTGGCGCCGGAGTACCCCTCCCGGCAACCACGTGGCACTAATGTGGGCGTCAAAAGGACGGATGGGTGGCGCCGGAGTACCCCCCCCCCCTCGGCAACCACGTGGTACTAATGTGGGTGGCAAAAGGACGGACGGGTAGCGCCGGAGTACCCCCCCCTCGGCAACCACATGGCACTAATGTGGGCGTCAAAAGGACGGACGGGTGGCGCCGGAGTACCCCCCCCTCGGCAACCACGTGGCACTAATGTGGGCGTCAAAAGGACGGAGGGGTGGCGCCGGAGTACCCCCCCCCCTCGGCAACCACGTGGCACTAATGTGGGCGGCAAAAGGACGGACGGGTGGCGCCGGAGTACCCCCCCACCCTCGGCAACCACGTGGCACTAATGTGGGCGGCAAAAGGACGGACGGGTGGCGCCGGAGTATCCCCCGTCGGCAACCACGTGGCACTAATGTGGGCGGCAAAAGGATGGATGGGTGGCGCCGGAGTACCCCCCCCCTCGGCAACCACGTGGCACTAATGTGGGCGGCAAAAGGATGGACGTGTGGAACCGGAGTACCCCCCCCCCCCCCCCCCGGCAACCACATGGCACTAATGTGGGTGGCAAAAGGACGGACGGGTGGCGCCGGAGTACCGGCAACCACGTGGCACTAATGTGGGCGGCAAAAGGACGGACGGGTGGCTCCAGAGTACCCCCCCTCAGGAACCACGTGGCACTAATGCTGGCGGCAAAAGTACGGACGGGTGGCGCCGGAGTACCCCCCCCCCCTCGGCAACCACATGGCACTGATGTGGGCGGCAAAAGGACGGACGGGTGGCGCCGGAGTACCCCCCCTGGCAACCACATGGCTGTAATGTGGGCGTCAAAAGTACGGACAGGTGGCGTCAAAAGTACGGACGGATGGACGGGTGGCGCCGGAGTACCCCCCCTCGGCAACCACATGGCACTAATGTGGGCGGCAAAAGGACGGACGGGTGGCGCCAGAGTTCCCCCCGTCGGCAACCACGTGGCACTAATGTGGGCGGCAAAAGGACGGACGGGTCGCGCCGGAGTACCCCCCCTCGGCAACCACGTGGCACTAATGTGGGCGGCAAAAGGACGGACGGGTGGCGCCGGAGTACCCCTCCCGGCAACCACGTGGCACTAATGTGGGCGTCAAAAGGACGGACGGGTGGCGCCGGAGTACCCCCCCCTCGGCAACCACGTGGTACTAATGTGGGTGTCAAAAGGACGGACGGGTTGCGCCGGAGTACCCCCCCCCCTCGGCAACCACATGGCACTAATGTGGGCGTCAAAAGGACGGACGGGTGGCGCCGGAGTACCCCCCCTCGGCAACCACGTGGCACTAATGTGGGCGTCAAAAGGACGGACGGGTGGCGCCGGAGTACCCCCCCCCTCGGCAACCATGTGGCACTAATGTGGGCGGCAAAAGGACGGACGGGTGGCGCCGGAGTACCCCCCCCCACCCTCGGCAACCACTTGGCACTAATGTGGGCGGCAAAAGGACGGACGGGTGGCGCCGGAGTACCCCCCGTCGGCAACCACGTGGCACTAATGTGGGCGGCAAAAGGATGGATGGGTGGCGCCGTAGTACCCCCCCCCTCGGCAACCACGTGGCACTAATGTGGGCGGCAAAAGGACGGACGTGTGGAACCGGAGTACCCCCCCCCCCCCGGCAACCACATGGCACTAATGTGGGTGGCAAAAGGACGGACGGGTGGCGCCGGAGTACCGGCAACCACGTGGCACTAATGTTGGCGGCAAAAGGACGGACGGGTGGCTCCAGAGTACCCCCCCTCAGGAACCACGTGGCACTAATGCTGGCGGCAAAAGTACGGACGGGTGGCGCCGGAGTACCCCCCCCCTCGGCAACCACATGGCACTGATGTGGGCGGCAAAAGGACGGACGGGTGGCGCCGGAGTACACCCCCCCTTGGCAGCCACATGGCTGTAATGTGGGCGTGAAAAGTACGGACGGGTGGTGCCGGAGAACTCCCCCCTCGGCAACCACGTGGCACTAATGTGGGCGGCAAAAGGACGAACGGGTGGCGCCAGAGTACCCCCCCCCTCGGCAACCACGTGGCACTAATGTGGGCGGCAAAAGGACGGACGGGTGGATCCGGAGTACCCCCCCTCGGCAACCACGTGGCACTAATGTGGGCGGCAAAAGGACGGACGGGTGGCGCCAGAGTACCCCCCCCCTCGGCAACCACGTGGCACTAATGTGGGCGGCAAAAGTACGGACGGGTGGCGCCGGAGTACCCCCCCCTCGGCAACCACGTGGCACTAATGTGGGCGGCAAAAGGACGGATGGGTGGCGCCGGAGTACCCCTCCCGGCAACCACGTGGCACTAATGTGTGCGTCAAAAGGACGGACGGGTGGCGCCGGAGTACCCCCCCCTCGGCAACCACGTGGTACTAATGTGGGTGGCAAAAGGACGGACGGGTGGCGCCGGAGTACCCCCCCCTCGGCAACCACATGGCACTAATGTGGGCGTCAAAAGGACGGACGGGTGGCGCCGGAGTACCCCCCCCCTCGGCAACCACGTGGCACTAATGTGGGCGGCAAAAGGACGGACGGGTGGCGCCGAAGTACCCCCCCCCTCTCGGCAACCACGTGGCACTAATGTGGGCGGCAAAAGGACAGACGGGTGGCGCCGGAGTACCCCCCCCCTCGGCAACCACATGGCTCTAATATGGGCATCAAAAGTACGGACGGGTGGCGCCGGAGTACCCCCCCTCGGCAACCACGTGGCCCTAATGTGGGCGGCAAAAGGACGGACGGGTGGCGCCGGAGTACCCCCCTCCTCGGCAACCACGTGGCACTAATGTGGGCGGCAAAAGGACGGACGGGTGGCGCCGGAGTACCCCCCCCCTCGGCAACCACATGGCTCTAATGTGGGCATCAAAAGTACGAACGGGTGACGCCGGAGTACCCCCCCCCCCCCCCCCCCCCCGTCGGCAACTACGTGGCACTAATGTGGGCGGAAAAAGGACGGACGGGTGGCGCCGGAGTACCCCCCCCCCTCGGCAACCACGTGGCACTAATGTGGGCGGCAAAAGGATGGACGGGTGGCGCCGGAGTACCCCCCCTCGGCAACCACGTGGCACTAATGTGGGCGGCAAAAGGACGGACGGGTGGCGCCGGAGTACCCCTCCCGGCAACCACGTGGCACTAATGTGGGCGTCAAAAGGACGGATGGGTGGCGCCGGAGTACCCCCCCCTCGGCAACCACGTGGTACTAATGTGGGTGGCAAAAGGACGGACGGGTGGCGCCGGAGTACCCCCCCCTCGGCAACCACATGGCACTAATGTGGGCGTCAAAAGGACGGACGGGTGGCGCCGGAGTCCCCCCCCTCGGCAACCACGTGGCACTAATGTGGGCGTCAAAAGGACGGAGGGGTGGCGCCGGAGTACCCCCCCCTCGGCAACCACGTGGCACTAATGTGGGCGGCAAAAGGACGGACGGGTGGCGCCGGAGTACCCCCCCACCCTCGGCAACCACGTGGCACTAATGTGGGCGGCAAAAGAACGGACGGGTGGCGCCGGAGTACCCCCCGTCGGCAACCACGTGGCACTAATGTGGGCGGCAAAAGGATGGATGGCTGGCGCCGGAGTACCCCCCCCCTCGGCAACCACGTGGCACTAATGTGGGCGGCAAAAGGACGGACGGGTGGCGCCGGAGTACCGGCAACCACGTGGCACTAATGTGGGCGGCAAAAGGACGGACGGGTGGCTCCAGAGTACCCCCGCTCAGGAACCACGTGGCACTAATGCTGGCGGCAAAAGTACGGACGGGTGGCGCCGGAGTACCCCCCCCCTCGGCAACCACATGGCACTGATGTGGGCGGCAAAAGGACGGACGGGTGGCGCCGGAGTACCCCCCCTGGCAACCACATGGCTGTAATGTGGGCGTCAAAAGTACGGACGGGTGGCGTCAAAAGTACGGACGGATGGACGGGTGGCGCCGGAGTACCCCCCCTCGGCAACCACATGGCACTAATGTGGGCGGACAAAGGACGGACGGGTGGCGCCGGAGTTCCCCCCGTCGGCAACCACGTGGCACTAATGTGGGCGGCAAAAGGACGGACGGGTCGCGCCGGAGTACCCCCCCTCGGCAACCACGTGGCACTAATGTGGGCGGCAAAAGGACGGACGGGTGGCGCCGGAGTACCCCCCCCCCTCGGCAACCACGTGACACTAATGTGGGCGGCAAAAGGACGGACGGGTGGCGCCGGAGTACCCCCCCCCTCGGCAACCACATGGCTCTAATGTGGGCATCAAAAGTACGAACGGGTGGGGCCGGAGTACCCCCCCCGGCAACCACGTGGCACTAATGTGAGCGGCAAAAGGACGGACGGGTGGCGCCGGAGTACCCCCCCCCCCGTCGGCAACCACGAGGCACTAATGTGGGCGTCAAAAGGACGGACGGGTGGCGCCGGAGTACCCCCCCCCTCGGCAACCACGTGGTACTAATGTGGGTGGCAAAAGGACGGACGGGTGGCGCCGGAGTACCCCCCCCTCGGCAACCACGTGGCACTAATGTGGGCGGCAAAAGGACGGACGGGTTGCGCCGGAGTACCCCCCCCTCGGCAACCACCTGGCACTAATGTGGGCGTCAAAAGGACGGATGGGTGGCGCCGGAGTACCCCCCCCCTCGGCAACCACGTGGCACTAATGTGGGCGTCAAAAGGACGGATGGGTGGGGCCGGAGTACCCCCCCCCCTCGGCAACCACGTGGTACTAATGTGGGTGGCAAAAGGACGGACGGGTGGCGCCGGAGTACCCCCCCCTCGGCAACCACATGGCACTAATGTGGGCGTCAAAAGGACGGACGGGTGGCGCCGGAGTACCCCCCCTCGGCAACCACGTGGCACTAATGTGGGCGTCAAAAGGACGGAGGGGTGGCGCCGGAGTACCCCCCCCCTCGGCAACCACGTGGCACTAATGTGGGCGGCAAAAGGACGGACGGGTGGCGCCGGAGTACCCCCCGTCGGCAACCACGTGGCACTAATGTGGGCGGCAAAAGGATGGATGGGTGGCGCCGGAGTACCCCCCCCCTCGGCAACCACGTGGCACTAATGTGGGCGGCAAAAGGATGGACGTGTGGAACCGGAGTACCCCCCCCCCCCGGCAACCACATGGCACTAATGTGGGTGGCAAAAGGACGGACGGGTGGCGCCGGAGTACCGGCAACCACGTGGCACTAATGTGGGCGGCAAAAGGACGGACGGGTGGCGCCGGAGTACCCCCCGTCGGCAACCACGTGGCACTAATGTGGGCGGCAAAAGGATGGATGGGTGGCGCCGGAGTACCCCCCCCCTCGGCAACCACGTGGCACTAATGTGGGCGGCAAAAGGATGGACGTGTGGAACCGGAGTACCCCCCCCCCCGGCAACCACATGGCACTAATGTGGGTGGCAAAAGGACGGACGGGTGGCGCCGGAGTACCGGCAACCACGTGGCACTAATGTGGGCGGCAAAAGGACGGACGGGTGGCTCCAGAGTACCCCCGCTCAGGAACCACGTGGCACTAATGCTGGCGGCAAAAGTACGGACGGGTGGCGCCGGAGTACCCCCCCCCTCGGCAACCACATGGCACTGATGTGGGCGGCAAAAGGACGGACGGGTGGCGCCGGAGTACCCCCCCTGGCAACCACATGGCTGTAATGTGGGCGTCAAAAGTACGGACGGGTGGCGTCAAAAGTACGGACGGATGGACGGGTGGCGCCGGAGTACCCCCCCTCGGCAACCACATGGCACTAATGTGGGCGGACAAAGGACGGACGGGTGGCGCCGGAGTTCCCCCCGTCGGCAACCACGTGGCACTAATGTGGGCGGCAAAAGGACGGATGGGTCGCGCCGGAGTACCCCCCCTCGGCAACCACGTGGCACTAATGTGGGCGGCAAAAGGACGGACGGGTGGCGCCGGAGTACCCCCCCCCCCTCGGCAACCACGTGACACTAATGTGGGCGGCAAAAGGACGGACGGGTGGCTCCGGAGTACCCCCCCCTCGGCAACCACATGGCACTAATGTGGGCGTCAAAAGGACGGACGGGTGGCGCCGGAGTACCCCCCCCCCTCGGCAACCACGTGGCACTAATGTGGGCGGCAAAAGGACGGACGGGTGGCGCCGAAGTACCCCCCCTCTCGGCAACCACGTGGCACTAATGTGGGCGGCAAAAGGACGGACGAGTGGCGCCGGAGTACCCCCCCCCTCGGCAACCACATGGCTCTAATATGGGCATCAAAAGTACGGACGGGTGGCGCCGGAGTACCCCCCCTCGGCAACCACGTGGCCCTAATGTGGGCGGCAAAAGGACGGACGGGTGGCGCTGGAGTACCCCCCTCCTCGGCAACCACGTGGCACTAATGTGGGCGGCAAAAGGACGGACGGGTGGCGCCGGAGTACCCCCCCCCTCGGCAACCACATGGCTCTAATGTGGGCATCAAAAGTACGAACGGGTGACGCCGGAGTACCCCCCCCCCCCCCCCCGTCGGCAACTACGTGGCACTAATGTGGGCGGAAAAAGGACGGACGGGTGGCGCCGGAGTACCCCCCCCTCGGCAACCACGTGGCACTAATGTGGGCGGCAAAAGGATGGATGGGTGGCTCCAGAGTACCCCCGCTCAGGAACCACGTGGCACTAATGCTGGCGGCAAAAGTACGGACGGGTGGCGCCGGAGTACCCCCCCCTCGGCAACCACATGGCACTGATGTGGGTGGCAAAAGGACGGACGGGTGGCACCGGAGTACCCCCCTGGCAACCACATGGCTGTAATGTGGGCGTCAAAAGTACGGACGGGTGGCGTCAAAAGTACGGACGGATGGACGGGTGGCGCCGGAGTACCCCCCCTCGGCAACCACATGGCACTAATGTGGGCGGACAAAGGACGGACGGGTGGCGCCGGAGTTCCCCCCGTCGGCAACCACGTGGCACTAATGTGGGCGGCAAAAGGACGGACGGGTCGCGCCGGAGTACCCCCCCTCGGCAACCACGTGGCACTAATGTGGGCGGCAAAAGGACGGACGGGTGGCGCCGGAGTACCCCCCCCCCTCGGCAACCACGTGACACTAATGTGGGCGGCAAAAGGACGGACGGGTGGCGCCGGAGTACCCCCCCCCTCGGCAACCACATGGCTCTAATGTGGGCATCAAAAGTACGAACGGGTGGGGCCGGAGTACCCCCCCCGGCAACCACGTGGCACTAATGTGAGCGGCAAAAGGACGGACGGGTGGCGCCGGAGTACCCCCCCCCCCCCCGTCGGCAACCACGAGGCACTAATGTGGGCGTCAAAAGGACGGACGGGTGGCGCCGGAGTACCCCCCCCCTCGGCAACCACGTGGTACTAATGTGGGTGGCAAAAGGACGGACGGGTGGCGCCGGAGTACCCCCCCTCGGCAACCACGTGGCACTAATGTGGGCGGCAAAAGGACGGACGGGTGGCGCCGGAGTACCCCCCCCTCGGCAACCACCTGGCACTAATGTGGGCGTCAAAAGGACGGATGGGTGGCGCCGGAGTACCCCCCCCCCTCGGCAACCACGTGGCACTAATGTGGGCGTCAAAAGGACGGATGGGTGGCGCCGGAGTACCCCCCCCCTCGGCAACCACGTGGTACTAATGTGGGTGGCAAAAGGACGGACGGGTGGCGCCGGAGTACCCCCCCCTCGGCAACCACATGGCACTAATGTGGGCGTCAAAAGGACGGACGGGTGGCGCCGGAGTACCCCCCCTCGGCAACCACGTGGCACTAATGTGGGCGTCAAAAGGACGGAGGGGTGGCGCCGGAGTACCCCCCCCCCTCGGCAACCACGTGGCACTAATGTGGGCGGCAAAAGGACGGACGGGTGGCGCCGGAGTACCCCCCCACCCTCGGCAACCACGTGGCACTAATGTGGGCGGCAAAAGGACGGACGGGTGGCGCCGGAGTACCCCCCGTCGGCAACCACGTGGCACTAATGTGGGCGGCAAAAGGATGGATGGGTGGCGCCGGAGTACCCCCCCCCTCGGCAACCACGTGGCACTAATGTGGGCGGCAAAAGGATGGACGTGTGGAACCGGAGTACCCGCCCCCCCGGCAACCACATGGCACTAATGTGGGTGGCAAAAGGACGGACGGGTGGCGCCGGAGTACCGGCAACCACGTGGCACTAATGTGGGCGGCAAAAGGACGGACGGGTGGCTCCAGAGTACCCCCGCTCAGGAACCACGTGGCACTAATGCTGGCGGAAAAAGTACGGACGGGTGGCGCCGGAGTACCCCCCCCCTCGGCAACCACATGGCACTGATGTGGGCGGCAAAAGGACGGACGGGTGGCGCCGGAGTACCCCCCCTGGCAACCACATGGCTGTAATGTGGGCGTCAAAAGTACGGACGGGTGGCGTCAAAAGTACGGACGGATGGACGGGTGGCGCCGGAGTACCCCCCCTCGGCAACCACATGGCACTAATGTGGGCGGACAAAGGACGGACGGGTGGCGCCGGAGTTCCCCCCGTCGGCAACCACGTGGCACTAATGTGGGCGGCAAAAGGACGGACGGGTCGCGCCGGAGTACCCCCCTCGGCAACCACGTGGCACTAATGTGGGCGGCAAAAGGACGGACGGGTGGCGCCGGAGTACCCCCCCCCCCCTCGGCAACCACGTGACACTAATGTGGGCTGCAAAAGGACGGACGGGTGGCTCCGGAGTACCCCCCCCTCGGCAACCACATGGCTCTAATGTGGGCATCAAAAGTACGAACGGGTGGGGCCGGAGTACCCCCCCGGCAACCACGTGGCACTAATGTGAGCGGCAAAAGGACGGACGGGTGGCGCCGGAGTACCCCCCCCCCCCCCGTCGGCAACCACGTGGCACAAATGTGGGCGTCAAAAGGACGGACGGGTGGCGCCGGAGTACCCCCCCCCTCGGCAACCACGTGGTACTAATGTGGGTGGCAAAAGGACGGACGGGTTGCGCCGGAGTACCCCCCCCTCGGCAACCACGTGGCACTAATGTGGGCGGCAAAAGGACGGACGGGTGGCGCCGGAGTACCCCCCCCTCGGCAACCACCTAGCACTAATGTGGGCGTCAAAAGGACGGATGGGTGGCGCCGGAGTACCCCCCCCTCGGCAACCACGTGGCACTAATGTGGGCGGCAAAAGGACGGACGGGTGGCGCCGAAGTACCCCCCCTCTCGGCAAGCACGTGGCACTAATGTGGGCGGCAAAAGGACGGACGGGTGGCGCCGGAGTACCCCTCCCGGCAACCACGAGGCACTAATGTGGGCGTCAAAAGGACGGACGGGTGGCGCCGGAGTACCCCCCCCTCGGCAACCACGTGGTACTAATGTGGGTGGCAAAAGGACGGACGGGTGGCGCCGGAGTACCCCCCCCTCGGCAACCACATGGCACTAATGTGGTCGTCAAAAGGACGGACGGGTGGCGCCGGAGTAACCCCCCCCCCCCCCCGGCAACCACGTGGCACTAATGTGGGCGTCAAAAGGACGGAGGGGTGGCGCCGGAGTACCCCCCCCTCGGCAACCACGTGGCACTAATGTGGGCGGCAAAAGGACGGACGGGTGGCGCCGGAGTACCCCCCCCACCCTCGGCAACCACGTGGCACTAATGTGGGCGGCAAAAGGACGGACGGGTGGCGCCGGAGTACCCCCCGTCGGCAACCACGTGGCACTAATGTGGGCGGCAAAAGGATGGATGGGTGGCGCCGGAGTACCCCCCCCCTCGGCAACCATGTGGCACTAATGTGGGCGGCAAAAGGACGGACGTGTGGAACCGGAGTACCCCCCCCGGCAACCACATGGCACTAATGTGGGTGGCAAAAGGACGGACGGGTGGCGCCGGAGTACCGGCAACCACGTGGCACTAATGTGGGCGGCAAAAGGACGGACGGGTGGCTCCAGAGTACCCCCCCCTCAGGAACCACGTGGCACTAATGCTGGCGGCAAAAGTACGGACGGGTGGCGCCGGAGTACCCCCCCCTCGGCAACCACATGGCACTGATGTGGGCGGCAAAAGGACGGACGGGTGGCGCCGGAGTACCCCCCCTGGCAACCACATGGCTGTAATGTGGGCGTCAAAAGTACGGACGGGTGGCGTCAAAAGTACGGACGGATGGACGGGTGGCGCCGGAGTACCCCCCCTCGGCAACCACATGGCACTAATGTGGGCGGCAAAAGGACGGACGGGTGGCGCCGGAGTTCCCCCCGTCGGCAACCACGTGGAACTAATGTGGGCGGCAAAAGGACGGACGGGTCGCGCCGGAGTACCCCCCCTCGGCAACCACGTGGCACTAATGTGGGCGGCAAAAGGACGGACGGGTGGCGCCGGAGTACCCCCCCCCCTCGGCAACCACGTGACACTAATGTGGGCGGCAAAAGGACGGACGGGTGGCGCCGGAGTACCCCCCCTCTGCAACCACATGGCTCTAATGTGGGCATCAAAAGTACGAACGGGTGGGGCCGGAGTACCCCCCCCGGCAACCACGTGGCACTAATGTGAGCGGCAAAAGGACGGACGGGTGGCGCCGGAGTACCCCCCCCCCCCGTCGGCAACCACGTGGCACTAATGTGGGCGTCAAAAGGACGGACGGGTGGCGCCGGAGTACCCCCCCTCGGCAACCACGTGGTACTAATGTGGGTGGCAAAAGGACGGACGGGTGGCGCCGGAGTACCCCCCCCTCGGCAACCACGTGGCACTAATGTGGGCGGCAAAAGGACGGACGGGTGGCGCCGGAGTACCCCCCCCTCGGCAACAACCTGGCACTAATGTGGGCGTCAAAAGGACGGACGGGTGGCGCCGGAGTACCCCCCCCTCGGCAACCACGTGGCACTAATGTGGGCGGGAAAAGGACGGACGGGTGGCGCCGAAGTACCCCCCCTCTCGGCAAGCATGTGGCACTAATGTGGGCGGCAAAAGGACGGACGGGTGGCGCCGGAGTACCCCTCCCGGCAACCACGTGGCACTAATGTGGGCGTCAAAAGGACGGACGGGTGGTGCCGGAGTACCCCCCCCCTCGGCAACCACGTGGTACTAATGTGGGTGGCAAAAGGACGGACGGGTGGCGCCGGAGTACCCCCCCCTCGGCAACCACATGGCACTAATGTGGTCGTCAAAAGGACGGACGGGTGGCGCCGGAGTAACCCCCCCCCCCCCCCCCGGCAACCACGTGGCACTAATGTGGGCGTCAAAAGGACGGAGGGGTGGCGCCGGAGTACCCCCCCTCGGCAACCACGTGGCACTAATGTGGGCGGCAAAAGGACGGACGGGTGGCGCCGGAGTACCCCCCCCACCCTCGGCAACCACGTGGCACTAATGTGGGCGGCAAAAGGACGGACGGGTGGCGCCGGAGTACCCCCCGTCGGCAACCACGTGGCACTAATGTGGGCGGCAAAAGGATGGATGGGTGGCGCCGGAGTACCCCCCCCCTCGGCAACCACGTGGCACTAATGTGGGCGGCAAAAGGACGGACGTGTGGAACCGGAGTTCCCCCCCCCCCCCCCCCCGGCAACCACATGGCACTAATGTGGGTGGCAAAAGGACGGACGGGTGGCGCCGGAGTACCGGCAACCACGTGGCACTAATGTGGGCGGCAAAAGGACGGACGGGTGGCTCCAGAGTACCCCCCCTCAGGAACCACGTGGCACTAATGCTGGCGGCAAAAGTACGGACGGGTGGCGCCGGAGTAGCCCCCCCCTCGGCAACCACATGGCACTGATGTGGGCGGCAAAAGGACGGACGGGTGGCGCCGGAGTACCCCCCCTGGCAACCACATGGCTGTAATGTGGGCGTCAAAAGTACGGACGGGTGGCGCTGGAGAACTCCCCCCTCGGCAACCACATGGCACTAATGTGGGCGGCAAAAGGACGGACGGGTGGCGCCAGAGTAACCCCCCTCGGCAACCACGTGGCACTAATGTGGGCGGCAAAAGGACGGACGAGTGGCGCCGGAGTACCCCTCCCGGCAACCACGTGGCACTAATGTGGGCGTCAAAAGGACGGACGGGTGCCGCCGGAGTACCCACCCCCTCGGCAACCACGTGGTACTAATGTGGGTGGCAAAAGGACGGACGGGTGGCGCCGGAGTACCCCCCCCTCGGCAACCACATGGCACTAATGTGGGCGTCAAAAGGACGGACGGGTGGCGCCGGAGTACCCCCCCCCTCGGCAACCACGTGGCACTAATGTGGGCGGCAAAAGGACGGACGGGTGGCGCCGAAGTACCCCCCCCCTCTCGGCAACCACGTGGCACTAATGTGGGCGGCAAAAGGACGGACGGGTGGCGCCGGAGTACCCCCCCCTCGGCAACCACATGGCTCTAATGTGGGCATCAAAAGTACGGACGGGTGGCGCCGGAGTACCCCCCCCTCGGCAACCACGTGGCACTAATGTGGGCGGCAAAAGGACGGACGGGTGGCGCCGGAGTACCCCCCCACCCTCGGCAACCACGTGGCACTAATGTGGGCGGCAAAAGGATGGACGGGTGGCGCCGGAGTACCCCCCGTCGGCAACCACGTGGCACTAATGTGGGCGGCAAAAGGATGGATGGGTGGCGCCGGAGTACCCCCCCCCTCGGCTACCACGTGGCACTAATGTGGGCGGCAAAAGGACGGATGTGTGGAACCGGAGTACCCCCCCCCCCCCCCCGGCAACCACATGGCACTAATGTGGGTGGCAAAAGGACGGACGGGTGGCGCCGGAGTACCGGCAACCACGTGGCACTAATGTGGGCGGCAAAAGGACGGACGGGTGGTTCCAGAGTACCCCCCCTCAGGAACCACGTGGAACTAATGCTGGCGGCAAAAGTACGGACGGGTGGCGCCGGAGTACCCCCCCCCCCCTCGGCAACCACATGGCACTGATGTGGGCGGCAAAAGGACGGACGGGTGGCGCCGGAGTACCCCCCTGGCAACCACATGGCTGTAATGTGGGCGTCAAAAGTACGGACGGGTGGCGCCGGAGAACTCCCCCGTCGGCAACCACATGGCACTAATGTGGGCGGCAAAAGGACGGACAGGTGGCGCCGGAGTAACCCCCCTCGGCAACCACGTGGCACTAATGTGGGCGGCAAAAGGACGGACGGGTGGCGCCGGAGTACCCCTCCCGGCAACCACGTGGCACTAATGTGGGCGTCAAAAGGACGGACGGGTGGCGCCAGAGTACCCACCCCCTCGGCAACCACGTGGTACTAATGTGGGTGGCAAAAGGACGGACGGGTGGCGCCGGAGTACCCCCCCCCTCGGCAACCACATGGCACTAATGTGGGCGTCAAAAGGACGGACGGGTGGCGCCGGAGTACCCCCCCCCTCGGCAACCACGTGTCACTAATGTGGGCGGCAAAAGGACGGACGGGTGGCGCCGAAGTACCCCCCCCTCTCGGCAACCACGTGGCACTAATGTGGGCGGCAAAAGGACGGACGGGTGGCGCCGGAGTACCCCCCCCCCCTCGGCAACCACATGGCTCTAATGTGGGCATCAAAAGTACGGACGGGTGGCGCCGGAGTACCCCCCCCCTCGGCAACCACGTGGCACTAATGTGGGCGGCAAAAGGACGAACGGGTGGTGCCGGAGTACCCCCCCCCTCGGCAACCACGTGGCACTAATGTGGGCGGCAAAAGGACGGACGGGTGGCGCCGGAGTACCCCCCCCTCGGCAACCACATGGCTCTAATGTGGGCATCAAAAGTACGAACGGGTGGCGCCGGAGTACCCCCCCCTCGGCAACCACGTGGCACTAATGTGAGCGGAAAAAGGACGGACGGGTGGCGCCGGGGTACCCCCCCCCCCCCCCGTCGGCAACCACGTGGCACTAATGTGGGCGGAAAAAGGACGGACGGGTGGCGCCGGAGTACCCCCCCCCTCGGCAACCACGTGGCACTAATGTGGGCGGCAAAAGGATGGACGGGTGGCGCCGGAGTACCCCCCCCCTCGGCAACCACGTGGCACTAATGTGGGCGGCAAAAGGACGGACGGGTGGCGCCGGAGTTCCCCCCGTCGGCAACCACGTGGCACTAATGTGGGCGGCAAAAGGACGGACGGGTGGCGCCGGAGTACCCCCCCTCGGCAACCACGTGGCACTAAGGTGGGCGGCAAAAGGACGGACGGGTGGCGCCGGAGTACCCCCCCCCTCGGCAACCACGTGACACTAATGTGGGCGGCAAAAGGACGGACGGGTGGCGCCGGAGTACCCCCCCCTCGGCAACCACATGGCTCTAATGTGGGCATCAAAAGTACGAACGGGTGGCGCCGGAGTACCCCCCCCTCGGCAACCACGTGGCACTAATGTGAGCGGCAAAAGGACGGACGGGTGGCGCCGGAGTACCCCCCCCGTCGGCAACCACATGGCACTAATGTGGGCGTCAAAAGGACGGACGGGTGGCGCCGGAGTACCCCCCCCTCGGCAACCACGTGGTACTAATGTGGGTGGCAAAAGGACGGACGGGTGGCGCCGGAGTACCCCCCCCCTCGGCAACCACATGGCACTAATGTGGGCGTCAAAAGGACGGACGGGTGGCGCCGGAGTACCCCCCCCTCGGCAACCACGTGGCACTAATGTGGGCGGCAAAAGGACGGACGGGTGGCGCCGAAGTACCCCCCCCTCTCGGCAACCACGTGGCACTAATGTGGGCGGCAAAAGGACGGACGGGTGGCGCCGGAGTACCACCCCCTCGGCAACCACATGGCTCTAATGTGGGCATCAAAATTACGGACGGGTGGCGCCGGAGTACCCCCCCCTCGGCAATCCCGTGGCACTAATGTGGGCGGCAAAAGGACGGACGGGTGGTGCCGGAGTACCCCCCCCCACGGCAACCACGTGGCACTAATGTGGGCGGCAAAAGGACGGACGGGTGGCGTCGGAGTACCCCCCCCTCGGCAACCACATGGCTCTAATGTGGGCATCAAAAGTACGAACGGGTGGCGCCGGAGTACCCCCCCCTCGGCAACCACGTGGCACTAATGTGAGCGGAAAAAGGACGGACGGGTGGCGCCGGAGTACCCCCCCCGTCGGCAACCACGTGGCACTAATGTGGGCGGAAAAAGGACGGACGGGTGGCGCCGGAGTACCCCCCCCCTCGGCAACCACGTGGCACTAATGTGGGAAGCAAAAGGATGGACGGGTGGCGCCAGAGTACCCCCCCTCGGCAACCACGTGGCACTAATGTGGGCGGCAAAAGGACGGACGGGTGGCGTCGGAGTACCCCCCCCTCGGCAACCACGTGGCACTAATGTGGGCGGCAAAAGGACGGACGGGTGGCGCCGGAGTACCCCCCCCCCCCCGTCGGCAACCACGTGGCACTAATGTGGGCGTCAAAAGGACGGACGGGTGGCGCCGGAGTACCCCCCCCCTCGGCAACCACGTGGTACTAATGTGGGTGGCAAAAGGACAGACGGGTGGCGCCGGAGTACCCCCCCCCTCGGCAACCACATGGCACTAATGTGGGCGTCAAAAGGACGAACGGGTGGCGCCGGAGTACCCCCCCCTCGGCAACCACGTGGCACTAATGTGGGCGGCAAAAGGACGGACGGGTGGCGCCGAAGTACTCCCCCCCTCTCGGCAACCACGTGGCACTAATGTGGGCGGCAAAAGGACGGACGGGTGGCGCCGGAGTACCCCCCCTCGGCAACCACATGGCTCTAATGTGGGCATCAAAAGTACGGACGGGTGGCGCCGGAGTACCCCCCCCTCGGCAACCACGTGGCACTAATGTGGGCGGCAAAAGGACGGACGGGTGGCGCCGGAGTACCCCCCCCCCCCTCGGCAACCACGTGGCACTAATGTGGGCGGCAAAAGGACGGACGGGTGGCGCCGGAGTACCCCCCCCCCTCGGCAACCACATGGCTCTAATGTGGGCATCAAAAGTACGAACGGGTGCCGCCGGAGTACCCCCCCGCTCGGCAACCACGTGGCACTAATGTGAGCGGAAAAAGGACGGACGGGTGGCGCCGGAGTACCCCCCCCCCCCCGTCGGCAACCACGTGGCACTAATGTGGGCGGAAAAAGGACGGACGGGTGGCGCCGGAGTACCCCCCCCCCTCGGCAACCACGTGGCACTAATGTGGGCGGCAAAAGGATGGACGGGTGGCGCCGGAGTACCCCCCCTCGGCAACCACGTGGCACTAATGTGGGCGGCAAAAGGACGGACGGGTGGCGCCGGAGTACCCCCCCACCCTCGGAAACCACGTGGAACTAATGTGGGCGGCAAAAGGACGGACGGGTGGCGCCGGAGTACCCCCCGTCGGCAACCACGTGGCACTAATGTGGGCGGCAAAAGGACGGATGGGTGGCGCCGGAGTACCCCTCCCTCGGCAACCACGTGGCACTAATGTGGGCGGCAAAAGGACGGACGGGTGGCTCCAGAGTACCCCCCCCTCGGGAACCACGTGGCACTAATGTGGGCGGCAAAAGGACGGACGGGTGGCGCCGGAGTACCCCCCCCTCGGCAACCACGTGGCACTAATGTGAGTGGAAAAAGGACGGACGGGTGGCGCCGGAGTACCCCCCCCCCCGTCGGCAACCACGTGGCACTAATGTGGGCGGAAAAAGGACGGACGGGTGGCGCCGGAGTACCCCCCCCTCGGCAACCACGTGGCACTAATGTGGGCGGCAAAAGGATGGACGGGTGGCGCCGGAGTACCCCCCCTCGGCAACCACGTGGCACTAATGTGGGCGGCAAAAGGACGGACGGCTGGCGCCGGAGTACCCCCCCCCCCTCGGCAACCACGTGGCACTAATGTGGGCGGCAAAAGGACGGACGGGTGGCGCCGGAGTACCCCCCCCCTCGGCAACCACGTGTCACTAATGTGGGCGGCAAAAGGACGGACGGGTGGCGCCGGAGTACCCCCCCAACCTCGGCAACCACGTGGCACTAATGTGGGCGGCAAAAGGACGGACGGGTGGCGCCAGAGTACCCCCCGTCGGCAACCACGTGGCACTAATGTGGGCGGCAAAAGGACGGACGGGTGGCGTCGGAGTACCCCCCCCTCGGCAACCACGTGGCACTAATGTGGGCGGCAAAAGGACGGACGGGTGGCGCCGGAGTACCCCCCCCCCTCGGCAACCACGTGACACTAATGTGGGCGGAAAAAGGACGGACGGGTGACGCCGGAGTACCCCCCCCCTCGGCAACCACATGGCTCTAATGTGGGCATCAAAAGTACGAACGGGTGGCGCCGGAGTACCCCCCCCCCTCGGCAACCACGTGGCACTAATGTGAGTGGCAAAAGGACGGACGGGTGGCACCGGAGTACCCCCCCCCCCCCCGTCGGCAACCACGTGGCACTAATGTGGGCGTCAAAAGGACGGACAGGTGGCGCCGGAGTACCCCCTCCCTCGGCAACCACGTGGTACTAATGTGGGTGGCAAAAGGACGGACGGGTGGCGCCGGAGTACCCCCCCCTCGGCAACCACATGGCACTAATGTGGGCGTCAAAAAGACGGACGGGTGGCGCCGGAGTACCCCCCCCTTGGCAACCACGTGGCACTAATGTGGGCGGCAAAAGGACGGATGGGTGGCGCCGAAGTACCCCCCCCTCTCGGCAACCACGTGGCACTAATGTGGGCGGCGAAAGGACGGACGGGTGGCGCCGGAGTACCCCCCCCCCCTCGGCAACCACATGGCTCTAATGTGGGCATCAAAAGTACAGACGGGTGGCGCCGGAGTACCCCCCCCTCGGCAACCACGTGGCACTAATGTGGGCGGCAAAAGGACGGACGGGTGGCGCCGGAGTACCCCCCCCCTCGGCAACCACGTGGCACTAATGTGGGCGGCAAAAGGACGGACGGGTGGCGCCGGAGTACCCCCCCCCTCGGCAACCACATGGCTCTAATGTGGGCATCAAAAGTACGAACGGGTGGCGCCGGAGTACCCCCCCCTCGGCAACCACGTGGCACTAATGTGAGCGGAAAAAGGACGGACGGGTGGCGCCGGAGTACCCCCCCCCCCCCGTCGGCAACCACGTGGCACTAATGTGGGCGGAAAAAGGACGGACGGGTGGCGCCGGAGTACCCCCCCCCCTCGGCAACCACGTGGCACTAATGTGGGCGGCAAAAGGATGGACGGGTGGCGCCGGAGTACCCCCCCTCGGCAACCACGTGGCACTAATGTGGGCGGCAAAAGGACGGACGGGTGGCGCCGGAGTACCCCCCCCCTCGGCAACCACGTGGCACTAATGTGGGCGGCAAAAGAACGGACGGGTGGCGCCGGAGTACCCCCCCCTCGGCAACCACGTGGCACTAATGTGGGCGGCAAAAGGACGGACGGGTGGCGCCGGAGTACCCCCCCACCCTCGGCAACCACGTGGCACTAATGTGGGCGGCAAAAGGACGGACGGGTGACGCCGGAGTACCCCCCGTCGGCAACCACGTGGCACTAATGTGGGCGGCAAAAGGACGGACGGGTGGCGCCAGAGTACCCCCCCCTCGGCAACCACGTGGCGCTAATGTGGGCGGCAAAAGGACGGACGGGTGGAACCGGAGTACCCCCCCCCCTCGGCAACCACATGGCACTGATGTGGGCGGCAAAAGGACGGACGGGTGGCGCCGGAGTACCCCCCCCCTCGGCAACCACGTGGCACTAATGTGGGCGGCAAAAGGACGGACGGGTGGCGCCGGAGTACCCCCCCTCTCGGCAACCACGTGGCACTAATGTGGGCGTAAAAAGGACGGACGGGTGGCGCCGGAGTACCCCCCCCTCGGCAACCACGTGGCACTAATGTGGGCGGCAAAAGGACGGACGGGTGGCGCCGGAGTACCCCCCCACCCTCGGCAACCACGTGGCACTAATTTGGGCGGCAAAAGGACGGACGGGTGGCGCCGGAGTACCCCCCCCGGCAACCACGTGGCACTAATGTGGGCGGCAAAAGGACGGACGGGTGGCGCCGGAGTACGCCCCCCTCGGCAACCACGTGGCACTAATGTGAGCGGCAAAAGGACGGACGGGTGGCACCGGAGTACCCCCCCCATCGGCAACCACGTGGCACTAATGTGGGCGTCAAAAGGACGGACGGGTGGCGCCGGAGTACCCCCTCCCTCGGCAACCACGTGGTACTAATGTGGGTGGCAAAAGGACGGACGGGTGGCGCCGGAGTACCCCCCCTCGGCAACCACATGGCACTAATGTGGGCGTCAAAAGGACGGACGGGTGGCGCCGGAGTACCCCCCCCCCCCTTGGCAACCACGTGGCACTAATGTGGGCGGCAAAAGGACGGACGGGTGGCGCCAAAGTACCCCCCCTCTCGGCAACCACGTGGCACTAATGTGGGCGGCAAAAGGACGGACGGGTGGCGCCGGAGTACCCCCCCCTCGGCAACCACATGGCTCTAATGTGGGCATCAAAAGTACGGACGGGTTGCGCCGGAGTACCCCCCCCTCAGCAACCACGTGGCACTAATGTGGGCGGCAAAAGGACGGACGGGTGGCGCCGGAGTACCCCCCCCTCGGCAACCACGTGGCACTAATGTGGGCGGCAAAAGGACGGATGGGTGGCGCCGGAGTACCCCCCCCCTCGGCAACCACATGGCTCTAATGTGGGCATCAAAAGTACGAACGGGTGGCGCCGGAGTACCCCCCCCTCGGCAACCACGTGGCACTAATGTGAGCGGAAAAAGGACGGACGGGTGACGCCGGAGTACCCCCCCCCCCCGTCGGCAACCACGTGGCACTAATGTGGGCGGAAAAAGGACGGACGGGTGGCGCCGGAGTACACCCCCCCTCGGCAACCACGTGGCACTAATGTGGGCGGCAAAAGGATGGACGGGTGGCGCCGGAGTACCCCCCCTCGGCAACCACGTGGCACTAATGTGGGCGGCAAAAGGACGGACGGGTGGCGCCGGAGTACCCCCCCCCTCGGCAACCACGTGGCACTAATGTGGGCGGCAAAAGAACGGACGGGTGGCGCCGGAGTACCCCCCCCTAGGCAACCACGTGGCACTAATGTGGGCGGCAAAAGGACGGACGGGTGGCGCCGGAGTACCCCCCCACCCTCGGCAACCACGTGGCACTAATGTGGGCGGCAAAAGGACGGACGGGTGACGCCGGAGTACCCCCCGTCGGCAACCACGTGGCACTAATGTGGGCGGCAAAAGGACGGACGGGTGGCGCCAGAGTACCCCCCCCTCGGCAACCACGTGGCGCTAATGTGGGCGGCAAAAGGACGGACGGGTGGAACCGGAGTACCCCCCCCCCCCTCGGCAACCACATGGCACTGATGTGGGCGGCAAAAGGACGGACGGGTGGCGCCGGAGTACCCCCCCCCTCGGCAACCACGTGGCACTAATGTGGGCGGCAAAAGGACGGACGGGTGGCGCCGGAGTACCCCCCCTCTCGGCAACCACGTGGCACTAATGTGGGCGTAAAAAGGACGGACGGGTGGCGCCGGAGTACCCCCCCCTCGGCAACCACGTGGCACTAATGTGGGCGGCAAAAGGACGGACGGGTGGCGCCGGAGTACCCCCCCACCCTCGGCAACCACGTGGCACTAATTTGGGCGGCAAAAGGACGGACGGGTGGCGCCGGAGTACCCCCCGTCGGCAACCACGTGGCACTAATGTGGGCGGCAAAAGGACGGATGGGTGGCGCCGGAGTACCCCCCCCCTCGGCAACCACGTGGCACTAATGTGGGCGGCAAAAGGACGGACGTGTGGAACCGGAGTACCCCCCCCCCCCCCGGCAACCACATGGCACTAATGTGGGTGGCAAAAGGACGGACGGGTGGCGCCGGAGTACCGGCAACCACGTGGCACTAATGTGGTCGGCAAAAGGACGGCCGGGTGGCTCCAGAGTACCCACCCTCGGGAACCACGTGGCACTAATGTGGGCGGCAAAAGTACGGACGGGTGGCGCCGGAGTACCCCCCCCTTGGCAACCACATGGCACTGATGTGGGCGGCAAAAGGACGGACGGGTGGCGCCGGAGTACCCCCCCCTTGGCAACCACATTGCTGTAATGTGGGCGTCAAAAGTACGGACGGGTGGCGCCGGAGAACTCCCCCCTCGGCAAGCACGTGGCACTAATGTGGGCGGCAAAAGGACGGACGGGTGGCGCCGGAGTAACCCCCCTCGGCAAGCACGTGGCACTAATGTGGGCCGCAAAAGGACGGACGGGTGGCGCCGGAGTACCCCTCCCGGCAACCACGTGGCACTAATGTGGGCGTCAAAAGGACGGACGGGTGGCGCCGGAGTACCCCCCCCTCGGCAACCACGTGGTACTAATGTGGGTGGCAAAAGGACCGACGGGTGGCGCCGGAGTACCCCCCCTCGACAACCACATGGCACTAATTTGGGCGTCAAAAGGACGGACGGGTGGCGCCGGAGTACCCCCCCCTCGGCAACCACGTGGCACTAATGTGGGCGGCAAAAGGACGGACGGGTGGCGCTGAAGTACCCCCCCCTCTCGGCAACCACGTGGCACTAATGTGGGCGGCAAAAGGACGGACGGGTGGCGCCGGAGTACCCCTCCCGGGAACAACATGGCACTAATGTGGGTGGCAAAAGGACGGACGGGTGGCGCTGGAGTACCGGCAACCACGTAGCACTAATGTGGGCGGCAAAAGGATGGACGGGTGGCTCCAGAGTACCCCCCCTCGGGAACCACGTGGCACTAATGTGGGCGGCAAAAGTACGGACGGGTGGCTCCGGAGTACCCCCCCTCGGCAACCACATGGCACTGATGTGGGCGGCAAAAGGACGGACGGGTGGCGCCGGAGTACCCCCCCCTTGGCAACCACATGGCTGTAATGTGGGCGTCAAAAGTACGGACGGGTGGCGCCGGAGAACTCCCCCCTCGGCAACCACGTGGCACTAATGTGGGCGGCAAAAGGATGGACGGGTGGCGCCGGAGTAACACCCCTCGGCAATCACGTGGCACTAATGTGGGCGGCAAAAGGACGGACGGGTGGCGCCGGAGTACCCCTCCCGGCAACCACGTGGCACTAATGTGGGCGTCAAAAGGACGGACGGGTGGCGCCGGAGTACCGCCCCCCTCGGCAACCACGTGGTACTAATGTGGGTGGCAAAAGGACGGACGGGTGGCGCCGGAGTACCCCCCCTCGGCAACCACATGGCACTAATGTGGGCGTCAAAAGGACGGACGGGTGGCGCCGGAGTACCCCCCCCTCGGCAACCACGTGGCACTAATGTGGGCGGCAAAAGGACGGACGGGTGGCGCCGAAGTACCCCCCCTCTCGGCAACCACATGGCACTAATGTGGGCGGTAAAAGGACGGACGGGTGGCGCCGGAGTACCCCCCCCCCCCGGCAACCACATGGCTCTAATGTGGGCATCAAAAGTACGGACGGGTGGCGCCGGAGTACCCCCCCCCTCGGCAACCACGTGGCACTAATGTGGGCATCAAAAGGACGGACGGGTGGCGCCGGAGTACCCCCCCCTCGGCAACCACGTGGCACTAATGTTGGCGGCAAAAGGACGGACGGGTGGCGCCGGAGTACCCCCCCCTCGGCAACCACATGGCTCTAATGTGGGCATCAAAAGTACGAACGGGTGGCGCCGGAGTACCCCCCCCTCGGCAACCACGTGGCACTAATGTGAGCGGCAAAAGGACGGACGGGTGGCACCGGAGTACCCCCCCCCCCCCCCCCCCCGTCGGCAACCACGTGGCACTAATGTGGGCGGAAAAAGGACGGACGGGTGGCGCCGGAGTACCCCCCCCTCGGCAACCACGTGGCACTAATGTGGGCGGCAAAAGGAGGGACGGGTGGCGCCGGAGTATCCCCCCTCGGCAACCACGTGGCACTAATGTGGGCGGCAAAAGGACGGACGGGTGGCGCCGGAGTACCCCCCCCCCTCGGCAACCACGTGGCACTAATGTGGGCGGCAAAAGGACGGACGGGTGGCGCCGGAGTACCCCCCCCTCGGCAACCACGTGGCACTAATGTGGGCGGCAAAAGGACGGACGGGTGGCGTCGGAGTACCCCCCCACCCTCGGCAACCACGTGGCACTAATGTGGGCGGCAAAAGGACGGACGGGTGGCGCCGGAGTACCCCCCGTCGGCAACCACGTGGCACTAATGTGGGCGGCAAAAGGACGGACGGGTGGCGCCGGAGTACCCCCCCCCCCTCGGCAACCACGTGGCACTAATGTGGGCGGCAATAGGACGGACGGGTGGAACCGGAGTACCCCCCCCGGCAACCACATGGCACTGATGTGGGTGGCAAAAGGACGGACGGGTGGCGCCGGAGTACCGGCAACCACGTGGCACTAATGTGGGCGGCAAAAGGACGGACGGGTGGCTCCAGAGTACCCCCTCCTCGGGAACCACGTGGCACTACTGTGGGCGGCAAAAGGACGGACGGGTGGCGCCGGAGTACCCCCCCCTCGGCAACCACATGGCACTAATGTGGGCGTCAAAAGGACGGACGGGTGGCGCCGGAGTACCCCCCCCCTCGGCAACCACATGGCACTAATGTGGGCGGCAAAAGGACGGACGGGTGGCGCCGGAGTACCCCCCCTCTAGGCAACCACGTGGCAATAATGTGGGCGGAAAAGGACGGACACGTGGCGCCGGAGTACCCCCCCCTCGGCAACCACATGGCTCTAATGTGGGCGTCAAAAGTACGGACGGGTGGCGTCGGAGTACCCCCCACTCGGCAATCACGTGGCACTAATGTGGGCGGCAAAAGGACGGACGGGTGGCGCCAGAGTAACCCCCCTCGGCAACCATGTGGCACTAATGTGGGCGGCAAAAGGACGGACGGGTGGCGCCGGAGTAACCCCCCTCGGCAACCACGTGGCACTAATGTGGGCGGCAAAAGGACGGACGGGTGGCGCCGGAGTACCCCTCCCGGCAACCACGTGGCACTAATGTGGGCGTCAAAAGGACGGACGGGTGGCGCCGGAGTACCCACCCCTCGGCAACCACGTGGCACTAATGTGGGCGGCAAAAGGACGGACGGGTGGCGCCGGAGTACCCCCCCCCTCGGCAACCACGTGGCACTAATGTGGGCGGCAAAAGGACGGACGGGTGGCGCCGGAGTACCCCCCCACCCTCGGCAACCACGTGGCACTAATGTGGGCGGCAAAAGGACGGACGGGTGGCGCCGGAGTACCCCCCGTCGGCAACCACGTGGCACTAATGTGGGCGGCAAAAGGACGGATGGGTGGCGCCGGAGTACCCCTCCCCCTCGGCAACCACGTGGCACTAATGTGGGCGGCAAAAGGACGGACGTGTGGAACCGGAGTACCCCCCCGGCAACCACATGGCACTAATGTGGGTGGCAAAAGGACGGACGGGTGGCGCCGGAGTACCGGCAACCACGTGGCATTAATGTGGGCGGCAAAAGGACGGACGGGTGGCTCCAGAGTACCCCCCCTCGGGAACCACGTGGCACTAATGTGGGCGGCAAAAGTACGGACGGGTGGCGCCGGAGTACCCCCCCCTCGGCAACCACATGGCACTGATGTGGGCGGCAAAAGGACGGACGGGTGGCGCCGGAGTACCCCCCCCTTGGCAACCACATGGCTGTAATGTGGGCGTCAAAAGTACGGACGGGTGGCGTCGGAGAACTCCCCCCTCGGCAACCACGTGGCACTAATGTGGGCGGCAAAAGGACGGACGGGTGGCGCCGGAGTAATCCCCCTCGGCAACCAGGTGGCACTAATGTGGGCGGCAAAAGGACGGACGGGTGGCGCCGGAGTACCGGCAACCACGTGGCACTAATGTGGGCGGCAAAAGGACGGACGGCTGGCTCCAGAGTACCCCCCCCCCTCGGGAACCACGTGGCACTAATGTGGGCGGCAAAAGTACGGACGGGTGGCGCCGGAGTACCCCCCCCCCTCGGCAACCACGTGGCACTAATGTGGGCGGCAAAAGGACGGACGGGTGGCGCCGGAGTACCCCCCCCCCACGGCAACCACGTGGCACTAATGTGGGCGGCAAAAGGACGGACGGGTGGCGCCGGAGTACCCCCCCCTCGGCAACCACAGGGCACTAATGTGGGCGTCAAAAGGACGGACGGGTGGCGCCGGAGTACCCCCCCCCCCTCGGCAACCACGTGGCACTAATGTGGGCGGCAAAAGGACGGACGGGTGGCGCCGGAGTACCCCCCCTCTCGGCAACCACGTGGCACTAATGTGGGTGGAAAAGGACGGACGCGTGGCGCCGGAGTACCCCCCCCTCGGCAACCACAAGGCTCTAATGTCGGCGTCAAAAGTACGGACGGGTGGCGTCGGAGTACCCCCTACTCGGCAATCACGTGGCACTAATGTGGGCAGCAAAAGGACGGACGGGTGGCGCCGGAGTAACCCCCCTCGGCAACCACGTGCCACTAATGTGGGCGGCAAAAGGACGGACGGGTGGCGCCGGAGTAACCCCCCTCGGCAACCACGTGGCACTAATGTGGGCGGCAAAAGGACGGACGGGTGGCGCCGGAGTACCCTTCCCGGCAACCACGTGGCACTAATGTGGGCGTCAAAAGGACGGACGGGTGGCGCCGGAGTACCCACCCCTCGGCAACCACGTGGCACTAATGTGGGCGGCAAAAGGACGGACGGGTGGCGCCGGAGTACCCCCCCCCTCGGCAACCACGTGGCACTAATGTGGGCGGCAAAAGGACGGACGGGTGGCGCCGGAGTACCCCCCCACCCTCGGCAACCACGTGGCACTAATGTGGGCGGCAAAAGGACGGACGGGTGGCGCCGGAGTACCCCCCGTCGGCAACCACGTGGCACTAATGTGGGCGGCAAAAGGACGGATGGGTGGCGCCGGAGTACCCCTCCCCCTCGGCAACCACGTGGCACTAATGTGGGCGGCAAAAGGACGGACGTGTGGAACCGGAGTACCCCCCCCGGCAACCACATGGCACTAATGTGGGTGGCAAAAGGACGGACGGGTGGCGCCGGAGTACCGGCAACCACGTGGCATTAATGTGGGCGGCAAAAGGACGGACGGGTGGCTCCAGAGTACCCCCCCTCGGGAACCACGTGGCACTAATGTGGGCGGCAAAAGTACGGACGGTTGGCGCCGGAGTACCCCCCCCTCGGCAACCACATGGCACTGATGTGGGCGGCAAAAGGACGGACGGGTGGCGCCGGAGTACCCCCCCCCTTGGCAACCACATGGCTGTAATGTGGGCGTCAAAAGTACGGACGGGTGGCGTCGGAGAACTCCCCCCTCGGCAACCACGTGGCACTAATGTGGGCGGCAAAAGGACGGACGGGTGGCGCCGGAGTAATCCCCCTCGGCAACCAGGTGGCACTAATGTGGGCGGCAAAAGGACGGACGGGTGGCGCCGGAGTACCGGCAACCACGTGGCACTAATGTGGGCGGCAAAAGGACGGACGGCTGGCTCCAGAGTACCCCCCCCCTCGGGAACCACGTGGCACTAATGTGGGCGGCAAAAGTACGGACGGGTGGCGCCGGAGTACCCCCCCCCTCGGCAACGACGTGGCACTAATGTGGGCGGCAAAAGGACGGACGGGTGGCGCCGGAGTACCCCCCCCCCACGGCAACCACGTGGCACTAATGTGGGCGGCAAAAGGACGGACGGGTGGCGCCGGAGTACCCCCCCCTCGGCAACCACAGGGCACTAATGTGGGCGTCAAAAGGACGGACGGGTGGCGCCGGAGTACCCCCCCCCCTCGGCAACCACGTGGCACTAATGTGGGCGGCAAAAGGACGGACGGGTGGCGCCGGAGTACCCCCCCTCTCGGCAACCACGTGGCACTAATGTGGGTGGAAAAGGACGGACGCGTGGCGCCGGAGTACCCCCCCCTCGGCAACCACATGGCTCTAATGTCGGCGTCAAAAGTACGGACGGGTGGCGTCGGAGTACCCCCTACTCGGCAATCACGTGGCACTAATGTGGGCAGCAAAAGGACGGACGGGTGGCGCCGGAGTAACCCCCCTCGGCAACCACGTGCCACTAATGTGGGCGGCAAAAGGACGGACGGGTGGCGCCGGAGTAACCCCCCTCGGCAACCACGTGGCACTAATGTGGGTGGCAAAAGGACGGACGGGTGGCGCCGGAGTACCCCTCCCGGCAACCACGTGGCACTAATGTGGGCGTCAAAAGGACGGACGGGTGGCGCCGGAGTACCCCCCCTCGGCAACCACGTGGCACTAATGTGGGCGGCAAAAGGACGGATGGGTGGCGCCGGAGTACCCCCCCCTCGGCAACCATGTGGCACTAATGTGGGCGGCAAAAGGACGGACGGGTGGCGCCGGAGTACCCCCCCCACCCTCGGCAACCACGTGGCACTAATGTGGGCGGCAAAAGGACGGACGGGTGGCACCGGAGTACCCCCCGTCGGCAACCACGTGGCACTAATGTGGGCGGCAAAAGGACGGATGGGTGGCGCCGGAGTACCCCCCCCCCCTCGGCAACCACGTGGCACTAATGTGGGCGGCAAAAGGACGGACGTGTGGAACCGGAGTACTCCCCCCCCTCGGGAACCAGTGGCACTAATGTGGGCGGCAAAAGTACGGACGGGTGGCGCCGGAGTACCCCCCCCTCGGCAACCACGTGGCACTAATGTGGGCGGCAAAAGGACGGACGGGTGGCGCCGGAGTACCCCCCCCCCCCCCGGTCGGCAACCATGTGGCACTAATGTGGGCGGCAAAAGGACGGACGGGTGGCGCCGGAGTACCCCCCCCTCGGCAACCACATGGCTCTAATGTGGGCATCAAAAGTACGGACGGGTGGCGCCGGAGTACCCCCCCCTCGGCAACCACGTGGCACTAATGTGGGCGGCAAAAGGACGGACGGGTGGCGCCGGAGTACCCCCCCCTCGGCAACCTTGTGGCACTAATGTGGGCGGCAAAAGGACGGACGGGTGGCGCCGGAGTACCCCCCCCCCCTCGGCAACCACATGGCTCTAATGTGGGCATCAAAAGTACGAACGGGAGGCGCCGGAGTACCCCCCCCTCGGCAACCACGTGGCACTAATGTGAGCGGCAAAAGGACGGACGGGTGGCGCCGGAGTAACCCCCCCCCCCCGTCGGTAACCACATGGCACTAATGTTGGCCGAAAAAGGACGGACGGGTGGCGCCGGAGTACCCCCCCCCCTCCGCAACCACGTGGCACTAATGTGGGCGGCAAAAGGATGGACGGGTGGCGCCGGAGTACCCCCCCTCGGCAACCACGTGGCACTAATGTGGGCGGCAAAAGGACGGACGGGTGGCGTCGGAGTACCCCCCCCTCGGCAACCACGTGGCACTAATGTGGGCAGCAAAAGGACGGACGGGTGGCGCCGGAGTAACCCCCCTCGGCAACCACGTGGCACTAATGTGGGCGGCAAAAGGACGGACGGGTGGCGCCGGAGTACCCCCCCACCCTCGGCAACCACGTGGCACTAATGTGGGCGGCAAAAGGACGGACGGGTGGAACCGGAGTACCCCCCCCGGCAACCACATGGCACTAATGTGGGTGGCAAAAGGACGGACGGGTGGCGCCGGAGTACCGGCAACCACGTGGCACTAATGTGGGCGGCAAAAGGACGGACGGGTGGCTCCAGAGTACCCCCCCCTCGGGAACCACGTGGCACTAATGTGGGCGGCAAAAGTACGGACGGGTGGCGCCGGAGTACCCCCCCCCTCGGCAATCACGTGGCACTAATGTGAGTGGAAAAAGGACGGACGGGTGGCGCCGGAGTACCCCCCCCCCCCCGTCGGCAACCACGTGGCACTAATGTGGGCGGAAAAAGGACGGACGGGTGGCGCCGGAGTACCCCCCCCCTCGGCAACCACGTGGCACTAATGTGAGCGGAAAAAGGACGGACGGGTGGCGCCGGAGTACCCCCCCCCCCGTCGGCAACCACGTGGCACTAATGTGGGCGGAAAAAGGACGGACGGGTGGCGCCGGAGTACCCCCCCCTCGGCAACCACGTGGCACTAATGTGGGCGGCAAAAGGATGGACGGGTGGCGCCGGAGTACCCCCCCTCGGCAACCACGTGGCACTAATGTGGGCGGCAAAAGGACGGACGGGTGGCGCCGGAGTACCCCCCCCCACGGCAACCACGTGGCACTAATGTGGGCGGCAAAAGGACGGACGGGTGGCGCCGGAGTACCCCCCCCTCGGCAACCACATGGCACTAATGTGGGCGTCAAAAGGACGGACGGGTGGCGCCGGAGTACCCCCCCCCTCGGCAACCACGTGGCACTAATGTGGGCGGCAAAAGGACGGACGGGTGGCGCCGGAGTACCCCCCTCTCGTCAACCACGTGGCACTAATGTGGGCGGAAAAGGACAGACGCGTGGCGCCGGAGTACCCCCCCCCCTCGGCAACCACATGGCTCTAATGTGGGCGTCAAAAGTACGAACGGGTGGCGTCGGAGTACCCCCCACTCGGCAATCACGTGGCACTAATGTGGGCGGCAAAAGGACGGACGGGTGGCGCCGGAGTACCCCTCCCGGCAACCACGTGGCACTAATGTGGGCGTCAAAAGGACGGACGGGTGGCGCCGGAGTACCCCCCCCTCGGCAACCACGTGGCACTAATGTGGGCGGCAAAAGGACGGACGGGTGGCGCCGGAGTACCCCCCCCCTCGGCAACCACGTGGCACTAATGTGGGCAGCAAAAGGACGGACGGGTGGCGCCGGAGTACCCCTCCCGGCAACCACGTGGCACTAATGTGGGCGTCAAAAGGACGGACGGGTGGCGCCGGAGTACCCCCCCCTCGGCAACCACGTGGCACTAATGTGGGCGGCAAAAGGACGGACGGGTGGCGCCGGAGTACCCCCCCCCTCGGCAACCACGTGGCACTAATGTGGGCAGCAAAAGGACGGACGGGTGGCGCCGGAGTACCCCCCACCCTCGGCAACCACGTGGTACTAATGTGGGCGGCAAAAGGACGGACGGGTGGCGCCGGAGTACCCCCCGTCGGCAACCACGTGGCACTAATGTGGGCGGCAAAAGGACGGATGGGTGGCGCCGGAGTACCCCTCCCCCTCGGCAACCACGTGGCACTAATGTGGGCGGCAAAAGGACGGACGTGTGGAACTGGAGTACCCCCCCGGCAACCACATGGCACTAATGTGGGTGGCAAAAGGACGGACGGGTGGCGCCGGAGTACCGGCAACCACGTGGCACTAATGTGGGCGGCAAAAGGACGGACGGGTGGCTCCAGAGTACCCCCCCTCGGGAACCACGTGGCACTAATGTGGGCGGCAAAAGTACGGACGGGTGGCGCCGGAGTACCCCCCCCTCGGCAACCACATGGCACTGATGTGGGCGGCAAAAGGACGGACGGGTGGCGCCGAAGTACCCCCCCTTGGCAACCACATGGCTGTAATGTGGGCGTCAAAAGTACGGACGGGTGGCGCCGGAGAACTCCCCCCTCGTCAACCACGTGGCACTAATGTGGGCGGCAAAAGGACGGACGGGTGGCGCCGGAGTAACCCCCCTCGGCAACCACGTGGCACTAATGTGGGCGGCAAAAGGACGGACGGGTGGCGCCGGAGTACCCCTCCCGGAACCCACGTGGCACTAATGTGGGCGTCAAAAGGACGGACGGGTGGCGCCGGAGTACCCCCCCCTCGGCAACCACGTGGTACTAATGATGGTCGCAAAAGGACGGACGGGTGGCGCCGGAGTACCCCCCCTCTCGGCAACCACATGGCACTAATGTGGGCGTCAAAAGGACGGACGGGTGGCGCCGGAGTACCCCCCCCTCGGCAACCACGTGGCACTAATGTGGGCGGCAAAAGGACGGACGGGTGGCGCCGAAGTACCCCCCCCCTCTCGGCAACCACGTTTCACTAATGTGGGCGGCAAAAGGACGGACGGGTGGCGCCGGAGTACCCCCCCCTCGGCAACCACATGGCTCTAATGTGGGCATCAAAAGTACGGACGGGTGGCGCCGGAGTACCCCCCCCCCTCGGCAACCACGTGGCACTAATGTGGGCGGCAAAAGGACGGATGGGTGGCGCCGGAGTACCCCTCCCCCCTCGGCAACCACGTGGCACTAATGTGGGCGGCAAAAGGACGGACGGGTGGCGCCGGAGTACCCCCCCCCTCGGCAACCACATGGCTCTAATATGGGCATCAAAAGTACGAACGGGTGGCGCCGGAGTACCCCCCCCTCGGCAACCACGTGGCACTAATGTGAGCGGCAAAAGGACGGACGGGTGGCGCCGGAGTACCCCCCCCCGTCGGCAACCACGTGGCACTAATGTGGGCGGAAAAAGGACGGACGGGTGGCGCCGGACTACCCCCCCCCTCGGCAACCACGTGGCACTAATGTGGGCGGCAAAAGGATGGACGGGTGGCGCCGGAGTACCCCCCCTCGGCAACCACGTGGCACTAATGTGGGCGGCAAAAGGACGGACGGGTGGCGCCGGAGTACCCCCCCACCCTCGGCAACCACGTGGCACTAATGTGGGCGGCAAAAGGACGGACGGGTGGCGCCGGAGTACCCCCCGTCGGCAACCACGTGGCACTAATGTGGGCGGCAAAAGGACGGACGGGTGGCGCCGGAGTACCCCCCCCCTCGGCAACCACGTGGAACTAATGTGGGCGGCAAAAGGACGGACGGGTGGAACCGGAGTACCCCCCCGGCAACCACATGGCACTAATGTGGGTGGCAAAAGGACGGACGGGTGGCGCCGGAGTACCGGCAACCACGTGGCACTAATGTGGGCGGCAAAAGGACGGACGGGTGGCTCCAAAGTACCCCCCCCTCGGGAACCACGTGGCACTAATGTGGGCGGCAAAAGTATGGACGGGTGCCGCTGGAGTACCCCCCCCCTCGGCAACCACATGGCACTGATGTGGGCGGCAAAAGGACGGACGGGTGGCGCCAGAGTACCCTCCCTTGGCAACCACATGGCTGTAATGTGGGCGTCACAAGTACGGACGGGTGGCGCCGGAGAACTCCCCCCTCGTCAACCACGTGGCACTAATGTGGGCGGCAAAAGGACGGACGGGTGGCGCCGGAGTAACCCCCCTCGGCAACCACGTGGCACTAATGTGGGCGGCAAAAGGACGGACGGGTGGCGCCGGAGTACCCCTCCCGGAACCCACGTGGCACTAATGTGGGCGTCAAAAGGACGGACGGGTGGCGCCGGAGTACCCCCCCCTCGGCAACCACGTGGTACTAATGTTGGTGGCAAAAGGACGGACGGGTGGCGCCGGAGTACCCCCCCCTCGGCAACCACATGGCACTAATGTGGGTGTCAAAAGGACGGACGGGTGGCGCCGGAGTACCCCCCCCTCGGCAACCACGTGGCACTAATGTGGGCGGCAAAAGGACGGACCGGTGGCGCCGAAGTACCCCCCCCTCTCGGCAACCACGTTTCACTAATGTGGGCGGCAAAAGGACGGACGGGTGGCGCCGGAGTACCCCCCCACCCTCGGCAACCACGTGGCACTAATGTGGGCGGCAAAAGGACGGACGGGTGGCGCCGGAGTACCCCCCGTCGGCAACCACGTTTCACTAATGTGGGCGGCAAAAGGACGGACGGGTGGCGCCGGAGTACCCCCCCCTCGGCAACCACATGGCTCTAATGTGGGCATCAAAAGTACGGACGGGTGGCGCCGGAGTACCCCCCCTCGGCAACCACGTGGCACTAATGTGGGCGGCAAAAGGACGGATGGGTGGCGCCGGAGAACCCCTCCCCCCTCGGCAACCACGTGGCACTAATGTGGGCGGCAAAAGGACGGACGGGTGGCGCCGGAGTACCCCCCCTCGGCAACCACATGGCTCTAATATGGGCATCAAAAGTACGAACGGGTGGCGCCGGAGTACCCCCCCCCTCGGCAACCACGTGGCACTAATGTGAGCGGCAAAAGGACGGACGGGTGGCGCCGGAGTACCCCCCCCCCCCCGTCGGCAACCACGTGGCACTAATGTGGGCGGCAAAAGGATGGACGGGTGGCGCCGGAGTACCCCCCCTCGGCAACCACGTGGCACTAATGTGGGCGGCAAAAGGACGGACGGGTGGCGCCGGAGTACCCCCCCCCTCGGCAACCACGTGGCACTAATGTGGGCGGCAAAAGGACGGACGGGTGGCGCCGAAGTACCCCCCCCCTCGGCAACCACGTGGCACTAATGTGGGCGGCAAAAGGACGGACGGGTGGCGCCGGAGTACCCCCCCACCCTCGGCAACCACGTGGCACTAATGTGGGCGGCAAAAGGACGGACGGGTGGCGCCGGAGTACCCCCCGTCGGCAACCACGTGGCACTAATGTGGGCGGCAAAAGGACGGACGGGTGGCGCCGGAGTACCCCCCCCCTCGGCAACCACGTGGAACTAATGTGGGCGGCAAAAGGACGGACGGGTGGAACCGGAGTACCCCCCCGGCAACCACATGGCACTAATGTGGGTGGCAAAAGGACGGACGGGTGGCGCCGGAGTACCGGCAACCACGTGGCACTAATGTGGGCGGCAAAAGGACGGACGGGTGGCTCCAAAGTACCCCCCCTCGGGAACCACGTGGCACTAATGTGGGCGGCAAAAGTACGGACGGGTGCCGCCGGAGTACCCCCCCCCCTCGGCAACCACATGGCACTGATGTGGGCGGCAAAAGGACGGACGGGTGGCGCCGGAGTACCCTCCCTTGGCAACCACATGGCTGTAATGTGGGCGTCAAAAGTACGGACGGGTGGCGCCGGAGAACTCCCCCCTCGTCAACCACGTGGCACTAATGTGGGCGGCAAAAGGACGGACGGGTGGCGCCGGAGTAACCCCCCTCGGCAACCACGTGGCACTAATGTGGGCGGCAAAAGGACGGACGGGTGGCGCCGGAGTACCCCTCCCGGAACCCACGTGGCACTAATGTGGGCGTCAAAAGGACGGACGGGTGGCGCCGGAGTACCCCCCCCTCGGCAACCACGTGGTACTAATGTTGGTGGCAAAAGGACGGACGGGTGGCGCCAGAGTACCCCCCCCTCGGCAACCACATGGCACTAATGTGGGTGTCAAAAGGACGGACGGGTGGCGCCGGAGTACCCCCCCCTCGGCAACCACGTGGCACTAATGTGGGCGGCAAAAGGACGGACGGGTGGCGCCGAAGTACCCCCCCCTCTCGGCAACCACGTTTCACTAATGTGGGCGGCAAAAGGATGGACGGGTGGCGCCGGAGTACCCCCCCCACCCTCGGCAACCACGTGGCACTAATGTGGGCGGCAAAAGGACGGACGGGTGGCGCCGGAGTACCCCCCGTCGGCAACCACGTGGCACTAATGTGGGCGGCAAAAGGACGGACGGGTGGCGCCGGAGTACCCCCCCCCTCGGCAACCACGTGGAACTAATGTGGGCGGCAAAAGGACGGACGGGTGGAACCGGAGTACCCCCCCGGCAACCACATGGCACTAATGTGGGTGGCAAAAGGACGGACGGGTGGCGCCGGAGTACCGGCAACCACGTGGCACTAATGTGGGCGGCAAAAGGACGGACGGGTGGCTCCAAAGTACCCCCCCTCGGGAACCACGTGGCACTAATGTGGGCGGCAAAAGTACGGACGGGTGCCGCCGGAGTACCCCCCCCCCTCGGCAACCACATGGCACTGATGTGGGCGGCAAAAGGACGGACGGGTGGCGCCGGAGTACCCTCCCTTGGCAACCACATGGCTGTAATGTGGGCGTCAAAAGTACGGACGGGTGGCGCCGGAGAACTCCCCCCTCGTCAACCACGTGGCACTAATGTGGGCGGCAAAAGGACGGACGGGTGGCGCCGGAGTAACCCCCCTCGGCAACCACGTGGCACTAATGTGGGCGGCAAAAGGACGGACGGGTGGCGCCGGAGTACCCCTCCCGGAACCCACGTGGCACTAATGTGGGCGTCAAAAGGACGGACGGGTGGCGCCGGAGTACCCCCCCCTCGGCAACCACGTGGTACTAATGTTGGTGGCAAAAGGACGGACGGGTGGCGCCAGAGTACCCCCCCCTCGGCAACCACATGGCACTAATGTGGGTGTCAAAAGGACGGACGGGTGGCGCCGGAGTACCCCCCCCTCGGCAACCACGTGGCACTAATGTGGGCGGCAAAAGGACGGACGGGTGGCGCCGAAGTACCCCCCCTCTCGGCAACCACGTTTCACTAATGTGGGCGGCAAAAGGATGGACGGGTGGCGCCGGAGTACCCCCCCCACCCTCGGCAACCACGTGGCACTAATGTGGGCGGCAAAAGGACGGACGGGTGGCGCCGGAGTACCCCCCCCTCGGCAACCACGTGGCACTAATGTGGGCGGCAAAAGGACGGACGGGTGGAACCGGAGTACCCCCCCGGCAACCACATGGCACTAATGTGGGTGGCAAAAGGACGGACGGGTGGCTCCAAAGTACCCCCCCTCGGGAACCACGTGGCACTAATGTGGGCGGCAAAAGTACGGACGGGTGCCGCCGGAGTACCCCCCCCTCGGCAACCACATGGCACTGATGTGGGCGGCAAAAGGACGGACGGGTGGCGCCGGAGTACCCCCCCTTGGCAACCACATGGCTGTAATGTGGGCGTCAAAAGTACGGACGGGTGGCGCCGGAGAACTCCCCCCTCGTCAACCACGTGGCACTAATGTGGGCGGCAAAAGGACGGACGGGTGGCGCCGGAGTAACCCCCCTCGGCAACCACGTGGCACTAATGTGGGCGGCAAAAGGACGGACGGGTGGCGCCGGAGTACCCCTCCCGGAACCCACGTGGCACTAATGTGGGCGTCAAAAGGACGGACGGGTGGCGCCGGAGTACCCCCCCCCTCGGCAACCACGTGGTACTAATGTTGGTGGCAAAAGGACGGACGGGTGGCGCCGGAGTACCCCCCCCTCGGCAACCACATGGCACTAATGTGGGTGTCAAAAGGACGGACGGGTGGCGCCGGAGTACCCCCCCCTCGGCAACCACGTGGCACTAATGTGGGCGGCAAAAGGACGGACGGGTGGCGCCGAAGTACCCCCCCCTCTCGGCAACCACGTTTCACTAATGTGGGCGGCAAAAGGACGGACGGGTGGCGCCGGAGTACCCCCCCCCCCTCGGCAACCACATGGCTCTAATGTGGGCATCAAAAGGACGGATGGGTGGCGCCGGAGTACCCCCCCCCTCGGCAACCACGTGGCACTAATGTGGGAAGCAAAAGAACGGACGTGTGGAACCGGAGTACCCCCCCCTCGGGAACCACGTGGCACTAATGTGGGCGGCAAAAGTACGGACGGGTGGCGCCGGAGTACCCCCCCTCGGCAACCACGTGGCACTAATGTGGGCGGCAAAAGGACGGACGGGTGGCGCCGAAGTACCCCCCCCTCTCGGCAACCACGTGGCACTAATGTGGGCGGCAAAAGGACGGACGGGTGGCGCCGGAGTACCCCCCCCCTCGGCAACCACATGGCTCTAATGTGGGCATCAAAAGTACATACGGGTGGCGCCGGAGTACCCCCCCCCTCGGCAACCACGTGGCACTAATGTCGGCGGCAAAAGGACGGACGGGTGGCGCCGGAGTACCCCCCCCCCCTCGGCAACCACGTGGCACTAATGTGGGCGGCAAAAGGAAGGACGGGTGGCGCCGGAGTACCCCCCCCTCGGCAACAACATGGCTCTAATGTGGGCATCAAAAGTACGAACGGGTGGCGCAGGAGTACCCCCCCCCTCGGCAACCACGTGGCACTAATGTGAGCGGCAAAAGGACGGACGGGTGGCGCCGGAGTAACCCCCCTCGACAACCACGTGGCACTAATGTGGGCGGCAAAAGGACGGACGGGTGGCGCCGGAGTACCCCTCCCGGAACCCACGTGGCACTAATGTGGGCGTCAAAAGGACGGACGGGTGGCGCCGGAGTACCCCCCCCCTCGGCAACCACGTGGTACTAATGTTGGTGGCAAAAGGACGGACGGGTGGCGCCGGAGTACCCCCCCTCGGCAACCAGATGGCACTAATGTGGGCGTCAAAAGGACGGACGGGTGGCGCCGGAGTACCCCCCCCTCGGCAACCACGTGGCACTAATGTGGGCGGCAAAAGGACGGACGGGTGGCGCCGAAGTACCCCCCCCTCTCGGCAACCACGTTTCACTAATGTGGGCGGCAAAAGGACGGACGGGTGGCGCCGGAGTACCCCCCCCCCTCGGCAACCACATGGCTCTAATGTGGGCATCAAAAGTACGGACGGGTGGCGCCGGAGTACCCCCCCCTCGGCAACCACGTGGCACTAATGTGGGCGGCAAAAGGACGGACGGGTGGCGCCGGAGTACCCCCCCCCTCGGCAACCACGTGGCACTAATGTGGGCGGCAAAAGGACGGACGGGTGGCGCCGAAGTACCCCCCCCTCGGCAACCACGTGGCACTAATGTGGGCGGTAAAAGGACGGACGGGTGACGCCGGAGTACCCCCCCACCCTCGGCAACCACGTGGCACTAATGTGGCCGGCAAAAGGACGGACGGGTGGCGCCGGAGTACCCCCCGTCGGCAACCACGTGGCACTAATGTGGGCGGCAAAAGGACGGACGGGTTGCGCCGGAGAACCCCCGCCCTCGGCAACCACGTGGCACTAATGTGGGCGGCAAAAGGACATACGGGTGGAACCGGAGTACCCCCCCGGCAACCACATGGCACTAATGTGGGTGGCAAAAGGACGGACGGGTGGCGCCGGAGTACCGGCAACCACGTGGCACTAATGTGGGCGGCAAAAGGACGGACGGGTGGCTCCAGAGTACCCCCCCCTCGGGAACCACGTGGCACTAATGTGGGCGGCAAAAGTACGGACGGGTGCCGCCGGAGTACCCCCCCCTCGGCAACCACGTGGCACTAATGTGGGCGGCAAAAGGACGGACGGGTGGCGCCGGAGTACCCCCCCCACGGCAACGACGTGGCACTAATGTGGGCGGCAAAAGGACGGACGGGTGGCGCCGGAGTACCCCCCCCTCGGCAACCACATGGCACTAATGTGGGCGTCAAAAGGACGGACGGGTGGCGCCGGAGTACCCCCCCCCCCTCGGCAACCACGTGGCACTAATGTGGGCGGCAAAAGGACAGACGGGTGGCGCCGGAGTACCCCCCCTCTCGGCAACCACGTGGCACTAATGTGGGCGGAAAAGGACGGACGCGTGGCGCCAGAGTACCCCCCCCTTGGCAACCACATGGATCTAATGTGGGCGTCAAAAGTACGGACGGGTGGCGTCGGAGTACCCCCTACTCGGCAATCACGTGGCACTAATGTGGGCGGCAAAAGGACGGACGGGTGGCGCCGGAGTAACCCCCTCGGCAACCACGTGGCACTAATGTGGGCGGCAAAAGGACGGACGGGTGGCGCCGGAGTAACCCCCCTCGGCAACCACGTGGCACTAATGTGGGCGGCAAAAGGACGGACGGGTGGCGCCGGAGTACCCCTCCCGGCAACCACGTGGCACTAATGTGGGCGTCAAAAGGACGGACGGGTGGCGCCGGAGTACCCCCCCCTCGGCAACCACGTGGCACTAATGTGGGCGGCAAAAGGACGGACGGGTGGCGCCGGAGTACCCCCCCCCTCGGCAACCACGTGGCACTAATGTGGGCGGCAAAAGGACGGACGGGTGGCGCCGGAGTACCCCCCCACCCTCGGCAACCACGTGGCACTAATGTGGGCGGCAAAAGGACGGACGGGTGGCGCCGGAGTACCCCCCGTCGGCAACCACGTGGCACTAATGTGGGCGGCAAAAGGATGTATGGGTGGCGCCGGAGTACCCCCCCCTCGGCAACCACGTGGCACTAATGTGGGCAGCAAAAGGACGGACGTGTGGAACCGGAGTACCCCCCCCCTCGGGAACCACGTGGCACTAATGTGGGCGGCAAAAGTACGGACGGGTGGCGCCGGAGTACCCCCCCCTCGGCAACCACGTGGCACTAATGTGGGCGGCAAAAGGACGGACGGGTGGCGCCGAAGTACCCCCCCCTCTCGGCAACCACGTGGCACTAATGTGGGCGGCAAAAGGACGGACGGGTGGCGCCGGAGTACCCCCCCCCCCCCCCCTCGGCAACCACATGGCTCTAATGTGGGCATCAAAAGTACGGACGGGTGGCGCCGGAGTACCCCCCCCCCCTCGGCAACCACGTGGCACTAATGTGGGCGGCAAAAGGACGGACGGGTGGCGCCGGAGTACCCCCCCCCTCGGCAACCACGTGGCACTAATGTGGGCGGCAAAAGGAAGGACGGGTGGCGCCGGAGTACCCCCCCCTCGGCAACCACATGGCTCTAATGTGGGCATCAAAAGTACGAACGGGTGGCGCCGGAGTACCCCCCCCCCTCGGCAACCACGTGGCACTAATGTGAGCGGCGAAAGGACGGACGGGTGGCGCCGGAGTACCCCCCCCCCCCGTCGGCAACCACGTGGCACTAATGTGGGCAGAAAAAGGACGGACGGGTGGCGCTGGAGTACCCCCCCCCCTCGGCAACCACGTGGCACTAATGTGGGCGGCAAAAGGATGGACGGGTGGCGCCGGAGTACCCCCCCTCGGCAACCACGTGGCACTAATGTGGCCGGCAAAAGGACGGACGGGTGGCGCCGGAGTACCCCCCCCCCCTCGGCAACCACGTGGCACTAATGTGGGCGGCAAAAGGACGGACGGGTGGCGCCGGAGTACCCCCCCCTCGGCAACCACGTGGCACTAATGTGGGCGGCAAAAGGACGGACGGGTGGCGCCGGAGTACCCCCCCACCCTCGGCAACTACGTGGCACTAATGTGGGCGGCAAAAGGACGGACGGGTGGCGCCGGAGTACCCCCCGTCGGCAACCACGTGGCACTAATGTGGGCGGCAAAAGGACGGACGGGTGGCGCCGGAGTGCCCCCCCCTCGGCAACCACGTGGCACTAATGTGGGCGGCAAAAGGACGGACGGGTGGAACCGGAGTACCCCCCCGGCAACCACATGGCACTAATGTGGGTGGCAAAAGGACGGACGGGTGGCGCTGGAGTACCGGCAACCACGTGGCACTAATGTGGGCGGCAAAAGGACGGACGGGTGGCTCCAGAGTACCCCCCCCCCTCGGGAACCACGTGGCACTAATGTGGGCGGCAAAAGTACGGACGGGTGGCGCCGGAGTACCCCCCCCCTCGGCAACCACGTGGCACTAATCTGGGCGGCAAAAGGACGGACGGGTGGCGCCGGAGTACCCCCCCCCCCTCGGCAACCACGTGGCACTAATGTGGGCGGCAAAAGGACGGACGGGTGGCGCCGGAGTACCCCCACTCTCGGCAACCACGTGGCACTAATGTGGGCGGAAAAGGACGGACGCGTGGCGCCGGAGTACCCCCCCCCTCGGCAACCACATGGCTCTAATGTGGGCGTCAAAAGTACGGACGGGTGGTGTCGGAGTACCCCCCACTCGGCAATCACGTGGCACTAAAGTGGGCGGCAAAAGGACGGACGGGTGGCGCCGGAGTAACCCCCCTCGGCAACCACGTGGCACTAATGTGGGCGGCAAAAGGACGGACGGGTGGCGCCGGAGTAACCCCCCTCGGCAACCACGTGGCACTAATGTGGGCGGCAAAAGGACGGACGGGTGGCGCCGGAGTACCCCTCCCGGCAACCACCTGGCACTACTGTGGGCGTCAAAAGGACGGACGGGTGGCGCCGGAGTACCCCCCCCCCTCGGCAACCACGTGGCACTAATGTGGGCGGCAAAAGGACGGACGGGTGGCGCCGGAGTACCCCCCCCCTCGGCAACCACGTGGCACTAATGTGGGCGGCAAAAGGACGGACGGGTGGCGCCGGAGTACCCCCCCACCCTCGGCAACCACGTGGCACTAATGTGGGCGGCAAAAGGACGGACGGGTGGCGCCGGAGTACCCCCCCACCCTCGGCAACCACGTGGCACTAATGTGGGCGGCAAAAGGACGGACGGGTGGCGCCGGAGTACGCCCCCCCCTCGGCAACCACGTGGCACTAATGTGGGCGGCAAAAGGACGGACGTGTGGAACCGGAGTACCCCCCCCTTGGCAACCACGTGGCAATAATGTGGGCGGCAAAAGTACGGACGGGTGGCGCCGGAGTACCCCCCCCCCCCTCGGCAACCACATGGCACTGATGTGGGCGGCAAAAGGACGGACGGGTGGCGCCGGAGTACCCCCCCCCCTTGGCAACCACATGGCTGTAATGTGGGCATCAAAAGTACGGACGGGTGGCGCCGGAGAACTCCCCCCTCGGCAACCACGTGGCACTAATGTGGGCGGCAAAAGGACGGACGGGTGGCGCCGGAGTAACCCCCCTCGGCAACCACGTGGCACTAATGTGGGCGGCAAAAGGACGGACGTGTGGCGCCGGAGTACCCCTCCCGGCAACCACGTGGCACTAATGTGGGCCTCAAAAGGACGGACGGGTGGCGCCGGAGTACCCCCCCCTCGGCAACCACGTGGCACTAATGTGGGCGGCAAAAGGACGGACGTGTGGAACCGGAGTACCCCCCCCTCGGGAACCACGTGGCACTAATGTGGGCGGCAAAAGTACGGACGGGTGGCACCGGAGTACCCCCCCCTCGGCAACCACATGGCACTGATGTGGGCGGCAAAAGGACGGACGGGTGGCGCCGGAGTACCCCCCCCTTGGCAACCACATGGCTGTAATGTGGGCGTCAAAAGTACGGACGGGTGGCGCCGGAGAACTCCCCCCTCGGCAACCACGTGGCACTAATGTGGGCGGCAAAAGGACGGACGGGTGGCGCCGGAGTAACCCCCCTCGGCAACCACGTGGCACTAATGTGGGCGGCAAAAGGACGGACGGGTGGCGCCGGAGTACCCCTCCCGGCAACCACGTGGCACTAATGTGGGCGTCAAAACGACGGACGGGTGGCGCCGGAGTACCCCCCCTCGGCAACCACGTGGTACTAATGTGGGTGGCAAAAGGACGGACGGGTGGCGCCGGAGTACCCCCCCTCGGCAACCACATGGCACTAATGTGGGCGTCAAAAGGACGGACGGGTGGCGCCGGAGTACCCCCCCCTCGGCAACCACGTGGCACTAATGTGGGCGGTAAAAGGACGGACGGGTGGCGCCGAAGTACCCCCCCCTCTCGGCAACCACGTGGCACTAATGTGGGCATCAAAAGTACGGACGGGTGGCGCCGGAGTACCCCCCCTCGGCAACCACGTGTCACTAATGTGGGCGGCAAAAGGACGGACTGGTGGCGCCGGAGTACCCCCACCCCTCGGCAACCACGTGGCACTAATGTGGGCGTCAAAAGGACGGACGGGTGGCGCCGGAGTACACCCCCTCGGCAACCACGTGGCACTAATGTGGGCGGCAAAAGGACGGACGGGTGGCGCCGAAGTACCCCCTCCTCTCGGCAACCACGTGGCACTAATGTGGGCATCAAAAGTACGGACGGGTGGCGCCGGAGTACCCCCCCCTCGGCAACTACGTGGCACTAATGTGGGCGGCAAAAGGACGGACGGGTGGCGCCGGAGTACCCCCCCCCTCGGCAACCACATGGCTCTAATGTGGGCATCAAAAGTACGGACGGGTGGCGCCGGAGTACCCCCCCTCGGCAACCACGTGGCACTAATGTGGGCGGCAAAAGGACGGACGGGTGGCGCCGGAGTACCCCCCCGCCTCGGCAACCACGTGGCACTAATGTGGTCGGCAAAAGGATGGACGGGTGGCGCCGGAGTACCCCCCCCTCGGCAACCACATGGCTCTAATGTGGGCATCAAAAGTACGAACGGGTGGCGCCGGAGTACCCCCCCCCCTCGGCAACCACGTGGCACTAATGTGAGCGGCAAAAGGACGGACGGGTGGCGCCGGAGTACCCCCCCCCCCCCGTCGGCAACCACGTGGCACTAATGTGGGCGGAAAAAGGACGGACGGGTGGCGCCGGAGTACCCCCCCCTCGGCAACCACGTGGCACTAATGTGGGCGGCAAAAGGATGGACGGGTGGCGCCGGAGTACCCCCCCCCCCCTCGGCAACCACGTGGCACTAATGTGGGCGGCAAAAGGACGAATGGGTGGCGCCAGAGTACCCCCCCCTCGGCAACCACGTGGCACTAATGTGGGCGGCAAAAGAACGGACGGGTGGCGCCGGAGTACCCCCCCACCCTCGGCAACCACGTGGCACTAATGTGGGCGGAAAAAGGACGAATGGGTGGCGCCAGAGTACCCCCCCCTCGGCAACCACGTGGCACTAATGTGGGCGGCAAAAGAACGGACGGGTGGCGCCGGAGTACCCCCCCACCCTCGGCAACCACGTGGCACTAATGTGGGCGGCAAAAGGACGGACGGGTGGCGCCGGAGTACGTCCCGTCGGCAACCACGTGGCACTAATGTGGGCGGCAAAAGGACGGACGGGTGGCGCCGGAGTACCCCCCCCTTGGCAACCACATGGCTGTAATGTGGGCGTCAAAAGTACGGACGGGTGGCGCCGGAGAACTCCCCCCTCGGCAACCACGTGGCACTAATGTGGGCGGCAAAAGGACGGACGGGTGGCGCCGGAGTAACCCCCCTCGGCAACCACGTGGCACTAATGTGGGCGGCAAAAGGACGGACGGGTGGCGCCGGAGTACCCCTCCCGGCAACCACGTGGCACTAATGTGGGCGTCAAAACGACGGACGGGTGGCGCCGGAGTACCCCCCCTCGGCAACCACGTGGTACTAATGTGGGTGGCAAAAGGACGGACGGGTGGCGCCGGAGTACCCCCCCTCGGCAACCACATGGCACTAATGTGGGCGTCAAAAGGACGGACGGGTGGCGCCGGAGTACCCCCCCCTCGGCAACCACGTGGCACTAATGTGGGCGGTAAAAGGACGGACGGGTGGCGCCGAAGTACCCCCCCCTCTCGGCAACCACGTGGCACTAATGTGGGCATCAAAAGTACGGACGGGTGGCGCCGGAGTACCCCCCCTCGGCAACCACGTGTCACTAATGTGGGCGGCAAAAGGACGGACTGGTGGCGCCGGAGTACCCCCACCCCTCGGCAACCACGTGGCACTAATGTGGGCGTCAAAAGGACGGACGGGTGGCGCCGGAGTACACCCCCTCGGCAACCACGTGGCACTAATGTGGGCGGCAAAAGGACGGACGGGTGGCGCCGAAGTACCCCCTCCTCTCGGCAACCACGTGGCACTAATGTGGGCATCAAAAGTACGGACGGGTGGCGCCGGAGTACCCCCCCCTCGGCAACTACGTGGCACTAATGTGGGCGGCAAAAGGACGGACGGGTGGCGCCGGAGTACCCCCCCCCCTCGGCAACCACATGGCTCTAATGTGGGCATCAAAAGTACGGACGGGTGGCGCCGGAGTACCCCCCCTCGGCAACCACGTGGCACTAATGTGGGCGGCAAAAGGACGGACGGGTGGCGCCGGAGTACCCCCCCGCCTCGGCAACCACGTGGCACTAATGTGGTCGGCAAAAGGATGGACGGGTGGCGCCGGAGTACCCCCCCCTCGGCAACCACATGGCTCTAATGTGGGCATCAAAAGTACGAACGGGTGGCGCCGGAGTACCCCCCCCCCTCGGCAACCACGTGGCACTAATGTGAGCGGCAAAAGGACGGACGGGTGGCGCCGGAGTACCCCCCCCCCCCGTCGGCAACCACGTGGCACTAATGTGGGCGGAAAAAGGACGGACGGGTGGCGCCGGAGTACCCCCCCCTCGGCAACCACGTGGCACTAATGTGGGCGGCAAAAGGATGGACGGGTGGCGCCGGAGTACCCCCCCCCCCCCTCGGCAACCACGTGGCACTAATGTGGGCGGCAAAAGGACGAATGGGTGGCGCCAGAGTACCCCCCCCTCGGCAACCACGTGGCACTAATGTGGGCGGCAAAAGAACGGACGGGTGGCGCCGGAGTACCCCCCCACCCTCGGCAACCACGTGGCACTAATGTGGGCGGCAAAAGGACGAATGGGTGGCGCCAGAGTACCCCCCCCTCGGCAACCACGTGGCACTAATGTGGGCGGCAAAAGAACGGACGGGTGGCGCCGGAGTACCCCCCCACCCTCGGCAACCACGTGGCACTAATGTGGGCGGCAAAAGGACGGACGGGTGGCGCCGGAGTACGTCCCGTCGGCAACCACGTGGCACTAATGTGGGCGGCAAAAGGACGGACGGGTGGCGCCGGAGTACCCCCCCCTCGGCAACCACGTGGCACTAATGTGGGCGGCAAAAGGACGGACGGGTGGAACCGGAGTACCCCCCCGGCAACCACATGGCACTAATGTGGGTGTCAAAAGGACGGACGGGTGGCGCCGGAGTATCGGCAACCACGTGGCACTAATGTGGGCGGCAAAAGGACGGACGGGTGGCTCCAGAGTACCCCCCCCTCGGGAACGACGTGGCACTAATGTGGGCGGCAAAAGTACGGACGGGTGGCGCCGGAGTACCCCCCCCTCGGCAACCACGTGGCACTAATGTGGGCGGCAAAAGGACAGACGGGTGGCACCGGAATACCCCCCCCCCACGGCAACCATGTGGCACTAATGTGGGCAGCAAAAGGACGGACGGGTGGCGCCGGAGTACCCCCCCCCTCGGCAACCACATGGCACTAATGTGGGCGTCAAAAGGACGGACGGGTGGCGCCGGAGTACCCCCCCCCTCGGCAACCACGTGGCACTAATGTGGGCGGCAAAAGGACGGACGGGTGGCGCCGGAGTACCCCCCCCTCTCGGCAACCACGTGGCACTAATGTGGGCGGAAAAGGACGGACGCATGGCGCCGGAGTACCCGCCCCCCCTCGGCAACCACATGGCTCTAATGTGGGCGTCAAAAGTACGGACGGGTGGCGTCGGAGTACCCCCAACTCGGCAATCACGTGGCACTAATGTGGGCGGCAAAAGGACGAACGGGTGGCGCCGGAGTAACCCCCCTCGGCAACCACGTGGCACTAATGTGGGCGGCAAAAGGACGGACGGGTGGCCCCGGAGTACCCCCCCCTCGGCAACCACGTGGCACTAATGTGAGCTACAAAAGGACGGACGGGTGGCGCCGGAGTACCCCCCCCCCTCGGCAACCACGTGGCACTAATGTGGGCGGCAAAAGGATGGACGGGTGGCGCCGGAGTACCCCCCCTCGGCAATCACGTGGCACTAATGTTGGTGGCAAAAGGACGGACGGGTGGCGCCGGAGTACCCCCCCCCTCGGCAACCACATGGCTGTAATGTGGGCGTCAAAAGGACGGACGGGTGGAGCCGGAGTACCCCCCCCCTCGGCAACCACGTGGCGCTAATGTGGGCGGCAAAAGGACGGACGGGTGGCGCCGGAGTACCCCCCCCCCTCGGCAACCACATGGCCCTAATGTGGCCGGCAAAAGAACGGACGGGTGGTGCCGGAGTACCACCCTCGGCAACCACGTGGCACTAATATGGGTGGCAAAAGGATGGATGTGTGGCGCCGCAGTACCCCCCCCCTCGGCAACCACATGGCACTGATGTGGGCGGCAAAAGGACGGACGGGTTGTGCCGGAGTACCCCCCCCCCCCTCGGCAACCACGTGGGACTAATGTGGGCGGCAAAAGGACGGACGGGTGGCGCCGGAGTACCCCCCCTTGGCAACCACGTGGCACTAATGTGGGCGGCAAAAGGACGGACGTGTGGCGCCGGAGTACCCCTCCCCCCTCGGCAACCTCGTGGCACTAATGTGGGCGGCAAAAGGACGGACGGGTGGCGCCGGAGTACCCCCCCCCCTCGGCAACCACGTTGCACTAATGCGGGCGGCAAAGGACGGACGGGTGGCGCCGGAGTACCCCCCTTCGGCAACCATGTGGCACAAATGTGGGCGGCAAAAGGACGGACGGGTGGCGCCGGAGTACCCCCCCCCCCTCGGTAACCACGTGGCACTAATGTGGGCAGCAAAAGGACGGACGGGTGGCGCCGGAGTACCCCCCCTCGGCAACCACGTGGCCCTAATGTGGGCGGCAAAAGGACGGACGGGTGGCGCCGGAGTACCCCCCCCTCGGCAACCACGTGGCACTAATGTCGGCGGCAAAAGGACGGACGGGTGGCGTTGGAGTACCCCCCCCTCGGCAACCACGTGGCATTAATGTGGGCGGCAAAAGGATGGACGGGTGGCGCCGGAGTACCCCCCCCCTCGGCAACCACGTGGCACTAATGTGGGCGGCAAAAGGACGGACGGGTGGCGCCGGAGTACCCCCTTCGGCAACCACATGGCACTAATGTGGGCGTCAAAAGGACGGACGGGTGGCGCCGGAGTACCCCCCCCCCCTCGGCAACCACATGGTACTAATGTGGGCGGCAAAAGGACGGACGGGTGGCGCCGGAGTACCCCCCCCCTCTCGGCAACCACGTGGCACTAATGTGGGCGGCAAAAGGACGGACGGGTGGCGCCGGAGTACCCCCCCTCGGCAACCACATGGCTGTAATGTAAGCGTCAAAAGTACGGACGGGTGGCACCAGAGAACCCCCCCCCTCGGCAACCACGTGGCACTAATGTGGGCGGCAAAAGGACGGAAGGGTGGCGCCGGAGTAACCCCCCTCAGCAGCCACGTGGCACTAATGTGGGCGGCAAAAGGACGGACGGGTGGCGCCGGAGTACCCCCCCCCCTCGGCAACCACGTGGCACTAATGTGGGCAACAAAAGGACGGACGGGTGGCGCCGGAGTACCCCCCCCCTCGGCAACCACGTGGCACTAATGTGGGCGGCAAAAGGATGGACGGGTGGCGCCGGAGTACCCCCCCCTCGGCAATCACGTGGCACTAATGTGGGCGGCAAAAGGACGGACGGGTGGCGCCGGAGTACCCCCCCCTCGGCAACCACATGGCTCTAATGTGGGCATCAAAAGTACGAACGGGTGGCGCCAGAGTACCCCCCCCCCCGGCAAGCACGTGGCACTAATGTGGGCGGCAAAAGGATGGACGGGTGGCGCCGGAGTACCCCCCCTCGGCAACCACGTGGCACTAATGTGGGCGGAAAAAGGACGGACGGGTGGCGCCGGAGTACCCCCCCCTCGGCAACCACGTGGGACTAATGTGGGCGGCAAAAGGATGGACGGGTGGCGCCGGAGTACCCCCCCTCGGCAACCACGTGGCACTAATGTGGGCGGCAAAAGGACGGACGGGTGGCGCCGGAGTACCCCCCCCCCTCGGCAACCACATGGCACTAATGTGGGCGACAAAAGGACGGACGGGTGGCGCCGGAGTACCCCCCCCCTCGGCAACCACGTGGCACTAATGTGGGCGGCAAAAGGACGGACGGGTGGCGCCGGAGTGCCCCCCCACCCTCGGCAACCACGTGGGACTAATGTGGGCGGCAAAAGGACGGACGGGTGGCGCCGGAGTACCCCCCCCTCGGCAACCGCGTGGCACTAATGTGGGCGGCAAAAGGACGGACGGGTGGAACCGGAGTACCCCCCCGGCAACCACATGGCACTAATGTGGGTGGCAAAAGGACGTACGGGTGGCGCCAGAGTACCGGCAACCACGTGGCACTAATGTGGGCGGCAAAAGGACGGACGGGTGGCTCCAGAGTACCCCCCCCTCGGGAACCACGTGGCACTAATGTGGGCGGCAAAAGTACGGACGGGTGGCGCCGGAGTACCCCCCCCCTCGGCAACCACGTGGCACTAATCTGGGCGGCAAAAGGACGGACGGGTGGCGCCGGAGTACCCCCCCCCCTCGGCAACCACGTGGCACTAATGTGGGCGGCAAAAGGACGGACGGGTGGCGCCGGAGTACCCCCCCACCCTCGGCAACCACGTGGCACTAATGTGGGCGGCAAAAGGACGGACGGGTGGCGCCGGAGTACGCCCCCCCCTCGGCAACCACGTGGCACTAATGTGGGCGGCAAAAGGACGGACGTGTGGAACCGGAGTACCCCCCCCTTGGCAACCACGTGGCACTAATGTGGGCGGCAAAAGTACGGACGGGTGGCGTCGGAGTACCCCCCCCCTCGGCAACCACGTGGCATTAATGTGGGCGGCAAAAGGATGGACGGGTGGCGCCGGAGTACCCCCCCCTCGGCAACCACGTGGCACTAATGTGGGCGGCAAAAGGACGGATGGGTGGCGCCGGAGTACCCCCCTCGGCAACCACATGGCACTAATGTGGGCGTCAAAAGGACGGACGGGTGGCGCCGGAGTACCCCCCCCCCACGGCAACCACGTGGTACTAATGTGGGCGGCAAAAGGACGGACGGGTGGCGCCGGAGTACCCCCCCCCACGGCAACCACGTGGCACTAATGTGGGCGGCAAAAGGACGGACGGGTGGCGCCGGAGTACCCCCCCCTCGGCAACCACATGGCACTAATGTGGGCGTCAAAAGGACGGACGGGTGGCGCCGGAGTACCCCCCCCTCGGCAACCACGTGGCACTAATGTGGGCGGCAAAAGGACGGACGGGTGGCGCCGGAGTACCCCCCCCTCTCGGCAACCACGTGGCACTAATGTGGGCGGAAAAGGACGGACGCGTGGCGCCGGAGTACCCCCCCCTCGGCAACCACGTGGCACTAATGTCGGCGGCAAAAGGACGGACGGGTGGCGTTGGAGTACCCCCCCCCTCGGCAACCACGTGGCACTAATGTGGGCGGCAAAAGTACGGACGGGTGGCATCGGAGTACCCCCCACTCGGCAATCACGTGGCACTAATGTGGGCGGCAAAAGGACGGACGGGTGGCGCCGGAGTAACCCCCCTCGGCAACCACGTGGCACTAATGTGGGCGGCAAAAGGACGGACGGGTGGCGCCGGAGTACCCCCCCCCCCCTCGGCAACCACGTGGCACTAATGTGAGCTACAAAAGGACGGACGGGTGGCGCCGGAGTACCCCCCCCGTCGGCAACCACGTGGCACTAATGTGGGCAGCAAAAGGATGGACGGGTGGCGCCGGAGTACCCCCCCCCTCGGCAATCACGTGGCACTAATGTGGGCGGCAAAAGGACGGACGGGTGGCGCCGGAGTAACCCCCCTCGGCAACCACGTGGCACTAATGTGAGCGGCAAAAGGACGGACGGGTGGCGCCGGAGTACCCCCCCCCCCCTCGGCAACCACGTGGCACTAATGTGAGCTACAAAAGGACGGACGGGTGGCGCCGGAGTACCCCCCCCCTCGGCAACCACGTGGCACTAATGTGGGCGGCAAAAGGACGGACGAGGGGCGCCGGAGTACCCCCCCCTCGGCAACCACGTGGCACTAATGTCGGCGGCAAAAGGATGGACGGGTGGCGTCGGAGTACCCCCCCCTCGGCAACCACGTGGCATTAATGTGGGCGGCAAAAGGATGGACGGGTGGCGCCGGAGTACCCCCCCCCTCGGCAACCACGTGGCACTAATGTGGGCGGCAAAAGGACGGACGGGTGGCGCCGGAGTACCCCCCTCGGCAACCACATGGCACTAATGTGGGCGTCAAAAGGATGGACGGGTGGCGTCGGAGTACCCCCCCCACGGCAACCACGTGGTACTAATGTGGGCGGCAAAAGGACGGACGGGTGGCGCCGGAGTACCCCCCCCCCACGGCAACCACGTGGCACTAATGTGGGCGGCAAAAGGACGGACGGGTGGCGCCGGAGTACCCCCCCTCGGCAACCACATGGCACTAATGTGGGCGTCAAAAGGACGGACGGGTGGCGCCGGAGTACCCCCCCCTCGGCAACCACGTGGCACTAATGTGGGCGGCAAAAGGACGGACGGGTGGCGCCGGAGTACCCCCCCTCTCGGCAACCACGTGGCACTAATGTGGGCGGAAAAGGACGGACGCGTGGCGCCGGAGTACCCCCCCCTCGGCAACCACGTGGCACTAATGTCGGCGGCAAAAGGACGGACGGGTGGCGTTGGAGTACCCCCCCCCTCGGCAACCACGTGGCACTAATGTGAGCTACAAAAGGACGGACGGGTGGCGCCGGAGTACCCCCCCCTCGGCAACCACGTGGCACTAATGAGGGCGGCAAAAGGATGGACGGGTGGCGCCGGAGTACCCCCCCCCCTCGGCAATCACGTGGCACTAATGTGGGCGGCAAAAGGACGGACGGGTGGCGCCGGACTACCCCCCCCTCGGCAACCACATGTCTGTAATGTGGGCGTCAAAAGTACAGACGGGTGGCGCCGGAGAACCCCCCCCCCCTCGGCAACCACGTGGCACTAATGTGGGCGGCAAAAGGACGGACGGGTGGCGCCGGAGTACCCCCCCCTCGGCAACCACGTGGCGCTAATGTGGGCGGCAAAAGGACGGACGGGTGGCGCCGGAGTATCCCCCCCCCTCGGCAACCACATGGCCCTAATGTGGCCGGCAAAAGAACGGACGGGTGGTGCCGGAGTACCACCCTCGGCAACCACGTGGCACTAATGTGGGCGGCAAAAGGATGGATGTGTGGCGCCGCAGTACCCCCCCCCCCTCGGCAACCACATGGCACTGATGTGGGCGGCAAAAGGACGGACGGGTTGTGCCGGAGTACCCCCCCCTCGGCAACCACGTGGGACTAATGTGGGCGGCAAACGGACGGACGGGTGGCGCCGGAGTACCCCCCCCCTTGGCAACCACGTGGCACTAATGTGGGCGGCAAAAGGACGGACGTGTGGCGCCGGAGTACCCCTCCCCCCTCGGCAACCTCGTGGCACTAATCTGGGCGGCAAAAGGACGGACGGGTGGCGCCGGAGTACCCCCCCCCTCGGCAACCACGTTGCACTAATGCGGGCGGCAAAGGACGGACGGGTGGCGCCGGAGTACCCCCCCTCGGCAACCATGTGGCACAAATGTGGGCGGCAAAAGGACGGACGGGTGGCGCCGGAGTACCCCCCCCTCGGTAACCACGTGGCACTAATGTGGGCGGCAAAAGGACGGACGGGTGGCGCCGGAGTACCCCCCCCTCGGTAACCACGTGGCACTAATGTGGGCGGCAAAAGGACGGACGGGTGGCGCCGGAGTACCCCCCCTCGGGAACCACGTGGCACTAATGTGGGCGGCAAAAGGACGGACGGGTGGCGCCGGAGTACCCCCCCCTCGGCAACCACGTGGCACTAATGTCGGCCGCAAAAGGACGGACGGGTGGCGTCGGAGTACCCCCCCCCTCGGCAACCACGTGGCATTAATGTGGGCGGCAAAAGGATGGACGGGTGGCGCCGGAGTACCCCTCCCTCGGCAACCACGTGGCACTAATGTGGGCGGCAAAAGGACGGACGGGTGGCGCCGGAGTACCCCCTTCGGCAACCACATGGCACTAATGTGGGCGTCAAAAGGACGGACGGGTGGCGCCGTAGTACCCCCCCCCCCTCGGCAACCACTTGGTACTAATGTGGGCGGCAAAAGGACGGACGGGTGGCGCCGGAGTACCCCCCCCCCTCTCGGCAACCACGTGGCACTAATGTGGGCGGCAAAAGGACGGACGGGTGGCGCCGGAGTACCCCCCCTCGGCAACCACATGGCTGTAATGTGGGCGTCAAAAGTACGGACGGGTGGCACCAGAGAACCCCCCCCCTCGGCAACCACGTGGCACTAATGTGGGCGGCAAAAGGACGGAAGGGTGGCGCCGGAGTAACCCCCCTCAGCAGCCACGTGGCACTAATGTGGGCGGCAAAAGGACGGACGGGTGGCGCCGGAGTACCCCCCCCCTCGGCAACCACGTGGAAATAATGTGGGCTACAAAAGGACGGACGGGTGGTGCAGGAGTACCCCCCCCCTCGGCAACCACGTGGCACTAATGTGGGCGGCAAAAGGATGGACGGGTGGCGCCGGAGTACCCCCCCCCCCTCGGCAATCACGTGGCACTAATGTGGGCGGCAAAAGGACGGACGGGTGGCGCAGGAGTACCCCCCCCCCCTCGGCAACCACATGGCTCTAATGTGGGCATCAAAAGTACGAACGGGTGGCGCCGGAGTACCCCCCCCCTCGGCAACCACGTGGCACTAATGTGGGCGGAAAAAGGACGGACGGGTGGCGCCGGAGTACCCCCCCCTCGGCAACCACGTGGCACTAATGTGCGCGGCAAAAGGATGGACGGGTGGCGCCGGAGTACCCCCCCTCGGCAACCACGTGGCACTAATGTGGGCGGCAAAAGGACGGACGGGTGGCGCCGGAGTACCCCCCCCCTCGGCAACCACGTGGCACTAATGTGGGCGGCAAAAGGACGGACGGGTGGCGCCGGAGTACCCCCCCCCTCGGCAACCACGTGGCACTAATGTGGGCGGCAAAAGGACGGACGGGTGGCGCCGGAGTACCCCCCCACCCTCGGCAACCACGTGGCACTAATGTGGGCGGCAAAAGGACGGACGGGTGGCGCCGGAGTAACCCCCGTCGGCAACCACGTGGCACTAATGTGGGCGGCAAAAGGACGGACGGGTGGCGCCGGAGTACCCCTCCCTCGGCAACCACGTGGCACTAATGTGGGCGGCAAAAGGACGGACGGGTGGAACCGGAGTACCCCCCTCGGCAACCACATGGCACTAATGTGGGCGTCAAAAGGACGGACGGGTGGCGCCGGAGTACCCCCCCCACGGCAACCACGTGGTACTAATGTGGGCGGCAAAAGGACGGACGGGTGGCGCCGGAGTACCCCCCCCACGGCAACCACGTGGTACTAATGTGGGCGGCAAAAGGACGGACGGGTGGCGCCGGAGTACCCCCCCCCCACGGCAACCACGTGGCACTAATGTGGGCGGCAAAAGGACGGACGGGTGGCGCCGGAGTACCCCCTTCGGCAACCACATGGCACTAATGTGGGCGTCAAAAGGACGGACGGGTGGCGCCGTAGTACCCCCCCCCCCTCGGCAACCACTTGGTACTAATGTGGGCGGCAAAAGGACGGACGGGTGGCGCCGGAGTACCCCCCCCCTCTCGGCAACCACGTGGCACTAATGTGGGCGGCAAAAGGACGGACGGGTGGCGCCGGAGTACCCCCCCTCGGCAACCACATGGCTGTAATGTGGGCGTCAAAAGTACGGACGGGTGGCACCAGAGAACCCCCCCCCCCTCGGCAACCACGTGGCACTAATGTGGGCGGCAAAAGGACGGAAGGGTGGCGCCGGAGTACCCCCCCCCTCGGCAACCACGTGGCACTAATGTGGGCGGCAAAAGGACGGACGGGTGGCGCCGGAGTACCCCCCTCGGCAACCACATGGCACTAATGTGGGCGTCAAAAGGACGGACGGGTGGCGTCGGAGTACCCCCCCCCCCCACGGCAACCACGTGGCACTAATGTGGGCGGCAAAAGGACGGACGGGTGGCGCCGGAGTACCCCCCCACCCTCGGCAACCACGTGGCACTAATGTGGGCGGCAAAAGGACGGACGGGTGGCGCCGGAGTAACCCCCGTCGGCAACCACGTGGCACTAATGTGGGCGGCAAAAGGACGGACGGGTGGCGCCGGAGTACCCCTCCCTCGGCAACCACGTGGCACTAATGTGGGCGGCAAAAGGACGGACGGGTGGAACCGGAGTACCCCCCTCGGCAACCACATGGCACTAATGTGGGCGTCAAAAGGACGGACGGGTGGCGCCGGAGTACCCCCCCCACGGCAACCACGTGGTACTAATGTGGGCGGCAAAAGGACGGACGGGTGGCGCCGGAGTACCCCCCCCACGGCAACCACGTGGTACTAATGTGGGCGGCAAAAGGACGGACGGGTGGCGCCGGAGTACCCCCCCCCCACGGCAACCACGTGGCACTAATGTGGGCGGCAAAAGGACGGACGGGTGGCGCCGGAGTACCCCCTTCGGCAACCACATGGCACTAATGTGGGCGTCAAAAGGACGGACGGGTGGCGCCGTAGTACCCCCCCCCCTCGGCAACCACTTGGTACTAATGTGGGCGGCAAAAGGACGGACGGGTGGCGCCGGAGTACCCCCCCCTCTCGGCAACCACGTGGCACTAATGTGGGCGGCAAAAGGACGGACGGGTGGCGCCGGAGTACCCCCCCTCGGCAACCACATGGCTGTAATGTGGGCGTCAAAAGTACGGACGGGTGGCACCAGAGAACCCCCCCCCCCCTCGGCAACCACGTGGCACTAATGTGGGCGGCAAAAGGACGGAAGGGTGGCGCCGGAGTACCCCCCCCCTCGGCAACCACGTGGCACTAATGTGGGCGGCAAAAGGACGGACGGGTGGCGCCGGAGTACCCCCCTCGGCAACCACATGGCACTAATGTGGGCGTCAAAAGGACGGACGGGTGGCGTCGGAGTACCCCCCCCCCACGGCAACCACGTGGCACTAATGTGGGCGGCAAAAGGACGGACGGGTGGCGCCGGAGTACCCCCCCCCTCGGCAACCACGTGGAAATAATGTGGGCTACAAAAGGACGGACGGGTGGTGCAGGAGTACCCCCCCCCTCGGCAACCACGTGGCACTAATGTGGGCGGCAAAAGGATGGACGGGTGGCGCCGGAGTACCCCCCCCCCCTCGGCAATCACGTGGCACTAATGTGGGCGGCAAAAGGACGGACGGGTGGCGCCGGAGTACCCCCCCCCCCCTCGGCAACCACATGGCTCTAATGTGGGCATCAAAAGTACGAACGGGTGGCGCCGGAGTACCCCCCCCCTCGGCAACCACGTGGCACTAATGTGGGCGGAAAAAGGACGGACGGGTGGCGCCGGAGTACCCCCCCCTCGGCAACAACGTGGCACTAATGTGCGCGGCAAAAGGACGGACAGGTGGCGCCGGAGTACCCCCCCTCGGCAACCACGTGGCACTAATGTGGGCGGCAAAAGGACGGACGGGTAGCGCCGGAGTACCCCCCCCCTCCGCAACCACGTGGCACTAATGTGGGCGGCAAAAGGACGGACGGGTGGCGCCGGAGTACCCCCCCCCTCGGCAACCACGTGGCACTAATGTGGGCGGCAAAAGGACGGACGGGTGGCGCCGGAGTACCCCCCCACCCTCGGCAACCACGTGGCACTAATGTGGGCGGCAAAAGGACGGACGGGTGGCGCCGGAGTACCCCCCGTCGGCAACCACGTGGCACTAATGTGGGCGGCAAAAGGACGGACGGGTGGCGCCGGAGTACCCCTCCCTCGGCAACCACGTGGCACTAATGTGGGCGGCAAAAGGACGGACGGGTGGAACCGGAGTACCCCCCTCGGCAACCACATGGCACTAATGTGGGCGTCAAAAGGACGGACGGGTGGCGCCGGAGTACCCCCCCCACGGCAACCACGTGGTACTAATGTGGGCGGCAAAAGGACGGACGGGTGGCGCCGGAGTACCCCCCCCCACGGCAACCACGTGGCACTAATGTGGGCGGCAAAAGGTCGGACGGGTGGCGCCGGAATACCCCCCCCCCTCGGCAACCACATGGCACTAATGTGGGCGTCAAAAGGACGGACGGGTGGCGCCGGAGTACCCCCCCCCTCGGCAACCACGTGGCACTAATGTGGGCGGAAAAAGGACGGACGGGTGGCGCCGGAGTACCCCCCCCTCTCGGCAACCACGTGGCACTAATGTGGGCGGCAAAAGGACGGACGGGTGGCGCCGGAGTACCCCCCCTCGGCAACCACATGGCTGTAATGTGGGCGTCAAAAGTACGGACGGGTGGCACCAGAGAACCCCCCCCCTCGGCAACCACGTGGCACTAATGTGGGCGGCAAAAGGACGGAAGGGTGGCGCCGGAGTAACCCCCCTCAGCAGCCACGTGGCACTAATGTGGGCGGCAAAAGGACGGACGGGTGGCGCCGGAGTACCCCCCCCCTCGGCAACCACGTGGAAATAATGTGGGCTACAAAAGGACGGACGGGTGGCGCAGGAGTACCCCCCCCCCTCGGCAACCACGTGGCACTAATGTGGGCGGCAAAAGGATGGACGGGTGGCGCCGGAGTACCCCCCCCCCTCGACAATCACGTGGCACTAATGTGGGCGGCAAAAGGAAGGACGGGTGGCGCCGGAGTACCCCCCCCCTCGGCAACCACATGGCTCTAATGTGGGCATCAAAAGTACGAACGGGTGGTGCCGGAGTACCCCCCCCCTCGGCAACCACGTGGCACTAATGTGGGCGGAAAAAGGACGGACGGGTGGCGCTGGAGTACCCCCCCCTCGGCAACCACGTGGCACTAATGTGCGCGGCAAAAGGATGGACGGGTGGCGCCGGAGTACCCCCCCTCGGCAACCACGTGGCACTAATGTGGGCGGCAAAAGGACGGACGGGTGGCGCCGGAGTACCCCCCCCCTCGGCAACCACGTGGCACTAATGTGGGCGGCAAAAGGACGGACGGGTGGCGCCGGAGTACCCCCCCCTCGGCAACGACGTGGCACTAATGTGGGCGGCAAAAGGACGGACGGGTGGCGCCGGAGTACCCCCCCACCCTCGGCAACCACGTGGCACTAATGTGGGCGGCAAAAGGACGGACGGGTGGCGCCGGAGTACCCCCCGTCGGCAACCACGTGGCACTAATGTGGGCGGCAAAAGGACGGACGGGTGGCGCCGGAGTACCCCTCCCTCGGCAACCACGTGGCACTAATGTGGGCGGCAAAAGGACGGACGGGTGGAACCGGAGTACCCCCCTCGGCAACCACATGGCACTAATGTGGGCGTCAAAAGGACGGACGGGTGGCGCCGGAGTACCCCCCCCACGGCAACCACGTGGTACTAATGTGGGCGGCAAAAGGACGGACGGGTGGCGCCGGAGTACCCCCCCCCCCCACGGCAACCACGTGGCACTAATGTGGGCGGCAAAAGGTCGGACGGGTGGCGCCGGAATACCCCCCCCCTCGGCAACCACATGGCACTAATGTGGGCGTCAAAAGGACGGACGGGTGGCGCCGGAGTACCCCCCCCCTCGGCAACCACGTGGCACTAATGTGGGCGGCAAAAGGACGGACGGGTGGCGCCGGAGTACCCCCCCCTCTCGGCAACCACGTGGCACTAATGTGGGCGGAAAAGGACGGATGCGTGGCGCCGGAGTACCCCCCCCTCGGCAACCACATGGCTCTAATGTGGGCGTCAAAAGTACGGACGGGTGGCATCGGAGATCCCCCCACTCGGCAATCACGTGGCACTAATGTGGGCGGCAAAAGGACGGACGGGTGGCGCCGGAGTAACCCCCCTCGGCAACCACGTGGCACTAATGTGGGCGGCAAAAGTACGGACGGGTGGCGCCGGAGTACCCCCCCCCTCGGCAACCACGTGGCACTAATGTGGGCGGCAAAAGGACGGACGGGTGGCGCCGGAGTACCCCCCCCCTCGGCAACCACGTGGTACTAATGTGGGCGGCAAAAGGACGGACGGGTGGCGCCGGAGTACCCCCCCACCCTCGGCAACCACGTGGCACTAATGTGGGCGGCAAAAGGACGGACGGGTGGCGCCGGAGTACCCCCCCCTCGGCAACCACGTGGCACTAATGTGCGCGGCAAAAGGATGGACGGGTGGCGCCGGAGTACCCCCCCTCGGCAACCACGTGGCACTAATGTGGGCGGCAAAATGACGGACGGGTGGCGCCGGAGTACCCCCCCCCTCGGCAACCACGTGGAACTAATGTGGGCGGCAAAAGGACGGACGGGTGGCGCCGGAGTACCCCCCCCTCGGCAACCACGTGGCACTAATGTGGGCGGCAAAAGGACGGACGGGTGGCGCCGGAGTACCCCCCCACCCTCGGCAACCACGTGGCACTAATGTGGGCGGCAAAAGGACGGACGGGTGGCGCCAGAGTACCCCCCGTCGGCAACCACGTGGCACTAATGTGGGCGGCAAAAGGACGGACGGGTGGCGCCGGAGTACCCCTCCCTCGGCAACCACGTGGCACTAATGTGGGCGGCAAAAGGACGGACGGGTGGAACCGGAGTACCCCCCTCGGCAACCACATGGCACTAATGTGGGCGTCAAAAGGACGGACGGGTGGCGCCGGAGTACCCCCCCCCCCACGGCAACCACGTGGTACTAATGTGGGCGGCAAAAGGACGGACGGGTGGCGCCGGAGTACCCCCCCACGGCAACCACGTGGCACTAATGTGGGCGGCAAAAGGACGGACGGGTGGCGCCGGAATACCCCACCCTCGGCAACCACATGGCACTAATGTGGGCGTCAAAAGGACGGACGGGTGGCGCCGGAGTACCCCCCCCCTCGGCAACCACGTGGCACTAATGTGGGCGGCAAAAGAACGGACGGGTGGCGCCGGAGTACCCCCCCTCTCGGCAACCACGTGGCACTAATGTGGGCGGAAAAGGACGGACGCGTGGCGCCGGAGTACCCCCCCCTCGGCAACCACATGGCTCTAATGTGGGCGTCAAAAGTACGGACGGGTGGCATCGGAGTACCCCCCACTCGGCAATCACGTGGCACTAATGTGGGCGGCAAAAGGACGGACGGGTTGCGCCGGAGTAACCCCCCTCGGCAACCACGTGGCACTAATGTGGGCGGCAAAAGGACGGACGGGTGGCGCCGGAGTACCCCCCCCCCCCTCGGCAACCACGTGGCACTAATGTGAGCTACAAAAGGACGGACGGGTGGCACCGGAGTACCCCCCCCTCGGCAACCACGTGGCACTAATGTGGGCGGCAAAAGGATGGACGGGTGGCGCCGGAGTACCCCCCCCTCGGCAATCACGTGGCACTAATGTGGGCGGCAAAAGGACGGACGGGTGGCGCCGGACTACCCCCCCCTCGGCAACCACATGGCTGTAATGTGGGCGTCAAAAGTATAGACAGGTGGCGCCGGAGAACCCCCCCCCCTCGGCAACCACGTGGCACTAATGTGGGCGTCAAAAGGACGGAAGGGTGGCGCCGGAGTAACCCCCCTCAGCAGCCACGTGGCACTAATGTGGGCGGCAAAAGGACGGACGGGTGGCGCCGGAGTACCCCCCCCCCCTCGGCAACCACGTGGCGCTAATGTGGGCGGCAAAAGGACGGACGGGTGGTGCCGGAGTACCCCCCCCTCGGCAACCACATGGCCCTAATGTGGCCGGCAAAAGAACGGACGGGTGGTGCCGGAGTACCACCCTCGGCAACCACGTGGCACTAATGTGGGCGGCAAAAGGATGGATGTGTGGCGCCGCAGTACTCCCCCCTCGGCAACCACATGGCACTGATGTGGGCGGCAAAAGGACGGACGGGTTGTGCCGGAGTACCCCCCCCTCGGCAACCACGTGGGACTTATGTGGGCGGCAAACGGACGGACGGGTGGCGCCGGAGTACCCCCCCCCCCTTGGCAACCACGTGGCACTAATGTGGGCGGCAAAAGGACGGACGTGTGGCGCCGGAGTACCCCTCCCCCCTCGGCAACCTCGTTGCACTAATGTGGGCGGCAAAAGGACAGACTGGTGGCGCCGGAGTACCCCCCCTCGGCAACCATGTGGCACAAATGTGGGCGGCAAAAGGACGGACGGGTGGCGCCGGAGTACCCCCCCCCTCGGTAACCACGTGGCACTAATGTGGGCGGCAAAAGGACAGACGGGTGGCGCCGGAGTACCCCCCCTCGGCAACCACGTGGCACTAATGTGGGCGGCAAAAGGACGGACGGGTGGCGCCGGAGTACCCCCCCCCCCTCGGCAACCACGTGGCACTAATGTCGGCCGCAAAAGGACACACGGGTGGCGTCGGAGTACCCCCCCTCGGCAACCACGTGGCATTAATGTGGGCGGCAAAAGGATGGACGGGTGGCGCCGGAGTACCCCCCCCTCGGCAACCACGTGGCACTAATGTGGGTGGCAAAAGGACGGACGAGTGGCGCCGGAGTACCCCCTTCGGCAACCACATGGCACTAATGTGGGCGTCAAAAGGACGGACGGGTGGCGCCGGAGTACCCCCCCCCCCCTCGGCAACCACATGGTACTAATGTGGGCGGCAAAAGGACGGACGGGTGGCGCCGGAGTACCCCCCCCCTCTCGGCAACCACGTGGCACTAATGTGGGCGGCAAAAGGACGGACGGGTGGCGCCGGAGTACCCCCCCTCGGCAACCACATGGCTGTAATGTGGGCGTCAAAAGTACGGACGGGTGGCACCAGAGAACCCCCCCCTCGGCAACCACGTGGCACTAATGTGGGCGGCAAAAGGACGGAAGGGTGGCGCCGGAGTAACCCCCCTCAGCAGCCACGTGGCACTAATGTGGGCGGCAAAAGGACGGACGGGTGGCGCCGGAGTACCCCCCCCCCCTCGGCAACCACGTGGAACTAATGTGGGTTACAAAAGGACGGACGGGTGGCGCCGGAGTACCCCCCCCCCCTCGGCAACCACGTGGCACTAATGTGGGCGGCAAAAGGATGGACGGGTGGCGCCGGAGTACCCCCCCCCCTCGGCAATCACGTGGCACTAATGTGGGCGGCAAAAGGACGGACGGGTGGCGCCGGAGTACCCCCCCCCCCTCGGCAACCACATGGCTCTAATGTGGGCATCAAAAGTACGAACGGGTGGCGCCGGAGTACCCCCCCCCCCTCGGCAACCACGTGGCACTAATGTGGGTGGAAAAAGGACGGACGGGTGGCGCCGGAGTACCCCCCCCTCGGCAACCACGTGGCACTAATGTGCGCGGCAAAAGGATGGACGGGTGGCGCCGGAGTACCCCCCCTCGGCAACCACGTGGCACTAATGTGGGCGGCAAAAGGACGGACGGGTGGCGCCGGAGTACCCCCCCCGGCAACCACGTGGCACTAATGTGGGCGGCAAAAGGACGAACGGGTGGCGCCGGAGTACCCCCCCCCTCGGCAACCACGTGGCACTAATGTGGGCGGCAAAATGACGGACGGGTGGCGCCGGAGTACCCCCCCACCCTCGGCAACCACGTGGCACTAATGTGGGCGGCAAAAGGACGGACGGGTGGCGCCGGAGTACCCCTCCCTCGGCAACCACGTGGCACTAATGTGGGCGGCAAAAGGACGGATGGGTGGAACCGGAGTACCCCCCCGGCAACCACATGGCACTAATGTGGGTGACAAAAGGACGTACGGGTGGCGGCGGAGTACCGGCAACCACGTGGCACTAATGTGGGCGGCAAAAGGACGGGCGGGTGGCTCCAGAGTACCCCCCCCTCGGGAACCACGTGGCACTAATGTGGGCGGCAAAAGTACGGACGGGTGGCGCCGGAGTACCCCCCCCCTCGGCAACCACGTGGCACTAATGTGGGCGGCAAAAGGACGGACGGGTGGCGCCGGAGTACCCCCCCCACGGCAACCACGTGGCACTAATGTGGGCGGCAAAAGGACGGACGGGTGGCGCCGGAGTACCCCCCCCCCTCGGCAACCACATGGCACTAATGTGGGCGGCAAAAGGACGGACGGGTGGCGCCGGAGTACCCCCCCCCCTCGGCAACCACGTGGCACTAATGTGGGCGAAAAAAGGACGGACGGGTGGCGCCGGAGTACCCCCCCCCTCGGCAATCACGTGGCACTAATGTGGGCGGCAAAAGGACGGACGGGTGGCGCCGGAGTACCCCCCCCCCTCGGCAACCACATGGCTCTAATGTGGGCATCAAAAGTACGAACGGGTGGCGCCGGAGTACCCCCCCCCCCTCGGCAACCACGTGGCACTAATGTGGGTGGAAAAAGGACGGACGGGTGGCGCCGGAGTACCCCCCCCTCGGCAACCACGTGGCACTAATGTGCGCGGCAAAAGGATGGACGGGTGGCGCCGGAGTACCCCCCCTCGGCAACCACGTGGCACTAATGTGGGCGGCAAAAGGACGGACGGGTGGCGCCGGAGTACCCCCCCCCGGCAACCACGTGGCACTAATGTGGGCGGCAAAAGGACGAACGGGTGGCGCCGGAGTACCCCCCCCCCTCGGCAACCACGTGGCACTAATGTGGGCGGCAAAAGGACGGACGGGTGGCGCCGGAGTACCCCCCCACCCTCGGCAACCACGTGGCACTAATGTGGGCGGCAAAAGGACGGACGGGTGGCGCCGGAGTACCCCTCCCTCGGCAACCACGTGGCACTAATGTGGGCGGCAAAAGGACGGACGGGTGGAACCGGAGTACCCCCCCGGCAACCACATGGCACTAATGTGGGTGACAAAAGGACGTACGGGTGGCGGCGGAGTACCGGCAACCACGTGGCACTAATGTGGGCGGCAAAAGGACGGACGGGTGGCTCCAGAGTACCCCCCCCTTGGGAACCACGTGGCACTAATGTGGGCGGCAAAAGTACGGACGGGTGGCGCCGGAGTACCCCCCCCCTCGGCAACCACGTGGCACTAATGTGGGCGGAAAAAGGACGGACGGGTGGCGCCGGAGTACCCCCCCCACGGCAACCACGTGGCACTAATGTGGGCGGCAAAAGGACGGACGGGTGGCGCCGGAGTACCCCCCCCCCCTCGGCAACCACGTGGCACTAATGTGGGCGAAAAAAGGACGGACGGGTGGCGCCGGAGTACTCCCCACCTCGGCAACCACGTGGCAATAATGTGGGAGGCAAAAGGATGGACGGGTGGCGCCGGAGTACCCCCCCCTCGGCAATCACGTGGCACTAATGTGGGCGGCAAAAGGACGGACGGGTGGCGCCGGAGTACCCCCCCCCCTCGGCAACCACATGGCTGTAATGTGGGCGACAAAAGTACAGACGGGTGGCGCCGGAGAACCCCCCCCCTCGGCAACCACGTGGCACTAATGTGGGCGGCAAAAGGACGGACGGGTGGCGCCGGAGTACCCCCCCCCCTCGGCAACCACGTGGCGCTAATGTGGGCGGCAAAAGGACGGACGGGTGGCGCCGGAGTACCCCCCCCCCTCGGCAACCACATGGCCCTAATGTGGCCGGCAAAAGAACGGACGGGTGGTGCCGGAGTACCATCCTCGGCAACCACGTGGCACTAATGTGGGCGGCAAAAGGATGCATGTGTGGCGCCGCAGTACGCCCCCCCCCCTCGGCAACCACATGGCACTGCTGTGGGCGGCAAAAGGATGGACGGGTTGTGCCGGAGTACCCCCCCCCCCCTCGGCAACCACGTGGGACTAATGTGGGCGGCAAAAGGACGGACGGGTGGCGCCGGAGTACCCCCCCCTTGGCAACCACGTGGCACTAATGTGGGCGGCAAAAGGACGGACGTGTGGCGCCGGAGTACCCCTCCCCCCTCGGCAACCTCGTGGCACTAATATGGGCGGCAAAAGGACGGACGGGTGGCACCGGAGTACCCCCCCCCCTCGGCAACCACGTTGCACTAATGCGGGCGGCAAAGGATGGACGGGTGGCGCCGGAGTACCCCCCCTCGGCAACCATGTGGCACAAATGTGGGCGGCAAAAGGACGGACGGGTGGCGCCGGAGTACCCCCCCCTCGGTAACCACGTGGCACTAATGTGGGCGGCAAAAGGACGGACGGGTGGCGCCGGAGTACCCCCCCTCGGCAACCACGTGGCACTAATGTGGGCGGCAAAAGGACGGACGGGTGGCGCCGGATTACCCCCCCCTCGGCAACCACGTGGCACTAATGTCGGCGGCAAAAGGACGGACGGGTGGCGCCGGAGTACCCCCCCCCTCGGCAACCACGTGGCATTAATGTGGGCGGCAAAAGGATGGACGGGTGGCGCCGGAGTACCCCCCCCTCGGCAACCACGTGGCACTAATGTGGGCGGCAAAAGGACGGACGGGTGGCGCCGGAGTACCCCCTTCGGCAACCACATGGCACTAATGTGGGCGTCAAAAGGACGGACGGGTGGCGCCGGAGTACCCCCCCCTCGGCACCACATGGTACTAATGTGGGCGGCAAAAGGACGGACGGGTGGCGCCGGAGTACCCCCCCCCCCTCTCGGCAACCACGTGGCACTAATGTGGGCGGCAAAAGGATGGACGGGTGGCGCCGGAGTACCCCCCCTCGGCAACCACATGGCTGTAATGTGTTCGTCAAAAGTACGGACGGGTGGCACCAGAGAACCCCCCCCCCTCGGCAACCATGTGGCACTAATGTGGGCGGCAAAAGGACGGAAGGGTGGCGCCGGAGTAACCCCCCTCAGCAGCCACGTGGCACTAATGTGGGCGGCAAAAGGACGGACGGGTGGTGCCGGAGTACCCCCCCTCGGCAACCACGTGGCACTAATGTGGGCTACAAAAGGACGGACGGGTGGCGCCGGAGTACCCCCCCCCTCGGCAACCACGCGGCACTAATGTGGGCGGCAAAAGGATGGACGGGTGGCGCCGGAGTACCCCCCGCCCCCTCGGCAATCACGTGGCACTATTGTGGGCGGCAAAAGGACGGACGGGTGGCGCCGGAGTACCCCCCCCCCTCGGCAACCACATGGCTCTAATGTGGGCATCAAAAGTACGAACGGGTGGCGCCGGAGTACCCCCCCCCTCGGCAACCACGTGGCACTAATGTGGGCGGCAAAAGGATGGACGGGTGGCGCCGGAGTACCCCCCCCCCCCTCGGCAACCACGTGGCACTAATGTGGGCGGAAAAAGGACGGACGGGTGGCGCCGGAGTACCCCCCCTCGGCAACCTCGTGGAACTAATGTGGGCGGCAAAAGGATGGACGGGTGGCGCTGGAGTACCCCCCCTCGGCAACCACGTGGCACTAATGTGGGCGGCAAAAGGACGGACGGGTAACGCCGGAGTACCCCCCCCCTCGGCAACCACGTGGCACTAATGTGGGCGGCAAAAGGACGGACGGGTGGCGCCGGAGTACCCCCCCCTCGGCAACCACGTGGCACTAATGTGGGCGGCAAAAGGACGGACGGGTGGCGCCGGAGTACCCCCCCACCCTCGGCAACCACGTGGCACTAATGTGGGCGGCAAAAGGACGGACGGGTGGCGCCGGAGTACCCCCCGTCAGCAACCACGTGGCACTAATGTGGGCGGCAAAAGGACGGACGGGTGGCGCCGGAGTACCCCCCCCTCGGCAACCACGTGGCACTAATGTGGGCGGCAAAAGGACGGACGGGTGGAACCGGAGTACCCCCCCGGCAACCACATGGCACTAATGTGGGGGGCAAAAGGACGTACGGGTGGCGCCGGAGTACCGGCAACCACGTGGCACTAATGTGGGCGGCAAAAGGACGGACGGGTGGCTCTAGAGTACCCCCCCTCGGGAACCACGTGGCACTAATGTGGGCGGCAATAGTACGGACGGGTGGCGCCGGAGTACCCCCCCCCCTCGGCAACCACGTGGCACTAATGTGGGCGGCAAAAGGACGGACGGGTGGCGCCGGAGTACCCCCCCCCCCACGGCAACCACGTGGCACTAATGTGGGCGGCAAAAGGACGGACGGGTGGCGCCGGAGTACCCCCCCCCCTCGGCAACCACATGGCACTAATGTGGGCGTCAAAAGGACGGACGGGTGGCGCCGGAGTACCCCCCCCCCTCGGCAACCACGTGGCACTAATGTGGGCGGCAAAAGGACGGACGGGTGGCGCCGGAGTACCCCCCCTCTCGGCAACCACGTGGCACTAATGTGGGCGGAAAAGGACGGACGCGTGGCGCCGGAGTACCCCCCCCCCCCTCGGCAACCACATGGCTCTAATGTGGGCGTCAAAAGTACGGACGGGTGGCGTCGGAGTACCCCCCACTCGGCAATCACGTGGCACTAATGTGGGCGGCAAAAGGACGGACGGGTGGCGCCGGAGTAACCCCCCTCGGCAACCACGTGGCACTAATGTGGGCGGCAAAAGGACGGACGGGTGGCGCCGGAGTACCCCCCCCATCGGCAACCACCTGGCACTAATGTGGGCTCCAAAAGGACGGACGGGTGGCGCCGGAGTACCCCCCCCCTCGGCAACCACGTGGCACTAATGTGGGCGGCAAAACGATGGACGGGTGGCGCCGGAGTACCCCCCCCTCGGCAATCACGTGGCACAAATGTGGGCGGCAAAAGGACGGACGGGTGGCGCCGGAGTACCCCCCCCCCCTCGGCAACCACATGGCTGTAATGTGGGCGTCAAAAGTACGGACGGGTGGCGCCGGAGAACCCTCCCCTCGGCAACCACGTGGCACTAATGTGGGTGGCAAAAGGACGGACGGGTGGCGCCGGAGTACCCCCCCCCCTCGGCAACCACGTGGCGCTAATGTGGGCGGCAAAAGGACGGACGGGTGGCGCCGGAGTACCCCCCCCCCCTCGGAAACCACATGGCCCTAATGTGGCCGGCAAAAGAACGGACGGGTGGCGCCGGAGTACCCCCCCTCGGCAACCACGTGGCACTAATTTGGGCGGCAAAAGGATGGATGTGTGGCGCCGCAGTACCCCCCCCCTTGGCAAGCACATGGCACTGATGTGGGCGGCAAAAGGACGGACGGGTTGTGCCGGAGTACCCCCCCCCCCCTCGGCAACCACGTGGGACTAATGTGGGCGGCGAAAGGACGGACGGGTGGCGCCGGAGTACCCCCCCCCCTTGGCAACCACGTGGCACTAATGTGGGCGGCAAAATGACGGACGTGTGGCGCCGGAGTACTCCTCCCCCCTCGGCAACCTCGTGGCACTAATGTGGGCGGCAAAAGGACGGACGGGTGGCGCCGGAGTACCCCCCCCCTCGGCAACCACGTTGCACTAATGCGGGCGGCAAAAGGACGGACGGGTGGCGCCGGAGTACCCCCCCTCGGCAACCATGTGGCACAAATGTGGGCGGCAAAAGGACGGACGGGTGTCGCCGGAGTACCCCCCCCCCTCGGTAACCACGTGGCACTAATGTGGGCGGCAAAAGGACGGATGGGTGGCGCCGGAGTACCCCCCCTCGGCAACCACGTGGCACTAATGTGGGCGGCAAAAGGACGGACGGGTGGCGCCGGAGTACCCCCCCCCTCGGCAACCACGTGGAACTAATGTCGGCGGCAAAAGGACGGACGGGTGGCGCCGGATACCCCCCCCTCGGCAACCACGTGGCACTAATGTCGGCGGCAAAAGGACGGACGGGTGGCGTCGGAGTACCCCCCCCCCTCGGCAACCACGTGGCATTAATGTGGGCGGCAAAAGGATGGACGGGTGGCGCCGGAGTACCCCCCCCTCGGCAACCACGTGGCACTAATGTGGGCGGCAAAAGGACGGACGGGTGGCTCCGGAGTACCCCCCTCGGCAACCACCTGGCACTAATGTGGGCGTCAAAAGGACGGACGGGTGGCGCCGGAGTACCCCCCCCTCGGCAACCACGTGGTACTAATGTGGGCGGCAAAAGGACGGACGGGTGGCGCCGGAGTACCCCCCCTCTCGGCAACCACGTGGCACTAATGTGGGCGGCAAAAGGACGGACGGGTGGCGCCGGAGTACCCCCCCTCGGCAACCACATGGCTGTAATGTGGGCGTCAAAAGTACGGACGGGTGGCGCCGGTGAACCCCCCCCCCTCGGCAACCACGTGGCACTAATGTGGGCTGCAAAAGGACGGAAGGGTGGCGCCGGAGTAACCCCCCTCAGCAGCCACGTGGCACTAATGTGGGCGGCAAAAGGACGGACGGGTGGCGCCGGAGTACCCCACCCGGCAGCCACGTGGTACTAATGTGGGCGTCAAAAGGACGGACGGGTGGCGCCGGAGTACCCCCCCCTCGGCAACCACGTGGCACTAATGTGGGTGGCAAAAGGACGGACGGGTGGCGCCGGAGTACCCCCCCCCTCGGCAACCACATGGCACTAATGTGGGCGTCAAAAGGACGGACGGGTGGCGCCGGAGTACCCCCCCCCTCGGCAACCACGTGGCACTAATGTGGGCGACAAAAGGACGGACGGGTGGCGCCGGAGTACCCCCCCCTCGGCAACCGCGTTGCACTAATGCGGGCGGCAAAAGGACGGACGGGTGGCGCCGGAGTACCCCCACCCCTCGGCAACCAGGTGGCACTAATGTGGGCGGCAAAAGGACGGACGGGTGGAACCGGAGTACCCCCCGGCAACCACATGGCACTAATGTGGGTGGCAAAAGGACGGACGGGTAGCGCCGGAGTACCGGCAACCACGTGGCACTAATGTGGGCGGCAAAAGGACGGACGGGTGGCGCCAGAGTACCCCCCCCCCTCGGGAACCACGTGGCACTAATGTGGGCGGCAAAAGTACGGATGGGTGGCGCCGGAGTACCCTCCCTCGGCAACCACGTGGCACTAATGTGGGCGGCAAAAGGACGGACGGGTGGCGCCGGAGTACCCCCCCCCCTCGGCAACCACGTGGCACTAATGTCGGCGGCAAAAGGACGGACGGCTGGCGCCGGATACCCCCCCCCCCCTCGGCAACCACGTGGCACTAATGTCGGCGGCAAAAGGACGGACGGGTGGCGTCGGAGTACCCCCCCCCTCGGCAACCACGTGGCATTAATGTGGGCGGCAAAAGGATGGACGGGTGGCGCCGGAGTACCCCCCCCTCGGCAACCACGTGGCACTAATGTGGGCGGCAAAAGGACGGACGGGTGGCTCCGGAGTACCCCCCTCGGCAACCACATGGCACTAATGTGGGCGTCAAAAGGACGGACGGGTGGCGCCGGAGTACCCCCCCCTCGGCAACCACGTGGTACTAATGTGGGCGGCAAAAGGACGGACGGGTGGCGCCGGAGTACCCCCCCTCTCGGCAACCACGTGGCACTAATGTGGGCGGCAAAAGGACGGACGGGTGGCGCCGGAGTACCCCCCCTCGGCAACCACATGGCTGTAATGTGGGCGTCAAAAGTACGGACGGGTGGCGCCGGTGAACCCCCCCCCCTCGGCAACCACGTGGCACTAATGTGGGCTGCAAAAGGACGGAAGGGTGGCGCCGGAGTAACCCCCCTCAGCAGCCACGTGGCACTAATGTGGGCGGCAAAAGGACGGACGGGTGGCGCCGGAGTACCCCACCCGGCAACCACGTGGTACTAATGTGGGCGTCAAAAGGACGGACGGGTGGCGCCGGAGTACCCCCCCCTTGGCAACCACGTGGCACTAATATGGGTGGCAAAAGGACGGACGGGTGGCGCCGGAGTACCCCCCCCCTCGGCAACCACATGGCACTAATGTGGGCGTCAAAAGGACGGACGGGTGGCGCCGGAGTACCCCCCCCCCTCGGCAACCACGTGGCACTAATGTGGGCGACAAAAGGACGGACGGGTGGCGCCGGAGTACCCCCCCCCTCGGCAACCGCGTTGCACTAATGCGGGCGGCAAAAGGACGGACGGGTGGCGCCGGAGTACCCCCACCCCTCGGCAACCATGTGGCACTAATGTGGGCGGCAAAAGGACGGACGGGTGGAACCGGAGTACCCCCCGGCAACCACATGGCACTAATGTGGGTGGCAAAAGGACGGACGGGTAGCGCCGGAGTACCGGCAACCACGTGGCACTAATGTGGGCGGCAAAAGGACGGACGGGTGGCGCCAGAGTACCCCCCCCCTCGGGAACCACGTGGCACTAATGTGGGCGGCAAAAGTACGGATGGGTGGCGCCGGAGTACCCCCCCCTCGGCAACCACGTGGCACTAATGTGGGCGGCAAAAGGAAGGACGGGTGGCGCCGGAGTACCCCCCCTCGGCAACCACATGGCACTAATGTGGGCGGCAAAAGGTCGGACGGGTGGCGCCGGAGTACCCCCCCCCCCCTCGGCAACCACGTGGCACTAATGTGGGCGGCAAAAGGACGGACGGGTGGTGCCGGAGTACCCCCCCCCTCTTGGCAACCACGTGGCACTAATGTGGGTGGCAAAAGGACGGACGAGTGGCGCCGGAGTACCCCCCCCTCGGCAACCACGTGGCACTAATGTGGGCGGCAAAAGGACGGACGAGTGGCGCCGGAGTACCCCCCCCCTCGGCAACCACATGGCTCTAATGTGGGCGTCAAAAGTACGGACGGGTGGCGTCGGAGTACCCCCCCTCGGCAACCACGTGGCACTAATGTGGGCGGCAAAAGGACGGACGGATGGCGCCGGAGTAACCCCCCCGGCAACCTCGTGGCACTAATGTGGGCGGCAAAAGGACGGACGGGTGGCGCCGGAGTACCCCCCCCCCCTCGGCAACCACGTGGCATTAATGTGGGCGGCAAAAGGACGGACGGGTGGCGTCGGAGTACCCCCCCCCCCCCTCGGCAACCACGTGGCATTAATGTGGGCGGCAAAAGGACGGACGGGTGGCGCCAGAGTACCCCCCCCTCGGGAACCACGTGGCACTAATGTGGGCGGCAAAAGTACGGACGGGTGGCGCCGGAGTACCCCCCCCTCGGCAACCACGTGGCACTAATGTGGGCAGCAAAAGAACGGACGGGTGGCGCCGGAGTACCCCCCTCGGCAACCACATGGCACTAATGTGGGCGTCAAAAGGACGGACGGGTGGCGCCGGAGTACCCCCCCCCCTCGGCAACCACATGGTACTAATGTGGGCGGCAAAAGGACGGACGGGTGGCGCCGGAGTACCCCCCCCCTCTCGGCAACCACGTGGCACTAATGTGGGCGGCAAAAGGACGGACGGGTGGCGCCGGAGTACCCCCCCTCGGCAACCACATGGCCATAATGTGGGCGTCAAAAGTACGGACGGGTGGCACCGGAGAACCCCCCCCCCCTCGGCAACCACATGGCACTAATGTGGGCGTCAAAAGTACGGACGGGTGGCGCCGGAGAACCCTCCCCTCGGCAACCACGTGGCACTAATGTGGGTGGCAAAAGGACGGACGGGTGGCGCCGGAGTACCCCCCCCCCTCGGCAACCACGTGGCGCTAATGTGGGCGGCAAAAGGACGGACGGGTGGCGCCGGAGTACCCCCCCCCTCGGAAACCACATGGCCCTAATGTGGCCGGCAAAAGAACGGACGGGTGGCGCCGGAGTACCCCCCCCTCGGCAACCACGTGGCACTAATTTGGGCGGCAAAAGGATGGATGTGTGGCGCCGCAGTACCCCCCCCCCTTGGCAAGCACATGGCACTGATGTGGGCGGCAAAAGGACGGACGGGATGTGCCGGAGTACCCCCCCCCCTCGGCAACCACGTGGGACTAATGTGGGCGGCGAAAGGACGGACGGGTGGCGCCGGAGTACCCCCCCCCCTTGGCAACCACGTGGCACTAATGTGGGCGGCAAAATGACGGACGTGTGGCGCCGGAGTACTCCTCCCCCCTCGGCAACCTCGTGGCACTAATGTGGGCGGCAAAAGGACGGACGGGTGGCGCCGGAGTACCCCCCCCCTCGGCAACCACGTTGCACTTATTCGGGCGGCAAAAGGACGGACGGGTGGCGCCGGAGTACCCCCCCTCGGCAACCATGTGGCACAAATGTGGGCGGCAAAAGGACGGACGGGTGGCGCCGGAGTACCCCCCCCCCTCGGTAACCACGTGGCACTAATGTGGGCGGCAAAAGGACGGATGGGTGGCGCCGGAGTACCCCCCCTCGGCAACCACGTGGCACTAATGTGGGCGGCAAAAGGACGGACGGGTGGCGCCGGAGTACCCCCCCCCCTCGGCAACCACGTGGAACTAATGTCGGCGGCAAAAGGACGGACGGGTGGCGCCGGATACCCCCCCCTCGGCAACCACGTGGCACTAATGTCGGCGGCAAAAGGACGGACGGGTGGCGTCGGAGTACCCCCCCCCCCTCGGCAACCACGTGGCATTAATGTGGGCGGCAAAAGGATGGACGGGTGGCGCCGGAGTACCCCCCCCTCGGCAACCACGTGGCACTAATGTGGGCGGCAAAAGGACGGACGGGTGGCTCCGGAGTACCCCCCTCGGCAACCACCTGGCACTAATGTGGGCGTCAAAAGGACGGACGGGTGGCGCCGGAGTACCCCCCCCTCGGCAACCACGTGGTACTAATGTGGGCGGCAAAAGGACGGACGGGTGGCGCCGGAGTACCCCCCCCTCTCGGCAACCACGTGGCACTAATGTGGGCGGCAAAAGGACGGACGGGTGGCGCCGGAGTACCCCCCCTCGGCAACCACATGGCTGTAATGTGGGCGTCAAAAGTACGGACGGGTGGCGCCGGTGAACCCCCCCCCCCTCGGCAACCACGTGGCACTAATGTGGGCTGCAAAAGGACGGAAGGGTGGCGCCGGAGTAACCCCCCTCAGCAGCCACGTGGCACTAATGTGGGCGGCAAAAGGACGGACGGGTGGCGCCGGAGTACCCCACCCGGCAGCCACGGGGTACTAATTTGGGCGTCAAAAGGACGGACGGGTGGCGCCGGAGTACCCCCCCCCTCGGCAACCACGTGGCACTAATGTGGGTGGCAAAAGGACGGACGGGTGGCGCCGGAGTACCCCCCCCCTCGGCAACCACATGGCACTAATGTGGGCGTCAAAAGGACGGACGGGTGGCGCCGGAGTACCCCCCCCCCCCTCGGCAACCACGTGGCACTAATGTGGGCGACAAAAGGACGGACGGGTGGCGCCGGAGTACCCCCCCCTCGGCAACCGCGTTGCACTAATGCGGGCGGCAAAAGGACGGACGGGTGGCGCCGGAGTACCCCCACCCCTCGGCAACCAGGTGGCACTAATGTGGGCGGCAAAAGGACGGACGGGTGGAACCGGAGTACCCCCCGGCAACCACATGGCACTAATGTGGGTGGCAAAAGGACGGACGGGTAGCGCCGGAGTACCGGCAACCACGTGGCACTAATGTGGGCGGCAAAAGGACGGACGGGTGGCGCCAGAGTACCCCCCCCCTCGGGAACCACGTGGCACTAATGTGGGCGGCAAAAGTACGGATGGGTGGCGCCGGAGTACCCTCCCTCGGCAACCACGTGGCACTAATGTGGGCGGCAAAAGGACGGACGGGTGGCGCCGGAGTACCCCCCCCCCCTCGGCAACCACGTGGCACTAATGTCGGCGGCAAAAGGACGGACGGCTGGCGCCGGATACCCCCCCCCTCGGCAACCACGTGGCACTAATGTCGGCGGCAAAAGGACGGACGGGTGGCGTCGGAGTACCCCCCCCCTCGGCAACCACGTGGCATTAATGTGGGCGGCAAAAGGATGGACGGGTGGCGCCGGAGTACCCCCCCCTCGGCAACCACGTGGCACTAATGTGGGCGGCAAAAGGACGGACGGGTGGCTCCGGAGTACCCCCCTCGGCAACCACATGGCACTAATGTGGGCGTCAAAAGGACGGACGGGTGGCGCCGGAGTACCCCCCCCTCGGCAACCACGTGGTACTAATGTGGGCGGCAAAAGGACGGACGGGTGGCGCCGGAGTACCCCCCCTCTCGGCAACCACGTGGCACTAATGTGGGCGGCAAAAGGACGGACGGGTGGCGCCGGAGTACCCCCCCTCGGCAACCACATGGCTGTAATGTGGGCGTCAAAAGTACGGACGGGTGGCGCCGGTGAACCCCCCCCCCCTCGGCAACCACGTGGCACTAATGTGGGCTGCAAAAGGACGGAAGGGTGGCGCCGGAGTAACCCCCCTCAGCAGCCACGTGGCACTAATGTGGGCGGCAAAAGGACGGACGGGTGGCGCCGGAGTACCCCACCCGGCAACCACGTGGTACTAATGTGGGCGTCAAAAGGACGGACGGGTGGCGCCGGAGTACCCCCCCCTTGGCAACCACGTGGCACTAATGTGGGTGGCAAAAGGACGGACGGGTGGCGCCGGAGTACCCCCCCCCCCCTCGGCAACCACATGGCACTAATGTGGGCGTCAAAAGGACGGACGGGTGGCGCCGGAGTACCCCCCCCCTCGGCAACCACGTGGCACTAATGTGGGCGACAAAAGGACGGACGGGTGGCGCCGGAGTACCCCCCCCCTCGGCAACCGCGTTGCACTAATGCGGGCGGCAAAAGGACGGACGGGTGGCGCCGGAGTACCCCCACCCCTCGGCAACCATGTGGCACTAATGTGGGCGGCAAAAGGACGGACGGGTGGAACCGGAGTACCCCCCGGCAACCACATGGCACTAATGTGGGTGGCAAAAGGACGGACGGGTAGCGCCGGAGTACCGGCAACCACGTGGCACTAATGTGGGCGGCAAAAGGACGGACGGGTGGCGCCAGAGTACCCCCCCCCTCGGGAACCACGTGGCACTAATGTGGGCGGCAAAAGTACGGATGGGTGGCGCCGGAGTACCCCCCCCTCTCGGCAACCACGTGGCACTAATGTGGGCGGCAAAAGGACGGACGGGTGGCGCCGGAGTACCCCCCCTCGGCAACCACATGGCTGTAATGTGGGCGTCAAAAGTACGGACGGGTGGCGCCGGTGAACCCCCCCCCCCTCGGCAACCACGTGGCACTAATGTGGGCTGCAAAAGGACGGAAGGGTGGCGCCGGAGTAACCCCCCTCAGCAGCCACGTGGCACTAATGTGGGCGGCAAAAGGACGGACGGGTGGCGCCGGAGTACCCCACCCGGCAGCCACGGGGTACTAATGTGGGCGTCAAAAGGACGGACGGGTGGCGCCGGAGTACCCCCCCCTCGGCAACCACGTGGCACTAATGTGGGTGGCAAAAGGACGGACGGGTGGCGCCGGAGTACCCCCCCCCTCGGCAACCACATGGCACTAATGTGGGCGTCAAAAGGACGGACGGGTGGCGCCGGAGTACCCCCCCCCCCTCGGCAACCACGTGGCACTAATGTGGGCGACAAAAGGACGGACGGGTGGCGCCGGAGTACCCCCCCCTCGGCAACCGCGTTGCACTAATGCGGGCGGCAAAAGGACGGACGGGTGGCGCCGGAGTACCCCCACCCCTCGGCAACCAGGTGGCACTAATGTGGGCGGCAAAAGGACGGACGGGTGGAACCGGAGTACCCCCCGGCAACCACATGGCACTAATGTGGGTGGCAAAAGGACGGACGGGTAGCGCCGGAGTACCGGCAACCACGTGGCACTAATGTGGGCGGCAAAAGGACGGACGGGTGGCGCCAGAGTACCCCCCCCCCTCGGGAACCACGTGGCACTAATGTGGGCGGCAAAAGTACGGATGGGTGGCGCCGGAGTACCCTCCCTCGGCAACCACGTGGCACTAATGTGGGCGGCAAAAGGACGGACGGGTGGCGCCGGAGTACCCCCCCCCCTCGGCAACCACGTGGCACTAATGTCGGCGGCAAAAGGACGGATGGCTGGCGCCGGATACCCCCCCCCCTCGGCAACCACGTGGCACTAATGTCGGCGGCAAAAGGACGGACGGGTGGCGTCGGAGTACCCCCCCCCCTCGGCAACCACGTGGCATTAATGTGGGCGGCAAAAGGATGGACGGGTGGCGCCGGAGTACCCCCCCCTCGGCAACCACGTGGCACTAATGTGGGCGGCAAAAGGACGGACGGGTGGCTCCGGAGTACCCCCCGGCAACCACGTGGTACTAATGTGGGCGGCAAAAGGACGGACGGGTGGCGCCGGAGTACCCCCCCTCTCGGCAACCACGTGGCACTAATGTGGGCGGCAAAAGGACGGACGGGTGGCGCCGGAGTACCCCCCCTCGGCAACCACATGGCTGTAATGTGGGCGTCAAAAGTACGGACGGGTGGCGCCGGTGAACCCCCCCCCCCTCGGCAACCACGTGGCACTAATGTGGGCTGCAAAAGGACGGAAGGGTGGCGCCGGAGTAACCCCCCTCAGCAGCCACGTGGCACTAATGTGGGCGGCAAAAGGACGGACGGGTGGCGCCGGAGTACCCCACCCGGCAACCACGTGGTACTAATGTGGGCGTCAAAAGGACGGACGGGTGGCGCCGGAGTACCCCCCCCTTGGCAACCACGTGGCACTAATGTGGGCGGCAAAAGGACGGACGGGTGGCGCCGGAGTACCCCCCCTCGGCAACCACATGGCTGTAATGTGGGCGTCAAAAGTACGGACGGGTGGCGCCGGTGAACCCCCCCCCCCCTCGGCAACCACGTGGCACTAATGTGGGCTGCAAAAGGACGGAAGGGTGGCGCCGGAGTAACCCCCCTCAGCAGCCACGTGGCACTAATGTGGGCGGCAAAAGGACGGACGGGTGGCGCCGGAGTACCCCACCCGGCAACCACGTGGTACTAATGTGGGCGTCAAAAGGACGGACGGGTGGCGCCGGAGTACCCCCCCCTTGGCAACCACGTGGCACTAATGTGGGTGGCAAAAGGACGGACGGGTGGCGCCGGAGTACCCCCCCCCCCTCGGCAACCACATGGCACTAATGTGGGCGTCAAAAGGACGGACGGGTGGCGCCGGAGTACCCCCCCCCTCGGCAACCACGTGGCACTAATGTGGGCGACAAAAGGACGGACGGGTGGCGCCGGAGTACCCCCCCCCTCGGCAACCGCGTTGCACTAATGCGGGCGGCAAAAGGACGGACGGGTGGCGCCGGAGTACCCCCACCCCTCGGCAACCATGTGGCACTAATGTGGGCGGCAAAAGGACGGACGGGTGGAACCGGAGTACCCCCCGGCAACCACATGGCACTAATGTGGGTGGCAAAAGGACGGACGGGTAGCGCCGGAGTACCGGCAACCACGTGGCACTAATGTGGGCGGCAAAAGGACGGACGGGTGGCGCCAGAGTACCCCCCCCCCTCGGGAACCACGTGGCACTAATGTGGGCGGCAAAAGTACGGATGGGTGGCGCCGGAGTACCCCCCCCTCTCGGCAACCACGTGGCACTAATGTGGGCGGCAAAAGGACGGACGGGTGGCGCCGGAGTACCCCCCCTCGGCAACCACATGGCTGTAATGTGGGCGTCAAAAGTACGGACGGGTGGCGCCGGTGAACCCCCCCCCCCTCGGCAACCACGTGGCACTAATGTGGGCTGCAAAAGGACGGAAGGGTGGCGCCGGAGTAACCCCCCTCAGCAGCCACGTGGCACTAATGTGGGCGGCAAAAGGACGGACGGGTGGCGCCGGAGTACCCCACCCGGCAGCCACGGGGTACTAATGTGGGCGTCAAAAGGACGGACGGGTGGCGCCGGAGTACCCCCCCTCGGCAACCACGTGGCACTAATGTGGGTGGCAAAAGGACGGACGGGTGGCGCCGGAGTACCCCCCCCCTCGGCAACCACATGGCACTAATGTGGGCGTCAAAAGGACGGACGGGTGGCGCCGGAGTACCCCCCCCCCCCTCGGCAACCACGTGGCACTAATGTGGGCGACAAAAGGACGGACGGGTGGCGCCGGAGTACCCCCCCCCTCGGCAACCGCGTTGCACTAATGCGGGCGGCAAAAGGACGGACGGGTGGCGCCGGAGTACCCCCACCCCTCGGCAACCAGGTGGCACTAATGTGGGCGGCAAAAGGACGGACGGGTGGAACCGGAGTACCCCCCGGCAACCACATGGCACTAATGTGGGTGGCAAAAGGACGGACGGGTAGCGCCGGAGTACCGGCAACCACGTGGCACTAATGTGGGCGGCAAAAGGACGGACGGGTGGCGCCAGAGTACCCCCCCCCCTCGGGAACCACGTGGCACTAATGTGGGCGGCAAAAGTACGGATGGGTGGCGCCGGAGTACCCTCCCTCGGCAACCACGTGGCACTAATGTGGGCGGCAAAAGGACGGACGGGTGGCGCCGGAGTACCCCCCCCCCTCGGCAACCACGTGGCACTAATGTCGGCGGCAAAAGGACGGATGGCTGGCGCCGGATACCCCCCCCCTCGGCAACCACGTGGCACTAATGTCGGCGGCAAAAGGACGGACGGGTGGCGTCGGAGTACCCCCCCCCCCTCGGCAACCACGTGGCATTAATGTGGGCGGCAAAAGGATGGACGGGTGGCGCCGGAGTACCCCCCCCTCGGCAACCACGTGGCACTAATGTGGGCGGCAAAAGGACGGACGGGTGGCTCCGGAGTACCCCCCTCGGCAACCACATGGCACTAATGTGGGCGTCAAAAGGACGGACGGGTGGCGCCGGAGTACCCCCCCCTCGGCAACCACGTGGTACTAATGTGGGCGGCAAAAGGACGGACGGGTGGCGCCGGAGTACCCCCCCTCTCGGCAACCACGTGGCACTAATGTGGGCGGCAAAAGGACGGACGGGTGGCGCCGGAGTACCCCCCCTCGGCAACCACATGGCTGTAATGTGGGCGTCAAAAGTACGGACGGGTGGCGCCGGTGAACCCCCCCCCCTCGGCAACCACGTGGCACTAATGTGGGCTGCAAAAGGACGGAAGGGTGGCGCCGGAGTAACCCCCCTCAGCAGCCACGTGGCACTAATGTGGGCGGCAAAAGGACGGACGGGTGGCGCCGGAGTACCCCACCCGGCAACCACGTGGTACTAATGTGGGCGTCAAAAGGACGGACGGGTGGCGCCGGAGTACCCCCCCCTTGGCAACCACGTGGCACTAATGTGGGTGGCAAAAGGACGGACGGGTGGCGCCGGAGTACCCCCCCCCCCTCGGCAACCACATGGCACTAATGTGGGCGTCAAAAGGACGGACGGGTGGCGCCGGAGTACCCCCCCCCTCGGCAACCACGTGGCACTAATGTGGGCGACAAAAGGACGGACGGGTGGCGCCGGAGTACCCCCCCCCCTCGGCAACCGCGTTGCACTAATGCGGGCGGCAAAAGGACGGACGGGTGGCGCCGGAGTACCCCCACCCCTCGGCAACCATGTGGCACTAATGTGGGCGGCAAAAGGACGGACGGGTGGAACCGGAGTACCCCCCGGCAACCACATGGCACTAATGTGGGTGGCAAAAGGACGGACGGGTAGCGCCGGAGTACCGGCAACCACGTGGCACTAATGTGGGCGGCAAAAGGACGGACGGGTGGCGCCAGAGTACCCCCCCCCTCGGGAACCACGTGGCACTAATGTGGGCGGCAAAAGTACGGATGGGTGGCGCCGGAGTACCCCCCCTCGGCAACCACGTGGCACTAATGTGGGCGGCAAAAGGAAGGACGGGTGGCGCCGGAGTACCCCCCCTCGGCAACCACATGGCACTAATGTGGGCGGCAAAAGGTCGGACGGGTGGCGCCGGAGTACCCCCCCCCCTCGGCAACCACGTGGCACTAATGTGGGCGGCAAAAGGACGGACGGGTGGTGCCGGAGTACCCCCCCCCTCTCGGCAACCACGTGGCACTAATGTGGGTGGCAAAAGGACGGACGAGTGGCGCCGGAGTACCCCCCCCTCGGCAACCACGTGGCACTAATGTGGGCGGCAAAAGGACGGACGAGTGGCGCCGGAGTACCCCCCCCTCGGCAACCACATGGCTCTAATGTGGGCGTCAAAAGTACGGACGGGTGGCGTCGGAGTACCCCCCCTCGGCAACCACGTGGCACTAATGTGGGCGGCAAAAGGACGGACGGATGGCGCCGGAGTAACCCCCCCGGCAACCTCGTGGCACTAATGTGGGCGGCAAAAGGACGGACGGGTGGCGCCGGAGTACCCCCCCCCCTCGGCAACCACGTGGCACTAATGTCGGCGGCAAAAGGACGGACGGGTGGCGTCGGAGTACCCCCCCCCCCTCGGCAACCACGTGGCATTAATGTGGGCGGCAAAAGGACGGACGGGTGGCGCCAGAGTACCCCCCCCTCGGGAACCACGTGGCACTAATGTGGGCGGCAAAAGTACGGACGGGTGGCGCCGGAGTACCCCCCCCCTCGGCAACCACGTGGCACTAATGTGGGCAGCAAAAGAACGGACGGGTGGCGCCGGAGTACCCCCCTCGGCAACCACATGGCACTAATGTGGGCGTCAAAAGGACGGACGGGTGGCGCCGGAGTACCCCCCCCACTCGGCAACCACATGGTACTAATGTGGGCGGCAAAAGGACGGACGGGTGGCGCCGGAGTACCCCCCCCCCTCTCGGCAACCACGTGGCACTAATGTGGGCGGCAAAAGGACGGACGGGTGGCGCCGGAGTACCCCCCCTCGGCAACCACATGGCCATAATGTGGGCGTCAAAAGTACGGACGGGTGGCACCGGAGAACCCCCCCCCCTCGGCAACCACGTGGCACTAATTTGGGCGGCCAAAGGACGGAAGGGTGGCGCCGGAGTAACCCCCCTCAGCAGCCACGTGGCACTAATGTGGGCGGCAAAAGGACGGACGGGTGGCGCCGGAGTACCCCCCCCCTCGGCAACCACGTGGCACTAATGTGGGGTACAAAAGGACGGACGGGTGGCGCCGGAGTACCCCCCCCCCCTCGGCAACCACGTGGCACTAATGTGGGCGGCAAAAGGATGGACGGGTGGCGCCGGAGTACCCCCCCCCTCGGCAATCACGTGGCACTAATGTGGGCGGCAAAAGGACGGACGGGTGGCGCCGGAGTACCCCCCCATCGGCAACCACATGGCTCTAATGTGGGCATCAAAAGTACGAACGGGTGGCGCCGGAGTACCCCCCCCCCTCGGCAACCACGTGGCACTAATGTGGGCGGCAAAAGGACGGACAGGTGGCGCCGGAGTACCCCCCCCCTCGGCAACCACGTGGCACTAATGTCGGCGGAAAAAGGACGGACGGGTGGCGCCGGAGTACCCCCCCCCTCGGCAACCACGTGGCAATAATGTGGGCGGCAAAAGGATGGACGGGTGGCGCCGAAGTACCCCCCCTCGGCAACCACGTGGCACTAATGTGGGCGGCAAAAGGACGGACGGGTGGCGCCGGCGTACCCCCCCTCGGCAACCACGTGGCACTAATGTGGGCGGCAAAAGGACGGACGGGTGGCGCCGGAGTACCCCCCCCTCGGCAACCACGTGGCACTAATGTGGGCGGCAAAAGGACGGACGGGTGGCGCCGGAGTACCCCCCCACCCTCGGCAACCACGTGGCACTAATGTGGGCGGCAAAAGGACGGACGGGTGGCGCCGGAGTACCCCCCGTCGGCAACCACGTGGCACTAATGTGGGCGGCAAAAGGACGGACGGGTGGCGCCGGAGTACCCCCCCCCGGCAACCACGTGGCACTAATGTGGGCGGCAAAAGGACGGACGGGTGGAACCGGAGTACCCCCCCCGGCAACCACATGGCACTAATGTGGGTGGCAAAAGGACGGACGGGTGGCGCCGGAGTACCGGCAACCACGTAGCACTAATGTGGGCGGCAAAAGGACGGACGGGTGGCTCCAGAGTACCCCCCCCTCGGCAACCACGTGGCACTAATGTGGGTGGCAAAAGGACGGACGGGTGGCGCCGGAGTACCCCCCTCGGCAACCACATGGCACTAATGTGGGCGTCAAAAGGACGGACGGGTGGCGCCGGAGTACCCCCCCCTCGGCAACCACATGGTACTAATGTGGGCGGCAAAAGGACGGACGGGTGGCGCCGGAGTACCCCCCCTCTCGGCAACCACGTGGCACTAATGTGGGCGGCAAAAGGACGGACGGGTGGCGCCGGAGTACCCCCCCTCGGCAACCACATGGCTGTAATGTGGGCGTCAAAAGTACGGACGGGTGGCACCGGAGAACCCCCCCCCTCGGCAACCACGTGGCACTAATGTGGGCGGCAAAAGGACGGAAGGGTGGCGCCGGAGTAACCCCCCTCAGCAGCCACGTGGCACTAATGTGGGCGGCAAAAGGACGGACGGGTGGCGCCGGAGTACCCCCCCCCTCGGCAACCACGTGGCACTAATGTGGGGTACAAAAGGACGGACGGGTGGCGCCGGAGTACCCCCCCCCCTCGGCAACCACGTGGCACTAATGTGGGGTACAAAAGGACGGACGTGTGGCGCCGGAGTACCCCCCCCCCTCGGCAACCACGTGGCACTAATGTGGGCGGCAAAAGGATGGACGGGTGGCGCCGGAGTACCCCCCCCCTCGGCAATCACGTGGCACTAATGTGGGCGGCAAAAGGACGGACGGGTGGCGCCGGAGTACCCCCCCTCGGCAACCACATGGCTCTAATGTGGGCATCAAAAGTACGAACGGGTGGCGCCGGAGTACCCCCCCCCCTCGGCAACCACGTGGCACTAATGTGGGCGGCAAAAGGACGGACGGGTGGCGCCGGAGCACCCCCCCCCTCGGCAACCACGTGGCACTAATGTGGGCGGAAAAAGGACGGACGGGTGGCGCCGGAGTACCCCCCCCCTCGGCAACCACGTGGCACTAATGTGGGCGGCAAAAGGATGGACGGGTGGCGCCGAAGTACCCCCCCTCGGCAACCACGTGGCACTAATGTGGGCGGCAAAAGGACGGACGGGTGGCGCCGGAGTACCCCCCCTCGGCAACCACGTGGCACTAATGTGGGCGGCAAAAGGACGGACGGGTGGCGCCGGAGTACCCCCCCCCCCTCGGCAACCACGTGGCACTAATGTGGGCGGCAAAAGGACGGACGGGTGGCGCCGGAGTACCCCCCCACCCTCGGCAACCACGTGGCACTAATGTGGGCGGCAAAAGGACGGACGGGTGGCGCCGGAGTACCCCCCGTCGGCAACCACGTGGCACTAATGTGGGCGGCAAAAGGACGGACGGGTGGCGCCGGAGTACCCCCCCCGGCAACCACGTGGCACTAATGTGGGCGGAAAAAGGACGGACGGGTGGCGCCGGAGTACCCCCCCCCCTCGGCAACCACGTGGCACTAATGTGGGCGGAAAAAGGACGGACGGGTGGCGCCGGAGTACCCCCCCCCCTCGGCAACCACGTGGCACTAATGTGGGCGGCAAAAGGATGGACGGGTGGCGCCGAAGTACCCCCCCTCGGCAACCACGTGGCACTAATGTGGGCGGCAAAAGGACGGATGGGTGGCGCCGGAGTACCCCCCCCCCTCGGCAACCACGTGGCACTAATGTGGGCGGCAAAAGGACGGACGGGTGGCGCCGGAGTACCCCCCCCCTCGGCAACCACGTGGCACTAATGTGGGCGGCAAAAGGACGGACGGGTGGCGCCGGAGTACCCCCCCACCCTCGGCAACCACGTGGCACTAATGTGGGCGGCAAAAGGACGGACGGGTGGCGCCGGAGTACCCCCCGTCGGGAACCACGTGGCACTAATGTGGGCGGCAAAAGGACGGACGGTGGCGCCGGAGTACCCCCCCCCCCCGGCAACCACGTGGCACTAATGTGGGCGGCAAAAGGACGGACGGGTGGAACCGGAGTACCCCCCCCCCCGGCAACCACATGGCACTAATGTGGGTGGCAAAAGGACGGACGGGTGGCGCCGGAGTACCGGCAACCACGTAGCACTAATGTGGGCGGCAAAAGGACGGACGGGTGGCTCCAGAGTACCCCCCCCTCGGGAACCACGTGGCACTAATGTGGGCGGCAAAAGTACGGACGGGTGGCGCCGGAGTACCCCCCCCTCGGCAACCACGTGGCACTAATGTGGGCGGCAAAAGGACGGACGGGTGGCTCCAGAGTACCCCCCCCTCGGGAACCACATGGCACTAATGTGGGCGGCAAAAGTACGGACGGGTGGCGCCGGAGTACCCCCCCCTCGGCAACCACGTGGCACTAATGTGGGCGGCAAAAGGACGGACGGGTGGCGCCGGAGTACCCCCCCCCCCCACGGCAACCATGTGGCACTAATGTGGGCGGCAAAAGGACGGACGGGTGGCGCCGGAGTACCCCCCCCCCTCGGCAACCACATGGCACTAATGTGGGCGTCAAAAGGACGGACGGGTGGCGCCGGAGTACCCCCCCCCCCTCGGCGACCACGTGGCACTAATGTGGGCGGCAAAAGGACGGACGGGTGGCGCCGGAGTACCCCCCCTCTCGGCAACCACGTGGCACTAATGTGGGCGGAAAAGGACGGACGCGTGGCGCCGGAGTACCCCCCCCCTCGGCAACCACATGGCACTAATGTGGGCGTCAAAAGGACGGACGGGTGGCGCCGGAGTACCCCCCCCCGGCAGCCACGTGGCACTAATGTGGGCGGCAAAAGGACGGACGGGTGGTGCCGGAGTACCCCCCCTCTCGGCAACCACGTGGCACTAATGTGGGCGGCAAAAGGACGGAAGCGTGGCGCCGGAGTACCCCCCCCTCGGCAACCACGTGGCACTAATGTGGGCGGCAAAAGGACGGACGAGTGGCGCCGGAGTACCCCCCCCTCGGCAACCACATGGCTCTAATGTGGGCGTCAAAAGTACGGACGGGTGGCGTCAGAGTACCCCCCCTCGGCAACCACGTGGAACTAATGTGGGCGGCAAAAGGACGGACGGGTGGCGCCGGAGTAACCCCCACCGGCAACCACGTGGCACTAATGTGGGCGGCAAAAGGACGGACAGGTGGCGCCGGAGTACCCCCCCCCCCTCAGCAACCACGTGGCACTAATGTCGGCGGCAAAAGGACGGACGGGTGGCGTCGGAGTACCCCCCCCCCTCGGCAACCACATGGCATTAATGTGGGCGGCAAAAGGATGGACGGGTGGCGCCGGAGTACCCCCCCCCCTCGGCAACCACGTGGCACTAATGTGGGCGGCAAAAGGACGGACGGGTGGCGCCGGAGTACCCCCCTCGGCAACCACATGGCACTAATGTGGGCGTCAAAAGGACGGACGGGTGGCGCCGGAGTACCCCCCCCCTCGGCAACCACATGGTACTAATGTGGGCGGCAAAAGGACGGACGGGTGGCGCTGGAGTACCCCCCCCCTCGGCAACCACGTGGCACTAATGTGGGCGGCAAAAGGACGGACGGGTGGCGCCGGAGTACCCCCCCTCGGCAACCACGTGGCACTAATGTGGGCGGCAAAAGGACGGACGGGTGGCGCCGGAGTACCCCCCCACCCTCGGCAACCACGTGGCACTAATGTGGGCGGCAAAAGGACGGACGGGTGGCGCCGGAGTACCCCCCGTCGGGAACCACGTGGCACTAATGTGGGCGGCAAAAGGACGGACGGTGGCGCCGGAGTACCCCCCCCCCCCGGCAACCACGTGGCACTAATGTGGGCGGCAAAAGGACGGACGGGTGGAACCGGAGTACCCCCCCCCCCCCGGCAACCACATGGCACTAATGTGGGTGGCAAAAGGACGGACGGGTGGCGCCGGAGTACCGGCAACCACGTAGCACTAATGTGGGCGGCAAAAGGACGGACGGGTGGCTCCAGAGTACCCCCCCCTCGGGAACCACGTGGCACTAATGTGGGCGGCAAAAGTACGGACGGGTGGCGCCGGAGTACCCCCCCCTCGGCAACCACGTGGCACTAATGTGGGCGGCAAAAGGACGGACGGGTGGCTCCAGAGTACCCCCCCCTCGGGAACCACATGGCACTAATGTGGGCGGCAAAAGTACGGACGGGTGGCGCCGGAGTACCCCCCCCTCGGCAACCACGTGGCACTAATGTGGGCGGCAAAAGGACGGACGGGTGGCGCCGGAGTACCCCCCCCCCCCACGGCAACCACGTGGCACTAATGTGGGCGGCAAAAGGACGGACGGGTGGCGCCGGAGTACCCCCCCCCTCGGCAACCACATGGCACTAATGTGGGCGTCAAAAGGACGGACGGGTGGCGCCGGAGTACCCCCCCCCCTCGGCGACCACGTGGCACTAATGTGGGCGGCAAAAGGACGGACGGGTGGCGCCGGAGTACCCCCCCTCTCGGCAACCACGTGGCACTAATGTGGGCGGAAAAGGACGGACGCGTGGCGCCGGAGTACCCCCCCCCCTCGGCAACCACATGGCACTAATGTGGGCGTCAAAAGGACGGACGGGTGGCGCCGGAGTACCCCCCCCCCCCGGCAGCCACGTGGCACTAATGTGGGCGGCAAAAGGACGGACGGGTGGTGCCGGAGTACCCCCCCCTCTCGGCAACCACGTGGCACTAATGTGGGCGGCAAAAGGACGGAAGCGTGGCGCCGGAGTACCCCCCCCTCGGCAACCACGTGGCACTAATGTGGGCGGCAAAAGGACGGACGAGTGGCGCCGGAGTACCCCCCCCTCGGCAACCACATGGCTCTAATGTGGGCGTCAAAAGTACGGACGGGTGGCGTCAGAGTACCCCCCCTCGGCAACCACGTGGAACTAATGTGGGCGGCAAAAGGACGGACGGGTGGCGCCGGAGTAACCCCCACCGGCAACCACGTGGCACTAATGTGGGCGGCAAAAGGACGGACAGGTGGCGCCGGAGTACCCCCCCCCCTCAGCAACCACGTGGCACTAATGTCGGCGGCAAAAGGACGGACGGGTGGCGTCGGAGTACCCCCCCCCCCTCGGCAACCACATGGCATTAATGTGGGCGGCAAAAGGATGGACGGGTGGCGCCGGAGTACCCCCCCCCCTCGGCAACCACGTGGCACTAATGTGGGCGGCAAAAGGACGGACGGGTGGCGCCGGAGTACCCCCCTCGGCAACCACATGGCACTAATGTGGGCGTCAAAAGGACGGACGGGTGGCGCCGGAGTACCCCCCCCCTCGGCAACCACATGGTACTAATGTGGGCGGCAAAAGGACGGACGGGTGGCACTGGAGTACCCCCCCCCTCGGCAACCACGTGGCACTAATGTGGGCGGCAAAAGGACGGACGGGTGGCGCCGGAGTACCCCCCCTCGGCAACCACGTGGCACTAATGTGGGCGGCAAAAGGACGGACGGGTGGCGCCGGAGTACCCCCCCCACCCTCGGCAACCACGTGGCACTAATGTGGGCGGCAAAAGGACGGACGGGTGGCGCCGGAGTACCCCCCGTCGGCAACCACGTGGCACTAATGTGGGCGGCAAAAGGACGGACGGGTGGCGCCGGAGTACCCCGCCCCTCGGCAACCACGTGGCACTAATGTGGGCGGCAAAAGGACGGACGGGTGGAACCGGAGTACCCCCCCGGCAACCACATGGCACTAATGTGGGTGGCAAAAGGACGGACGGGAGGCGCCGGAGTACCGGCAACCACGTGGCACTAATGTGGGCGGCAAAAGGACGGACGGGTGTCTCCAGAGTACCCCCCCCTCGGGAACCACGTGGCACTAATGTGGGCGGCAAAAGTACGGACGGGTGGCGCCGGAGTACCCCCCCCTCGGCAACCACGCGGCACTAATGTGGGCGGCAGAAGGACGGACGGGTGGCGCCGGAGTACCCCCCCCCCACACGGCAACCACGTGGCACTAATGTGGGCGGCAAAAGGACGGACGGGTGGCGCCGGAGTACCCCCCCCCCCCTCGGCAACCACGTGGCACTAATGTGGGGTACAAAAGGACGTACGGGTGGCCCCGGAGTACCCCCCCCCTCGGCAACCACGTGGCACTAATGTGGGCCGCAAAAGGATGGACGGGTGGCGCCGGAGTACCCCCCCCCTCGACAATCACGTGGCACTAATGTGGGCGGCAAAAGGACGGACGGGTGGCGCCGGAGTACCCCCCCCTCGGCAACCACATGGCTCTAATGTGGGCATCAAAAGTACGAACGGGTGGCGCCGGAGTACCCCCCCCCCCCTCGGCAACCACGTGGCACTAATGTGGGCGGAAAAAGGACGGACGGGTGGCGCCGGAGTACCCCCCCGCCTCGGAAACCACGTGGCACTAATGTGGGCGGCAAAAGGATGGACGGGTGGCGCCGGAGTACCCCCCCTCGGCAACCACGTGGCACTAATGTGGGCGGCAAAAGGACGGACGGGTGGCGCTGGAGTACCCCCCCCCTCGGCAACCACGTGGCACTAATGTGGGCGGCAAAAGGACGGACGGGTGGCGCCGGAGTACCCCCCCCCTCGGCAACCACGTGGCACTAATGTGGGCGGCAAATGGACGGACGGGTGGCGCTGGAGTACCCCCCCCCCCACCCTCGGCAACCACGTGGCACTAATGTGGGCGGCAAAAGGACGGACGGGTGGCGCCGGAGTACCCCCCGTCGGCAACCACGTGGCACTAATGTGGGCGGCAAAAGGACGGACGGGTGGCGCCGGAGTACCCCCCCCCCTCGGCAACCACGTGGCACTAATGTGGGCGGCAAAAGGACGGACGGGTGGAACCGGAGTACCCCCCCGGCAACCACATGGCACTAATGTGGGTGGCAAAAGGACGGACGGGAGGCGCCGGAGTACCGGCAACCGCGTGGCACTAATGTGGGCGGCAAAAGGACGGACGGGTGTCTCCAGAGTACCCCCCCCCTCGGGAACCACGTGGGACTAATGTGGGCGGCAAAAGTACGGACGGGTGGCGCCGGAGTACCCCCCCCCTCGGCAACCACGCGGCACTAATGTGGGCAGCAAAAGGACGAACGGGTGGCGCCGGAGTACCCCCCCCACGGCAACCACGTGGCACTAATGTGGGCGGCAAAAGGACGGACGGGTGGCGCCGGAGTACCCCCCCCTCGACAACCACATGGCACTAATGTGGGCGTCAAAAGGACGGACGGGTGGCGCCGGAGTACCCCCCTCCCTCGGCGACCACGTGGCACTAATGTGGGTGGCAAAAGGACGGACGGGTGGCGCCGGAGTACCCCCCCTCTCGGCAACCACGTGGCACTAATGTGGGCGGAAAAGGATGGACGCGTGGCGCCGGAGTACCCCCCCCCTCGGCAACCACATGGCTCTAATGTGGGCATCAAAAGTACGGACGGGTGGCGTCGGAGTACCCCCCACTCGGCAATCACGTGGCACTAATGTGGGCGGCAAAAGGACGGACGGGTGGCGCCGGAGTAACCCCCCTCGGCAACCACGTGGCACTAATGTGGGCGGTAAAAGGACGGACGGGTGGCGCCGGAGTACGCCCCCCCTCGGCAACCACGTGGCACTAATGTCGGCGGCAAAAGGACGGACGGGTGGCGCCGGAGTACCCCCCCCCTCGGCAACCACGTGGCACTAATGTGGGCTCCAAAAGGACGGACGGGTGGCGCCGGAGTACCCCCCCCCCTCGGCAACCACGTGGCTCTAATGTGGGCTCCAAAAGGATGGACGGGTGGCGCCGGAGTACCCCCCCCCTCGGCAACCACGTGGCACTAATGTGGGCGGCAAAAGGATGGACGGGTGGCGCCGGAGTACCCCCCCCCCTCGGCAATCACGTGGCACTAATGTGGGCGGCAAAAGGACGGACGGGTGGCGCCGGAGTACCCCCCCCTCGGCAACCACGTGGAACTAATGTGGGCGGCAAAAGGATGGACGGGTGGCGCCGGAGTACCCCCCCCCCTCGGCAACCACGTGGCACTAATGTCGGCGGCAAAAGGACGGACGGGTGGCGTCGGAGTACCCCCCCCTCGGCAACCACGTGGCATTAATGTGGGCGGCAAAAGGATGGACGGGTGGCGCCGGAGTACCCCCCACTCGGCAACCACGTGGCACTAATGTGGGCGGCAAAAGGACGGACAGGTGGCGCCGGAGTACCCCCCTCGGCAACCACATGGCACTAATGTGGGCGTCAAAAGGACGGACGGGTGGCGCCGGAGTACCCCCCCCCCCCTCGGCAACCACGTGGTACTAATGTGGGCGACAAAAGGACGGACGGGTGGCGCCGGAGTACCCCCCCTCTCGGCAACCACGTGGCACTAATGTGGGCGGCAAAAGGACGGACGGGTGGCGCCGGAGTACCCCCCCCCCTCGGCAACCACATGGCACTAATGTGGGCGTCAAAAGGACAGACGGGTGGAGCCGGAGTACCCCCCCCTCGGCAACCACGTGGCACTAATGTGGGCGGCAAAAGGACGGATGGGTGGCGCCGGAGTACCCCCCCCCTCGGCAACCACGTGGCACTCATGTGGGCTACAAAAGGACGGACAGGTGGCGCCAGAGTACCCCCCCCTCGGCAACCACGTGGCACTAATGTCGGTGGCAAACGGAGGGACTGGTGGCGCCGGAGTACCCCCCCCCCTCAGCAACCACGTGGCACTAATGTGGGCGCAAAAGGACGGACGGGTGGCGTCGGAGTACCCCCCCCCTTGGCAACCACGTGGCACTAATGTGGGCGGCAAAAGGACGGACGGGTGGCGTCGGAGTACCCCCCCCTCGGCAACCACGAGGCACTAATGTGGGTGGCAAAAAGATGGACGGGTGGCACCGGAGTACCCCCCCCCCCTCGGCAACCACGTGGCACTAATGTGGGCGGCAAAAGGACGGACGGGTGGCGCCGGAGTACCCCCCCCTCGGCAACCACGTGGCATTAATGTGGGCGGCAAAAGGACGAACGGGTGGTGTCGGAGTACCCCCCTCGGCAACCACGTGGCACTAATGTGGGCGGCAAAAGGATGGACGGGTGGCGCCGGAGTACCCCCCCCCCCTCGGCAACCACGTGGCACTAATGTGAGCGGCAAAAGGACGGACGGGTGGCGCCGGAGTACACCCCCTCGGCAACCACGTGGCACTAATGTGGGCGGCAAAAGGACGAACGGGTGGCGCCGGAGTACACCCCCTCGGCAACCACGTGGCACTAATGTGGGCGGCAAAAGGACGGACGGGTGGCGCCGGAGTACACCCCCTCGGCAACCACGTGGCACTAATGTGGGCGGCAAAAGGACGAACGGGTGGCGCCGGAGTACACCCCCTCGGCAACCACGTGGCACTAATGTGGGCGGCAAAAGGACGAACGGGTGGCGCCGGAGTACACCCCCTCGGCAACCACGTGGCACTAATGTGGGCGGCAAAAGGACGGACGGGTGGCACCGGAGTAACCCCCCGCTCGGCAACCGCGTGGCACTAATGTGGGCTACAAAAGGACGGACGGGTGGCGTCGGAGTACCCCTCCGCCCTCGGCAACCACGTGGCACTAATGTGGGCGGCAAAAGGACGGACGGGTGGCGCCGGAGTACCCCCCCCTCGGCAACCACGTGGCACTAATGTGGCGGGCAAAAGGACGGACGGGTGGCGCCGGAGTACCCCCCCCCTCAGCAACCACATGGCACTAATGTGGGCGGAAAAAGGACGAACGGGTGGCGCCGGAGAACCCCCCCTCGGCAACCACGTGGCACTAATGTGGGCGGCAAAAGGACGGACGAGTGGCGCCGGAGTACCCCCCCCCCTCGGCAACCACGTGGCACTAATGTGAGCGGCAAAAGGACGGACGGGTGGCGCCGGAGTACACCCCCTCGGCAACCACGTGGCACTAATGTGGGCGGCAAAAGAACGGACGGGTGGCGTCCGAGTACCCCCCCCCTTGGCAACCACATGGCTCTAATGTGGGCGTCAAAAGGACGGACGGGTGGCGCCGGAGTACCCCCCCCCCTCGGCAACCACGTGGCACTAATGTGGCCAGCAAAAGGACGGACGGGTGGCGCCGGAGTAACCCCCCTCGGCAACCACGTGGCCCTAATGTGGGCGGCAAAAGGACGGACGGGTGGCGCCGGAGTACCCCTCCCCCTCGGCAACCACGTGGCACTAATGTGGGCTACAAAAGGACGGACGGGTGGCGCCGGAGTACCCCCCCCCTCGGCAACCACGTGGCACTTATGTGGGCGGCAAAAGGATGGATGTGTGGCGCCGCAGTACCCCCCCACCTCGGCAACCACGTGGCACTGATGCGGGCGGCAAAAGGACGGACGGGTTGTGCCGGAGTACCCCCCCTCGGCAACCACGTGGCACTAATGTGGGCGGCAAAAGGACGGACGGGTGGCGCCGGAGTACCCCCCCCCTCGGCAACCACCTGGCACTAATGTGGACGGCAAAAGGACGGACGGGTGGCGCCGGAGTACCCCCCCCCTTGGCAACCACGTGGCACTAATGTGGGCAGCAAAACGACGGACGGGTGGCGCCGGAGTACCCCCCTCGGCAACCACGTGGCACAAATGTGGGCGGCAAAAGGACGGACGGGTGGCGCCGGAGTACCCCTCCCTCTCGGCAACCACGTGGCACTAATGTGGGTGGCAAAAGGACGGACGAGTGGCACCGGAGTACCCCCCCCCAACCACCTGGCTCTAATGTGGGCGTCAAAAGTACGGACGGGTGGCGTCGGAGTACCCCCCCGTCGGCAACCACGTGGCACTAATGTGGGAGGCAAAATTACGGACGGGTGGCGCCGGAGTAACCCCCCTCGGCAACCACGTGGCACTAATGTGGGCGGCAAAAGGACGGACGGGTGGCTCCGGAGTACCCCCCCCCTCGGCAACCACGTGGCACTAATGTGGGCGGCAAAAGGACAGACGGGTGGCGCCGGAGTACCCCCCCTCGGCAACCACGTGGCACTAATGTGGGCGGCAAAATGACGGACGGGTGGCGCTGCAGTACCCCCCCCCTCGGCAACCACATGGCACTGATGTGGGCGTCAAAAGGGCGGACGGGTGGCGCCGGAGTACCCCCCCCTCGGCAACCACGTGGCACTAATGTGGGCTGCAAAAGGACGGACGGGTGGCGCCGGAGTACCCCCCCCCTCGGCAACCACATGGCTCTAATGTGGGCGTCAAAAGGACGGACGGGTGGAACCGGAGTACCCCCCCCTCGGCAACCACGTGGCACTAATGTGGGCGGCAAAAGGACGGACGGGTGGCGCCGGAGTAACCCCCCTCGGCAACCACGTGGCACTAATGTGGGCGGCAAAAGGACGGACGGGTGGCGCCGGAGTACCCCTCCCTCGGCAACCACGTGGCACTAATGTGGGCAACAAAAGGATGGACAGGTGGCGCCGGAGTACCCCCCCCCCCTCGGCAACCACGTGGCACTAATGTCGGCGGCAAACGTAGGGACGTGTGGCGCCGGAGTACCCCCCCCCCTCGGCAACCACGTAGCACTAATGTGGGTGGCAAAAGGACGGATGGGTGGCGCCGGAGTAGCCCCCCCCTTGGCAACCACGTGGCACTAATGTGGGCGGCAAAAGGACGGACGGGTGGCGTCGGAGTACCCCCCCCCTCGGCAACCATGTGGCACTAATGTGGGCGGCAAAAGAATGGACGGGTGGCGCCGGAGTACCCCCCCCTCGGCAACCACGTGGCACTAATGTCGGCGGCAAAAGGACGGACGGGTGGCGTCGGAGTACCCCCCCCCCCTTGGCAACCACGTGGCACTAATGTGGGCGGCAAAAGGACGGATGGGTGGCGCCGGAGTACCCCCCCCCTCGGCAACCACATGGCACTAATGTGGGCGTCAAAAGGACGGACGGGTGGCGCCGGAGTACCCCCCCCCCCCCTCGGCAACCACGTGGCACTAATGTGGGCGGCAAAAGGACGGACCGGTGGCGCCGGAGTACCCCCCCCCCCCTCGGCAACCACGTGGCACTAATGTGGGCGGCAAAAGGACGGACGGGTGGCGCCGGAGTACCCCCCCCCTCGGCAACCACGTGGCGCTAATGTGGGCGGCAAAACTACGGACGGGTGGCGCCAGAGTACCCCCCCCTCGGCAACCACGTGGCCCTAATGTGGCCGGCAAAAGGAAGGACGGGTGGTGCCGGATTACCCCCCCTCGGCAACCACGTGGCACTAATGTGGGCGGCAAAAGGATGGATGTGTGGCGCCGCAGTACCCCCCCACCTCGGCAACCACATGGCACTGATGTGGGCGGCAAAAGGACGGACGGGTTGTGCCGGAGTACCCCCCCCCCTCGGCAACCACGTGGCACTAATGTGGGCGGCAAAAGGACGGACGGGTGGCGCCGGAGTACCCCCCCCCCCCCCCCCCCGCTCGGCAACCACGTGGCACTAATGTGGACGGCAAAAGGACGGACGGGTGGCGCCGGAGTACCCCCCCCCCTTGGCAACCACGTGGCACTAATGTGGGCAGCAAAACGACGGACGGGTGGCGCCGGAGTACCCCCCCTCGGCAACCACGTGGCACAAATGTGGGCGGCAAAAGGACGGACGGGTGGCGCCGGAGTACCCCCCCCCCCCTCGGTAACCACGTGGCACTAATGTGGGCGGCAAAAGCACGGACGGGTGGCGCCGGAGTACCCCCCCCTCGGCAACCACGTGGCACTAATGTGGGCGGCAAAAGGACGGACGGGTGGCGCCGAAGTACCCCCCCCCCCTCGGCAACCACGTGGCACTAATGTGGGCGGCAAAAGGACAAACGGGTGGCGCCGGAGGACCCCCCCCCCCCCGGCAACCACGTGGCACTAATGTGGGCGACAAAAGGACGGACGGGTGGCACCGGAGTACACCCCCACCCTCAGCAACCACGTGGCACTAATGTGGGAGGCAAAAGGACTGACGAGTGGTGCCGGAGTACCCCCCCTCGGCAACCAAGTGGCACTAATGTGGGCGGCAAAAGGACGGACGGGTGGCGCCGGAGTACCCCCCCCCTCGGCAACCATGTGGCACTAATGTGGGCAGCAAAAGGACGGACGGGTGGAACCGGAGTACCCCCCCGGCAACCACGTGGCACTAATGTGGGCGGCAAAAGGACGGACGGGTGGCGCCGGATTACCGGCAACCACGTGGTACTAATGTGGGCGGCAAAAGGACGGATGGGTGGCGCCAGAGTACCCCCCCCCCCCTCGGGAACCACGTGGCACTAATGTGGGCGGCAAAAGGACGGACGGGTGGCGCCGGAGTACCCCCCTCCTCGGCAACCACGTGGCACTAATGTGGGCGGCAAAAGGACGGACGGGTGGCGCCGGAGTACCCCCCCCCCCCTCGGCAACCACGCGGCAATAATGTGGGCGGCAAAAGGACGGACGGGTGGTGCCGGAGTACCCCCCCCCCCTCGGCAACCACATGGCACTAATGTGGGCGTCAAAAGGACGGACGGGTGGCGCTTGAGTACCCCACCCTCGGCAACCACGTGGCACTAATGTGGGCGGCAAAAGGACGGACGAGTGGCGCCGGAGTACCCCCCCCTCGGCAACCACGTGGCACTAATGTGGGCGGCAAAAGGACGGACGGGTGGCGCCGGAGTACCCCCCCCCCTTGGCAACCACATGGCTCTAATGTGGGCGTCAAAAGGACGGACGGGTGGCGCCGGAGTACCCCCCCCTCGGCAACCACGTGGCACTAATGTGGGCGGCAAAAGGACGGACGGGTGGCGCCGGAGTAACCCCCCTCGGCAACCACGTGGCCCTAATGTGGGCGGCAAAAGGACGGACGGGTGGCGCCGGAGTACCCCTCCCCCTCGGCAACCACGTGGCACTAATGTGGGCTACAAAAGGACGGACGGGTGGCGCCGGAGTACCCCCCCCTCGGCAACCACGTGGCACTTATGTGGGCGGCAAAAGGATGGATGTGTGGCGCCGCAGTACCCCCCCACCTCGGCAACCACGTGGCACTGATGCGGGCGGCAAAAGGACGGACAGGTTGTGCCGGAGTACCCCCCCTCGGCAACCACGTGGCACTAATGTGGGCGGCAAAAGGACGGACGGGTGGCGCCGGAGTACCCCCCCCCCTCGGCAACCACCTGGCACTAATGTGGACGGCAAAAGGACGGACGGGTGGCGCCGGAGTACCCCCCCCCTTGGCAACCACGTGGCACTAATGTGGGCAGCAAAACGACGGACGGGTGGCGCCGGAGTACCCCCCCTCGGCAACCACGTGGCACAAATGTGGGCGGCAAAAGGACGGACGGGTGGCGCCGGAGTACCCCTCCCCCTCGGCAACCACGTGGCACTAATGTCGGCGGCAAAAGGACGGACGGGTGGCGCCGGAGTACCCCCCCCTCTCGGCAACCACGTGGCACTAATGTGGGCGGCAAAAGGACGGACGAGTGGCGCCAGAGTACCCCCCCCTCGGCAACCACCTGGCTCTAATGTGGGCGTCAAAAGTACGGACGGGTGGCGTCGGAGTACCCCCCCCTCGGCAACCACGTGGCACTAATGTGGGCGGCAAAATTACGGACGGGTGGCGCCGGAGTAACCCCCCTCGGCAACTACGTGGCACTAATGTGGGCGGCAAAAGGACGGACGGGTGGCTCCGGAGTACCCCCCCCCCTCGGCAACCACGTGGCACTAATGTGGGCGGCAAAAGGACAGACGGGTGGCGCCGGAGTACCCCCCCCCTCGGCAACCACGTGGCACTAATGTGGGCGGCAAAAGGACAAACGGGTGGCGCCGGAGTACCCCCCCCGGCAACCACGTGTCACTAATGTGGGCAACAAAAGGACGGACGGGTGGCGCCGGAGTACCCCCCCACCCTCAGCAACCACGTGGCACTAATGTGGGAGGCAAAAGGACGGACGGGTGGCGCCGGAGTACCCCCCCCTCGGCAACCAAGTGGCACTACTGTGGGCGGCAAAAGGACGGACGGGTGGCGCCGGAGTACCCCCCCCTCGGCAACCATGTGGCACTAATGTGGGCGGCAAAATGACGGACGGGTGGAACTGGCGTACCCCCCCGGCAACCACGTGGCACTAATGTGGGCGACAAAAGGACGGACGGGTGGCGCCGGAGTACCGGCAACCACGTGGCACTAATGTGGGCGGCAAAAGGACGGATGGGTGGCGCCAGAGTACCCCCCCCTCGGGAACCACGTGGCACTAATGTGGGCGGCAAAAGGACGGACGGGTGGCGCCGGAGTACCCCCCTCCTCAGCAACCACGTGGCACTAATGTGGGCGGCAAAAGGACGGACGGGTGGCGCCGGAGTAACCCCCCCCCCCTCGGCAACCACGTGGCACTAATGTGGGCGGCAAAAGGACGGACGGGTGGTGCCGGAGTACCCCCCCCCCTCGGCAACCACATGGCACTAATGTGGGCGTCAAAAGGACGGATGGGTGGCGCCTGAGTACCCCCCCCCCCTCGGCAACCACCTGGCACTAATGTGGGCGGAAAAAGGATGGACGGGTGGCGCCGGAGTACCCCCCCCCCTCGGCAACCATGTGGCACTAATGTGGGCGGCAAAAGGACGGACGGGTGGCGCCGGAGTACCCCCCCCTTGGCAACCACATGGCTCTAATGTGGGCGTCAAAAGGACGGACGGGTGGCGCCGGAGTACCCCCCCCTCGGCAACCACGTGGCACTAATGTGGGCGGCAAAAGGACGGACGGGTGGCGCCGGAGTAACCCCCCTCGGCAACCACGTGGCACTAATGTGGGCGGCAAAAGGACGGACGGGTGGCACCGGAGTACCCCTCCCCCTCGGCAACCACGTGGCACTAATGTGGGCTCCAAAAGGACGGACGGGTGGCGCCGGAGTACCCCCCATCGGGAACCACGTGGCACTAATGTGAGCGGCAAAAGGATGGACGGGTGGCGCCGGAGTACCCCCCCCTCAGCAACCACGTGGCACTAATGTGGGCGGCAAAAGGACGGACGGGTGGCGCCGGAGTACCCCCCCTCGGCAACCACGTGGCACTAATGTGGGCGGCAAAAGGACGGACGGGTGGCGCCGGAGTACCCCCCCCCCCCTCGGGAACCACGTGGCACTAATGTGGGCGGCAAAAGGACGGACGGGTGGCGCCGGAGTACCCCCCCCTCGGCAACCAAGTGGCACTACTTTGGGCGGCAAAAGGACGGACGGGTGGCGCCGGAGTACCCCCCCCCTCGGCAACCATGTGGCACTAATGTGGGCGGCAAAATGACGGACGGGTGGAACTGGCGTACCCCCCCGGCAACCACGTGGCACTAATGTGGGCGACAAAAGGACGGACGGGTGGCGCCGGAGTACCGGCAACCACGTGGCACTAATGTGGGCGGCAAAAGGACGGATGGGTGGCGCCAGAGTACCCCCCCCCCTCGGGAACCACGTGGCACTAATGTGGGCGGCAAAAGGACGGACGGGTGGCGCCGGAGTACCCCCCTCCTCGGCAACCACGTGGCACTAATGTGGGCGGCAAAAGGACGGACGGGTGGCGCCGGAGTAACCCCCCCCCCTCGGCAACCACGTGGCACTAATGTGGGCGGCAAAAGGACGGACGGGTGGTGCCGGAGTACCCCCCCCCCTCGGCAACCACATGGCACTAATGTGGGCGTCAAAAGGACGGACGGGTGGCGCCTGAGTACCCCCCCCTCGGCAACCACCTGGCACTAATGTGGGCGGAAAAAGGATGGACGGGTGGCGCCGGAGTACCCCCCCCCCCTCGGCAACCATGTGGCACAAATGTGGGCGGCAAAAGGACGGACGGGTGGCGCCGGAGTACCCCCCCCTTGGCAACCACATGGCTCTAATGTGGGCGTCAAAAGGACGGACGGGTGGCGCCGGAGTACCCCCCCTTGGCAACCACGTGGCACTAATGTGGGCGGCAAAAGGACGGACGGGTGGCGCCGCAGTAACCCCCCTCGGCAACCACGTGGCACTAATGTGGGCGGCAAAAGGACGGACGGGTGGCACCGGAGTACCCCTCCCCCTCGGCAACCACGTGGCACTAATGTGGGCTCCAACAGGACGGACGGGTGGCGCCGGAGTACCCCCCATAGGGAACCACGTGGCACTAATGTGAGCGGCAAAAGGATGGACGGGAAGCGCCGGAGTACCCCCCCCTCAGCAACCACGTGGCACTAATGTGGGCGGCAAAAGGACGGACGGGTGGCGCCGGAGTACCCCCCCCCCTCGGCAACCACGTGGCACTAATGTGGGCGGCAAAAGGACGGACGGGTGGCGCCGAAGTACCCCCCCTCGGCAACCACATGGCACTAATGTGGGCGGCAAAAGGACGGACGGGTGGCGCCGGAGTACCCCCCCTCGGCAACCACATGGCACTAATGTGAGCGGCAAAAGGATGGACGGGTGGCGCCGGAGTACCCCCCCCCCCCTCGGCAACCACATGGCACTAATGTGGGCGGCAAAAGGACGGACGGGTGGCGCCGGAGTACCCCCCCCCCTCGGCAACCACGTGGCACTAATGTGGGCGGAAAAAGGACGGACGGGTGGCGCCGGAGTACCCCCCCCCCTCGGCAACCACGTGGCACTAATGTGGGCGTCAAAAGGACGGACGAGTGGCACCGTAGTACCCCCCCCCTCGGGAACCACGTGGCACTAATGTGGGCGGAAAAAGGACGGACGGGTGGCGCCTGAGTACCCCCCCCCCTCGGCAACCACCTGGCACTAATGTGGGCGGAAAAAGGATGGACGGGTGGCGCCGGAGTACCCCCCCCCCTCGGCAACCATGTGGCACTAATGTGGGCGGCAAAAGGACGGACGGGTGGCGCCGGAGTACCCCCCCCTTGGCAACCACATGGCTCTAATGTGGGCGTCAAAAGGACGGACGGGTGGCGCCGGAGTACCCCCCCCCTCGGCAACCACGTGGCACTAATGTGGGCGGCAAAAGGACGGGCGGGTGAAGCTGGAGTAACCCCCTTCGGCAACCACGTGGCACTAATGTGGGCGGCAAATGGACGGACGGGTGGCGCCGAAGTACCCCCCCCCCTCGGCAACCACGTGGCACTAATGTGGGCTACAAAAGGACGGACGGGTGGCGCCGGAGTACCCCCCCCACCTCGGCAACCACGTGGCACTAATGTGGGCGGCAAAAGGTCGGACGGGTGGCGCCGGAGTACCCCCCCATCGGCAACCACATGGCACTAATGTGGGCGTCAAAAGGACAGACGAGTGGCACCGTAGTACCCCCCCCCCCCCCCTCGGCAACCACATGGCACTAATGTGGGCGGCAAAAGGACAGGCGGGTGAAGCTGGAGTAACCCCCTTCGGCAACCACGTGGCACTAATGTGGGCGGCAAAAGGACGGACGGGTGGCGCCGGAGTACCCCCCCCCCTCGGCAACCACGTGGCACTAAGGTGGGCTACAAAAGGACGGACGGGTGGCGCCGGAGTACCCCCCCCCTCGGCAACCACGTGGCACTAATGTGGGCGGCAAAAGGACGGACGGGTGGCGCCGGAGTACCCCCCCCCCCTCGGCAACCACGTGGCACTAATATGGGCGGCAAAAGGACGGACGGGTGGCGCCGGAGTACCCCCCCCTCGGCAACCACGTGGCGCTAATGTGGGCGGCAAAAGGACGGACGGGTGGCGCCGGAGTACCCCCCCCTCGGCAACGACGTGGCCCTGATGTGGCCGGCAAAAGAACGGATGGGTGGCGCCGGAGTACCCCAACTTGGCAACCACGTGGCACTAATGTGGGAGGCAAAAGGACGGACGGGTTGTGCCGGAGTACCCCCCCCCCTCGGCAACCACGTGGCACTAATGTGGGCGGCAAAAGGATGGACGGGTGGCGCCGGAGTACCCCCCCCCCACGGCAACCACGTGGCACTAATGTGGGCGGCAAAATGACGGACGGGTGGCGCCAGAGTACCCCCCCCCCCCTCGGCAACCACGTGGCACTAATGTGGGCGGCAAAAGGACGGACGGGTGGCGCCGGAGTCCCCCCCCCCTCGGCAACCACATGGCACTAATGTGAGCGGCAAAAGGACGGATGGGTGGCGCCGGAGTACCCCCCCCTCGGCAACCACGTCTAACTAATGTGGGCGGCAAAAGGACGGACGGGTGGCGCCGGAGTACCCCCCCCTCGGCAACCACGTGGCACTAATGTGGGCGGCAAAAGGACGGACGGGTGGCGCCGGAGTACCCCTCCCGGCAACCACGTGGCACTAATGTGGGCGGCAAAAGGACGGACGGGTGGTGCCGGAGTACCCCCCCCTCGGGAATCACGTGGCACTAATGTTGGCGGCAAAAGGACGGACGGGTGGCGCCGGATTACCCCCCCCTCGGCAACCACGTGGCACTAATGTGGGCGGCAAAAGGACAGACGGGTGGCGCCGGAGTACCCCCCCCCTCGGCAACCACGTGGCACTAATGTGGGCGGCAAAAGGAGGACGGGTGGCGCCGGAGTACCCCCCCCCTCGCCAACCACATGGCACTAAAGTGGGCGTCAAAAGGACGGACGAGTGGCACCGTAGTACCCCCCCCCCTCGGCAACCACGTGGCACTAATGTGGGCGGCAAAAGGACGGGCGGGTGAAGCTGGAGTAACCCCCTTCGGCAACCACGTGGCACTAATGTGGGCGGCAAAAGGACGGACGGGTGGCGCCGGAGTACCCCCCCCCCTCGGCAACCACGTGGCACTAATGTGGGCGGCAAAAGGACGGACGGGTGGCGCCGGAGTACCCCCCCCCCCTCGGCAACCACCTGGCACTAATGTGGACGGCAAAAGGACGGACGGGTGGCGCCGGAGTACCCCCCCCCCCCTTGGCAACCACGTGGCACTAATGTGGGCAGCAAAACGACGGACGGGTGGCGCCGGAGTACCCCCCCTAGGCAACCACGTGGCACAAATATGGGCGGCAAAAGGACGGACGGGTGGCGCCGGAGTACCCCTCCCCCTCGGCAACCACGTGGCACTAATGTCGGCGGCAAAAGGACGGACGGGTGGCGCCGGAGTACCCCCCCTCTCGGCAACCACGTGGCACTAATGTGGGCGGCAAAAGGACGGACGAGTGGCGCCGGAGTACCCCCCCCTCGGCAACCACCTGGCTCTAATGTGGGCGTCAAAAGTACGGACGGGTGGCGTCGGAGTACCCCCCCCTCGGCAACCACGTGGCACTAATGTGGGCGGCAAAATTACGGACGGGTGGCGCCGGAGTAACCCCCCTCGGCAACCACGTGGCACTAATGTGGGCGGCAAAAGGACGGACGGGTGGCGCCGGAGTACCCCCCCCCTCGGCAACCACGTGGCACTAATGTGGGCGGCAAAAGGACAGACGGGTGGCGCCGGAGTACCCCCCCCCTCGGCAACCACGTGGCACTAATGTGGGCGGCAAAAGGACAAACGGGTGGCGCCGGAGTACCCCCCCCGGCAACCACGTGTCACTAATGTGGGCGACAAAAGGACGGACGGGTGGCGCCGGAGTACCCCCCCACCCTCAGCAACCACGTGGCACTAATGTGGGAGGCAAAAGGACGGACGCGTGGCGCCGGAGTACCCCCCCTCGGCAACCAAGTGGCACTACTGTGGGCGGCAAAAGGACGGACGGGTGGCGCCGGAGTACCCCCCCCCCTCGGCAACCATGTGGCACTAATGTGGGTGGCAAAATGACGGACGGGTGGAACTGGAGTACCCCCCCGGCAACCACGTGGCACTAATGTGGGCGACAAAAGGACGGACGGGTGGCGCCGGAGTACCGGCAACCACGTGGCACTAATGTGGGCGGCAAAAGGACGGATGGGTGGCGCCAGAGTACCCCCCCCCTCGGGAACTACGTGGCACTAATGTGGGCGGCAAAAGGACGGACGGGTGGCGCCGGAGTACCCCCCTCCTCGGCAACCACGTGGCACTAATGTGGGCGGCAAAAGGACGGACGGGTGGCGCCGGAGTAACCCCCCCCCCTCGGCAACCACGTGGCACTAATGTGGGCTACAAAAGGACGGACGGGTGGCGCCGGAGTACCCCCCCCACCTCGGCAACCACGTGGCACTAATGTGGGCGGCAAAAGGTCGGACGGGTGGCGCCGGAGTACCCCCCCATCGGCAACCACATGGCACTAATGTGGGCGTCAAAAGGACAGACGAGTGGCACCGTAGTACCCCCCCCCCCTCGGCAACCACATGGCACTAATGTGGGCGGCAAAAGGACAGGCGGGTGAAGCTGGAGTAACCCCCTTCGGCAACCACGTGGCACTAATGTGGGCGGCAAAAGGACGGACGGGTGGCGCCGGAGTACCCCCCCCCTCGGCAACCACGTGGCACTAAGGTGGGCTACAAAAGGACGGACGGGTGGCGCCGGAGTACCCCCCCCCCTCGGCAACCACGTGGCACTAATGTGGGCGGCAAAAGGACGGACGGGTGGCGCCGGAGTACCCCCCCCCCTCGGCAACCACGTGGCACTAATATGGGCGGCAAAAGGACGGACGGGTGGCGCCGGAGTACCCCCCCCTCGGCAACCACGTGGCGCTAATGTGGGCGGCAAAAGGACGGACGGGTGGCGCCGGAGTACCCCCCCCTCGGCAACGACGTGGCCCTGATGTGGCCGGCAAAAGAACGGACGGGTGGCGCCGGAGTACCCCAACTTGGCAACCACGTGGCACTAATGTGGGCGGCAATAGGATGGATGTGTGGCGCCGCAGTACCCCCCCCCCCCTCGGCAACCACATGGCACTGATTTGGGCGGCAAAAGGACGGACGGGTTGTGCCGGAGTACCCCCCCCCTCGGCAACCACGTGGCACTAATGTGGGCGGCAAAAGGATGGACGGGTGGCGCCGGAGTACCCCCCCCCCCACGGCAACCACGTGGCACTAATGTGGGCGGCAAAATGACGGACGGGTGGCGCCAGAGTACCCCCCCCCCCTCGGCAACCACGTGGCACTAATGTGGGCGGCAAAAGGACGGACGGGTGGCGCCGGAGTCCCCCCCCCCTCGGCAACCACATGGCACTAATGTGAGCGGCAAAAGGACGGATGGGTGGCGCCGGAGTACCCCCCCCTCGGCAACCACGTCTAACTAATGTGGGCGGCAAAAGGACGGACGGGTGGCGCCGGAGTACCCCCCCCTCGGCAACCACGTGGCACTAATGTGGGCGGCAAAAGGACGGACGGGTGGCGCCGGAGTACCCCTCCCGGCAACCACGTGGCACTAATGTGGGCGGCAAAAGGACGGACGGGTGGTGCCGGAGTACCCCCCCCTCGGGAATCACGTGGCACTAATGTTGGCGGCAAAAGGACGGACGGGTGGCGCCGGATTACCCCCCCCTCGGCAACCACGTGGCACTAATGTGGGCGGCAAAAGGACAGACGGGTGGCGCCGGAGTACCCCCCCCCCTCGGCAACCACGTGGCACTAATGTGGGCGGCAAAAGGAGGACGGGTGGCGCCGGAGTACCCCCCCCTCGCCAACCACATGGCACTAAAGTGGGCGTCAAAAGGACGGACGAGTGGCACCGTAGTACCCCCCCCCCTCGGCAACCACGTGGCACTAATGTGGGCGGCAAAAGGACGGGCGGGTGAAGCTGGAGTAACCCCCTTCGGCAACCACGTGGCACTAATGTGGGCGGCAAAAGGACGGACGGGTGGCGCCGGAGTACCCCCCCCCCTCGGCAACCACGTGGCACTAATGTGGGCGGCAAAAGGACGGACGGGTGGCGCCGGAGTACCCCCCCCCCCTCGGCAACCACCTGGCACTAATGTGGACGGCAAAAGGACGGACGGGTGGCGCCGGAGTACCCCCCCCCCTTGGCAACCACGTGGCACTAATGTGGGCAGCAAAACGACGGACGGGTGGCGCCGGAGTACCCCCCCTAGGCAACCACGTGGCACAAATGTGGGCGGCAAAAGGACGGACGGGTGGCGCCGGAGTACCCCTCCCCCTCGGCAACCACGTGGCACTAATGTCGGCGGCAAAAGGACGGACGGGTGGCGCCGGAGTACCCCCCCCTCTCGGCAACCACGTGGCACTAATGTGGGCGGCAAAAGGACGGACGAGTGGCGCCGGAGTACCCCCCCCTCGGCAACCACCTGGCTCTAATGTGGGCGTCAAAAGTACGGACGGGTGGCGTCGGAGTACCCCCCCCTCGGCAACCACGTGGCACTAATGTGGGCGGCAAAATTACGGACGGGTGGCGCCGGAGTAACCCCCCTCGGCAACCACGTGGCACTAATGTGGGCGGCAAAAGGACGGACGGGTGGCGCCGGAGTACCCCCCCCCCCTCGGCAACCACGTGGCACTAATGTGGGCGGCAAAAGGACAGACGGGTGGCGCCGGAGTACCCCCCCCTCGGCAACCACGTGGCACTAATGTGGGCGGCAAAAGGACAAACGGGTGGCGCCGGAGTACCCCCCCCGGCAACCACGTGTCACTAATGTGGGCGACAAAAGGACGGACGGGTGGCGCCGGAGTACCCCCCCACCCTCAGCAACCACGTGGCACTAATGTGGGAGGCAAAAGGACGGACGCGTGGCGCCGGAGTACCCCCCCTCGGCAACCAAGTGGCACTACTGTGGGCGGCAAAAGGACGGACGGGTGGCGCCGGAGTACCCCCCCCCCCCTCGGCAACCATGTGGCACTAATGTGGGTGGCAAAATGACGGACGGGTGGAACTGGAGTACCCCCCCGGCAACCACGTGGCACTAATGTGGGCGACAAAAGGACGGACGGGTGGCGCCGGAGTACCGGCAACCACGTGGCACTAATGTGGGCGGCAAAAGGACGGATGGGTGGCGCCAGAGTACCCCCCCCCTCGGGAACTACGTGGCACTAATGTGGGCGGCAAAAGGACGGACGGGTGGCGCCGGAGTACCCCCCTCCTCGGCAACCACGTGGCACTAATGTGGGCGGCAAAAGGACGGACGGGTGGCGCCGGAGTAACCCCCCCCCCTCGGCAACCACGTGGCACTAATGTGGGCGGCAAAAGGACGGACGGGTGGTGCCGGAGTACCCCCCCCCCCTCGGCAACCACATGGCACTAATGTGGGCGTCAAAAGGACGGACGGGTGGCGCCTGAGTACCCCACACCTCGGCAACCACCTGGCACTAATGTGGGCGGAAAAAGGACGGACGGGTGGCGCCGGAGTACCCCCCCCCCCCTCGGCAACCATGTGGCACTAATGTGGGCGGAAAAAGGACGGACGGGTGGCGCCGGAGAACCCCCCCCCCCCTTGGCAACCACATGGCTCTAATGTGGGCGTCAAAAGGACGGACGGGTGGCGCCGGAGTACCCCCCCTCGGCAACCACGTGGCACTAATGTGGGCGGCAAAAGGACGGACGGGTGGCGCCGGAGTAACCCCCCTCGGCAACCACGTGGCACTAATGTGGGCGGCAAAAGGACGGACGGGTGGCGCCGGAGTACCCCCCCCCCCCCCTCGGCAACCACGTGGCACTAATGTGGGCTACAAAAGGACGGACGGGTGGCGCCGGAGTACCCCCCATCGGGAACCACGTGGCACTAATGTGAGCGGCAAAAGGATGGACGGGTGGCGCCGGAGTACCCCCCCCTCAGCAACCACGTGGCACTAATGTGGGCGGCAAAAGGAAGGACGGGTGGCGCCGGAGTACCCCCCCCTCGGCAACCACGTGGCACTAATGTGGGCGGCAAAAGGACGGACGGGTGGCGCCGGAGTACCCCCCCCTCGGGAACCACGTGGCACTAATGTGGGCGGCAAAAGGACGGACGGGTGGCGCCGGAGTACCCCCCCCTCGGCAACCACGTGGCACTAATGTGGGCGGCAAAAGGACGGACGGGTGGCGCCGAAGTACCCCCCCTCGGCAACCACATGGCACTAATGTGGGCGGCAAAAGGACGGACGGGTGGCGCCGGAGTACCCCCCCTCGGCAACCACATGGCACTAATGTGAGCGGCAAAAGGATGGACGGGTGGCGCCGGAGTACCCCCCCCCCTCGGCAACCACATGGCACTAATGTGGGCGGCAAAAGGACGGACGGGTGGCGCCGGAGTACCCCCCCCCCTCGGCAACCACGTGGCACTAATGTGGGCGGCAAAAGGACGGACGGGTGGCGCCGGAGTACCCCCCCCCTCGGCAACCACGTGGCACTAATGTGGGCGTCAAAAGGACGGACGAGTGGCACCGTAGTACCCCCCCCCCTCGGCAACCACGTGGCACTAATGTGGGCGGCAAAAGGACGGGCGGGTGAAGCTGGAGTAACCCCCTTCGGCAACCACGTGGCACTAATGTGGGCGGCAAATGGACGGACGGGTGGCGCCGAAGTACCCCCCCCCCTCGGCAACCACGTGGCACTAATGTGGGCTACAAAAGGACGGACGGGTGGCGCCGGAGTACCCCCCCCACCTCTGCAACCACGTGGCACTAATGTGGGCGGCAAAAGGTCGGACGGGTGGCGCCGGAGTACCCCCCCATCGGCAACCACATGGCACTAATGTGGGCGTCAAAAGGACAGACGAGTGGCACCGTAGTACCCCCCCCTCGGCAACCACGTGGCACTAATGTGGGTGGCAAAAGGACGGGCGGGTGAAGCTGGAGTAACCCCCTTCGGCAACCACGTGGCACTAATGTGGGCGGCAAAAGGACGGACGGGTGGCGCCGGAGTACCCCCCCCCCCTCGGCAACCACGTGGCACTAAGGTGGGCTACAAAAGGACGGACGGGTGGCGCCGGAGTACCCCCCCCCCCTCGGCAACCACGTGGCACTAATGTGGGCGGCAAAAGGACGGACGGGTGGCGCCGGAGTACCCCCCCCTCGGCAACCACGTGGCACTAATATGGGCGGCAAAAGGACGGACGGGTGGCGCCGGAGTACCCCCCTCGTCGGCAACCACGTGGCGCTAATGTGGGCGGCAAAAGGACGGACGGGTGGCGCCGGAGTACCCCCCCCCTCGGCAACGACGTGGCCCTGATGTGGCCGGCAAAAGAACGGACGGGTGGCGCCGGAGTACCCTCCCCCCCATCGGCAACCACGTGGCACTAATGTGGGCTGCAAAAGGACGGACGGGTGGCGCCGTAGTACCCCCCCCTCGGCAACCACGTGGCACTATTGTGGGCAGCAAAAGGACGAACGGGTGGCGCCGGAGTACCCACCCTCGGCAACCACGTGGCACTAATGTGGGCGACAAAAGGACGGACGGGTGGCGCCGGTGTACCCCCCCCCTTCGGCAACCACGTGGCACTAATGTGGGCGGCAAAAGGACGAACGGGTGGCGCCGGAGTACCCCCCCTCGGCAACCACGTGGCACTAATGTGGGCGACAAAAGGACGGACGGGTGGCGCCGGAGTACCCCCCCCCCTCAGCAACCACGTGGCACTAATGTGAGCGGCAAAAGGACGGACGGGTGGCGCCGGAGTACACCCCCTCGGCAACCTCGTGGCACTAATGTGGGCGGCAAAAGGACGGACGGGTGGCGCCGGAGTACCCCACCCCCCCCTCGGCAACCACCTGGCACTAATGTGGGCGGCAAAAGGACGGACGGGTGGCGCCGGAGTACCCCCCCCCCTCGGCAACCACGTGGCACTAATGTGGGCGGCAAAAGGACGGACGGGTGGCGCCGGAGTACCCCCCCCTCGGCAACCACGTGGCGCTAATGTGGGCGACAAAAGGACGGACGGGTGGCGCCGGTGTACCCCCCCCATCGGCAACCACGTGGCACTAATGTGGGCGGCAAAAGGACGGACGGGTGGCGCCGGAGTAACCCCCCTCGGCAACCACGTGGCACTAATGTGGGCGGCAAAACGACGGACGGGTGGCGCCGGTGTACCCCCCCCCTCGGCAACCACGTGGCACTAATGTGGGCTACAAAAGGACGGACGGGTGGCTCCAGAGTACCCCCCCCCCCCTCGGCAACCACCTGGCACTAATGTGGGCGGCAAAAGGATGGACGGGTGGCGCCGGAGTAGCCCACCTCGGCAACCACGTGGCACAAATGTGGGCGGCAAAAGGACGGACGGGTGGCGCCGGTGTACCCCCCCCCCTCGGCAACCACGTGGCACTAATGTGGGCGGCAAAAGGACGGACGGGTGGCGCCGGAGTACCCCCCCCCCCTCGGCAACCACGTGGCACTAATGTGGGCGGCAAAAGGACGGACGGGTGGCGCCGGAGTACCCCCCCCCTCGGCAACCACATGGCACTAATATGGGCGGCAAAAGGACGGACGGGTGGCACCGGATTACCCCCCTCGGCAACCACATGGCACTAATGTGGGCGGCAAAAGGACGGACTAGTGGCGCCGGAGTACCCCCCCCCCTCGGCAACCACGTGGCACTAATGTGGCGAAAAAAGGACGGACGGGTGGCGCCGGAGTACCCCCCCCTCGGAAACCACGTGGCACTAATGTGGGCGGCAAAAGGACGGACGGGTGGCGCCGGTGTACCCCCCCCCCCCTCGGCAACCACGTGGCGCTAATGTGGGCGACAAAAGGACGGACGGGTGGCGCCGGTGTACCCCCCCCCATCGGCAACCACGTGGCACTAATGTGGGTGGCAAAAGGACGGACGGGTGGCGCCGGAGTAACCCCCCTCGGCAACCACGTGGCACTAATGTGGGCGGCAAAAGGACGGACGGGTGGCGCCGGTGTACCCCACCCCCCTCGGCAACCACGTGGCACTAATGTGGGCTACAAAAGGATGGACGGGTGGCTCCGGAGAACCCCCCCCCCCTCGGCAACCACCTGGCACTAATGTGGGCGGCAAAAGGATGGACGGGTGGCGCCGGAGTAGCCCCCCTCGGCAACCACGTGGCACTAATGTGGGCGGCAAAAGGACGGACGGGTGGCGCCGGTGTACCCCCCCCCCCTCGGCAACCACGTGGCACTAATGTGGGCGGCAAAAGGTCGGACGGGTGGCGCCGGTGTACCCCCCCCATCGGCAACCACGTGGCACTAATGTGGGCGGCAAAAGGACGGACGGGTGGCGCCGGAGTAACCCCCCTCGGCAACCACGTGGCACTAATGTGGGCGGCAAAAGGACGGACGGGTGGCGCCGGTGTACCCCCCCCCCTCGGCAACCACGTGGCACTAATGTGGGCTACAAAAGGACGGACGGGTGGCTCCGGAGTACCCCCCCCCCTCGGCAACCACCTGGCACTAATGTGGGCGGCAAAAGGATGGACGGGTGGCGCCGGAGTAGCCCACCTCGGCAACCACGTGGCACAAATGTGGGCGGCAAAAGGACGGACGGGTGGCGCCGGTGTACCCCCCCCCCCCTCGGCAACCACGTGGCACTAATGTGGGCGGCAAAAGGACGGACGGGTGGCGCCGGAGTACCCCCCCCCCTCGGCAACCACGGGGCACTAATGTGGGCGGCAAAAGGACGGACGGGTGGCGCCGGAGTACCCCCCCCCCTCGGCAACCACATGGCACTAATATGGGCGGCAAAAGGACGGACGGGTGGCACCGGAGTACCCCCCTCGGCAACCACATGGCACTAATGTGGGCGGCAAAAGGACGGACTGGTGGCGCCGGAGTACCCCCCCCCTCGGCAACCACGTGGCACTAATGTGGCGAAAAAAGGACGGACGGGTGGCGCCGGAGTACCCCCCCCTCGGAAACCACGTGGCACTAATGTGGGCGGCAAAAGGACGGACGGGTGGCGCCGGTGTACCCCCCCCCCCCCTCGGCAACCACGTGGCGCTAATGTGGGCGACAAAAGGACGGACGGGTGGCGCCGGTGTACCCCCCCCCATCGGCAACCACGTGGCACTAATGTGGGTGGCAAAAGGACGGACGGGTGGCGCCGGAGTAACCCCCCTCGGCAACCACGTGGCACTAATGTGGGCGGCAAAAGGACGGACGGGTGGCGCCGGTGTACCCCACCCCCCTCGGCAACCACGTGGCACTAATGTGGGCTACAAAAGGATGGACGGGTGGCTCCGGAGAACCCCCCCCCCCCTCGGCAACCACCTGGCACTAATGTGGGCGGCAAAAGGATGGACGGGTGGCGCCGGAGTAGCCCCCCTCGGCAACCACGTGGCACTAATGTGGGCGGCAAAAGGACGGACGGGTGGCGCCGGTGTACCCCCCCCCCCTCGGCAACCACGTGGCACTAATGTGGGCGGCAAAAGGTCGGACGGGTGGCGCCGGAGTACCCCCCCCCCTCGGCAACCACGTGGCACTAATGTGGGCGGCAAAAGGACGGACGGGTGGCGCCGGAGTACCCCCCCCCTCGGCAACCACATGGCACTAATATGGGCGGCAAAAGGACGGACGGGTGGCACCGGAGTACCCCCCCTCGGCAACCACATGGCACTAATGTGGGCGGCAAAAGGACGGACGGGTGGCGCCGGAGTACCCCTCCCCCCCCTCGGTAACCACGTGGCACTAATGTGGGCAGCAAAAGGACGGACGGGTGGCGCCGGAGTAACCCCCCTCGGCAACCACGTGGCACTAATGTGAGCTGCAAAAGGACGGACGGGTGGCGCCGGAGTACCCCCCCACGGCAACCACGTGGCACTAATGTGCGCGGCAAAAGGACGGACGGGTGGCGTCGGAGTACCCCCCCCTTGGCAACCACGTGGCACTAATGTGGGCGGCAAAAGGACGGACGGGTGGCGCCGGAGTACACCCCCCCTCAGCAACCACGTGGCACTAATGTGAGCGGCAAAAGGACGGACGGGTGGCGCCGGAGTACCCCCCCCTCGGCAACCACGTGGCACTAATGTGGGCGGCAAACGGATGGACGGGTGGCGCCGGAGTACCCCCCCCCCCATCGGCAACCACGTGGCACTAATGTGGGCGGCAAAAGGACGGACGGGTGGCGCCGGAGTACCCCCCCCTCGGCAACCATGTGGCACTATTGTGGGAGGCAAAAGGACGAACGGGTGGCGCCGGAGTACCCCCCCTCGGCAACCACGTGGCACTAATGTGGGCGACAAAAGGACGGACGGGTGGCGCCGGAGTACCCCCCCCCCTCAGCAACCACGTGGCACTAATGTGAGCGGCAAAAGGACGGACGGGTGGCGCCGGAGTACACCCCCTCGGCAACCACGTGGCACTAATGTGGGCGTCAAAAGGACGGACGGGTGGCGCCGGAGTACCCCCCCCTCGGCAACCACGTGGCACTAATGTGTGCGGCAATAGGACGGACGGGTGGCGCCGGAGTAACCCCTCTCGGCAACTACGTGGCACTAATGTGGGCGGCAAAAGGACGGACGGGTGGCGCCGGTGTACACCCCCCCTCGGCAACCACGTGGCACTAATGTCGGCTACAAAAGGACGGACGCCTGGCCCCGGAGTACCCCCCCCCCTCGGCAACCACCTGGTACTAATGTGGGCGTAAAAAGGATGGACGGGTGGCGCCGGAGTAGCCCCCCTCGGCAACCATGTGGCACAAAAGTGGGCGGCAAAAGGACGGACGGGTGGCGCCGGAGTACCCCCCCCCTCGGCAACCACGTGGCACTAATGTGTGCGGCAAAAGGACGGACGGGTGGCGCCGGAGTACCCCCCCACCTCGGCAACCTCGTGGCACTAATGTGGGCGGCAAAAGGACGGACGGGTGGCGCCGGAGTACCCCACCCCCCCCTCGGCAACCACCTGGCACTAATGTGGGCGGCAAAAGGACGGACGGGTGGCGCCGGAGTACCCCCCCCCTCGGCAACCACGTGGCACTAATGTGGGCGGCAAAAGGACGGACGGGTGGCGCCGGAGTACCCCCCCCTCGGCAACCACGTGGCGCTAATGTGGGCGACAAAAGGACGGACGGGTGGCGCCGGTGTACCCCCCCCATCGGCAACCACGTGGCACTAATGTGGGCGGCAAAAGGACGGACGGGTGGCGCCGGAGTAACCCCCCTCGGCAACCACGTGGCACTAATGTGGGCGGCAAAAGGACGGACGGGTGGCGCCGGTGTACCCCCCCCCCTCGGCAACCACGTGGCACTAATGTGGGCTACAAAAGGACGGACGGGTGGCTCCGGAGTACCCCCCCCCCTCGGCAACCACCTGGCACTAATGTGGGCGGCAAAAGGATGGACGGGTGGCGCCGGAGTAGCCCACCTCGGCAACCACGTGGCACAAATGTGGGCGGCAAAAGGACGGACGGGTGGCGCCGGTGTACCCCCCCCCCCTCGGCAACCACGTGGCACTAATGTGGGCGGCAAAAGGACGGACGGGTGGCGCCGGAGTACCCCCCCCCTCGGCAACCACGTGGCACTAATGTGGGCGGCAAAAGGACGGACGGGTGGCGCCGGAGTACCCCCCCTCGGCAACCACATGGCACTAATATGGGCGGCAAAAGGACGGACGGGTGGCACCGGAGTACCCCCCTCGGCAACCACATGGCACTAATGTGGGCGGCAAAAGGACGGACTGGTGACGCCGGAGTACCCCCCCCCCTCGGCAACCACGTGGCACTAATGTGGCGAAAAAAGGACGGACGGGTGGCGCCGGAGTACCCCCCCCCCTCGGAAACCACGTGGCACTAATGTGGGCGGCAAAAGGACGGACGGGTGGCGCCGGTGTACCCCCCCCCCTCGGCAACCACGTGGCGCTAATGTGGGCGACAAAAGGACGGACGGGTGGCGCCGGTGTACCCCCCCCCATCGGCAACCACGTGGCACTAATGTGGGTGGCAAAAGGACGGACGGGTGGCGCCGGAGTAACCCCCCTCGGCAACCACGTGGCACTAATGTGGGCGGCAAAAGGACGGACGGGTGGCGCCGGTGTACCCCCCCCCCCCTCGGCAACCACGTGGCACTAATGTGGGCTACAAAACGACGGACGGGTGGCTCCGGAGAACCCCCCCCCTCGGCAACCACGTGGCACTAATGAGTGCGGCAAAAGGACGGACGGGTGGCGCCGGAGTAACCCCTCTCGGCAACTACGTGGCACTAATGTGGGCGGCAAAAGGACGGACGGGTGGCGCCGGTGTACACCCCCCCTCGGCAACCACGTGGCACTAATGTCGGCTACAAAAGGACGGACGCCTGGCCCCGGAGTACCCCCCCCCCTCGGCAACCACCTGGCACTAATGTGGGCGTAAAAAGGATGGACGGGTGGCGCCGGAGTAGCCCCCCTCGGCAACCATGTGGCACAAAAGTGGGCGGCAAAAGCACGGACGGGTGGCGCCGGAGTACCCCCCCCCCCCTCGGCAACCACGTGGCACTAATGTGTGCGGCAAAAGGACGGACGGGTGGCGCCGGAGTACCCCCCCCCTCGGCAACCTCGTGGCACTAATGTGGGCGGCAAAAGGACGGACGGGTGGCGCCGGAGTACCCGCCCCTCGGCAACCACGTGGCGCTAATGTGGGCGACAAAAGGACGGACGGGTGGCGCCGGTGTACCCCCCCCATCGGCAACCACGTGGCACTAATGTGGGCGGCAAAAGGACGGACGGGTGGCGCCGGAGTAACCCCCCTCGGCAACCACGTGGCACTAATGTGGGCGGCAAAAGGACGGACGGGTGGCGCCGGTGTACCCCCCCCCCTCGGCAACCACGTGGCACTAATGTGGGCTACAAAAGGACGGACGGGTGGCTCCGGAGTACCCCCCCCCCCTCGGCAACCACCTGGCACTAATGTGGGCGGCAAAAGGATGGACGGGTGGCGCCGGAGTAGCCCACCTCGGCAACCACGTGGCACAAATGTGGGCGGCAAAAGGACGGACGGGTGGCGCCGGTGTACCCCCCCCCTCGGCAACCACGTGGCACTAATGTGGGCGGCAAAAGGACGGACGGGTGGCGCCGGAGTACCCCCCCCCTCGGCAACCACGTGGCACTAATGTGGGCGGCAAAAGGACGGACGGGTGGCGCCGGAGTACCCCCCCCCTCGGCAACCACATGGCACTAATATGGGCGGCAAAAGGACGGACGGGTGGCACCGGAGTACCCCCCTCGGCAACCACATGGCACTAATGTGGGCGGCAAAAGGACGGACTGGTGGCGCCGGAGTACCCCCCCCCCTCGGCAACCACGTGGCACTAATGTGGCGAAAAAAGGACGGACGGGTGGCGCCGGAGTACCCCCCCCTCGGAAACCACGTGGCACTAATGTGGGCGGCAAAAGGACGGACGGGTGGCGCCGGTGTACCCCCCCCCCCCCCTCGGCAACCACGTGGCGCTAATGTGGGCGACAAAAGGACGGACGGGTGGCGCCGGTGTACCCCCCCCCATCGGCAACCACGTGGCACTAATGTGGGTGGCAAAAGGACGGACGGGTGGCGCCGGAGTAACCCCCCTCGGCAACCACGTGGCACTAATATGGGCGGCAAAAGGACGGACGGGTGGCACCGGAGTACCCCCCTCGGCAACCACATGGCACTAATGTGGGCGGCAAAAGGACGGACTGGTGACGCCGGAGTACCCCCCCCCCCCCTCGGCAACCACGTGGCACTAATGTGGCGAAAAAAGGACGGACGGGTGGCGCCGGAGTACCCCCCCCTCGGAAACCACGTGGCACTAATGTGGGCGGCAAAAGGACGGACGGGTGGCGCCGGTGTACCCCCCCCCCTCGGCAACCACGTGGCGCTAATGTGGGCGACAAAAGGACGGACGGGTGGCGCCGGTGTACCCCCCCCCCCATCGGCAACCACGTGGCACTAATGTGGGTGGCAAAAGGACGGACGGGTGGCGCCGGAGTAACCCCCCTCGGCAACCACGTGGCACTAATGTGGGCGGCAAAAGGACGGACGGGTGGCGCCGGTGTACCCCCCCCCCCTCGGCAACCACGTGGCACTAATGTGGGCTACAAAACGACGGACGGGTGGCTCCGGAGAACCCCCCCCCCTCGGCAACCACGTGGCACTAATGAGTGCGGCAAAAGGACGGACGGGTGGCGCCGGAGTAACCCCTCTCGGCAACTACGTGGCACTAATGTGGGCGGCAAAAGGACGGACGGGTGGCGCCGGTGTACACCCCCCCTCGGCAACCACGTGGCACTAATGTCGGCTACAAAAGGACGGACGCCTGGCCCCGGAGTACCCCCCCCCCCCTCGGCAACCACCTGGCACTAATGTGGGCGTAAAAAGGATGGACGGGTGGCGCCGGAGTAGCCCCCCTCGGCAACCATGTGGCACAAAAGTGGGCGGCAAAAGGACGGACGGGTGGCGCCGGAGTACCCCCCCCCCTCGGCAACCACGTGGCACTAATGTGTGCGGCAAAAGGACGGACGGGTGGCGCCGGAGTACCCCCCCCCTCGGCAACCTCGTGGCACTAATGTGGGCGGCAAAAGGACGGACGGGTGGCGCCGGAGTACCCCCCCCTCGGCAACCACGTGGCGCTAATGTGGGCGACAAAAGGACGGACGGGTGGCGCCGGTGTACCCCCCCCATCGGCAACCACGTGGCACTAATGTGGGCGGCAAAAGGACGGACGGGTGGCGCCGGAGTAACCCCCCTCGGCAACCACGTGGCACTAATGTGGGCGGCAAAAGGACGGACGGGTGGCGCCGGTGTACCCCCCCCCTCGGCAACCACGTGGCACTAATGTGGGCTACAAAAGGACGGACGGGTGGCTCCGGAGTACCCCCCCCCCCTCGGCAACCACCTGGCACTAATGTGGGCGGCAAAAGGATGGACGGGTGGCGCCGGAGTAGCCCACCTCGGCAACCACGTGGCACAAATGTGGGCGGCAAAAGGACGGACGGGTGGCGCCGGTGTACCCCCCCCCCTCGGCAACCACGTGGCACTAATGTGGGCGGCAAAAGGACGGACGGGTGGCGCCGGAGTACCCCCCCCCTCGGCAACCACGTGGCACTAATGTGGGCGGCAAAAGGACGGACGGGTGGCGCCGGAGTACCCCCCCCCCTCGGCAACCACATGGCACTAATATGGGCGGCAAAAGGACGGACGGGTGGCACCGGAGTACCCCCCTCGGCAACCACATGGCACTAATGTGGGCGGCAAAAGGACGGACTGGTGGCGCCGGAGTACCCCCCCCCCCTCGGCAACCACGTGGCACTAATGTGGCGAAAAAAGGACGGACGGGTGGCGCCGGAGTACCCCCCCCTCGGAAACCACGTGGCACTAATGTGGGCGGCAAAAGGACGGACGGGTGGCGCCGGTGTACCCCCCCCCCTCGGCAACCACGTGGCGCTAATGTGGGCGACAAAAGGACGGACGGGTGGCGCCGGTGTACCCCCCCCCCATCGGCAACCACGTGGCACTAATGTGGGTGGCAAAAGGACGGACGGGTGGCGCCGGAGTAACCCCCCTCGGCAACCACGTGGCACTAATGTGGGCGGCAAAAGGACGGACGGGTGGCGCCGGTGTACCCCCCCCTCGGCAACCACGTGGCACTAATGTGGGCTACAAAACGACGGACGGGTGGCTCCGGAGAACCCCCCCCCCCTCGGCAACCACCTGGCACTAATGTGGGCGGCAAAAGGATGGACGGGTGGCGCCGGAGTAGCCCCCCTCGGCAACCACGTGGCACTAATGTGGGCGGCAAAAGGACGGACGGGTGGCGCCGGTGTACCCCCCCCCCCCCCCTCGGCAACCATGTGGCACTAATGTGGGCCGCAAAAGGTCGGACGGGTGGCGCCGGAGTACCCCCCCCCTCGGCAACCACGTGGCACTAATGTGGGCGGCAAAAGGACGGACGGGTGGCGCCGGAGTACCCCCCCCCTCGGCAACCACATGGCACTAATATGGGCGGCAAAAGGACGGACGGGTGGCACCGGAGTACCCCCCCTCGGCAACCACATGGCACTAATGTGGGCGGCCAAAGGACGGACGGGTGGCGCCGGAGTACCCCTCCCCCCCCTCGGTAACCACATGGCACTAATGTGGGCAGCAAAAGGACGGACAGGTGGCGCCGGAGTAACCCCCCTCGGCAACCACGTGGCACTAATGTGAGCTGCAAAAGGACGGACGGGTGGCGCCGGAGTACCCCCCCACGGCAACCACGTGGCACTAATGTGCGCGGCAAAAGGACGGACGGGTGGCGTCGGAGTACCCCCCCCCCTCGGCAACCACGTGGCACTAATGTGGGCGGCAAAAGGACGGACGGGTGGCGCCGGAGTACACCCCCCCTCAGCAACCACGTGGCACTAATGTGAGCGGCAAAAGGACGGACGGGTGGCGCCGGAGTACCCCCCCCTCGGCAACCACATGGCACTAATGTGGGCGGCAAATGGATGGACGGGTGGCGCCGGAGTACCCCCCCCCCCCATCGGCAACCACGTGGCACTAATGTGGGCGGCAAAAGGACGGACGGGTGGCGCCGGAGTACCCCCCCCCTCGGCAACCATGTGGCACTATTGTGGGAGGCAAAAGGACGAACGGGTGGCGCCGGAGTACCCCCCCTCGGCAACCACGTGGCACTAATGTGGGTGACAAAAGGACGGACGGGTGGCGCCGGAGTACCCCCCCCCCTCAGCAACCACGTGGCACTAATGTGAGCGGCAAAAGGACGGACGGGTGGCGCCGGAGTACACCCCCTCGGCAACCACGTGGCACTAATGTGGGCGTCAAAAGGACGGACGGGTGGCGCCGGAGTACCCCCCCCTCGGAAACCACGTGGCACTAATGAGGGCGGCAAAAGGACGGACGGGTGGCGCCGGAGTAACCCCTCTCGGCAACTACGTGGCACTAATGTGGGCGGCAAAAGGACGGACGGGTGGCGCCGGTGTACACCCCCCCTCGGCAACCACGTGGCACTAATGTCGGCTACAAAAGGACGGACGCCTGGCCCCGGAGTACCCCCCCCCCTCGGCAACCACCTGGCACTAATGTGGGCGTAAAAAGGATGGACGGGTGGCGCCGGAGTAGCCCCCCTCGGCAACCATGTGGCACAAAAGTGGGCGGCAAAAGGACGGACGGGTGGCGCCGGAGTACCCCCCCCCCTCGGCAACCACGTGGCACTAATGTGTGCGGCAAAAGGACGGACGGGTGGCGCCGGAGTACCCCCCCCCCCTCGGCAACCTCGTGGCACTAATGTGGGCGGCAAAAGGACGGACGGGTGGCGCCGGAGTACCCCACCCCCCCCTCGGCAACCACCTGGCACTAATGTGGGCGGCAAAAGGACGGACGGGTGGCGCCGGAGTACCCCCCCCCCCCTCGGCAACCACGTGGCACTAATGTGGCGAAAAAAGGACGGACGGGTGGCGCCGGAGTACCCCCCCCACGGCAACCACGTGGCACTAATGTGGGCGGCAAAAGGACGGACGGGTGGCGCCGGTGTACCCCCCCCTCGGCAACCACGTGGCACTAATGTGGGCGGCAAAAGGACGGACGGGTGGCGCCGGAGTACCCTCCCCCTCGGCAACCACGTGGCACTAATGTGGGCGGCAAAAGGACGGACGGGTGGCGCCGGAGTACCCCCCCCCCCTCGGCAACCACATGGCACTAATATGGGCGGCAAAAGGACGGACGGGTGGCACCGGAGTACCCCCCTCGGCAACCACATGGCACTAATGTGGGCAGCAAAAGGACGGACGGGTGGCGCCGGAGTACCCCCCCCCTTGGCAACCACGTGGCACTAATGTGGGCAGCAAAAGGACGGACGGGTGGCGCCGGAGTAACCCCCCTCGGCAACCACGTGGCACTAATGTGAGCGGCAAAAGGACGGACGGGTGGCGCCGGAGTACTCCCCCCATGGCAACCACGTGGCACTAATGTGCGCGGCAAAAGGACGGACGGGTGGCGCCGGAGTACCCCCCCCTCGGCAACCACGTGGCACTAATGTGGGCGGCAAAAGGACGGACGGGTGGCGCCGGAGTACACCCCCCCTCAGCAACCACGTGGCACTAATGTGAGCGGCGAAAGGACGGACGGGTGGCGCCGGAGTACCCCCCCCCCTCGGCAACCACGTGGCACTAATGTGGGCGGCAAACAGATGGACGGGTGGCGCCGGAGTACCCCCCCCCCCCATCGGCAACCACGTGGCACTAATGTGGGCGGCAAAAGGACGGACGGGTGGCGCCGGAGTACCCCCCCCCTCGGCAACCACGTGGCACTATTGTGGGCGGCAAAAGGACGAACGGGTGGCGCCGGAGTACCCCCCCTCGGCAACCACGTGGAACTAATGTGGGCGACAAAAGGACGGACGGGTGGCGCCGGAGTACCCCCCCCTCAGCAACCACGTGGCACTAATGTGCGCGGCAAAAGGACGGACGGGTGGCGCCGGAGTACACCCCCTCGGCAACCACGTGGCACTAATGTGGGCGTCAAAAGGACGGATGGGTGGCGCCGGAGTACCCCCCCCCTCGGCAACCACGTGGCACTAATGAGGGCGGCAAAAGGACGGACGGGTGGCGCCGGAGTAACCCCCCTCGGCAACTACGTGGCACTAATGTGGGCGGCAAAAGGACGGACGGGTGGCGCCGGTGTACCCCCCCCCCCTCGGCAACCACGTGGCACTAATGTCGGCTACAAAAGGATGGACGCCTGGCTCCGGAGTACCCCCCCCTCGGCAACCAGCTGGCACTAATGTGGGCGTAAAAAGGATGGACGGGTGGCGCCGGAGTAGCCCCCCTCGGCAACCATGTGGCACAAAAGTGGGCGGCAAAAGGACGGACGGGTGGCGCCGGAGTACCCCCCCCCCTCGGCAACCACGTGGCACTAATGTGTGCGGCAAAGGGACGGACGGGTGGCGCCGGAGTACCCCCCCCTCGGCAACCACGTGGCACTAATGTGGGCGGCAAAAGGACGGACGGGTGGCGCCGGAGTACCCCACCCCCCCCTCGGCAACCACCTGGCACTAATGTGGGCGGCAAAAGGACGGATGGGTGGCACCGGAGTACCCCCCCCCCTCGGCAACCACATGGCACTAATGTGGGCGGCAAAAGGACGGACGGGTGGCGCCGGAGTACCCCCCCCCTCGGCAACCACATGGCACTAATGTGGGCAGCAAAAGGACGGACGGGTGGCGCCGGAGTAACCCCCCTCGGCAACCACGTGGCACTAATGTGAGCGGCAAAAGGACGGACGGGTGGCGCCGGAGTACCCCCCCCCCTCGGCAACCACGTGGCACTAATGTGGGCGGCAAAAGGACGGACGGGTGGCGCCGGAGTACCTCCCCCCCCTCAGCAACCACGTGGCACTAATGTGGGCGGCAAAAGGACGGACGGGTGGCGCCGGAGTACCCCCCCTCGGCAACCACGTGGCACTAATGTGGGCGGCAAAAGGACGAACGGGTGGCGCCGGAGTACCCCCCCCTCGGCAACCACGTGGCACTAATGTGGGCGGCAAAAGGATGGACGGGTGGCGCCGGAGTACCCCCACTCGGCAACCACGTGGCACAAATGTGGGCGGCAAAAGGACGGACGGGTGGCTCCGGAGTACCCCCCCCCCCCTCGGTAACCACGTGGCACTAATGTTTGCGGCAAAAGGACGGACGGGTGGCACGGAGTACCCCCCCCCCCTCGGCAACCACGTGGCACTAATGTGGGCGGCTAAAGGACGGACGGGTGGCGCCAGAGTACTCCCCCCCCTCGGCAACCACGTGGCACTAATGTGGGCGGCAAAAGGATGGATGGGTGGAGCCAGAGTACCCCCCTTGGCAACCACGTCGCACCAATGTGGGCGGCAAAAGGACGGACGGGTGGCGCCGGAGTACCCCCCCCCCTCGGCAACCACGTGGCACTAATGTGGCCGGCAAAAGGACGGACGGGTGCCGCCGGAGTACCCCCCCTCAGCAACCACGTGGCACTAATGTGTACGGCAAAAGGATGGATGTGTGGCGCCGCAGTACCCCCCCCCTCGGCAACCACATGGCACTGATGTGCGCGGCAAAAGGACGGACGGGTTGTGCCGGAGTACCCCCCCCTCTCGGCCACGACGTGGCACTAATGTGGGCGGCAAAAAGACGGACGGGTGGCGCCGGAGTACCCCCCCCCCCCTTGGCAACCACGTGGCAGTAATGTGGGCGGCAAAAGGACGGACGGGTGGCGCCGGAGTACCCCCCCCCCCCCTCGGCAACCACGTGGCACTAATGTGGGCAGCTAAAGGACGGACGGGTGGCGCCGGAGTACCCCCCCCCCCCTCGGCAACCACGTGGCACTAATGTGGGAGGCAAAAGGACAGACGGGTAGCGCCGGAGTACCCCCCCCTCGGCAACCACGTGGCACAAATGTGGGCGGCAAAAGGACGGACGGGTGGCGCCGGAGTACCCCCTCCCCCTCGGTAACCACGTGGCACTAATATGGGTGGCAAAAGGACGGACGGGTGGCGCCGGAGTACCCCCCCCCCCTCGGCAACCACGTGTCACTAATGTGGGCGGCAAAAGGACGGACGGGTGGCGCCGGAGTACCCCCCCCCTCGGCAACCACGTGGCACTAATGTGGGTGGCAAAAGGACGGACGGGTGGCGCCGGAGTACCCCCCCCCCCTCGGCAACCACGTGGCACTAATGTGGGCGGCAAAAGGACGGACGGGTGTCGCCGGAGTACCCCCCCCCTCGGCAACCACGTGGCACTAATGTGGGCAGCAAAAGGACGGACGGGTGGCGCCGGAGTACCCCCACTCGGCAACCACGTGGCACAAATGTGGGCGGCAAAAGGACGGACGGGTGGCGCCGGAGTACCCCCCCCCTCGGTAACCACGTGGCACTAATGTGGGCGGCAAAAGGACGGACGGGTGGCGCCGGAGTACCCCCCCCCTCGGCAACGACGTGGCACTAATGTGGGCGGCAAAAGGATGGACGGGTGGTGCCGGAGTACCCCCTCCTTGGCAACCACGTGGCACTAATGTGGGCGGCGAAAGGACGGATGGGTGGCGCCGGAGTACCCCCCCCCCTCGGCAACCACGTGGCACTAATGTGGGCGGCAAAAGGACGCACGGGTGTCGCCGGAGTACCCCCCCCCCTCGGCAACCACGTGGCACTAATGTGGGCCGCAAAAGGACGGACGGGTGGCGCCGGAGTACCCCCCCTCGGCAACCACGTGGCACAAATGTGGGCGGCAAAAGGACGGACGGGTGGCACCGGAGTACCCCCTCCCCCTCGGTAACCACGTGGCACTAATGTGGGTGGCAAAAGAACGGACGGGTGGCGCCGGAGTACCCCCCCCCCTCGGCAACCACTTGGCACTAATGTGGGCAGCAAAAGGACGGACGGGTGGCGCCGGAGTACCCCCCCCCCCTCGGCAACCACGTGGCACTAATGTGGGTGGCAAAAGGACGGACGGGTGGCGCCGGAGTACCCCCCCCCTCGGCAACCACGTGGCACTAATGTGGGCGGCAAAAGAACGGACGGGTGGCGCCGGAGTACCCCCCCCCCCTCGGCAACCACGTGGCACTAATGTGGGCGGCAAAAGGATGGACGGGTGGCGCCTGAGTACCCCCACTCGGCAACCACGTGGCAGAAATGTGGGCGGCAAAAGGACGGACGGGTGGCGCCGGAGTACCCCCCCCCCCTCGGCAACCATGTGGCACTAATGTGGGCGGCAAAAGGACGGACGGGTGGCGCCGGAGTACCCCCCCACTCGGCAACCAGGTGGCACTAATGTGGGCGGCTAAAGGACGGACGGGTGGCGCCAGAGTACCCCCCCCTCGGCAACCACGTGGCACTAATGTGGGCGGCAAAAGGATGGACGGGTGGAGCCAGAGTACCCCCCCCTTGGCTACCACGTCGCACCAATGTGGGCGGCAAAAGGACGGACGGGTGGCGCCGGAGTACCCCCCCCCCTCGGCAACCACGTGGCACTAATGTGGCCGGCAAAAGGACGGACGGGTGGCGCCGGAGTACCCCCCCCCTCGGCAACCACGTGGCACTAATGTGGGCGGCAAAAGGATGGATGTGTGGCGCCGCAGTACCCCCCCACCTCGGCAACCACATGGCACTGATGTGGGCGGCAAAAGGACGGACGGGTTGTGCCGGAGTACCCCCCCCCCTCGGCAACGACGTGGCACTAATGTGGGCGGCAAAAAGACGGACGGGTGGCGCCGGAGTACCCCCCCCCCCTTGGCAACCACGTGGCACTAATGTGGGCGGCAAAAGGACGGACGGGTGGCGCCGGAGTACCCCCCCCCCTCGGCAACCACGTGGCACTAATGTGGGCAGCTAAAGGACGGACGGGTGGCGCCGGAGTACCCACCCCCTCGGCAACCACGTGGCACTAATGTGGGCGGCAAAAGGACAGACAGGTGGCGCCGGAGTACCCCCCCCGTAGGCAACCACGTGGCACAAATGTGGGCGGCAAAAGGACGGACGGGTGGCGCCGGAGTACCCCCCCCCTCGGCAACCACGTGACACTAATGTGGGCGGCAAAAGGACGGACGGGTGTCGCCGGAGTACCCCCCCCCCCTCGGCAACCACGTGGCACTAATGTGGGCGGCAAAAGGACAGACGGGTGGCGCCGGAGTACCCCCCCTCGGCAACCACGAGGCACAAATGTGGGCGGCAAAAGGACGGACGGGTGGCGCCGAAGTACCCCCTCCCCCTCGGTAACCACGTGGCACTAATGTGGGTGGCAAAAGGACGGACGGGTGGCGACGGAGTACCCCCCCTCGGCAACCACGTGGCACTAATGTGGGCGGCAAAAGGACGGACGGGTGGCGCCGGAGTACCCCCACCCCTCGGCAACCACGTGGCACTTATGTGGGTGGCAAAAGGACGGACGGGTGGCGCCGGAGTACCCCCCCCCCCCTCGGCAACCACGTGGCACTAATGTGGGCGGCAAAACAACGGACGGGTGGCGCCGAAGTGCCCCCCCCTCGGCAACCACGTGGCACTAATGTGGGAGGGAAAAGGACGGACGGGTGGCGCCGGAGTACCCCCACTCGGCAACCACGTGGCACAAATGTGGGCGGCAAAAGAACGGACGGGTGGCGCCGGAGTACCCCCCCCCCCCCTCGGTAACCACGTGGCACTAATGTTTGCGGCAAAAGGACGGACGGGTGGCCCGGAGTACCCCCCCCCCTCGTCAACCACGTGGCACTAATGTGGGCGGCTAAAGGACGGACGGGTGGCGCCAGAGTACCCCCCCCCTCGGCAACCACGTGGCACTAATGTGGGCGGCAAAAGGATGGATGGGTGGAGCCAGAGTACCCCCCCCCCTTGGCAACCACGTCGCACCAATGTGGGCGGCAAAAGGACGGACGGGTGGCGCCGGAGTACCCCCCCCCTCGGCAACCACGTGGCACTAATGTGGCCGGCAAAAGGACGGACGGGTGGCGCCGGAGTACCCCCCCTCGGCAACCACCTTGCACTAATGTGGGCGGCAAAAGGATGGATGTGTGGCGCCGCAGTACCCCCCCCCTTGGCAAACACATGGCACTGATGTGGGCGGCAAAAGGACGGACGGGTTGTGCAGGAATACCCCCCCCCCCTCGGCAACGACGTGGCACTAATGTGGGCGGCAAAAATACGGACGGGTGGCGCCGGAGTACCCCCCCCCCCCTTGGCAACCACGTGGCAGTAATGTGGGCGGCAAAAGGACGGACGGGTGGCGCCGGAGTACCCCCCCCCCCCTCGGCAACCACGTGGCACTAATGTGGGCAACCAAAGGACGGACGGGTGGCGCCGCAGTACCCCCCCCCCCTCGGCAACCACATGGCACTGATGTGGGCGGCAAAAGGACGGACGGGTTGTGCCGGAGTACCCCCCCCCCTCGGCAACGACGTGGCACTAATGTGGGCGGCAAAAAGACGGACGGGTGTCGCCGGAGTACCCCCCCCCTCGGCAACCACGTGGCACTAATGTGGGCGGCAAAAGGACAGACGGGTGGCGCCGGAGTACCCCCCTCGGCAACCACGTGGCACAAATGTGGGCGGCAAAAGGACGGACGGGTGGCGCCAGAGTACCCCCCCCCTCGGCAACCACGTGGCACTAATGTGGGCGGCAAAACAACGGACGGGTGGCGCCGGAGTACCCCCCCCCTCGGCAACCACGTGGCACTAATGTGGGAGGGAAAAGGACGGACGGGTGGCGCCGGAGTACCCCCACTCGGCAACCACGTGGCACAAATGTGGGCGGCAAAAGAACGGACGGGTGGCGCCGGAGTACCCCCCCCCCCCTCGGTAACCACGTGGCACTAATGTTTGCGGCAAAAGGACGGACGGGTGGCACGGAGTACCCCCCCCCCCTCGTCAACCACGTGGCACTAATGTGGGCGGCTAAAGGACGGACGGGTGGCGCCAGAGTACCCCCCCCCCCTCGGCAACCACGTGGCACTAATGTGGGCGGCAAAAGGATGTATGGGTGGAGCCAGAGTACCCCCCCCCTTGGCAACCACGTCGCACCAATGTGGGCGGCAAAAGGACGGACGGGTGGCGCCGGAGTACCCCCCCCCCCTCGGCAACCACGTGGCACTAATGTGGCCGGCAAAAGGACGGACGGGTGGCGCCGGAGTACCCCCCCTCAGCAACCACCTTGCACTAATGTGGGCGGCAAAAGGATGGATGTGTGGCGACGCAGTACCCCCCCCCCCTTGGCAAACACATGGCACTGATGTGGGCGGCAAAAGGACGGACGGGTTGTGCCGGAATACCCCCCCCCCTCGGCAACCACGTGGCACTAATGTGGGCGGCAAAAAGACGGACGGGTGGCGCCGGAGTACCCCCCCATTGGCAACCACGTGGCAGTAATGTGGGCGGCAAAAGGACGGACGGGTGGCGCCGGAGTACCCCCCCCCCTCGGCAACCACGTGGCACTAATGTGGGCAACTAAAGGACGGACGGGTGGCGCCGCAGTACCCCCCCCCCTCGGCAACCACATGGCACTGATGTGGGCGGCAAAAGGACGGACGGGTTGTGCCGGAGTACCCCCCCCCCCCTCGGCAACGACGTGGCACTAATGTGGGCGGCAAAAAGACGGACGGGTGGCGCCGGAGTACCCCCCCCCCCTTGGCAACCACGTGGCACTAATGTGGGCGGCAAAAGGACGGACGGGTGGCGCCGGAGTACCCCCCCCCCTCGGCAACCACGTGGCACTAATGTGGGCAGCTAAAGGACGGACGGGTGGCGCCGGAGTACCCCCCCCCCTCGGCAACCACGTGGCACTAATGTGGGCGGCAAAAGGACAGACGGGTGGCGCCGGAGTACCCCCCCGTAGGCAACCACGTGGCACAAATGTGGGCGGCAAAAGGATGGATGTGTGGCGCCGTAGTACCCCCCCCCTCGGCAACCACATGGCACTGATGTGGGCGGCAAAAGGACGGACGGGTTGTGCCGGAGTACCCCCCCCCCCTCGGCAACGACATGGCACTAATGTGGGCGGCAAAAAGACGGACGGGTGGCGCCGGAGTACCCCCCCCCCCCCCTTGGCAACCACGTGGCACTAATGTGGGCGGCAAAAGGACGGACGGGTGGCGCCGGAGTACCCCCCCCTCGGCAACCACGTGGCACTAATGTGGGCAGCTAAAGGACGGACGGGTGGCGCCGGAGTACCCACCCCCTCGGCAACCACGTGGCACTAATGTGGGCGGCAAAAGGACAGACAGGTGGCGCCGGAGTACCCCCCCCGTAGGCAACCACGTGGCACAAATGTGGGCGGCAAAAGGACGGACGGGTGGCGCCGGAGTACCCCCTCCCCCTCGGTAACCACGTGGCACTAATGTGGGTGGCAAAAGGACGGACGGGTGGCGCCGGAGTACCCCCCCCCCTCGGCAACCACGTGACACTAATGTGGGCGGCAAAAGGACGGACGGGTGTCGCCGGAGTACCCCCCCCCCCTCGGCAACCACGTGGCACTAATGTGGGCGGCAAAAGGACAGACGGGTGGCGCCGGAGTACCCCCCCTCGGCAACCGCGAGGCACAAATGTGGGCGGCAAAAGGACGGACGGGTGGCGCCGAATTACCCCCTCCCCCTCGGTAACCACGTGGCACTAATGTGGGTGGCAAAAGGACGGACGGGTGGCGACGGAGTACCCCCCCTCGGCAACCACGTGGCACTAATGTGGGCGGCAAAAGGACGGACGGGTTGTGCCGGAATACCCCCCCCCCCTCGGCAACGACGTGGCACTAATGTGGGCGGCAAAAAGACGGACGGGTGGCGCCGGAGTACCCCCCCCCTCGGCAACCACGTGGCACTAATGTGGGCAACTAAAGGACGGACGGGTGGCGCCGCAGTACCCCCCCCCTCGGCAACCACATGGCACTGATGTGGGCGGCAAAAGGATGGACGGGTTGTGCCGGAGTACCCCCCCCCCCCTCGGCAACGACGTGGCACTAATGTGGGCGGCAAAAAGACGGACGGGTGGCGCCGGAGTACCCCCCCCCCCCTTGGCAACCACGTGGCACTAATGTGGGCGGCAAAAGGACGGACGGGTGGCGCCGGAGTACCCCCCCCCCCCTCGGCAACCACGTGGCACTAATGTGGGCAGCTAAAGGACGGACGGGTGGCGCCGGAGTACCCCCCCCCCTCGGCAACCACGTGGCACTAATGTGGGCGGCAAAAGGACAGACGGGTGGCGCCGGAGTACCCCCCCGTAGGCAACCACGTGGCACAAATGTGGGTGGCAAAAGGATGGATGTGTGGCGCCGCAGTACCCCCCCCCCCCTCGGCAACCACATGGCACTGATGTGGGCGGCAAAAGGACGGACGGGTTGTGCCGGAGTACCCCCCCCCCCTCGGCAACGACATGGCACTAATGTGGGCGGCAAAAAGACGGACGGGTGGCGCCGGAGTACCCCCCCCCCCTTGGCAACCACGTGGCACTAATGTGGGCGGCAAAAGGACGGACGGGTGGCGCCGGAGTACCCCCCCCTCGGCAACCACGTGGCACTAATGTGGGCAGCTAAAGGACGGACGGGTGGCGCCGGAGTACCCACCCCCTCGGCAACCACGTGGCACTAATGTGGGCGGCAAAAGGACAGACAGGTGGCGCCGGAGTACCCCCCCGTAGGCAACCACGTGGCACAAATGTGGGCGGCAAAAGGACGGACAGGTGGCGCCGGAGTACCCCCTCCCCCTCGGTAACCACGTGGCACTAATGTGGGTGGCAAAAGGACGGACGGGTGGCGCCGGAGTACCCCCCCCCCCTCGGCAACCACGTGACACTAATGTGGGCGGCAAAAGGACGGACGGGTGTCGCCGGAGTACCCCCCCCCTCGGCAACCACGTGGCACTAATGTGGGCGGCAAAAGGACAGACGGGTGGCGCCGGAGTACCCCCCCTCGGCAACCGCGAGGCACAAATGTGGGCGGCAAAAGGACGGACGGGTGGCGCCGAAGTACCCCCTCCCCCTCGGTAACCACGTGGCACTAATGTGGGTGGCAAAAGGACGGATGGGTGGCGACGGAGTACCCCCCCTTGGCAACCACGTGGCACTAATGTGGGCGGCAAAAGGACGGACGGGTGGCGCCGGAGTACCCCCACCCCTCGGCAACCACGTGGCACTTATGTGGGTGGCAAAAGGACGGACGGGTGGCGCCGGAGTACCCCCCCCCCCTCGGCAACCACGTGGCACTAATGTGGGCGGCAAAACAACGGACGGGTGGCGCCGGAGTACCCCCCCCCCTCGGCAACCACGTGGCACTAATGTGGGAGGGAAAAGGACGGACGGGTGGCGCCAGAGTACCCCCACTCGGCAACCACGTGGCACAAATGTGGGCGGCAAAAGAACGGACGGGTGGCGCCGGAGTACCCCCCCCCTCGGTAACCACGTGGCACTAATGTTTGCGGCAAAAGGATGGACGGGTGGCACGGAGTACCCCCCCCCCTCGTCAACCACGTGGCACTAATGTGGGCGGCTAAAGGACGGACGGGTGGCGCCAGAGTACCCCCCCCCCTCGGCAACCACGTGGCACTAATGTGGGCGGCAAAAGGATGGATGGGTGGAGCCAGAGTACCCCCCCCCCTTGGCAACCACGTCGCACCAATGTGGGCGGCAAAAGGACGGACGGGTGGCGCCGGAGTACCCCCCCCCCCTCGGCAACCACGTGGCACTAATGTGGCCGGCAAAAGGACGGACGGGTGGCGCCGGAGTACCCCCCCTCGGCAACCACCTTGCACTAATGTGGGCGGCAAAAGGATGGATGTGTGGCGCCGCAGTACCCCCCCCCCTTGGAAAACACATGGCACTGATGTGGGCGGCAAAAGGACGGACGGGTTGTGCCGGAATACCCCCCCCCCCTCGGCAACGACGTGGCACTAATGTGGGCGGCAAAAAGACGGACGGGTGGCGCCGGAGTACCCCCCCCCCCTTGGCAACCACGTGGCAGTAATGTGGGCGGCAAAAGGACGGACGGGTGTCGCCGGAGTACCACCCCCCCCCCCTCGGCAACCACGTGGCACTAATGTGGGCGGCAAAAGGACAGACGGGTGGCGCCGGAGTACCCCCCCTCGGCAACCGCGAGGCACAAATGTGGGCGGCAAAAGGACGGACGGGTGGCGCCGAAGTACCCCCTCCCCCTCGGTAACCACGTGGCACTAATGTGGGTGGCAAAAGGACGGATGGGTGGCGACGGAGTACCCCCCCTCGGCAACCACGTGGCACTAATGTGGGCGGCAAAAGGACGGACGGGTGGCGCCGGAGTACCCCCACCCCTCGGCAACCACGTGGCACTTATGTGGGTGGCAAAAGGACGGACGGGTGGCGCCGGAGTACCCCCCCCCCCTCGGCAACCACGTGGCACTAATGTGGGCGGCAAAACAACGGACGGGTGGCGCCGGAGTACCCCCCCCCTCGGCAACCACGTGGCACTAATGTGGGAGGGAAAAGGACGGACGGGTGGCGCCAGAGTACCCCCACTCGGCAACCACGTGGCACAAATGTGGGCGGCAAAAGAACGGACGGGTGGCGCCGGAGTACCCCCCCCCCCTCGGTAACCACGTGGCACTAATGTTTGCGGCAAAAGGATGGACGGGTGGCACGGAGTACCCCCCCCCCTCGTCAACCACGTGGCACTAATGTGGGCGGCTAAAGGACGGACGGGTGGCGCCAGAGTACCCCCCCCCTCGGCAACCACGTGGCACTAATGTGGGCAGCAAAAGGATGGATGGGTGGAGCCAGAGTACCCCCCCCCCTTGGCAACCACGTCGCACCAATGTGGGCGGCAAAAGGACGGACGGGTGGCGCCGGAGTACCCCCCCCCCCTCGGCAACCACGTGGCACTAATGTGGCCGGCAAAAGGACGGACGGGTGGCGCCGGAGTACCCCCCCTCGGCAACCACCTTGCACTAATGTGGGCGGCAAAAGGATGGATGTGTGGCGCCGCAGTACCCCCCCCCCTTGGAAAACACATGGCACTGATGTGGGCGGCAAAAGGACGGACGGGTTGTGCCGGAATACCCCCCCCCCTCGGCAACGACGTGGCACTAATGTGGGCGGCAAAAAGACGGACGGGTGGCGCCGGAGTACCCCCCCCCCCTTGGCAACCACGTGGCAGTAATGTGGGCGGCAAAAGGACGGACGGGTGGCGCCGGAGTACCCCCCCCCCCCTCGGCAACCACGTGGCACTAATGTGGGCAGCTAAAGGACAGACGGGTGACGCCGCAGTACCCCCCCCCCTCGGCAACCACATGGCACTGATGTGGGCGGCAAAAGGACGGACGGGTTGTGCCGGAGTACCCCCCCCCCTCGGCAACGACGTGGCACTAATGTGGGCGGCAAAAAGACGGACGGGTGGCGCCGGAGTACCCCCCCCCCTTGGCAACCACGTGGCACTAATGTGGGCGGCAAAAGGACGGACGGGTGGCGCCGGAGTACCCCCCCCCCTCGGCAACCACGTGGCACTAATGTGGGCAGCTAAAGGACGGACGGGTGGCCACGGAGTACCCCCCCCCCCTCGGCAACCACGTGGCACTAATGTGGGCGGCAAAAGGACAGACGGGTGGCGCCGGAGTACCCCCCCGTAGGCAACCACGTGGCACAAATGTGGGCGGCAAAAGGACGGACGGGTGGCGCCGGAGTACCCCCTCCCCCTCGGTAACCACGTGGCACTAATGTGGGTGGCAAAAGGACGGACGGGTGGCGCCGGAGTACCCCCCCCCTCGGCAACCACGTGACACTAATGTGGGCGGCAAAAGGACGGACGGGTGTCGCCGGAGTACCCCCCCCCCCTCGGCAACCACGTGGCACTAATGTGGGCGGCAAAAGGACAGACGGGTGGCGCCGGAGTACCCCCCCTTGGCAACCACGAGGCACAAATGTGGATGGCAAAAGGACGGACGGGTGGCGCCGAAGTACCCCCTCCCCCTCGGTAACCACGTGGCACTAATGTGGGTGGCAAAAGGACGGACGGGTGGCGCCGGAGTACCCCCCCTCGGCAACCACGTGGCACTAATGTGGGCGGCAAAAGGACGGACGGGTGGCGCCGGAGTACCCCCCCCCCCCCTCGGCAACCACGTGGCACTTATGTGGGTGGCAAAAGGACGGACGGGTGGCGCCGGAGTACCCCCCCCCCTCGGCAACCACGTGGCACTAATGTGGGCGGCAAAACAACGGACGGGTGGCGCCGGAGTACCCCCCCCTCGGCAACCACGTGGCACTAATGTGGGAGGGAAAAGGACGGACGGGTGTCGCCGGAGTACCCCCACTCGGCAACCACGTGGCACAAATGTGGGCGGCAAAAGGACGGACGGGTGGCGCCGGAGTACCCCCCCCCCTCGGTAACCACGTGGCACTAATGTTTGCGGCAAAAGGACGGACGGGTGGCACGGAGTACCCCCCCCCTCGTCAACCACGTGGCACTAATGTGGGCGGCTAAAGGACGGACGGGTGGCGCCAGAGTACCCCCCCCCCCCTCGGCAACCACGTGGCACTAATGTGGGCGGCAAAAGGATGGATGGGTGGAGCCAGAGTACCCCCCCCTTGGCAACCACGTCGCACCAATGTGGGCGGCAAAAGGACGGACGGGTGGCGCCGGAGTACCCCCCCCCCCTCGGCAACCACGTGGCACTAATGTGGCCGGCAAAAGGACGGACGGGTGGCGCCGGAGTACCCCCCCTCGGCAACCACCTTGCACTAATGTGGGCGGCAAAAGGATGGATGTGTGGCGCCGCAGTACCCCCCTCCCCCTTGGCAAACACATGGCACTGATGTGGGCGGCAAAAGGACGGACGGGTTGTGCCGGAATACCCCCCCCCCCCTCGGCAACGACGTGGCACTAATGTGGCCGGCAAAAGGACGGACGGGTGGCGCCGGAGTACCCCCCCCCTCGGCAACCACGTGGCACTAATGTGGGTGGCAAAAGGACGGACGGGTGGCGCCGGAGTACCCCCCCCCCTCGGCAACCACGTGGCACTAATGTGGGCGGCAAAAGAACGGACGGGTGGCGCCGGAGTACCCCCCCCCCCTCGGCAACCACGTGGCACTAATGTGGGCGGCAAAAGGATGGACGGGTGGCGCCTGAGTACCCCCACTCGGCAACCACGTGGCACAAATGTGGGCGGCAAAAGGACGGATGGGTGGCGCCGGAGTACCCCCCCCCCCTCGGCAACCACGTGGCACTAAGGTGGGCGGCAAAAGGACGGACGGGTGGCGCCGGATTACCCCCCCACTCGGCAACCAGGTGGCACTAATGTGGGTGGCTAAAGGACGGACGGGTGGCGCCAGAGTACCCCCCCCCCTTCGGCAACCACGTGGCACTAATGTGGGCGGCAAAAGGATGGACGGGTGGAGCCAGAGTACCCCCCCTTGGCTACCACGTCGCACCAATGTGGGCGGCAAAAGGACGGACGGGTGGCGCCGGAGTACCCCCCCCCCCCCTTGGCAACCACGTGGCACTAATGTGGGCGGCAAAAGGACGGACGGGTGGCGCCGGAGTACCCCCCCCCCTCGGCAACCACGTGGCACTAATGTGGGCAGCTAAAGGACGGACGGGTGGCGCCGGAGTACCCCCCCCCCTCGGCAACCACGTGGCACTAATGTGGGCGGCAAAAGGACAGACGGGTGGCGCCGGAGTACCCCCCCCGTAGGCAACCACGTGGCACAAATGTGGGCGGCAAAAGGACGGACGGGTGGCGCCGGAGTACCCCCTCCCCCTCGGTAACCACGTGGCACTAATGTGGGTGGCAAAAGGACGGACGGGTGGCGCCGGAGTACCCCCCCCCTCGGCAACCACGTGACACTAATGTGGGCGGCAAAAGGACGGACGGGTGTCGCCGGAGTACCCCCCCCCCCCTCGGCAACCACGTGGCACTAATGTGGGCGGCAAAAGGACAGACGGGTGGCGCCGGAGTACCCCCCCTTGGCAACCACGAGGCACAAATGTGGACGGCAAAAGGACGGACGGGTGGCGCCGAAGTACCCCCTCCCCCTCGGTAACCACGTGGCACTAATGTGGGTGGCAAAAGGACGGACGGGTGGCGCCGGAGTACCCCCCCTCGGCAACCACGTGGCACTAATGTGGGCGGCAAAAGGACGGACGGGTGGCGCCGGAGTACCCCCCCCCCTCGGCAACCACGTGGCACTTATGTGGGTGGCAAAAGGACGGACGGGTGGCGCCGGAGTACCCCCCCCCCCCCTCGGCAACCACGTGGCACTAATGTGGGCGGCAAAACAACGGACGGGTGGCGCCGGAGTACCCCCCCCTCGGCAACCACGTGGCACTAATGTGGGAGGGAAAAGGACGGACGGGTGTCGCCGGAGTACCCCCACTCGGCAACCACGTGGCACAAATGTGGGCGGCAAAAGGACGGACGGGTGGCGCCGGAGTACCCCCCCCCCTCGGTAACCACGTGGCACTAATGTTTGCGGCAAAAGGACGGACGGGTGGCGCCGGAGTACCCCCCCCCCTCGGCAACCACGTGGCACTAAGGTGGGCGGCAAAAGGACGGACGGGTGGCACCGGAGTACCCCCCCACTCGGCAACCAGGTGGCACTAATGTGGGTGGCTAAAGGACGGACGGGTGGCGCCAGAGTACCCCCCCCCCCCTTCGGCAACCACGTGGCACTAATGTGGGCGGCAAAAGGATGGACGGGTGGAGCCAGAGTACCCCCCCTTGGCTACCACGTCGCACCAATGTGGGCGGCAAAAGGACGGACGGGTGGCGCCGGAGTACCCCCCCCCCTCGGCAACCACGTGGCACTAATGTGGCCGGCAAAAGGACGGACGGGTGGCGCCGGAGTACCCCCCCCCCTCGGCAACCACGTGGCACTAATGTGGGCGGCAAAAGGATGGATGTGTGGCGCCGCAGTACCCCCCCCCCCTCGGCAACCACATGGCACTGATGTGGGCGGCAAAAGGACGGACGGGTTGTGCCGGAGTACCCCCCCCCCTCGGCAACGACGTGGCACTAATGTGGGCGGCAAAAAGACGGACGGGTGGCGCCGGAGTACCCCCCCCCCTTGGCAACCACGTGGCCCTAATGTGGGCGGCTAAAGGACGGACGGGTGGCGCCGGAGTACCCCCCCCTCGGCAACCACGTGGCACTAATGTGGGCGGCAAAAGGACAGACGGGTGGCGCCAGAGTACCCCCCCCCCCCCCCCGTAGGCAACCACGTTGCACAAATGTGGGCGGCAAAAGGACGGACGGGTGGCGCCGGAGTACCCCCTCCCCCTCGGTAACCACGTGGCACTAATGTGGGTGGCAAAAGGACGGACGGGTGGCGCCGGAGTACCCCCCCCCCCTCGGCAACCACGTGACACTAATGTGGGCGGCAAAAGGACGGACGGGTGTCGCCGGAGTACCCCCCCCCTCGGTAACCACGTGGCACTAATGTTTGCGGCAAAAGGACGGACGGGTGGCACGGAGTACCCCCCCCCCTCGTCAACCACGTGGCACTAATGTGGGCGGCTAAAGGACGGACGGGTGGCGCCAGAGTACCCCCCCCCCCTCGGCAACCACGTGGCACTAATGTGGGCGGCAAAAGGATGGATGGGTGGAGCCAGAGTACCCCCCCCTTGGCAACCACGTCGCACCAATGTGGGCGGCAAAAGGACGGACGGGTGGCGCCGGAGTACCCCCCCCCCCTCGGCAACCACGTGGCACTAATGTGGCCGGCAAAAGGACGGACGGGTGGCGCCGGAGTACCCCCCCTCGGCAACCACCTTGCACTAATGTGGGCGGCAAAAGGATGGATGTGTGGCGCCGCAGTACCCCCCTCCCCCTTGGCAAACACATGGCACTGATGTGGGCGGCAAAAGGACGGACGGGTTGTGCCGGAATACCCCCCCCCCCCCTCGGCAACGACGTGGCACTAATGTGGCCGGCAAAAGGACGGACGGGTGGCGCCGGAGTACCCCCCCCCTCGGCAACCACGTGGCACTAATGTGGGTGGCAAAAGGACGGACGGGTGGCGCCGGAGTACCCCCCCCCTCGGCAACCACGTGGCACTAATGTGGGCGGCAAAAGAACGGACGGGTGGCGCCGGAGTACCCCCCCCCCCCTCGGCAACCACGTGGCACTAATGTGGGCGGCAAAAGGATGGACGGGTGGCGCCTGAGTACCCCCACTCGGCAACCACGTGGCACAAATGTGGGCGGCAAAAGGACGGATGGGTGGCGCCGGAGTACCCCCCCCCCCCTCGGCAACCACGTGGCACTAAGGTGGGCGGCAAAAGGACGGACGGGTGGCGCCGGAGTACCCCCCCACTCGGCAACCAGGTGGCACTAATGTGGGCGGCTAAAGGACGGACGGGTGGCGCCAGAGTACCCCCCCCCCCTCGGCAACCACGTGGCACTAATGTGGGCGGCAAAAGGATGGACGGGTGGAGCCAGAGTACCCCCCCTTGGCTACCACGTCGCACCAATGTGGGCGGCAAAAGGACGGACGGGTGGCGCCGGAGTACCCCCCCCCCTCGGCAACCACGTGGCACTAATGTGGCCGGCAAAAGGACGGACGGGTGGCGCCGGAGTACCCCCCCCCCCTCGGCAACCACGTGGCACTAATGTGGGCGGCAAAAGGATGGATGTGTGGCGCCGCAGTACCCCCCCCCCCTCGGCAACCACATGGCACTGATGTGGGCGGCAAAAGGACGGACGGGTTGTGCCGGAGTACCCCCCCCCCCTCGGCAACGACGTGGCACTAATGTGGGCGGCAAAAAGACGGACGGGTGGCGCCGGAGTACCCCCCCCCTTGGCAACCACGTGGCACTAATGTGGGCGGCTAAAGGACGGACGGGTGGCGCCGGAGTACCCCCCCCCCTCGGCAACCACGTGGCACTAATGTGGGCGGCAAAAGGACAGACGGGTGGCGCCGGAGTACCCCCCCGTAGGCAACCACGTTGCACAAATGTGGGCGGCAAAAGGACGGACGGGTGGCGCCGGAGTACCCCCTCCCCCTCGGTAACCACGTGGCACTAATGTGGGTGGCAAAAGGACGGACGGGTGGCGCCGGAGTACCCCCCCCCTCGGCAACCACGTGACACTAATGTGGGCGGCAAAAGGACGGACGGGTGTCGCCGGAGTACCCCCCCCCCTCGGCAACCACGTGGCACTAATGTGGGCGGCAAAAGGACAGACGGGTGGCGCCGGAGTACCCCCCCTCGGCAACCACGAGGCACAAATGTGGGCGGCAAAAGGACGGATGGGTGGCGCCGAAGTACCCCCTCCCCCTCGGTAACCACGTGGCACTAATGTGGGTGGCAAAAGGACGGACGGGTGGCGCCGGAGTACCCCCCCTCGGCAATCACGTGGCACTAATGTGGGCGGCAAAAGGACGGACGGGTGGCGCCGGAGTACCCCCCCCCCTCGGCAACCACGTGGCACTTATGTGGGTGGCAAAAGGACGGACGGGTGGCGCCGGAGTACCCCCCCCCCTCGGCAACCACGTGGCACTAATGTGGGCGGCAAAACAATGGACGGGTGGCGCCGGAGTACCCCCCCCCTTGGCAAACACATGGCACTGATGTGGGCGGCAAAAGGACGGACGGGTTTTGCCGGAATACCCCCCCCCCCCTCGGCAACGACGTGGCACTAATGTGGGCGGCAAAAAGACGGACGGGTGGCGCCGGAGTACCCCCCCCCCCTTGGCAACCACGTGGCAGTAATGTGGGCGGCAAAAGGACGGACGGGTGGCGCCGGAGTACCCCCCCCCCTCGGCAACCACGTGGCACTAATGTGGGCAGCTAAAGGACGGACGGGTGGCGCCAGAGTACCCCCCCCCCTCGGCAACCACGTGGCACACATGTGGGCGGAAAAAGGACGGACGGGTGGCGCCGGAGTACCCCCCCCTCGGCAACGATGTGGCACTAATGTGGGCGGCAAAAGGACAGACGGGTGGCGCCGGAGTACCCCCCCGTAGGCAACCACGTGGCACAAATGTGGGCTGCAAAAGGACAGACGGGTGGCGCCGGAGTACCCCCTCCCCCTCGGTAACCACGTGGCACTAATGTGTGTGGCAAAAGGACGGACGGGTGGCGCCGGAGTACCCCCCCCCTCGACAACCACGTGGCACTAATGTGGGCGGCAAAAGGACGGACGGGTGGCACCGGAGTACCCCCTCCCCCTCGGTAACCACGTGGCACTAATGTGGGTGGCAAAAGAACGGACGGGTGGCGCCGGAGTACCCCCCCCCCTCGGCAACCACGTGGCACTAATGTGGGCAGCAAAAGGATGGACGGGTGGGGCCGGAGTACCCCCCCCCCTCGGCAACCACGTGGCACTAATGTGGGTGGCAAAAGGACGGACGGGTGGCGCCGGAGTACCCCCCCCCCCCCTCGGCAACCACGTGGCACTAATGTGGGCGGCAAAAGAACGGACGGGTGGCGCCGGAGTACCCCCCCCCCTCGGCAACCACGTGGCACTAATGTGGGCGGCAAAAGGATGGACGGGTGGCGCCGGAGTACCCCCACTCGGCAACCACGTGGCACAAATGTGGGCGGCAAAAGGACGGACTGGTGGCGCCGGAGTACCCCCCCCCCCCTCGGCAACCACGTGGCACTAATGTGGGCGGCAAAAGGACGGACGGGTGGCGCCGGAGTACCCCCCCCCCCCTCGGCAACCACGTGGCACTAATGTAGGCGGCTAAAGGACGGACGGGTGGCGCCAGAGTACCCCCCCAATCGGCAACCACGTGGCACTAATGTGGGCGGCAAAAGGATGGACGGGTGGAGCCAGAGTACCCCCCCCTTGCCTACCACGTCGCACCAATGTGGGCGGCAAAAGGGCGGACGGGTGGCACCGGAGTACCCCCCCCCCCCTCGGCAACCACGTGGCACTAATGTGGCCGGCAAAAGGACGGACGGGTGGCGCCGGAGTACCCCCCCCCCTCGGCAACCACGTGGCACTAATGTGGGCGGCAAAAGGATGGATGTGTGGCGCCGCAGTACCCCCTCCCCTTGGCAACCACATGGCACTGATGTGGGCGGCAAAAGGACGGACGGGTTGTGCCGGAGTACCCCCCCCCCCCTCGGCAACGATGTGGCACTAATGTGGGCGGCAAAAAGACGGACGGGTGGCGCCGGAGTACCCCCCCCCCTCCTTGGCAACCACGTGGCACTAATGTGGGCGGCAAAAGGACGGACGGGTGGCACCGGAGTACCCCCCCCCCCTCGGCAACCACGTGGCACTAATGTGGGCAGCTAAAGGACGGACGGGTGGCGCCGGAGTACCCCCCCCCCTCGGCAACCACGTGGCACTAATGTGGGCGGCAAAAGGACAGACGGGTGGCGCCGGAGTACCCCCCCGTAGGCAACCACGTGGCACAAATGTGGGCGGCAAAAGGACGGACGGGTGGCGCCGGAGTACCCCCTCCCCCTCGGTAACCACGTGGCACTAATGTGGGTGGCAAAAGGACGGACGGGTGAAGCCGGAGTACCCCCCCCCTCGGCAACCACGTGACACTAATGTGGGCGGCAAAAGGACGGACGGGTGTCGCCGGAGTACCCCCCCCTCGGCAACCACGTGGCACTAATGTGGGCGGCAAAAGGACAGACGGGTGGCGCCGGAGTACCCCCCCTCGGTAACCACGTGGCACAAATGTGGGCGGCAAAAGGACGGACGGGTGGCGCCGGAGTACCCCCCCCCTCGGCAACCACGTGGCACTTATGTGGGTGGCAAAAGGACGGACGGGTGGCGCCGGAGTACCCCCCCCCTCGGCAACCACGTGGCACTAATGTGGGCGGCAAAACAACGGACGGGAGGCGCCGGAGTACCCCCCCCTCGGCAACCACGTGGCACTAATGTGGGCGGGAAAAGGACGGACGGGTGGCGCCGGAGTACCCCCACTCGGCAACCACGTGGCACAAATGTGGGCGGCAAAAGGACGGACGGGTGGCGCCGGAGTACCCCCCCCCTCGGTAACCACGTGGCACTAATGTTTGCGGCAAAAGGACGGACGGGTGGCACGGAGTACCCCCCCCCCTCGTCAACCACGTGGCACTAATGTGGGCGGCTAAAGGACGGACGGGTGGCGCCAGAGTACCCCCCCCCTCGGCAACCACGTGGCACTAATGTGGGCGGCAAAAGGATGGATGGGTGGAGCCAGAGTACCCCCCCCCCTTGGCAACCACGTCGCACCAATGTAGGCGGCAAAAGGACGGACGGGTGGCGCCGGAGTACCCCCCCCCCCTCGGCAACCACGTGGCACTAATGTGGCCGGCAAAAGGACGGACGGGTGGCGCCGGAGTACCCCCCCTCGGCAACCACGTGGCACTAATGTGGGCGGCAAAAGTATGGATGTGTGGCGCCGCAGTACCCCCCCCCCCCCCTCGGCAACCACATGGCACTGATGTGGGCGGCAAAAGGACGGACGGGTTGTGCCGGAATACCCCCCCCCCTCGGCAACGACGTGGCACTAATGTGGGCGGCAAAAAGACGGACGGGTGGCGCCGGAGTACCCCCCCCCCATTGGCAACCACGTGGCACTAATGTGGGCGGCAAAAGGACGGACGGGTGGCGCCGGAGTACCCCCCCCTCGGCAACCACGTGGCACTAATGTGGGCAGCTAAAGGACGGACGGGTGGCGCCGGAGTACCCCCCCCCCCCTCGGCAACCACGTGGCACAAATGTGGGCAGCAAAAGGACGGACGGGTGGCGCCGGAGTACCCCCCCCTCCTCGGTAACCACGTGGCACTAATGTGGGCGGCAAAAGGACGGACGGGTGGCGCCGAAGTACCCCCCCCCCCCCCTCGGCAACGACGTGGCACTAATGTGGGCGGCAAAAGGACGGACGGGTGGTGCCGGAGTACCCCCTCCTTGGCAACCACGTGGCACTAATGTGGGCGGCGAAAGGACGGACGGGTGGCGCCGGAGTACCCCCCCCCCTCGGCAACCACGTGGCACTAATGTGGGTGGCAAAAGGACGGACGGGTGTCGCCGGAATACCCCCCCCCCCTCGGCAACCACGTGGCACTAATGTGGGCGGCAAAAGGATGGACGGGTGGTGCCGGAGTACCCCCTCCCCCTCGGTAACCACGTGGCACTAATGTGGGCAGCAAAAGGACGGACGGGTGGCGCCGGAGTACCCCCCCCTCGGCAACCACGTGGCACTAATGTGGGCGGCAAAAGAACGGACGGGTGGCGCCGGAGTACCCCCCCCCCTCGGCAACCACGTGGCACATATGTGGGCGGCAAAAGGACGGACGGGTGGCGCCGGAGTACCCCCCCCCTCGGCAACCACGTGGCACTAATGTGGGCGGCAAAAGGACGGACGGGTGGCGCCGGAGTACCCCCCCCCTCGGCAACCACGTGGCACTAATGTGGGCGGCTAAAGGACGGACGGGTGGCGCCAGAGTACCCCCCCTCGGCAACCACGTGGCACTAATGTGGGCGGCAAAAGGATGGACGGGTGGAGCCAGAGTACCCCCCCTTGGCTACCACGTCGCACCAATGTGGGCGCCAAAAGGACGGACGGGTGGCGCCGGAGTACCCCCCCCCCTCGGCAACCACATGGCACTAATGTGGGCGGCAAAAGGATGGATGTGTGGCGCCGCAGTACCCCCCCCCCTCGGCAACCACATGGCACTGATGTGGGCGGCAAAAGGACGGACGGGTTGTGCCGGAGTACCCCCCCCCCCTCGGCAACGACGTGGCACTAATGTGGGCGGCAAAAAGACGGACGGGTGGCGCCGGAGTACCCCCCCCCCCTTGGCAACCACGTGGCACTAATGTGGGCGGCAAAAGGACGGACAGGTGGCGCCGGAGTACCCCCCCCCTCGGCAACCACGTGGCACTAATGTGGGCAGCTAAAGGACGGACGGGTGGCGCCGGAGTACTCCCCCCCTCGACAACCACGTGGCACTAATGTGGGCGGCAAAAGGACAGATGGGTGGCGCCGGAGTACCCCCCCTCGGCAACCACGTGGCACAAATGTGGGCGGCAAAAGGACGGACGGGTGGCGCCGGAGTACCCCCTCCCCCTCGGTAACCACGTGGCACTAATGTGGGTGGCAAAAGGACGGACGGGTGGCGCCGGAGTACCCCCCCCCCTCGGCAAACACGTGGCACTAATGTGGGCGGCAAAAGGACGGACAGGTGTCGCCGGAGTACCCCCCCCCCTCGGCAACCACGTGGCACTAATGTGGACGGCAAAAGGACAGACGGGTGGCGCCGGAGTACCCCCCCTCGGCAAAAGGACGGACGGGTGGTGCCGGAGTACCCCCTCCTTGGCAACCACGTGGCACTAATGTGGGCGGAGAAAGGACGGACGGGTGGCGCCGGAGTACCCCCCCCCTCGGCAACCACGTGGCACTAATGTGGGTGGCAAAAGGACGGACGGGTGTCGCCGGAGTACCCCCCCCCCCTCGGCAACCACGTGGCACTAATGTGGGCGGCAAAAGGACAGACGGGTGGCGCCGGAGTACCCCCCCTCGGCAACCACGTGGCACAAATGTGGGCGGCAAAAGGACGGACGGGTGGCGCCGGAGTACACCCTCCCCCTCGGTAACCACGTGGCACTAATGTGGGCAGCAAAAGGACGGACGGGTGGCGCCGGAGTACCCCCCCCCTCGGCAACCACGTGGCACTAATGTGGGCGGCAAAAGAATGGACGGGTGGCGCCGGAGTACCCCCCCCCCCCTCGGCAACCACGTGGCACTAATGTGGGCGGCAAAAGGACGGACGGGTGGCGCCGGAGTACCCCCCCTCGGCAACCACGTGGCACTAATGTGGGCGGCAAAAGGACGGACGGGTGGCGCCGGAGTACCCCCCCCCCCTCGGCAACCACGTGGCACTAATGTGGGCGGCTAAAGGACGGACGGGTGGCGCCAGAGTACCCCCCCCTCGGCAACCACGTGGCACTAATGTGGGCGGCAAAAGGATGGACGGGTGGAGCCAGAGTACCCCCCCCTTGGCTACCACGTCGCACCAATGTGGGCGCCAAAAGGACGGACGGGTGGCGCCGGAGTACCCCCCCCCCCCTCGGCAACCACGTGGCACTAATGTGGCCGGCAAATGGACGGACGGGTGGCGCCGGAGTACCCCCCCTCGGCAACCACGTGGCAGTAATGTGGGCGGCAAAAGGATGGATGTGTGGCGCCGCAGTACCCCCCCCCCTCGGCAACCACATGGCACTGATGTGGGCGGCAAAAGGACGGACGGGTTGTGCCGGAGTACCCCCCCCCCCTCGGCAACGACGTGGCACTAATGTGGGCGGCAAAAAGACGGACGGGTGGCGCCGGAGTACCCCCCCCCTTGGCAACCACGTGGCACTAATGTGGGCGGCAAAAGGACGGACAGGTGGCACCGGAGTACCCCCCCCCCCTCGGCAACCACGTGGCACTAATGTGGGCAGCTAAAGGACGGACGGGTGGCGCCGGAGTACCCCCCCCCCTCGACAACCACGTGGCACTAATGTGGGCGGCAAAAGGACAGACGGGTGGCGCCGGAGTACCCCCCCTCGGCAACCACGTGGCACAAATGTGGGCGGCAAAAGGACGGACGGGTGGCGCCGGAGTACCCCCTCCCCCTCGGTAACCACGTGGCACTAATGTGGGTGGCAAAAGGACGGACGGGTGGCGCCGCAGTACCCCCCCCCCCCTCGGCAACCACGTGGGCACTAATGTGGGCGGCAAAAGGACGGACAGGTGTCGCCGGAGTACCCCCCCCCCTCGGCAACCACGTGGCACTAATGTGGACGGCAAAAGGACAGACGGGTGGCGCCGGAGTACCCCCCCTCGGCAACCACGTGGCACAAATGTGGGCGGCAAAAGGACGGACGGGTGGCGCCGGAGTACCCCCTCCCCCTCGGTAACCACGTGGCACTAATGTAGGTGGCAAAAGGACGGACGGGTGGCGCCGGAGTACCCCCCCCCCACCCCTCGGCAACCACGTGGCACTAATGTGGGCGGCAAAAGGACGGACGGGTGTCGCCGGAGTACCCCCCCCTCGGCAACCACGTGGCACTAATGTGGGCGGCAAAAGGACAGACGGGTGGCGCCGGAGTACCCCCCCTCGGCAACCACGTGGCACAAATGTGGGCGGCAAAAGGACGGACGGGTGGCGCCGGAGTACCCCCTCCCCCTCGGTAACCACGTGGCACTAATGTGGGTGGCAAAAGGACGGACGGGTGGCGCCGGAGTACCCCCCTCGGCAACCACGTGGCACTAATGTGGGCGGCAAAAGGACGGACGGGTGGCGCCGGAGTACCCCCTCCCCCTCGGTAACCACGTGGCACTAATGTGGGTGGCAAAAGGACGGACGGGTGGCGCCGTAGTACCCCCCCCCCCCCTCGGCAACCACGTGGCACTAATGTGGGCGGCAAAAGGACGGACAGGTGTCGCCGGAGTACCCCCCCCCCTCGGCAACCACGTGGCACTAATGTGGGCGGCAAAAGGACAGACGGGTGGCGCCGGAGTACCCCCCCTCGGTAACCACGTGGCACAAATGTGGGCGGCAAAAGGACGGACGGGTGGCGCCGGAGTACCCCCTCCAACTCGGTAACCACGTGGCACTAATGTGGGTGGCAAAAGGACGGACGGGTGGCGCCGGAGTACCCCCCCCTCGGCAACCACGTGGCACTAATGTGGGCGGCAAAAGGACGGACGGGTGGCGCCGGAGTACCCCCCCCCCCTCGGCAACCACGTGGCACTTATGTGGGTGGCAAAAGGACGGACGGGTGGCGCCGGAGTACCCCCCCCCCCGTCGGCAACCACGTGGCACTAATGTGGGCGGCAAAACAACGGACGGGTGGCGCCGGAGTACCCCCCCCCCTCGGCAACCACGTGGCACTAATGTGGGCGGGAAAAGGACGGACGGGTGGCGCCGGAGTACCCCCACTCGGCAACCACGTGGCACAAATGTGGGTGGCAAAAGGACGGGCGGGTGGCGCCGGAGTACCCCCCCCCCCTCGGTAACCACGTGGCACTAATGTTTGCGGTAAAAGGACAGACGGGTGGCACGGAGTACCCCCCCCCCCACGTCAACCACGTGGCACTAATGTGGGCGGCTAAAGGACGGACCGGTGGCGCCAGAGTACCCCTCCCCCTCGGCAACCACGTGGCACTAATGTGGGCGGCAAAAGGATGGATGGGTGGAGCCAGAGTACCCCCCCTTGGCAACCACGTCGCACCAATGTGGGCGGCAAAAGGACGGACGGGTGGCGCCGGAGTACCCCCCCCCTCGGCAACCACGTGGCACTAATGTGGGCGGCAAAAGGACGGACGGGTGGCGCCGGAGTACCCCCCCCCCCCCTCGGCAACCACATGGCACTAATGTGGGCGGCAAAAGGACGGACGGGTGGTGCCGGAGTACCCCCCCCTCGGCAACCACGTGGCACTAATGTGGGCGGCAAAAGGACGGACGGGTTGTGCCGGAGTACCCCCCCCCCTCGGTAACCACGTGGCACTAATGTTTGCGGCAAAAGGACGGACGGGTGGCACGGAGTACCCCCCCCCCCCCCCCCACGTCAACCACGTGGCACTAATGTGGGCGGCAAAAGGACGGACGGGTGGTGCCGGAGTACCCCCCCCTCGGCAACCACGTGGCACTAATGTGGGCGGCAAAAGGATGGACGGGTGGAGCCAGAGTACCCACCCTTGGCTACCACGTCGCACCAATGTGGGCGGCAAAAGGACGGACGGGTGGCGCCGGAGTACCCCCCCCCCTCGGCAACCACGTGGCACTAATGTGGCCGTCAAAAGGACGGACGGGTGGCGCCGGAGTACCCCCCCTCGGCAAACACGTGGCACTAATGTGGGCGGCAAAAGGATGGATGTGTGGCGCCGCAGTACCCCCCCCCTCGGCAACCACATGGCACTGATGTGGGCGGCAAAAGGACGGACGGGTTGTGCCGGAGTACCCCCCCCTCCCTCGGCAACGACGTGGCACTAATGTGGGCGGTAAAAAGACGGACGGGTGGCGCCGGAGTACCCCCCCCCCCCCTTGGCAACCACGTGGCACTAATGTGGGCGGCAAAAGGACGGACGGGTGGCGCCGGAGTACCCCCTCCCCCTCGGTAACCACGTGGCACTAATGTGGGTGGCAAAAGGACGGACGGGTGGCGCCGGAGTACCCCCCCTCGGCAACCACGTGGCACTAATGTGGGCGGCAAAAGGACGGACGGGTGGCACCGGAGTACCCCCCCCCCTCGGCAACCACGTGGCACTTATGTGGGTGGCAAAAGGACGGACGGGTGGCGCCGGAGTACCCCCCCCCCCTCGGCAACCACGTGGCACTAATGTGGGCGGCAAAACAACGGACAGGTGGCGCCGGAGTACCCCCCTCGGCAACCACGTGGCACTAATGTGGGCGGCAAAAGGATGGACGGGTGGAGCCAGAGTACCCACCCTTGGCTACCACGTCGCACCAATGTGGGCGGCAAAAGGACGGACGGGTGGCGCCGGAGTACCCCCCCCCCTCGGCAACCACTTGGCACTAATGTGGCCGTCAAAAGGACGGACGGGTGGCGCCGGAGTACCCCCCCTCGGCAAACACGTGGCACTAATGTGGGCGGCAAAAGGATGGATGTGTGGCGCCGCAGTACCCCCCCCCCCCCCTCGGCAACCACATGCCACTGATGTGGGCGGCAAAAGGACGGACGGGTTGTGCCGGAGTACCCCCCCCCCCTCGGCAACGACGTGGCACTAATGTGGGCGGCAAAAAGACGGACGGGTGGCGCCGGAGTACCCCCCCCCCCTTGGCAACCACGTGGCACTAATGTGGGCGGCAAAAGGACGGACGGGTGGCGCCGGAGTACCCCCGCCCCCCTCGGCAACCACGTGGCACTAATGTGGGCAGCTAAAGGACGGACGGGTGGCGCCGGAGTACCCCCCCCTCGGCAACCACGTGGCACTAATGTGGGCGGCAAAAGGACAGACGGGTGGCGCCGGAGTACCCCCCCTCGGCAACCACGTGGCACAAATGTGGGCGGCAAAAGGACGGACGGGTGGCGCCGGAGTACCCCCTCCCCCTCGGTAACCACGTGGCACTAATGTGGGTGGCAAAAGGACGGACGGGTGGCGCCGGAGTACCGCCCCCCCCTCGGCAACCGCGTGGCACTAATGTGGGCGGCAAAAGGACGGACGGGTGTCGCCGGAGTACCCCCCCCCCCTCGGCAACCACGTGGCACTAATGTGGGCGGCAAAAGGACAGACGGGTGGCGCCGGAGTACCCCCCCTCGGCAACCACGTGGCACAAATGTGGGCGGCAAAAAGACGGACGGGTGGCGCCGGAGTACCCCCCCCCCTTGGCAACCACGTGGCAGTAATGTGGGCATCAAAAGGACGGACGGGTGGTGCCGGAGTACCCCCCCCCCCCTCGGCAACCACGTGGCACTAACGTGGGCAGCTAAAGGACGGACGGGTGGCGCCGGAGTACCCCCCCCCCCTTGGCAACCACGTGGCACTAATGTGGGCGGCAAAAGGACAGACGGGTGGCGCCGGAGTACCCCCCCTCGGCAACCACGTGGCACAAATGTGGGCGGCAAAAGGACGGACGGGTGGCGCCGGAGTACCCCCTCCCCCTCGGTAACCACGTGGCACTAATGTGGGTGGCAAAAGGACGGACGGGTGGCGCCGGAGTACCCCCCCCTCGGCAACCACGTGTCACTAATGTGTCCGGCAAAAGGACGGACGGGTGGCGCCGGAGTACCCCCCCCCCCCTCGGCAACCACGTGTCACTAATGTGGCCGGCAAAAGGACGGACGGGTGGCGCCGGAGTACCCCCCCCTCGGCAACCACGTGGCACTAATGTGGGTGGCAAAAGGACGGACGGGTGGCGCCGGAGTACCCCCCCCCCTCGGAAACCACGTGGCACTAATGTGGGCGGCAAAAGGACGGAAGGGTGTCGTCGGAGTACCCCCCCCCCGCTCGGCAACCACGTGGCACTAATGTGGGCAGCAAAAGGACGGACGGGTGGCACCGGAGTACCCCCCCACCTCGGCAACCACGTGGCACTAATGTGGGCGGCAAAAGGACGGAAGGGTGTCGCCGGAGTACCCCCCCCCTCGGCAACCACGTGGCACTAATGTGGGCAGCAAAAGGACGGACGGGTGGCGCCGGAGTACCCCCACTCGGCAACCACGTGGCACAAATGTGGGCGGCAAAAGGACGGACGGGTGGCGCCGGAGTACCCCCCCCTCGGTAACCACGTGGCACTAATGTGGGCGGCAAAAGGACGGACGGGTGGCGCCGGAGTACCCCCCCCCCCTCGGCAACCACGTGGCACTAATGTGGGCGGCAAAAGGACGGACGGGTGGCGCCGTAGTACCCCCCCCCTCGGCAACCACATGGCACTAATGTGGGCGGCAAAAGGACGGATGGGTGGCGCCGGAGTACCCCCCCTCGGCAGCCACATGGCACTAATGTGGGCGGCAAAAGGATGGACGGGTGGCACCGGAGTACCCCCCCCCTCGGCAACCATGTGGCACTAATGTGGGCGGCAAAAGGACGGACGGGTGGCGCCGGCGTACCCCCCATCGGCAACCACGTGGCACTAATGTGGGCGGCAAAAGGACGGACGGGTGGCGCCGGAGTACCCCCCCCCCCTCGGCAACCATGTGGCACTAATGTGGGAGGCAAAAAAACGGACGGGTGGCGCCGGAGTACCCCCCCCCCCCTCGGCAACCACGTGTCACTAATGTGGACGGCAAAAGGACGGACGGGTGGCGCCGGAGTACCCCCCCCCCTCGGCAACCACGTGGCACTAATATGGGTGGCAAAAGGACGGACGGGTGGCGCCGGAGAACCCCCCCCCCTCGGCAACCACGTGGCACTAATGTGGGCGGCAAAAGGACGGAAGGGTGTCGCCGGAGTACCCCCCTCCCTCGGCAACCACGTGGCACTAATGTGGGAAGCAAAAGGACGGACGGGTGGCGCCGGAGTACACCCCCTCGGCAACCACGTGGCACAAATGTGGGCGGCAAAAGGACGGACGGGTGGCACCGGAGTACCCCCTCCCCCTCGGTAACCACGTGGCACTAATGTGGGTGGCAAAAGGACGGACGGGTGGCGCCGGAGTACCCCCCCCCCCTCGGCAACCACGTGGCACTAATGTGGGAGGCAAAAGGACGGACAGGTGGCGCCGTAGTACCCCCCCCCCTCGGCAACCACATGGCACTAATGTGGGCGGCAAAAGGACGGAAGGGTGGCGCCGGAGTACCACCCCCCCTCGGCAACCACGTGGCACAAATGTGGGCGGCAAAAGGACGGACGGGTGGCGCCGGAGTACCCCCTTCCCCTCGGTAACCACGTGGAACTAATGTGGGTGGCAAAAGGACGGACGGGTGGCGCCGGAGTACCCCCCCCCCTCGGCAACCACGTGTCACTAAGGTGGCCGGCAAAAGGACGGACGGGTGGCGCCGGAGTACCCCCCCACCCCCTCGGCAACCACGTGGCACTAATGTGGGTGGCAAAAGGATGGACGGGTGGCGCCGGAGTACCCCCCCCCCCCTCGGCAACCACGTGGCACTAATGTGGGCGGCAAAAGGACGGAAGGGTGTCGCCGGAGTACCCCCCCCCTCGGCAACCACGTGGCACTAATGTGGGCAGCAAAAGGACGGACGGGTGGCGCCGGAGTACCCCCACTCGGCAACCACGTGGCACAAATGTGGGCGGCAAAAGGACGGACGGGTGGCGCCGGAGTACCCCCCCCCCCTCGGTAACCACGTGGCACTAATGTGGGCATCAAAAGGACGGACGGGTGGCGCCGGAGTACCCCCCCCTCGGCAACCACGTGGCACTAATGTGGGCGGCAAAAGGACGGACGGGTGGCGCCGTAGTACCCCCCCCCCCTCGGCAACCACATGGCACTAATGTGGGCGGCAAAAGGATGGATGGGTGGCGCCGGAGTACCCCCCCTCGGCAGCCACATGGCACTAATGTGGGCGGCAAAAGGATGGACGGGTGGCGCCGGAGTACCCCCCCCCCTCGGCAACCATGTGGCACTAATGTGGGCGGCAAAAGGACGGACGGGTGGCGCCGGAGTACCCCCCCTCGGCAACCACGTGGCACTAATGTGGGCAGCAAAAGGACGGACGGGAGGCGCCGGAGTACCCCCCCCCCTCGGCAACCACGTGGCACTAATGTGGGCGGTGGGCGGCAAAAGGATGGACGGGTGGCGCCGGAGTACCCCCCCCCCCCTCGGCAACCACGTGGCACTAATGTGGGCGGCAAAAGGACGGACGGGTGGCGCCGGAGTACCCCCGCTCGGCAACCACGTGGCACTAATGTGGGCGGCAAAAGGACGGACGGGTGGACCCGGAGTACCCCCCCCCCCGGCAACCACGTGGCACTAATGTGGGCAGCAAAAGGACGGACGGGTGGCGCCGGAGTACAGGCAACCACGTGGCACTAATGTGATCGGCAAAAGGACGGACGGGTGGCGGCAGATTACCCCCCCCCCATCGGCAACCACGTGGCACTAATCTGGGCGGCAAAAGGACGGACGGGTGGCGCCGTAGTACCCCCCCCCCTCGGCAACCACGTGGCACTAATGTGGGCGGCAAAAGGACGGACAGGTGGCGCCGTAGTACCCCCCCCCCCCCCCCCCGCGGCAACCACATGGCACTAATGTGGGCGGCAAAAGGACGGATGGGTGGCGCCGGAGTACCACCCCCCCTCAGCAACCACGTGGCACAAATGTGGGCGGAAAAAGGACGGACGGGTGGCGCCGGAGTACCCCCTCCCCCTCGGTAACCACGTGGAACTAATGTGGGTGGCAAAAGGACGGACGGGTGGCGCCGGAGTACCCCCCCCCCCCCCTCGGCAACCACGTGTCACTAAGGTGGCCGGCAAAAGGACGGACGGGTGGCGCCGGAGTACCCCCCCCCCTCGGCAACCACGTGGCACTAATGTGGGTGGCAAAAGGATGGACGGGTGGCGCCGGAGTACCCCCCCCCTCGGCAACCACGTGGCACTAATGTGGGCGGCAAAAGGACGGAAGGGTGTCGCCGGAGTACCCCCCCCCCTCGGCAACCACGTGGCACTAATGTGGGCAGCAAAAGGACGGACAGGTGGCGCCGGAGTACTACCACTCGGCAACCACGTGGCACAAATGTGGGCGGCAAAAGGACGGACGGGTGGCGCCGGAGTACCCCCCCCCCCCTCGGTAACCACGTGGCACTAATGTGGGCATCAAAAGGACGGACGGGTGGCGCAGGAGTACCCCCCCCCTCGGCAACCACGTGGCACTAATGTGGGCGGCAAAAGGACGGACGGGTGGCGCCGTAGTACCCCCCCCTCGGCAACCACATGGCACTAATGTGGGCGGCAAAAGGACGGAAGGGTGGCGCCGGAGTACCCCCCCTCGGCAGCCACATGGCACTAATGTGGGCGGCAAAAGGATGGACGGGTGGCGCCGGAGTACCCCCCCCCCTCGGCAACCATGTGGCACTAATGTGGGCGGCAAAAGGACGGACGGGTGGCGCCGGAGTACCCCCCCCTCGGCAACCACGTGGCACTAATGTGGGCAGCAAAAGGACGGACGGGTGGCGCCGGAGTACCCCCCCCCCCTCGGCAACCACGTGGCACTAATGTGGGCGGCAAAAGGACGGAAGGGTGTCGCCGGAGTACCCCCCCCCCTCGGCAACCACGTGGCACTAATGTGGGCAGCAAAAGGACGGACGGGTGGCGCCGGAGTACTACCACTCGGCAACCACGTGGCACAAATGTGGGCGGCAAAAGGACAGACGGGTGGCGCCGGAGTACCCCCCCCCCCCCTCGGTAACCACGTGGCACTAATGTGGGCATCAAAAGGACGGACGGGTGGCGCAGGAGTACCCCCCCCCTCGGCAACCACGTGGCACTAATGTGGGCGGCAAAAGGACGGACGGGTGGCGCCGTAGTACCCCCCCCCCTCGGCAACCACATGGCACTAATGTGGGCGGCAAAAGGACGGAAGGGTGGCGCCGGAGTACCCCCCCTCGGCAGCCACATGGCACTAATGTGGGCGGCAAAAGGATGGACGGGTGGCGCCGGAGTACCCCCCCCCCCCCTCGGCAACCATGTGGCACTAATGTGGGAGGCAAAAAAACGGACGGGTGGCGCCGGAGTACCCCCCCCCCCCTCGGCAACCACGTGTCACTAATGTGGACGGCAAAAGGACGGACGGGTGGCGCCGGAGTACCCCCCCCCCTCGGCAACCACGTGGCACTAATATGGGTGGCAAAAGGACGGACGGGTGGCGCCGGAGAACCCCCCCCCCTCGGCAACCACGTGGCACTAATGTGGGCGGCAAAAGGACGGAAGGGTGTCGCCGGAGTACCCCCCTCCCTCGGCAACCACGTGGCACTAATGTGGGAAGCAAAAGGACGGACGGGTGGCGCCGGAGTACACCCCCTCGGCAACCACGTGGCACAAATGTGGGCGGCAAAAGGACGGACGGGTGGCACCGGAGTACCCCCTCCCCCTCGGTAACCACGTGGCACTAATGTGGGTGGCAAAAGGACGGACGGGTGGCGCCGGAGTACCCCCCCCCCCCTCGGCAACCACGTGGCACTAATGTGGGAGGCAAAAGGACGGACAGGTGGCGCCGTAGTACCCCCCCCCCCTCGGCAACCACATGGCACTAATGTGGGCGGCAAAAGGACGGAAGGGTGGCGCCGGAGTACCACCCCCCCTCGGCAACCACGTGGCACAAATGTGGGCGGCAAAAGGACGGACGGGTGGCGCCGGAGTACCCCCTTCCCCTCGGTAACCACGTGGAACTAATGTGGGTGGCAAAGGACGGACGGGTGGCGCCGGAGTACCCCCCCCCCTCGGCAACCACGTGTCACTAAGGTGGCCGGCAAAAGGACGGACGGGTGGCGCCGGAGTACCCCCCCACCCCCTCGGCAACCACGTGGCACTAATGTGGGTGGCAAAAGGATGGACGGGTGGCGCCGGAGTACCCCCCCCCCCCCTCGGCAACCACGTGGCACTAATGTGGGCGGCAAAAGGACGGAAGGGTGTCGCCGGAGTACCCCCCCCCCTCGGCAACCACGTGGCACTAATGTGGGCAGCAAAAGGACGGACGGGTGGCGCCGGAGTACCCCCACTCGGCAACCACGTGGCACAAATGTGGGCGGCAAAAGGACGGACGGGTGGCGCCGGAGTACCCCCCCCCCCCCCCCTCGGTAACCACGTGGCACTAATGTGGGCATCAAAAGGACGGACGGGTGGCGCCGGAGTACCCCCACCCCTCGGCAACCACGTGGCACTAATGTGGGCGGCAAAAGGACGGACGGGTGGCGCCGTAGTACCCCCCCCCCCCTCGGCAACCACATGGCACTAATGTGGGCGGCAAAAGGATGGATGGGTGGCGCCGGAGTACCCCCCCTCGGCAGCCACATGGCACTAATGTGGGCGGCAAAAGGATGGACGGGTGGCGCCGGAGTACCCCCCCCCTCGGCAACCATGTGGCACTAATGTGGGCGGCAAAAGGACGGACGGGTGGCGCCGGAGTACCCCCCCTCGGCAACCACGTGGCACTAATGTGGGCAGCAAAAGGACGGACGGGAGGCGCCGGAGTACCCCCCCCCCCTCGGCAACCACGTGGCACTAATGTGGGCGGTGGGCGGCAAAAGGATGGACGGGTGGCGCCGGAGTACCCCCCCCCCCCTCGGCAACCACGTGGCACTAATGTGGGCGGCAAAAGGACGGACGGGTGGCGCCGGAGTACCCCCGCTCGGCAACCACGTGGCACTAATGTGGGCGGCAAAAGGACGGACGGGTGGACCCGGAGTACCCCCCCCCCCCGGCAACCACGTGGCACTAATGTGGGCAGCAAAAGGACGGACGGGTGGCGCCGGAGTACAGGCAACCACGTGGCACTAATGTGATCGGCAAAAGGACGGACGGGTGGCGGCAGATTACCCCCCCCCCATCGGCAACCACGTGGCACTAATCTGGGCGGCAAAAGGACGGACGGGTGGCGCCGTAGTACCCCCCCCCCTCGGCAACCACGTGGCACTAATGTGGGCGGCAAAAGGACGGACAGGTGGCGCCGTAGTACCCCCCCCCCCCCCCCCGCGGCAACCACATGGCACTAATGTGGGCGGCAAAAGGACGGATGGGTGGCGCCGGAGTACCACCCCCCCTCAGCAACCACGTGGCACAAATGTGGGCGGAAAAAGGACGGACGGGTGGCGCCGGAGTACCCCCTCCCCCTCGGTAACCACGTGGAACTAATGTGGGTGGCAAAAGGACGGACGGGTGGCGCCGGAGTACCCCCCCCCCCTCGGCAACCACGTGTCACTAAGGTGGCCGGCAAAAGGACGGACGGGTGGCGCCGGAGTACCCCCCCCCCTCGGCAACCACGTGGCACTAATGTGGGTGGCAAAAGGATGGACGGGTGGCGCCGGAGTACCCCCCCCCTCGGCAACCACGTGGCACTAATGTGGGCGGCAAAAGGACGGAAGGGTGTCGCCGGAGTACCCCCCCCCCTCGGCAACCACGTGGCACTAATGTGGGCAGCAAAAGGACGGACAGGTGGCGCCGGAGTACTACCACTCGGCAACCACGTGGCACAAATGTGGGCGGCAAAAGGACGGACGGGTGGCGCCGGAGTACCCCCCCCCCCCTCGGTAACCACGTGGCACTAATGTGGGCATCAAAAGGACGGACGGGTGGCGCAGGAGTACCCCCCCCCTCGGCAACCACGTGGCACTAATGTGGGCGGCAAAAGGACGGACGGGTGGCGCCGTAGTACCCCCCCCTCGGCAACCACATGGCACTAATGTGGGCGGCAAAAGGACGGAAGGGTGGCGCCGGAGTACCCCCCCTCGGCAGCCACATGGCACTAATGTGGGCGGCAAAAGGATGGACGGGTGGCGCCGGAGTACCCCCCCCCTCGGCAACCATGTGGCACTAATGTGGGCGGCAAAAGGACGGACGGGTGGCGCCGGAGTACCCCCCCCTCGGCAACCACGTGGCACTAATGTGGGCAGCAAAAGGACGGACGGGTGGCGCCGGAGTACCCCCCCCCCCTCGGCAACCACGTGGCACTAATGTGGGCGGCAAAAGGACGGAAGGGTGTCGCCGGAGTACCCCCCCCCTCGGCAACCACGTGGCACTAATGTGGGCAGCAAAAGGACGGACGGGTGGCGCCGGAGTACTACCACTCGGCAACCACGTGGCACAAATGTGGGCGGCAAAAGGACAGACGGGTGGCGCCGGAGTACCCCCCCCCCCCTCGGTAACCACGTGGCACTAATGTGGGCATCAAAAGGACGGACGGGTGGCGCAGGAGTACCCCCCCCCCCTCGGCAACCACGTGGCACTAATGTGGGCGGCAAAAGGACGGACGGGTGGCGCCGTAGTACCCCCCCCCTCGGCAACCACATGGCACTAATGTGGGCGGCAAAAGGACGGAAGGGTGGCGCCGGAGTACCCCCCCTCGGCAGCCACATGGCACTAATGTGGGCGGCAAAAGGATGGACGGGTGGCGCCGGAGTACCCCCCCCCCCTCGGCAACCATGTGGCACTAATGTGGGCGGCAAAAGGACGGACGGGTGGCGCCGGAGTACCCCCCCTCGGCAACCACGTGGCACTAATGTGGGCAGCAAAAGGACGGACGGGTGGCGCCGGAGTACCCCCCCCCCTCGGCAACCACGTGGCACTAATGTGGGCGGTGGGCGGCAAAAGGATGGACGGGTGGCGCCGGAGTACCCCCCCCCTCGGCAACCACGTGGCACTAATGTGGGCGGCAAAAGGACGGACGGGTGGCGCCGGAGTACCCCCGCTCGGCAACCACGTGGCACTAATGTGGGCGGCAAAAGGACGGACGGGTGGAGCCGGAGTACCCCCCCCCCCCCCCCCGGCAACCACGTGGCACTAATGTGGGCAGCAAAAGGACGGACGGGTGGCGCCGGAGTACAGGCAACCACGTGGCACTAATGTGGGCAGCAAAAGGACGGACGGGTGGCGCCGGAGTACCCCCACTCGGCAACCACGTGGCACAAATGTGGGCGGCAAAAGGACGGACGGGTGGCGCCGGAGTACCCCCCCCCCCCCTCGGTAACCACGTGGCACTAATGTGGGCGGCAAAAGAACGGACGGGTGGCGCCGTAGTACCCCCCCCCCCTCGGCAACCACATGGCACTAATGTGGGCGGCAAAAGGACGGATGGGTGGCGCCGGAGTACCCCCCCCCCTCGGCAGCCACATGGCACTAATGTGGGCGGCAAAAGGATGGACGGGTGGCGCCGGAGTACCCCCCCCCCTCGGCAACCATGTGGCACTAATGTGGGCGGCAAAAGGACGGACGGGTGGCGCCGGAGTACCCCCCCTCGGCAACCACGTGGCACTAATTTGGGCGGCAAAAGGACGGACGGGTGGCGCCGGAGTACCACCCCCCCTCGGCAACCACGTGGCACTAATGTGGGCGGCAAAAGGACGGACGGGTGGCGCCGGAGTACCCCCGCTCGGCAACCACGTGGCACTAATGTGGGCGGCAAAAGGACGGACGGGTGGAGCCGGAGTACCCCCCCCCCCCCCCCCCGGCAACCACGTGGCACTAATGTGGGCAGCAAAAGGACGGACGGGTGGCGCCGGAGTACAGGCAACCACGTGGCACTAATGTGGGCGGCAAAAGGACGGACGGGTGGCGGCAGAGTACCCGCCCCATCAGCAACCACGTGGCACTAATGTGGGCGGCAAAAGGACGGACGGGTGGCGCCGGAGTACCCCCCCCCCCCCCCTCGGCAACCATGTGGCACTAATGTGGGTGGCAAAAAAACGGACGGGTGGCGCCGGAGTACCCCCCCCCCCCCTCGGCAACCACGTGTCACTAATGTGGACGGCAAAAGGACGGACGGGTGGCGCCGGAGTAGCCCCCCCCCCCCTCGGCAACCACGTGGCACTAATATGGGTGGCAAATGGATGGACGGGTGGCGCCGGAGAACCCCCCCCCCTCGGCAACCACGTGGCACTAATGTGGGCGGCAAAAGGACGGAAGGGTGTCGCCGGAGTACCCCCCCTCCCTCGGCAACCACGTGGCACTAATGTGGGCAGCAAAAGGACGGACGGGTGGCGCCGGAGTACCCCCGCTCGGCAACCACGTGGCACAAATGTGGGCGGCAAAAGGACGGACGGGTGGCGCCGGAGTACCCCCTCCCCCTCGGTAACCACGTGGCACTAATGTGGGTGGCAAAAGGACGGACGGGTGGCGCCGGAGTACCCCCCCCCCCCCCCTCGGCAACCACGTGTCACTAATGTGGCCGGCAAAAGGACGGACGGGTGGCGCCGGAGTACCCCCCCCCCTCGGCAACCACGTGGCACTAATGTGGGTGGCAAAAGGACGGACGGGTGGCGCCGGAGTACCCCCCCCCCTCGGCAACCACGTGGCACTAATGTGGGCGGCAAAAGGACGGAAGGGTGTCGCCGGAGTACCCCCGCCCCTCGGCAACCACGTGGCACTAATGTGGTCGGCAAAAGGACGGACGGGTGGCGCCGTAGTACCCCCCCCCCCTCGGCAACCACATGGCACTAATGTGGGCGGCAAAAGGACGGATGGGTGGCGCCGGAGTACCACCCCCCCTCGGCAACCACGTGGCACAAATGTGGGTGGCAAAAGGACGGACGGGTGGCGCCGGAGTACCCCCTCCCCCTCGGTAACCACGTGGCACTAATGTGGGTGGCAAAAGGATGGACGGGTGGCGCCGGAGTACCCCCCCCTCGGCAACCACGTGTCACTAAGGTGGCCGGCAAAAGGACGGACGGGTGGCGCCGGAGTACCCCCCCCCCTCGGCAACCACGTGGAACTAATGTGGGTGGCAAAAGGACGGACGGGTGGCGCCGGAGTACCCCCCCCTCGGCAACCACGTGGCACTAATGTGGGCGGCAAAAGGACGGAAGGGTGTCGCCGGAGTACCCCCCCCCCCTTCGGCAACCACGTGGCACTAATGTGGGCAGCAAAAGGACGGACGGGTGGCGCCGGAGTACCCCCACTCGGCAACCACGTGGCACAAATGTGGGCGGCAAAAGGACGGACGGGTGGCGCCGGAGTACCCCCCCCCCTCGGTAACCACGTGGCACTAATGTGGGCGGCAAAAGAACGGACGGGTGGCGCCGTAGTACCCCCCCCCCCCCTCGGCAACCACATGGCACTAATGTGGGCGGCAAAAGGACGGATGGGTGGCGCCGGAGTACCCCCCCCCCTCGGCAGCCACATGGCACTAATGTGGGCGGCAAAAGGATGGACGGGTGGCGCCGGAGTACCCCCCCCCCCTCGGCAACCATGTGGCACTAATGTGGGCGGCAAAAGGACGGACGGGTGGCGCCGGAGTACCCCCCCTCGGCAACCACGTGGCACTAATTTGGGCGGCAAAAGGACGGACGGGTGGCGCCGGAGTACCACCCCCCCTCGGCAACCACGTGGCACTAATGTGGGCAGCAAAAGGACGGACGGGTGGCGCCGGAGTACCCCCCCCCCTCGGCAACCACGTGGCACTAATGTGGGCGGTGGGCGGCAAAAGGATGGACGGGTGGCGCCGGAGTACCCCCCCCCCTCGGCAACCATGTGGCACTAATGTGGGTGGCAAAAAAACGGACGGGTGGCGCCGGAGTACCCCCCCCCCCTCGGCAACCACGTGTCACTAATGTGGCCGGCAAAAGGACGGACGGGTGGCGCCGGAGTACCCCCCCCCCCTCGGCAACCACGTGGCACTAATGTGGGTGGCAAAAGGACGGACGGGTGGCGCCGGAGAACCCCCCCCCTCCCTCGGCAACCACGTGGCACTAATGTGGGCGGCAAAAGCACGGAAGGGTGTCGCCGGAGTACCCCCCCCTCCCTCGGCAACCACGTGGCACTAATGTGGGCAGCAAAAGGACGGACGGGTGGTGCCGGAGTACCCCCCCCTCCCTCGGCAACCACGTGGCACTAATGTGGGCGGCAAAAGGACGGACGGGTGGTGCCGGAGTACCCCCTCCCCCTCGGTAACCACGTGGCACTAATGTGGGTGGCAAAAGGACGGACGGGTGGCGCCGGAGTACCCCCCCCCTCGGCAACCACGTGTCACTAATGTGGCCGGCAAAAGGACGGACGGGTGGCACCGGAGTACCCCCCCCTCGGCAACCACGTGGCACTAATGTGGGTGGCAAAAGGACGGACGGGTGGCGCCGGAGTACCCCCCCCCCCTCGGCAACCACGTGGCACTAATGTGGGCGGCAAAAGGACGGAAGGGTGTCGCCGGAGTACCTCCCCCCCTCGGCAACCACGTGGCACTAATGTGGGCGGCAAAAGGACGGACGGGTGGCGCCGGAGTACCCCCACTCGGCAACCACGTGGCACAAATGTGGGTGGCAAAAGGACGGACGGGTGGCGCCGGAGTACCCCCCCCCCTCGGTAACCACGTGGCATTAATGTGGGAGGCAAAAGGACGGACGGGTGGCGCCGGAGTACCCCCCCCCCTCGGCAACCACGTGGCACTAATGTGGGCGGCAAAAGGACGGACGGGTGGCGCCGTAGTACCCCCCCCCCCCCTCGGCAACCACATGGCACTAATGTGGGCGGCAAAAGGACGGATGGGTGGCGCCGGAGTACCACCCCCCCTCGGCAACCACGTGGCACTAATGTGGGCAGCAAAAGGACGGACGGGTGGCGCCGGAGTACCACCCCCCCTCGGCAACCACGTGGCACTAATGTGGGCGGCAAAAGGACGGATGGGTGGCGCCGGAGTACCACCCCCCCTCGGCAACCACGTGGCACTAATGTGGGCAGCAAAAGGACGGACGGGTGGCGCCGGAGTACCCCCCCCCTCGGCAACCACGTGGCACTAATGTGGGCGGTGGGCGGCAAAAGGACGGACGGGTGGCGCCGGAGTACCCCCCCCACCCCCTCGGCAACCACGTGGCACTAATGTGGGCGGCAAAAGGACGGACGGGTGGCGCCGGAGTACCCCCGCTCGGCAACCACGTGGCACTAATGTGGGCGGCAAAAGGACGGACGGGTGGAGCCGGAGTACCCCCCCCCCCCCGGCAACCACGTGGCACTAATGTGGGCAGCAAAAGGACGGACGGGTGGCGCCGGAGTACAGGCAACCACGTGGCTCTAATGTGGGCCGCAAAAGGACAGACGGGTGGCGCCGGAGTACCCCCCCCCCCTCGGCAACCATGTGGCACTAATGTGGGTGGCAAAAAAACGGACGGGTGGCGCCGGAGTACCCCCCCCCCCCCTCGGCAACCACGTGTCACTAATGTGGCCGGCAAAAGGACGGACGGGTGGCGCCGGAGTACCCCCCCCCCCCTCGGCAACCACGTGGCACTAATGTGGGTGGCAAAAGGACGGACGGGTGGCGCCGGAGAACCCCCCCCCCCTCGGAAACCACGTGGCAGTAATGTGGGCGGCAAAAGGACGGAAGGGTGTCGCCGGAGTACCCCCCCTCCCTCGGCAACTACGTGGCACTAATGTGGGTAGCAAAAGGACGGATGGGTGGCGCCGGAGTACCCCCCCTCGGCAACCACGTGGCACAAATGTTGGCGGCAAAAGGACGGACGGGTGGCGCCGTAGTACCCCCTCCCCCTCGGTAACCACGTGGCACTAATGTGGGTGGCAAAAGGACGGACGGGTGGCGCCGGAGTACCCCCCCCCCCTCGGCAACCACGTGTCACTAATGTGGCCGGCAAAAGGATGGACGGGTGGCGCCGGAGTACCCCCCCCCCTCGGCAACCACGTGGCACTAATGTGGGTGGCAAAAGGACGGACGGGTGGCGCCGGAGTACCCCCCCCCCCTCGGAAACCACGTGGCACTAATGTGGGCGGCAAAAGGACGGAAGGGTGTCGCCGGAGTACCCCCCCCCCCTCGGCAACCACGTGGCACTAATGTGGGCGGCAAAAGGACGGACGGGTGGCGCCGGAGTACCCCCACTCGGCAACCACGTGGCACAAATGTGGGCGGCAAAAGGACGGACGGGTGGCGCCGGAGTACCCCCCCCCCCCCCCTCGGTAACCACGTGGCATTAATGTGGGAGGCAAAAGGACGGACGGGTGGCGCCGGAGTACCCCCCCCCCCTCGGCAACCACGTGGCACTAATGTGGGCGGCAAAAGGACGGACGGGTGGCGCCGTAGTACCCCCCTCCCTCGGCAACCAGATGGCACTAATGTGGGCGGCAAAAGGACGGATGGGTGGTGCCGGAGTACCACCCCCCTTCGGCAACCACGTGGCACTAATGTGGGCAGCAAAAGGACGGACGGGTGGCGCCGGAGTACCACCCCCCCTCGGCAACCACGTGGCACTAATGTGGGCAGCAAAAGGACGGACGGGTGGCGCCGGAGTACCCCCCCCCCCTCGGCAACCACGTGGCACTAATGTGGGCGGTGGGCGGCAAAAGGATGGACGGGTGGCGCCGGAGTACCCCCCCCCCTCGGCAACCACGTGGCACTAATGTGGGCGGCAAAAGGACGGACGGGTGGCGCCGGAGTACCCCCGCTCGGCAACCACGTGGCACTAATGTGGGCGGCAAAAGGACGGACGGGTGGAGCCGGAGTACCCCCTCCCCCCCGGCAACCACGTGGTAGTAATGTGGGCGGCAAAAGGACGGACGGGTGGCGCCGGAGTACAGGCAACCACGTGGCACTAATGTGGGCGGCAAAAGGACGGACGGGTGGCGGTAGAGTACCCCCCCCCCCCATCGGCAACCACGTGGCACTAATGTGGGCGGCAAAAGGACGGACGGGTGGCGCCGGAGTACCCCCCCCCCCTCGGCAACCATGTGGCACTAATGTGGTTGGCAAAAAAACGGACGGGTGGCGACGGAGTACCCCCCCCCCCTCGGCAACCACGTGTCACTAATGTGGCCGGCAAAAGGACGGACGGGTGGCGCCGGAGTACCCCCCCCCTCGGCAACCACGTGGCACTAATGTGGGTGGCAAAAGGACGGACGGGTGGCGCCGGAGAACCCCCCCCCCTCGGCAACCACGTGGCACTAATGTGGGCGGCAAAAGGACGGAAGGGTGTCGCCGGAGTACACCCCCTCCCTCGGCAACCACGTGGAACTAATGTGGGCAGCAAAAGGACGGACGGGTGGCGCCGGAGTACCCCCCCCTCGGCAACCACGTGGCACAAATGTGGGCGGCAAAAGGACGGACGGGTGGTGCCGGAGTACCCCCTCCCCCTCGGTAACCACGTGGCACTAATGTGGGTGGCAAAAGGACGGACGGGTGGCGCCGGAGTACCCCCCCCCTCGGCAACCACGTGTCACTAATGTGGCCGGCAAAAGGACGGACGGGTGGCGCCGGAGTACCCCCCCCCCCTCGGCAACTACGTGGCACTAATGTGGGTGGCAAAAGGACGGACGGGTGGCGCCGGAGTACCCCCCCCCCTCGGCAACCACGTGGCACTAATGTGGGCGGCAAAAGGACGGAAGGGTGTCGCCGGAGTACCCCCCCCCCCTCGGCAACCACGGGGCACTAATGTGGGCGGCAAAAGGACGGACGGGTGGCGCCGAAGTACCCCCACTCGGCAACCACGTGGCACAAATGTGGGCGGCAAAAGGACGGACGGGTGGCGCCGGAGTACCCCCCCCCCCCTCGGTAACCACGTGGCATTAATGTGGGAGGCAAAAGGACGGACGGGTGGCGACGGAGTACCCCCCCCCCCTCGGCAACCACGTGGCACTAATGTGGGCGGCAAAAGGACGGACGGGTGGCGCCGTAGTACCCCCCCCCCTCGGCAACCACATGGCACTAATGTGGGCGGCAAAAGGACGGATGGGTGGCGCCGGAGTACCACCTCCCCTCGGCAACCACGTGGCACTAATGTGGGCAGCAAAAGGACGGACGGGTGGCGCCGGAGTACCACCCCCCCTCGGCAACCACGTGGCACTAATGTGGGCGGCAAAAGGACGGATGGGTGGCGCCGGAGTACCACCCCCCCTCGGCAACCACGTGGCACTAATGTGGGCCGCAAAAGGACGGACGGGTGGCGCCGGAGTACCCCCCCCCCCCTCGGCAACCACGTGGCACTAATGTGAGCGGTGGGCGGCAAAAGGACGGACGGGTGGCGCCGGAGTACCCCCCACCCCCTCGGCAACCACGTGGCACTAATGTGGGCGGCAAAAGGACGGACGGGTGGCGCCGGAGTACCCCCCCACCCCCTCGGCAACCACGTGGCACTAATGTGGGCGGCAAAAGGACGGACGGGTGGCGCCGGAGTACCCCCGCTCGGCAACCACGTGGCACTAATGTGGGCGGCAAAAGGACGGACGGGTGGAGCCGGAGTACCCCCCCCGGCAACCACGTGGCACTAATGTGGGCAGCAAAAGGACGGACGGGTGGCGCCGGAGTACAGGCAACCACGTGGCTCTAATGTGGGCCGCAAAAGGACGGACGGGTGGCGGCAGAGTACCCCCCCCATCGGCAACCACGTGGCACTAATGTGGGCGGCAAAAGGACAGACGGGTGGCGCCGGAGTACCCCCCCCCCCCCTCGGCAACCATGTGGCACTAATGTGGGTGGCAAAAAAACGGACGGGTGGCGCCGGAGTAGCCCCCCCCCTCGGCTACCACGTGTCACTAATGTGGCCGGCAAAAGGACGGACGGGTGGCGCCGGAGTACCCCCCCCCTCGGCAACCACGTGGCACTAATGTGGGTGGCAAAAGGACGGACGGGTGGCGCCGGAGAACCCCCCCCCCCTCGGAAACCACGTGGCACTAATGTGGGCGGCAAAAGGACGGAAGGGTGTCGCCGGAGTACCCCCCCACCCTCGGCAACCACGTGGCACTAATGTGGGTAGCAAAAGGACGGATGGGTGGCGCCGGAGTACCCCCCCTCGGCAACCACGTGGCACAAATGTGGGCGGCAAAAGGACGGACGGGTGGCGCCGTAGTACCCCCTCCCCCTCGGTAACCATGTGGCACTAATGTGGGTGGCAAAAGGACGGACGGGTGGCGCCGGAGTACCCCCCCCCCCCTCGGCAACCACGTGTCACTAATGTGGCCGGCAAAAGGACGGACGGGTGGCGCCGGAGTACCCCCCCCCCCTCGGCAACCACGTGGCACTAATGTGGGTGGCAAAAGGACGGACGGGTGGCGCCGGAGTACCCCCCCCCCCCTCGGAAACCACGTGGCACTAATGTGGGCGGCAAAAGGACGGAAGGGTGTCGCCGGAGAACCCCCCCCCTCGGCAACCACGTGGCACTAATGTGGGCGGCAAAAGGACGGACGGGTGGCGCCGGAGTACCCCTGCTCGGCAACCACGTGGCACTAATGTGGGCGGCAAAAGGACGGACGGGTGGAGCCGGACTACCACCCCCCCCCCGGCAACCACGTGGCACTAATGTGGGCAGCAAAAGGACGGACGGGTGGCGCCGGAGTACAGGCAACCACGTGGCACTAATGTGGGCCGCAAAAGGACGGACGGGTGGCGGCAGAGTACCCCCCCCCCCATCGGCAACCACGTGGCACTAATGTGGGCGGCAAAAGGACGGATGGGTGGCGCCGGAGTACCCCCCCCCCCTCGGCAACCATGTGGCACTAATGTGGGTGGCAAAAAAACGGACGGGTGGCGCCGGAGTACCCCCCCCCCCCTCGGCAACCACGTGTCACTAATGTGGCCGGCAAAAGGACGGACGGGTGGCGCCGGAGTACCCCCCCCCCCCCTCGGCAACCACGTTGCACTAATGTGGGTGGCAAAAGGACGGACGGGTGGCGCCGGAGAACCCCCCCCCCTCGGCAACCACGTGGCACTAATGTGGGTGGCAAAAGGACGGAAGGGTGTCGCCGGAGTACCCCCCCCTCCCTCGGCAACCACGTGGCACTAATGTGGGTAGCAAAAGGACGGATGGGTGGCGCCGGAGTACCCCCCCTCGGCAACCACGTGGCACAAATGTGGGCGGCAAAAGGACGGACGGGTGGCGCCGTAGTACCCCCTCCCCCTCGGTAACCACGTGGCACTAATGTGGGTGGCAAAAGGACGGACGGGTGGCGCCGGAGTACCCCCCCCCTCGGCAACCACGTGTCACTAATGTGGCCGGCAAAAGGACGGACGGGTGGCGCCGGAGTACCCCCCCCCCTCGGCAACCACGTGGCACTAATGTGGGTGGCAAAAGGACGGACGGGTGGCGCCGGAGTACCCCCCCCCTCGGAAACCACGTGGCACTAATGTGGGCGGCAAAAGGACGGAAGGGTGTCGCCGGAGTACCCCCCCCCCCCCTCGGCAACCACGTGGCACTAATGTGGGCGGCAAAAGGACGGACGGGTGGCGCCGGAGTACCCCCACTCGGCAACCACGTGGCACAAATGTGGGCGGCAAAAGGACGGACGGGTGGCGCCGGAGTACCCCCCCCCCCTCGGTAACCACGTGGCATTAATGTGGGAGGCAAAAGGACGGACGGGTGGCGCCGGAGTACCCCCCCCCCCCTCGGCAACCACGTGGCACTAATGTGGGCGGCAAAAGGACGGACGGGTGGCGCCGTAGTACCCCCCCCTCGGCAACCACATGGCACTAATGTGGGCGGCAAAAGGACGGATGGGTGTTGCCGGAGTACCACCCCCCTTCGGCAACCACGTGGCACTAATGTGGGCAGCAAAAGGACGGACGGGTGGCGCCGGAGTACCACCCCCCCTCGGCAACCACGTGGCACTAATGTGGGCAGCAAAAGGACGGACGGGTGGCGCCGGAGTACCCCCCCCCCCTCGGCAACCACGTGGCACTAATGTGGGCGGTGGGCGGCAAAAGGATGGACGGGTGGCGCCGGAGTACCCCCCCCCCTCGGCAACCACGTGGCACTAATGTGGGCGGCAAAAGGACGGACGGGTGGCGCCGGAGTACCCCCGCTCGGCAACCACGTGGCACTAATGTGGGCGGCAAAAGGACGGACGGGTGGAGCCGGAGTACCCCCTCCCCCCCGGCAACCACGTGGCAGTAATGTGGGCAGCAAAAGGACGGACGGGTGGCGCCGGAGTACAGGCAACCACGTGGCACTAATGTGGGCGGCAAAAGGACGGACGGGTGGCGGCAGAGTACCCCCCCCCATCGGCAACCACGTGGCACTAATGTGGGCGGCAAAAGGACGGACGGGTGCCGCCGGAGTACCCCCCCCCCCCTCGGCAACCGTGTGGCACTAATGTGGGTGGCAAAAAAACGGACGGGTGGCGACGGAGTACCCCCCCCCCCCTCGGCAACCATGTGTCACTAATGTGGCCGGCAAAAGGACGGCCGGGTGGCACCGGAGTACCCCCCCCCCCCTCGGCAACCACGTGGCACTAATGTGGGTGGAAAAAGGACGGACGGGTGGCGCCGGAGAACCCCCCCCCCCCCTCGGCAACCACGTGGCACTAATGTGGGCGGCAAAAGGACGGAAGGGTGTCGCCGGAGTACACCCCCTCCCTCGGCAACCACGTGGCACTAATGTGGGCAGCAAAAGGACGGACGGGTGGCGCCGGAGTACCCCCCCTCGGCAACCACGTGGCACAAATGTGGGCGGCAAAAGGACGGACGGGTGGTGCCGGAGTACCCCCTCCCCCTCGGTAACCACGTGGCACTAATGTGGGTGGCAAAAGGACGGACGGGTGGCGCCGGAGTACCCCCCCCCTCGGCAACCACGTGTCACTAATGTGGCCGGCAAAAGGACGGACGGGTGGCGCCGGAGTACCCCCCCCCCTCGGCAACCACGTGGCACTAATGTGGGTGGCAAAAGGACGGACGGGTGGCGCCGGAGTACCCCCCCCTCGGCAACCACGTGGCACTAATGTGGGCGGCAAAAGGACGGAAGGGTGTCGCCGGAGTACCCCCCCCCTCGGCAACCACGTGGCACTAATGTGGGCGGCAAAAGGACGGACGGGTGGCGCCGAAGTACCCCCACTCGGCAACCACGTGGCACAAATGTGGGCGGCAAAAGGACGGACGGGTGGCGCCGGAGTACCCCCCCCCCTCGGTAACCACGTGGCATTAATGTGGGAGGCAAAAGGACGGACGGGTGGCGCCGGAGTACCCCCCCCTCGGCAACCACGTGGCACTAATGTGGGCGGCAAAAGGACGGACGGGTGGCGCCGTAGTACCCCCCCCCCTCGGCAACCACATGGCACTAATGTGGGCGGCAAAAGGACGGATGGGTGGCACCGGAGTACCACCTCCCCTCGGCAACCACGTGGCACTAATGTGGGCAGCAAAAGGACGGACGGGTGGCGCCGGAGTACCACCCCCCCTCGGCAACCACGTGGCACTAATGTGGGCGGCAAAAGGACGGATGGGTGGCGCCGGAGTACCACCCCCCCTCGGCAACCACGTGGCACTAATGTGGGCCGCAAAAGGACGGACGGGTGGCGCCGGAGTACCCCCCCCCCTCGGCAACCACGTGGCACTAATGTGGGCGGTGGGCGGCAAAAGGACGGACGGGTGGCGCCGGAGTACCCCCCACCCCCTCGGCAACCACGTGGCACTAATGTGGGCGGCAAAAGGACGGACGGGTGGCGTCGGAGTACCCCCCCCCCCTCGGCAACCACGTGTCACTAATGTGGCCGGCAAAAGGACGGACGGGTGGCGCCGGAGTACCCCCCCCCCCCCCCTCGGCAACCACGTTGCACTAATGTGGGTGGCAAAAGGACGGACGGGTGGCGCCGGAGAACCCCCCCCCCTCGGCAACCACGTGGCACTAATGTGGGTGGCAAAAGGACGGAAGGGTGTCGCCGGAGTACCCCCCCCTCCCTCGGCAACCACGTGGCACTAATGTGGGTAGCAAAAGGACGGATGGGTGGCGCCGGAGTACCCCCCCTCGGCAACCACGTGGCACAAATGTGGGCGGCAAAAGGACGGACGGGTGGCGCCGTAGTACCCCCTCCCCCTCGGTAACCACGTGGCACTAATGTGGGTGGCAAAAGGACGGACGGGTGGCGCCGGAGTACCCCCCCCCCTCGGCAACCACGTGTCACTAATGTGGCCGGCAAAAGGACGGACGGGTGGCGCCGGAGTACCCCCCCCCCCCTCGGCAACCACGTGGCACTAATGTGGGTGGCAAAAGGACGGACGGGTGGCGCCGGAGTACCCCCCCCCTCGGAAACCACGTGGCACTAATGTGGGCGGCAAAAGGACGGAAGGGTGTCGCCGGAGTACCCCCCCCCCCTCGGCAACCACGTGGCACTAATGTGGGCGGCAAAAGGACGGACGGGTGGCGCCGGAGTACCCCCACTCGGCAACCACGTGGCACAAATGTGGGCGGCAAAAGGACGGACGGGTGGCGCCGGAGTACCCCCCCCCCCTCGGTAACCACGTGGCATTAATGTGGGAGGCAAAAGGACGGACGGGTGGCGCCGGAGTACCCCCCCCCCCTCGGCAACCACGTGGCACTAATGTGGGCGGCAAAAGGACGGACGGGTGGCGCCGTAGTACCCCCCCCTCGGCAACCACATGGCACTAATGTGGGCGGCAAAAGGACGGATGGGTGTTGCCGGAGTACCACCCCCCTTCGGCAACCACGTGGCACTAATGTGGGCAGCAAAAGGACGGACGGGTGGCGCCGGAGTACCACCCCCCCTCGGCAACCACGTGGCACTAATGTGGGCAGCAAAAGGACGGACGGGTGGCGCCGGAGTACCCCCCCCCCCCCTCGGCAACCACGTGGCACTAATGTGGGCGGTGGGCGGCAAAAGGATGGACGGGTGGCGCCGGAGTACCCCCCCCCCCTCGGCAACCACGTGGCACTAATGTGGGCGGCAAAAGGACGGACGGGTGGCGCCGGAGTACCCCCGCTCGGCAACCACGTGGCACTAATGTGGGCGGCAAAAGGACGGACGGGTGGAGCCGGAGTACCCCCTCCCCCCCGGCAACCACGTGGCAGTAATGTGGGCAGCAAAAGGACGGACGGGTGGCGCCGGAGTACAGGCAACCACGTGGCACTAATGTGGGCGGCAAAAGGACGGACGGGTGGCGGCAGAGTACCCCCCCCCATCGGCAACCACGTGGCACTAATGTGGGCGGCAAAAGGACGGACGGGTGCCGCCGGAGTACCCCCCCCCCTCGGCAACCGTGTGGCACTAATGTGGGTGGCAAAAAAACGGACGGGTGGCGACGGAGTACCCCCCCCCCCCTCGGCAACCATGTGTCACTAATGTGGCCGGCAAAAGGACGGCCGGGTGGCACCGGAGTACCCCCCCCCCCCCCTCGGCAACCACGTGGCACTAATGTGGGTGGAAAAAGGACGGACGGGTGGCGCCGGAGAACCCCCCCCCCCTCGGCAACCACGTGGCACTAATGTGGGCGGCAAAAGGACGGAAGGGTGTCGCCGGAGTACACCCCCTCCCTCGGCAACCACGTGGCACTAATGTGGGCAGCAAAAGGACGGACGGGTGGCGCCGGAGTACCCCCCCTCGGCAACCACGTGGCACAAATGTGGGCGGCAAAAGGACGGACGGGTGGTGCCGGAGTACCCCCTCCCCCTCGGTAACCACGTGGCACTAATGTGGGTGGCAAAAGGACGGACGGGTGGCGCCGGAGTACCCCCCCCCTCGGCAACCACGTGTCACTAATGTGGCCGGCAAAAGGACGGACGGGTGGCGCCGGAGTACCCCCCCCCCCTCGGCAACCACGTGGCACTAATGTGGGTGGCAAAAGGACGGACGGGTGGCGCCGGAGTACCCCCCCCCTCGGCAACCACGTGGCACTAATGTGGGCGGCAAAAGGACGGAAGGGTGTCGCCGGAGTACCCCCCCCCTCGGCAACCACGTGGCACTAATGTGGGCGGCAAAAGGACGGACGGGTGGCGCCGAAGTACCCCCACTCGGCAACCACGTGGCACAAATGTGGGCGGCAAAAGGACGGACGGGTGGCGCCGGAGTACCCCCCCCCCTCGGTAACCACGTGGCATTAATGTGGGAGGCAAAAGGACGGACGGGTGGCGCCGGAGTACCCCCCCCTCGGCAACCACGTGGCACTAATGTGGGCGGCAAAAGGACGGACGGGTGGCGCCGTAGTACCCCCCCCCCTCGGCAACCACATGGCACTAATGTGGGCGGCAAAAGGACGGATGGGTGGCACCGGAGTACCACCTCCCCTCGGCAACCACGTGGCACTAATGTGGGCAGCAAAAGGACGGACGGGTGGCGCCGGAGTACCACCCCCCCTCGGCAACCACGTGGCACTAATGTGGGCGGCAAAAGGACGGATGGGTGGCGCCGGAGTACCACCCCCCCTCGGCAACCACGTGGCACTAATGTGGGCCGCAAAAGGACGGACGGGTGGCGCCGGAGTACCCCCCCCCCCTCGGCAACCACGTGGCACTAATGTGGGCGGTGGGCGGCAAAAGGACGGACGGGTGGCGCCGGAGTACCCCCCACCCCCTCGGCAACCACGTGGCACTAATGTGGGCGGCAAAAGGACGGACGGGTGGCGTCGGAGTACCCCCGCTCGGCAACCACATGGCACTAATGTGGGCGGCAAAAGGACGGACGGGTGGAGCCGGAGTACCCCCCCCCCCCCCCCCCGGCAACCACGTGGCACTAATGTGGGCAGCAAAAGGACGGACGGGTGGCGCCGGAGTACAGGCAACCACGTGGCACTAATGTGGGCCGCAAAAGGACGGACGGGTGGCGGCAGAGTACCCCCCCCATCGGCAACCACGTGGCACTAATGTGGGCGGCAAAAGGACGGACGGGTGGCGCCGGAGTACCCCCCCCCCCTCGGCAACCATGTGGCACTAATGTGGGTGGCAAAAAAACGGACGGGTGGCGCCGGAGTACCCCCCCCCCTCGGCAACCACGTGTCACTAATGTGGCCGGCAAAAGGACGGACGGGTGGCGCCGGAGTACCCCCCCCCCCTCGGCAACCACGTGGCACTAATGTGGGTGGCAAAAGGACGGACGGGTGGCGCCGGAGAACCCCCCCTCCCTCGGCAACCACGTGGCACTAATGTGGGCGGCAAAAGCACGGAAGGGTGTCGCCGGAGTACCCCCCCTCCCTCGGCAACCACGTGGCACTAATGTGGGCAGCAAAAGGACGGACGGGTGGCGCCGGAGTACCCCCCCTCGGCAACCACGTGGCACAAATGTGGGCGGCAAAAGGACGGACGGGTGGTGCCGGAGTACCCCCTCCCCCTCGGTAACCACGTGGCACTAATGTGGGTGGCAAAAGGACGGACGGGTGGCGCCGGAGTACCCCCCCCCCTCGGCAACCACGTGTCACTAATGTGGCCGGCAAAAGGACGGACGGGTGGCACCGGAGTACCCCCCCCCCCTCGGCAACCACGTGGCACTAATGTGGGTGGCAAAAGGACGGACGGGTGGCGCCGGAGTACCCCCCCCCCCCTCGGCAACCACGTGGCACTAATGTGGGCGGCAAAAGGACGGAAGGGTGTCGCCGGAGTACCTCCCCCCCTCGGCAACCACGTGGCACTAATGTGGGCGGCAAAAGGACGGACGGGTGGCGCCGGAGTACCCCCACTCAGCAACCACGTGGCACAAATGTGGGTGGCAAAAGGACGGACGGGTGGCGCCGGAGTACCCCCCCCCCCTCGGTAACCACGTGGCATTAATGTGGGAGGCAAAAGGACGGACGGGTGGCGCCGGAGTACCCCCCCCCCTCGGCAACCACGTGGCACTAATGTGGGCGGCAAAAGGACGGACGGGTGGCGCCGTAGTACCCCCCCCCCCTCGGCAACCACATGGCACTAATGTGGGCGGCAAAAGGACGGATGGGTGGCGCCGGAGTACCACCCCCCCTCGGCAACCACGTGGCACTAATGTGGGCAGCAAAAGGACGGACGGGTGGCGCCGGAGTACCACCCCCCCTCGGCAACCACGTGGCACTAATGTGGGCGGCAAAAGGACGGATGGGTGGCGCCGGAGTACCACCCCCCCTCGGCAACCACGTGGCACTAATGTGGGCAGCAAAAGGACGGACGGGTGGCGCCGGAGTACCCCCCCCCCCGCCTCGGCAACCACGTGGCACTAATGTGGGCGGTGGGCGGCAAAAGGACGGACGGGTGGCGCCGGAGTACCCCCCCCACCCCCTCGGCAACCACGTGGCACTAATGTGGGCGGCAAAAGGACGGACGGGTGGCGCCGGAGTACCCCCGCTCGGCAACCACGTGGCACTAATGTGGGCGGCAAAAGGACGGACGGGTGGAGCCGGAGTACCCCCCCCCCCCCGGCAACCACGTGGCACTAATGTGGGCAGCAAAAGGACGGACGGGTGGCGCCGGAGTACAGGCAACCACGTGGCTCTAATGTGGGCCGCAAAAGGACGGACGGGTGGCGGCAGAGTACCCCCCCCCATCGGCAACCACGTGGCACTAATGTGGGCGGCAAAAGGACAGACGGGTGGCGCCGGAGTACCCCCCCCCCCCCCCCCTCGGCAACCATGTGGCACTAATGTGGGTGGCAAAAAAACGGACGGGTGGCGCCGGAGTACCCCCCCCCCTCGGCAACCACGTGTCAGTAATGTGGCCGGCAAAAGGACGGACGGGTGGCGCCGGAGTACCCCCCCCCCCCTCGGCAACCACGTGGCACTAATGTGGGTGGCAAAAGGACGGACGGGTGGCGCCGGAGAACCCCCCCCCCCTCGGAAACCACGTGGCACTAATGTGGGCGGCAAAAGGACGGAAGGGTGTCGCCGGAGTACCCCCCCCTCCCTCGGCAACCACGTGGCACTAATGTGGGTAGCAAAAGGACGGATGGGTGGCGCCGGAGTACCCCCCCTCGGCAACCACGTGGCACAAATGTGGGCGGCAAAAGGACGGACGGGTGGCGCCGTAGTACCCCCTCCCCCTCGGTAACCACGTGGCACTAATGTGGGTGGCAAAAGGACGGACGGGTGGCGCCGGAGTACCCCCCCCCCTCGGCAACCACGTGGCACTAATGTGGCCGGCAAAAGGACGGACGGGTGGCGCCGGAGTACCCCCCCCCTCGGCAACCACGTGGCACTAATGTGGGTGGCAAAAGGACGGACGGGTGGCGCCGGAGTACCCCCCCCCCCCTCGGAAACCACGTGGCACTAATGTGGGCGGCAAAAGGACGGAAGGGTGTCGCCGGAGTACCCCCCCCCCTCGGCAACCACGTGGCACTAATGTGGGCGGCAAAAGGACGGACGGGTGGCGCCGGAGTACCCCCACTCGGCAACCACGTGGCACAAATGTGGGCGGCAAAAGGACGGACGGGTGGCGCCGGAGTACCCCCCCCTCGGTAACCACGTGGCATTAATGTGGGAGGCAAAAGGACGGACGGGTGGCGCCGGAGTACCCCCCCCCCCCCCTCGGCAACCACGTGGCACTAATGTGGGCGGCAAAAGGACGGACGGGTGGCGCCGTAGTACCCCCCCCCTCGGCAACCACATGGCACTAATGTGGGCGGCAAAAGGACGGATGGGTGGTGCCGGAGTACCACCCCCCTTCGGCAACCACGTGGCACTAATGTGGGCAGCAAAAGGACGGACGGGTGGCGCCGGAGTACCACCCCCCCTCGGCAACCACGTGGCACTAATGTGGGCGGCAAAAGGACGGATGGGTGGCGCCGGAGTACCACCCCCCCTCGGCAACCACGTGGCACTAATGTGGGCAGCAAAAGGACGGACGGGTGGCGCCGGAGTACCCCCCCCCCTCGGCAACCACGTGGCACTAATGTGGGCGGTGGGCGGCAAAAGGACGGACGGGTGGCGCCGGAGTACCCCCCCCCCCCTCGGCAACCACGTGGCACTAATGTGGGCGGCACAAGGACGGACGGGTGGCGCCGGAGTACCCCCGCTCGGCAACCACGTGGCACTAATGTGGGCGGCAAAAGGACGGACGGGTGGAGCCGGAGTACCCCCCCCCCCGGCAACCACGTGGCACTAATGTGGGCGGCAAAAGGACGGACGGGTGGCGGCAGAGTACCCCCCCCCCATCGGCAACCACGTGGCACTAATGTGGGCGGCAAAAGGACGGACGGGTGGCGCCGGAGTACCCCCCCCCCTCGGCAACCATGTGGCACTAATGTGGGTGGCAAAAAAACGGACGGGTGGCGCCGGAGTACCCCCCCCCTCGGCAACCACGTGTCACTAATGTGGCCGGCAAAAGGACGGACGGGTGGCGCCGGAGTACCCCCCCCCCCTCGGCAACCACGTGGCACTAATGTGGGTGGCAAAAGGAAGGACGGGTGGCGCCGGAGAACCCCCCCCCCCTCGGAAACCACGTGGCACTAATGTGGGCGGCAAAAGGACGGAAGGGTGTCGCCGGAGTACCCCCCCTCCCTCGGCAACCACGTGGCACTAATGTGGGTAGCAAAATGTCGGATGGGTGGCGCCGGAGTACCCCCCCTCGGCAACCACGTGGCACAAATGTGGGCGGCAAAAGGACGGACGGGTGGCGCCGTAGTACCCCCTCCCCCTCGGTAATCACGTGGCACTAATGTGGGAGGCAAAACGACGGACGGGTGGCGCCGGAGTACCCCTCCCCCTCGGCAACCACGTGTCACTAATGTGGCCGGCAAAAGGACGGACAGGTGGCGCCGGAGTACCCCCCCCCCTCGGCAACCTAGTGGCACTAATGTGGGTGGCAAAAGGACGGACGGGTGGCGCCGGAGTACCCCCCCCTCGGCAACCACGTGGCACTAATGTGGGCGGCAAAAGGACGGAAGGGTGTCGCCGGAGTACCCTCCCCCCCTCGGCAACCACGTGGCACTAATGTGGGCGGCAAAAGGACGGACGGGTGGCGCCGGAGTACCCCCACTCGGCAACCACGTGGCACAAATGTGGGCGGCAAAAGGACGGACGGGTGGCGCCGGAGTACCCCCCCCCCCCTCGGTAACCACGTGGCACTAATGTGGGCGGCAAAAGGACGGACGGGTGGCGCCGGAGTACCCCCCCCCTCGGCAACCACGTGGCACTAATGTGGGCGGCAAAAGGACGGACGGGTGGCGCCGTAGTACCCCCCCCCTCGGCAACCACATGGCACTAATGTGGGCGGAAAAAGGACGGATGGGTGGCGCCGGAGTACCACCCCCCCTCGGCAACCACGTGGCACAAATGTGGGCGGCAAAAGGACGGACGGGTGGGGCCGGAGTACCCCCTCCCCCTCGGTAACCACGTGGCACTAATGTGGGTGGCAAAAGGACGGACGGGTGGCGCCAGAGTACCACCCCCCCCTCGGCAACCACGTGTCACTAAGGTGGCCGGCAAAAGGACGGACGGGTGGCGCCGGAGTACCCCCCCCCCCCCTCGGCAACCACGTGGCACTAATGTGGGTGGCAAAAGGACGGAAGGGTGTCGCCGGAGTACCCCCCCCCCTCGGCAACCACGTGGCACTAATGTGGGCAGCAAAAGGACGGACGGGTGGCGCCGGAGTACCCCCACTCGGCAACCACGTGGCACAAATGTGGGCGGCAAAAGGACGGACGGGTGGCGCCGGAGTACCCCCCCCCCCTCGGTAACCACGTGGCACTAATGTGGGCGGCAAAAGGACGGACGGGTGGCGCCGGAGTACCCCCCCCCCCCTCGGCAACCACGTGGCACTAATGTGGGCGGCAAAAGGACGGACGGGTGGCGCCGTAGTACCCCCCCCCTCGGCAACCACATGGCACTAATGTGGGCGGCAAAAGGACGGATGGGTGGCGCCGGAGTACCCCCCCCCCCTCGGCAGCCACATGGCACTAATGTGGGCGGCAAAAGGATGGACGGGTGGCGCCGGAGTACCCCCCCCCCCTCGGCAACCATGTGGCACTAATGTGGGCGGCAAAAGGACGGACGGGTGGCGCCGGAGTACCCCCCCTCGGCAACCACATGGCACTAATGTGGGCGGCAAAAGGACGGACGGGTGGCGCCGGAGTACCCCCTGCCCCTCGGTAACCACGTGGCACTAATGTGGGTGGCAAAAGGATGGACGGGTGGCGCCGGAGTACCCCCCCCCTCGGCAACCACGTGTCACTAATGTGGCCGGCAAAAGGACGGACGGGTGGCGCCGGAGTACCCCCCCCTTCGGCAACCACGTGGCACTAATGTGGGTGGCAAAAGGACGGACGGGTGGCGCCGGAGTACCCCCTCCCCCTCGGCAACCACGTGGCACTAATGTGGGCGGCAAAAGGACGGAAGGGTGTCGCCAGAGTACCCCCCCCCCTCGGCAACCACGTGGCACTAATGTGGGCGGCAAAAGGACGGACGGGTGGCGCCGGAGTACCCCCACTCGGCAACCACGTGGCACAAATGTGGGCGGCAAAAGGACGGACGGGTGGCGCCGGAGTACCCCCCCCCCTCGGTAACCACGTGGCATTAATGTGGGCGGCAAAAGGACGGACGGGTGGCGCCGGAGTACCCCCCCCCCTCGGCAACCACGTGGCACTAATGTGGGCGGCAAAAGGACGGACGGGTGGCGCCGTAGTACCCCCCCCCCTCGGCAACCACATGGCACTAATGTGGGCGGCAAAAGGACGGATGGGTCGCGCCGGAGTACCACCCCCCCTCGGCAACCACGTGGCACTAATGTGGGCAGCAAAAGGACGGACGGGTGGCGCCGGAGTACCACCCCCCCTCGGCAACCACGTGGCACTAATGTGGGCGGCAAAAGGACGGATGGGTGGCGCCGGAGTACCACCCCCCCTCGGCAACCACGTGGCACTAATGTGGGCAGCAAAAGGACGGACGGGTGGCGCCGGAGTACCCCCCCCCTCGGCAACCACGTGGCACTAATGTGGGTGGTGGGCGGCAAAAGGACGGACGGGTGGCGCCGGAGTACCCCCCCCCCCTCGGCAACCACGTGGCACTAATGTGGGCGGCAAAAGGACGGACGGGTGGCGCCGGAGTACCCCTGCTCGGCAACCACGTGGCACTAATGTGGGCGGCAAAAGGACGGACGGGTGGAGCCGGACTACCACCCCCCCCCCCCCGGCAACCACGTGGCACTAATGTGGGCAGCAAAAGGACGGACGGGTGGCGCCGGAGTACAGGCAACCACGTGGCACTAATGTGGGCCGCAAAAGGACGGACGGGTGGCGGCAGAGTACCCCCCCCCATCGGCAACCACGTGGCACTAATGTGGGCGGCAAAAGGACGGACGGGTGGCGCCGGAGTACCCCCCCCCCTCGGCAACCATGTGGCACTAATGTGGGTGGCAAAAAAACGGACGGGTGGCGCCGGAGTACCCCCCCCCCTCGGCAACCACGTGTCACTAATGTGGCCGGCAAAAGGACGGACGGGTGGCGCCGGAGTACCCCCCCCCCCTCGGCAACCACGTTGCACTAATGTGGGTGGCAAAAGGACGGACGGGTGGCGCCGGAGAACCCCCCCCCCCCTCGGAAACCACGTGGCACTAATGTGGGCGGCAAAAGGACGGAAGGGTGTCGCCGGAGTACCCCCCCCCTCCCTCGGCAACCACGTGGCACTAATGTGGGCAGCAAAAGGACGGATGGGTGGCGCCGGAGTACCCCCCCCCCTCGGCAACCACGTGGCACAAATGTGGGCGGCAAAAGGACGGACGGGTGGCGCCGTAGTACCCCCTCCCCCTCGGTAACCACGTGGCACTAATGTGGGTGGCAAAAGGTCGGACGGGTGGCGCCGGAGTACCCCCCCCCCCTCGGCAACCACGTGTCACTAATGTGGCCGGCAAAAGGACGGACGGGTCGCGCCGGAGTACCCCCCCCCCCCCCTCGGCAACCACGTGGCACTAATGTGGGTGGCAAAAGGACGGACGGGTGGCGCCGGAGTACCCCCCCCCCTCGGCAACCACGTGGCACTAATGTGGGCGGCAAAAGGACGGAAGGGTGTCGCCGGAGTACCCCCCCCCCCTCGGCAACCACGTGGCACTAATGTGGGCGGCAAAAGGACGGACGGGTGGCGCCGGAGTACCCCCACTCGGCAACCACGTGGCACAAATGTGGGCGGCAAAAGGACGGAAGGGTGTCGCCGGAGTACCCCCCCCCCCCCCCTCGGCAACCACGTGGCACTAATGTGGGCGGCACAAGGACGGACGGGTGGCGCCGGAGTACCCCCGCTCGGCAACCACGTGGCACTAATGTGGGCGGCAAAAGGACGGACGGGTGGAGCCAGAGTACCCCCCCCCCCCCCCGGCAACCACGTGGCACTAATGTGGGCGGCAAAAGGACGGACGGGTGGCGGCAGAGTACCCCCCCCCCCCCATCGGCAACCACGTGGCACTAATGTGGGCGGCAAAAGGATGGACGGGTGGCGCCGGAGTACCCCCCCCCCTCGGCAACCATGTGGCACTAATGTGGGTGGCAAAAAAACGGACGGGTGGCGCCGGAGTACCCCCCCCCCCTCGGCAACCACGTGTCACTAATGTGGCCGGCAAAAGGACGGACGGGTGGCGCCGGAGTACCCCCCCCCCTCGGCAACCACGTGGCACTAATGTGGGTGGCAAAAGGAAGGACGGGTGGCGCCGGAGAACCCCCCCCCCCCTCGGAAACCACGTGGCACTAATGTGGGCGGCAAAAGGACGGAAGGGTGTCGCCGGAGTACCCCCCCCTCCCTCGGCAACCACGTGGCACTAATGTGGGTAGCAAAATGTCGGATGGGTGGCGCCGGAGTACCCCCCCTCGGCAACCACGTGGCACAAATGTGGGCGGCAAAAGGACGGACGGGTGGCGCCGTAGTACCCCCTCCCCCTCGGTAACCACGTGGCACTAATGTGGGAGGCAAAACGACGGACGGGTGGCGCCGGAGTACCCCTCCCCCTCGGCAACCACGTGTCACTAATGTGGCCGGCAAAAGGACGGACAGGTGGCGCCGGAGTACCCCCCCCCTCGGCAACCTAGTGGCACTAATGTGGGTGGCAAAAGGACGGACGGGTGGCGCCGGAGTACCCCCCCCCCCTCGGCAACCACGTGGCACTAATGTGGGCGGCAAAAGGACGGAAGGGTGTCGCCGGAGTACCCTCCCCCCCTCGGCAACCACGTGGCACTAATGTGGGCGGCAAAAGGACGGACGGGTGGCGCCGGAGTACCCCCACTCGGCAACCACGTGGCACAAATGTGGGCGGCAAAAGGACGGACGGGTGGCGCCGGAGTACCCCCCCCCCCTCGGTAACCACGTGGCACTAATGTGGGCGGCAAAAGGACGGACGGGTGGCGCCGGAGTACCCCCCCCCTCGGCAACCACGTGGCACTAATGTGGGCGGCAAAAGGACGGACGGGTGGCGCCGTAGTACCCCCCCCTCGGCAACCACATGGCACTAATGTGGGCGGAAAAAGGACGGATGGGTGGCGCCGGAGTACCACCCCCCCTCGGCAACCACGTGGCACAAATGTGGGCGGCAAAAGGACGGACGGGTGGGGCCGGAGTACCCCCTCCCCCTCGGTAACCACGTGGCACTAATGTGGGTGGCAAAAGGACGGACGGGTGGCGCCAGAGTACCACCCCCCCCTCGGCAACCACGTGTCACTAAGGTGGCCGGCAAAAGGACGGACGGGTGGCGCCGGAGTACCCCCCCCCCTCGGCAACCACGTGGCACTAATGTGGGTGGCAAAAGGACGGAAGGGTGTCGCCGGAGTACCCCCCCCTCGGCAACCACGTGGCACTAATGTGGGCAGCAAAAGGACGGACGGGTGGCGCCGGAGTACCCCCACTCGGCAACCACGTGGCACAAATGTGGGCGGCAAAAGGACGGACGGGTGGCGCCGGAGTACCCCCCCCCCCTCGGTAACCACGTGGCACTAATGTGGGCGGCAAAAGGACGGACGGGTGGCGCCGGAGTACCCCCCCCCTCGGCAACCACGTGGCACTAATGTGGGCGGCAAAAGGACGGACGGGTGGCGCCGTAGTACCCCCCCCCCCCTCGGCAACCACATGGCACTAATGTGGGCGGCAAAAGGACGGATGGGTGGCGCCGGAGTACCCCCCCCCCCCTCGGCAGCCACATGGCACTAATGTGGGCGGCAAAAGGATGGACGGGTGGCGCCGGAGTACCCCCCCCCCCCTCGGCAACCATGTGGCACTAATGTGGGCGGCAAAAGGACGGACGGGTGGCGCCGGAGTACCCCCCCTCGGCAACCACATGGCACTAATGTGGGCGGCAAAAGGACGGACGGGTGGCGCCGGAGTACCCCCTGCCCCTCGGTAACCACGTGGCACTAATGTGGGTGGCAAAAGGATGGACGGGTGGCGCCGGAGTACCCCCCCCCCCTCGGCAACCACGTGTCACTAATGTGGCCGGCAAAAGGACGGACGGGTGGCGCCGGAGTACCCCCCCCTTCGGCAACCACGTGGCACTAATGTGGGTGGCAAAAGGACGGACGGGTGGCGCCGGAGTACCCCCTCCCCCTCGGCAACCACGTGGCACTAATGTGGGCGGCAAAAGGACGGAAGGGTGTCGCCAGAGTACCCCCCCCCCTCGGCAACCACGTGGCACTAATGTGGGCGGCAAAAGGACGGACGGGTGGCGCCGGAGTACCCCCACTCGGCAACCACGTGGCACAAATGTGGGCGGCAAAAGGACGGACGGGTGGCGCCGGAGTACCCCCCCCCTCGGTAACCACGTGGCATTAATGTGGGCGGCAAAAGGACGGACGGGTGGCGCCGGAGTACCCCCCCCCCCCTCGGCAACCACGTGGCACTAATGTGGGCGGCAAAAGGACGGACGGGTGGCGCCGTAGTACCCCCCCCCCCCTCGGCAACCACATGGCACTAATGTGGGCGGCAAAAGGACGGATGGGTCGCGCCGGAGTACCACCCCCCCTCGGCAACCACGTGGCACTAATGTGGGCAGCAAAAGGACGGACGGGTGGCGCCGGAGTACCACCCCCCCTCGGCAACCACGTGGCACTAATGTGGGCGGCAAAAGGACGGATGGGTGGCGCCGGAGTACCACCCCCCCTCGGCAACCACGTGGCACTAATGTGGGCAGCAAAAGGACGGACGGGTGGCGCCGGAGTACCCCCCCCCTCGGCAACCACGTGGCACTAATGTGGGTGGTGGGCGGCAAAAGGACGGACGAGTGGCGCCGGAGTACCCCCCCCCCCTCGGCAACCACGTGGCACTAATGTGGGCGGCAAAAGGACGGACGGGTGGCGCCGGAGTACCCCTGCTCGGCAACCACGTGGCACTAATGTGGGCGGCAAAAGGACGGACGGGTGGAGCCGGACTACCACCCCCCCCCCCCCGGCAACCACGTGGCACTAATGTGGGCAGCAAAAGGACGGACGGGTGGCGCCGGAGTACAGGCAACCACGTGGCACTAATGTGGGCCGCAAAAGGACGGACGGGTGGCGGCAGAGTACCCCCCCCCATCGGCAACCACGTGGCACTAATGTGGGCGGCAAAAGGACGGACGGGTGGCGCCGGAGTACCCCCCCCCCCCCCCTCGGCAACCATGTGGCACTAATGTGGGTGGCAAAAAAACGGACGGGTGGCGCCGGAGTACCCCCCCCCCTCGGCAACCACGTGTCACTAATGTGGCCGGCAAAAGGACGGACGGGTGGCGCCGGAGTACCCCCCCCCCTCGGCAACCACGTTGCACTAATGTGGGTGGCAAAAGGACGGACGGGTGGCGCCGGAGAACCCCCCCCCCCCTCGGAAACCACGTGGCACTAATGTGGGCGGCAAAAGGACGGAAGGGTGTCGCCGGAGTACCCCCCCCCCTCCCTCGGCAACCACGTGGCACTAATGTGGGCAGCAAAAGGACGGATGGGTGGCGCCGGAGTACCCCCCCCCTCGGCAACCACGTGGCACAAATGTGGGCGGCAAAAGGACGGACGGGTGGCGCCGTAGTACCCCCTCCCCCTCGGTAACCACGTGGCACTAATGTGGGTGGCAAAAGGTCGGACGGGTGGCGCCGGAGTACCCCCCCCCCCTCGGCAACCACGTGTCACTAATGTGGCCGGCAAAAGGACGGACGGGTGGCGCCGGAGTACCCCCCCCCCTCGGCAACCACGTGGCACTAATGTGGGTGGCAAAAGGACGGACGGGTGGCGCCGGAGTACCCCCCCCCCCTCGGCAACCACGTGGCACTAATGTGGGCGGCAAAAGGACGGAAGGGTGTCGCCGGAGTACCCCCCCCCCCTCGGCAACCACGTGGCACTAATGTGGGCGGCAAAAGGACGGACGGGTGGCGCCGGAGTACCCCCACTCGGCAACCACGTGGCACAAATGTGGGCGGCAAAAGGACGGAAGGGTGTCGCCGGAGTACCCCCCCCCCTCGGCAACCACGTGGCACAAATGTGGGCGGCAAAAGGACGGACGGGTGGGGCCGGAGTACCCCCTCCCCCTCGGTAACCACGTGGCACTAATGTGGGTGGCAAAAGGACGGACGGGTGGCGCCGGAGTACCCCCCCCCCTCGGCAACCACGTGTCACTAAGGTGGCCGGCAAAAGGACGGACGGGTGGCGCCGGAGTACCCCCCCCCCTCGGCAACCACGTGGCACTAATGTGGGTGGCAAAAGGACGGACGGGTGGCGCCGGAGTACCCCCCCCCCTCGGCAACCACGTGGGACTAATATGGGCGGCAAAAGGACGGAAGGGTGTCGCCGGAGTACCCCCCCCCCTCGGCAACCACGTGGCACTAATGTGGGCAGCAAAAGGACGGACGGGTGGCGCCGGAGTACGCCCACTCGGCAACCACGTGGCACAAATGTGGGCGGCAAAAGGACGGACGGGCGGCGCCGGAGTACCCCCCCCCCTCGGTAACCACGTGGCACTAATGTGGGCGGCAAAAGGACGGACGGGTGGCGCCGGAGTACCCCCCCCCCCTCGGCAACCACGTGGCACTAATGTGGGCGGCAAAAGGACGGACGGGTATCGCCGTAGTACCCCCCCCCCTCGGCAACCACATGGCACTAATGTGGGCGGCAAAAGGACGGATGGGTGGCGCCGGAGTACCCCCCCCCCCTCGGCAGCCACATGGCACTAATGTGGGCGGCAAAAGGATGGACGGGCGGCGCCGGAGTACCCCCCCCTCGGCAACCATGTGGCACTAATGTGGGCGGCAAAAGGACGGACGGGTGGCGCCGGAGTACCCCCCCTCGGCAACCACGTGGCACTAATTTGGGCGGCAAAAGGACGGACGGGTGGCGCCGGAGTACCACCCCCCCTCGGCAACCACGTGGCACTAATGTGGGCAGCAAAAGGACGGACGGGTGGCGCCGGAGTACCCCCCCCCTCGTCAACCACGTGGCACTAATGTGGGCGGTGGGCGGCAAAAGGATGGACGGGTGGCGCCAGAGTACCCCCCCCCTCGGCAACCACGTGGCACTAATGTGGGCGGCAAAAGGACGGACGGGTGGCGCCGGAGTACCCCCGCTCGGCAACCACGTGGCACTAATGTGGGCGGCAAAAGGACGGACGGGTGGAGCCGGAGTACCCCCCCCCCCCCGGCAACCACGTGGCACTAATGTGGGCAGCAAAAGGACGGACGGGTGGCGCCGGAGTACAGGCAACCACGTGGCACTAATGTGGGCGGCAAAAGGACGGACGGGTGGCGGCAGAGTACCCCCCCCCCCATCGGCAACCACGTGGCACTAATGTGGGCGGCAAAAGGACGGACGGGTGGCGCCGGAGTACCCCCCCCCCCCTCGGCAACCATGTGGCACTAATGTGGGTGGCAAAAAAACAGACGGGTGGCGCCGGAGTACCCCCCCCCCTCGGCAACCACGTGTCACTAATGTGGCCGGCAAAAGGACGGACGGGTGGCGCCGGAGTACCCCCCCCCCTCAGCAACCTCGTGGCACTAATGTGGGTGGCAAAAGGACGGACGGGTGGCGCCGGAGAACCCCCCCCCCCTCGGCAACCACGTGGCACTAATGTGGGCAGCAAAAGGACGGACGGGTGGCGCCGGAGTACAGGCAACCACGTGGCACTAATGTGGGCCGCAAAAGGACGGACGGGTGGCGGTAGAGTACCCCCCCCATCGGCAACCACGTGGCACTAATGTGGGCGGCAAAAGGACGGACGGGTGGCGCCGGAGTACCCCCCCGCCCTCGGCAACCATGTGGCACTAATGTGGGTGGCAAAAAAAACGGACGGGTGGCGCCGGAGTACCCCCCCCCCTCGGCAACCACGTGTCACTAATGTGGCCGGCAAAAGGACGGACGGGTGGCGCCGGAGTACCCCCCCCCCCCCTCGGCAACCACGTTGCACTAATGTGGGTGGCAAAAGGACGGACGGGTGGCGCCGGAGAACCCCCCCCCCCCTCGGAAACCACGTGGCACTAATGTGGGCGGCAAAAGGACGGAAGGGTGTCGCCGGAGTACCCCCCCCCCCCTCGGCAACCACGTGGCACAAATGTGGGCGGCAAAAGGACGGACGGGTGGGGCCGGAGTACCCCCTCCCCCTCGGTAACCACGTGGCACTAATGTGGGTGGCAAAAGGACGGAAGGGTGGCGCCGGAGTACCCCCCCCCCCTCGGCAACCACGTGTCACTAAGGTGGCCGGCAAAAGGACGGACGGGTGGCACCGGAGTACCCCCCCCCCCTCGGCAACCACGTGGCACTAATGTGGGTGGCAAAAGGACGGACGGGTGGCGCAGGAGTACCCCCCCCCCTCGGCAACCACGTGGCACTAATATGGGCGGCAAAAGGACGGAAGGGTGTCGCCGGAGTACCCCCCCCCCTCGGCAACCACGTGGCACTAATGTGGGCAGCAAAAGGACGGACGGGTGGCGCCGGAGTACCCCCACTCGGCAACCACGTGGCACAAATGTGGGCGGCAAAAGGACGGACGGGTGGCGCCGGAGTACCCCCCCCCTCGGTAACCACGGGGCACTAATGTGGGCGGCAAAAGGACGGACGGGTGGCGCCGGAGTACCCCCCCCCCCCCCCTCGGCAACCACGCGGCACAAATGTGGGCGGCAAAAGGACGGACGGGTGGCGCCGTAGTACCCCCCCCCCCCCCTCGGCAACCACATGGCACTAATGTGGGCGGCAAAAGGACGGATGGGTGGCGCCGGAGTACCCCCCCCTCGGCAGCCACATGGCACTAATGTGGGCGGCAAAAGGATGGACGGGTGGCGCCGGAGTACCCCCCCCCCCTCGGCAACCATGTGGCACTAATGAGGGCGGCAAAAGGACGGACGGGTGGCGCCGGAGTACCCCCCCTCGGCAACCACGTGGCACTAATTTGGGCGGCAAAAGGACGGACGGGTGGCGCGGGAGTACCACCCCCCCTCGGCAACCACGTGGCACTAATGTGGGCAGCAAAAGGACGGACGGGTGGCGCCGGAGTACCACCCCCCCTCGGCAACCACGTGGCACTAATGTGGGCAGCAAAAGGACGGACGGGTGGCGCCGGAGTACCCCCCCCCCCTCGGCAACCACGTGTCACTAATGTGGCCGGCAAAAGGATGGACGGGTGGCGCCGGAGTACCCCCCCCCCCTCGGCAACCATGTGGCACTAATGTGGGCGGCAAAAGGACGGACGGGTGGCGCCGGAGTACCCCCCCCTCGGCAACCACGTGGCACTAATTTGGGCGGCAAAAGGACGGACGGGTGGCGCCGGAGTACCACCCCCCCTCGGCAACCACGTGGCACTAATGTGGGCAGCAAAAGGACGGACGGGTGGCGCCGGAGTACCCCCCCCCCCCCCTCGGCAACCACGTGTCACTAATGTGGCCGGCAAAAGGACGGACGGGTGGCGCCGGAGTACCCCCCCCCCTCGGCAACCACGTGTCACTAATGTGGCCGGCAAAAGGACGGACGGGTGCCGCCGGAGTACCCCCCCCCCCCCTCGGCAACCACGTGGCACTAATGTGGGTGGCAAAAGGACGGACGGGTGGCGCCGGAGTACCCCCCCCCCTCGGCAACCACGTGGCACTAATGTGGGCGGCAAAAGGACGGAAGGGTGTCGCCGGAGTACCCCCCCCCCCTCGGCAACCACGTGGCACTAATGTGGGCGGCAAAAGGACGGACGGGTGGCGCCGGAGTAAACCCCCCCCTCGGCAACCACGTGGCACTAATATGGGCGGCAAAAGGACGGAAGGGTGTCGCCGGAGTACCCCCCCCCTCGGCAACCACGTGGCACTAATGTGGGCAGCAAAAGGACGGACGGGTGGCGCCGGAGTACCCCCACTCGGCAACCACGTGGCACAAATGTGGGCGGCAAAAGGACGGACGGGTGGCGCCGGAGTACCCCCCCCCCCTCGGTAACCACGTGGCACTAATGTGGGCGGCAAAAGGACGGACGGGTGGCGCCGGAGTACCCCCCCCCTCGGCAACCACGTGGCACTAATGTGGGCGGCAAAAGGACGGACGGGTGGCGCCGTAGTACCCCCCCCCCCTCGGCAACCACATGGCACTAATGTGGGCGGCAAAAGGACGGATGGGTGGCGCCGGAGTACCCCCCCCCCCCCCGGCAACCACGTGGCACTAATGTGGGCAGCAAAAGGACGGACGGGTGGCGCCGGAGTACAGGCAACCACATGGCAGTAATGTGGGCGGCAAAAGGACGGACGGGTGGCGGCAGAGTACCCCCCCCCCCTTCGGCAACCACGTGGCACTATTGTGGGCGGCAAAAGGACGGACGGGTGGCGCCGGAGTATCCCCCCCCCTCGGCAACCATGTGGCACTAATGTGGGTGGTAAAAAAACGGACGGGTGGCGCCGGAGTACCACCCCCCTCAGCAACCACGTGGCACTAATGTGGGCGGCAAAAGGACGGACGGGTGTCGCCGGAGTACCCCCCCCCCTCGGCAACCACGTGGCACTAATGTGGGCAGCAAAAGGACGGATGGGTGGCGCCAGAGTACCCCCACTCGGCAACCACGTGGCACAAATGTGGGCGGCAAAAGGACGGACGGGTGGAGCCGGAGTACCCCCCCCCCCCCGGCAACCACGTGGCACTAATGTGGGCAGCAAAAGGACGGACGGGTGGTGGAAGAGTACCCCCCCCCATCGGCAACCACGTGGCACTAATGTGGCCGGCAAAAGGATGGACGGGTGGCGCCGGAGTACCCCCCCCCCCTCGGCAACCACGTGTCACTAATGTGGCCGGCAAAAGGACGGACGGGTGGCGCCGGAGTACCCCCCTCCCCCTCGGCAACCACGTGGCACTAATGTGGGTGGCAAAAGGACGGACGGGGGGCGCCGGAGAACCCCCCCCCCCTCGGCAACCACGTGGCACTAATGTGGGCGGCAAAAGGACGGAAGGGTGTCGCCGGAGTACCCCCCCCCCTCCCTCGGCAACCACGTGGCACTAATGTGGGCAGCAAAAGGACGGACGGGTGGCGCCGGAGTACCCCCCCCTCGGCAACCACGTGGCACAAATGTGGGCGGCAAAAGGACGGACGGGTGGCGCCGGAGTACCCCCTCCCCCTCGGTAACCACGTGGCACTAATGTGGGTGGCAAAAGGACGGACGGGTGGCGCCGGAGTACCCCCCCCCCCCCCCCCTCGGCAACCACGTGTCACTAATGTGGCCGGCAAAAGGACGGACGGGTGGCGCCGGAGTACCCCCCCCTCGGCAACCACGTGGCACTAATGTGGGTGGCAAAAGGACGGACGGGTGGTGCCGGAGTACCCCCCCCCCCTCGGCAACCACGTGGCACTAATGTGGGCGGCAAAAGGACGGAAGGGTGTCGCCGGAGTACCCCCCCCCCTCGGCAACCACGTGGCACTAATGTGGGCAGCAAAAGGACGGACGGGTGGCGCCGGAGTACCCCCCCCCTCGGTAACCACGTGGCACTAATGTGGGCGGCGAAAGGACGGACGGGTGGCGCCGGAGTACCCCCCCCCCCCCTCGGCAACCACGTGGCACTAATGTGGGCGGCAAAAGGACGGACGGGTGGCGCCGTAGTACCCCCCCCCTCGGCAACCACATGGCACTAATGTGGGCGGCAAAAGGTCGGATGGGTGGCGCCGGAGTACCACCCCCCCTCGGCAACCACGTGGCACTAATGTGGGCAGCAAAAGGACGGACGGGTGGCGCCGGAGTACCACCCCCCCTCGGCAACCACGTGGCACTAATGTGGGCGGCAAAAGGACGGATGGGTGGCGCCGGAGTAGCACCCCCCCTCGGCAACCACGTGGCACTAATGTGGGCAGCAAAAGGACGGACGGGTGGCGCCGGAGTACCCCCCGCCCCCTCGGCAACCACGTGGCACTTATGTGGGCGGCAAAAGGACGGACGGGTGGCGCCGGAGTACCCCCGCTCGGCAACCACGTGGCACTAATGTGGGCGGCAAAAGGACGGACGGGTGGAGCCGGAGTACCCCCCCCCCCCCCCGGCAACCACGTGGCACTAATGTGGGCAGCAAAAGGACGGACGGGTGGCGGCAGAGTACCCCCCCCCCATCGGCAACCACGTGGCACTAATGTGGGTGGCAAAAGGACGGACGGGTGGCGCCGGAGTATCCCCCCCATCTCGGCAACCATGTGGCACTAATGTGGGTGGCAAAAAAACGGACGGGTGGCGCCGGAGTACCCCCCCCCCCCCTCGGCAACCACGTGGCACTAATGTGGGCGGCCAAAGGACGGACGGGTGTCGCCGGAGTACCCCCCCCCCTCGGCAACCACGTGGCACTAATGTGGGCAGCAAAAGGACGGACGGGTGGCGCCGGAGTACCCTCCCCCCTCGGTAACCACGTGGCACTAATGTGGGCGGCAAAAGGACGGACGGGTGGCGCCGGAGTACCCCCCCCCTCGGCAACCACGTGGCACTAATGTGGGCGGCAAAAGGACGGACGGGTGGCACCGTAGTACCCCCTCCCTCGGCAACCACATGGCACTAATGTGGGCGGCAAAAGGACGGATGGGTGGCGCCGGAGTACCCCCCCTCGGCAGCCACATGGCACTAATGTGGGCGGCAAATGGATGGACGGGTGGCGCCGGAGTACCCCCCCCCCCCCCTCGGCAACCATGTGGCACTAATGTGGGCGGCAAAAGGACGGACGGGTGGCGCCGGAGTACCCCCCCTCGGCAACCACGTGGGACTAATTTGGGCGGCAAAAGGACGGACGGGTGGCGCCGGAGTACCACCCCCCCTCGGTAACCATGTGGCACTAATGTGGGCAGCAAAAGGACGGACGGGTGGCGCCGGAGTACCCCCCCCCCCTCGGCAACCACGTGGCACTAATGTGGGCGGTGGGCGGCAAAAGGACGGACGGGTGGCGCCGGAGTACCTCGCCCCCTCGGCAACCACGTGGCACTAATGTGGGCGGCAAAAGGACGGACGGGTGGCGCCGGAGTACCCCCGCTCGCCAACCACGTGGCACTAATGTGGGCGGCAAAAGGACGGACGGGTGGAGCCGGAGTACCCCCACCCCCGGCAACCACGTGGCACTAATGTGGGCAGCAAAAGGACGGACGGGTGGCGCCGGAGTACAGGCAACCACGTGGCACTAATGTGGGCGGCAAAAGGACGGACGGGTGGCGGCAGAGTACCCCCCCCCATCGGCAACCACCTGGCACTAATGTGGGCGGCAAAAGGACGGACGGGTGGCGCCGGAGTACCCCCCCCCCTCGGCAACCATGTGGCACTAATGTGGGCGGCAAAAGGACGGACGGGTGGCGCCGGAGTACCCCCCCCTCGGCAACCACGTGGCACTAATGTAGGCGGCAAAAGGACGGACGGGTGGCGCCTTAGTACCCCCCCCCCCTCGGCAACCACATGGCACTAATGTGGGCGGCAAAAGGACGGACGGGTGGCGCCGGAGTACCCCCCCCCCTCGGCAACCACGTGGCACTAGTGTGGGCGAAAAAAGGACGGACGGGTGGCGCCAGAGTACCCCCCCCCCTCGGCAACCACGTGGCACTAATGTGGACGGCAAAAGGACGGACGGGTGGCGCCGGAGTACCCCCCCCCCCTCGGCAACCACGTGGCACTAATGTGGGTGGCAAAAGGACGGACGGGTGGCGCCGGAGTACCCCGCCCCCTCGGCAACCACGTGGCACTAATGTGGGCGGCAAAAGGACGGACGGGTGGCGCCGGAGTACTCCCCCCCCCTCAGCAACCACGTGGCACTAATGTGGGCGGCAAAAGGACGGACGGGTGGCGCCGGAGTACCCCCACTCGGCAACCACGTGGCACAAATGTGGGCGGCAAAAGGATGGACGCGTGGCGCCGGAGTACCCCCCCCCCCCTCGGTAACCACGTGGAACTAATGTGGGCGGCAAAAGGACGGACGGGTGGCGCCGGAGTACCCCCCCCCCCTCGGCAACCACGTGTCACTAATGTGGCCGGCAAAAGGACGGACGGGTGGCGCCGGAGTACCCCCCCCCCCCTCGGCAACCACGTGTCACTAATGTGGCCGGCAAAAGGACGGACGGGTGCCGCCGGAGTACCCCCCCCCCCTCGGCAACCACGTGGCACTAATGTGGGTGGCAAAAGGACGGACGGGTGGCGCCGGAGTACCCCCCCCCCCCTCGGCAACCACGTGGCACTAATGTGGGCGGCAAAAGGACGGAAGGGTGTCGCCGGAGTACCCCCCCCCCTCGGCAACCACGTGGCACTAATGTGGGCGGCAAAAGGACGGACGGGTGGCGCCGGAGTAAACCCCCCCCTCGGCAACCACGTGGCACTAATATGGGCGGCAAAAGGACGGAAGGGTGTCGCCGGAGTACCCCCCCCCCTCGGCAACCACGTGGCACTAATGTGGGCAGCAAAAGGACGGACGGGTGGCGCCGGAGTACCCCCACTCGGCAACCACGTGGCACAAATGTGGGCGGCAAAAGGACGGACGGGTGGCGCCGGAGTACCCCCCCCCCTCGGTAACCACGTGGCACTAATGTGGGCGGCAAAAGGACGGACGGGTGGCGCCGGAGTACCCCCCCCCCTCGGCAACCACGTGGCACTAATGTGGGCGGCAAAAGGACGGACGGGTGGCGCCGTAGTACCCCCCCCCCCTCGGCAACCACATGGCACTAATGTGGGCGGCAAAAGGACGGATGGGTGGCGCCGGAGTACCCCCCCCCCCCCCCCCCGGCAACCACGTGGCACTAATGTGGGCAGCAAAAGGACGGACGGGTGGCGCCGGAGTACAGGCAACCACATGGCAGTAATGTGGGCGGCAAAAGGACGGACGGGTGGCGGCAGAGTACCCCCCCCCCCTTCGGCAACCACGTGGCACTATTGTGGGCGGCAAAAGGACGGACGGGTGGCGCCGGAGTATCCCCCCCCCTCGGCAACCATGTGGCACTAATGTGGGTGGTAAAAAAAGGGACGGGTGGCGCCGGAGTACCACCCCCCTCAGCAACCACGTGGCACTAATGTGGGCGGCAAAAGGACGGACGGGTGTCGCCGGAGTACCCCCCCCCCTCGGCAACCACGTGGCACTAATGTGGGCAGCAAAAGGACGGATGGGTGGCGCCAGAGTACCCCCACTCGGCAACCACGTGGCACAAATGTGGGCGGCAAAAGGACGGACGGGTGGAGCCGGAGTACCCCCCCCCCCCCCCCCGGCAACCACGTGGCACTAATGTGGGCAGCAAAAGGACGGACGGGTGGTGGAAGAGTACCCCCCCCCATCGGCAACCACGTGGCACTAATGTGGCCGGCAAAAGGATGGACGGGTGGCGCCGGAGTACCCCCCCCCCCTCGGCAACCACGTGTCACTAATGTGGCCGGCAAAAGGACGGACGGGTGGCGCCGGAGTACCCCCCTCCCCCTCGGCAACCACGTGGCACTAATGTGGGTGGCAAAAGGACGGACGGGGGGCGCCGGAGAACCCCCCCCCCTCGGCAACCACGTGGCACTAATGTGGGCGGCAAAAGGACGGAAGGGTGTCGCCGGAGTACCCCCCCCCTCCCTCGGCAACCACGTGGCACTAATGTGGGCAGCAAAAGGACGGACGGGTGGCGCCGGAGTACCCCCCCCTCGGCAACCACGTGGCACAAATGTGGGCGGCAAAAGGACGGACGGGTGGCGCCGGAGTACCCCCTCCCCCTCGGTAACCACGTGGCACTAATGTGGGTGGCAAAAGGACGGACGGGTGGCGCCGGAGTACCCCCCCCCCCTCGGCAACCACGTGTCACTAATGTGGCCGGCAAAAGGACGGACGGGTGGCGCCGGAGTACCCCCCCCTCGGCAACCACGTGGCACTAATGTGGGTGGCAAAAGGACGGACGGGTGGTGCCGGAGTACCCCCCCCCCTCGGCAACCACGTGGCACTAATGTGGGCGGCAAAAGGACGGAAGGGTGTCGCCGGAGTACCCCCCCCCCTCGGCAACCACGTGGCACTAATGTGGGCAGCAAAAGGACGGACGGGTGGCGCCGGAGTACCCCCCCCCTCGGTAACCACGTGGCACTAATGTGGGCGGCGAAAGGACGGACGGGTGGCGCCGGAGTACCCCCCCCCCCTCGGCAACCACGTGGCACTAATGTGGGCGGCAAAAGGACGGACGGGTGGCGCCGTAGTACCCCCCCCCTCGGCAACCACATGGCACTAATGTGGGCGGCAAAAGGTCGGATGGGTGGCGCCGGAGTACCACCCCCCCTCGGCAACCACGTGGCACTAATGTGGGCAGCAAAAGGACGGACGGGTGGCGCCGGAGTACCACCCCCCCTCGGCAACCACGTGGCACTAATGTGGGCGGCAAAAGGACGGATGGGTGGCGCCGGAGTAGCACCCCCCCTCGGCAACCACGTGGCACTAATGTGGGCAGCAAAAGGACGGACGGGTGGCGCCGGAGTACCCCCCGCCCCCTCGGCAACCACGTGGCACTTATGTGGGCGGCAAAAGGACGGACGGGTGGCGCCGGAGTACCCCCGCTCGGCAACCACGTGGCACTAATGTGGGCGGCAAAAGGACGGACGGGTGGAGCCGGAGTACCCCCCCCCCCCCCCGGCAACCACGTGGCACTAATGTGGGCAGCAAAAGGACGGACGGGTGGCGGCAGAGTACCCCCCCCCCATCGGCAACCACGTGGCACTAATGTGGGTGGCAAAAGGACGGACGGGTGGCGCCGGAGTATCCCCCCCATCTCGGCAACCATGTGGCACTAATGTGGGTGGCAAAAAAACGGACGGGTGGCGCCGGAGTACCCCCCCCCCTCGGCAACCACGTGGCACTAATGTGGGCGGCCAAAGGACGGACGGGTGTCGCCGGAGTACCCCCCCCCCCCTCGGCAACCACGTGGCACTAATGTGGGCAGCAAAAGGACGGACGGGTGGCGCCGGAGTACCCTCCCCCCTCGGTAACCACGTGGCACTAATGTGGGCGGCAAAAGGACGGACGGGTGGCGCCGGAGTACCCCCCCCCCTCGGCAACCACGTGGCACTAATGTGGGCGGCAAAAGGACGGACGGGTGGCACCGTAGTACCCCCTCCCTCGGCAACCACATGGCACTAATGTGGGCGGCAAAAGGACGGATGGGTGGCGCCGGAGTACCCCCCCTCGGCAGCCACATGGCACTAATGTGGGCGGCAAATGGATGGACGGGTGGCGCCGGAGTACCCCCCCCCCCTCGGCAACCATGTGGCACTAATGTGGGCGGCAAAAGGACGGACGGGTGGCGCCGGAGTACCCCCCCTCGGCAACCACGTGGGACTAATTTGGGCGGCAAAAGGACGGACGGGTGGCGCCGGAGTACCACCCCCCCTCGGTAACCATGTGGCACTAATGTGGGCAGCAAAAGGACGGACGGGTGGCGCCGGAGTACCCCCCCCCCCCCCTCGGCAACCACGTGGCACTAATGTGGGCGGTGGGCGGCAAAAGGACGGACGGGTGGCGCCGGAGTACCTCGCCCCCTCGGCAACCACGTGGCACTAATGTGGGCGGCAAAAGGACGGACGGGTGGCGCCGGAGTACCCCCGCTCGCCAACCACGTGGCACTAATGTGGGCGGCAAAAGGACGGACGGGTGGAGCCGGAGTACCCCCACCCCCGGCAACCACGTGGCACTAATGTGGGCAGCAAAAGGACGGACGGGTGGCGCCGGAGTACAGGCAACCACGTGGCACTAATGTGGGCGGCAAAAGGACGGACGGGTGGCGGCAGAGTACCCCCCCCCCCCATCGGCAACCACCTGGCACTAATGTGGGCGGCAAAAGGACGGACGGGTGGCGCCGGAGTACCCCCCCCCCTCGGCAACCATGTGGCACTAATGTGGGCGGCAAAAGGACGGACGGGTGGCGCCGGAGTACCCCCCCCTCGGCAACCACGTGGCACTAATGTAGGCGGCAAAAGGACGGACGGGTGGCGCCTTAGTACCCCCCCCCTCGGCAACCACATGGCACTAATGTGGGCGGCAAAAGGACGGACGGGTGGCGCCGGAGTACCCCCCCCCCTCGGCAACCACGTGGCACTAGTGTGGGCGAAAAAAGGACGGACGGGTGGCGCCAGAGTACCCCCCCCCCCTCGGCAACCACGTGGCACTAATGTGGGCGGCAAAAGGACGGACGGGTGGCGCCGGAGTACCCCCCCCCCCCTCGGCAACCACGTGGCACTAATGTGGGTGGCAAAAGGACGGACGGGTGGCGCCGGAGTACCCCGCCCCCTCGGCAACCACGTGGCACTAATGTGGGCGGCAAAAGGACGGACGGGTGGCGCCGGAGTACTCCCCCCCCCTCAGCAACCACGTGGCACTAATGTGGGCGGCAAAAGGACGGACGGGTGGCGCCGGAGTACCCCCACTCGGCAACCACGTGGCACAAATGTGGGCGGCAAAAGGATGGACGCGTGGCGCCGGAGTACCCCCCCCCCCTCGGTAACCACGTGGAACTAATGTGGGCGGCAAAAGGACGGACGGGTGGCGCCGGAGTACCCCCCCCCTCGGCAACCACGTGGCACTAATGTGGGCGGCAAAAGGACGGACGCGTGGCGCCGTAGTACCCCCCCCCCCTCGGCAACCACATGGCACTAATGTGGGCGGCAAAAGGACGGACTGGTGGCGCCGGAGTACCCCCCCCCCCCCCCTCGGCAACCACGTGGCACTAATGTGGAGAAAAAAGGACGGACGGGTGGCGCCGGAGTACCCCCCCTCGGAAACCACGTGGCACTAATGTGGGCGGCAAAAGGACGGACTTGTGGCGCCGGAGTACCCCCCCCCCTCGGCAACCACGTGGCACTAATGTGGGCGGCAAAAGGACGGACGGGTGGCGCCGGAGTACCCCCCCCCTCGGCAAACACGTGGCACTAATGTGGGCGGCAAAAGGACGGACGGGTGGAGCCGGAATAACCCCCCCCCCGGCAACCACGTGGCACTAATGTGGGCAGCAAAAGGACGGACGGGTGGCGCCGGAGTACCGGCAACCATGTGGCACTAATGTTGGCGGCAAAAGGACGGACGGGTGGCGGCAGAGTACCCCCCCCCCTCGGCAACCACCTGGCACTAATGTGAGCGGCAAAAGGACGGACGGGTGGCGCCGGAATACCCCCCCCCCCCTCGGCAACCACGTGGCACTAATGTGGGCGGCAAAAGGACGGACGGGTGGCGCCGGAGTACCCCCACCTCGGCAACCACGTGGCACTAATGTGGGCGGCAAAAGGACGGACAGGTGGCGCCGGAGTACCCCCCCCCCCCCCCCCCCGTCGGCAACCACATGGCACTAATGTGGGCATCAAAAGGACGGACGGGTGGCGCCGGAGTACCCCCCCCCCCCTCGGCAACCACGTGGCACTAATGTGGGCGGCAAAAGGACGGACGGGTGGCGCCGGAGTACCCCCCCCCCTCGGCAACCTCGTGGCACTAATGTGGGTGGCAAAAGGACGGACGGGTGGCGCCGGAGTACCCCCCCCCCCCTCGGCAACCTCGTGGCACTAATGTGGGCGGGAAAAGGACGGACGGGTGGCGCCGGAGTACCCCCCCCCCTCGGCAACCACGTGGCACTAATGTGGGTGGCAAAAGGACGGACGGGTGGCGCCGGAGTACCCCTCCCCCTCGGCAACCACGTGGCACTAATGTGGGCGGCAAAAGGACGGACGGGTGGCGCCGGAGTACTCCCCCCCCCTCAGCAACCACGTGGCACTAATGTGGGCGGCAAAAGGATGGACGGGTGGCGCCGGAGTACCCCAACTCGGCAACCACGTGGCACAAATGTGGGCGGCAAAAGGACGGACGGGTGGCGCCGGAGTACCCCCCCCCCCCCCTCGGTAACCACGTGGCACTAATGTGGGCGGCAAAAGGACGGACGGGTGGCGCCGGAGTACCCCCCCCCCCCTCGGCAACCACGTGGCACTAATGTGGGCGGCAAAAGGACGGACGCGTGGCGCCGTAGTACCCCCCCCCCCCCTCGGCAACCACATGGCACTAATGTGGGCGGCAAAAGGACGGACTGGTGGCGCCGGAGTACCCCCCCTCGGCAACCACGTGGCACTAATGTGGCGAAAAAAGGACGGACGGGTGGCGCCGGAGTACCCCGCCCCTCGGAAACCACGTGGCACTAATGTGGGCGGCAAAAGGACGGACGGGTGGCGCCGGAGTACCCCCCCCCCCCCATCGGCAACCACGTGGCACTAATGTGGGCGGCAAAAGGACGGACGGGTGGAGCCAGAGTACCCCCCCCCCCCCCCTCGGCAAACACGTGGCACTAATGTGGGCGGCAAAAGGACGGACGGGTGGAGCCGGAATAACCCCCCCCCCCCCGGCAACCACGTGGCACTAATGTGGGCAGCAAAAGGACGGACGGGTGGCGCCGGAGTACCGGCAACCATGTGGCACTAATGTTGGCGGCAAAAGGACGGACGGGTGGCGGCAGAGTACCCCCCCCCTCGGCAACCACCTGGCACTAATGTGAGCGGCAAAAGGACGGACGGGTGGCGCCGGAATACCCCCCCCCCTCGGCAACCACGTGGCACTAATATGGGCGGCAAAAGGACGGACGGGTGGCGTCGGAGTACCCCCACCTCGGCAACCACGTGGCACTAATGTGGGCGGCAAAAGGACGGACGGGTGGCGCCGGAGTACCCCCCCCCCCCTCGGCAACCACATGGCACTAATGTGGGCATCAAAAGGACGGACGGGTGGCGCCGGAGTACCCCCCCCCCCCTCGGCAACCACGTGGCACTAATCTGGGCGGCAAAAGGACGGACGGGTGGCGCCGGAGTACCCCCCCCCCCTCGGCAACCTCGTGGCACTAATGTGGGTGGCAAAAGGACGGACGGGTGGCGCCGGAGTACCCCCCCCTCGGCAACCACGTGGCACTAATGTGGGCGGCAAAAGGATGGACGGGTGGCCCCGGAGTACCCCCCCCCCCTCGGCAACCACGTGGCACTAATGTGGGCGGCAAAAGGACGGATGGGTGGCGCCGGAGTACCCCCCCCCCCTTGGCAACCACATGGCACTAATGTGGGCGGCAAAAGGACAGACGGGTGGCACCGGAGTACCCCCCCCCCCCCCTCGGCAACCATGTGGCACTAATGTGGGCGGCAAAAGGACGGACGGGTGGATCCGGGGTACCCCCCTCGGCAACCACGTGGCACTAATGTGGGCGGCAAAAGGATAGACGGGTGGCGCCGGAGTACCCCCCCCCCCCCTCGGCAACCAGGTGGCACTAATGTGGGCGGCAAAAGGACGGACGGGTGGCACCCCCCCCCCTCGACAACCACGTGGCACTAATTTGGGCGGCAAAAGGACGGACGGGTGGCGCCGGAGTACCACCCCCCTCGGCAATCACGTGGCACTAATGTGGGCAGCAAAAGGACGGACGGGTGGCGCCGGAGTACCCCCTCTAGGCAACCACGTCGCACTAATGTGGGCGGCAAAAGGACGGACGGGTGGCGCCGGAGTACCCCCCCCCCTCGGCAACCACGTGGCACTAATGTGGGCAGCAAAAGGACGGACGGGTGGCGCCGGAGTACCGGCAACCATGTGGCACTAATGTTGGCGGCAAAAGGACGGACGGGTGGCGGCAGAGTACCCCCCACCCCTCGGCAACCACCTGGCACTAATGTGAGCGGCAAAAGGACGGACGGGTGGCGCCGGAGTACCCCCCCCCCCCTCGGCAACCACGTGGCACTAATGTGGGCGGCAAAAGGATGGACGGGTGGCGCCGGAGTACCCCCCCCACCCCTCGGCAACCACCTGGCACTAATGTGAGCGGCAAAAGGACGGACGGGTGGCGCCGGAGTACCCCCCCCCCCCCTCGGCAACCACGTGGCACTAATGTGGGCGGCAAAAGGACGGACGGGTGGCGCCGGAGTACCCCCCCCCCCTCGGCAACCACGTGGCCCTAATGTGGGCGGCAAAAGGACGGACGGGTGGTGCCGGAGTACCCCCCCCCCTCGGCAACCATGTGGCACTAATGTGGGCGGCAAAAGGACGGACGGGTGGCGCCGGAGTACCCCTCCCCCCTCGGCAACCACGTGGCACTAATGTGGGCGGCAAAAGGACGGACGGGTGGCGCCGGAGTACCCCCCCCCCCTCGGCAACCATGTGGCACTAATGTGGGCGGCAAAAGGACGGACGGGTGGCGCCGGAATACCGGCAACCACGTGGCACTAATTTGGGCGGCAAAAGGACGGACGGGTGACGCCGGAGTACCACCCCCCCTCGGCAATCACGTGGCACTAATGTGGGCAACAAAAGGACGGACGGGTGGCGCCGGAGTACCCCCTCTAGGCAACGACGTCGCACTAATGTGGGCGGCAAAAGGACGGACGGGTGGCGCCGGAGTACCCCCCCCCCCCCTCGGCAACCACGTGGCACTAATGTGGGCGGCAAAAGGACGGACAGGTGGCGCCGGAGTACCCCCCCCCCTGGGCAACCACATGGCACTAATGTGGGCGGCAAAATGACAGACGGGTGGCGTCGGAGTACCCCCCCCCCCCCTCGGCAACCACGTGGCACTAATGTGGGCGGCAACAGGACGGACGGGTGGCGCCGGAGTAACCCCCCTCGGCAACCACGTGGCACTAATGTGGGCGGCAAAAGGACGGACGGGTGGCGCCGGAGTACCCCCCCCCCCCCCCTCGGCAAGCACGTGACACTAATGTGATATACAAAAGGACGGACGGGTGGCGCCGGAGTACCCCCCCCCCCTCGGCAACCATGTGGCACTAATGTGGGCGACAAAAGGATGGACGGGTGGCGCCGGAGTACCCCCCCCCCCCCTCGGCAACCACGTGGCACTAATGTGGGCGGCAAAAGGACGGACGGGTGGCGCCGGAGTACCCCCCCCCCCTCGGCAACCACGTGGCACTAATGTTGGCGGCAAAAGGACCGACGGGTGGCGCCGAAGTACCCGCCCCCCTCGGCAACCATGTGGCACTAATGTGGGCGGCAAAAGGACGGACGGGTGGTGCCGGAGTACCCCCCCCCCCCTCGGCAACCACATGGCACTAATGTGGGCGGCAAAAGGACGGATGGGTGGCGCCGGAGTACCCCCCCCCCCTCGGCAGCCACCTGGCACTAATGTGGGCGGCAAAAGGATGGACGGGTGGCGCCGGAGTACCCCCCCCCCTCGGCAACCACGTGGCACTAATGTGGGCGGCAAAAGGACGGACGGGTGGCGCCGGAGTACCGGCAACCACGTGGCACCAATGTGGGCGGCAAAAGGACGGACGGGTGGCGCCGGAGTACCCCCCCCCCCCCCCCTCGACAACCACGTGGCTCTAATGTGGGCGGCAAAAGGACGGTCGGGTCGAGCCGGAGTATCCCCCACCCCCCGGCAACCACGTTGCATTAATGTGGGCGGCAAAAGGACGGACGGGTGGCGCCGGAGTACCGGCAACCACGTGGCACCAATGTGGGCGGCAAACGGACGGACGGGTGGCACCGGAGTACCCCCCCCCCCCCCCCGTCGGCAACCACGTGGCACTAATGTGGGCGGCAAAAGGACGGACGGGTGGCGCCGGAGTACCCCCCCCCCTCGGCAACCACATGGCACTAATGTGGGCATCAAAAGGAAGGACGGGTGGCGCCGGAGTACCCCCCCCCCCCTCGGCAACCACGTGGCACTAATGTGGGCGGCAAAAGGACGGACGGGTGGCGCCGGAGTACCCCCCCCCCCCTCGGCAACCACGTGGCACTAATGTGGGCGGCAAAAGGACGGACGCGTGGCGCCGTAGTACCCCCCCCCCCTCGGCAACCACATGGCACTAATGTGGGCGGCAAAAGGACGGACTGGTGGCGCCGGAGTACCCCCCCCCCCCTCGGCAACCACGTGGCACTAATGTGGAGAAAAAAGGACGGACGGGTGGCGCCGGAGTACCCCCCCTCGGAAACCACGTGGCACTAATGTGGGCGGCAAAAGGACGGACTTGTGGCGCCGGAGTACCCCCCCCCCTCGGCAACCACGTGGCACTAATGTGTGCGGCAAAAGGACGGACGGGTGGCGCCGGAGTACCCCCCCCCTCGGCAAACACGTGGCACTAATGTGGGCGGCAAAAGGACGGACGGGTGGAGCCGGAATAACCCCCCCCCCCGGCAACCACGTGGCACTAATGTGGGCAGCAAAAGGACGGACGGGTGGCGCCGGAGTACCGGCAACCATGTGGCACTAATGTTGGCGGCAAAAGGACGGACGGGTGGCGGCAGAGTACCCCCCCCCCTCGGCAACCACCTGGCACTAATGTGAGCGGCAAAAGGACGGACGGGTGGCGCCGGAATACCCCCCCCCCCTCGGCAACCACGTGGCACTAATGTGGGCGGCAAAAGGACGGACGGGTGGCGCCGGAGTACCCCCACCTCGGCAACCACGTGGCACTAATGTGGGCGGCGAAAGGACGGACAGGTGGCGCCGGAGTACCCCCCCCCCCCCCCCGTCGGCAACCACATGGCACTAATGTGGGCATCAAAAGGACGGACGGGTGGCGCCGGAGTACCCCCCCCCTCGGCAACCACGTGGCACTAATGTGGGCGGCAAAAGGACGGACGGGTGGCGCCGGAGTACCCCCCCCCCCTCGGCAACCTCGTGGCACTAATGTGGGTGGCAAAAGGACGGACGGGTGGCGCCGGAGTACCCCCCCCCCCCCTCGGCAACCTCGTGGCACTAATGTGGGCGGGAAAAGGACGGACGGGTGGCGCCGGAGTACCCCCCCCCCCCTCGGCAACCACGTGGCACTAATGTGGGTGGCAAAAGGACGGACGGGTGGCGCCGGAGTACCCCTCCCCCTCGGCAACCACGTGGCACTAATGTGGGCGGCAAAAGGACGGACGGGTGGCGCCGGAGTACTCCCCCCCCCCTCAGCAACCACGTGGCACTAATGTGGGCGGCAAAAGGATGGACGGGTGGCGCCGGAGTACCCCAACTCGGCAACCACGTGGCACAAATGTGGGCGGCAAAAGGACGGACGGGTGGCGCCGGAGTACCCCCCCCCCCTCGGTAACCACGTGGCACTAATGTGGGCGGCAAAAGGACGGACGGGTGGCGCCGGAGTACCCCCCCCCCCTCGGCAACCACGTGGCACTAATGTGGGCGGCAAAAGGACGGACGCGTGGCGCCGTAGTACCCCCCCCCCCCTCGGCAACCACATGGCACTAATGTGGGCGGCAAAAGGAAGGACTGGTGGCGCCGGAGTACCCCCCCTCGGCAACCACGTGGCACTAATGTGGCGAAAAAAGGACGGACGGGTGGCGCCGGAGTACCCCGCCCCTCGGAAACCACGTGGCACTAATGTGGGCGGCAAAAGGACGGACGGGTGGCGCCGGAGTACCCCCCCCCCCCCATCGGCAACCACGTGGCACTAATGTGGGCGGCAAAAGGACGGACGGGTGGAGCCAGAGTACCCCCCCCCCTCGGCAAACACGTGGCACTAATGTGGGCGGCAAAAGGACGGACGGGTGGAGCCGGAATAACCCCCCCCCCCCGGCAACCACGTGGCACTAATGTGGGCAGCAAAAGGACGGACGGGTGGCGCCGGAGTACCGGCAACCATGTGGCACTAATGTTGGCGGCAAAAGGACGGACGGGTGGCGGCAGAGTACCCCCCCCCCCCTCGGCAACCACCTGGCACTAATGTGAGCGGCAAAAGGACGGACGGGTGGCGCCGGAATACCCCCCCCCCCCTCGGCAACCACGTGGCACTAATATGGGCGGCAAAAGGACGGACGGGTGGCGTCGGAGTACCCCCACCTCGGCAACCACGTGGCACTAATGTGGGCGGCAAAAGGACGGACGGGTGGCGCCGGAGTACCCCCCCCCCTCGGCAACCACATGGCACTAATGTGGGCATCAAAAGGACGGACGGGTGGCGCCGGAGTACCCCTCCCCCCTCGGCAACCACGTGGCACTAATCTGGGCGGCAAAAGGACGGACGGGTGGCGCCGGAGTACCCCCCCCCCCCTCGGCAACCTCGTGGCACTAATGTGGGTGGCAAAAGGACGGACGGGTGGCGCCGGAGTACCCCCCCCTCGGCAACCACGTGGCACTAATGTGGGCGGCAAAAGGATGGACGGGTGGCCCCGGAGTACCCCCCCCCCTCGGCAACCACGTGGCACTAATGTGGGCGGCAAAAGGACGGATGGGTGGCGCCGGAGTACCCCCCCCCCCTTGGCAACCACATGGCACTAATGTGGGCGGCAAAAGGACAGACGGGTGGCACCGGAGTACCCCCCCCCCCTCGGCAACCATGTGGCACTAATGTGGGCGGCAAAAGGACGGACGGGTGGATCCGGAGTACCCCCCTCGGCAACCACGTGGCACTAATGTGGGCGGCAAAAGGATAGACGGGTGGCGCCGGAGTACCCCCCCCCCCCCCTCGGCAACCAGGTGGCACTAATGTGGGCGGCAAAAGGACGGACGGGTGGCACCCCCCCCCCTCGGCAACCACGTGGCACTAATTTGGGCGGCAAAAGGACGGACGGGTGGCGCCGGAGTACCACCCCCCTCGGCAATCACGTGGCACTAATGTGGGCAGCAAAAGGACGGACGGGTGGCGCCGGAGTACCCCCTCTAGGCAACCACGTCGCACTAATGTGGGCGGCAAAAGGACGGACGGGTGGCGCCGGAGTACCCCCCCCCCCCCCCTCGGCAACCACGTGGCACTAATGTGGGCAGCAAAAGGACGGACGGGTGGCGCCGGAGTACCGGCAACCATGTGGCACTAATGTTGGCGGCAAAAGGATGGACGGGTGGCGGCAGAGTACCCCCCACCCCTCGGCAACCACCTGGCACTAATGTGAGCGGCAAAAGGACGGACGGGTGGCGCCGGAGTACCCCCCCCCCTCGGCAACCACGTGGCACTAATGTGGGCGGCAAAAGGATGGACGGGTGGCGCCGGAGTACCCCCCCTCGGCAACCACGTGGCACTAATGTGGGCTGCAAAAGGACGGACGGGTGGCGCCGGAGTACCCCCCCCCCCTCGGCAACCACGTGGCACTAATGTGGGCATCAAAAGGACGGACGGGTGGCGCCGGAGTAACCCCCCCTCGGCAACCACGTGGCACTAATGTGGGCGGCAAAAGGACGGACCGGTGGCGCCGGAGTACCCCCCCCCCTCGGCAACCACGTGGCACTAATGTGGGCGGTAAAAGGACGGACGGGTGGCGCCGGAGTACCCCCCCTCGGCAACCACGTGGCACTAATGTGGGCGGCAAAAGGACGGACGGGTGGCGCTGGAGTACCCCCCCCCCCCCTCGGCAACCACGTGGCACTAATGTGGGCGGCAAAAGGACAGACGGGTGGAGCCGGAGTACCCCCCCCCCCGGCAACCACGTGGCCCTAATGTGGGCGGCAAAAGGACGGACGGGTGGTGCCGGAGTACCCCCCCCCCCTCGGCAACCATGTGGCACTAATGTGGGCGGCAAAAGGACGGACGGGTGGCGCCGGAGTACCCCTCCCCCCTCGGCAACCACGTGGCACTAATGTGGGCGGCAAAAGGACGGACGGGTGGCGCCGGAGTACCCCCCCCCCCTCGGCAACCATGTGTCACTAATGTGGGCGGCAAAAGGACGGACGGGTGGCGCCGGAATACCGGCAACCACGTGGCACTAATTTGGGCGGCAAAAGGACGGACGGGTGACGCCGGAGTACCACCCCCCCTCGGCAATCACGTGGCACTAATGTGGGCAACAAAAGGACGGACGGGTGGCGCCGGAGTACCCCCTCTAGGCAACCACGTCGCACTAATGTGGGCGGCAAAAGGACGGACGGGTGGCGCCGGAGTACCCCCCCCCCCCTCGGCAACCACGTGGCACTAATGTGGGCGGCAAAATGACAGACGGTTGGCGTCGGAGTACCCCCCCCCCCTCGGCAACCACGTGGCACTAATGTGGGCGGCAACAGGACGGACGGGTGGCGCCGGAGTAACCCCCCTCGGCAACCACGTGGCACTAATGTGGGCGGCAAAAGGACGGACGGGTGGCGCCGGAGTACCCCCCCCCCCCCCCTCGGCAAGCACGTGACACTAATGTGATATACAAAAGGACGGACGGGTGGCGCCGGAGTACCCCCCCCCCCCCTCGGCAACCATGTGGCACTAATGTGGGCGACAAAAGGATGGACGGGTGGCGCCGGAGTACCCCCCCCCCCTCGGCAACCACGTGGCACTAATGTGGGCGGCAAAAGGACGGACGGGTGGCGCCGGAGTACCCCCCCCCCCCTCGGCAACCACGTGGCACTAATGTTGGCGGCAAAAGGACCGACGGGTGGCGCCGAAGTACCCGCCCCCCTCGGCAACCATGTGGCACTAATGTGGGCGGCAAAAGGACGGACGGGTGGTGCCGGAGTACCCCCCCCCCCTCGGCAACCACATGGCACTAATGTGGGCGGCAAAAGGACGGATGGGTGGCGCCGGAGTACCCCCCCCCCTCGGCAGCCACCTGGCACTAATGTGGGCGGCAAAAGGATGGACGGGTGGCGCCGGAGTACCCCCCCCCCCCTCGGCAACCACGTGGCACTAATGTGGGCGGCAAAAGGACGGACGGGTGGCGCCGGAGTACCGGCAACCACGTGGCACCAATGTGGGCGGCAAAAGGACGGACGGGTGGCGCCGGAGTACCCCCCCCCCTCGACAACCACGTGGCTCTAATGTGGGCGGCAAAAGGACGGTCGGGTCGAGCCGGAGTATCCCCCACCCCCCGGCAACCACGTTGCATTAATGTGGGCGGCAAAAGGACGGACGGGTGGCGCCGGAGTACCGGCAACCACGTGGCACCAATGTGGGCGGCAAACGGACGGACGGGTGGCACCGGAGTACCCCCCCCCCCCCCCCGTCGGCAACCACGTGGCACTAATGTGGGCGGCAAAAGGACGGACGGGTGGCGCCGGAGTACCCCCCCCCCTCGGCAACCACATGGCACTAATGTGGGCATCAAAAGGAAGGACGGGTGGCGCCGGAGTACCCCCCCCCCTCGGCAACCACGTTGCACTAATGTGGGCGGCAAAAGGACGGACGGGTGGCGCCGGAGTACCCCCCCCCTCGGCAACCTCGTGGCACTAATGTGGGTGGCAAAAGGACGGACGGGTGGCGCCGGAGTACCCCCCCCCCTCGGCAACCACGTGGCACTAATGTGGGCGGCAAAAGGATGGACGGGTGGCCCCGGAGTACCCCCCCCCTCGGCAACCACGTGGCACTAATGTGGGCGGCAAAAGGACGGATGGGTGGCGCCGGAGTCCCCCCCCCCTCGGCAACCACATGGCACTAATGTGGGCGGCAAAAGGACGGACGGGTGGCGCCGGAGTACCCCCCCCCTCGGCAACCATGTGGCACTAATGTGGGCGGCAAAAGGACGGACGGGTGGATCCGGAGTACCCCCCTTGGCAACCACGTGGCACTAATGTGGGCGGCAAAAGGACAGACGGGTGGCGCCGGAGTACCCCCCCCCTCGGCAACCATGTGGCACTAATGTGGGCGGCAAAAGGACGGACGGGTGGCGCCGGAATACCCCCCCCCCCCCTCGGCAACCACGTGGCACTAATTTGGGCGGCAAAAGGACGGACGGGTGGCGCCGGAGTACCACCCCCCCTCGGCAATCACGTGGCACTAATGTGGGCAGCAAAAGGACGGACGGGTGGCGCCGGAGTACCCCCTCTAGGCAACCACGTCGCACTAATGTGGGCGGCAAAAGGACGGACGGGTGGCGCCGGAGTACCTCCCCCCCCCCCCCCCTCGGCAACCACGTGGCACTAATGTGGGCAGCAAAAGGACGGACGGGTGGCGCCGGAGTACCGGCAACCATGTGGCACTAATGTTGGCGGCAAAAGGACGGACGGGTGGCGGCAGAGTACCCCCCCCCTCGGCAACCACCTGGCACTAATGTGAGCGGCAAAAGGACGGACGGGTGGCGCCGGAGTACCCCCCCCCTCGGCAACCACGTGGCACTAATGTGGGCGGCAAAAGGACGGACGGGTGGCGCCGGAGTACCCCCACCTCGGCAACCACGTGGCACAAATGTGGGCGGCAAAAGGACGAACGGGTGGCGCCGGAGTACCCCCCCCCTCGGCAACCACATGGCACTAATGTGGGCATCAAAAGGACGGACGGGTGGCGCCGGAGTACCCCCCCCCCCCTCGGCAACCACGTGGCACTAATGTGGGCGGCAAAAGGACGGACGGGTGGCGCCGGAGTACCCCCCCCCCTCGGCAACCTCGTGGCACTAATGTGGGTGGCAAAAGGACGGACGGGTGGCGCCGGAGTACCCCCCCCCCCTCGGCAACCACGTGGCACTAATGTGGGCGGCAAAAGGATGGACCGGTGGCCCCGGAGTACCCCCCCCCCTCGGCAACCACGTGGCACTAATGTGGGCGGCAAAAGGACGGATGGGTGGCGCCGGAGTACCCCCCCCCCCCCTCGGCAACCACGTGGCACTAATGTGGGTGGCAAAAGGACGGACGGGTGGCGCCGGAGTACCCCCCCCCCCCCCTCGGCAACCATGTGGCACTAATGTGGGCGGCAAAAGGACGGACGGGTGGATCCGGAGTACCCCCCTCGGCAACCACGTGGCACTAATGTGGGCGGCAAAAGGACGGACGGGTGGCCCCGGAGTACCCCCCCCCCCCCCCCTCGGCAACCATGTGGCACTAATGTGGGCGGCAAAAGGACGGACGGGTGGCGCCGGAGTACCCCCCCCCTCGGCAACCACGTGGCACTAATTTGGGCGGCAAAAGGACGGACGGGTGACGCCGGAGTACCACCCCCCCTCGGCAATCACGTGGCACTAATGTGGGCAACAAAAGGACGGACGGGTGGCGCCGGAGTACCCCCTCTAGGCAACCACGTCGCACTAATGTGGGCGGCAAAAGGACGGACGGGTGGCGCCGGAGTACCCCCCCCCCTCGGCAACCACGTGGCACTAATGTGGGCGGCAAAAGGACGGACAGGTGGCGCCGGAGTACCCCCCCCCCCTGGGCAACCACGTGGCACTAATGTGGGCGGCAAAATGACAGACGGGTGGCGCCGGAGTACACCCCGTCGGCAACCACGTGGCACTAATATGGGCGGCAAAAGTACGGACGGGTGGCGCCGGAGTACCCCCCCCCCTCGGCAACCACGTTGCACTAATGTGGGCGGAAAAAGGACGGACGGGTGGCGCCCGAGTACCCCCCCCCTCGGCAACCACGTGGTCCTAATGTGGGCGGCAAAAGGATGGATGGGTGGCGCCGCAGTACCCCCGCCCCTCGGCAACCACATGGCACTGATGTGGGTGGCAAAAGGACGGACGGGTTGTGCCGGAGTAACCCCCGTCGGCAACCACGTGGCAATAATATGGGCGGCAAAAGGACGGAGGGGTGGCGTCGGAGTACCCCCCCCCCTCGGCAACCAAATGGCACTAATGTGGGCGGCAAAAGGACGGACGGGTGGCGCCGGAGTACCCCCCCCCCTCGACAACCACGTGGCACTAATGTGGGCGGCAAAAGGACGGTCGGGTCGAGCCGGAGTACCCCCCACCCCCCGGCAACCACGTTGCACTAATGTGGGCGGCAAAAGGACGGACGGGTGGCGCCGGAGTACCGGCAACCACGTGGCACCAATGTGGGCGGCAAAAGGATGGACGGGTGGCACCGGAGTACCCCCCCCCCCCCTCCCGTCGGCAACCACGTGGCACTAATGTGGGCGGCAAAAGGACGGACGGGTGGCGCCGGAGTACCCCCCCCCCCTCGCCAACCACGTGGCGCTAATGTGGGCGGCAAAAGGACGGACGGGTGGCGCCGGAGTACCCCCCCCCCCTCGGCAACCACGTGGCACTAATGTGGGCGGCAAAAGGACGGACGGGTGGCGCCGGAGTACCCCCCCCCCCTCGGCAACCACATGGCACTAATGTGGGCGTCAAAAGGACGGACGGGTGGCGCCGGAGTACCCCCCCCTCGGCAACCACGTGGCACTAATGTGGGCGGCAAAAGGATGGACGGGTGGCGCCGGAGTAACCCCCCTCGGCAACCACGAGGCACTAATGTGGGCGGCAAAAGGACGGATGGGTGGCACCGGAGTACCCCCCCCCCACGGCAACCACGTGGCACTAATGTGGGCGGCAAAAGGACGGATGGGTGGCGCCAGAGTACCCCCCCTCGGCAACCACGTGGCACTATTGTGGGCGGCAAAAGGATGGACGGGTGGCGCCGGAGTACCCCCCACCCTCGGCAACCACGTGGCACTAATGTGGGAGGCAAAAGGACAGACGGGTGGCACCGGAGTACCCCCCCCCCTCGGCAACCACGTGGCACTAATGTGGGTGGCAAAAGGACGGACGGGTGGCGCCGGAGTACCCCCCCCCCCCCCCCCCCGTGGCAACCACGTGGCACTAATGTGGGCGGCAAAAGGACGGACGGGTGGTGCCGGAGTACCCGCCTCGGCAACCACGTGGCACTAGTGTGGGCGGCAAAAGGACGGACGGGTGGTGCCGGAGTACCCCCCCCCCCCCTCGGCAACGACGTCTCACTAATGTGGGCGGCAAAAGGACAGACGGGTGGCGCCGGAGTACCCCCCGCCCTCGGCAACCACGTGGCACTAATGTGGGCGGCAAAAGGACGGACGGGTGGCGCCGGAGTACCCCCCCCCCCTCGGCAACCACGTGGCACTAATGTGGGCGGCAAAAGGACGGACTGGTGGCGCCGGAGTACCCCCACTCGGCAACCACGTGGCACAAATGTGGGTTGCAAAAGGACGGACGGGTGGCGCCGGAGTACCCCCCCCCCTAGGTAACCACGTGGCACTAATGTGGGCGGCAAAAGGACGGACGGGTGGCGCCGGAGTACCCCCCCCCCTCGGCAACCATGTGGCACTAATGTGGGCGGCAAAAGGACGGACGATTGGCGGCGGAGTACCCCCCTCCCCCCGGCAACCACGTGGCACTAATGTGGGCGGCAAAAGGACGGACGGGTGGCGCCGGAGTACCCCCCCCCCCTCAGCAACCACGTGGCACTAATGTGGGCGGCAAAAGGACGGACAGGTGGCGCCGGAGTACCCCCCCCCCTCGGCAACCACGTGGCACTAACGTGGGCGGCAAAAGGACGGACGGGTGGCGCCGGAGTACCCCCCCCCCTCGGCAACCATGTGGCACTAATGTGGGCGGCAAAAGGATGGACGGGTGGCGCCGGAGTACCCCCCCCCCCCTCGGCAACCACGTGGCACTAATGTGGGCGGCAAAAGGACGGACGGGTGGCGCCGGAGTACCCCCCCCCCCCCTCGGCAACCACGTGGCACTAATGTGGGCGGCAAAAGGACCGACGGGTGGCGCCGGAGTACCCGCCCCCCTCGGAAACCATGTGGCACTAATGTGGGCGGCAAAAGGACGGACGGGTGGTGCCGGAGTACCCCCCCCCTCGGCAACCACATGGCACTAATGTGGGCGGCAAAAGGACGGACGGCTGGCGCCGGAGTACCCCCCCCCCTCGGCAGCCACATGGCACTAATGTGGGCGGCAAAAGGATGGACGGGTGGCGCCGGAGTACCCCCCCCCTCGGCAACCACGTGGCACTAATGTGGGCGGCAAAAGGACGGACGGGTGGCGCCGGAGTACCCCCCACCCCTCGGCAACCACGTGGCACTAATGTGGGCGGCAAAAGGACGGACGGGTGGCGCCGGAGTACCCCCCCCCTCGGCAACCACGTGGCACTTATGTGGGCGGCAAAAGGACGGACGGGTGGCGCCGGAGTACCCCCCCCCCTCGGCAACCACGTGGCACTAATGTGGGTGGCAAAAGGACGGACGGGTGGCGCCTGAGTACCCCCCCCCCCTCGGCAACCACGTGGCACTAATGTGGGCGGCAAAAGGACGGACGGGTGGCGCCGGAGTAACCCCCCCTCGGCAACCACGTGGCACTAATGTGGGCGGCAAAAGGACGGACCGGTGGCGCCGGAGTACCCCCCCCCCCTCGGCAACCACGTGGCACTAATGTGGGCGGTAAAAGGACGGACGGGTGGCGCCGGAGTACCCCCCCCTCGGCAACCACGTGGCACTAATGTGGGCGGAAAAAGGACGGACGGGTGGCACCGGAGTACCCCCCCCCCCTCGGCAACCACGTGGCACTAATGTGGGCGGCAAAAGGACAGACGGGTGGAGCCGGAGTAACCCCCCCCCCCCCCGGCAACCACGTGGCCCTAATGTGGCCGGCAAAAGGACGGACGGGTGGTGCCGGAGTACCGGCAACCACGTGGCACTAATGTGGGCGGCAAAAGGACGGACGGGTGGCGGCAGAGTTCCCCCCCCCCCTCGGCAACCACGTGGCACTAATGTGGGCGGCAAAAGGACGGACGGCTGGCGCCGGAGTACCCCTCCCTCGGCAACCACGTGGCACTAATGTGGGCGGCAAAAGGACGGACCGGTGGCGCCGGAGTACCCCCCCCCCCTCGGCAACCACGTGGCACTAATGTGGGCGGCAAAAGGACGGACGGGTGGCGCCGGAGTACCCCCCCCCCCCCCTCGGCAACCACATGGCACTAATGTGGGCGGCAAAAGCACAGATGGCTGGCGCCGGAGTACCCGCCCCCCCCCCCCTCGGCAACCACGTGGCACTAATGTGGGTGGCAAAAGGACGGACGGGTGGCGCCGGAGTACCCCCCCCCCCTCGGCAACCACGTGACACTAATGTGGGATACAAAAAGACGGACGGCTGGCGCCGGAGTACACCCCCCCCCCCTCGGCAACCATGTGGCACTAATGTGGGCGGAAAAAGGATGGACGGGTGGCGCCGGAGTACCCCCCCCCCCTCGGCAACCACGTGGCTCTAATGTGGGCGGCAAAAGGACGGACGGGTGGCGCCGGAGTACCCCCCCCCCTCGGCAACCACGTGGCACTAATGTGGGCGGCAAAAGGACGGACGGGTGGCGCCGGAGTACCCCCCCTCGGCAACCACGTGGCACTAATGTGGGCGGCAAAAGGACGGACGGGTGGCGCCGGAGTACCCCCCCCCCCTCGGCAACCATGTGGCACTAATGTGGGCGGCAAAAGGACGGACGGGTGGAGCCGGAGTACCCCACCCCCCGGCAACCACGTGGCCCTAATGTGGGCGGCAAAAGCACGGACGGGTGGCGCCGGAGTACCGGCAACCACGTGGCACTAATGTGGGCGGCAAAAGGAGGGACGGGTGGCGGCAGAGTACCCCCCCCCCTCGGCAACCACGTGGCACTAATGTGGGCGGCAAAAGGACGGACGGGTGGCGCCGGAGTACCCCCCCCCTGGGCATCCACGTGGCACTAATGTGGGCGGCAAAAGGACGGACGGGTGGCGCCGGAGTACCCCCCCCCCTCGGCAACCACGTGGCACTAATGTGGGCGGCAAAAGGACGGACGGGTGGCGCCGGAGTACCCCCCCCCCTCGGCAACCACATGGCACTAATGTGGGCGTCAAGAGGACAGACGGGTGGCGTCGGAGTACCCCCCCCCTTGGCAACCACGTGGCACTAATGTGGGCGGCAACAGGACGGACGGGTGGCGCCGGAGTACCCCCCTCGGCAACCACGTGGCACTAATGTGGGCGGCAAAAGGACGGACGGGTGGCGCCGGAGTACCCCCCCCCCCCCCGGCAACCACGTGGCACTAATGTGGGCGGCAAAAGGACGGACGGGTGGCGCCGGAGTAACCCCCCCTCGGCAACCACGTGGCACTAATGTGGGCGGCAAAAGGACGGACCGGTGGCGCCGGAGTACCCCCCCCCCCCCCCCTCGGCAACCACGTGGCACTAATGTGGGTGGTAAAAGGACGGACGGGTGGCGCCGGAGTACCCCCCCTCGGTAACCACGTGGCACTAATCTGGGCGGCAAAAGGACGGACGGGTGGCGCCGGAGTACCCCCCCCCCCCCTCGGCAACCACGTGGCACTAATGTGGGCGGCAAAAGGACAGACGGGTGGAGCCGGAGTAACCCCCCCCCCCCCGGCAACCACGTGGCCCTAATGTGGGCGGCAAAAGGACGGACGGGTGGTGCCGGAGTACCGGCAACCAAGTGGCACTAATGTGGGCGGCAAAAGGACGGACGGGTGGCGGCAGAGTTCCCCCCCCCCCCTCGGCATCCACGTGGCACTAATGTGGGCGGCAAAAGGACGGACGGCTGGCGCCGGAGTACCCCTCCCTCGGCAACCACGTGGCACTAATGTGGGCGGCAAAAGGTCGGACCGGTGGCGCCGGAGTACCCCCCCCCTCGGCAACCACGTGGCACTAATGTGGGCGGCAAAAGGACGGACGGGTGGCGCCGGAGTACCCCCCCCCCCTCGGCAACCACATGGCACTAATGTGGGCGGCAAAAGCACAGACGGCTGGCGCCGGAGTACCCGCCCCCCCCCCCCTCGGCAACCACGTGGCACTAATGTGGGTGGCAAAAGGACGGACGGGTGGCGCCGGAGTACCCCCCCCCCCTCGGCAACCACGTGACACTAATGTGGGATACAAAAAGACGGACGGCTGGCGCCGGAGTACACCCCCCCCCTCGGCAACCATGTGGCACTAATGTGGGCGGCAAAAGGATGGACGGGTGGCGCCGGAGTACCCCCCCCCCCTCGGCAACCATGTGGCTCTAATGTGGGCGGCAAAAGGACGGACGGGTGGCGCCGGAGTACCCCCCCCCCCCTCGGCAACCACGTGGCACTAATGTGGGCGGCAAAAGGACGGACGGGTGGCGCCGGAGTACCCCCCCTCGGCAACCACGTGGCACTAATGTGGGCGGCAAAAGGACGGACGGGTGGCGCCGGAGTACCCCCCCCCCTCGGCAACCATGTGGCACTAATGTGGGCGGCAAAAGGACGGACGGGTGGAGCCGGAGTACCCCCCCCCCCCCGGCAACCACGTGGCCCTAATGTGGGCGGCAAAAGTACGGACGGGTGGCGCCGGAGTACCGGCAACCACGTGGCACTAATGTGGGCGGCAAAAGGAGGGACGGGTGGCGGCAGAGTACCCCCCCCCCCTCGGCAACCACGTGGCACTAATGTGGGCGGCAAAAGGACGGACGGGTGGCGCCGGAGTACCCCCCCCCCCCCTCGGCATCCACGTGGCACTAATGTGGGCGGCAAAAGGACGGACGGGTGGCGCCGGAGTACCCCCCCCCTCGGCAACCACGTGGCACTAATGTGGGCGGCAAAAGGACGGACGGGTGGCGCCGGAGTACCCCCCCCCCCTCGGCAACCACATGGCACTAATGTGGGCGTCAAAAGGACAGACGGGTGGCGTCGGAGTACCCCCCCCCTCGGCAACCACGTGGCACTAATGTGGGCGGCAACAGGACGGACGGGTGGCGCCGGAGTAACCCCCCTCGGCAACCACGTGGCACTAATGTGGGCGGCAAAAGGACGGACGGGTGGCGCCGGAGTACCCCCCCCCCTCGGCAACCACGTGACACTAATGTGATATACAAAAGGACGGACGGGTGGCGCCGGAGTACCCCCCCCCCCTCGGCAACCATGTGGCACTAATGTGGGCGACAAAAGGATGGACGGGTGGCGCCGGAGTACCCCCCCCCCTCGGCAACCACGTGGCACTAATGTGGGCGGCAAAAGGACGGACGGGTGGCGCCGGAGTACCCCCCCCCCCCTCGGCAACCACGTGGCACTAATGTGGGCGGCAAAAGGACCGACGGGTGGCGCCGGAGTACCCGCCCCCCTCGGCAACCATGTGGCACTAATGTGGGCGGCAAAAGGACGGACGGGTGGTGCCGGAGTACCCCCCCCCCCTCGGCAACCACATGGCACTAATGTGGGCGGCAAAAGGACGGATGGGTGGCGCCGGAGTACCCCCCCCCTCGGCAGCCACATGGCACTAATGTGGGCGGCAAAAGGATGGACGGGTGGCACCGGAGTACCCCCCCCCCTCGGCAACCACGTGGCACTAATGTGGGCGGCAAAAGGACGGACGGGTGGCGCCAGAGTACCCCCCCCCCTCGGCAACCACGTGGCACTAATGTGGGCGGCAAAATGACGGACGGGTGGCGCCGGAGTACCCCCCCTCGGCAACCACGTGGCACTTATGTGGGCGGCAAAAGGACGGACGGGTGGCGCCGGAGTACCCCCCCACCCTCGGCAACCACGTGGCACTAATGAGGGCGGCAAAACGACGGACGGGTGGCGCCGGAGTACCCCCCCTCGGCAACCACGTGGCACTAATGTGGGCGGCGAAAGGACGGACGGGTGGCGCCGGAGTACCCCCCCCCCCTCGGCAACCATGTGGCACTAATATGGGCGGCAAAAGGACGTACGGGTGGCGCCGGAGTACCCCCCCCCCCTCGGCAACCACGTTGCACTAATGTGGGCGGCAAAAGGACGGACGGGTGGCGCCGGAGTACCCCCCCCCCCTCGGCAACCACGTGGCACTAATGTGGGCGGCAAAAGGACGGACGGGTGGTGCCGGAGTACCCCCCCCCCCCTCGGCAACCACATGGCACTAATGTGGGCGGCAAAAGGACGGATGGGTGGCGCCGGAGTACCCCCCCCCCTCGGCAGCCACATGGCACTAATGTGGGCGGCAAAAGGATGGACGGGTGGCGCCGGAGTACCCCCCCCCCTCGGCAACCACGTGGCACTAATGTGGGCGGCAAAAGGACGGACGGGTGGCGCCGGAGTACCCCCCCCCCCTCGGCAACCACGTGGCACTAATGTGGGCGGCAAAAGGACCGACGGGTGGCGCCGGAGTACCCGCCCCCCTCGGCAACCATGTGGCACTAATGTGGGCGGCAAAAGGACGGACGGGTGGTGCCGGAGTACCCCCCCCCCCCTCGGCAACCACATGGCACTAATGTGGGCGGCAAAAGGACGGATGGGTGGCGCCGGAGTACCCCCCCCCTCGGCAGCCACATGGCACTAATGTGGGCGGCAAAAGGATGGACGGGTGGCACCGGAGTACCCCCCCCCCTCGGCAACCACGTGGCACTAATGTGGGCGGCAAAAGGACGGACGGGTGGCGCCAGAGTACCCCCCCCCCTCGGCAACCACGTGGCACTAATGTGGGCGGCAAAATGACGGACGGGTGGCGCCGGAGTACCCCCCCTCGGCAACCACGTGGCACTTATGTGGGCGGCAAAAGGACGGACGGGTGGCGCCGGAGTACCCCCCCACCCTCGGCAACCACGTGGCACTAATGAGGGCGGCAAAACGACGGACGGGTGGCGCCGGAGTACCCCCCCTCGGCAACCACGTGGCACTAATGTGGGCGGCGAAAGGACGGACGGGTGGCGCCGGAGTACCCCCCCCCCCCCTCGGCAACCATGTGGCACTAATATGGGCGGCAAAAGGACGTACGGGTGGCGCCGGAGTACCCCCCCCCCTCGGCAACCACGTTGCACTAATGTGGGCGGCAAAAGGACGGACGGGTGGCGCCGGAGTACCCCCCCCCCCCCCTCGGCAACCACGTGGCACTAATGTGGGCGGCAAAAGGACGGACGGGTGGTGCCGGAGTACCCCCCCCCCCCTCGGCAACCACATGGCACTAATGTGGGCGTCAAAAGGACAGACGGGTGGCGTCGGAGTACCCCCCCCCCCTCGGCAACCACGTGGCACTAATGTGGAGAAAAAAGGACGGACGGGTGGCGCCGGAGTAACCCCCCTCGGCAACCACGTGGCACTAATGTGGGCGGCAAAAGGACGGACGGGTGGCGCCGGAGTACCCCCCCCCCTCGGCAACCACGTGACACTAATGTGATATACAAAAGGACGGACGGGTGGCGCCGGAGTACCCCCCCCCCCCCTCGGCAACCATGTGGCACTAATGTGGGCGACAAAAGGATGGACGGGTGGCGCCGGAGTACCCCCCCCCCTCGGCAACCACGTGGCACTAATGTGGGCGGCAAAAGGACGGACGGGTGGCGCCGGAGTACCCCCCCCCCCTCGGCAACCACGTGGCACTAATGTGGGCGGCAAAAGGACCGACGGGTGGCGCCGGAGTACCCGCCCCCCTCGGCAACCATGTGGCACTAATGTGGGCGGCAAAAGGACGGACGGGTGGTGCCGGAGTACCCCCCCCCCCCTCGGCAACCACATGGCACTAATGTGGGCGGCAAAAGGACGGATGGGTGGCGCCGGAGTACCCCCCCCCCTCGGCAGCCACATGGCACTAATGTGGGCGGCAAAAGGATGGACGGGTGGCACCGGAGTACCCCCCCCCCCCTCGGCAACCACGTGGCACTAATGTGGGCGGCAAAAGGACGGACGGGTGGCGCCAGAGTACCCCCCCCCCCTCGGCAACCACGTGGCACTAATGTGGGCGGCAAAATGACGGACGGGTGGCGCCGGAGTACCCCCCCTCGGCAACCACGTGGCACTTATGTGGGCGGCAAAAGGACGGACGGGTGGCGCCGGAGTACCCCCCCACCCTCGGCAACCACGTGGCACTAATGAGGGCGGCAAAACGACGGACGGGTGGCGCCGGAGTACCCCCCCTCGGCAACCACGTGGCACTAATGTGGGCGGCGAAAGGACGGACGGGTGGCGCCGGAGTACCCCCCCCCCCTCGGCAACCATGTGGCACTAATATGGGCGGCAAAAGGACGTACGGGTGGCGCCGGAGTACCCCCCCCCCCCTCGGCAACCACGTTGCACTAATGTGGGCGGCAAAAGGACGGACGGGTGGCGCCGGAGTACCCCCCCCCCCTCGGCAACCACGTGGCACTAATGTGGGCGGCAAAAGGACGGACGGGTGGTGCCGGAGTACCCCCCCCCCTCGGCAACCACATGGCACTAATGTGGGCGGCAAAAGGACGGATGGGTGGCGCCGGAGTACCCCCCCCCCCCTCGGCAGCCACATGGCACTAATGTGGGCGGCAAAAGGATGGACGGGTGGCACCGGAGTACCCCTCCCTCGGCAACCACGTGGCACTAATGTGGGCGGCAAAAGGACGGACGGGTGGCGCCGGAGTACCCCCCCCCCTCGGCAACCACGTGGCACTAATGTGGGCGGCAAAAGGACGGACGGGTGGCGCCGGAGTACCCCCCCCCCCCTCGGCAACCACGTGGCACTAATGTGGGCGGCAAAAGGACGGACGGGTGGCGCCGGAGTACCCCCCCCTCGGCAACCACGTGGCACTAATGTGGGCGGCAAAAGGACGGACGGGTGGCGCCGGAGTACCCCCCCCCCCCTCGGCAACCATGTGGCACTAATGTGGGCGGCAAAAGGACGGACGGGTGGAGCCGGAGTACCCCCCCCCCCCCCCCCCCGGCAACCACGTGGCCCTATTGTGGACGGCAAAAGGACGGACGGGTGGCGCCGGAGTACCGGCAACCACGTGGCACTAATGTGGGCGGCAAAAGGAGGGACGGGTGGCGGCAGAGTACCCCCCCCCCCCCTCGGCAACCACGTGGCACTAATGTGGGCGGCAAAAGGACGGACGGGTGGCGCCGGAGTACCCCCCCCCCCCTCGGCATCCACGTGGCACTAATGTGGGCGGCAAAAGGACGGACGGGTGGCGCCGGAGTACCCCCCCCCCCTCGGCAACCACGTGGCACTAATGTGGGCGGCAAAAGGACGGACGGGTGGCGCCGGAGTACCCCCCCCCCCCCTCGGCAACCACATGGCACTAATGTGGGCGTCAAAAGGACAGATGGGTGGCGTCGGAGTACCCCCCCCCCCCCCTCGGCAACCACGTGGCACTAATGTGGGCGGCAACAGGACGGACGGGTGGCGCCGGAGTAACCCCCCTCGGCAACCACGTGGCACTAATGTGGGCGGCAAAAGGACGGACGGGTGGCGCCGGAGTACCCCCCCCCCCCCTCGGCAACCACGTGACACTAATGTGATATACAAAAGGACGGACGGGTGGCGCCGGAGTACCCCCCCCCCCTCGGCAACCATGTGGCACTAATGTGGGCGACAAAAGGATGGACGGGTGGCGCCGGAGTACCCCCCCCCCCTCGGCAACCACGTGGCACTAATGTGGGCGGCAAAAGGACGGACGGGTGGCGCCGGAGTACCCCCCCCCCCCTCGGCAACCACGTGGCACTAATGTGGGCGGCAAAAGGACCGACGGGTGGCGCCGGAGTACCCGCCCCCCTCGGCAACCATGTGGCACTAATGTGGGCGGCAAAAGGACGGACGGGTGGTGCCGGAGTACCCCCCCCCTCGGCAACCACATGGCACTAATGTGGGCGGCAAAAGGACGGATGGGTGGCGCCGGAGTACCCCCCCCCCCCTCGGCAGCCACATGGCACTAATGTGGGCGGCAAAAGGATGGACGGGTGGCACCGGAGTACCCCCCCCCCCCCTCGGCAACCACGTGGCACTAATGTGGGCGGCAAAAGGACGGACGGGTGGCGCCGGAGTATCCCCCCCCTCGGCAACCACGTGGCACTAATGTGGGCGGCAAAAGGACGGACGGGTGGCGCCGGAGTACCCCCCCCTCGGCAACCACGTGGCACTTATGTGGGCGGCAAAAGGACGGACGGGTGGCGCCGGAGTACCCCCCCCCCTCGGCAACCACGTGGCACTAATGAGGGCGGCAAAACGACGGACGGGTGGCGCCGGAGTACCCCCCCCTCGGCAACCACGTGGCACTAATGTGGGCGGCAAAAGGACGGACGGGTGGCGCCGGAGTACCCCCCCCCCTCGGCAACCATGTGGCACTAATATGGGCGGCAAAAGGACGTACGGGTGGCGCCGGAGTACCCCCCCCCCCCTCGGCAACCACGTTGCACTAATGTGGGCGGCAAAAGGACGGACGGGTGGCGCCCGTGTACCCCCCTCGGCAACCACGTGGCACTAATGTGGGCGGCAAAAGGACGGACGGGTGGCGCCGGAGTACCCCCCCCCCCTCGGCAACCACGTGGAACTAATGTGGGCGGCAAAAGGACGAACGGGTGGCGCCGGAGTACCCCCCCCCCCCTCGGCAACCACGTGGCACTAATGTGGGCGGCAAAAGGACGGACGGGTGGCGCCGGAGTACCCCCCCCCCCCTCGGCAACCATGTGGCACTAATGTGGGCGGCAAAAGTACGGACGGGTGGTGCCGGAGTACCCCCCCCCCCCCGGCAACCACATGGCACTAATGTGGGCGGCAAAAGGACGGATGGGTGGCGCCGGAGTACCCCCCCCCCTCGGCAGCCACATGGCACTAATGTGGGCGGCAAAAGGATGGACGGGTGGCGCCGGAGTACCCCCCCTCGGCAACCACGTGGCACTAATGTGGGCGGCAAAAGGACGGACGGGTGGCGCCTGAGTACCCCCCCCCCCTCGGCAACCACGTTGCACTAATGTGGGCGGCAAAAGGACGGACGGGTGGCGCCGGAGTACCCCCCCTCGGCAACCACGTGGCACTTATGTGGGCGGCAAAAGGACGGACGGGTGGCGTCGGAGCCCCCCGCCCCTCGGCAACCACGTGGCACTAATGAGGGCGGCAAAAGGACGGACGGGTGGCGCCGGAGTACCCCCCCCCCCTCGGCAACCACGTGGCACTAATGTGGGCGGCAAAAGGACGGACGGGTGGCGCCGGAGTACCCCCCCCTCGGGAACCATGTGGCGCTAATATGGGCGGCAAAAGGACGTACGGGTGGCGCCGGAGTACCCTCCCCTCGGCAACCACGTTGCACTAATGTGGGCGGCAAAAGGACGGACGGGTGGCGCCCGTGTACCCCCCTCGGCAACCATGTGGCACTAATGTGGGCGGCAAAAGGACGGACGGGTGGCGCCGGAGTACCCCCCCCCCTCGGCAACCACGTGGAACTAATGTGGGCGGCAAAAGGACGAACGGGTGGTGCCGGAGTACCCCCCCCCCCCTCGGCAACCACGTGGCACTAATGTGGGCGGCAAAAGGACGGACGGGTGGCGCCGGAGTACCCCCCCCCCCCCCTCAGCAACCACGTGGCGCTAAGGTGGGCGGCAAAAGGACGGACGGGTGGCGCCGGAGTACCCCCCTGTAACACCCCCCGTGTAATGGTGCACAGTGAACACCATGATCAGTGCTCAATTATTTTGCTAAGTGGACAATGCGCAAGTTTAAATTCAAATGGCATTTCAAATTCCCCTTCTAAATGCCTTTTGATTCTATGTGATGAATTTAAGTCTTCAAACATCAAAGATAAAATGTTCCAAAGTTGTGGAATAGTCCAAAATGAATAATATTGGGAAAAACAACATCACCAAGATTCTGATGTGGACCCCACCATCAATAACAGTAGCTGAAAGTATTTTAAAATGCATTTAAATTCAAATTGGAAATGCAAGCAGATTCCAAAAATGCTCAAAATGGTTGTGCCCCTCCCTAATATTGCAACTTATTTGATGGACCCCACTGCACATTTTTGCTGTGATGAAAATGGCCTAAAATAAATAAAACAGAAACTGGAATTAGAAAACAGAAAAGAAAAAGGAAAAGAAATAGAAAACTCACCTGTGCACTCGAAGCCCACCGGCTACAGGGTGGCCCAGCCCGCTACCCCCTCCTTCTTCCTTCTGTAGCGACCACCGCGGTCGCTACAGAGCGGCCGACCGCGCTCGTCGCCGTTGAACCGCGTCGTCCCCGACGCCGTGGGGGATAAGAACGGCCCCACGGGCCCTCTCTCCCTCCCCCGCAAACCCTAGCCCCTCCAGATTTCACCCTCTCCCTCTCCCTCGCCCGCTCGCAACTCACCCGAGAGCCGTTGTCGCCATGGCCACTGGCTAGCGTAGCCACCGCCACCCCCGAGCCCTGCCGTCGCGTCCACGGGCTCCGCCGCGACGAGCCCGTCCTCTCTGACCGCAAGAACGACCCCCGGCGCCCCTGCAACGCCTCCTCGCCGTCGTCTTCCACCTCGGTACAGGAAGCTCGCCGCCGTCGATTCGCTCCACCGCGCCTCCCCCGAGCCCACTTGAGCACATCTACAGGCGCCCAGTGAGCTCCGCCTCTCCCTCTCTCTCTCCCCCGTTCGATTAGGCCGCCGTAGCAAGCCTTCCCCGTAACCGAGCTCTGCCGTCCGCCATTGATGACGTGCTCGCGCCGTGCGTGCCCCTGGAAGCCCGTGCGTGCCCCTGGCAGCCCGTGCGTGCTATAGGCGCGCTCTGGGTCGTCCCCTGCTTCGATTCCGCGCGCTAGCTAGGTCGGTTTCGCCTCCGTTTGCTCGTAGCCATCGCCGCCCGAAGCTGTTGCCGCCGCCGGCGACGTAGTGCACGCTACGGACCGCCGTTGCTCGCCCCGATAGTTGGAACGGATCGGCGGCGATGCCAGCTCGCGATAGCCACAGAATCACGCGATTTGACGCCCTGTGCGAGATTTCCGAGCTCGCCGGAGCTTTCGGCGGCGTCCGACGCTCGCCGGCGACGCTCCGGCGCCGGCCACCGACGTGGCACACCTGGGGTCCACCCCTGGGTCACTGCCAGTGGGGCCCCTGGCCCCAGTTGACTGGGTTGACCCAGTCAACTGGGCTGACTGGGTTGACCAGTCACTGACTAGTGGGACCCCATGCCCCTGTGAGTATGACAGGTGGGTCCCCCTGTCAGTTGCCTAATTAACAGATTAGGATAAATGAGATAATTAGTTTAACACTAAATAGACACTGACAGGTGGGGCCCTCCCCTAATTAACTCTGTTTAAGTTAATTTAATAAACTGGAATAGGCCTGTGTCTATGACATGTGGACCCCACATGTCAGGTTTAAACTGTAGCTGACACTGTTGATTGCTGATGTCACCCTGATGTCATGCTGACGTCATCAATTACTATTCTGGATAATGTTGGATTTAATAAATAGAAATAATCCCAGAAATTGAATAAAACTTTAGAAAATCATATCTTTTTAACCATAGCTCAGATGAAAATAATTTATATATGAAAGTTGATCAGAAAAATCCCACGAATCCGAATATGCCCTCCATTCATCTGTCACATGCTCCTAGCATGATGAACATGGAACTTTCCCCTCCGAATCGTCTGTTCGATAAATCAACAGACCCGGTAAATATCGTCAGATATTCTCCCGCTCCGCCTGATATGTGTAGTACTGCGTTAGACAACCCCTAGCACTGCGTATTGCCATGTCATGCATCATGTTGCATCTGTGTGCTTGTATTTATTGTTTCTTCCCCCTCTTCTCTCCGGTAGCTTCCGAGACTGACGCTGCTGCCGAGAACGACTACGCCCCTGACGGCCAGCCTTTTGCAGCAGAGCAACAAGGCAAGCAAAACCCCCTTGAGCATTCCGATATCACCCATCTCTCTCCCTCTTATTCTTGCATTAGATTTTGATACTGTATTAGTTAGCTCCTATTCTGATGCATAGCCTAATTTTGATGAACTGTTACTACACCTGTTATCATATCAACTGCTTAGTATAGGTGGATCAGTGAACCCTTGAGACCCCCCCTAGTCACAGCTGCCCCTGCTTTCGTCGACGACACCGAGGACTTGAAGACAGAAGACTCAGTCCTCACGACTGACAAGCCGTTACCGACACATCACCTCACACCCCTTTAGTATGGCACTGCGGAGCTACTACCGAGTGCCGAGGGTGATACCTCACTTAGCACTCCCGGTGTTAATTCTGTAGCGTAGCTATCGGTCATGGGTATCGAGGGTGATTCCTCCTTCCCATTTACCGTTAGCGACTCTTGCCTTACTCATACCTCGAGTGAGATCCATCGAGGGTGATTCCTCGGATATCCACTTGGCGTATAACCACACAGTTACTACTGACATGACACTGTACTAACATGACGGGACTTAAGGGACACGCGGTACCACTCTGTTGAGGTGGACCTGAGTTCCCGACAGTTCTGAGACGGGTCGGCCCCAAGGGTACCCGTGGGAGAAAGATTTGGTGGGATGCGCCACAAGGCATCCGGAGACTTGGTGGGGTGCGCCGTAAGGCACCCGAGAGTTATTGGCGGGGCGACGGACTGCGCTTATGGTTCGCGCTTGCCCCGCACTAATAAATTGCTAATGGGTTGAGTATTTGATCTGAGTTAGGTCGTTGGCCTAAACACGCACTAACCACCACGCGGGGTAATCAGTATGGGCTGCTCTACGCCGTACATTCTCCCGAAAGCTCTTCAGATGCCACAAGATTCGACTCGCGCCCGGGTGGTCTGGAACGCAGGGACCCTGATGGAGGGCGTGTTAGGACTGATCCCGGCCGACGGCGTAACGTGCAGGATGGCGAGGGCGATGGCCCAAGACCCCGAGCCATTAGGATGTAGACCGGCGTGCTGGCCTCTCTGTTGAGCCTAGGTAGGACTACGTCGTGTCGATCGGCCGAGGCCGGGTATGACCAGAAAATTGTATCCGGCCGGAGCTTATCGAGCGTGTTGGGGAATGTGGTGCACCCCTGCAGGGAAGTAAACTATTCGAATAGCCGTGTCCACGGTAACAGGACGACTTGGAGTTGTGCTTTGACCTACTACAACTATAATCATAAACTAATTAAAATGAATTGTGGCTCCGAGATTGCTTCCTCGCAGGGAGTCGGGGAAGGATCCCTGGGCATGGATACTTAATAAAATTTGCTACAACAATATGACTATATATTTGTGATACCAGTCTACTCTCGTCTTATGCTGCAAGACGCTGAAGATGCTAGTCTTCGATAGGACTAGGCCTTCTTCCCTCTTCTGGCATTTCTGCAGTCTAGTCCAAAGATATAGCCCCATTCCTTTGATACTGGTGCATATCTAGCATAGTTCTGATGTAAGTCTTGCGAGTACTTTGGATGAGTACTCACCGTTGCTTTGCTCCCCCTTTTCCCCTTCGATACGGTTCTGCGTTCAGACGATGGAGCCCAGGAGTTGGAGTACGCTGGAGACGTCGACTACTACTACCCCGACGGAGGCCACTACCAGCAGGATGGAGCCTACTACGACGTAGACTTCTCTGACGTTCAGGGGTAGTTAGGAGGTTCCCAGGCAGGAGGCCTCGCCTCTTTCGATCCAATGTAATGTTTGTGCTAGCCTTCTTAAGGGAAAACTTGTTTAACTTATGTGTGTACTCAGATATTATTTGCTTCCGCTGACTCGTGCTATGTCAAGCTTTGTATTCGAGCCCTCAAGGCCCCTGGCTTGTAATATGAAGCTGTATGACTTTAATTTGTGTCTAGTGTTGTGTTGTGATATTGAATAGTGAGTCCCTGATCTGGATCGTACGCATTGCGTGAATGTTTAGGGTATGGTCGAGGCCGGGGGCATCACACCCCCCCCATCGGCAAACACGTGGCCCGAATGTGGCCGGCAAAAGGACGGACGGGTGGCGCCAGAGTACCCCCCCCCCTCGGTAACCACGTGGCCCTAATGTGGGCGGCAAAAGGATGGATGGGTGGCGCCGCAGTACCCCCCCCCTCGGCAACCACATGGCACTGATGTGGGCGGAAAAAGGACGGACGGGTTGTGCCGGAGTACCCCCCCCCCCTCCCCCCGTCGGCAATCACGTGACACTAATGTGGGCGGCAAAAGGACGGACGGGTGGCGCCGGAGTACCCCCCCCCCTTGGCAACCACGTGGCACTAATGTGGGCGGCAAAAGGACGGACGGGTGGCGCCGGAGTACCCCCCCCCTCGGCAACCACGTGGCACTAATGTGGGCGGCAAAAGGACGGACGGGTGGCGCCGGAGTACCCCCCCCCCCCTCGGCAACCACGTGGCACTAATGTGGGCGGCAAAAGGACGGACGGGTGGCGCCGGAGTACCCCCCCCCCTCGGCAACCACGTGGCACTAATGTGGGTGGCAAAAGGACGGACGGGTGGCGCCGGAGTACCCCCCCCCCCCCCTTGGCAACCACGTGGCACTAATGTGGGCGGCAAAAGGACGGACGGGTGGCGCCGGAGTACCCGCCTCGGCAACCACGTGGCACTAATGTGGGCGGCAAAATGACGGACGGGTGGTGCCGGAGTACCCCCCCCCCCCCCCCCCCCCCTCGGCAACCACGTGGTACTAATGTGGGCGGCAAAAGGACGGACGACAGTCTTGTCGTTTGAACGTGAAGCAGTCGCCTGCACCGGGAAGCGGCGCGCTCTCGGCCAGCGCCCCGCTTCAAGCACGGCGCAAGTGAGAGGTCACGTCTGTTCTGGGCGGGCATGAATGCGGAAATGATGAACTGGAGCGGCGTTGATTGTTTCCGACGGGAAGCGCGCGCGGGCGAGGAGTAGGGTTTTGTGGGCCAGGGCAGCCAGACGCGGGTTTGCGTGCTGTCTGGACGCCCACAAAGCCCCCTCCCAGACGTTTGTATTCGGTTTGCGAGAGAAAGTACGTCCGGAGCACCCTTCAGACCGATACACTCCTTCATTGGATGGCTTCCACGTCCAGACATCGCGGTCTGAACGTATGCGGACAGTTTGCGGGTCGCCATTAGAGATGCCCTTAGTGACCAATAATAATAAATCAATACATCTCATAACTTGATTAGATTAGCATTGGTTGCTAAGATGTTTTTTGAGGTAAACTCTTTTCTTTCAATCTTATCCTTGTATTCCTTGCAACTAGTGGGCTAGCCAACTTTTTCATTACCTTTAAAGCAACTCTACCGCCCGTGAGTGAGGCGGGTGCGTGGAGGCTAGGAAACCCTAGCCGCCACCCATCATCCATCCCTCTCGCCACCGTCTGATATGCATAAGTTGGTGCTTGGCGGCGGTGCTGGTGAAGTTGGAGGCGACCGGGGGGATCCGACGTGGCAATCTTTAAGGGCGGCCTGACCTAGCTAGGTCACCGGAGAAGAGGGCGTCGACGCTCGGTCCTATTGGTGACATGCTTAACTTGTTAAGCTAAGCTTGGTGAGATATTGGCTTAGAGGTTAGTCTCCACACCAGGAATATGCTTTCAATTTCAACTTTTACCAAGGTTTACAACATCTCAACTCCTTTTCAAAGATTTCTAAGCACCGTATGTATGTTGCCAATGACATAGAATCTGGACGCTCATTTGGATGACATGATTTACTTATTAAAGTAGCTCTGACTAGTTCTCGGGCTAGAGACTAGTTTCTGCGGTAGGAATGTGCACTTGATTATGATCTTTTCCAAGGTTTATAGTATCTGAGCTTTTTGTCAAAGATTTCTAACCAATTATTCATGTTCTCAATGACTTAGGATATCAACACACTTTTTTGGTCACATCCTTGAATTCTTAAGGTGGGTTCATCGAGATTTAGAGTTAGCAGCTTGTCTCTATAACTGGTATGTGCTTTATTGCAGAGCCGGACCGGCCACGTCACCCGCCGCCCGCCCCGCCTGTCAGCGACCGCCGTGAGTCCACGTAGTCGTCGTCGTCATCATCGTGTTTATAAAGCAAGAAAGGTTGGACGGCAGATTACTTATTCCACTACCAGACTTCCCACTTGCGCGCGCATGGGGCCCACCACCATCCTCACCTCTGGCTTGTATAAGGATTGGAGACATCCAAAATGTGTGTCTTCGTTTTTTTCTATCTAGGTATCTTTTTGCCATGTCGCTTTGTATTGTCATTTTAGGGAGTAATAAAAGTAATTTTATACAGCCCACAACTTGATTAGCTTAGCATTGGGTGCTGAGTTTTTTCTTTTCTTGAGATAACCCTTTTTTTTAATCTTATCCTCGGATTCGTTAGAACTGGAGGGCTAGCCAATTTTTGCATCACCTTTAAAGCAACTCTACCGCTCGTGAGGGAGGCGGCTACACGACGACTGGGAAAACCTAGCCGTCACCCATCTTCTCTCCCTCTCGCCGCCACCTGGGTATGTCGCCGGGCAAAGAAAAAAAACCGTTGACTTCAGGGCAAAAAAACAAGAATTTTGATCAAAATAGTGACTTGTATATAGCAATATATTTTGATTATTTTGGCTGGAGTCAACGCTGGGTTTTGATTCGCAATTTTTTTTACACTAACACAAAGGAAAGTCAAGTTTATTCCAAAAAAAATTCTAAACTTTTTCAACTTATAATTTGCAATTATTAAAAAAATCAATATAAGATGTATATACATCCCGGAACCAAGTGGTATCTCCAGCGGCACCACACAAGTTCGTTCCTATGTAATCTAAGTAGAGTAGGTGTGAGAGAAGCCAAAAAGGGACGCACATGTGACGCTGAGATTAGTTGTTGACGGTCATGCATGCACGGTGGACTGCAGAAACACGAGTCTGAATTTTATGGACACGTGAATTCATAGGCATGCAATGCAACGGCACGAGTTTGACTATCTACTCGAGGTCATATGCGAAAGTGACCGGCAAATATAATATAAATTTATTTATAGAGAAGGTCATGCATGAGGTACAGTTTGGGAAATCCTCTTCCAGCTAGCTATGTACTGCCTCTAAACGTCTGCAAGTATGTATGGTGTGCTCTTCCTAGCCAAGCCGGCACTGGCAGCCACGGTGGGCCAAGTATCCAGTAAAACAATGGATATAAAACTAACCTCCTAACTACAGCCTCTCAGTACAACAAGTGCACTCTGCACCGTGCTTCTTGTGCGACGATCAACAATGGCAACTCAATTCTACCTTCTCAAGATCATTGGATATTTGGTTCATCCCGTTGTCTCCTGTTCCCAAGGTTTTCTACATCCCTTTTGTTCAACTCTCATCACCTCCTTTGTCTTTCTACTTGAGTTTCACCTTCTTTGTGTACTAAGCTAGCCAGTGCTGCCGACATGTATTCTAGTGCCCCTTTTTTCTTTCTTTTTTGTGTTTTCTTTCGGTTTTTCCTGATAACCTGAGAATGTTAGGTTTACCGGTCCGTTTTTTCTTATAAACTGGACCAACTCTCTTCGTCTTAATGAAATGCAGGAACCCTGCCCCTCTCGAGGTGTTCTAAAAAAATACACACATTAGGGTCTAATACGGTGTTCTCTACTATTATTATTATTTAAACATGTACAATTCTTTTGCAGGAATTATTTGTGGCCTGCCTCGATTTTTCTCTTTTTATAGGATATACTTATGATATGTTTTATTTTGATCTAAGAAAAATATTTGTTTTACTTATGATCAGTTTATTTTGGTATCCATTCTAACCTTTTTTAAGGAACCCTGATAAGTGCCACACGTGTGGCACGACACATGTCAACTCCGAATGTTTTTATGGCAAGTTTAGTAACACGGGGATAGCAACTCTAGTCGTAAAAAACGTGAGGCCCGAAGTGCTTTGTGCCACACATGTGGCACTTATTATTTCGGGTTTTAAATCTTTTAACTCTACTTGTGAGAAAACCAAGGCCATGTAGTTCAAAATTGTACACCTTGCATTGTCCATTGGCATCATCGGTACTGTTGGATCGAGAACACAAGGCTCCCATTTCCCCCCACCTCCGAGCAGCTCCTGCGAGCAGACGGGGGAACCCCTCTCCCCGCCGCCCTTAAACCCTCCCCTCCATCAATCCTCCCTCACTGCCGCCTAGAGGCGCCGCTGGGCGAAGCCCAGCCAGCGTAGGTGGTGGCGGGGCCGATCCTTCCCATCCGCGTGGGTTCCCTGGCCACTCGAGGTGTTGGGCTATGGCGGGGCTCGGTGGCGCATCAGTAGGAATGCAAGGCAGCAGGGGCGTCGTCAGGTGGCGGCTCGGCGTCTACCTGGAGCTTGGCTGCGGCGCGGCGGTTACTGGTGAGTCAGCTCGAGGGGGGGGGTGCGGGTACCCTTGTTCCCGGCCAGATCTGACGCGGGGGCTGGTGTGCAGCGCAGGGCATGGTGCTTTTGGGTGCGGTGGGCGTGCGGCTTCGGCCTGTTCTTGGCCCGTGGATGGTGTGCAGCGCGGGGCATGGTGCTTTTTGGGTGCGGTGGGCGTGCGGCTTCGGTCTGTTCCTGGCCCGTGGATGGTGTGCAACGCAGGGCATGGTGCTTTTGGGTGCGGTGGGCGTGCGGCTTCGGTCTGTTCCTGGCCCGTGGATGGTGTGCAGCGCAGGGCATGGTGCTTTTGGGTGCGGTGGGCTTGCGACTTTTGTGGCGGTGGATGGAGTTCGGCGGTGTACAAGGTAGGTGGCCGACCTAGTCCGTGGTGGCTCCGTCCATCGCGTTAGTGCCCGTTTGTCGTGTGGCTTCGTTGCGGTGTTGGTCCGAGTTGGCGCCCTTGTGGCTGCTATGCCGTTGGTCGGAGCAGCATCGGTGGTCATGTGTGTGGCGGCATGTGAGCTCGTCTCGACCAAGGTCAGGGACAAGTGACGGGGCTGGCTCGATGGTGGCCGTCGAGAGCTACTAGGCCATGCCCCCTCGATCCACATGGATTGACTAGGGATGCAGGCGTGGACGCCTCCTACCGTGGAGGTGCCCACCCAGGCCATGTGGCTGATGTCGGGCTAGGAGCGGAAGGAGGTGCATTTTGTTCCGTCGCTGTGAAGTCGATGGTTGATGGTATCTTGGGAAATGGATGCCGGGGCGGTGGCCCGAATGGCGGTCCATATGGTGGTTTTCCGGCGGGCCCCATGGCGGAGCTGCCTGGTCCTCGTCGTCGTCAGCCGATTGAGTGGCTTTGGCCAACATGGTTCTCATGTGTTGTTCGTTCGGAGGGGCCTTGACGGGTCGTTCGTGCTGGAGTCGGAGTCGCTTGCTCGGGGAGAGGTGATGACGATGACACTGTGGGCAACCTCTTAGAGGACGGTAACCCCATCCCGTCGCCCCTGTGGGTGACCAGGTGGTAACCCTAGACGCCGTCGCCGGGCGTACTCCCTTGCCCCTCCTTCATCTTCGCCGCCGCCAGCAGCGCCGTAGGGCGAAGCCTCGCCGGCAGGGGCGGCGGCGGGGCTCCTCTCCCCTTCACGCGACATGGCTGGCGCGGGACGGCCGTTCGTGAGGAGGCATCAGACTAGCGCAGGGTGCGGCGGCGTTGCATGCGGATCCTAGCGGCGGCGTGCGGAGCGCGTCGACGACTGGGGTTCGTTCTTGCGGCGCGGTGTGGCGGCTGCGGGAGGGGCAATACACGGTGGTCGCGTGCGTCGCCGAGTTCGGGTTAGATCCTTCTGGATCCGGCGCCCAGACCCCGTCAGCCAGCGTAGGGTGGTGGTACTCGTCGATGTCCAGATCGGATCTTCATGGATCCGCTGTCTGGATGAATCTACGCGGAGCCTCACCTCGGTCGTCCTTGTTGGCGGGTTGAGCCTATGGGACTTTCCTCTCTGTAGGTGCTGTGTCTCGGCTTCGCTGTCGGATATGGAGCAGACAGAGATTGGTGGAACATGATCAAGACCGGAGGAAACTTTGGCCGGCTAGTTCGGCCCAGCATCGGCGACGACATCGGTCATCGTTACCCTCCTTGGAGGTGAAGCCGAGGTCTCTCCTATCCACCTCCAACCCCCTCCTGGACGAAAGTCCAAAATCCGTCTTGGATTGGACGGCGGTGGCGCCCTGTGCGTCGTTACCTCCATGGAGGCGCCGTCTTGGGAGGCTTGGGTGTTCGGGGGAGAGTTGTTGTGGGTGATGAGCTCCGTGTGTCAGCTCCAGCAGCGGCAATGGTGTGGTGGTTAGTAGGAGGAGCGGCGTTCTATCTACCGCATCGTTAACGACGAGTCTTGGCGGCGTGGTGCAGCTGAGCATCGGCGACAGATGCATCTGGATGGGCGAGTGTGGGGCCGTGGCACCGTTGGGCGCCGTGGTGACGTCAACGGATGGCCGGACTGGCAAGGATGATGCAGATATTTTCTCTGAAGATGGGCCAGCGGCTCGATGATGATGGCGGCTTATAAAACGTGTGCATGTGGTGTACGCTTTAGATTTGCTACTCCAGCTGTAGGTTCCGATACGTTATACGGATGGATCGGAGATGATCGGGAGAGGTTACAAATGCCGGGGATTTACAACTGATCGACTTATCCCGTGCGGCGGCTTACAAGAGGTATATATAACACAGGTGTCCGCTTCGGCCCAAGCCTACCGGCGACGGGCCTCGCTCCGCTCGCTCGTCAGAAGTTGGCCTTTCTCTTTATATTGGAATTTGGAGCATAACATAACAGTAGGTTCCGATACGTTATACACGGATGGATCGGAGACGACAACGACTGTAGATATGAGGAGTGAGGGCACTCCTCATTATCGAGGATGTAGGTGTGAGTGGTGGCTTCGGATGGCTTGATGTATGTTTGCTGACTAATGAATAAAGATGGTCGTATGCATCAATTGATGCAGAGGCTGGGGGTTTGGACCTCCATTTCCAAAAAAAATGAAGGAAAATTACAATCAAGACAGAAGAACATTTTCTTCTGTTTCATTTTTCCTTTTTCTATTATTTTCAAATTTATGATTTTTTCAAGCCGCAAACTTTTTTCAAATTCATGAACGTAAACTAAATACGCGAACATTTTCCAAATGAATGAATTTTTCAAAACTTGAAATTTTCAGAAAAATTCTAACAATGAAGTTTATTTTTAAAATTTAAGAGCCTTTTTTCAAACTTATGAAAAATTTCAAATTCATGGAAAATTTCAAACCGCAATTTTTTACAAAATCGTGAACTTTTTCAAGTCCATGTCTGTTTTTGAAACCATCAACCTTTTTCAAACCATGAAGTTTTCAAGTTCGTGAACTTTTTTTAAATCCATGTTTTTTCTAATTCGTGATTTATTTTCCAAAACCACAATCTTTCTAAAAAAACTCAGAAAATTTCAAACTCGCAATTTTTGGATTTTGCGAACAATTGTCAAATATGCAAAAAAATTCAAAATTGTATTTTTTAAAATTTCACTAATAGTTTTTCAAATACATGTGAACATTTTTTTAAACCAGTTGTTTTTCAAACTTGCGAAGTTTTTCTCAAAAATTAGTTAATTTTTTTCATTTTTTTAGAAGAATTCATGTATATGATTTTGCTTCGAAAAGTCAATGGTCAAATAGTCAAAGATTGATTGGTCAATGGTGGACAGGTCAACCGTGAACCGAAAGAAACAATTGCTAGGCAAGCGAACAAAGCGGCAAGCCCTATGTGAGTGAACCAGGCAAGCGAACAATTGCTAGGCAAGCGAAAATAGCGTGTTTGTTGGGCCGGCCCATCCGAGTCAGTGTGCGAACCAACGCCTGAAATGATTCTCAAAAAAAAAAAAAAAAAACTCTCACTCACCCTACTGTAGTCCTAAAATAGCAGCATGCATCGGATGGCCAGACTTCCTATCCAGATGGTTGTCCATGCAATGCATGCATGTTGGACTGGAGAAACACGAGTCTGAATTTTATACACACATTCCTATGCATGCAACACGAGTTTGAATCTCTACAGAAAACGTGCTCACTACAGGTCAAACTTAGGCGAAAGAGACGGCCGATGTAACTAATTTTTTTGAAAAGGTCAGGAGCAGCAGCTTGGGAATTAAAGCCTCTTCCAGCTTTTTTTTTTTCGAGGATCAAAGCCTCTTCCAGCTATGTACTGTATGTCTTTGTTGCTACCGACAAACGATCCACCATGCCATTACCGAGTGGAACAGGCCCATCCGCTTGGGCGACTCGGGCGGAACCAGCCCAAGCCACCAGGCCCGCCGCCACACATCTCTCCATCCCTTTCGCCGCCCGATGGAGGAAGCCACCAGACTAAGCCCGGGCGGCTGATGACGACGGCGGATGATCTTCTCTTTCTGGCGTCGCAGGGGTGGTGTGGGGCACCCTGGCCAAGTGAGCACACCCTGGATCCAGGCCTTCGCGGCACGGCGGCTCACTCCCAGCGATGGCAGCGGCAATGGCGTGGCGGCGGCAGTACGACAGGAGCGCCGTGGAGGGCATGATCTGCTGGACGGGGGGATGCGTACAACCTGGTCCACTGTCTGATCTGTCCGAATTTGACTTTGGTGTCCGACGTGTGGCGTGGTGCGAGGCGTTGGGGTCTGCCACGGCACAGATGACTTCGGGGTAACCCTAGATCTCCTCGGTATTGAGCGATGACTGTGCTTCTGCATCGTAGTCTCTTTTGAGGGCATCGTTTATGGAGTTTTCTCCGATCGAAGGAAACAACAACGGGGGCGGCGTACGTCTTCATGGCAAGGCTACACCCTGATCCACTCAGCCACGAGATCGGGGTGCGGTGCAAATCGTGCTGACTATGGTCATGACGGACGATGGCGGTGTCTCCAACGTCGTTTCCTTGTCGAGGCATCATCGTTGCTGGTTGTGTCACCATGCTCGGGATGTTCCAGGGGAAACCCTAGATCCGGGTCTTCCGGATCAAACGATGTCGGCACCTACAGTGTCGTTCTCCCTCCTCCGGGCATTGTTTTGTAGCAATTGCTGACCCGAGGGGGCAAAAGGTGGAGCGGTGTTGCATCTTACACATTGACGACAACGCGCGTGCAGGAGGATGACGTTGTCTGGTGTCATGGTGACGTCAACGGCAGAAGGGCTTGACAAGGTCAATGCATTAATCACTCCTGAAGATGGGACAACATCAGATGGTGATGACGGAGTGCAGAGCGCATGAATGCGGTTTGTGCTGATGGTCTGCAACACTGGTTGATGCTTGCGGCTCACCAACACGTGGCTTGGGTGAGACCACTATGGTGTGTGTTGGTGCGAGGTAGGTATAGCGATAGTGTTTGTCAGGCAGGTGGCTTTGGATTGATCCATGTATTTATTTCGTAAGACTTTATTCAATAAGTTAATAAGGATGATTGTGTACATCGCTTGATGCAGAGGTTAGGGTTGTAGGGTACGCAGCAGAAAACAAAAATTTCCGACCAACGCACCAGCCCAGGACCACTATGTAGACTGCATACAAGGTTTGATCTTTATCGTTACCGACTCGTAGCGCAGCGGAAGTAGAGTCGATGACGATCGACGGTGCAGATCCCCGCAGCTAGGATTTACAACCTCCCAACCGTGATGATGTATACCCTCATCTGCTCCTCGGACAGCCCTCCGGGAGGCGGTCGGACAGTCCCCTGGACGGTGTCGCGGACAGCCCTTCGGGAGGACCTTCGAAACTCGGACGGTCACTCGGACAGCCCTTCGGGAGGCACTCTCGAACTAAGACCGAAACTACGATCTCTCTACAGAGTTGCACACATACGGTGTCATCTATCCGGCAGGGCTTCGCCGTCCAGAACTAGTTCCCACCGTAACCCAGATAGCCTTTCGGCTCTACGAAACTATTTCGCTGGGAGGGAGAGAGAAGGCCAGATCATGCATGGCTTGTGTATGTTGAGAAAGAGTGAGTTTTGGGCAGCCCCCTCCACCTCTATTTATAGGAGAAGGAGGGGTGGAGGGGCTGAAATTTCAGCCACATCCATCCATGTCATCTCCAAGATATTTTGGAGCAAAATCCCAAAAATGTGGCTTTCCAAAAAGTAACCATAAAGCTGATTTCACTATTCACGACGACATTTTTCAGCGTCCGTTCGAACCGAAAATATTTATGTGGGCTTAGAACATTTCCAGTACCCACTAAAATAATTTTCGACGCGTTCCAAAACAATTCCGGATTAGTGATTTTCATCTGCGAAAAGCAAACAAAGCGGTTCCGGCAGCTCCAGAACATTTCCGGTTTTTCTTCCGGAAAATTCCCAGAAGTTTCCAGAATGATTCTGGCACCCTCCGAGAATTATCAGGTGTGTGCCGAAACCAATTTGACTTAATGGTGTACTCCGAAACAACTTTTCGGTTTAGTGATTTTCATCTGTGAAAAGCAACTAAAGCGGTTCCGGCAGTCCGGAACATTTCCGGTTTTTGTCTCTGAAAAATCTCAGAAGTTACCGGAACAATTCTGGTACCCTCCAATAATTTCCAGGCATGTGCTGAAACCAATTTGACTTAATGGTACACTCCGAAACAACTTTTCGGTTTTACCGAAACTCTTCCGATGTTCTCTCTCCGGAACTCTTCCGTTGTCTCCGAAACTTTTTCGGTGAATTTCTCTCAGACTCCCTGTCTAGTATTCAACAAATAGATGACCCTTAAGCGTGTGACCCTATAGGTTTGGTGAAGTATAGACATGACCCGGAATCCCTTCCGATCAATGATCAACATCGGAGCCGTGGACACCCATATTGACCCCTATACCCACACGAATGAATATTCGAGTGAACCTCCAGTTGCCGAGTGCTATTCCTGTTGCTTCGCGATATGTTACAAATACCCGAGGTGAGACATGTTGGCATCCCCGTGGATCAACAACTTGTCCACTATGCCAGTTACCTCGTTACCGGTATTGTTCTCTTTTCTCGTTACCGTGTTCCGGCATCCCTGTGATCAAATCACCCTGTGTCTCGCCAGACGATGATGGATACCGTAACACCAAGAGGGCCCAGAGATATCTCTCCATCGTCGGAGGAGCAAATCCCAATCTTGAGCTATCAAGTTACTTGACATACTTTCCCATGAACCCGTAAGCCGCCGTAATAGCCATCCAGTTACGGATGACGTTTAACAAACCCCAAAGTTCATGAATCAAGCATTAAGAAACTCGATACTCTCATGGTCTGAGGAATCATGCAAACGTTAACCATCTCTGTGTTATTAACCATTTAACTTGTGACGAATGTGAAAGATCATGGATGTCGCCTAGAGGGGGGGGTGAATAGGCGCTTTAAAATAATTACGGTTTAGGCTTGAACAAATGCGGAATAAAACTAGCGTTTAATTTGTCAAGCACAAAACCTAAATCGACTAGGCTCACCTATGTGCACCAACAACTTATGCTAAGCAAGATAAACAACTAAGTGATAGCAAGATATATAACTAGAAACAATATGGCTATCAAAAAGTAAAGTGCATAAGTAAAGGGCTCGGGTAAGAGATAACCGAGGCACGCGGAGACGACGATGTATCCCGAAGTTCACACCCTTGCGGATGCTAATCTCCGTTAGAGCGGTGTGGAGGCACAATGCTCCCCAACAATGCCACTAGGGCCACCGTATTCTCCTCACGCCCTCGCACAATGCAAGGTGCCGTGATTCCACTAAGGGACCCTTGAGGGCGGTCACCGAACCCGTACAAATGGCAACCCTTGAGGGCGGTCACCGAACCCGTACACTTTGGCAACCCTTGGGGGCGGTCACCGGTACCCGACAAATTGCTCGAGGCGATCTCCACAACCTAATTGGAGACCTCGACGCTTGCCCGGAGCTTTACACCACAATGATTGAGCTCCGAGGCACCACCAAGCCGTCTAGGGCACCAAGGCACCCAAGAGGAACAAGCTCTAGGGTGCTCAAACACCCAAGAGTAATAAGCTTCTCAACTACTAATTTCCACGTATCACCGTGGAGAACTCAAACCGATGCAACTAATGCAATGGCAAGAACACACGAAGTGCTCAAGTCCCTCTCTCTCAAATCCCACCAAAGCAACAAAAGCTATGGAGGAAAGTGAGAGGAAGAACAAGGAGAACACCAAGAACTCCAAGATCTAGATCCACAAGGTTTCCCTCACATAGAGGAGAAAGTGATTGGTGGAAAGATGGATCTAGATCTCCTCTCTCTATTCCCTCAAGAAGGAGCAAGAATCATTGGAGGGATGGAGAGATAGCAAAGCTCTAGAAGGTCAACAATGGAGGAGAGAGAGCTGCAAGGGGATAAAAGAACCGTTGGGGGCAAGGGGGAAGAAGATCCCCTTTTATAACCCCCCACCAAATCGAATCGTTACCTGTGCTGGACGCACTCAAGCGGTACTACCGCTCCAAGGAGCGGTACTACCGCTTAGAGCGGTACTACCAGCCGAAGCCAGTGAGTACAGCAAGCACATGAGCGCGGTAGTGCCGCACAAAGCGGTACTACCGCCCCCACAAGCGGTACTACCGCAAAGGTTCGTAGAACAGCCCAGAAACGAGGTAGTGGAGCGGTACTGGAGTGGTACTACCGCCGAACATCCGCTCTACTACCGCTAAGGAAAAACAGGGCACCAGAAGAATTTCAGCAAGCGGTACTGGAAGCGGTAGTAGAAAGCGGAAGTACCGCATAAGCGGTACTACCGTGCTACTACCGCTCACCAAGAATGGGCAACAGAAGAAATTCCCACAAGCGGTACTCGCTGCGGTAGACCACAGCGGTACTACCGTGGTACCGAGCGGTACTACCGCTTGGGTGACAAGAAAACTGCCCAAAGACTAAAACTGCCATAACTTCTGCAAATGAGCTCCGAATTGAGGAAACTCAAGCTTGTTGGATAGATGACGACAAATACTATCCAACAGTGAATGAAGAACCGGCATAAACTCCAACATCGAAAACATCATAGAAGATGCATATATGAACTCCGTTTTCGATGAACTCGAGCTTGTCATGAAGATGACCATAAGCTCAAAAACTCACAAAGAGAAACACCAAACAAGAACCAAGAGAGATGATGCAATGATGCAATGGTTTGAGCTCTCTACGAACGATACGATCAAGCTACTCACTTGAGAGCCCCCCTTGATAGTACGGCTATCGATCCTATAACCCGGTCTCCCAACTACCACCATGAGACCGGTAAAATAGAAAACCTATCAAGGGCAAACCTTTGCCTTGCGCATAGTCCACTTGAGCTAGATGATGACGATCTTGACCTCCTCAAGTTGGACCACCTTTCTTGATTGCGTCGGCTCGATGAAGACTAGTAGATTGCTCCCCCATACTCCACTATGGGTGAGCCACTCTTCGGCACATCTTCACAAGTCCATTATCACCACAATGGACGGCAAGCTTCAAGCATGTGATCTCTTCGTGATGCTCCACTTGAACTTGCACACCGCAATCTTGATGACGATCACCACTTGATGTCATCCTCCATGGGTTGTATGAAATCTTCCTTTTGATGCACGCCCATGGAAACAAACCTAACCCCACAAAGAACTCTTGCATAGAACATGGGTTAGTACACAAAGCGTAATGGACAATGCTTACCATACCGTGAGATCACTTGATCCCACTCGGTACATCTTCTACGCTTTGTGTGTTGATCAACTTGAATCACTCTTCATATTTAGTCTTGATCAACCTTGAATCTTCTATGGACAAACCCTTCAAATATAACTCAAGGCAACCATTAGTCCATAGGGATTGTCATCAATTACCAAAACCAAACATGGGGGCAGCGCATGTTCTTCCAATTCTCTTCATTAAGATGATGTCTTGAAGGTAAACATGAATGTCCACACAATCTTCTTCTTCAAGACATGCTTGCAATAGGCTCATCTCTTACATGACCAATCTTTGGATAACTCCATGAATAACCACCTTGGTCATCTCAAAATCTCCTTGAAACCAACAAATGTACTTCAAGAAAAGCCTATGGACAAACCCTTCAAATATAAATCAAGGCAACCATTAGTCCATAGGGATTGTCATCAATTACCAAAACCAAACATGGGGGCAGCGCATGTTCTTTCAGAATGTATCTCATAGCATAACATCAATTCGGGTCGATTCAACACAAATGTTCTTCTAACATTGTGCCCTCAAAGTTGCTGGCATAGACATGCCCATGATCAGGAAAACAGCACCATCATGCAACACTTGAGCTAGTCTTAGAGGCCAGACTAGGAATACATTTTACCGTTTATTATTCCACACGTGCATATGAGTCTTCCTCCGAGCCTCGTGGTTATTGTAGACTCGAGAACCATAGCAGTTATAGCATGGAACATAAACCTAATTATGAACAGGGAGATAATCAATAACATTTATTATTGCCTCTAGGGCATATCTCCTACAGACTCCCACTTGCACTAGAGTCAATAATCTAGTTAATGCTAATGCACTTTACACCTGTGGCACACTGGTGTAAAATATGCTTCGCATGTGGTATAGCCTGATGTCCAACGGATCTGACGACTTCAGCTCCGTGTGTAACTTTGCATATCCTTGCGTTTTCACGCTTTCACAAAATTCATATTTTGTGTGGACTTGGCTTTGCATATGTGTGAATCATTGGTCGAAACCTGATTCCTCAGACTGAGCTATGGAGCAACTATCTGCAATAGTGTCCCATAGACCAAAGCCATCTTGGAACCATACTAAGTTCATGAATGAACTATATGATTGAACAACTTCTTTGTCGCTTCTAAAGCGTCAACATACTTAGCCTTTGTTATAGAATTCGCCACAGTATCTTGTTTGGAACAATTTCCAACTACCGTGCCACCATGTTGTGTATTACACAAAACCCTTAACTTAAATCAAAAATCGCATGGAGCATCGATGAAGACTGTATCGATGTAATTACTTACAACGAGCACTTCATAATCTCTGCTTGCGAGAACACATGTCATAAGTACTGCTCTAGTACTCAGTGACATCTTTCACTGTTGTCCCATGATCAGTACTTTGATCACTTTGGTATCTATACTCGCAACAACTTTGGAGTATTGGACATATTTGGTTGTTTTTACATACCATGGAATACATGATTAATCCAAACACAAGAGTGTGTGGAATCACCATCATGTATTTTGCTCATCAGTGTTTTGGGACACCGAGTCTTGCAAAAACTCTTTCCATGTGACTTCAGCAAGAATCACTCCTTGACGTTTTTCAATGCTAAAAGGTTTTAGCATTTTGTCAATATGTATCTTTGCTCAGCCCCATTAGGTAAATCTATCTCCATAGATCATCATGCCTAATATCAAGGCTATTTAGCCCAAGCACTTCATCGAAAAAACTATTTTCAAATGAAGTCCTAATTCGTGTCAAGAAATTTATTTCCAATTAACAATGTGTCAAGCACACAAGGTTTTTAGAAATATTATTATGCTCCCACTTATTTTCTTGAATCACAAGCATCTTCATTACCCATTGATGAAGTCAAAAACCCTTTTCGACCATTTCATCAAAACACGAAGATTCCAACTCCATTTTGCTCTCTTCTGTCCATTGCTGGAACTCTGAAGTTTGCATACTTACTAGCGTCCTCTGGACTGACAAAATACCTTGGACTGTAACACATGCAAGTCCTTGGTTACATTTCCATCAGATGGAAATCCTTTCGTCATCCATGTTTCATATCTCATGATTGAAATATGTATTAATTGCTAGTTCAACCCGAACCGACTTTAAGCATCGCTACGGTGAAACAACCTCATCGTAGTCAACTCCTTGAACTTGTTATTTCAACAAGTCGAGCTTTATGGATAAATTTTTTTTATCCGTATCAGTTTTTAGTTCCATAAATATTCGTTAGACTCTAAGCCTTCCGAAAGGTGTATCAAGATTTTAATCTTGAAATATTTATATGGAAACTATCTCGGATTGTATTGGCATTTAGCCAATTCCGGAGTCAGGGACCATCACCGCTTCCTTGTGTATCGTAGGTATACTGTTGTCCAACAACAATATCTCGTTTGCGCACCTGAGAGGTTTGCACGAGCCTTGCCTACGTGGTTCAGCTGCAAGTTCGACCGAAGTCCATACATTTTATTGTAGAGACTTCCGTATCAGTCGCAGTAGGAAACTCCGGAATCACTTCCAAGGTTCCTTTCCTTTGACCTGATGACGAAGATACTGGTTATCTCGTTGAGTTGCACTGTCCTCCCACTCACCTTTTGTAAGAACTATTCTCTTTAAAAGCATACCATTTTGTGGCAAAATCCTTTGCCTCGGTATAGTGGTGGGGGAATACCCAATGACTTGGGATAACCTACAAAGCAGCACTTGTCTGATTTGGAATAGGTTTGTAACCTTTTACACAAGCCCCATATTCCAAATGTTAAGAAAAGATATAACATAGTTGGGCGTACCATACCATGACGTCATTTCAACAGACCCGATGGAGCTCTTTTCAGTGTAAAAGCGGCAGTCTCTAAAGCATCACTTTAAAAGGGATAATGGCAAATTTATTTATGTCATCTTTGATCTTACCATGTCATAAATGGTTCGATTACATCTTCACGGACTTTTCACTTGCAGTGGTGTTCCGGGAGGTGCAAGTTATGAAACCTCTTTCACAACTCATCAGACATTCGCTAAACTTGTAACTCAAATATTCCTTTCCGCAATCAATTTGCAGAAACATAATTTTCTTGTTACAATAACTTCTACTTCATTTTTGAAAACCTTATGAATGAATTCAAAAGATCCAGACTTCGTCTCAACAAGTAAATATCCATATATCTACTTGAGTCATTTCTGAAGATAGATAAATCCACTACTTGCAACAACATTTATTGGACTACACACATCATAATGTATGATCACCAATATGTTCTTTGCTCGTTCCTTATGGCCTGTGAACGGTATTTCAGTCACTTCACTTTTCAGAGGAAAGTTGCAAGTGTCAGATGATTCAAAATCAAACGACTTCAAAATCCATCATAATGGAATTTTCCATGCGGGTTTCTCCAATGTGACCAAATGCAGTGCCACACTTGTGTGGTATTCTTTTAGTCTTGCGACATTTAGCGTCAGTGTTATGGATGTATCATATTTCCATCAATATTCATAACATACATCCCATCTAGGATGGAAGCATGGCCCTTCATGTTATTCATAATACTGAACAACAATTGTTGTTTTTATGAACAACTCTTTTGCAACAAACATTGTGCAATGGGCTAGAGTGTATGAAACTCTAAAATGAATTATGAAAGTAAACCCAGAGGTAACGTATTATTATAAATATTCATAGCACACATCTCATTCATAATGAAAGTATGGCCCTTATGTTATTCATAACACCGAACATCAAAAGTTCTCTTATGAACAACCTTCTTGCAAGATACTTTATGCAAAGGGCTAGAGTGTGAAACTCTAAATGAATTATGAAAATAAATACATAGGTAATACACCGATGGAAGGTATAGTAACATGTACTATTTTCCCAGCGCGTATCTAAACCTCATTTCCGACAAGTCCTTTAGGCCGTAGTAGTTCTTACATCGAGTTGCAACAGAATGCAATCGAGCGGGTATCTTTGTGATCAACTCACAATACCCAAGAATTAGTGATTAACATGTTTAACCATAATTCCCAAGAACTATATCTTTGACTAGCCTTCTATACATCAAAAACTTGTATGACATTCATACATGAGCTGGATATTCTAGTCTTCTTTCTTTCTGCCTTCATACTTCTAACAGTTTAACTTACAATATTTCTCCTACTCTCAGAAGAAGCACCCAAGTTAAGAGTGGCGTTAGCCCCGGACTTCCTAGGCGTGAAAAGTCTCACTAACACCCTTCAGACACTTCCTTTCTCTTTAAGTTGTTGTTTTATTCACCTTCATATCATATGACAGGCGTTCTTATGGATCCCTTTTTTTATTAGTCCAATGTATAGTAAACACTTTACTAATGTTTTGCAAACAAACATTGCTTTGGATATCTCATATCTTTTAGCCTTTGTCTGTCTCTGAAAATGATTTTCAGATTCCATGAATATCACATAACTATCCAAACTTTCGAAGTTCGGGTCTTATGGAAGCAAACATATTTCACTTGACCGTAACAGAATTTTAGCTTTTGGATCGAAGGACGAGAGTCATATCATCCATAGCATTAGCGAGAGAATACCGAAAGTATGCGATAGGACAAAGTCCTTCTCGGCACTCTTGAGGACAATCCTCATATTACGTTACCAACCGTAAAGTTTTAACCAGATATTTAACAGCTATTCAATTTTAATAGGGAAGGTGGAAACGTGAGCCATTATTCTACAACTTTTATGCAAATCACACTTAGACAGTGTTCAAAATTAATTGCACTAAGAATTAAAAGAATTAATTCTAAAGAGTGCTCCCACTCAAATCAATATCTCTCATAATTGATTGTGAGTGATTCAAGACCCACATTTCCATTCAACGCCATTGTTCGAGATGAACACTGATGGCGCGAACTTCAATTGGTAGGCAAACTTGCCAATCACATCTCCATGTGACTCTTGTTCATCTTTCGATGCGTGTGTTCCGAGCTTAGGACGATCCTGCCATGAACGTCAAGATAACCAAGTGATCTTGCTGCGAGGTCTGACCTCACCCGCCTTACACCCGTACAATCGTTCGTACCCATGTAGATCATGGCGCACCTCGAAAGGAAGGATGCTGTGATGGTGCTACACTTGGGAGAACACTAACTACTTGATATTTTTGTGAGAGATCACCCTAATAAAAGCGACTACCGCGCAATCAAGAAGGGTGCATCAAGAGGGATAAACATCTCAGGCAATTCATAATAGCATGATATGGTATAGCTCTTTCTGACGGAGAAGTTATCAATTTCTTCGTCTTCGGCATTCGCGTCGGTGTTCACCTTCGCGAAGTTTGCCACCACCTTGTCGATGCACCAGATAATATTGCTATCTCTATAGCTAATAAAATAAGTGCATTACTTAAGGTTGACACGCAGGTCATTAAAGTGACAATCATATGGCTCCAGTCATCATGCCGAATCATGACATGCAGGTCATGTTAATTTACATTGTATAGTCATCTCATACATAATCAAATTAAAAATGAGAACTGCTATACCACATCACATGCATACCTCATGTCATCCTGCAAAACCAAGTTAGACGCCTCTAATCGGTTTATGCAAAATTTTATTTTACGTGGCTTCTAAGGTTTCAACCAAACCACAGCTACCAACGTTTATCATCAAGTATGATAATTCAAGTTGCTAGATTAACTTTGCGGGGTGTATGAAACACGAGATAATAAAATCTCGAGCCCCATACTGAACTTCGTCATACGCATGACCCCCGTGCAGATCATATCTGCATTGCCCTTTCGTCTGCGAAATTTCATCTTTCTTTTTAACTACAGTGGAATTCAATGAACTGTTAGCACTTCGTTGATCAATCAGGATCGCGGATTGCCAGAACATTGAAACTCCACCATGCTGTTATCAAGATCAGAAATATGCAAATCCCAGGGAAGCAACAAGAACATCGGGTAACAGATTTCATCTGCTACCCGCACAAATAATTTTCAGTAATAGAACTCATCTACTACCTAATTATATTGTGCAACACCCATACATCTCTATGTATTCTAGATCGCAACCTGCATCTACGCATAGCCTGGATCTGATACCACTGTAGGGTACGCAGCAGAAAACAAAAATTTCCGACCAACGCACTAGCCCAGGACCACTATGGAGACTGCATACAAGGTTTGATCTTTATCGTTACCGACTCGTAGCGCAGCGGAAGTAGAGTCGATGACGATCGGCGGTGCAGATCCCCGCAGCTAGGATTTACAACCTCCCAACCGTGAGGATGTATACCCTCATCTTCTCCTCGGACAGCCCTCCGGGAGGCGGTCGGACAGTCCCCCGAACGGTGTCGCGGACAGCCCTTCGGGAGGACCTTCAAAACTCGGACGGTCACTCGGACAGCCCTTCGGGAGGCACTCTCGAACTAAGACCGAAACTACGATCTCTCTACAGAGTTGCACACATATGGTGTCATCTATCCGGCAGGGCTTCGTCGTCCAGAACTAGTTCCCAGCGGAACCCAGACAGCCTTTCGGCTCTACAAAACTATTTCGCTGGGAGGGAGAGAGAAGGCCAGATCATGCATGGCTTGTGTATGTTGAGATAGAGTGAGTTTTGGGCAACCCCCTCCACCTCTATTTATAGGATAAGGAGGGGTGGAGGGGCTGAAATTTCAGCCACATCCATCCATGTCATCTCCAAGATATTTTGGAGCAAAAGCCCAAAAATGTGGCTTTCCAAAAAGTAACCATAAAGCTGATTTCACTATTCACGACGACATTTTTCAGCGTCCGTTCGAACCGAAAATATTTATGTGGGCTTAGAACATTTCCAGTACCCACTAAAACAATTTTCGACGCATTCCAAAACAATTCCGGATTAGTGATTTTCATCTGCGAAAAGCAAACAAAGCGGTTCCGGCAGCTCCGGAACATTTCCGGTTTTTCTTCCGGAAAATTCCCAGAAGTTTCCAGAATGATTCTAGCACCCTCCAAGAATTATCAGGCGTGTGCCGAAACCAATTTGACTTAATGGTGTACTCCGAAACAACTTTTCGGTTTAGTGATTTTCATCTGTGAAAAGCAACTAAAGCGGTTCCGGTAGTCCGGAACATTTCCGGTTTTTGTCTCTGAAAAATCTCAGAAGTTACCGGAACAATTCTGGTACCTCCAATAATTTCCAGGCATGTGCCGAAACCAATTTGACTTAATGGTACACTCCGAAACAACTTTTCGGTTTTACCTAAACTCTTCCGGTGTTCTCTCTCCGGAACTCTTCCGTTGTCTCCGAAACTTTTTCGGTGAATTTCTCTCAGACTCCCTGTCTAGTATTCAACAAATAGATGACCCTTAAGCGTGTGACCCTATAGGTTTGGTGAAGTATAGACATGACCCGGAATCCCTTCCGATCAATGATCAACATCGGAGCCGTGGACACCCATATTGACCCCTATACCCACACGAATGAATATTCGAATGAACCTCCACTTGCCGAGTGCTATTCCTATTGCTTCGCGATATGTTACAAATACCCGAGGTGAGACATGTTGGCATCCCCGTGGATCAACAACTTGTCCACTATGCCAGTTACCTCGTTACCGGTATTGTTCTCTTTTCTCGTTACCGTGTTCCGGCATCCCTGTGATCAAATCACCCTGTGTCTGGCCAAACGATGATGGATACCGTAACACCAAGAGGGCCCAGAGATATCTCTCCATCGTCGGAGGAGCAAATCCCAATCTTGAGCTATCAAGTTACTTGACATACTTTCCCATGAACCCGTAAGCCGCCGTAATAGCCATCCAGTTATGGATGACGTTTAACAAACCCCAAAGTTCATGAATCAAGCATGAAGAAACTCGATACTCTCATGGTCTGAGGAATCATGCAAACGTTAACCATCTCTATGTTATTAACCATTTAACTTGTGACGAATGTATCTCATAGCATAACATCAATTCGGGTCGATTCAACACAAATGTTCTTCTAACATTGTGCCCTCAAAGTTGCTGGCATAGACATGCCCATGATCAGGAAAACAGAACCATCATGCAACACTTGATCTAGTCTTAGAGGCCAGACTAGGAATACATTTTACCGTTTATTATTCCACACGTGCATATGAGTCTTCCTCCGAGCCTCGTGGTTATTGTAGACTCGAGAACCATAGCAGTTATAGCATGGAACATAAACCTAATTATGAATAGGGAGATAATCAATAACATTTATTATTGCCTCTAGGGCATATCTCCTACAAGGGTTATCTTCCTTTTTGAAAAAATTACTCAGTGAAACAACAACCACAGAAATAGAGAAATTTGATGTATTGTAAAAGGACTCTAGAACTAACCTCGTTGCTAAAAAGAATATCCAGTGCTGCCGATTATTACGGCTTTCGTTGATCCGGTGTTGCTTGCATATTTTCTCTTGTTTTTCTCTTGTTCTTTCTTTTGGTCATGATTGTGCCGTTTGCCCCAGCGTGAAACTCATGATGTATCGGATGGTTGCTATATTAATATAGTGAGATGAAAGCCGGATGAAAGCATATTTCAAGAGAGCTAAAAAGAATACCCAGTGAAACAACAACTAAATTTTTTCTCCGTCAAGGGACACACTACTCAAACAAGAACTTAAATTTATTATTTTAAAAAGAAGGATTACCCTCGGCCCCTGCAGCCATATTATTAAGCAAACAGTCAATAAGTTATGTAGTTTGGTACAAGTTCGCATGATGAGCTGAAATGCAATGAAGATAAAAGTTTCCACAACCGGCAGAAACATGATAAGATGACTAAATACCTAGCCTATTATTAAATCGTCCTTCAAACCAATTGTAAGTATCCCGTGCTACCATCTCTTAACGGTTGCACCATGTAGCCATATGCTACTTGCCTTCCGCATGACTGAGTGACGACCACATACAGATCCATATAGCCGAAAGTAATGCACATACTCCGATTCACATATTTGTCGTAGTTTTGGGCTCAACTCCATTTAGCCCAAAGTAATGCACATACTCAGATTCAAATATTTGTCGTAGTTTTGAGATCAACTCCATTTTGCCACATCCCAAATAACATGTTAATACTATTTGGAGGGACTGACGTTGAAGGCTACGTGTATTGTATGCCATAAGAGCTTGGCGAGTGGGCATTTGAGAAAGATGTTTTATAGTTTCGTCTTGATCACAGAAGCAGCATTGTTTACTACCCTTCCATCTACGCTTTGACAAGTTATCCTTAGTCTGAATCACTTCCTTGTGTACAAACCATATGAAATTTTTGATTCTTAATGGTACTTTCTTTAAAATATGAAGTGATTTCGGGATTTTGGACCAGAGTCTATTAAATCTAAATACATATATTTCACCGAGAAAACCCAAGACACATAGAGTTTCCAATGAAGTGTATCCGACTCATCAGAAAGATTAACCTCCATTACTCTCCACACTAGATGCAACCATCTGTCCCATCAGTCTCTCATTAGGGACCTCCTGAACTGGATATGTAGAGGCACGAACCCTAATAATGTACCAATGTAAGCGTCCTTACGTTGTACAATATTATAAAGGAAAGGATATTGTGTCACTAGTGGCGTCTCATGTGACGAAAAAGGGTTTCCCCCCGCTTTATATTATAAAGCAACCGCCACACCACACATACAAGCCGAAACAAAGAGCAAAAAAAGAGAAAGAGAAAAACGGCAAAGATACATGAAACCAAAGGAACCACTAACAAGCACCAAATACACAAGCGCAAGCTTGAGCATCAAGGCCCTCAGCGAACAAGAGCCACCAAACGGCGCAACTAAGACGGGGTAGTGTCCTGCTGCAGGAGGATTGCCACGCTTCATCAACTCCCAAGAAGCCAGCCATTGTCAGTCCGCCATCCGCCCCTGCCTCCGAAGGAGGCCCCCAGCCCTGTAGTAGGATCGGGGGACGGGTCGCTGACCACCGAGCTCGCATGGCCAGGACCAACGGGTGGCCGGGGAGAGGACGACAAGCACGGCCACCGCATCCCATGGCGGCACACCCCAGCATCGTCAGCGCCGCGCGCAGGCCCAACTTCAATTGCAAGTAGCCGAGTGGGAACAACACTGAAAAAACCGGCAGACCACATTCCACCGGAGCTTCGACCACAACGTCGTCGTCCCAAGGTGGTGTATTCAAGAAGAAAACGGCGCCGACGCGTCGTCACCACCCAATCCAGAGATTTTGGGCTTTCACCTGGGACGGGAAGGAGAGGGCGTGGACAGGATCACGATGCCGCCTTCAAGAAGGTGAACGACGCGGGAGCGCCGTCGGCATCGTGGCCACAAAATTGGCCAAGGGTTTACCTCAATCCATCCCTACCATACCCTCAGCCCCACCATCGCCAGATCTGGGCATCAGAGGACGCCGACAGCGGCGAGGCAGGAAGAAGCTCCAGGGAAAGCTGCCGTCTTCAGATCCGCTCCAAGGACGAACGGGGACGCCCCGGGAACCGGGCCACACTCGCCGCCGGCCCGTCGCCCATGCGGCCAGGCCCAACGCCCCTCTGCATCCGCATCGGCCACCAGCCGAATGGGGGCCGACGAGCTTCACGACTGTGGCCGCCGCCACAGCACCAGGCGCAATGCGCGTCGGGCACCATAGAGCCCATCACGCCGTCGCCAGGCACCGGTCCTGACATTGCCACCCGCCGCCGCCCGACCACACCGACCCGCGTCGGCCACCATCGAGCGAGGGAAGAGAGGCCCCGCCGCCGCCGCTAACCGGGCTTCGCCCGTCAGCGTGAGCCGGCGGCGGCGAGGGGAGAAGTAGGGAGGGGGAGGGGCCCTAAGGCCGGCGGCTAGGGTTTCCCCTCCACGTCGCTCGCGGGAGCGACCGGGAGGGGAGGGGGTGGGGGTCGGAGAATCGGGACGGAAGATCGTGGCGTCTCATCCAACCATGTATCTTCCGAGAATCTTTTTTTTAGAAAAGGAGGATTACCCCCGGCCTCTGCATCAATTGATGCATGCGGCCCCTTTATTAAAACAAGCAAATAAACCGTCTGAGGTTCCAAACAAGCTCGTGAAGAGCTGCAAAATAATCCAATAGAAAGAAAAATGCCACAACCGGCGAAAATAGGACCCGATGCCTAACCATCTATCCTATTACTGGACCGCCATCCAAACCGGTTGTAAATATCCCGAGCTACCATCTCCCACCGGGCAGACCCAGTAACCAAAGGCTCCCTGGTTTCCGCAGGAGTGAGTAACGACCATGTACAGATCAACGCCGATGCCCTGTGCAGTACCTGCAAAAAATTTATACGTGTTTGTCTGTTAAAAACCATGGCATTCCTACAATTGCATATAGCCCAAAGTAGCGCACATACTCCTATACGAATATGCCTTGCATTGTTAGTGTCAACTCCATTTAACCACGTCCCAAACAACGTGTCTATGCTATCTGGAGGGATAATATTAAAAGATATACGAACTGTTTGCCACAATTTTTTTGCTAATGGACAATGGAGAAAAAGGTGTTTGATAGTCTCATCTTGATCACAAAAGCTGCATCGTTTACTTCCCTCCCAATTCCGCTTTGCCAAATTATCCTTAGTGAGAATCACCTTCTTGTGAACAAACCACATGAAAACTTTAATTCGTAAGGGTACTTTGACCTTCCAAATATGGATTGACCTGGGGATTGGTCGAGTATCAATAAGATTCAAATACATTGATTTCACTGAGAAAAGGCCACTAGAGGTTAGCTTCCAATGAAGCCTATCAGACTAATCTGATAAATAAACCTCCATGAGTCTTCTGACAAGGTGTAACCAAGCTTCCCAGCGATGACCCACCAAAGCCCGTCGGAATTGAATATTAAGAGGATTTGATTGTAAAATTGTGGCGACGAACGCCTCCTTTGGTTGCACAATATTATAGAGTTGGATACTGTGTCGCAAGAGGCGTCTCCCCTAACCACGTATCCTCCCAGAATCTCGTTGACTCGCCATTTCCAATGATAAATTTAGTTCTATGGAAAAAGGCTGGTTTCATTCGCATCAAACCTTTCCAAAATGGTGAATCATTGGGTCTGGCTGTGACCTGGGCCAAGGTCTTAGAGTGTAAGTACTTATTACGTAGAATTTGTACCCACATGCCTTCTGTCTCTACAGATAGTCTGAACAACCATTTACTGAGCAGACATCTGTTCTTTACCTCTAAGTTCTCAATCCCTAGACCTCCCTGGTCTTTGGGCCTACAAATAATATCCCATCTAGTGAGCCTGTACTTCTTCTTAACTTCATCACTCTGCCAGAAGCATCGGGATCGATAAAAGTCCAATCTTTTGCGTACCCCTACCGGTATCTCAAAGAAGGACAGAAGGAACATAGGAAAACTCGTAAGAACCGAGTTAATCAATATTAGCCTACCTCCATAAGACAAAAGCTTACCCTTCCAGCAGCTTAGTTTTTTCTCGAAGCGATCCTCAATACACTTCCATTCTTTGTTTGATAATTTACGATGGTGAATTGGTATGCCTAGATAACTGAATGGTAGACTTCCCCATTCACAACCGAACAGTTGTTTATATGCGTCTTGCATGCTCCTCTTTGGCTCTTCCAAAACAGAACAATTCGCTCTTGTGAAAATTTATCTTCAAACCCGACAACTGTTTGAACAGGCAAATGATAAGTTTCATATTTCTAGCCTTTGCTATATCATGTTCCATGAACAAAATAGTAGCATATGCGTATTGTAGAATGGACACACCACCCTCCACTAGATGTGGTACTAGCCCCCCTACCTGGCCTTTCTCTTTAGCCCTTCCTATGAGAATTGCCAACATGTCTGAGAATCTAGTCCACCACGAGGTAAGCAGGAGGTTAATTATCACTAGTTTTTGTGTGAGAAATTTCCACCACGAGGTAAGCAGCCATCCTACAATGTTGTGTTATCCTCCTTTTTGAAAAAAAAAAATACCCAGTGATACAATAGCTACAGAACTAGAGAAATTTGATGTATTGTAAATGGACTCTAGAACTAACCTCGTAGCTATAATTCTTGTCTGTCAAGCAACACACTACACAAACAGGAAGTTAATTAATCACTAGTTTTTGTGTGAGAGAAATTCCACGACGAGGTCGTCGTTACCAGCAACCACGAGGTCGGGGCTTCCTTGCTCAATGATGTTCACTGCTTATGCCAGGGCCGGGAGTGGGGCGTCTAGTTCAGGTGCGCGCGAGCAGCAGCAGGGGCGCAGGTGCAGCTCCTGGCGGCGCTGCTTGTGCAGGTGCTGCGGCTCGCGGTTGCGGTTGCGGCCCATCTGCTAGCCCTACTCCCACGAGCACCCTCACGCAGCTTACCTTCTCCAGCACTTGCGCGCGTGGAGAGCATCCACCAAGCACCGAGGACGACTGCGACCACGCCGGAGCAGCAACCGGACGGGGATCGATCCTGTCGGATCTGGTGTCGGGTGGGGCAGGTGAGGTGGATGTGGCCGGATGCAGAGTGCGGTACGACGACGGCGGCCTTGGGAGCGGCGGAGAAGCGGTGGTGGCGCTGGGATTTTGGGAGGGGAGAGGAAGATAACACGAGCAGGGACCATTTTTTTAAAACACCCTTTTCTTCCGATGACAGGTGGACCCCATACAACCAGACATGCTGACAATGTTTGCCAACCTTGCCGTTACATGTGGGATGTTAAGTGGTGCCACGTCAGCCTGACTAGCAGGCTCCATCTGTCATAAAGACGATCAACAGAGCTAAATCCGTCGATCGGTGGTTCTCGCAAAATGATTACACAAGACGTGGTGTTTTCTGTCAAAAAAAAAATGCAGCATTGTGTTTTCTGCTAACCTAGCCTTCAAAATGGTGGTTTCCTGTAATTTACTCGGTATCCTAGCTTTGATAAGACATACAAGAGTTTTACTCAGGTTGGGGTTCTTTTTTTTTTAACACAGTACAGACGCAAGCGCTCACATACACGCGCATACACTCACCCCTATGAACGCACACACGCACACCCTACCCCTATGAGAACCTTCAAGAGACTGAGCCGGCATATCATCTTGAGATTTACGAAGTCACCGTAGGCGCCTCGTCGTCGACGGGAACGTCTCCTCCCACTGAATGCGCATCGCCGGAAGTCCTGAAATAAATCCAGGAATAAATGCGAGCACCAGGACTTGAACCCTGGTGGGCTGGGGATACCACAGTCCCTCTAACCATCCAACCACAGGTTGGTTCGCAGGTTGGGGTTCTCACAGAGGAGATAATACCATACATCATTTTTCTTTCTTTGTTGCGTTGGGGCGTGTATCACGTACAAAGTATCAAGGGATTGTAAGTTGTCTATCTACGGTCCATGTTCCCGGTTTATATAGCACATGGGGCCCACGGTACATGGATCCTAATCTGCTATGTACGGGAAGGTAGAACCCTATCCTAGCTTTTTGTGTTGTTTTTTTTGTGAGGGGAAGCTTCCTGTGTGGTACACGGAGCCTTTTGAAATCTTTTTGTTTTGCCATCGGCCTCTCAAAATGGCCCGTGATGAAACCGGCAATGGGCTCCTCAGCCCAGCCCGAGACCCCTTAGTAAGGACACCGTCAATAACAGTTCTTAGCGCTCGGCCTGGTTTTTAAGCATACATGGGAGATGCTGTAATGGCTGCCGCCAGTGTATGGTTCATTCATGCCCCTCTCACTCACGCCACCGTAGCCCTAAAATACGGGAGCTCCTATTTACCGCATTCTGCAACAAATAGAGGTCCCTTCGCATAGAGCGCTCTCGACTGGGACGGCCCATTCGGGTTGAATGGAAGCGAACTGTCGGTAAAAACATACGCAAAAACATAACAACGCGCAATCTGCTGAAATAGGAATCAGAGCAAATCTAAAGAACTAAATATCGCGGCGTAAACTGAACATTACTTTAAAAATTGCAAACATTGTTTCAAATTTAGAACACTTTATTTAAGTTAAGAATAACTTTTAACAAATGCGAACAATTTTAGAAAATTCTCATCAACTTTCGAAATTATGAAGAAATTCTCAAACACCTGAACATTTTTAAAAACATGAAAAGTATTCAAATTTATAAAAAAAACTCGAAAATTGGAGCATCTTTAAAAATCCGAGAAATTCATTTAAAACTTGAACATTTTTAAAATTTTGAGAACATTTTTTTCAACATGAACATTCTTCAAAATTCCAGAACATGTTTTGAAAACGTGAACATTCTTTGAATTGCTGAACAAAATTTGAAAACGGAGACATATTTAAATTCAGAGCAAAACTTTTAAACTGAGAACAATTGGAAAATCCTGAACAATTATGAAAATACAAACATTCTTTATATAGTTGAATTGTTTTTGAAACGGAAACATTTTTCCAAACCTTTGGACATTTTTTGAAAATGTGAACATTTTTTTAATGGGCGAACAAAAATTTGAAAACAGGGACAACTTTTGAAATCCAGAAAAAAATTACGAAATTGAGAACAGTTTGAAAATTTAGAATTGTGAAAACAGGAACATTTTTTGAAACTGCCAAACAAAATTCATAATCGTGAACAATTTTTGACAACACGAACATTTTTTAAAACTCTCAAACAAAATTTAAAAATGGGTAAAGATTTTGGAAATGGGAACATTTTCTGAAACTCCTGAACAAAATTCAAATTGCAAATAGTTTTGAAAACACGTACATTTCTTGAAAATGGGAACATTTTTTGAAACCCCCCAACAAAATTTTGAAAAAGGAACATTTTTTGTTTGAATTTCGTGAACAACTTTTGTGGAAAACATGGATTTCTTTAAAATTCTGCAACTTTTGATAAAGCAAAAAAATAGAAAAATAAAGCAAAACGAAAAAAGATGAAACAAAAACAGAAATAGAAAAAGGAAGCAGAAAAAAAAAAGGAAAACAAAAACTCGGTCGCTTCTAGAAGGTTCCAAAAACCGGCAAAAACCAGCTGGGATCATCTAGACAGCTGCCAAAACCGTTCAGCGTACTGTTATAAATGGGCCGGCCCAATTGCTCGATAGAGCGCTTCGCCTGTGCGAAGTCCTGGCAATTTGACGCAGAGAGCGTCAAATAGGGAATTCCCTAAAGTACCACCACTCACTTGGTCCATATGGGTCGTGTATTCCTTGAGCTGGGCTGGCGTCCACGCTTTCACTGCCTTGGCTGGGTTGGGCCTTCCTCTTTAGTTGTTGCCACCTCTGAATTGGATGAACACATTCTTGGGACCTCCTATACTACGCATTTTGCGTCATACAGGAACCCGACGCAGAGGGGAACTCGCTAACTGGGCTGGCCCACACAGTGTGAGGTGGAAAATGATGAACGCGAAAAAGGGGAGTTGGTGGGATTCGAATCCGTCACCATCCCACTAATTTGTGCTAGTGCTGCTAGCCAGAGCGCCTTTCCAGTTTTAGTGATGGAAGTACAACACGATACTAGAGGACCTAAATACAGACGCAAAACATAACACTTGAAAACAATCACGAACATATTTCCAAAAAATGGAGCAAAAACTTGCACTTCCGAAGAGTCTTGACAAACATGACCAAAATTTCCAAATTTATGAATACATTTTAATTTTGAACAAAAATTTGAAATACCGAACATTTTTTGAATTTATAGAACAAAATTTTCAAATTAAGAACAAAATTTGAACATAGACTTTTTATTAAAATCCCGAATATTTTTTTAATTTAGAGAACAAATTTTGAAAACAAGAACAAAATTTGAACATGGGAACAAAAAAATGAAAAATTCCGAACAATTTTCAATTTAGATATTTTTCTTTAAAATCAAGAACAACAATTTAACATGGTACCAAAAATTCAAAACCCAAAACGTTTAATGAACTTAGAGATTTGTTTTTGAAATAAAGAACAAAATTTGAAATCCCGCACATTTTTTAAATTTAGTGAACAAAATTTTGAAATTAAGAACAAAATTTGTACATGGATCTTTTTGTTAAAATCCCGAATATTTTTTGAATTTTGAGAACAAAATTTTGAAATCAAGAACAAAATTTGAACATGGGAACAAATAAAAAAAAAATGCCGAACATTCTTTAATTTAGATATTTTTCTTTAAAAACGAGACCAACAATTGAACATGGGGACAAAAAATTAAAAATCCCAAACATTTTTTGAATTTAGAGAACAAAATTTGAAGTAAAAAACAATTTGAAAATCCTGAACAATTTTGTAATACATAAAAATGGAATTGTTTTCGAAAACATGAAAATTCTAGAGGTACTATGAATTTTTGATCATTTTCTGAAAATAAGCTATCAAATACTCTGAACATTTGTACATTTTTCAAACTTCTAAACAATTTTCCTAATTTCTGAAAATTAGGAACATTTATGATATTTGGAATAATATTTGAAAAAATGCGAACATTTTATAATTTTCTAAACATTTTATGGAAAACAAAGTAATCAAAAAAACAAATTGAAAAACAAAGAAAATAAAACAGGAAAGAAAAGAAAATAAACAATTAATAGAATAAACAGAAAATCGAAAAAAGGATAAAAAATAAAAAAACAGGAAAAAAAAGTCAGAACAAAAAAAGACGGTTCTGAAACCTTCTAGAAGTTTCCAAGAACCATAGAAAACAGGATGGGAACCCCTAGAAGGTTCCCAAAATTGGGAACGCTGAGACGCTTAAACGGGCCGGCCCAATTCTGAGTATCGCTCTTTCTCCCTATGCGAAACTGCGACATTTTGACGCAAAGCGCGTCAAATAGGAATTTCCCACATTCTTAGGCACGAGTTTGAATTTCTACTGCATGTACTCCAGGTCATGAGGGCAAGTGAAGGCCAACAAATATACTAGAGTAATTTATTTTGTATTTGTATGTAGAAAAAGTCTTGAGCTATAGCTTGGGAATTGAAACCCTCGTCCAGCATCCAAACTCCAGAGTAGACTAAGTCGTCGTACAATTACCCGGTAAAACAATAGATATAGACCTAAGCTCATAATTACAATATTTCTGTCAAGGAACACACAAGTTGGGGCAGGAAGCTAATCACAAGTTACTCAGTACTCTGTCAAGTGGGAGCAGGAAATACATCACAAGACAGAAACTTGAGTTAAACTAGAATAATTTATTTTGTATTTGTATGTTTCTCGATCGAAGATCAACAATGACAATTGAATTATAGATTTTCAGGATCATTAGATCTTTTCGTTCACCCCGTTGTCTCCTATTCCCAAGGTTCCCTACACCCCTTCTGTTCAACCTCACCCCCTCCTCGTGTCTCTACATGAGTTTCGCCTATTTGGCGTACTAAGCTAGCTAGTGCTGCTAACCAGTCAAAGTGAAGTGGGTCAGTGGAGTTTCTCTCCAGTGTGGTGAAGATAGTGACATATATAAAGGGCTCACGATTATTCAAGCAAGTGAAGCTTGTTGGCGCGTTCATTTTTGTTTATCATCTTGGGATGAATGCTCGTGAGTTGCAATATCCCAACTCTAAAACCAAACAAAGTTGGCCAATATTTTTTTAGGGAAGAGCTTAATCATTAATTAAAAACCACATATTTTATCCCTCATCCCTCCATTAATTGCAAGTAGATTCCAGATGACATGAAGCCAGCCCAATTTCACACAAGTAACAACCAATCAGCATGAACAAAAAAAAAAATCAAAATAAGTCAGAATGTTAAAAAAAAAGGAGCGGGTAGTGGTCAGATGAATGAAATTAGTATTTGGGCCAGTCAATTTTTTTGGTCTTTAGGAATTTATGTGGATGCATCCATGCGACTATTTCTCGCTTTAAGCGAGACTCCCTTCTGTCCTGCTGAAGATCTTTCCTCTGCTTTGAAGTTATCGGCCCGACCCAGTTTTGGTTCTTTTTCCGTTCACGGTCGCTCACTGCGCTTCGTTCGCTGGGCTGGTTTTCCATCGACTTCCTTTGCTACGTGAGCCTCCTTCACTGGTTTTGCTACATTTTTTCCGGTTTTTCTTGTTTTCTCACTAGTTTCTCTAGTTTTTTCTTTTTTATTAAATGTTTCTCTTCCTTTCTTCTTGGTTTTCACTATTATTTTCTTTTTAACCGGTTTTATTTCGTTTCTGCAATGTTTTCTTTTCTTTCTTTTTTTCTTTTCTTTTTCTTCCATTTTCTTGGTTTTGAATGTCTTATCTTTCTTTCTTTATCAGTTTTCACTGATTTTCCATACTTTTTGCATTTTTTCTTAAGTTTTATTTGTCATTTTGATTTTTGTGCCTTTTGGTTTTATTTATTTATTTTTGTTTCTTTTGATTTTCATTCTACAAACATATAACACTTTCTAAATGTTTGATCGCATTTTTAGAATACTTAATCAACATGTTTCTAAATTTTTTATTAACATTTTTATATACTTGATAAAAAATCATCATCTTTTTAATTCATGGTCAACATTTTTTCTATACACATTTAACATTTTTAAATATTTATTCAACATTTTATCATATGATTGATTAATATTTTTATATACATGATAAAAAAATTCATGTTTTTTTAATACATGGTCATCATTTTTGCTACACATTTAACATTTTTTAAATACTTGTTCAACAATTTTTCAAATGTTTGACTGACATTTTTATATACATGGTAAAAAAATTCATCTTTTTTAGTACATGGTCAACATTATGTCTATACACATTTAACATTTCCAAATGCTTGATTAACATTTCTCAAATACTTCTATTTTCAGCACTAAAATTAGTACTGTAATGTAAACTTGGATGATCACAATACCGAATTTTAGTACATAAATTGGTGATATAGAACAGAGTCGGGTCATCGACGTTCTATTTTTTAGTACTGAAATTAGTACTGCATTGTTAACATAGATGATCGTAATATTGAATTATAGTACTAAAATTGGTAATATAGACCTAATTCGGGTGATCATCATGTTGTTTTTCAGTACTACAATATTAACGTGGATGATCGCAATACTAAATTTTAGTATTCAAATTGGTGATATTAAACTGAGTCGGGTGATTGTTGTGCTGTTTTTCAGTATTGAAATTAGTATGGCGATGTTAATGTGGATGATTGCAATACCAAATTTTAGTAGAAATTGGTATATAGAACTAAGTCGGGTGAGTGTCGTGTTGTTTTTCCATACTATATGAACTTTTAGCAGAAAGTTTAACACAGGTTCGGTATTTGAGATTTAGAGGGATGAAAGCTAACGGACATGCCTTTCATCGTGTATGGTTTATATTCGGAAAACTACCTGCAATGCTGCAGCAATATACTCACCAAATTTAGTGAACCCAGCTGGCTTTATTAATCTCGTCAAAGGCCACTTCGTATTAATTCGTCACGCGATGTCACCATGAAAGTTTTCCCCAATTACAAGTAGCTGTCGAACTGGAAGTTTTTCTCCAACCATCGTGAAAAAAAAAATCAGCAGACAGTCTCATAACACTCCTTGCCTTGAATGTATCCGTAGATATCAATGAGAACAACAACAAAAAAAAGATCAACCTTTGAAAAAAAGAAAGCTATGTTGCCAAGAAGGATTGTGATAAACTATAAACTATGCACGTACATGGAGTCGTACTCCCAGCCCATATCCTGCTTCGTTCAATGCTAGCTTCCCCATTGTTGTACTGGTTAAACCTTCATGTGCCACACCGTATATGCTGTCCATGCACATCACGTGTGTCAAGCCGCAAGAAAGTTATCTTGACCCAAGGTGCGAAATCAGTAAGATTTAGGCGGTTAAACTCAAATTTTGACTTGCTTAAAATTTTAGACCAAATATAATGTCACCTCATAAGTGTCTTTTCACTTTACCTTTTGAATTTCAACCTAATTACTAGTATATCAGAAAGATGGTAATTATATATACAGATGAGATAACAAATATCATAGAAACACCAAATTGATATATAAACACGCACCCTCCCCCTGCGTGGGTGCTTCCTCAGTGTGCGATCCAGTGGAAGTTAGGATGGTGATTTTAAAGTCTTGTATTAATTGCTAGGACATTTGTTTCTGCTAACATACATTCACTTGATGGGAACAAATGAATACTCCACCATCCTTTTTTTCTATTATATAACCCATTCCGTCTGCCCCAACGGATAGCAGATTTCTTCTACCACTTCGCTTCACATACTTCCTAGTAGCACAAGCTTACCACATCAAGCATATGTGATTCACTTGATCGAACATACTAGATAGAGAATGCAGAAGAATAGAACAGACCTAAGAATACATGGGAGCGAGAGGCCTCAAGAGCAATGGAGGAGCTTTAAAGCATCTTTGCACCAACGAACGTCAATCTATGCATAATTTGATCTCATCGAGAGTGAAACCATTGAAGCCTTCAGTCTCCAGTTCATCATAAAAGCCAACATGTAGACTTGCGTATTTCACTTCTTGAATCATTTTGACTTGTTGATGCTCTTGATTTTCTGTACGAATTTGTTGTATATGTGCTATACTAGTGGGATTAGAGCATCTTCAATAGGTGATGTATAATAGAGCACTTGATATGAAATCTGTTTTTCGCATCACCGTGCCAAAAAATCTAGCTCCAACAGATTATTAGTATGTAAATCTGTGTGGTCTCATTTAGGGTTTGATGTAAAATTAGATGTAGGTTATGTATATCTGCATCACCTAGCAGGCTGCCAAAATGCAAAAAGGTTGCAGCCCCTTAGCCACACACATCCACTACTAGGGAAAGCCCTAGTAGTAGCACTGGTTTTCTGCCTACAAGTAGTGCGGGCTCCCTCGCTACTCCTAGGGCGCTACAGCTAATGTTACCTGTAGCGCCTTTTTGACCCCGCACTACAACTACTTAACAGTAGCATGTGGCTCTTTCTCAGCGCTACTGCTAAGCATCTACCTATAAGCTATTTTCTAGTAGTGAGCGTGAAACTTCAACTGCCCCCACCCGTCGTTGTGCCGCCACAACTGAATCTAGCGCCTCCGCTCCACCCCACTGCATATATGGCCTTCACCACCTTCGCACCCCTCTCCGCCATAGGAACCACCGCTGTATCCGCCCGTCAGAGGTCGCCAACCCATAGAATACTCCGTTGTCGCACCTCCCGCACCACAGGTCCGGCCTCCCCTCCCCCTGTTCTTATCCCGCCTCCCACGTGGTTCCCCCGCCTCCCCCCGTCCCTCTCGGCAGCCGAATCCACCGCGACGCCACTACCGAATCGGCCAGTCATAGCCGTCGCTACGAATCCAGCTTCCCCCCGACCTCGGAGACTTTTCTTCGGCAGGCTCCGGCCACCTCCGCGAGGTTACTGTCGGTGTCAAAACCGGCAGATCTCGGGTAGGGGGTCCTGAGCTGTGAGACTTGGATCGATGGGTAACAGGGGACGAAGGAGACGATGTTTTACCCAGGTTCGGGCCCGCCTATGGAGGTAAAACCCTACGCCCTGCTTGGTTGTATTGATGTGTATGAAGATTACAGAGTCGATCTACCTCGAGATCAAGTAGCCAAAACCATAGATGAGCTTGTCTGCCCTCTGCAATCTAAACCCTCCGGTTTATATAGACACCGGGGGTACCTAGGGTTTACACATGATAAGTCTCCAGCCGGAAGTAAAGACGCCGATCCTCTCATCTTGACTTGGAGTGCACGCCGCGTCTTCGGAGGTTTCCTTCTTGAATACGGGGTCGCCGCATATATGGCCATCCCTGTGACAATCAGAGAGCGGCCCACCAAGCCGGCCTGTGAGAGATATGTTGGGGAACGTTGCATGGGAAACAAAATTTTCCTACGCACACATAAGATCTATCCATGGTGATGAGCATCTACGAGAGGGAGAGAGAATCTACATACCCTTGTAGATCGCTAAGCGGAAGCGTTAATAAACGCGGTTGATGTAGTCGAACGTCTTCGCGATCCAAATCGCCGAGCGTCCCGCGATCCAATCACGATCCTTCCGATCTAGTGCCGAACGGACGGCACCTCCGCGTTCAACACACGTACGGCTTGATGACGCCTTCACCTCCTCGATCCAGCGAGCGATGGTGAAGTAGTGGTTGAGTTCCAGCAGCACGACGGCGTGGTGATGGTGGTGAGGAACAATCTCTGCAGGGCTTCGCCAAGCGCTACGGAGATTATGACGGAGGAACTAGAGGGCTAGGGTTGCCGGCACACGGCTTGGGGAATCCTGATATGTCCCGTGTGCTAGCCCTGCCCCTCTATTTATATGTTGAGCCTTGGGGTCTAAACTTGGAGTAAAAGCCTCCTCTAGGTCGGTTTTGCCCGCACAAGGTCGGTTTGGCCCGCAGGGAAAGAGTCCAACTCGGATCCCTGCCGAACCGTGCACAGCCGCGCACAAGCGGTAGTACCGCTTCACACAAGCGGTAGTACCGCTTGGGCGGTAGTACCGCTTCACACAAGCGGTAGTACCGCTCCGGCGGTAGTACCGCTTCACCAAGCGGTAGTACCGCTTACGCGGCAGCAAAACTACTTTTGCACTTTCCAATACCTTGTGGGCTTTATCCCTTTGGCTCATATAAAGTGTTGCTGCACCCGAACACTTCGGTAAACATCCGGAACCCCTTCCGGTGAATTCCGGAACCCTTCCAGAGATCAAACACTATTATCACATATATCAATCTTTACCTCCGGACTATTCCGGAGATCCTCGTCATGTCCGGGATCTTATCCGGGACTCCGAACAACTTTCGGTCACCAATATAATAACTCAATTATACTAATCGTCACCAAACGTTAAGTGTGTAGACCCTGCGGGTTCGAGAACTATGTAGACATGACCGAGACACCTCTACGGTCAATAACCAATAGCGGGACCTGGATGCCCATATTGGCTCCTACATATTCTACGAAGATCTTTATCGGTCGAACCTCTATGTCAAGGATTCAGTTAATCCCGTATGCTGTTCCCTTTGTTCTTCGGTATGTTACTTGCCCGAGATTCGATCGTCGGTATCACTATACCTAGTTCAATCCCGTTACCGGCAAGTCTCTTTACTCGTTCCGTAATACAAGATCTCGTGGCTAACACTTTAGTCACATTGCTTGCAAGGCTCATTGTGATGTTGTATTACCGAGTGGGCCCTGAGATACCTCTCCGTCATACGGAGTAACAAATCCCAGTCTTGATCCATGCCAACCCAACAGACACCCTCGGAGATACCTGTAGAGCACCTTTATAGTCACCCAGTTACGTTGCGACGTTTGATACACACAAGGTATTCCTCCGGTGTTAGTGAGTTGCATGATCTCATGGTCAAAGGAACAGATACTTGACATGCAGAAAACAATAGCAATAAACTGACACGATCAAATGCTACGTTTACAGTTTGGGTCTTGTCCATCACATCATTCTCCTAATGATGTGATCCCGTTATCAAATGACATCTCATGTCAATGGCTAGGAAACCTTAACCATCTTTGATCAACGAGCTAGTCAACTAGAGGCTTACTAGGGACACAGTGTTGTCTATGTACCCACACATGTATTTGAGTTTCCAATCAATACAATTATAGCATGGATAATAAACGATTATCATGAACAAGGAAATATAATAATAACCAATTTATTATTGCCTCTAGGGCATATTTCCAACAGTCTCCCACTTGCACTAGAGTCAATAATCTAGTTCACATCACTATGTGATTTACATTGTAATGAATCGAACACCCATGCAGTTCTGGTGTTGTTCATGTTTAGCCTTTGGAAGAGGTTTAGTCATCGGATCTGCAACATTTAGATCCGTGTGTACTTTGCAAATATTTATGTCGTCCTCCTTGATGTAATCGCGGATGGAATTGAAACGTCGCTTTATGTGTCTGGTCCTCTTGTGAAATCTTGGTTCCTTGGCTAGAGCAATGGCACCAGTATTATCACAAAACAGAGTCATTGGGTCAAGTGCACTAGGCACTACTCCAAGATCTGTCATGAACTCCTTCATCCAGACACCTTCCTTCGCCGCCTCCGAGGCAACGATGTACTCCGCTTCACATGTAGAATCTGCTACCACGCTTTGCTTGGAACTGCACCAGCTAACCGCACCCCCATTAAGAATAAATACGTATCCGGTTTGCGACTTAGAGTCATCCGGATCAGTGTCAAAGCTTGCATCGACGTAACCCTTTACGACGAGCTCTTGATCACCTCCATAAACGAGAAACATGTCCTTAGTCCTTTTCAGGTACTTCAGGATATTCTTGACCGCCGTCCAGTGTTCCATTCCTGGATCACCTTGAAACCTTCCGACCATACTTATGGCAAGGCTGACATCGGGTCTTGTGCACAGCATTGCATACATGATAGAGCCTATGGCTGAAGCATAGGGGATGACACTCATCTTTTCTCTATCCTCTGCAGTCACTGGGCATTGAGTCTTACTCAACTTCACACCTTGCAAAACAGGCAAGAACCCCTTCTTGGACTGATCCATTTTGAACTTCTTCAAAATCTTATCAAGGTATGTGCTTTGTGAAAGTCCTATTAAGCGTCTCGATCTATCTCTATAGATCTTGATGCCTAATATGAAAGCAGCTTCTCCTAGGTCCTTCATTGAAAAACTCTTGTTCAAATATTCCTTTACGCTTTCCAGCATTTCTATATTGTTTCCAATCAGCAATATGTCATCCACATATAATATTAGAAACGCTATAGAGCTCCCACTCACTTTCTTGTAAATACAAGCTTCTCCGTAAACTTGTATAAACTCGAACGCTTTGATCACCTCATCAAAACGAAGATTCCAACTCCGAGATGCTTGCACCAGTCCATAAATGGATCGCTGGAGTTTGCAAACTTTGTCAGCATTCTCTGGATCGACAAAACCTTCTGGTTGCATCATATACAACTCTTCCTTAAGGTAACCGTTAAGGAACGCTGTTTTGACATCCATCTGCCAAATTTCATAATCGAAAAAGGCAGCTATTGCTAACATGATTCTGACGGACTTAAGCATCGCTACGGGTGAGAAGGTCTCATCGTAGTCAACTCCTTGAACTTGTGAAAAACCCTTTGCCACAAGTCGAGCTTTATAGACGGTGACATTACCGTCCGCGTCCGTCTTCCTCTTAAAGATCCATTTGTTCTGAATGGCCTTACGCCCTTCAGGTAATACTTCCAAAGTCCATACTTTGTTTTCATACATGGATCCCATCTCGGATTTCATGGCCTCTAACCACTTCTTGGAATCCGGGCTCATCATCGCTTCTCCATAGCTCGTAGGTTCATCGTTGTTTAACAACATGACCTCTAAGACAGGGTTGCCGTACCACTCAGGAGCAGTACGCGTCCTTGTCGACCTACGAGGTTCGATAGCAACTTGATCCAAAGCTTCATGATCATCATCATTAACTTCCTCTTCAGCTAATGTAGGCTCCACAGAAACAACTTTCTGCGCTGCGCTACTCTCAGGTTGAAGTAAAGGTTCAACAACCTCATCAAGTTCTATCTTCCTCCCACTCAATTCTTTCGAGAGAAACTCTTTCTCAAGAAATGTTCCGTTTTTAGCGACAAACACTTTGCCCTCGGATCTGAGGTAGAAGGTATACCCAATTGTCTCTTTTGGGTATCCTATGAAGACGCATTTCTCCGCTTTGGGTTCCAGCTTTTCAGGCTGAAGCTTTTTGACATAAGCATCACATCCCCAAACTTTAAGAAACGACAGTTTCGGCTTCTTGCCAAACCAAAGTTCATATGGCGTCGTCTCAACGGATTTCGATGGTGCCCTATTTAAAGTGAATGCAGCTGTCTCTAATGCATAACCCCAAAACGATAGTGGCAAATCGGCAAGAGACATCATAGATCGCACCATATCTAATAAGGTTCGATTACGACGTTCGGACACACCATTACGCTGTGGTGTTCCAGGCGGTGTCAATTGTGAAACAATTCCACACTGTCTTAAGTGACTGCCAAACTCATAACTCAGATATTCTCCCCCTCGATCAGATCGTAGGAATTTAATCTTCTTGTTACGATGATTCTCAACTTCACTCTGAAATTGTTTGAACTTTTCAAATGTTTCAGACTTGTGTTTCATTAAGTAAATATACCCATATCTACTTAAGTCATCAGTGAAGGTGAGAAAGTAACGATAACCACCGCGCGCCTCAATACTCATTGGACCGCACACATCAGTATGTATGATTTCCAATAAGTCACTTGCCCGTTCCATTGTTCCAGAGAACGGCGTTTTAGTCATCTTGCCCATGAGGCATGGCTCACATGTGTCAAGTGATTCAAAATCAAGTGACTCCAAAAGTCCATCAGCATGGAGCTTCTTCATGCGTTTTACGCCAATATGACCTAAACGGCAGTGCCACAAGAAAGTGGTATTATCATTATCAATTCTACATCTTTTGGCATCAATGTTATGAACATGTGTATCATTACTATCGAGATTCAATAAGAATAAACCCCTTACATTGGGTGCATGACCATAAAAGATATTACTCATATAAATAGAACAACCATTATTCTCTGATTTAAATGAGTAACCGTCTCGCAATAAACAAGATCCAGATATAATGTTCATGCTTAACGCAGGCACCAAATAACACTTATTTAGGTTCATCACTAATCCCGACGGTAATCGAAGAGCGAGCGTGCCGACGGCGATCACATCAACCTTGGAACCATTTCCCACGCGCATCGTCACTTCGTCCTTTGCCAGCCTCCGTCTATTCCGCAGTTCCTGTTTTGAGTTGCAAATATGAGCAACCGCACCGGTATCAAATACCCAGGCACTACAACGAGAGTTGGTAAGGTACACATCAATAACATGTATATCATATATACCTTGTTTGTTGTTGGCCGCCTTCTTGTCAGCCAAATACTTGGGGCAATTCCGCTTCCAGTGTCCAGTTCCCTTGCAATGAAAACACACAGTTTCTGGTTTGGGTCCAGCCTTGGGTTTCTTCACGAGAGGAGCAACTGCTTTGCCACTCTTCTTGGAGTTACCCTTCTTACCCTTGCCATTTTTCTTGAAACTAGTGGTTTTATTGACCATCAACACTTGATGCTCCTTCTGAATTTCAGACTCAGCGGCTTTCAGCATCGCAAACAGCTCGGCGACTGACTTGTTCATCCCGTGCATGTTATAGTTCAACACGAAGCTCTTGTAGCTAGGTGGCAATGATTGAAGAACTCTGTCAGTGATAGCCTCTGGCGGAAGGGGCATCCCTAACTCAGCCAGACGGGTGGAGTACCCAGACATTCTGAGCACGTGATCACTGATAGACCCGTTCTCCTCCATCTTGCAAGCATAGAACTTATCGGAGATCTCATATCTCTCGATCCGGGCATTCTTCTGAAAGATAAACTTCAACTCCTGGAACATCTCATATGCTCCATGACGTTCAAAACGTCTTTGAAGTCCCGGTTCTAAGCCATACAACATTGCACATTGAACTATTGAGTAATCATCAGAACGAGCCTGCCAGGCATTCACAACGTCTAGAGACTCAACTGGAGCGGGTGGATCACCAAGCGGTGCATCAAGGACATAAGCCTTCTGGGAAGCCGTAAGGATAATCCTTAGATTACGGGCCCAGTCCACAAAGTTACTTCCATCATCTTTCAACTTAGCTTTCTCTAGGAACGCATTAAAATTCAGGGGTGCTACTGCGCGAGCCATGATCTACAACATAAATATAGCAAAGACAACTTAGACTATTGTTCTAAGATAATGAGTTTAGTTAATCATATTTAAAAAACTCCCACTCAAATTGACATCCCTCCGATCATTCGAGTGTAACATGATCCAAATCCACCAACTCAAGTCCGATCATCACGTGAGTTGAGGTGGTTTCAATGGTGAACATCTTCATGTTGATCATATCTACTATATGACTCATGTTCGACCTTTCGGTCTCTTGTGTTCCGAGGCCATGTCTGTACATGCTAGGCTCGTCAAGTTTAACCCGAGTGTTCCGCACGTGTAACATGGCTTACACCCGTTGTATGCGAACGTAGAGTCTATCACACCCGATCATCACGGCGTGTCTCGAAACGACGAACTTTCGCAACGGTGCACACTTGGGGAGAACACAATTTATCTTGAAATTTAAGTGAGGGATCACCTTATAATGCTACCGTCGTCCTAAGCAAAATAAGATGCATAAAAGGATTAACATCACATGCAAATCATAAGTGACATGATATGGCCATGAACTTGTGCTTTTGATCTCCATCTCCAAAGCACCGGCATGATCTCCATCGTCACCGGCATGACACCATGATCTCCATCATCTTGATCTCCATCAACGTGTCGCCATAAGGTTGTCGCGCTGACTGTTGCTTCCACGACTATAGCTAACGTTTAGCGATAAAGTAAAGCATTACATAGCGCTTAATGATTGACACGCAGGTCATACAATAATTAAAGACAACTCTATGGCTCCTGCCAGTTGCCGTACTCATCGACATGCAAGTCGTGATATTCTATACAAAACATGATCATCTCATACATCACATATATCTCATCATGTAATTGGCCATATCACATCACAACATACCCTGCAAAAACAAGTTAGACGTCCTCTAATTGTTGTTGCAAATTTTACGTGGCTGCTACGGGTTTGCAAGAACCGTTCTTACCTACGCAAAACCACAATGTGGTGTAGTGATTGCTTTTTGATCTTCTAAAAGAACCCTCTTCATTGAACCGATTCAACTAAAGTGAGAGAGACAGACACCCGCCAGTCACCTTTATGCAACAAGTGCACGCAGCGGTAAAACCAGTCTCGCGTAAGCGTACGCGTAATGTCGGTCCGGGCCGCTTCATCTCACAATGCCGCTGAATCAAGTATCAACTAGTAACGGCAAGCAATATGTATACACCCACGCCCACAACTCGTTTGTGTTCTACTCGAGATCTCATCTACGCATAGACCTAGCTCATGATGCCACTGTTGGGGAACGTTGCATGGGAAACAAAATTTTCCTACGCACACATAAGATCTATCCATGGTGATGAGCATCTACGAGAGGGAGAGAGAATCTACATACCCTTGTAGATCGCTAAGCGGAAGCGTTAATAAACGCGGTTGATGTAGTCGAACGTCTTCGCGATCCAAATCGCCGAGCGTCCCGCGATCCAATCACGATCCTTCCGATCTAGTGCCGAACGGACGGCACCTCCGCGTTCAACACACGTACGGCTTGATGACGCCTTCACCTCCTCGATCCAGCGAGCGATGGTGAAGTAGTGGTTGAGTTCCAGCAGCACGACGGCGTGGTGATGGTGGTGAGGAACAATCTCTGCAGGGCTTCGCCAAGCGCTACGGAGATTATGACGGAGGAACTAGAGGGCTAGGGTTGCCGGCACACGGCTTGGGGAATCCTGATATGTCCCGTGTGCTAGCCCTGCCCCTCTATTTATATGTTGAGCCTTGGGGTCTAAACTTGGAGTAAAAGCCTCCTCTAGGTCGGTTTTGCCCGCACAAGGTCGGTTTGGCCCGCAGGGAAAGAGTCCAACTCGGATCCCTGCCGAACCGTGCACAGCCGCGCACAAGCGGTAGTACCGCTTCACACAAGCGGTAGTACCGCTTGGGCGGTAGTACCGCTTCACACAAGCGGTAGTACCGCTCCGGCGGTAGTACCGCTTCACCAAGCGGTAGTACCGCTTACGCGGCAGCAAAACTACTTTTGCACTTTCCAATACCTTGTGGGCTTTATCCCTTTGGCTCATATAAAGTGTTGCTGCACCCGAACACTTCGGTAAACATCCGGAACCCCTTCCGGTGAATTCCGGAACCCTTCCAGAGATCAAACACTATTATCACATATATCAATCTTTACCTCCGGACTATTCCGGAGATCCTCGTCATGTCCGGGATCTTATCCGGGACTCCGAACAACTTTCGGTCACCAATATAATAACTCAATTATACTAATCGTCACCAAACGTTAAGTGTGTAGACCCTGCGGGTTCGAGAACTATGTAGACATGACCGAGACACCTCTACGGTCAATAACCAATAGCGGGACCTGGATGCCCATATTGGCTCCTACATATTCTACGAAGATCTTTATCGGTCGAACCTCTATGTCAAGGATTCAGTTAATCCCGTATGCTGTTCCCTTTGTTCTTCGGTATGTTACTTGCCCGAGATTCGATCGTCGGTATCACTATACCTAGTTCAATCCCGTTACCGGCAAGTCTCTTTACTCGTTCCGTAATACAAGATCTCGTGGCTAACACTTTAGTCACATTGCTTGCAAGGCTCATTGTGATGTTGTATTACCGAGTGGGCCCTGAGATACCTCTCCGTCATACGGAGTAACAAATCCCAGTCTTGATCCATGCCAACCCAACAGACACCCTCGGAGATACCTGTAGAGCACCTTTATAGTCACCCAGTTACGTTGCGACGTTTGATACACACAAGGTATTCCTCCGGTGTTAGTGAGTTGCATGATCTCATGGTCAAAGGAACAGATACTTGACATGCAGAAAACAATAGCAATAAACTGACACGATCAAATGCTACGTTTACAGTTTGGGTCTTGTCCATCACATCATTCTCCTAATGATGTGATCCCGTTATCAAATGACATCTCATGTCAATGGCTAGGAAACCTTAACCATCTTTGATCAACGAGCTAGTCAACTAGAGGCTTACTAGGGACACAGTGTTGTCTATGTACCCACACATGTATTTGAGTTTCCAATCAATACAATTATAGCATGGATAATAAACGATTATCATGAACAAGGAAATATAATAATAACCAATTTATTATTGCCTCTAGGGCATATTTCCAACAAGATAGGCCGGCGGCCCGAGGACACCTTAGTCTAGGACTCCCTCAGTAGCCCCCGAACTAGCCTCCAACGCCAGGGGTCATGACAGCAGTAGATTCGCGTGATCAGAGTCTTCGGCTTGCGGGGCGAGTTCTTTTCCCCCTTTATGATTGGCTGGCTCTAGGCCGGCCACCGATGATACGTAGTTATCCTAACATGTAGTTATCCGGACGCCATAATTTGTTTAACCTGGAAGGCCAAACGTCAAAGTGTGAACAGTATTTCCTGACAACCTTTCTGACGAAGGGTCGTGGCCCGTCATGGCCGCTGAACCAGTTACCAAAGCTCGATTCGCGGTTCGAGGCCGTTTCTCCATTGGCACGTCTTATCAATGTGTAGATCGTGTCCCGTTTATTACATGATATGTTCAATGTCTTGGGTTATCCCACGCGCGCATAACGGCATGATTGTTTCGGGAAGTGGCGAGTCCTGCGGCGCAGTAAGAGGGAGACTCTTGGTATTACGGCACCCCATAAAAGGGAGAAACCCCCCAAGACCTATTCACGTTCCAAATCCGCGCCCTCCGCCTCCTCACCCTTTCCAAGCTCCGAGAGTCCAGATCCAGCTCTTCCTCAATCTCCTCTCCGAGCTCCGCCATGGCTGGTTCCGGCTCCATGGGCAAGTGGGAGGTTTCCTCCGTCACCGACAACGACATCCAAGAGGTCAAGCGCGCCGGCTACCTCTCTGCCGATATCACGCACCGCGCCCCAGAGGCGAACCAGGTGGTGCCCACACCGAAGCCGGGCGAGAGGGTGGTGTTCGTCCCCCATTTCATCCGGGGACTGGGCTTTCCAGTCCACCCCTTCGTCAGGGGCCTCATGTTCTTTTATGGGCTGGATTTCCATGACCTCCCCCCGAACTCCTTCATGCACATCTCAGCATTCATCACCGTTTGTGAAGCTTTCCTGCGGGTACAGCCGCACCTCGGCCTGTGGCTCAAAGTATTCAATGTCAAGACGAAGACAGTTGCGGGCGCGCATGCGGATTGTGGAGGGGCGATGATCAGTAAGCTCCCCCGTGTCGAGTGGCCGGATGGCACCTTCATCGACACGGTCAAGATCTGGCAGAAGGAATGATTCTACATCACCGAACCAAGGAGCGCGGACTGGGCGGCACCTGCCGAGTTCAGATCCGGATCCCCCGCGAGGCTAACCTCGTGGCTCAAGAAAGGCCTTGACTGGGGGTTGGCCGCAGAGGTAAGATCGCTGCAGAAGCGCATCTCCTCGATGATCGAGGCCAAAATCGAGCTGGTCAACGTGGTCCAGGTCATGCTCCGCCGCCGTATCCTCCCCTGCCAGCATCGGTCCTCCCCAACGTGGGCTCACCAGCTCGGGGACCCATCCACCGTGCGTCACTTCTTCCGCTCCACCCATGAGAAATTGTGGAAGGCGCTGTTCAAGCCCCAGAAGAGCTGGCCGGCCAAGGAGGAGGACACCGGTCTTGACGCCGAAACTCCTGCCACCAAGGTATGACGAAACCTTTACTTCAACGGTTGAACAAGGCTGAACAAGGCCGTGCAAATCGACTGCCCGGCCCTGCAGCCCGAAGATCCTCGATCGGATCTGTTGGCGGAGATGCTCGTCGTGGCACCGTATTCGGCGCCAGAGAAGAAGGAGAAGAAGAAGAAAGGAGAGAAGAAGGAGGCCCGAGAGGGTCTTCGTCAAAGGGGTCTTTCGGACTCTAAGTCCGAGGAGACCCATGCTTCCTCTACTCACGAGGAAGAGCACGAGGACGAGGGGGAGTGCGGCTGTGACGCCCCCGAATCTCGACCGTACGCTAATCATACACACAATGCGTACGACCAAGGTTAGGGACTCACTGATTGATATCACAACACAACACTAGACACAAATTAAAGTCATACAGCTTCATATTACAAGCCAGGGGCCTCGAGGGCTCGAATACAAAGCTCGATAAGCACGAGTCAGCGGAAGCAAATAATATCTGAGTACAGACATAAGTTAAACAAGTTTTGCCTTAAGAAGGCTAGCACAAACATAAGCAACGGATCGAAAGAGGCGAGGCCTTCTGCCTGGGAACCTCCTAACTACTCCTGAGCGTCGGCACTCTCCACGTAGTAGTAGGCTCCAGCGGTGGTGTAGTAGTCGTCTCCGGCGTACTCCAACTCCTGGGCTCTGTCGTCTGAACGCGGTATCGTATCGAGGGGGAAAGAGAAAGCAAAGCAGCGGTGAGTACTCATCCAAAGTACTCGCAAGACTGACATCAGAACTATACTAAGTATGCATCAGTATCAATGAAGGAGTTATATCTGGGCTGACTACAGAAAGCAAGAATAGGGAGAAGACCTAGTCCTATTGAAGACTAGCATCTTCAGCATCTTGCAGCATTAGAAGAGAGTAGACTGGTATATCACATATAGTCATATTATTGTAGCAATTTTATTAAGTAACCATGCCCAGAGATTCTTCCTCGACTCCCCGCGGGGTAGCAATCTCGGAGCCACAATTCATTCCGAATTAAATCACAATTATAGTTGTATAAGGTCAAGGCACAACTCCAAGTCATCCTGTTACCGTGGACACGGCTATTCGAATAGATTATGCATCCCTGCAGGGGTGCACCGCATTTCCAACACGCCTGATCACCTCTGGCCGGACACACTTTCCTGGGTCATGCCCGGCCTCGGGATAGTAGCACGTCGTCGCCCCACCTAGGCTCAACGAAGAGGCCAGCCCGCCGGTCTAAATCCTAAGCGCGCAGGGGTCATGGGCCAATCGCCCTTTGCACACCTGCACGATGCGAGGGCGGCCGAGGTCAGTCCTAGCACCCCTTATTAACAAGCGCGGTGCCGTTGTGGACCACTCGGGCGCGCGCCGCTCCATTGCTGACGTCCGAAGAGCTTCGGCTGATACAACGACGCTGAGTACGCATAACTTCTCCCACGCGATGGTTTGGTGCGTAAAAAGGCCAACGACCCAACTCGGATCAAATACCCAACCCATTAGCATTTTATTAATTGCGGGGAAAGCGCGACCCATGAAGTGCGGTCCGTCGCCCTGCCTCGAGGATGTGTGGCAAGGGCCTCTCCTGCCCGTCCACGCCTCATCATCATCAAAACGTGGGTACCCCTCAGGGCCGACCCATCACCAACATGTTTCTGTAACCAGGTCATAGTAACTGTGTGTATAAAACATCAAGACGGAACCTGAGGAATCACCCTCACGGGGTCCCGTTGGATGAAACCGTCAAGGTGGACTTAGAGGAATCACCCTCGAGGGTCCCACACTTGAGGGGTTGCACGACAGAGTCATCGTCAGGAGTGGTGAAGGAGGAATCACCCTCGATAACCACGACCGACTAGCTACACTACAGAGCTAGCATCATGAGTACTTCACGAGGTGTCACCCTCGGTACTCGATAGTAGCGCTGCAGATTCGTACAACTAAGGGGTGTGCGGTGATGTGAGGGGCCTGGCTGGTCGGTCGGTTGACCGAGTCTTCGAGTCTTCGAGTCGTCGAGTCTTCGATGAAGAAGCAGGGGCAACTGGGACTAAGGGGGGTCACAGGGGATTCATTGATCAACCTATACTAAGCAGTTGATATGATTGCAGGTATAGTAGCAGTTTACCAAAAACAGGCTATGCATCAGAATAGGAGCTAACTAATACAGTAGCAAAATCTAATGCAAGGATGAGAGGAAAAGGAATAGGCGATATCGGAATGCTCAAGGGGGGTTGCTTGCCTTGCTGCTCTGCGACAAAGGGCTGATCGTCAACGGCATAGTCGTACCCGGCAGCAGCGTCAGTCCCGGGGTCTACCGGTAAGAAGAGGGGGGAGAAACAATAAATAGAAGGCAGACAGATGCACACAATGCATGACATGGCAATATGCAGAGCTAGGCATGCACTAACGCAGTACTACACGTCGCAGACGGTTCGGAAGAATATCTGACGATATTTTCCGGGTCTCGGGCTACTACCGGACAGACGAAATCGATGGAAAAGTTCCATGTTCGCTATGCTAGGAGCACGTGACAGATTAACGGATTGCGTATTTGGAACCGTAGAATTTTTCTGATCAACTTTCATGTTCAAACCTTTTTAATCCGGACTACGGTTTATTTTATATTAATTTTTAAAGATTTAATAATATTCAGAAATTAAAATAGATTATTTTTAATCTAATAAATATATATGACATCAGCATGATGTCATGTTGACATCAGCAGTCAACTGGTCAGTTTGACTGGTCAAACTGACCAGTGGGTCCCACATGTCATTCTCGCAGGATTAATTAAGTTTAATTTAATATTAATCAGGATTAATTAAGGTGTGGGTCCCACATGTCATTCTCTAATTAATTTAATTAATTAACAGAATTAATTAACTAATCTAATCAATCCTGAATTAACTAACTAATTAATTACTTAACTAGTTAATTGATTTCTAATTAACTTTTAATTAATTAATTATCTATTATTTATTTTTATTAATTTTATTATTTATTATTTATACATATTTTTATTTAATTAAAACGTTTTGGGGGTTAATAGGGGCGTGGGCCCCCGTGGTCAGTGGCCGGGGGGGAAGGTTAGTGGGGGGGGGGGGGGTTAATCCCCACTAACCAAATCGGGCAGGGGAGGGGAGGCAGGCCCCGACGGGGGGGGGGGGGGGGGGTTCGGGCGCGCCGGCGCCGGCGACCAGGGGCGGCGCGGTGCGTCCGGGCGCGCAGCGACGCAGGCAGGGGCGGCGGAGCAGTCGGGTGCGGCAAGCGCGTGTGCGGGCGGGGCGTCCCCGGTGCGTGGCTGGTGCGGGGCCGGCATGCGGCGAGTAGCAGCAGGGGTATGGGCACGCGGGCGCGGGCGTGCAGGTGCGGGCACAGACGTGCGGGAGGTCGAGCGGCGGCAAGGTGAGCGCGGCGAGCCGCGGTGGCCGTGGGCGACGCGCGGGTAGGGGCGCGTGCGGGCGCGGGGCCGCGACGTGCTAAGGGACGGCAGTGGAGGCGCGGGGCGAGCGGAAGGGCGCGGCGGCGTGGCCGCGGGCGACGCCGGCGGCGGCGAGCGGGACCGGGCGGAGGGAGGGGGGAAGGGAGGGGGAACGGGAGGAGCCCGGGGCTCACAGCTCATGTAGGGGGACGGCAACGGGCGCGGGGAGGGGTGGCGAGGCGACGCGGCGACGATGCGGCGGCGGGGCGGCGTCGGTGGAGCGCCGGCGAGGCGGCGCGGGCGGCGACGGCCCGATCCCGATCTGGATCGGGAGGGAGAGGGGTTCGACGGGGGAGAGTGGGGGGATGGGGTGGGGTGTGTCGGTGGGGGGGGGGGGGTTGACCCCTTGTAGGGGCTAGGGGCCGAATGGGCCAAGGCCCTGTTGGGCCGGTCTGGGGGGGGGGCTTTGTGTTTTATTTTATTTTTGTTTTCTTTTTGTTTCTGTTTTGTTTATTTTAGGCCATATTTCTTTTTAGCAAAAATGTGTAACATGGTCCATTTAATAACTTGCATTATTTTGAATGGCCACAACAAGTTTGAGGATTTTTGGGTACTGTTGGAATTAACCATGCAATTTAAAGGGCATTTTAAATGCAAAAACGGTTCTGTTTTGGATGGTGGGGTCCACACCAGCTTGAGGGTGATGTTGTTTTCCTTAACAATAATTGTTTTGGAGTATTCCACAAGTGTGCAACATTTTCCTGATGCTGTTTGGAGAATTATTTTATCACCATAAAATTCAATTGGCTTTTGAAGTGAAATTTTAATTGAGATATGAATTTTAACTGGATCATATCTTGTTTAGCGAAATGATTAGGCACTGATCATGGTCATCACTGTGCTTAATTACAATGATCACTGTAGCACAAAACCAGGGTGTCACAATTCTCCCCTACTAACAAGAATTCTCGTCCCGAGAATCAAGAAGTAGAAGGGAGTATTTCTGGTTACAAAATTCTAACGAGTCTTCCCGTTCTTGGTTAATCTCCTCGAAGAAATTGATCCCTTTCATTGATGTCTACAATCCTCCGTTTTAGGTCATCTTGAATAAGTCGTCATCCTCCCTTCAGGATCTTCATCGCCCTACGTATGCGATAAGAGGGGCAACCCTGGAAGAACGAATCTAAACAAATTTGGGCATCTGATGGTGAACTCAGGCAGGGAATTCATTTAGAGCAAAAGCTATGGTACAAAAGTTTCAAACGGGTTGGCAACCATTCGATGCCTGATCAGAAGGCGAAAAGGGGGGTTCAGAGCAACGAGAATAAATATCGTGTCTGATAAAAGGATAGATCATCCCCTGGACGGTGGCTCGGGAATTACAAACGAAGCCAAGTGCAAAGGATACTTTGGAATCAAAAATGTACAGGAGAGTCAGGTTTCGATCCTATGGAACTGAGGGTTATGGGCCGACCATGTGGTTTAAGAGTGAGAAGAGCGGTGACATCTTGCACGGTCATGGTAGCAAGATGATACGTCTCCAACGTATCTATAATTTTTGATTGTTCCATGCTATTATATTATCTATTTTGGATGTTTTATATGCATTAATATGCCATTTTATATTATTTTTGGGACTAACCTATTAATCTAGAGCCTAGTGCCAGTTTCTGTTTTTTCCTTGTTTTTGAGTATTGCAGATAAGGAATATTAAACGGAGTCCAAACGGAATAAAATCTCCGGAATAATTTTTCTTGGACCAGAAGACAACTACCCAGCTTGGAGAACAAGGCAGGAGAGCCGCCGTGTGGCCACAAGCCACAGGGGCACGCCCAGGGGGGTAGGGCGCGCCCCCCTGGCTTGTGGGCCCACGGTAGCTCCCCCAACCCTAATCTTCAGCCTATAAATTCCAAAATATTCCCTGTATACCAGAGAGAGCCATGAAAACACTTTTCCGCCGCCAGGAGCCTCGGTTCCCGTGAGATCCAATCTTGGAGCCTTTTCCGGTAATCTGCCGGAGGGGGATTCGATCACGGAGGGCATCTACATCAACTCCATTGCCCCTCCGATGATGCGTGAGTAGTTCACCACAGACCTTCGGGTCCATAGCTAGTAGCTAGATGGCTTCTTCTCTCTCTTTGCTCTTCAATACCATGTTCTTCATGATCTTCATGGAGATCTATCCGATGTAATACTCTTTTGCGGTGTGTTTGTCGAGATCCGATGAATTGTGGGTTTATGTTCAGATTATCTATGAATATTATTTGAGTCTTTTCTGAATTCTTATATGCATGATTTCATATCTTTGCAAGTCTCTTCGAGTTATTGGTTTGGTTTGGCCAACTAGATTGGTAATTCTTGCAATGGGAGAAGTGCTTAGTTTTGGGTTCAATCTTGCGGTGTCCTCACCCAGTGACATAGTAGGGGTAGCGAGGCACGTATTGTATTGTTGCCATCGAGGATAAAAAGATGGGGTTTTCATCATATTGCTTGAGTTTATCCCTCTACATCATGTCATCTTACCTAATGCGTTACTCTGTTCTTCATGAACTTAATACTCTAGATGCAGGTAGGAGTCGGTCGATGTGTGGAGTAATAGTAGTAGATGCAGAATCGTTTCGGTCTACTTGACACGGACGTGATGCCTATATGCATAATCATTGCCTTGGATGTCTTCATAATTATTCGCTTTTCTATCAATTGCTCGACAGTAATTTGTTCACCCACCGTAATACTTGCCATCATGAGAGAAGCCTCTAGTGAAACCTATGGCCCCCGGGTCTATTTTCCATCTTATACTTTCAGATCTAAAACCAAAAACACCAAAAATATCTTGCTGCCATATTTTTACTTTTGTTTTACTTTACTTTCAAGCAATCTATTCTATCTATCTCTATCAGATCTCATCCTTGCAAGTAACCGTGAAGGGATTGACAACCCCTTTATAGCGTTGGGTGCAAGTGTTGATTATTTGTGTAGGTACATCCATTGGTGACTTGCTTGTATCTCCTACTGGATTGATACCTTGGTTCTCAACAACTGAGGGAAATACTTATCTACTTTGCTGCATCACCCGTTCCTCTTCACGGAAACCAACGCATGCTCGAGAAGTAGCACAAGACATGTCAGAGGATAACCTGTCATTTATGTCGGCAACAACATCGGTACCAAGGGCGGGGAACGAAGAGAACCATCTTCCTGCTCGTCGAAACGAGGTGGACCAATAGGGAAAGTTCTCGTCCACCGGCGGTTACCGGAATGTTATCAACAATAGTAACAGGGTCTTACTGACAGAGTAGTACACCGAGGTATTTATATAAGCAGGGAATTATCACTGCTCAGATCAAATAAATCTCAAGAAAGGTTAAACAGACCAATGGAAAGGATAATGTGATTATCACATTAAATAGACCAAATGGAAAGGAAAATGTGTATACACGAGCATTAGGTGTATATCCTTTCCAAGAGCAAGCAGAGCGAGACAATCATGACAAGGCTCCAGATAGGTAACCATTAAGACTAAGGGGCAAGGAATTTATGATGTTTACCCATACAACGATGTTTGGATAATTGATCAAGAAACATTTAGCATCATGCCTCCAATGTTCTTGTTTTGAGGATCGGTGTACCACAGACATGCTTCGAGATAGCAATGACATGGTCACCAGGTAAAGATCAGACCTTGGACACACAAAGGATCCATCGGGAACAACTTATAAAATAAGTCATTGAATTTCCTCAAGAAGAATGGCTAACCTTGCTGAACAAAGCATTATAACAATAGGTCATCCGGCCAGGTGTGCTAGCTACAACATCACCTTACCGAGTAATAAAGACCAAAGTTAGAATTCTTGATAATGTTCCAACCATCATATCTGTCCGAGATTCAGATCTGGTTGGTGTCAGGATACTTCAGACAAAGAAGGCCTGAGGAGAAAAGGATGCAACACAGACCTACGAGATGATGTTGCAAGAATCTCGGGATGAACGACAGAAGCAAGAATTGAATCATTAGCCAGACTACAAGACAACTGAACACAAGGTCAAGACATTCGTGCCCACATGGAAGTCTCTAGAATGGAGGGCAATCAAGTTCTGATTGGGGACCATCATGGAGGATATCAAAGTTCCATGTGTAAGTCTGGACTAGGACAAATCAAATCAATCAGTGGCCTGGCGTGCTAGGAAATACATATGGAGTGAAGGTAGCAAATCTATAAACCATAGAATACGTTGCACATGCCTGAATGAATTGGAACGATTCCAGAGGAAGCGAGACAAAATTTTCCCATAAGAACGATGGCAAAATGCATGTGAACTTATAGAAAAACACTTCTTTTATCAAACATATTCTTCATGAACTAGGCACAAAGATAATGCTTTCAAGGTTTCCAACACTATCTTAAATGTTCATCATGAACCACGAAGAAGATAAGGATGTGGCTGATGGGCTCAGCAACAATTCGTCGAGACTCCCACAAAGATGGATCTCCACGATTGAGTGAACAAGGTGATAGCATTGGTCAAACCAGATGATATATTGAGATATGCCCGAGGGAAACATCCACAATTAAACATTAATCGAAAGGTGCACCCGCAATACAGACTAAGTAGCACGACCAATGTTAGAGTGCTGACTCAACAGTCAATACACTAAGAATGGGCTTATTGTTCATTAACTCCAAGGTGATAGAGTTGGTATGCCATAAGTATTGAATTTACACATCACATTCCCTTTGTCAGTATTCCAGTTAGAAACAACACGGGAACAAGGAAATGAAAGGGGATGGCAAGGATGTCGCCAACGACAACACCAATTACCACGGTCAAGGATGCTACCCTCATCATGAATTTAATTGATATCCTGGAAGAGCCCAGAATGTTGATGAGGATCACGACACATTTGCCGAGAAGTCTCTTGAAGATGTAATCGATCAGCGACGACATCAAGCAAGAAAATGGTGAAGCGACAAGTAGTCGGAACCAAAGATTGGAGTGCTAGCTCAGCATCGAAATTTCCTTTCAAGACAACCAACATGACGTTGAAAACTCGATGTAAGCTTAGAGCACTGTTGGAATTATGTTCCGGGGATGAAGGATATAAATAGCATGGTCAAGCCTTAGCATGACGATGATGATGTAGCCAAACAGCTTGGAAAGACATGATCGAGCACAAACTCATAAGCAAAGAAAATTACTAAGAGTTGTTGAATCGCAATGCGGACTCGATTCAATTATCGGTGTCCTTGAGTGTTCAACAACACCGAATACGAGGAAACTGGAATCAGTGAAGGAAAACATAGCTGAAGAGGAGCTTATAAGAAGCTATGTAGCTCCATGATTTTCTTGAGATACCAGGGGTAATACTCGGATGTAGATCAGAATTAAAGCTGGGACCGACGTATTGATCCGCAGAAGACAAGTGCTTAAACTGGTCTAAAAATGGGATCAAAAGAAGAACAGTCATGGTCGGAACCACGGTTGTAAAGTACCAAATCAGGTTGTAGTTTTGAAAGATTATCCGACAAAACACCAGAAGAGCAGGACTCGTGAAATCTCTTGAGTTCACACGAATTAAGTAAGGCATAGGTTCAACCCATCGAGGCATCTTAGGAACATATACCACAAGCTTCAAGATTAATTAACACATGCTTGACAACAGAGCATGGCCGACAAAAGCATAGGATACAACTTATCAGAGGGAGAAGACAAAATTTACCGATAGCATCATGTATCAGGGGAAAACCATCACAAGAATTTTGAATGTGAAGGATGCTAACAGATAATAACCCAACAATGGGTTTGGCGGTCCACAAAGGACCTGATGTGAGTATCAGTACCCAATCAGAGGGAGAAAGAATGCAAGGCATTAGTTTATAGAACATCTGAATAATTTTGATGCTTAATTACCGAAGGAAATAAGATTTCCAAATTGGTGTATCGGAAACAGATGTTCCGATCAAATACAAGTAAGATGAAAGGACTTAGATGGGCAATCAATCAAGGTTGATTTGTCAGGAACCAACTCATGTCTAGAAAGACGTCTGAGCCGGACGGATAATTTATGATAAACAACTGATGACTACGTGCATTCACACACAGGTTGAATCAATAAAATCAAATGAAAATCACAGAGGATTTTAACGGATATTGCTAGACATATGGAAATAACCATAACGCAAGCAGGTGAGAAAGGCCAAGAGCAATAGGCTACTGAGGTTTACGGAAGATCGAATAGCGTTTCAATGAATTCTGTGAAACACATGATCAACCGAGGAAGAACGAATCTCCGGTAATATAATTCGACGTACCTTGTAATAACAAGAGCAGCTGGATATGAAAGTATGAGCGACAATTGCATGTAGTCATCCATAGGGGTTGATGGCGGAAGGAAATCGCAAAAGCGATGAGCACAAGTTCTCGGGAGAACACCAGAGAGTATCTTCGGAGTCTCCTGATGAATCAATCCATCATCTGGAATGAGGGGCTCTCCGGGGGAAGTAGTTGCGAGAACCTAGAGTTAGAGTTATTAAAATATTTAACCCGAGAGAGAAGAGAGATCAGAACCCAGAGTATAGACGAGGAATAAAAGATCCTAATACCACCCAATTGAGAAGTGGGCCCGTAAGCCACACAACTATGTTAGTAAAAGTTTTTCAATGACTAGACTCAACTTCGGCCAAGGAGTTGGAAAGGGGGCTACCTACAGGCAGTCGGCTCTGATACCAACTTGTGACGCCTCCGAATCTCGACCGTACGCTAATCATAGACACAATGCGTACGACCAAGGTTAGGGACTCACTGATTGATATCACAACACAACACTAGACACAAATTAAAGTCATACAGCTTCATATTACAAGCCAGGGACCTCGAGGGCTCGAATACAAAGCTCGACAAGCACGAGTCAGCGGAAGCAAATACTATCTGATTACAGACATAAGTTAAACAAGTTTTGCCTTAAGAAGGCTAGCACAAACATAAGCAACGAATCGAAAGAGGCGAGGCCTCCTGCCTGGGAACCTCCTAACTACTCCTGAGCGTCGGCACTCTCCACGTAGTAGTAGGCTCCAGCGGTGGTGTAGTAGTCGTCTCCGGTGTACTCCAACTCCTGGGCTCCGTCGTCTGAACGCGGTATCGTATCGAGGGGGAAAGAGAAAGCAAAGCAGCGGTGAGTACTCATCCAAAGTACTCGCAAGACTGACATCAGAACTATACTAAGTATGCATCAGTATCAATGAAGGGGTTATACCTGGGCTGACTGCAGAAAGCAAGAATAGGGAGAAGACCTAGTCCTATCGAAGACTAGCATCTTCAGCATCTTGCTGCATTAGAAGAGAGTAGACTGGTATATCACATATAGTCATATTATTGTAGAAATTTTATTAAGTAACCACGCCCAGAGATTCTTCCTCGACTCCCTGCGAGGAAGCAATCTCGGAGCCACAATTCATTTCAAATTAAATCACAATTATAGTTGTATAAGGTCAAGGCACAACCCCAAGTCGTCCTGTTACCGTGGACACGGCTATTCGAATAGATTATTCATGCCTGCAGGGGTGCACCGAATTTCCAACACGCCTGATCACCTCCGGCCGGACACACTTTCCTGGGTCATGCCCGGCCTCGGGATACCAGCACGTCGTCGCCCCACCTAGGCTCAACGAAGAGGCCAGCCCGCCGGTCTAAATCCTAAGCACGCAGGGGTCATGGGCCAATCGCCCTTTGCACACCTGCACGATGCGAGGGCGGCCGAGGTCAGTCCTAGCACCCCTTATTAACAAGTGCGGTGCCGTTGCGGACCACTCGGGCGCGCGCCGCTCCATTGCTGACGTCCGAAGAGCTTCGGCTGATACAACGACGCTGAGTACCCATAACTTCTCCCACGCGATGGTTTGGTGCGTAGAAAGGCCAACGACCCAACTCGGATCAAATACCCAACCCATTAGCATTTTATTAATTGCGGGGAAAGCGCGACCCATAAAGTGCGGTCCGTCGCCCCGCCTCGGGGATGTGTGGCAAGGGCCTCTCCTACCCGTCCACTCCTCATCATCATCAAAACGTGGGTACCCCTCAGGGCCGACCCATCACCAACATGTTTCTGTAACCAGGTCATAGTAACTGTGTGTATAAAACATCAAGACGGAACCTAAGGAATCACCCTCACGGGGTCCCGTTCGATGAAACCGTCAAGGTGGACTTAGAGGAATCACCCTCGAGGGTCCCACACTTGAGGGGTTGCACGACAGAGTCATCGTCAGGAGTGGTGAAGGAGGAATCACCCTCGATAACCACGACCGACTAGCTACACTACAGAGCTAGCATCATGAGTACTTCATGAGGTGTCACCCTCGGTACTTGATAGTAGCGCTGCAGAGTCGTACAACTAAGGGGTGTGTGGTGATGTGAGGGGCCTGGCTTGTCGGTCAGTTGACCGAGTCTTCGAGTCGTCGAGTCTTCGATGAAGAAGCAGGGGCAACTGGGACTAAGGGGGGTCACAGGGGATTCATTGATCAACCTATACTAAGCAGTTGATATGATTGCAGGTATAGTAGCAGTTTACCAAAAACAGGCTATGCATCAGAATAGGAGCTAACTAATACAGTAGCAAAATCTAATGCAAGGATGAGAGGGAAATGAATAGGCAATATCGGAATGCTCAAGGGGGGTTGCTTGCCTTGCTGCTCTGCGGCAAAGGGCTGATCGTCAACGGCGTAGTCGTACCCGGCAGCAGCGTCAGTCTTGGGGTCTACCGGTAAGAAGAGGGGGGAGAAACAATAAATATAAGGCATACAGATGCACACAATGCATGACATGGCAATATGCAGAGCTAGGCATGCACTAACGCAGTACTACACGTCGCAGATGGTTCGGAAGAATATCTGACGATATTTTCCGGGTCTCAGGCTACTACCGGACAGACGAAATCGATGGAAAATTTCCATGTTCGCTATGCTAGGAGCACGTGACCGATTAACGGACTGCGTATTTGGAACCGTAGAATTTTTCTGATCAACTTTCATGTTCAAAACTTTTTAATCCGGACTACGGTTTATTTTATATTAATTTTTAAAGATTTAATAATATTCAGAAATTAAAATAGATTATTTTTAATCTAATAAATATATATGACATCAGCATGATGTCATGCTGACATCAGCAGTCAACTGGTCAGTTTGACTGGTCAAACTGACCAGTGGGTCCCACATGTCATTCTCACAGGATTAATTAAGTTTAATTTAATATTAATCAGGATTAATTAAGGTGTGGGTCCCACATGTCATTCTCTAATTAATTTAATTAATTAACAGAATTAATTAACTAATCTAATCAATCCTGAATTAACTAACTAATTAATTACTTAACTAGTTAATTGATTTCTAATTAACTTTTAATTAATTAATTGTCTATTATTTATTTTTATTATTTTTATTATTTATTATTTATACATATTTTTATTTAATTAAAACGTTCTGGGGGTTAATAGGGGCGTGGGCCCCCGTGGTCAGTGGCCTGGGGGGAAGGTTAGTGGGGGGGGGGTTAATCCCCACTAAAATCGGGCAGGGGAGGGGAGGCAGGCCCCGACGGGGGGGGGGGGGGGGGTTCGGGCGTGCCGGCGCCGGCGACCAGGGGCGGCGCGGTGCGTCCGGGCGTGCAGCGACGCAGGCAGGGGCGGCAGAGCTGTCGGGTGCGGCAAGGGCGTGTGCGGGCGCGGGGGCGAGCAGCGAGTGCGGGCGGGGCGTCCCCGGTGCGTGGCTGGTGCGGGGCCGGCGTGCGGCGAGTAGCAGAAGGGGTATGGGCGCGCGGGCGCGGGCGTGCAGGTGCGCGCACGGACATGCGTGAGGTCGAGCGGCGGCGAGGTGAGCGCGGCGAGCCGCAGTGGCCGTGGGCGACGCGCGGGTGGGGGCGCGTGCGGGCGTGGGGCCGCGGCGTGCTAAGGGGCGGCAGTGGAGGCGCGGGGCGAGCGGAAGGGCGCGGCGGCGTGGCCGTGGGTGACGCCGGCGGCTGCGAGCGGGACCGGGCGGAGGGGGGGGGGGAAAGGGAGGGGGAACGGGAGGAGCCCGGGGCTCACATCTCCTGTAGGGGGACGGCAACGGGCACGGGGAGGGGCGGCGAGGCGACGCGGCGGCGATGCGGCGGCGGGGCGGCGTCGGTGGAGCGCCGGCGAGGCGGCGCGGGCGGCGACGGCCCGATCCCGATCTGGATCGGGAGGGAGAGGGGGGCGACGGGGGAGAGTGGGGGGATGGGGTGGGGTGTGTCGGTGGGGGGGGGGGGTTGACCCCTTGTAGGGGCTGGGGGTGGGCCGGTGTGGCTGGGGGCCGAATGGGCCAAGGCCCAGTTGGGCCGGTCTGGGGGGGGGGGCTTTGTGTTTTATTTTATTTTTGTTTTCTTTTTGTTTCTGTTTTGTTTATTTTAGGCCATATTTCTTTTTAGCAAAAATGTGTAACATGGTCCATTTAATAACTTGCATTATTTTTAATGGCCACAACAAGTTTGAGGATTTTTGGGTACTGTTGGAATTAACCATGCAATTTAAAGGGCATTTTAAATGCAAAAATGATTCTGTTTTGGATGGTGCGGTCCACACCAGCTTGAGGGTGATGTTGTTTTCCTTAACAATAATTGTTTTGGATTATTCCACAAGTGTGCAACATTTTCCTAATGCTGTTTGGAGAATTATTTTATCACCATAAAATTCAATTGGCTTTTGAAGTGAAATTTAAATTGAGATATGAATTTTAACTGGATCATATCTTGTTTAGCGAAATGATTAGGCACTGATCATGGTCATCACTGTGCTTAATTACAATGATCACTGTAGCACAAAACCAGGGTGTCACAGCGGCTCCCCCCTCACAAGGAAAAGGGCGGCGTCGGCGGACGTCACAGAGGATCTACCTCCTCCGGCCCCGAAGAGGACATGCCGGTCAAAGGCAGTCCTGACCGATGATAACTCGGACTCCGATAAGGAGTCTTTTGAGAGGGTTCCCCGAAGGAACCCAAGGGCTAAGCCCCCAGCCCAGAGGTATGAATCCGAAGACCCTCTGGATTACTTATATAGAGCTTTTGATGCCTAACGGACGAGCGTCTTTCAATTTGCAGCCCCCCACGCGATCTCCCCACCGATCAAGTTTCAGACGGGGAGTCTCCGCCCGCCGAACTGGCGGAAAGTGGGACTGCATCGCACCCTACGCCTCCTGAGGTCTCGAAAGAGGCCGCGGAGGTGTTATCTCGCCGGGCTCCTTCTGAGCCGAACACCGGCGGCGGGGGTGACGACGTTATGGATGAGGTTAATACCTCGGCTGCCGAAGACCAGGAGAAGGAAACTCCCCTGGCAACTGAAGAGGGGGAACGGCGTTCGGCCCAGCCCCATCCGAGGACATCTCCGGAGCGCTCTACGCCTCCGGAGGTGCCAGCCCAATCCCCGACCGGAGGGAGGGTTGGTGGGTCAACACCGGTGCCGCCCATGACTGGGTGGCCGGCCATGATGGAGGAAGCTTTAGCCGGCTCCTCCATTGCCGAGGATCACCGCGCCCTTATGGGTGCAGTTTTGCAAGGCATTCAGTCCGTTGATAGCGGACTGAAAGAGGCCTTCAACGGTCTTTCGACGGGCTTCAAGGTGAGCCACGTAATACTCTTATTTCCAGAAAAAGTTTAATTTTCCTAGTTTATGCAGTCCTTATAAGTGTAGTAGCCCCGAGCCCTGGGTGATTTTGAAAAACCCACCCGGGGTCAGATGCTAGAATATTAGAAATGATGTTCAAGGCATCCTTTGACCTTTACTACTCTGAGAGCTCCGAGGAGTACTTAGCAGAGGGTCTTAATCCGACAGCTCGGGAGTTTTAATGCACATAAGTTATTTTTGTAGGCCTCGTCATCGGCGGCGGCCTCCAATGCAGTGGAGCTTGCCGAGCTAAACCGGAAGCTCAAGAGCTCCGATGAGGAGCTCGATCGCCTGAACAAGAGGTTTGACGAGACTCAAGATGAGTTCGAATTGTACTATTCGGTCTATCGTCTATCCTCATTGATTGAGGTATTCGGATTGTTATTTCTAAGTATTATTTTGCTCATTGTTACCACAGCCGTGGCCACAGAGGTCGAGAACCTCAAGGCCGAGTTGGCAAAGGCGAGGCAGGAGGCCGCGGATGAGAAGGCGGCGACCGAACTGTCCGCGTTGAAGGCCACGAGTGACAAGCACGAGGCGTGGGTGGTAGAGGTGCAGCTGGAGCTCAAGGATGCCAACACGAAGTGCGAGGCCCTTGAGCAAAAGAACAAGGACCAGGCCACCGAAGTATCCTCGCTGAAGTCCGAACTCAAATCGGAGCGAGTTGATAGGCGGTTGTTTGAAGAAGAACTCCGCCAAGTCAAGGCGATCGCAGATGGTAAGCCATACTTACTGCAGTGTGCCTTTGGTGGTAATAGGTTTGCATCGCTCACCCGGGTGTGGCGTTCCTCAAGTGCTTTTACGGACCTCCCGAGGAGTGCAGCGGACGCGAACAGATACTTCGCCTCTCGGGATGGGGATGTTGAGCGTCGGCTGTTCTGGGCGCAATTTCAAGCCCCCGAGCATCTTTCCCTCCTGAGCAAGCAGATGAAACAATTGATGGAGCTGCACAGGATGGCGGAGCCGGCCATGAGGGACCTCTGCATCTGGCTATGGCCTGCAGAGCCGTTGCCGAGCAGTTACTTCGGCTTGGTGCAGAAATTGTGCGACGCTGCGCCTTGGATTGACGCTATAAAGCGTTTGACATGCATCGAGGGAGCTCGGATGGCCTTTGCAAGGACAATGGTACACTGGCCGAAGATCAAGGCGACCAAGATGGCCATCGCGCCTCCGCCCCCTAGAAAGGAGCATAGGCGCCCCGATAAATACTTTGCCACCGTAATGGATGGTGCTCGGGCGATAGAAGCTCAATGCCCTAAGGACGCGATGTATGAATGAACGTTTTGTCATGTATCCGATGACTGTTCCGCTTTATAATGCGATTGCATGGTTTATCATGTCTTTTAAGCTTTGTATTATTTTGACTCCTGTGTGGCCGTTTTATCTGAAAGTTGCGAGTCGTCGGCTTTAGCCCCCATGTAGATACTACACGAGGTGTTTCGACCTCGGCACTGTGACCCTTAGCTGACGTATCGGTGCCCGAAGGAGGTAGTGCGAGGGGAACAAGGCAACGGACTATGTTGCTTTAGTGCTTTCACTTAGCCGTAGGAGCTTGACTGCGGGGGCTGATGACCAGCCCCTAGTGTTGTGTGATATTCGGATACACCGAGGTTGAAACTAGCATCACATGGTTTGTAATAGTACAAACCCTTCGTATAACACGGAATAACCTCTATCGATTTTTAGTTTGACACTTATGCTCGGATTGCAGACCGGTTCTCTCTTATTATGACAGTCAGTTTTTGGCTTTCTCCACTGAGGTACTTGACCGGGCGAGCTGGAAGCACAATCGCATTGGTTCTCCCTTTACCCTTTTAGCCGAACGGGCGGAACATAAGAGGGCAAACACAGGAGCCGGGCAACCCAACCATTGACCCAAGACATAATTCGGAACCAATTCATATAACACGACATCCGAGGCGCCAAACACATAAACAATAGTGCCGGGGTGATGCTTATGGCGATTTTTATAGTCAAGCCCCCGGTCTATTAGCCGGTCGCATCGTAATATGTACCGAACACCTTTGCTATCGGCGTCGGTGAGCAGAGAGCAGAGTATGTGACATAAAGTACAGCGAGGAGGCCATAAAGGATGGTCTTTATTTCTGATAAATTCTTACAACTCAAACTGCCGAAGCAACGGTTACAGGTATGTTGAAATGAGAAAAATAAAGCTTACAAAGGAGATTTTTTACCCGGGGTCTTCGATAGGTGGCTTGACGTCCTCAATTTGCCTTGTCGCATATCTGCTCCTTTGCTCCTTAGGGGGTTGCGTTCCTTTAAAGGTGATTGATATCGGTGAACGGACCTTGAGAAGAAGATCTTGAGAAGTCGCCGAAGTGTGGATGAGCTTGACATGTGGAAGGTCCTAGATGGTACCCGTGGTTTGTCGGAAGACATGTGCTGGCAGTAGGTCGGTCCAGCCGAACACTTGGCCTTTCATAGTGGGTCCCCACAGCAGCCATGGTATTTTGAGCGCGAAGTTGTGCCTTCTTGGCACGTATTTTACGGGAACTATGGCTGTGCTGTGGGGTGCGTATCCCTATTTTGGTTGGGCGGAAGATGATTCCGGGAGTTCGGTTTGAGACCGAACTCGCTTGCTGTCATGCCGTGCCTTTATGGCTGTTTTGGGCGCCGGCCTACCATCGCCGTACTGGAATTTAGCTGCCAGGGCCGCTGTGTGCTCCTCAGTTCGGAGAGAGCGCTCTGTGTTGCCGTTGACAGTAATGATCCCCCTGGGCCCGGGCATCTTGAGCTTCAGGTACGCTTAGTGGGGGACAGCGTTAAAGCGAGCAAATGCCGTGCGGCCGAGTAGGGCGTGATAACCGTTGCGGAACGGGACAATGTCGAAGATCAACTCTTCGCTGCGGAAGTTATCGGGCGAGCCGAACACTACTTCCAGATTCATGGTACCCGAGCAGCGGGCTTCGACACCTGGGATCACTCCTTTAAAGGTAGTGTTCCTGGGTTTGATTCTTGACGGATCTATACCCATCATTTTCACCGTGTCTGAGTAAATCAGATTAAGGCTACTTCCTCCGTCCATGAGGACTCTAGTGAGGTGATACCCATCGATAATGGGGTCTAGGACGAGGGCTGCCGAACCTCCGTGACGGATACTGGTCGGATGATCTCGTCAATCAAAGGTGATCGGGCAAGCCGACCATGGGTTATACTTTGGGGCTACGGGCTCTACGGCGTAGACCTCCCGAAGGGCGCGCTTCCTTTCCTTTTTTGGTATGTGAGTGGCATATATCATGTTCACAGTTTTTACCTCTGGAGGGAACTGTTTTTGTCCTCCATTGCTTGGACCGCGGGGTTCGTCATCGTCCTCGCTGCGTGGGCTCTTGCCTTGCTCCTCGGTTGTGAGTTTACCGGCTTGTTTGAATACCCAACAATTACAGTTGGTGTTGAAAGTGCGTTATATCGACTAGAGGGGGGGTGAATAGGCAATTTTTACAAATTCATCACTGAGGAATTTCAACTTGAGGAATTTGAAATGTGATGAATAACTAGTAGCGGAATAAGTACTCAAGTGCATACGAAGCATAGCGATCGCATAGTCATCACGATGAAATAAAGCATGCACAGATTACAGGTAGCGTGATACAGGATAAGCAGGTGAGGAACAAGGTAGCTTGAAGAATTTGAGGTGAGGAAATTGAGAAAGTCTTCAGTTAAATTCTTCAAACAGTAACGATCAATTTCATCAACAAGTATACGAGGAAATGAAAGGGTTGAGGAAATGGAACCAGGTAGCTCGATGAAGACAATGGTTTGATGACCCAGTTCCAACTGCTGTGATAGTCGTACGTCTGGTTTGGAGCGGCCTGGTATTTAAACCAGAGGACACACAGTCCTTACCGTATTCTCCTTGAGCTAAGGGCACACAAACCTCGCCCAACACTCATGGTAAGTCTTCAGGGTAGACTTCCAAAACCCTCACAAACTAGTCACCCGGCGATCCACAATTTACTGCTGGATGCTCTAGACCAAGGTCTCTTCGTGATCCCCAATTGACTGCAGGATGCACTAGACCATGACGCCTAACCGTCTGGAAGATACACAGTCTTCAAAGGTAACAAGCGTTGGTTCCACATAGGAACAAATTCTTCAGTGATGCTCAATCACTTTGGGTTTGGTGGTTCAGGTTTTTGGGGTTTTTCCTCACTGATGATTTTCTCTCAAAGTCCTGGAGGAATGGGATGCTCTCAAATGACAAGTGTCAGTTCTCTCTCGGAGCAGCCAACCAACTAGTGGTTGTGGGGGGTGGCTATTTATAGCCAGGGTGCAACCTGACATGACAAGACATAAATGCACCCAATGATATGACCGTTATGTGGATAGGATGATTGGGGACAGCTGGCGCTTAGCACAGCAATGGTCGGAATTTTGAACTATGAAAGTCCTCAGGCTTATCATGTTCCTCACTTGTAGGCAGTTCGCACTGGCGAAATCCTAACTCCTCAGTCAGACCAATTTCCTCAGAGACCAGAAGATCATCGTCTCTGTCACTGAAGAACTTGACTGAACTGCAAGAGATTTCCAAAGGCTTCACTCGAAGGATTGGATAGGTTGAGGCTTTTGAGTTGAGCATCAGTTGGAAATTTTCCTTAGTATTACCTCGGCCCCCTTTAACAGTACGGTGTTTCCTATGACTCAAAGAAAGGAAATGAAACTATGAAAACAAAAGTCTTCATGCTTCATAGTCCTCATTCATATCTTCAAGGTCACACCAACTTCTTCTTTTTCAAAGTCTTCAGGGAATACCAAAGTCTTCAGCAAAGTCTTCACCAAAGTCTTCAGTTGAAGACATACATTTTTAGGGGTCGATAATCTCCGAATGTATCAAACTCCTCAGCGACTTATAGAGCCTGTGTACACTTACAAACGCATCAGTCTCTTAACCTATAAGTCTTCAATACACCAAAATCACTAAGGGGCACTAGATGCACTTACAATCTCCCCCTTTTTGGTGATTGATGACAAATAGGTTAAGTTTTCAACGGGGATAATAATATGAAGTGTAAGTACTGAGTTTGAGGAATTTGATTGCAAGATATAGAAGAACTCCCCCTGAAGATGTGCATATTTGAGGAATTTGCTTTGGACTGCAAGTGCACATAGCAGGTTAAAAACATGGAGAACTCCCCCTATATCTTGTAATTCATACACGCATTCAATATATATTATGAGGAAATTGAAATGCATGATGGAAAATGGGGTCTGAGGAAATTCAGCATGCGTGCATTAAGATAACTTGAGGAAATAGCATGCGGAAAGCAGTTCAAGAGCGTCAGACCACCATCGGACTTAAGTTTACAACTCAACCAACAAAAGCTTCAGAAGAGCGAGAGTTGTAACTTAAACAAAAACAGCCCATATATAGAGACCCGCTTGAAGACTAACTCAAATTTTCTCCCCATTTGTCATCGAAGACCAAAAGGGACGAAAAATGAGGACTAACGCCCCTAAAGAATTTCATCTTGAAGGTGGTGGAGGAGCGCCAGCGTTGTCGGGGTCGGTTGGTGGAGCAGGGCCCGCAGCAGTGTCATCAATATCCTCAGCTTCATCCGCCTGGCGTGATGAAGAATATGAGCTTGTAACAAGCTGAGGAACTTGAACTTTCTTCCATTTCTTCCTTGGAGGGATGGACCAATCAAAGTCCTGCTGAAATTCTATCTCCTTGAGTTCTTCAGGAGTCTTGAGGTGAGACAGGATGGCCCATGTGCGGTCGAAGACTTCATGAAGATAAGAGTGGTTCTTCCTCACAGAGTTGTGCGTGACAGTCATGTCTCGAAGAAGTGAACCAAACTGACGCTTTACCCACTTGTGATTGCGATCAATCTTCTGATGAAGACTTAGAAGAAGCTCTCGATCAGTCATCACACGAGGGGCAGTTTCTTGAGGATTTTGCGCTGAGGCTTTCGCAGCAGAATCTTGAGTAGCAGTGTCATCATTGGTGGAATAAGATGCAGCTTTGCGAAACTGACCATCCAATGGACGAGTACCTTCATCAATGACAGCTTTGCCTTTTCCCGCAACTGAAGAAAATGAGCTCTTGAGGACTTCGATTGGAGGCAGAAAGCTAAAGTGATTCTGAAAGTCAGCCTTGAATGGAAGTGAAGACCTTGATCTGATGAATTTCATGATCCAGGGAGCGTAAGGCTTCAATTCAAATGGGGCTGAAGCAGCATTGGCCAAAGTCCTCATGAAGAAATCATGGTAATTGATGGGAATCCCATGAATGATGTTGAATAGCATGTTCTTCTTGATTCCCTCCACTTCTTCTTCTTCAGAGTTGTGGCCCTTCTGAGGACTGAGGGTTTTGGTCAGAATGCGATAGACTGTCCTGGGCACATAGAGCAAATCCTTCACAAGGAAGGAAGTCCTTTGAGGTCGTCCAGGAGCCAATGGCTTCATCAGCACTTGCATCAAGTGGTTGGGCAGAGCAGGTTCATCAAACAGGCATCTTGCTCCTTCTGAGGGAATTGGTATTGGGACTGACCTTAGTAGTTCAGAGGCTGGAGCAGTGTAGTGAGTGGATCCAGTCATCCAGTCCAAGACCCAAGAATTGACATCAGAGGCATCACCTGTGATGTGCAAGGTGGCATAGAATTGAAGAATTAGCTCTTCATTCCAATCGCATATGTTCGCACAGAATGGAAGAATTCCTGCATCATGAAGGACTGCGAGCACCAGTGTGAAGCATGGGATAATTTCCATGTCCGCATGAGGAATTTGCTGATGCTCGAAGACTTTTTCCTTGTCAAACAACACTGATGCATAATAGTTCATCTGTGTGGGTGTCCAGAATCTGGTGCGACCGGCCCTTGCAGAGTCATAAGGATTTGGCCCATTGAAGAAGATGTGCTCGTTGAAGAAATTGGTCTTGATGAATTTGGGGCGCTTTGAGCTTTTGAAGGGCATCTTGGGCTTCGGCTGAAGGTTTGGCTTGAAGCGGCCCACAATTTCCTTTGGCATAGGAGGAACTTCTTCAGACTGAAGAATTTGAACAGCAGTTTCCTCAGTTGCAGTTTGAGCAGCAATTTCTTCAGCTGATGCAGCTGGAATATCTTCAGGGATAGGTGCAGCCAAGTCATCAGATGCTGTATGAATTTCTTCAGTCTGGGCTGGAGACTGAGGAATTTGAGTGAGGGTAGTGGTCATTGGTGAATTTGGGTGTGCAACTTCCCAATATTCATCATTGATAAGAGGAGTTGTGTTTCCAATGTCCACATCCTCTTCCATTTCTACAACGCCGGCCTCTTCAGCAGTCAACTGAGGCAGGGACGATGATACCAGTGGGGTTGAGGCATTTGCTTCCACCTCAATTTCTTCATCAATCTGCTCTGAGGAAGCAGCAGAATGATCTTCTTCATCTTCAACATTTGGAGTGACATAGTCATCACCAAATGGAATTATCTCATAGGCAGGTACGGAGGAGATTGGAGTTGCATCAATGGGCTCAGTTGAAGAATTTGGCATAGTCTTCAACTTCTTCACAGCTAAGGAATCTGAAGTTGATGCTTTTCTTTTCTTAGCGGCTCTCTTCTCCGCAGCCTTAGTTTTCTTCACTTCTGATGCAGAAGGAAGGTTGTTGTTCTTCACCCTTGAGGAATTTGTAGTTTCAGCAGAGGGTGAAGGGGAAGCAGTTTCTTCAGGCACGACTGATGCAGTCGTCCTAGTGGTCTCAATTTCATCAGGCGCAGCAAAAGTTTCAGCTGGCCTGGCAGTTTCTTCAGGCGCAACAGAGGAGGTTGCCCTGACAGGTTCTTCAGTAGCCTGAATTTCTTCAGCTGCGCGTGCAGTTTCTTCAGCAGGCTGAGCAGATTCTTCAGCCTAAGGAATTTGCTGTTGCAATTGAGCTGCAACCCTTGAGTTGTGATCTTTAACTGCAGCTTGGGGTGCCCTGACAAATCTCACTTTGGTGCCCTTCCATTCAGCATCATACTTTGCTTGTTGTTCAGTAAGGTAGCGAATCTCAGACTGAACTGTGATGAGTTGATTTGGAGTCAAATTCATCACATTGTTCTTTAGGAACTTTTCCTTTCTGGCCCTGCTTCTCTTAGCTCTCAGAGCTTGTTCTCTTTTCCATTTTTCCTCAGCAATGAAGTGTGTGAGGACATGGTCCACACCAAGAGGTAACTTCAATGAGGAAAGTGGAGTGCTGGGATCATCATGCCATATGTCGATGAAGTTGAGGATCATCTTAGGATCCAACATGAGAGGAACAGAGCTGCCCTTGGCTATTGCAGCTCTCTGCTGACTGTTTCTGATGATTTCTTCCAATTCTTCATTAGTAGCCTCATCATCATCCTCAGATCCTGAGGGTACATTCACAGTAGCTTTGCTATTGTGAGGACTTGTCTCTGACCTCGTCCAGCAGTTCTCTTTAACTTCATCAAAGTAGGGCTTGTTGAAGACTGTGCTTGGGAAGAGGAATTTGCAGAGACCCCTGAAGCAATTGACAAGCCTGTAGTCATCTGGTTGCAAGATGTACACGTGTTGAGGACTTTGTGGCAGCAGCTGATGATTGTTCAGCTACTGAAGGCATTTCAGTGGCCTTTGAAGAACTTGCATGAGGATTTTGCAGTGAGGACTTTGAAGTTGAGGTTTTTGGCTTCACTGCAGACTTCTTCACCATCGATTTCTTCGGAACACTAGCAGAGGCTCCGGCAGAGGCAGCAGCAACAGCAGAATCTTCATGGAATTTCTTCACAGAAGCTTTGGCAGTTTTCTGAAGTTTTCGTTGACGCTTTGTCCATTCAGCTGGAAAGTCTTCACCACGAGCAATGCTAGTGGGATCAACTTCTTGATCATCAGTAGGAGGAGCCCTTTTGCAAGGAGGTTTGAGGGCGAATTTCCTCATGTACTTGGGAGTGACATAGCGATAGTCTCTCCATTCCTTTGCCCACCTCCGTTCAATCCTTTGAATTCTGATTTTCCTCTGCTCTTTTCTTTCTTTGCCATGAATGGCCTCATCAGGAGTACAGTAACCTGCATACAGAGCCTCAGGTATCTCAAAAGCAGTGTTCTGTTCAGCCTTCTTTCCACCCTTCTGAGGTCTTTTACCATCTGCCATTTTCTTCACTTGATGACTTTGAACTCTTGATGATTCTGAAGATATATACAGTTTTTCCTCAAGAAACGCTGCAAATGAGTTAAGTTGTTGAGAACCTAGTGATTCATCAGCAGACATTTTGTACCTGTGAACAGAGTATATGTGCGAGGAATTTGAAGAGGTCATATGCATTCTCAGAAATTTTTAAAAATACATCAAGTTGAGGATTTTGACCATAGATGTCTTGAGGAATTTTACTAAGTGTTCTTTGTCTTAGGTTCCAAAGTTGTGCGAATATGTTGATCCACACAATTGAGGAATCTTGAAGAAAATCATAACTTAGAGAAAAAACATCAAGGGATTGAAACATGTGAGGTGCTTAAGAAGATGATTCTTGAAGAATAAACACTTTTGAGAATTTTGTGGAAGACATGAAGATCAAACAAGGGCAGTAAAATTAGATTTTATTTACCCTGATGAAGAACAAGACGAACAGAGAGATGAAATCGGGGAAGTTCGTCAGTCCAGATCTCCCACGCCCTAGCTTGGCAGAGGGAGACAGCTACAGCGGCGGCGGGGTGAAGACTTCCGTGGCCGATGCGAGTACGGCGACGACGAGGTCGAGGCAGTGAAGCACTTCCTCTCCGGCGGCGATGATTTTAGCGGTGGCGCTAGGTTTGAGCTCGGGAGAGATGGGAGTGAGGAGTAACTCGAGCACAGTGAAGGGAAGGGGGTATATATAGTGGCATTAAAAACGAATCGGCCCGAAGATTTTGGACCAGATTGCCCCTGACCCTTGCTCTCCATGCAACATGTGTCACCCACGTTCTGAGAAGTGGAGATAGTAGGGGATCGTGGCTTATCCAGTCGTGGGAATCGGAGCGGTTTGAGCGGGAAGCGCCGGAAAAATTTGATAGTGAAAATTTTAAAGTTTCCGTTCGCAAATTCTTCAGCTGTCAAGGATACAGTGAAGACTTTGAACGAGTTTCAAAGTAGAACGCATATGAAGAATTTGTGAACAGACTGGTTTGAGTGTAGCATAGAGGGGGAACGGGTCCGATCACATTCACTTAGATGAAAATCAACTTGAAGAATTAGCAATAAGTGAATGCCGTTGAGGACATTGAAAACTCATATATATATATATATATATAGTCAATGAAGAACATCAGTTTCACTGTTTGAAGAATTTGAAAAGTTGAGGAATTTGCAAACTTGAGGAATTTGAAAATTTGAAGACTTTGCCAAATGATGAAAAACTCAACTCTGAAGAATTTCAACTATTGTTGGTGGCGTGACCCACCGTATAAGAATGATGATTTCAGACACCGCATACAATTGTCGTAGGGTTCTGAGAATCAAATTCTTCGTTAATTTCTTCACACTTAGAGAGTTATTCTTCATTGATTGAAGAAAAACGTTACTTCGTGTGTTGCACATCAAAGTCATCAATTTTGCATAAGTGTTAGGATGTGTGTCTTTTCAAAGAACATTCGAAGATTCTAAGATATTTAGCTCACACCGCAACTTGCAAAATCTCTTTTCATCCAAGGGCTTAGTGAAGATATCGGCCAGTTGTTCTTCAGTGGGGATGTGGTCGATGGAGATGTCGCCCTTGAGTACATGATCTCGAAGAAAATGATGACGAATCTGGATGTGCTTGGTCTTGGAGTGCTGAACTGGGTTGTAAGCAATCTTGATAGCGCTCTCGTTGTCGCAGTAGAGAGGCACATTCTTCACCTTGATGCCATAGTCCTTGAGGGTTTGCTTCATCCACAGCAACTGAGCGCAGCATGAACCACCAGCAATGTACTTAGCTTCAGCAGTAGAAAGTGACACGCAGTTCTGCTTCTTCGAGGACCAACAGACTAAGGATCGTCCGAGGAAATGACATGTGCCTAAGGTTGACTTGCGATCCACACGATCTCCAGCATAGTCAGCATCTGAGTATCCGACGAGGTGAAGATTTGAGCCCTTGGGATACCATAATCCAAGCGTTGGTGTGTGAGCTAAGTATCGAAGAATATGTTTCACAGCCTTATGGTGTGATTCCTTCGGTGTTGCTTGGAATCAGGCACACATGCAAACACTCAGCATAATATCAGGCCTAGATGCACATAGATACAATAAAGAGCCAATCATGGAGCGGTATACCTTCTGATCGAAATCTTTACCATTTTCGTCAGTGCAGAGGTGGCCTTTTGAAGGCATTGGAGTTTTGACGCCTTTGCAGTCTTGCATGTTGAATTTCCTCAGAACATCCTTGAGGTATTTCTCTTGTGTGATGAAGATGCCATTGTCTTGCTGACGAATTTGAAGACCTAAGAAGAATTTCAACTCTCCCATCATAGACATTTGATATTCTTCACTTGTCATATAGGCAAATTCATCACTGTAACGTTTGTCAGTACAGCCAAAGATAATATCGTCTACATATATTTGGCATATGAACAGTTCATTGTCATAGGATTTAGTGAAAAGAGTTGGGTTGAGTGAACCGGGTTTGAAGCCTTTCTTCATGAGGAATTCGTTCAGAGTATCATACCACGCCTGAGGGGCCTGCTTGAGGCCATAGAGGGCCTTGTTGAGTCTGAAGACTTTGTCAGGATGCTTAGGGTCTTCAAAACCTGGGGATTGAGCAACATATACTTCTTCCTCAAGCTTACCATTGAGGAATGGAATTTTCACATCCATTTGATATAAAATGATATCATGATGGTTAGCATAAGCAAGCAATATGCGAATAGCTTCAAGTCTAGCAACAGGTGCAAAAGTTTCATCAAAGTCAATTCCTTCAACCTGTGTGTAGCCTTGAGCTACAAGACGAGCCTTATTCCTTACCACAAGGCCATTTTCATCTTGCTTGTTGCGGTAGATCCACTTGGTACCTATGATGTTATGCTTGCGAGGATCTGGCCGCTTGACAAGTTCCCACACGTTGTTGAGCTTGAATTGATGCAATTCCTCTTGCATAGCTTGAATCCACTTAGGCTCCTTGAAAGCTTCATCAACTTTGGTGGGCTCTATGATAGAGACAAAAGAAAAATGCCCACAAAAGTTAGTCAAATGTGAAGCTCTTGAGCGAGTGAGAGGACCTGGTGCATTGATGTTGTCGATGATTTTGTCAATCTGCACTTCATTTGCAATTCTCGGATGAGCAGGTTGACGTGGCTGAGGATTTTCTTCAACACCATTTTCTTCAGGTGTATCAGCATGAATGTCTTCATTGGTTGGAATGACTTCCTTAGTAGGTTGAGGATTTTCTTCAGTGGGTACTACATCCTCAGTAGCCTTCAACTTGATGGATTCTTCAGGAGACTTTTCATCTAGCACAGAAGGCAGGTGCTCTCTTTGCGAGCCGTTTGTTTCATCGAACCGCACATCTACAGTTTCAACAACCTTGTGATGGTAGGTGTTGAAGACTCTATAGGTGTGTGAGTCCTTTCCGTAACCAAGCATAAAACCTTCATGTGCTTTCGGTGCAAATTTAGAACTGTGGTGAGGATCTCTTATGAAGCATTTCGCACCGAAGACTTTGAGATAACTTACATTGGGTTTCTTGCCAGTCATGAGTTCATATGATGTCTTTTGAAAGAATTTGTGAAGATATACCCTGTTGATGATGTGGCATGCTGTATCAATTGCCTCAGGCCAGAAGCGACGAGGAGTCTTGTATTCATCAAGCATGGTGCGAGCCATCTCAACAGAGTCCTGTTCTTGCGCTCCACGATGCCGTTCTGCCGAGGAGTATATGGGGCAGATAGCTCATGAGTAATACCAAGTTCATCAAGATTGGTGTTCTTGAACTCAGTCCCATTATCACTCCTGATATGCTTGATCTTGACGCCGAAGTTTGTTGAGGCCCTTGAAGCAAATCGTCTGAAGACATCCTGCACTTCAGACGTGTATAGAATAATATGCACCCAAGTGTAACGAGAGTAATCATCAACAATGACAAAGCCATACAAACTTGAAGCATTTGTTAGTGTGGAATAATGAGTGGGGCCAAAGAGGTCCATGTGAAGCGATTCAAAAGGTCGAGTCGTGGTCATGATTGTCTTCGAGGGATGCTTGGATCTGGTCATCTTCCCAGATTCACAAGCACCACAGAGGCATTCCTTGAGGAATTTGACACCTTCAATGCCAATGACGTGCTTTTTCTTCACGAGCGTGTGCAAGTTCCTCATACCAGCATGTCCAAGTCGTCGATGCCACAGCCAGCCTTCTGAGGACTTTGCAAGTAGGCACGTGGCAGGCTGAGGACCTGTAGAGAAATCAACAATATACAAGTCTCCTCTCCTAAAGCCTTCGAAGACTTTGGAATGGTCAGATTCCATGATGACAACACAACGATATTTTCCAAAGATGACAACCATATCAAGATCACAAAGCATTGAGACAGACATGAGGTTGAACCCGAGGGATTCGACAAGCATCACCTTGTCCATGTGTCGGTCCTTGGAGATTGCAACCTTACCTAGACCCAATACCTTGCTTTTTTCCTTTGTCAGCGTAGGTGATATGCTTCAGATGAGATGGGGCAAGTGGCATATTCATCAGTAGACTCTTGTCACCAGTCATGTGGTTGGTGCATCCACTATCGAGAACCCACTCAGTAGATTTTGGAGTTTCATCCTGCAGATGAATTAGTACAACTTACGAACTCATATTCTTCAGAGTGAAGAATATGACATCAAATTCATCAGGCAGAATTTCATCACACAAGAAAGTAAAGCAGTGTGAGGACGTGAGAAATGAGGAACTCATTTCAGCATGATTAGCTTGCGTCCTTTCAAGCATTTCCTCAGGTCTCCAGCAAATTCATCAGACGTTCAAGTTCGTCTGGAGACCTGACCCTGCATAAGAAGTTAGTTCAATTTCTTCACCTCCCACATCTGGAGGGGTGGCAAAGATTTCATCATTCTACGAGCTCTATATGAGAAGGGAGGCATTGAAGCTAGTGCACTTCGTTTCACAGGACTAGGGTTAGAGTACTCATATGAATAAGCAGAGAAATTCTTCGAGGACTTATGAACATAATGATTTGAATATTCAGAACTCTTAGATTTTTCCTGCGAAACAGATGCATTAGCACGAGAATGATACTTTTGACCATTTGAGGAATTTGGTCCAAGTGAAGACTTTGGTCCATATGAGGAATTTGATCTGGGGTTCCTTTTCTTCATGGGTGGTGTCGTGAGGACATTAACTTGAAGATTTTCCAAGCAGCTCTTAGGAACCCATATTTTCCTCATAGGTGAACCGTTCCTGCAGTTAGTTCCAACAAATCTGGCAAATATTTCACCTTTCTGATTTTTGAAGAATTTGTAGTTGGAGTTAAGTGACTCATCAGAGGAATATGAAGTTTCACAAGTAAAGCCAGATAAAGTGGTTGGATCCACAGGAGGTCCTTTTACAGCAACCAATGAGGTTTTGGGATACTGCTCAGGTGTCCAGTAGGATCCATCAGCATTGAGTTTCCTCTCAAATGCAATACCCTCTTTCCTAGGGTTCCTGTTCAGAATCTGCTTTTTGAGCACATCGCAAAGGGTTTGATGCCCTTTGAGACTTTTGTACATGCCTGTCACATACAATTCCTTCAACCCTGCATTTTTGTCAGTGATACTTGTGGTATCCTCAGATGAGGAATTTGTGACCACGGGGATAGTTGAAGAATTTGCAGCAATAGAAGCATTTGAACATTCAGGTGAAGAATTAGCAGTTTCACGTTCGATGCATTTCATACATGGCGGAACAAATTCTTCCTGAGCGGTACTGATCTGTTGAGCCAGTAAGGAATCGTTTTCCCTTTGGAGATCCTCATGAGACACTCTTAGTTTCTCAAGATCTTGCTTTCTTCGAAGAAATTCATAAGAAAGCTTCTCATGGTCAACTAAGAGAGCATTATGATGACTCTGAAGGTTATCATACTTTGTCTGAAGACTTTTGAGATCATCAGACAGAGTTTGAGTCCGATCCACTTCCTCATTCAACAGATCATCGCTTTTGTCTAGTAGTTTCTGAAGCTTTTCAAGTGCACTTTGTTGCTTAGTGGCAATATTAGCAAGTTTGGCATAGCTAGGTTTCACATATTCATCAGATTCACCTTCACTTGATTCAGAAGAAGAGTGATGCTTGTGTACCTTGGAACCTTTTGCCAGGAAGCAATAGGTGGGAGCGTAATCATCATTGCTTACGTCAGAGTCGTTGGAGTAGTCATTTTCTTCATCATTGAAGATGGACTTGCTGACGAAAGCAGTAGCGAGAGCAAGGCTAGCAACACCTGATTCTGACTCCACCTCTGATTCTTCCTCTTCTTCAGATTCTTCTTCAGAATCCATTTCCTTGCCAATGAAAGCCCAAGCCTTTCTGGAACCATTCTTCTTGTGCGATGAGGATTTTGAAGATGAGGACTTTGAAGTTGAGGACTTTGAAGATTTCTTCTTTTTCTTCGAGTCATCAGAACTGTAGTCCTTGTATTTCTTCTTCTTTGATTCTTTTTCCCAGAGAGGACAGTCAGAGATAAAGTGACCAGACTTCTTGCATTTGTGACAAGTTCTCTTCTTGTAGTCGCTTGAGGAATCTGCTTTCCTCAAACCACTTTTTGATGACTTTCCAAATCGGCCTCTCCTTGAGAACTTCTGGAATTTCCTCACGAGCATTGCCAGCTCCTGACTCAGTTCTTCAGGATCACCAAGGCTACTATCAGAATCTTCGTCTTCGGATGAGGAAATTGCTTTTGCCTTCAGAGCACGAGATCTTCCATAGCTTGGTCCGTAGAGGTCTCTCTTCTCAGCTTGTTGGAATTCATGAGTATTGAGTCTCTCAAGTATATCAGCAGGATCAAGTGACTTGTAGTCTCCACGTTCTTGAATCATCAAAGCCAGAGTATCGAATGAGGAATCAAGAGATCTTAGCAGTTTCTTCACCACCTCGTGGTCAGTGATATCCGTGGCACCCAGTGCTTGAAGCTCGTTGGAGATATCAGTGAGGCGATCAAAAGTTTGCTGAACATTTTCATTGTCGAGTCTTTTGAAGCGGTTGAAGAGATTGCGAAGGACATCAACACGGGAGTCACGTTGAGTGGAAACACCTTCATTGACTTTGGACAGCCTATCCCAGATAAGCTTAGCAGACTCCAAAGCACTCACTCTGCCATACTGACCTTTGCTCAGATGGCCACAGATGATATTCTTCGCTTGTTAATCAAGTTGCTTGAATCTCTTCACATCAGCAGCGTTGATCGTGGGAGTGACAGAGGGAACACCATTTTCCACAACGTACCAGAGATCATTGTCAATAGCCTCAAGATGCATGCACATCTTGTTCTTCCAGTAGGGATAGTCCGACCCATCGAAGGTAGGACATCCAGCGGAAACCTTGATCATACCTGCAGTCGACATAACTAGAACTCCAGGTGGTTAAACCAAAATCACACAGAACAAGGGAGTACCTTGCTCTGATACCAATTGAAAGTGCGTTATATCGACTAGAGGGGGGTGAATAGGCGATTTTTACAAATTCATCACTGAGGAATTTCAACTTGAGGAATTTGAAATGTGATGAATAACTAGCAGCGGAATAAGTACTCAAGTGCATACGAAGCATAGCGATCTCATAGTCATCATGATGAAATAAAGCATGCACAGATTACAGGTAGCGTGATACAGGATAAGCAGGTGAGGAACAAGGTAGCTTGAAGAATTTGAGGTGAGGAAATTGAGAAAGTCTTTAGTCAAATTCTTCAAACAGTAACGATCAATTTCATCAACAAGTATACGAGGAAATGAAAGGGTTGAGGAAATGGAACCAGGTAGCTCGATGAAGACAATGGTTTGATGACCCTGTTCCAACTGCTGTGACAGTCGTACGTCTGGTTTGGAGCGGCCTGGTATTTAAACCAGAGGACACACAGTCCCAAGACACACAGTCCTTACCATATTCTCCTTGAGCTAAGGTCACACAGACCTCGCCCAACACTCGTGGTAAGTCTTCAGGGTAGACTTCCAAAACCCTCACAAACTGGTCACCCGGCGATCCACAATTGACTGCTGGATGCTCTAGACCAAGGTCACTTCGTGATCCCCAATTGACTGTAGGATGCACTAGACCATGACGCCTAACCGTCTGGAAGATACACATATTTTCAAAGGTAACAAGCGTCGGTTCCACACAGGAACAAATTCTTCAGTGATGCTCAATCACTTTGGGTTTGGTGGTTTGGGTTTTTGGGGTTTTTCCTCACTGATGATTTTCGCTCAAAGTCCTCGAGGAATGGGATGCTCTCAAATGACAAGTGTCAGTTCTCTCTCGGAGCAGCCAACCAACTAGTGGTTGTGGGGGGTGGCTATTTATAGCCAGGGTGCAACCTGACATGATAAGACATAAATGCCCCCAATGATATGACCGTTATGTGGATAGGATGATTGGGGACAGCTGGCGCTTAGCACAACAACGGTCGGAATTTCGAACTATGAAAGTCCTTAGGCTTATCATGTTCCTCACTTGTAGGCAATTCGCAATAGCGAAATCCTAACTCCTCAGTCAGACCAATTTCCTCAGAGACCAGAAGATCATCGTCTCTGTCACTGAAGAACTTGACTAAACTACAAGAGATTTCCAAAGGCTTCACTCGAAGGATTGGATAGGTTGAGGCTTTTGAGTTGAGCATCAATTGGAAATTTTCCTTAGTATTACCTCGACCCCCTTTAACAGTACGGTGTTTCCTATGACTCAAAGAAAGGAAATGAAACTATGAAAACAAAAGTCTTCACGCTTCATAGTCCTCGTTCATATCTTCAAGGTCACACCAACTTCTTCTTTTTCAAAGTCTTCAGGGAATACCAAAGTCTTCAGCAAAGTCTTCACCAAAGTCTTCACCAAAGTCTTCAGTTGAAGACATACATTTTTAGGGGTCGATAATCTCCGAATGTATCAAACTCCTCAGCGACTTATAGAGCCTGTGTACACTTACAAACGCATCAGTCTCTTAACCTATAAGTCTTCAATACACCAAAATCACTAAGGGGCACTAGATGCACTTACAGGTGTGGTTAGCGGGCTTGTCGTGGGTGCGGTGGATCTGGCATGGCCTATCCATGATTTTGTCCAGCGTGGTAGGTCCGTCCCTATTACCTTTAGAAGGTTTATTCCGCTGTCCGGATTTTGGGTTGCGGAAACTGGCATTGATGGCCGTGTCCTCCGCATCGCCGTTGGTGTGCCGGCGTTTGTTTTTGTTGCACCGTGGTTTCCCGTTTCCATCCCGGGAGGTGCCGGGGTCTTCGGGGTTAAGGCTTCGTCGAGCTAGCCAGTTATCCTTACCCACGCAAAAGCGGGTCATAAGTGAGGTGAGGGCGGACATTGCCCTCGGCTTGTCCTAGCCGAGCTGACGAGCTAGCCACTCGTCCCGGATGTTATGTCTGAAGGAGGCTATTGCCTCGGCGTCCGGGCAGTCAACGATATGGTATTTCTTGGTCAAAAATCGATTCCAGAATTGCCGAGCTGATTCTCCTGCTTTCTGGACAACATTGCTCAAGTCGGAGGAGTCCGGTGGCCGGACATAAGTGCCCTGGAAATTAGATCGGAAGGCATCCTCGAGCTCTTCCCAGCTCCCGATAGAATTCTCAGGGAGACTGTTTAACCAGTGCTGCGCTGCGCCCTTGAGTTTTAGGGGCAGATACTTGATGGCGTGGAGGCCGTCTCGTCGTGCCATATGAATGTGGAGGAGGAAGTCCTCAATCCACACGGCTGGGTCTGTTGTCCCGTCGTATTGTTCTATGTTAACGGGTTTAAACCCTTCAGGGAACTGATGCTGCATCACCTCGTCTGTGAAGCACAGTGGGTGGGCAGCGCCTTTGACCCGAGCTATGTCATGCCTATGATCGGCGGTAGGTCGGGTCCGGTATTGTTCCCGTCCTCTATCACGGCGGTCGAGCCAAGACCGGTGCCCATCCCATCTAGCGGGGAGGGGGGGGGAGGGGGGAGTGCCCTCTAGATCTGTAGATGGATCGTGTGCGGCCTGCTCTATAATCCAGGTCATGTCGTAAGTCATACCTGTCTTCAGGTTCTGCGTGGAGACAAGACTCGAAGCAATGGAGCAACAAGTTTTCAAGTGCCAAGGGATGGTGGAACGAGGACTCAATGCCAATCACATGATGATCGCGGAGTTTACCCATAAGCACAAGCTGGACGCCAAGGACATCGGAGAGCACATCTTCAAGCTTTACGAGAAAATCGAGCATCTCCAAACTCAGATCTATGACCTGCAAAACCAAAACTGTGAGTATGAATACAGATTTAAGAGAATGAGTTTGGCTGCAGATTTGAGGATCCCAGAGACTCGTTCATCTTTTTACGATGGTGAGCCTATGCCTTGGAAGACGGAGGACAAGCCTCCAACCTCATCAACGACTCCAACATCACCAGCTCCTAAGCAAGACAACTAAACACATGGGTATGGGCACTCCCCTTGGCTTGTGCCAAGCTTGGGGGAGGTGCCCCGGTATCGTATCACCATCGCACCTTTTGTTTTTTACTTTTATCGTTTTTCTTAGTTCGATCCTTTTGGTTATATCTTGATCTAGTAGAATAAAGTTTTCGTGTGATCTAGTTTTGAGTTTTTGCTTTATGTTCCTCCTATGTAAGCAAGTCCGAGAGCTATATAATAAAGAGTAGTTTTGAGTTGAGGGCTTTGCTTGCTTGATATGATCTTGATCTTGACGATAAGGAAATAAAAAGAAATATAGTATAAAAACAAAGAGTATATATGTTAATCTTATGGGAAGTGATGACTTCACATATGAGAAGTATATTGATAGAAACTTGTTGTGAGTTGACAAACATAGCTATTGGTCATTGTGGCAATTAAAAGGAAGTAATAAAGAAAGAGAGGTTCACATATAAATATATTATCTTGGACATCTTTTATGATTGTGAGCACTCATTAAAATATTATATGTCAAGAAGTTGACGTTGGACAAGGAAGACAACATAATGGGTTATGTTTGCTTACTTCCGAATAGAAGTTATATGGTTATAGATCCCTCAACATGTGTCGCTTGCTTCCACCTCATATCAGCCAAAACTTCCGCACCAAGTAGAGATACTACTTGTGCATCCAAACTCCTTTAACCCAGTTTTGCCATGAGAGTCCACCATACCTACCTATGGATTGAGTAAGATCCTTCAAGTAAGTTGTCATTGGTGCAAGCAATAAAAATTGCTCTCTAAATATGTGTGATCTATTAGTGTGAGGAAAATAAGCTTTATACGAACTTGTGATAGGGAAGAAATAAAAGCGACGGACTGCATAATAAAGTTTTCTATCACAAGGGGCAATATAAAGTGACGTTCTTTTGCATTAAGGGATTGTGCATCCCACTATAAAAGCGCATGACAACCTCTGCTTCCCTCTGCGAAGGACCTATCTGTTACTTTTATTTTCTAGTACTTACCTTTATGCACGAGTCACGGTGATCTACATCACTTCCTTTATTTCGCCTTTATCTCTTGGCAAGCGTCATGTGTTGGGGAATGATCTAGGCACATATATCCACTCGGAAGTAGGAGAGCATGAGTTATTTCTGTTGACATTACCCTTGAGGTAAATAGTTGGGAGGCAATACTATAAGCCCCTATCTTTCTTTGTGTCCGATTGAAACTTTGACCTCATAGGTACCTCGTGAGTGTTAGCAATTGTGAAAGACTAAGAGATGATTGAGTATGTGGATTTGCTTTACAAGCTCTTATATTGACTCTTTCATACGTTATGATAAATTGGAATTGCTTCAATGACTGAGATCATAGTTTGTTGGTTCTCAATAGAGTTCTTGATTCATACTTTACCTTGTGAATGAATTGTTACTTCAGCATAGGAACTTATATATCAATATATGTTGCTGTTCTAAAGATGATCATGATGCCCTCATGTCCGTATTTTGTTTTATCGACACCTCTATCTCTAAACATGTGGACATATTTATCGATTTCGGCTTTCGCTTGAGGACAAGCGAGGTCTAAGCTTGGGGGAGTTGATACGTCCATTTTGCATCATGCTTTTATATTGATATTTATTGCATTATGGGCTGTTATTATACATTATGGTACAATACTTATGCCTTTTCTCTCTTATTTTACAAGGTTTACATGAAGAGGGAGAATGTCGGCAGCTGGAATTCTGGACTGGAAAAGGAGCAAATCTGAGATACCTATTCTGCACAACTCCAAAAGTCCTGAAAACTTACGGAGAATTATTTTGGAATATATAAAAAATACTGGGCAGAAGAAATACCAGAGGGGGCCCACCAAGTAGTCACAAGCCAGGGGGGCGCGCCCTACCCCCCTGGGCGCGCCCCTGTGGCTTGTGGCCCACCTGGCAGCCCTCCGGTGCCCATCTTCTGCTATATGGAGGGTTTTGACCTGGAAAAAATCATAACAGAGCTTTCGGGACGAAGCGCCGCCGTCTCGAGGCGGAACTTGGGCAGAACCAATCTAGGGGTCCTGCGGAGCTGTTCTACCGGGGGAACTTCCCTCCCGGAGGGGGAAATCGAAGCCATCGTCATCACCAACGATCCTCTCATCGAGAGGGGGTCAATCTCCATCAATATCTTCACCAGCACCATCTCCTCTCAAACCCTAGTTCATCTCTTGTATCCGATCTTTGTCTCAAAACCTCAGATTGGTACCTGTGGGTTGCTAGTAGTGTTGATTACTCCTTGTAGTTGATGCTAGTTGGTTTACTTGGTGGAAGATCATATGTTCAGATCCTTGATCATCATTAATACTCCTCTGATTATGAACATGAATATGCTTTGTGAGTAGTTACGTTTGTTCCTGAGGACATGGGATAAGTCTTGTTATAAGTAATCATGTGAATTTGGTATTCGTTCGATATTTTGATGAGATGTATGTTGTCTTTCCTCTAGTGGTGTTATGTGAACGTCGACTACATGACACTTCACCATTGTTTGGGCCTAGAGGAAGGCATTGGGAAGTAATAAGTAGATTACGGGTTGCTAGAGTGACAGAATCTGAAACCCTAGTTTATGCGTTGCTTCGTGAGGGGATGATTTGGATCCACACGTTTCATGCTATGGTTAGATTTATCTTAATTCTTCTTTCGTAGTTGCAGATGCTTGCGAGAGTGGTTAATCATAAGTGGGATGCTTGTCCAAGTAAGGGCAGTACCCAAGCACCGGTCCACCCACATATCAAATTATCAAAGTAATGAACGCGAATCATATGAGCATGATGAAAACTAGCTTGCCAGTAATTCCCATGTGTCCTCGGGAGCGCTTTGCTATATATAAGAGTTTGTCTAGGCTTGTCCCTTGCTACAAAAGGGATTGGGCCACCTTGCTGCACCTTTATTACAATTGTTACTTGCTACCCGTTACGAATTATCTTATCACAAAACTATCTGTTACCGATAATTTCAGTGCTTGCAGAGAATACCTTACTGAAAACCGCTTGTCATTTCCTTCTGCTCCTCGTTGGGTTCGACACTCTTACTTATCGAAAGGACTACGATAGACCCCCTATACTTGTGGGTCATCACTAAATAATAGGAAAATATATTAATTAGAACTGTAATATGTACACTTGGTTGAAAATAAGTATAAATGTTTAGTATGAAAAACAATTGTTTTACATCGCCCGGGCCCCGGTAATGTCAATGTCGGCGAGGAAGATAGAAACTTGAGTTAAATTAGATTAATTTATTTTGTACTTGTATGTTTCTCGGGCGAAGATCAACAATGGCAATTGAATTATAGATTTTCAAGATCATTGGATCTTTTCGTTCATCCCCTTGTCTCCTGTTCCCAAGGTTCCCTACACCCCTTCTGTTCGACCTCACCCCCTCCTCGTGTCTCTACACGAGTTTCGGCCACTTGGCGTACTAAGCTAGCTAGTGCTGCCACCCAGTCAAAGTGAAGTGGGTCAGTGGAGTTTCTCTCCAGTGTGGTGAAGATAGTGGCATATATAAAGGGCACACCGTTATTGAAGCAAGTGAAGGTTGTTGGCACATTCATTTTCGTTTATCGTCTTGGGATGAATACTCGTGAGTTGCGATATCCCAACTCTAAAACCAAACAAAGTTGGTCAATAATAGTTTAGGGAAGAGCTTAATTGTTAATTAAAAACCACATATTTTCTCCCTCATCCCTTCATTAATTGCAAGTAGATTCTAGATGACATGAAGCCAGCCCAATTTCACACAAGTAATAACCAATCAACATGAACGAAATAAAAAAAATCAAGATAAGTCAGAATGTTAAAATAGGAGCGGGTAGTGGTCAGGTGACTGAAATTAGTATTTGGGCCAGTCAATTTTTTTTATCTTTAGGAATTTATGTGGGTGCATCCATGTGACTATTTCTCGCTTTAAGCCAGACTCCCTTCTGTCCTGCTGAAGATCTTTCCTCTACGTTGAAGTTATCGGCCCAACCCAGTTTTGGTTCTTTTTCCGTTCACGGTCGCTCACTGCGCTTCGTTCGCTGGGCTGGTTTTCCATCGACTTCCTTGGCTATGTGAGCCTCCTTCACTGGTTTTGCTACATTTTTTCTGGCTTTTCTTGTTTTCTCACTAGTTTCTCTAGTTTTTTCTTTTTTATGAAATGTTTCTCTTCCTTTCTGCTTGGTTTTCAATATTTTTTTCTTTTTTAACCGGTTTTATTTCGTTTCTTCTATGTTTTCTTTTTTTCTTTTTTCTCTTCTTCTGTTTTCTTGGTTTTCAATGTCTTTTCTTTCCTTTTTATCAGTTTCACTGTTTTTCCATACTTTTTGCATTTTAATTTGTCATTGTCATTTTTGTGCCTTTTGGTTTTATTGTTTGGTTTTCTTTTTTTTTGGTTTCTTTTCGTTTTCATTCTACAAACATATAACACTTTCTAAATATTTGATCACATTTTTAGAATACTTGATCAACATGTTTTTAAATTTTTATTAACATTTTTATATACATGATAAAAAATCATCATAATTTTAATTCATGGTCAACATTTTTTCTATACACATTTAACATTTTTAAATATTTGTTCAACATTTTATCATATGATTCATTAACATTTTTATATACATGATAAAAAAAATCATGTTTTTTTAATACATGGTCATCATGTTTGCCATACACATTTAACATTTTTAAATACTTGTTCAACATTTTTTCAAATGCTTGACTAATATTTTTATATACATGGTAAAAAATTTCATCTTTTTTTAGTACATGGTCAACATTATGTCTATACACACTTAACATTTCCAAATGCTTGATTAACATTTCTCAAATACTTCTATTTGCAGCACTAAAATTAGTACTGTAATGTAAACTTGGATGATCACAATACCAAATTTTAGTACATAAATAAATTGGTGATATAGAACAGAGTCGGGTGATCGACGTTCTATTTTTTAGTACTGAAATTAGTACTGCATTGTTAACATGGATGATCGTAATACTGAATTATAGTACTAAAATTGGTAATATAGAACTAAGTCGGGTGATTGTCATGTTGTTTTTCAGTATTAAAATTAGTACTGCAATATTAACGTGGATGATCGCAATACTAAATTCTAGTATTGAAATTGGTGATATTGAACTGAATCGGGTGATTGTTGTGCTGTTTTTCAGTACTGAAATTAGTATGGCAATGTTAATGTGGATGATTGCAATACCAAATTTTAGTAGCAATTGGTATATAGAACTAAGTCGGGTGAGCGTCGTGTTGTTTTTCCATACTATATGAAATTTTAGCAGAAAGTTTAACACATGTTCGGTATTTGAGATTTAGAGGGATGAAAGCTAACTGCCATGCCTTTCAGCGTGTATGGTTTATATGGTTTATATTCGGAAAACTATCTTCAATGCTGCAGCAATATACTCACCAAACTTAGTGAACCCAGCTGGCTTTATTAATCTCGTCAAATGCCACTTCGTATTAATTCGTCACGCGATGTCACCATGAACGTTTTCCCCAATTACAAATAGCTGTCGAACTGAAAGTTTTTCTCCAATCATTGTGACAAAAATCAACAGACAGTCTCATAACAATCCTTGCCTTGAATGTATCCGTATATATCAATGAGAACAACAACAACAAAAAATCAACCATTGAAAAAAAAGAAAGCTCCAATCCAAGAAGGATTGCGATAAACTATAAACTATGCACGTACATGGAGTCGTACTCCCAGCCCATATCCTGCTTCGTTCAATGCTAGCTTCCCCATTGTTGTACTGGTTAAACCTTCATGTGCCACACCGTATATGCTGTCCATGCACATCACGTGTGTCAAGCCGCAAGGAAGTTATCTTGACCCAAGGTGTGAAATCAGTAAGATTTATGCAGTTAAACTCCAATTTTGACTTGCTTAAAATTTTAGACCAAATATAATGTCACCTAATAAGTGTCTTTTCACTTTAGTTTTTGAGTTTCAACCTAATTACTAGTATGTCATAAAGATGGTAATTATATATACAGATGAGATAATAATATCATAGAAACACGAAATTGATATATAAACACGCACCCTTCCCCTGCGTGGGTGCTTCCTCAGTCTGAGATCCAGTGGAAGTGCATTGGTGCTTAGGTGAGGTGCTAAGTGTATTAAAAGTCTTAGAAACTAATGTTCACAATGCATGGGTGCTTAGCTTTTGTAGCTAAGCTTGTCTTATTTAATTGTTTAGCAACTAAATTTCTTCATTCATTGGTTGGTAAACATTTTGCATAGGTTCACGTGCTTAGCACCATTTCCTCCTAGGGTCACCATAATGTTCTCTCTCCTCTTTAATTGTTTTACCACATCATTTTTTGCCCATGTGGCATCCTTAGCATCCGTACACGGTGGAGCACTGGGAGGGGCCTTAGGGTGGTGATTTTAAAGTCTTGTATTAATTGCTAGGACATTTGTTTCTGCTAACATACATTCACTTGATGGGAAAAATGAATAGTCCACCTTCCTTTTTTTTATATTATATAAACCATTCCTTCTGCCCCAACGGATAGCGGATTTCTTCTACCACTTCACTTCACATACTTCCTAGTAGCACAAGCTTACCACATCAAGCATATGTCATTCACTTGATCGAACAGACTAGATAGAGAATGCAGAAGAATAGAACAGACATAAGAATACATGGGAGCAAGAGGCCTCAAGAGCAATGGAGGAGCTTTAAAGCATCCTTGCACCAAAGAACGTGAACCTATGCATAATTTGATCTGATCGAGAGTGAAACCATTGACGAATTCAGTCTCCAGTTCATCACAAAAGCCAACATGTAGACTTGCGTATTTCACTTCTTGAATCATTTTGACTTGTTGATGCTCTTGATTTTCTGTACGAATTTGTTGTATATGTGCTATACTAGTGGGATTAGAGCATCTCCAATACGTGATGTATAATAGAGCACTTGATATGAAATCTGTTTTTCGCATTACCGTGCCAAAAAATCTAGCTCCAACAAATTATAAATATGTAAATATGTGTGATCCCATTTATGGTTTGATGTCAAATTATATGTAGGTTATGTATCTGCATCACCTAGCAGGCTGCCAAAACGAAAAAAGGTTGCAGCCCCTTAGCCACGCACAACCACTACTAGGGAAAACCCTAGTAGTAGCACTGGATTTCGGCCTACAAGTAGTGCGGGCTCCCTCGCTACTCTTAGGGCGCTACAGCTAACGTTACCTGTAGCGCCTTTTTGACCCCGCGCTACAACTACTTAACAGTATCGTGGGGCTCTTTCTCAGCACTACTGCTAAGCATCTACCTATAAGCTATTTTCTAGTAGTGAGCGTGAAACTTCAACTGCCCTCCACCCGTCGTTGTGCCGCCACAGCTGAATCTGGCGCCTCTGCTCCACCCCACTGCATATCTGGCCTTCACCACCTTCGCACCCCTCTCCGCCATAGGAACCGCCGCTGTATCCGCCCGTCGGAGGATGCCAACCCATCGAATACTCCGTTGTCGCACCTCCTGCACCACATGTCCGACCTCCCCTCCCCCCGTGCTTATCCTGCCTCCCACGTGGTTCCCCTGCCTCCCCTGTCCCTCTCCGCACCCGAATCCGCCGCGTCGCCACTACTGAATCGGCCAGTCATAGCCGTCGCTACGAATCCAGCCTCCCCCTGACCTCAGAGACTTTTCTCCGGCAGGCTCCGGTCGCCTCCGCGAGGTTACCGCGCTGTCGCCCGAGGAGCTCCATCGACTTCCACGACATTTGTTCGCATCAAAACGGTTGTTTCTCGGCCGAGACATCGCCGCCCACACCTTCGATGAGGCCATCATCTACTCTTCCTATGCCGACATCAAGGATGACATCGAAAAGCTTCGCTCACACTCGGTGGGCGAGGAACATCTAAGAACCCAGAACCGTACATACGCCACGAAGACGTCTACACAAGGTACGACATGTACAGGTGGATCACTGACGTAAGGCCGTGTCTCCTTCCCGGTTATATTTTATGCCTTGTCCAGTATCTTCCTCACACATGGTTCGATGCTAGGGTATGCGATAGGTGTGTCTCAATAGGACCGATCTACACTAGTGCACCTTGCTTCACACGGCCACATAATGCATATACATAACCTGTGGTCTTCCACATGTGCACATACCAATGGATCAATTGCATGGACAGACCACGCCCATGCATTGCAGGACATGTTGCCCTATACCCCTGGGACTTGCTCAAATTCCTTTTTCGCAACCAACCTCACCAGTCTGGCTAGCGTGCCCAGCACATGAATCACCCGTGACGCCTCAGCCTGCACATGCCACACAATCACAAGGCCTTATTGTGGCATGCCACCGTATTGCTACTCAGCCTTCAGCTAGGCCACTGCGCGGTATGATCGATGGCCACCAAGTTACCACACTAGTAGAAAACAGGGCTTTGGTCCAGGCCTGAAATGCCATTAATCCAGGTTCACTCACGAACCGGGACCAATGGGGGCATTGGTCCAGGTTCGTGAGGCCAGGGCGCCAGCCGGGCCTCGTGGGCCATTGGTCCCGGTTCGTCTGACCCCTTTGGTCCCGGTTCCAGACACGAACCGGGACCAATGGGCCTCGCTCCTGGCCCACAACCATTGGTCCCGGTTTGTGGCTGGAACCGGGACCAAATGATGTCATTTAGGGGCTAATTGGTTTGATGTCAAAAGTTGGCATGCCAAATTTTGGCAACCGCCAAAAGTTGCCTAGAGATTGGTTGTATACCAATTTTCGTTGCCAACCTCACAAAAAATTACCAAATGTTGGCAACTTTTGATTTTGCCAAATGTTGGCTTGCCAAATATTGGCAATGCCAAATGTTGGTAGCAAACCAATCAGCCTCTTAGTCCCGGTTCCAGCCACAAACCGGGACCAATGGTCGGCCTATATATACTCCCTGCCCGCGAGCAGAGCAGTACACTGCTCTGTTTTTTTGGCCGGCCGTTGGGAGAGCTTTGTGGTGCTCTAGCTCACCTCCTATGCACGTGAGGTGTTCGATGAAATGCCCGAGCCACACTTAAGCTTTCTCCTCTCGAAGCTCCTTGTCCAAGCTCCATTTTCCTCAAGATTTGTCTAGGTTTGGCGGTCCGTCCTATCCCGTCCCCGTCCTCACCGTCGTCGATCGTCCGCGCCCATCTCGGCGCCAGCACCACCGTGGTTAGCCTCTTCTTCTTATCTTCTTTCTAAAAGAAAAAAGTTCTTACTTGTATGATTTAGATAGATACTTGTGTAATTTTCTTACTTTTATTCTTGTTTGTTATTATATAGTGCGATGGTTTTGGTATCCGCCTCCGTCGGCCCTCGTCCTGTCTATGATTCGGATGTGGTATATATTATCTTTTATAACTATTTGTTTTATTTAGTGTTTATGACAATTATGCCGACCAACGTGACATAGATTTTTTAATCTAGGAGGTAAGTGAACCGGAAATTCCAACCGACATTGAAATTCTTGTCGAGAAGTTAAATTTGGTTGAAAAAGAAAACAATTACTTGAAAGAAAAATTACAAAGAGTTGAAGAGGAGAAGATGAAGTTGGAGTTGCATGTTGCCGATGTCGTCGACGATCACAAGATCAAGATGGATGCAATGCGCTTGAAGATTAGAAAGATTAGAAAATATGCCATTCATATTGAGGCTTGGTATCATTATGCCGTTGGATCAATTGGTACCTTAGTTGCGGTTATGATCGCATTTGTTGTTGCATTTAAATTTTATAGTTTCAATGTATGTTTTAATTAGATGCTCTAGAGAGCTATATGTTGTTCAATAATGAGAACTATGTATGAACGTTATGTATTTATTTTGGTCACTACTGTACTTTGGCTTTAATGTGATGATGAATTTCTATTAATTTGGTTTTTAATACACTTTATTATATAACGCACGCAGATGAACCGGCAATGGATGTACGGTGACCGACGCACCTCCGAGTATATTAAGGGCCTGCATAATTTTCTCGAAGCGGCTGAGGCAAACAAGCAGAATGGTTTTATGCATTGTCCATGTACTGTCTGTGAGAATACGAAGACTTTCTCCAACTCTAAAACCCTTCACTTCCACCTGCTTGAGAAGGGTTTTATGCCACACTATAATGTTTGGACCAAGCACGGAGAAAGAGGGGTTATCATGGAAGACAACGAAGAAGAAGAGGATGATGACAACTACCCGCCCCCTGAATACAGTGATGCTGCAATGGGGGAAGCTGAAGATCAAGAGGAACCAGACGATGTGCCCGATGATGATCTTCGCCGGGTCATTGTTGATGCACAGAGAGAATGCGAAAGTGAAAGGGAGAAGTTGAAGTTCGATCGCATGTTAGAGGATCACAAAAAAGGGTTGTACCCAAATTGCGAAGATGACAACAGAAAGCTCGGTACCACACTGGAATTGCTACAATGGAAGGCAGAGAATGGTTTATCTGACAAGGGATTTAGTTCGCTACTGAAAATAATGAAGAAGAAGCTTCCAAAGGATAACGAATTGCCCGGCAGTACGTACGAAGCAAAGAAGGTTCTATGCCCTCTAGGATTGGAGGTGCAGAAGATACATGCATGCCCTAATGACTGTATCCTCTACCGCGGTGCGTACGAGGATTTGAACGCATGCCCGGTATGCGGTGCATTGCGGTATAAGATCAGAAGAGATGACCCTGGTGATGTTGAGGGCCAGCGCACCGGGAAGAGGGTTCCTGCCAAGGTGATGTGGTATGCTCCTATAATACCACGGTTGAAACGTCTGTTCAGAAACAAAAAGCATGCCGAGTTGATGCAATGGCACATAAAAGACCGTAAGAAAGACGGGAAGTTGAGAGCACCCGCTGACGGGTCGCAGTGGAGAAAGATCGAGAGAAAGTGGAGCGACTTTACAGGTGACCCGAGGAACGTATGGTTTGGTTTAAGTGCAGATGGCATTAATCCTTTTGGGGATCAGAGCAGCAAGCATAGCACATGGCCTGTGACTCAATGTATGTATAACCTTCCTCCTTGGTTGTGCATGAAGCGGAAGTTCATTATGATCCCAGTTCTCATCCAAGGCCCTAAGCAACCCGGCAATGACATTGATGTGTACCTAAGGCCATTAGTTGATGAACTTTTACAGCTATGGAATGGAAGAGGTGTACGTGTGTGGGATGAGAACGAACAGAAGGAATATGACCTACATGCATTGCTATTTGTAACCATCAACGATTGGCCTGCTCTCAGTAACCTTTCAGGACAGACAAACAAGGGATACCACGCATGCACACACTGTTTAGATGACACCGACAGTATATATTTGGATAAATGCAGGAAGAATGTGTACCTAGGGCATCGTCGATTTCTTCCGACCAACCATCAATGTCGAAAGAAAGGAAAGCATTTCAAAGGTGAGGCAGATAACCGGAAGAAGCCCGCCCTCCGTACTGGTGATCACATACTTGATATGGTCAATGATTTACAAGTAATCTTTGGAAAGGGTCCTGGCGGACTATCTGTTCCGACTAACGATGCGGGACGCGCACCCATGTGGAAGAAGAAATCTATATTTTGGGACCTACCCTATTGGAAAGACCTAGAGGTCCGCTCTGCAATCGACGTGATGCACGTGACGAAGAATTTTTGCGTGAACCTGCTAGGCTTCTTGGGAGTGTACGGGAAGACAAAAGATACACCGGAGGCACGGGAGGAACAGCAACGTGTGCATGAAAAAGATGGCATGCATCCAAAGCAGTATGAAGGTACTGCCAGCTACGCTCTTACCAAAGAAGAGAAGGAAATCTTCTTTGAATGCCTGCTCAGTATGAAGTTCCCGTCTGGCTTCTCGTCGAATATAAAGGGAATAATAAATATGGCAGAGAAAAAGTTCCAGAACCTAAAGTCTCATGACTGCCACGTGATTATGACGCAACTGCTTCCGGTTGCATTGAGGGAGCTTCTACCGGAAAACGTTCGATTAGCCATTGTGAAGCTATGTGCATTCCTCAATGCAATCTCTCAGAAAGTGATCGATCCAGAAATCCTGCCAAGGTTAAGGAGTGATTTGGTGCAATGTCTTGTTAGTTTCGAGCTGGTGTTCCCACCGTCCTTCTTCAATATCATGACACACGTCCTAGTTCATCTAGTCGACGAGATTGTCGTTTTGGGCCCTGTATTTCTACACAATATGTTCCCCTTTGAGAGGTTCATGGGAGTCTTAAAGAAATATGTTCATAACCGAGCTAGGCCAGAAGCAAGCATCTCCATGGGCCATCAAACAGAGGATGTCATTGGGTTTTGTGTTGACTTCATTCCTGACCTTAAGAAGATTGGTCTCCCTCAATCGCGGTATGAGGGGAGACTGACTGGAAAAGGCATGCTAGGAGCGGACTCAATAATATGTAGGGACGGGCATTCTTGGTCTCAAGCACACTACACAGTTCTACAGAATTCTACCTTGGTGACCCCGTATGTCGATGAACACAAGAATATTCTGCGCTCCAAACACCCGGAGCAGTGTGACGACTGGATTACATATGAACACATCAGGACTTTCGGCAGTTGGTTGCAAACACGTCTCATGGGTGACAACACTGTTTCTGATGAGTTGTACTCGTTGGCCAGGGGACCATCTTCGATTGTATTGACTTACAAAGGGTACGAGATAAATGGGAATACATTTTACACGATCGACCAAGATCAAAAGAGCACCAACCAAAACAGCGGTGTCCGCTTTGATGCAGCAACCAATAGGGGAAAGGACACATATTATGGTTACATAGTGGACATATGGGAACTTGACTATGGACATGATTTCAAGGTCCCTTTGTTTCAGTGCAAATGGGTCAATCTGTCAGGAGGCGGGGTACAGGAAGACCCACAGTACGGAATGACAACAGTGGATCTGAACAATCTTGGGTACACAGACGAACCATTCGTCCTAGCCAATGATGTGGTGCAGGATTTCTATGTGAAGGACATGTCTACCAAACCGAGAAAAAGAAAAGATAAGGAAGCGAATACATCATACGATGAGCCAAAGCGCCACATAGTTCTTTCAGGAAAAAGAGACATCGTGGGATTGGAGGGCAAGATAGACATGTCTGAAGATTATGAAAAGTTTCATGAAATTCCTCCCTTCAAAATCAAGGCTGACCCAAGCACCCTCTTAAACGATGAAGATTATCCATGGTTACGGCGCAATAAGCAAAGGACACAAGCAAAGAAAAAGTGAAGACTTTCTCTCCACAACTATATCATTACAGTTACATGTGAAGAAATGAAATGCCTTTTGTAACAGATGAGTTTTCGTATGAAACCCTAATACTTCGAAAGAGATTGTCCGTTTTGTACACGAAGTGCATCCAGTTTTTGCCGTAACCCTCTCAACTTTTTATAACATGCTATGTGGGTGAAATGATGATACCATGCCAACTTTCAACCTTTTCAGAGTTCATTTGTAGTGCTTTTCAATTTCAGGGTCATTTAGCTCAATAAAATCAGTAAATGCATGAAAAATACCAAATGAAGTCAGAAAGGGTTGAAAATTTATGATGTGGCTTTGAATGGTGCATTTTGAACACACAAAAAGTCTGGAGTTCAAATAAGTTCAAGAAAAATGAAATCCCTTTGTAACAGATGAGTTTTCGTCCGAAACCCTGATACTTCGAAAGAGATTGTCCATTTTGTACACGAAGTGCATCCAGTTTTTGCCGTAACCCTCTCAACTTTTTATAACATGCTATGTGGGTGAAATGATGATACCATGCCAACTTTCAACCTTTTCAGAGTTCATTTGTAGTGCTTTTCAATTTCAGGGTCATTTATCTCAAAAAAATCAGTAAATGCATGAAAAATATCAAATGAAGTCAGAAAGGGTTGAAAATTTATGATGTGGCTTTGAATGGTGCATTTTGAACACACAAAAAGTCTGGAGTTCAAATAAGTTCAAGAAAAATGAAATCCCTTTGTAACAGATGAGTTTTCGTCCGAAACCCTGATACTTCGAAAGAGATTATCCATTTTGTACACGAAGTGCATCCAGTTTTCGCCGTAACCCTCTCAACTTTTTAGCACATGCTATGTGGGTGAATTGATGATACCATGCCAACTTTCAACCTTTTCAGAGTTCATTTGAAGTGGTTTTCAATTTCAGGGCCATTTAGCTCAAAAAACGGACATTTTTGAAACTAAAATTCTATAAACCTCTAGTATTTTTGAAACTAAAATTATATTAAATTTATGCAACTAAAATTATCAAAGTATTTTTCGTTCAAAACATTAATAGCAAAAAGAATTTTCATAAAGAATTTTTTTGTTAGAAACTTTAATAGCAAACTAAAATAACAAAATCTGTTTTTGATTAAAACGGACATTCAAAATAACCTAAAAATTACCAAATTGAATATAATGATAAAACACATTAATATTAAATAGCAGGAAAAAGAATCACTCGAAAATCTATTTTTGTAGTAAAGTTATTCACAAACTAGTGATTCACACAAATTTAAAAGAATTCAAATTTAAACTATTCAAATTTGAAAACTAATGGCACTAACCGAAAGTTCATAATTTTTGTGACCTAAAAGCAAAAAGAATCACTGAAAAACTGTAAGTATTTAGCTGTAACTAGAAACAAAAAAAAATAAAGCAAAAAAGAAAACAAAAAAACAGAAAAAAAATGCCACCTACTAGGCCACCACGGCCTGAATACGACTAGGAACCCAACTAGTTGGGCCAGGATTCAGGCCCGTAACAGGCCCAGTAGGCCAACAGGCATAGCAGTGTGAGATTAGGCCGCAGGCCTGCAGTTCAGAGGAGTTCGAGAGAGATGGCGCAGCCGCGCTTATAAACAAGTGCCGAAGCCTCTCAGCTAGCGAGGTGGGACTAAACATCCAACCGCACCGCGGCTGTGCCAGGCGCAGGCCATTGGTCCCGGTTGGTGCCACCAACCGGGACCAATGCCTACCTTTGGTCCCGGTTCGTGCCACCAACCGGGACCAAAGGTCTCTGCTTCCCGCCCTTTGGGCTGCTGAAAGAGACCTTTGGTCCCGGTTGGTGGCACCAACCGGGACTAAAGGGGTGCATTAGTCCCGGTTGGAGACACCAACCGGGACCAATGCTGTGTGTATATAAGCAACACTTGTGAAAATTTTCATTTTCATCTCGTAGTTCCCCCCGACGACGCCGACCTCCTCGACGCCGCCAGGCTGCCCCGACGCCGTCGCCGTCGCCCATGCCCTTGCCCCGCCCCCGAGCCCACGCCGAAGCCGTCCGCCGCCCACGCCGTCGCCGTCCACCACCCCCGAGCGCGCCCGGCCGCGCCCCTGCGCCCCGGCCCGCCCCCACCGTCGCCGTCGTCGCCGGCTCCCTCGTGCGCCGCCCCCGCCGTCGCCCTCGCCAGCCGATGCCGTCCGCCGCCCCCGAGCGCGCCCGGCCACGCCCCTGCCCCGGCCCGCCCCCACCGTCGCCGTCGCCGACGCCCTCGCCGCCACCGCCGTCGCCCTCGCCGGCCGCCCCCGCTGTGAGCCGTCGCCGCCCCGGCTCTGTTCATATCATTTTTTGTTCATTTTTTATATGATGAATTTTTTGTTCATATATATATAATGTATATATGTATGTGGCTATATGTATGTATGGATGTTCATATGTATTAATTTTTTTGTTCAGAGCATTTTTTTGTTCATATATGTATTTTTTTTTGTTCATATGTGTATTAATTTTTTTGTTCATAGCATTTTTTTGTTCATATATGTATTTTTTTCATAGCATTTTTTTCCATGTATATATGTATGTGGCTATGTATGTATAGATGGATAGCATTTTTTTCCATGTATGTATGTCGTTGTCGATATACCCCCTCCCCGATAACTTCGACATGAGGGGGGGGGGGTCGATATACCCCCTCCCCGATAACTTCGACATGACGGGGGGGGGGGGGGTCGATATACCCCCTCCCCGATAACATTTTTTTTCTAAGTTACTAAGGTAAAATGTTCACCCCCCTCTCGATATACCGGGCGACCAACTCTCGAGGCCACCCAAACCCTAGAAAAAAAGCGTTGTCGATATACCCCCTCCCCGATAACATTTTTTTCTAAGTTACTAAGGTAAAATGTTCACCCCCCTCTCGATATACCGGGCGACCAACTCTCGAGGCCACCCAAACCCTGGAAAAAAAGCGTTGTCGATCTCCTACCCCCTCCCGCCCCTACCCGACAATCTCTCGAGGCCACCCAAACAACTAGAAGAAAACTTCGGTAACTTCGACATGAGGGGGGACGTCAATCAACCCCCTCTCGCCCGAACAAGTCTATGTATCATTTTATCATATGTCAAAGTTTGATCATATGTCAAAGTTTGAATTTTGACATATGCAACAATATTTTATCATATGTCAAAGTTTGACTTTTGACATAGATTTGTCAAGAATGCCCCCATTATGGATGTGCACAAGTTGATCCAATATTTGCAGAAACTATGGAACAAAGAGACGAAGAACAAGAACAGTTGTTGGGGAACATAATCCTCGGCGGACGTGATATCTTGTCGTTTCTCAACGACACCGATGGTCTGGAAGGAGAGGATGATGGCTCCGGTGATCGAACAATGGAGGAGGAAGGACATGATCATGATGGCTCCGGTGACCGAATGCCGGAGGAAGAAGGAGACCATGATGATGGCTCCGGTGACCGAACGGAGGAGGGAGTTGTTGCAAAGTCCGGTGAGGTATATATATTAATTAAGCCTGTGATGACTAGCTAATTGATGCATTAATTGGTTTGGTATGTACATATATTAACTCTTCTTTCTTCTTTTATAGCCGTCCGGATCAAGCCAAACTTCGGTAACGAGACGAGGCCCGAAGAAGAGGTTGCGGAAGGATGAAAGGTTCACGATCACAGCACTCGCGCACGATGGCCATCCGATTGAACCCAAGCAGACCAAGGACGCATTTTCTGCTCAGTGTGGAGCTATTGTTAGGGACAACATCCCGATCAGCATCAAGCAATGGAATAAGCCTAAGGACGGCGCCCCTGAAGGTGATTATGTCACCGATAGATAGAAAGATGATCTTTGGACCGCGCTGAAGGCAAATTTCACCCTACCGCCAGAGGAGGATCCGAATAAGCCAGTTATAGAGCCACTGGTCAAGGCGTGTGCTCTTAAGAAGATGGCAGATCTATTCAGGAGGTGGAAGAATGAGTTGAAATCAAAGTTTGTCGACAAAGGGAAGACTCCAGAATTCACCGGCCGATTTGAGAAGATAAGAGATCACTGGCCCGCATTTGTGGCCTACAAGACATCGGACAAGACTAAGAAAATGTCAGAGACAAACAAGAACAACGCTACAAAGAAGCAGTATCACCATCACACGGGGTCAGGTGGCTACCTCAAAGCCCGACCGTTGTGGGACAAAGCTGAGAATGACCTGATTGCTAAAGGGGTCGAACCACAGACATTGAACTGGCCAGACCGTTCAAGGACTTGGTTCTTCGGGGTTGGGGGAACTTTGGACCCTGAAACAGGGATGTGCCGTTGGACGGACGAGCAACTTGCAATACCCGTCACGAAGCTTCAGGAGTATATCACCGCAGCGCAGGAAGGGACGTTCATTCCCGACAGAGACAAGGACGAGCTGACTGAGGCCCTAGGGAATGCTGAGCACCCTGGACGAGCACGAGGCATACCAGGCTCCGTTCCGTGGAAGGTTGGGTTTCCCGACGCAGGCGGTTACAGAAGCCGGGAGAGAAAGAGGAAAGCGGAGTTGAGCGAAATGCAGAAGCTCAATGCAAGACTACAAAAGCTAGAGGAAGCTGGAGAGCCAACGAGCTGTCGGCCAACCATCTCAGCGGCACGAGGCTACCCCAGAAGCTACCCCGCCATCTCAGCGGAGAAGCAGCGTCGCTTCCACGGAGCCCGTTCAGCCTGACTTCACGTCTCCTAGCTACCCCGTGGATACTATCACGGAGGCTCAACATTGCGAGCTTATGACGAAATGCCGGAACCTCACTTTATTGGCGGCTGTCGGCTCTGTTGCACGTCCTCAACCCAACGGAACTTTTCACTGCCGTCCGATTCCACATGGCTATGCTGTTGTGATGGTGGATGAAGTAATGGAGGGATTTGAGGAGCTCGAGCTTGACCACTCTACAGTTGAAGGGGAGAATCGGCTGGTTCGTGCCCTGAGGAGTACATGTCTATGGCAGAAGGAGTACATCAAGCTTCCAAACTGGACGCCTCCGCCTCCTCCTCCTCCTCCGGCGAGTCAGGGCACTCCGCCTCCTCCTCCTCCTCCTCCTCCTCCGGCGAGTGATCAGGGCACCCCGCCTCCTTCTCCGGCTCCTCCGACGCATGAGGGCACTCCGCCTCCTCCTTCGCCTACTCTGGCACGTCGGAGCAGTCCGCCTCCTCCTCAGCCTCGTCGGCAACGGCGGAAGACAGACGCCGCCGCTCCGGCTCCTCCGGCACGTCGGAGCACTCCGCCTCCTTCTCCGCCTCGTAAGCAACGACGGAAGAGAGACGCCGCCGCTCCGGCGGCTAGCAGTACAAGCAGAGGCGGGAGGCAATTCAGATACGGTCCATATGAGAGGACCGAGTCTGAAAACGAGGAGATATGTCGTGCCCAACTGAGGGACCATTTTGCAAAGAAAACTCCACCTCCGAAGGAGAAGCTAGATCCGGTGAAAGTGAAGCGCACTATCGATGCCCTGAAGCGACCACCACCGCCTCCGCCGGATTCCAACTATGTCCGGATTACTAAAAAGACATATGAAGAAGCGCGGCGGTCGGGAAGTACTTCTAGTGATGCAAGGTTAGCAGAACGAAGAAGTGGGAAAACAATTCCCCAGCTCGGCGAACAGGAGAAGCAATCGTGCCCCCTGCTCAAGGTGTCTAGCGATATCGTCGCTAATCATCCGGGGATGGTGCCTGGTACCAATCCTGGTGATTACTTGGGGGATGATGTAATTTTTCAAACGGCTGAGGTAACAAAAGAAGAATATGAATACGTGCACGGGAAGCCTCTCGTCAAACCTGATCATCCTCCTCTAACAACGATGATGTACAAATTGCATGAGTGGTACATGAAAACCTGCAGGGAGTCTGGGAGAGACACTATGTATATGGCAGTGAAACCAGAGCACGAATTCATTGGACTTCCCGTGATGCCTGTTGAATTTGTGGAGTTATTTCAATTATACAATCAACTGGCCCTCGACAAACAACTCATGACTGCCTACTGTCTGTAAGTATTACTTCTATAGTTAAGTCTCTAGCTCAGCTCATTCATTGCATGTATATATAATTATCCTCACAATATTATGCAGATTGAAGATCGTCGAATGCAAAAAACTAGGAATCTTCGACGTTGGGTTCATTAGCCCAGATGCCGTAAATGAATGGACGGTACGAAACTCAATCAAAGAGACCGAGGAGAACTTGCTAAAGTCGTTCCTTATACATCAAAACAAAAGGGAAATACTCTTTCCTTACAACTTCAAGTGAGTGTTGCTGTCTTCTCTGTATACTTGGTTTCGCTTACTCGAGGTTAAGTAATGTAATTGATGAGTTATATATGCGTGCGCAGTTACCACTTTATTCTGCTATCCATTAAGCTTGACGGGGCATTAGTAACTGTCTTAAACTCGAGACGTAAAGATCCCGAGAATTATGCGGACATGACTGCAATGCTCAAGAAGTAAGTTCAGTCAATACCGGGACCATATCGGCATGCAACTTTCGTTAATTTCTTGATATCAAGTAATCATTTTCTTTGCCTGGCAGGGTTTGGAAGAAGTTCACCCGAAAGGTTCCCGGTCTAAACAAAGAGTTGCGATTTACGCACCCCAAAGTAAGTAGTACTAGCTAGTTCCGCGCATCTATAATTGATTCAAATTTTCATCAATATATCATTACCATGCTTGCTTATCAGTTTGATTGACTCTATTCTCGTAAAGTGCTTGTACGAGAAAGAAGGGACTTCTTTATGTGCATACTACGTATGCGAGTTCATTCGCCACTCGACCTCTGAGCGGAGCTTCTCTGACAAACAATTTGAAGTACGTAAATAATATTCACAATTTTATTTTATATATTACCATCAATTGTGTTGAGTTTTATTCATATATATGCATGTATTGACCCCCTTCTTTAAATTAGATCTGGCAGATGCGGGACGAACTCCTACCACATGATCGCATACGAGCAATTCAAGAGGAATTGGCGGGATTCTTTCTTGACCACGTCATACCTAAAGACGGAGAATACCATGCGAATTTGTGATTGGATCTTAGGTACATGATGTTAGGGATTGTAAAAGATGTTATATTGTATATATGTAGTAGCGTCGGATAGATATACGAAAACTTGTTGTTCGACCAATCTCTCGGAGAAAGAGAGGTCGATCACTTCTCTCTGTATATGTTCATGACGATCTTATGTACTTAATGGTTCCTTCATTTGCTTACTAGCTAGCGTGTCGAGTTCTCTCTATAGTAGCTAGCGTCGACCAAGCACGGAGAAAGAGAGGACACTTCTCTCTATTAGCTAGCTAACACAATATGAAACCCCTAAATTAACCCTACAAAACCCCCTAAGCCCCCCCCCTTCAAAAAAAAAATCCCAGCTCCTGCCAGATGCTGACGCGTGGATGCCTTTTGGTCCCGGTTGGTGTTACCAACCGGGACTAAAAGTCCTCCTGCCTGGGCTCCCCGCAGCGGCCACGTGGAGGGCCTTTGGTCCCGGTTCGTATGCAAACCAGGACTAAAGGTTTGGGGCTTTAGTCCCGACCCTTTAGTCCCGGTTCCAGAACCGGGACAAATGGGCCTCTGGAACCGGGACAAATGGGCCTTTTTCTACTAGTGCCATGGCCTGGTGGCCACTATCTTCTGACAGGTGCAGGCCAGAGCAGCAGCGTAGTGCCCACCATGGCGTAGGAGAAGCAGCCTGGCCTGATTTTTTTTCCATGTTAATCCGATTTACAGAATGTTTGACTACGGCGTGCCACTTGTTTCTGCTCTTTTCTCTCGTTCATTATTATTTTTATCATGTAGTAATACTTTACAGAAATAATACTCAACATACTCTTCACCGACTGCGCAAACGAAAACACTCGGCAAAGCTCGAGCTGCGGAAAAGGTGTATGCTAATTGTGGTTTTCTTAGGATATCTCCCGATCCATAAGTACAGCAAATAATTTCCAATTTTGTTTTGCTCGAAGAGACTTATTTGTTTTCATGATTAATAAGGTGATTGTACATTTCCATAGAGGTCTAGTTTTCGTGAATTCCATGCATAACCTAGTCCTTGAACAACTAAAGTTTTCCTCTAGCACTTTGTTTTCATGTGGTCGACCTAGCTCCGTATGACACCTCGAGCCTCCATTGTTCACGATGTATCCTGTTTCTACATTTATTTCTTGTATTATCTCTAACTCTCTCTCATATCTATACATGTAGCTTCGAGAAAGTGGAGGAGGAAGGCCCCGGTGAATGTGGGCCACAACGCGAAGATACGGAGAGAGGGTCGGTTCCCCCGCCTGGACTGAAAACCTTATCTATTTTCAAATTTATAATCATTTTACATTCTTTCCAAAATTATTGGACTAAAAATTGAATTTTCCATAATATTAATTATTGGCTCACCTATCACAGTGTGTGGGCTTTCACCACGTAACAAAATTTAATCAGTGCTCCACCAACATTCACTTGTGAGAATAGCTTGATGCCCATTTTATGTACGTCCCATCTTCGTCTGTGTAGATATCACACTCCATTGTAGTACATTATATACGTACAATCACACAAAGAAATTCAAAGAGATAATGAGAGAAAAATGAGGAACGTGAGACAACACAAACCTTGGTAGAACTATATTATTGGATACTACGAGCGGGAAGAAGACAACCAATGGGAGTTTTCGGTTTGTAGGTCGCTTCATGATGAAGAGACGAGGCCAAGCGCCATTACCGCTGGGATACCTGTGAGGTGTAATACTCCAATGACTCCGACATCAACGATATCCCATGCAATGACGCCAACTATGACGAGTTCGTCCTCAACGACTTTGACTATGACTAGATGACATTTGTAATAATAGGAGATCTCATCTATCTAGTATTTCGAATTCTTTATTGCTAAATACATGTACAAAGTGAGATATTTTCCTCCCACATATATATGAATTAGGGATTTCTATTTTCATGCCCTGGGTTGCTTACTTCTACTTAGTTTTACTCAACCCTCTAAGTTGTCCTCACTTTTTCCCTACTCCGTCTAGCTGAACCTCACATATGGCCAAATGCACCATTTTCATTGGGTCAACCCCTTTGACTGTTACATGAATGACTGGGCCACTGTAAACTCAGGCCACGTCATCCAACCGACAGTTAGTCGCCAACGCATAGCAGGACAGAGCAGAGTTGCTCGTCCGATCGATGCTAGTGAGGTCTGGAGGATATCTTGGTCTCTATCGATTGCTGGTGCTCGTGCGCGTTGTGGGGTGGCATCGGGGTGGCTGGGAGTGGATGGGAATGACGACAGTGGGTGAGTACCATCGTGTTCGGAGTTTGGTGTTCGTAGGCAACAAAGCTATAGCACGGATTCGAACGAGTTTTTCTGTTGGTATTGTTCTACGTATGTTTGTGGTGCAGTTTGACACGGGCACATGATCAAATGGTCGCCGAAGCGTCTTCATGAGCTAATGTGCGAGCAGCAAGGGGAGCTCGTGATTAATGGCACTACGGAAAGAAAATGTTGACAAGGAGACTATGAGACACCTGTAGTTCAATTGTCACCTGCTTGCAACTGAATCCGCAAAAAAATGTCAATTAGATGGGAGGTCGATGGATTTGTTTTTGATACCCAACCATTTGGTCAATTGTACACTAAATATTGTCTAAGATTGTTGAGAATTTATGCGGTCCAATTTTGCAACAAATATTTCGTAGCTTCTTCACAAAAAAAGTCAGTTTGGGCACTCGAATAATGGAAAATTAATTTTTTTTGCGTAGAAAATGGAAACTCCCTTTAGAACCATTGTCGCATTCCAAAATGCACCCTCTAGACGTTATAATATCATTTGAACAAACTATGCCATGAATGTGACCATAACATTGGTCATTGACCATAACATTGATCATTTGAACAAACTATACATGATAGCTAATTTCTCATAATGTTTTTTAAGATATTTCCTATATTCCAAGTTTGTTATTTTTCCTGAAAACTAGGTCACATATAATAACACAATCCGAAGGTTTTCCATTTTTTGATTTTTCTTTCAATTTCTAATGCCGATTTCAAAATGCGCTCAAAATGGCGGGCATGACCGTTCATATCTAGTTGAGTATTGCAAAACTTCTGTTTGATCTCTGATGAACAGATACTTCTATACCTAAAATATTTTTTGAAAAAGTAAAGAGCAAACTATGAGGCAATTGTTTCTCAAATTTCACCAGCTTCCTATCGAATCAGCAAAAAATTGTGAGTCCACGAGAGGTGGATGGAAAGATTTTGACACCCAACTATTTGGTCGACTGTACATGACATATGGTGCCATATTTTTAAAATTGATGCAGTATAATTTTGCAAAAAATATTTAGTAGGTTCTTCACAAAAGGAACTTAGTTTGGACACTCAAAAATTGGAAAATGTATTTTTTATGCAAAGAAAATGAAAACACCCTTTGGAAATATTGTTTGCCATTCCAAGATGAACCCTTGTGCACGATATGAGATCATTTGATCAAACTATTCCATGAATATGATCATAACATTGGTCATTTCATTTGAAGCCGTGAATTTTCATACATTGTAGCTTTTTTCTAAGATTTTATTATAGGTATTTGCCATAGTCCAGGTTTGTTAATTTTCCTGGAAACTAGGTCACATATAATGACATAATGCGATTGTTTTTCTCTTTTTGAATTGTTTTTTGAATTTATTGTGCCGATAGCAAAATAAGGTCAAAACGGTGGGCATAACTGTTCGTAGCTCGGGATGAAATCTTGCAAAACTTTTGGTGTATCTCTGATGAATAGATACTTGTGTTCCTAAATGTAATTTTTGCAAAAAATAAAGAGCAAACTATGAGGCAGTTCTAGTTCCAATTTAACCCGATTCTTGTTGAATCGACAAGAAGTTTTTCAATTTAACAAGATGTCGATGGAAAACTTTTGACACCCAACCATTTGGTCAATTGTACATTACATATGGTCTAATATTTTTGAAAATTGAAGCCAACAAATATTTGGTTGGTTCTTCACACAAAAAAACCCATTTGCGACACTCGAAAAATGGAAAATAATTATTTCGTGCTAATAAAATGAAATTCTCTTCAGCAACATTGTTTGTCATTTCAAGATGCACACTTGTGCAAAATATGATACCGTTTGAACAAACTATACCACGAATGTGTCCATTATATTGGTCATTTGCCTTGAAAGTCATGAATCTTCATACATGATATCACATTTCTAATAACACTTTTTTAAAATACTTATCGTATTCCAAGGTTTAATTTTTATGGAAATTAGGACACAATGTGAAGGTTACATTTGTTTTGATTTTTTTGAAGTTCATATGCCGATTTTAAAATGCTGTAAAAATGGTGGGTATGACCGTTCATAGCTAGGGGTGGAATCTTGGAAAAAAATTGATGTATCTTTGATGAAATGACTACTTATGTATCTAAGAAATGATTTTTGGAAAGAATAACGATCAACCTCAAAAGTAGTTCTAGTTCAAATTTGATCGAGTTCATACTTAATCGGTGGTAATTTGTTGAAAATAAATAACTGGAAATACGAGAAGATCCAATAGCATGCTTGCTTCTTATTTATGTTGAGAATTTACGGAAGCTGCTGCCAACATGGAATTTATTTATCATTTGCCAAGTCCTTGATATAAAGTGGTGATTCCCTTGCATATTTTTTCATCATACATGAGTATCATATGTATGTTACTAGTATATGATTCTTTCCATTGTGACCGGTCTTATATAAAACCCCACTCCATCTTCACTAGTAGGTAGATAGCCAGCTCTGCTGACCCACTTCAGTTTCAAACTAGCAGGAATACATTAAACAAGTGATAATCACAAAAAAACATGGAGAGGACCAGGGCACAGTTAGAGAGAAGTGAGAGCAAGAGGGAACATGAGGCATCAGGAGCAATGTTTAAACTCGAAGATCACCGGGCCTAGGCATAGAAGATGTGTAATTATCTAGACGAGTGTACTATGTCCGAGGAACTGATGGACTTCGTCTATTGGCTTATATGTTTTGTTGCACTTGTATTATTAAATTTAATATTTTCACTACACCAAGTGCTGTGCCCTTGACATGTGCTACCAGATGCTTGGGTGGCATATAATTGGAGTCTTAACCAACGTTAGTTAGTTTGTTAACCTAGATTAGTTTGACGGTGTAGTGATTGGTTTTCCATTGCCTCGCATTTCACAAATCTAAACCTTTTCAAGAAACAATGAAAATGATGAGAGGAGTATGTACCTCCCAGCCATCTGTGCATATATATGGAGCTGAATCAGACAGGAATAAGATGGGCCAGGTGCAGCTGCGTGTGGGGTGCACGTAGGGGTGTAGAGCGGCGTCCGTACCCGTCCCGCTTCGTATACAAAAGAGAAAAACTTAGTTCTAGCTGGATTGGACTGTGCTAGTTCAATTTGTGCTAGCATAGCACCTTGGCGGGACTTGGCGGGACGCCGCCCTGCAACCCTAGGTGCACGTACGATGCTGCGACGACCAGAAATGCGGACGAGCTGAGGGTGTTTATGGAGCAGCTTGGCGTTGATCTTCTTTCTTCTAGTTGGATGGGGGGGGGGGGGGGGGGGGGGGGCGGTTGAAAGACTATAAACCACGAGTGAATGTGAAGTTGTATAGTATATTTTTTTGGTGAGACGTTGTATCAAATAAAATAACCTGCGTGTCACCAGTCAATTATTTGGTGTGATCGAAGACAAGAAAATCAATGAGGCTTTGCGCACCAGATTTCTCATTCGTCTCAGAACGTCAGCGTACAATGACTTCTTTTCTTTTTCCTGAAGAGTGCTTTACCGCTGGGTGCATCCTTGACTATGGGACCATCAACACGTGAGAGACAGACAACAGCAAGCCAGCCGTGGAGATAAAGCAGTAGCATGAACACGAAACAACAACATGAGATAGAAAAGGTAGTTGCAGCAGCCACCTTCGCGACGTGCCACCGGACAGCAATGCTAAATGCGGAGTGTGGTTTGGTTTCTCCAAGAGGAATAGGAATAGATGCAAGCAAGTTCGAACAATTTTTCATTTCGCAACCAGAGAGGTCCAAAAAGGAACAGTGCAGGATATATGAACTGTAGTGACGTCTTTGAATGATTTTCGGGAGCAACATGTAGGCGCCGGCTCCTCGCAGCGCCGCTCTTCTTCTACCTCTCAAGAACTACTATCTTCTTCTCCCATGAACACACACACATGAGAAGAAACTCCTAGGAAAACACACACACACACACACACACACACACACACACACACAACGTACCAAGGGATAAGAACACAAGGCCTTTGCCCAGAGTACTCCCTTGGTGACCACCGTGGCTACATTGTGCTTGTGGCCTCACAACCTCTTTTTATTGATCAATGTAACACACATATCCTATCCTATATACCTAAGAAGTTCATCCCCACTACCTAATTTATCTAGACATGCAAGCTATCCACATCACCCCACATGTCCCACACATTCCATCTAAAAAAACCAACAAATCCTGCAACGCAACTTTTATTGACTCACCAAGCATTTGCTCTTCCACTACACTTCTGCTTAGGGGAAAGGCCCTCGGTTGTTTGCTCTTCCATCTTCTGTAGTAAATGGGGTAGTCAAAGAGGCACGCAAGCGCAACAGAGTTGCTTCATCTACTGCGACGCCCCGGTTTAACCGTGCACTAACCATACACGCATTTATGCACGATCAAGACCAGAGACTCGCTGGAACGAATCACAACACAACACTAAACACAAATTGAAATAATTCAAGCTTCATATTACAGCCAGGGGCCTCGAGGGCTCGAATATAATAGCTTGAGTACAAAGTCAGTGGAAGCAACATCATCTGAGTACAGACATAAAAGGTACACAAGTTTTGCCTTAAGAAGGCTGAGCATAACAACGACAAACTAGATCGAAAAGGCGCAGGCCTCCTGCCTGGGAACCTCCTGGACGTCAGAGAAGTCTACGTCGTAGTAGGCTCCATCCTGGTAGTAGTGGCCTCCGTCGGGGTAGTAGCAGTCGTCAACGGGGTAAACTGGATCCTGGGTCTCCTGGGCTCCGTCATCTGATCGCGGCATCGAATCAAGGGGAAAAAAGGGAGCAAAGCAACGGCGAGTACTCATCCAAAGTACTCGCAAGACTGACATTAGAACTATGCTAACATGCACCATTATCAAAGGAATGGGGCTATATCTTTGGACTAAACTGCAGAAATGCCAGAAGAGGGAAGAAGGCCTAGTCCTATCAAAGACTAGCATCTTCAGCGTCTTGCAGCATAAGACGAGAGTTTAGAGCAGCATATTTTAATTAAGAGGGTATAATGCAGCAAGGCCCAGAGATCCTTCCTCGACTCCCTGCGAGAAAGCAATCCCGGAGCCAATAATTCAAGTAACAACCATAGGTATCCAGTTCTAGTTATCATAGACTAGGATACTCTCTGAGCGTCCGTTACCGTGGACACGGCTAATCGATTAGATAAAACTTCCCTGCAGGGGTGCACAAACTTACCCAACACGGTCGATAAACTCTGGCCGGATACAATTTTCGGGTCATACCCGGCCTCATCTATCGACACGCCGTAATCCAACCTAGGCTCATCACAGAGGCCAGCACGCCGGTCTACATCCTAATAGCTTGGGGTCTTGGGCCATCACCCTCGCCATCCTGCGCGTTACGCCCTCGGCCGGTGTCAGTCCTAGCATGCCTTAATTACAAGTGCCATGCGTTAGCTCGGGCCACCCGGGCGCGAGTCGCTCCATGTGACATCTGATGAGCTTTCGGAAAAATGTACGCCGTAGAGTGCCCATAACTTTTCCCGCGTGGTGGTTAGTGCGAAAGAGGCCAGAGGCCTTCTCAGATCACATATCCAAACCCGTTAGTGACTTTATAGTTTGCGGTGACGATCAGTCCCTCCATCCCGTCACCCCGTCTCGAGAACTTGCGGCAAGGACATCACTGTCCGGCCACGCCTCGTCTATATCCCTTCGGGTGCCTTACCGGCGCACCCCACCACATCTCACACACACGGGTACCCTTGGGGCCGACCCATCTCAAGACTGTCGGGAACTCAGGTCCACCTCAACATAGTGGTACCGCCTGTCCCTTCAGTCCCGTCTTTCACATGTAATTCAGTGTCAAGTCAAAATGGCTGTGTGTCAGTACACCAAGTGGATATCCGAGGAATCACTCTCGATATATCACACTCGGGGTATGTGAGGTGATGTGTCGGTAACGGCTTGTCAGTCATGTTGACTGAGTCTTCTGTCTTCAAGTCCTCGATGACGACGGTGATGAAAGCAGGGGCAACGACAATAGTAAAATGGGGGCCACAGGGGGAAACTATCCATACCTATACTACAACATTATATGAAAGCAGGTATGAAAGTAGTACTCAAAAACAGGCTATGCATCAGAATAGGTGCTGTTAAATACAGTAGCAAAATCTAATGCAAGCATGAGGGAGAAAGAATAGGTGATATCGAAATGATCAAGGGAGTTTTGCTTGCCTTGTTGCTCTGCTGCAAAAGACTGGTCGTCAGGGGCGTAGTCGTACTCGGCAGCAGAGTCAGTCTCGGAGGCTACCGGAGAGAAGAGGGGGAAGAAACAATAAATACAAGCAAACAGATGCAACATGATGCATGACATGGCAATACGCAGTGCTAGGGGTAGTCTAACGCAGTACTACACGTATCAGACGGAACGGGAGAATATCTGACGATATTTCCCGAGTCTTTGGGTTTATCGGACAGACGATCCGGCGGGGAAAAGTTCCATGTTTGCTATGCTAGGAGCATGTTACAGACGAACGGATAGCGTATTCGGATTCGTGGGATTTTTCTGATCAACTTTCATGTATAAAACTTTTTCATCTGAGCTAGGGATTATTTTATACGATTTTTCAAAGATTTAATCAATTTCTAAAATTAACAGATTATTATTAATTCGAAAAATGCTTTATGACATCAGCATGACATCATCACTGCATCACCAGTCAACAGTCTCAGCTGTCTGGTCAAACTGACATGTGGGGCCCTCTTGTCATAGACTCAGGGTTAATCCAGTGTTATATTAATCTAAACAGAGATTAATTAGTGAGTGGGGTCCATCCGTCATAGACACATTAGTCTAATAAATTACTTTTTAATTTAAACTATTTGCTAATTAAGTAACTGACAGGGGTGGCCCACTGTCATACTCACAGGGGGTATAGGACCCACCTGTCATTGACTGGACAGGTCCAGTCAGCAGGGTTGACCCGGTCAACCGGTCAACCAGGGGCTCGGGGCCCACGGGTCAGTGACCCAGCGGGTGGCCCCGGCCTGGCCACGTTAGCGGCGGCCGGCGTCTCGCCGCCGGCGACCAAAAACCACGGCGGAGGCACGGGAGGGGCTCGGGTTTGCAGCTCCGGCCACCATTCGGCGCGCTGAGACCATCTACGTGCAGCTGAAGCTCGTCCGCATCGATCTAGACTACGAGCGCATGCTAAGATAGCCGGCAAGGGCGCCGGCGACGGGCCGTGGCGGTGGGAACTTTCGGGCGAGCACGGGCGCGTGTTTACAGCCAGCAAAACGGGCGGCTTTTGCGTGGGATGGGATCCAGGGATCACCAGGAGCCCGTGGAGCGTGCTGGCGCAGCTCGAGCGGCTCTGCTGCGAGCGCTACTTCGACCACGGCGGCGACCAGAGCTCGGCTACGGCGAGAGCTAGCTACGGTGGCGTTCGGGAGCTACAAGAGGAAGAGGAGGACGCGGGGTAGCTCACGTGCGGTGACGGGAAGGCCCGGTGCAGCCAAGGTCGACGGAGAGGAGCAAATCGACGGCGGCGAGCCCTCGGGTCCCGAGGAGGAAGAAGGGGTTGATGGCGACGCCTGGGTGCAGCTCCGGCTCGATCCACAGCACGGGGAGGACGAGGAGGTCGGTGCGGTTCTTCTTGGCGCGACGGCAAGGCGTGGGATGCGCGGTGGCCGCGTCTAACCGACGGCCATGGCGATGGTGGCGCTCGGGAGAGAGAGGAGCGGGCGAGAGAGACAACGGGAGGAGGAGCAGAGCGGTCCAGGGGGTCGAGGGCTTCTCCTCTTATCCATCCACGCCAGCGGGGGAGAAAGATCTCGCGAGGGGGGGGGGGGGGGGGGGGGCGAGCAAGCGCTCGCTCCCTGTTCGACAGCGCGCCCTGGCGGGCGTCAGGAGGTTGAAGGAGGCGCCTGGCGGGCTGGGCCGTTTACTGTTCCTGCTGGGCCTAAGTGCACAGGAACATTTCTCCTTTTCTTTCCCTTTTTCTTTTCTGTTTTCTTCACATCTTCTGTTCCATTTAATTTTGGCATTATTTCTTCTCAGCAAAAATGTGCCACTGGGTCCAAATAATATCTTGCAATATTCCACATGGCCACAAAAAGTTTGGGGATTTTTGGAAACTGTTTGCATTTTCCACGGAATTAAAGAGCACTTTTAAATGCAATTTGGTGCTGTTTTGGATGGTGGGTCCAGACCAACATCAAGGTGATGTTGTTTTCCTCAACAACATTTGTTTTGTGATTTTTCACAAGTGTGCAACATTTTATCCTTGCTGATTGCAATTTTATTTTATCACAATAAAATTCAAGGCCTTTTGAAGTGGAATTTGAAATGAGATATGAAATTCAACTTGATCATATCCTATTTAGCAAAATGATTAGGCACTGATCATGGTCATCACTGTGCACCATTACATGGGGGTGTTACATCTACAAATCTCCTTTTCGTATTAATAATCAAGCCGTCTCCACTAGAATCGAGCTCCAAGGTGTGCAGCCTCATCACCACAGAGATGGAGATCGATGTTGCGCTTCGACCGTATTGATGCACGCCCAGCGCCTACCTGGTACCTGCATCATCTTCTCCCAGCCACGACACCGTGCCCGGAAGGCGCCGCCGCATTCCTGCAGCGCCTCCCTGGTGCCCCATGTCCGCTTCCCTCGGCCATGACGACAGGCATGGACGGAGACGACGCCGCTGCACGTCCACTGTGCCTCACTACTGCCTCGCTACAACTTCACCCAGCCATGATGCCGCGCCTAGAGGCCGCATGCCCGCAGCGCCTCCCTGGTGCAACTCATTGGCTTCGTCTGATCAACCATAGTTGATCGTCCGCATCAGCTTCATCTGTACGGCGCTACCCTCGGCACCCACCCCACACCTTACGTCCCCTCAGCCCCTCCTCCCTTTTCACTGGTGTGAAGCTTGGCAAGACGAACAGCGTGGCGTACGCTGGGTGAGGAAGAAGAGAGGTTCTTTACAGAATTACAGTTCTGCTTGCCTCTGCCATTCTTATTCAGTTATCTCCATCAGACATTGCTATGGCCGACGCCCGACGGACATGGTTGTAACCTATTCTCCTTCGCTACTATGTCGATGTGGTAGTTCTGCTTAGTTATGCACACAAACATATGATGTTTTTTGCTTGCTCAGTTGTTTGCTCGGATGCATTGTGAATTTGTGACTGATTGGTTCAATTGTAGGCCCATTCTTCCGTACTTCAAAAATGATGATCAGCCATTGAGAAGTCCACAAATAAACACGGTATATCCCCTACTCGCTCACATGCATGTTCCCTTCTCTGTGTAGTAGCTACATGCACTACTTTACTGCTTCTTCAGAGTTTCAATACCTAGGCTTGTGTGACGAAATTGGAACATGTTTATTCAGATTTCAGAGGCAACAAATCAAATATGAACATGTTTATTCTTATTTCAGAGGTTTGCTACAACTCTGTTGAATATTTATCAAGTGTAATCACCACTTCACCATAGAAGGTCTTTAGTTTTTTCCTCACTTATCTTCTGCAATTTTTGTCCAATGATTAATGGTGTGATGATCTTAACAATGGCTCTTCGGGGGATAATTTAGTATTCAATGTATAGTTTTGGTGAATACAATATTTATCTGTGGATATTAGCCGAGTTGGATTTCAATTGAAGCTGAAATTCCTTGAGTTATGTATATCAGTTGAGTGGCACACATATATTTGTTTGACAACTCATTAAATCTTCCTCTTTTTTCTTTTTTTTTTCTTTTTTTTGTGAAATCTTTAAATCTTCCTTGAAATACTAAAAGGCAAACTTCAAACATTTAATTTTCCATAGTAAAAAAAACTACAACAATTTATAAACAGATGTTCCCGCCGCAACGCACGGGGAATCATCTAGTATATACAAAGACTCAGGCGCTGCTGCCACGAAGTCATGCCACTAACCTGCCTAAACGTTCGGCCACTAACCAACTACCCGTGACCACTTCTACGTCCACTATCACACTAACTTCATACGTGAAGCTAGCCAACAAACTTATCCATGCAGCCACACTTGCAGCACTACTCCAACCGACGATGCATGCACCTAACTAACACTACTGGCATTGCATGCGTACACATGGGCACGCCTCTACATATGTACACAGCTGCAGCTTATAGTGCCAATACTTAGCTACCATTTAAATTTGACCTAATTCTAGTACTAATAACAAGATTAGTTCCAACACAACAGTCTTTTAAGGCAAAGGTAGCTCGTGCGAGCCTTATATGAAAACTACAACAAAAAAACTTCCGTAGACATTTTTTTCTACAGAGCTTGGGTAAGTCATTTCAACACAATTTTTTTGCAAGAACCTAGCGCACTCGAGCATCTTTGGTGCCAAAAAAATTCAGATTTATTTCAATTGTTTGCCATTTTTTATCAGTTTTACTATTCAGTGGCAGGAGCAGATGAGCCAGGGCTCTGAATTGCCATGTCCAACATGATGCCCCCACCCTCTCTCTCTCTCAACATGGACCATTGTGCATGTCATTCCCAGCCGACTGATTGAGTTGTGTATCCATACATATTGCATTTCCGGTGGGCCTTTGATCTGCCGAGTTAATGGACTAGATGCTTAGTTTTTGACAATAAGTATGAGCAATCGATAAAGTCAGCCTATTGGTATACTTATAATGCAGCCAATAGGGATCGGACTATTGATCCCTTGCGTTGTATTGGACTAGTAACCGACCGTAGGATAAGAAGCATGATGACCATCGGATCGAGCAGTAGAGCCCCACGCGTTGTATCGTAGTTTGCATGCATCATGCATGAATCCACACTAATTGCCATCAATTTGTATCCTAACAACTACCCCTATAAATCAGGGCATATCAAATTGAGTAGGCACCACGATTTTCATGCATGCTATTTGTTTCCAATACTTATTTGGTATGTAAATTTAATGCCTCCAACATTTTTTTTGCCAGCCTATGTAATTGTTTCCATGGAAAATACAAATTGCTTCCATCGGGTCAGAATTTGCTTGTTAATGGAGATTCCTTACATCGGGTTAGAATTTGTTTGGTTCAGTCAACCGAAATATTTGCTTCCATGACAACTGACGATTGCTTCGATCTAGTTTGATCGAATTTCTGTCGAGTGTACGCAAACAGAAATACATTTCAAGCGACTAGAAAATTATTTCGAGTGTAGAATATAAAAGAGCACTCGACAAGATTAACATTTGTTTCCATCAACACTGCTTTGAAAAGATTATAATTTGCTTCTGAAGCAATGGGATATTTCTCCCATGTGATTGAAATTTGTCATTCGATCATTCACACGAAGTGCTTCCTTGGAAACTGGCAATCACTTTGATCTAGTTAGAATGCATGTATTAAGTCGTCCGTAAAATATTGCTTCCATTGTAACCAGCGATTGCTTCAATCTACTCAGAATTTGATAGGTTCGACAAGTCATTTAAATTGCTTCTATGGCCACACAAACAAAAAGGATCACAAAGGTAGGTTGACAACAGCAACAACGACGTACGGGACAAGCCGGCAATCCCACGAAATTTGGTATTCACGTCCATGAAATTAAATTGGGACTTTGCTTCCAATGAATTTGGTATTTGCATCGAAAAGAATGGAAATTTTACTTCAAAAGAATTTGGAACTTGCACCTAAAAAAAGGAAGATTTGATTCGATACAAAAAAGGCGCATATGATCATGATCTACTTCCAAAGATATACTCTTTTGCTTCAGAATCATTATGACACTATATTTTCATATATCAGTGAATTGCTTCCATAAGACATATATTTGTTTCCACCAAGAGGGAAATAATTAAATTTTAAATGCATGGGGATATGTTTCCACAACGGTGAGAAAAAATCTCAGCTAAGCGGAGAATTTTCTTTCATGGTGATCTTGAAGCACTGCAGCCTCTACGACAGAGACACGAACTTCAAGCAAAAGTGGGAAAACTTTTTCTCTTGCACCATAGACCATGGAAAGACATGTTGCATCTTACTACCTTTCCGTGTTTCCTGCAATCCGAGACAGATGGTCTTAACGAAATTCAATGAACGAATTCAAGAGTGACAGAGAACAAGTCTAGAATGCTTAAAATAACGAAAATGTCCCAATCGAAAAAGACTATATTCCCCCATTCATTTGTGATGAATGAACAATACATGAAATTAAGATTCAAGCTAATGCATCATTCGGGTTATCGCATGAGCTCCACCCTAATCACCTACTTGTGCACGTGCGCATGTGATGCTGAGGTACAACATTGCCTGGTAATTCACCCCCTGGATGTAGCGAGAGGCTATCGATGCCGACCTTTTTGCCAAAAGAGAAGGCCCTCCCGCATGGTGGATCAGAGGCCAAAATTGCAGGTGGAGCATGACCCGATCCTGATGGAGTTCACGTATGGTGGTGAGGGATATTACAAGCTTGTCCGTGAGAACGTGGTGGATAAGTCTCCGTGTGACCGGCAGACGAGATGACGCACTGAACAGGTGGCACAGAAGTTATAGATGGGTGGGTCGGGAACTCGTGTCAGGGGAGAGAGCAGTGGTGGCGTGTGTAGGAGATATGCCCTAGAGGCAATAATAAATGTTATTGATTATCTCCCTGTTCATAATTATGTTTATGTTCCATGCTATAACTGCAATGATTCTCGAGTCTGCAAATAAAACGAGGCTTGGAGGGAAACTCATGTGCACGTGTGGGATAATAAACGGTAAAAAGTATTCCTAGTCAAGCCTCTATGACTGGCTCAAGTATTGCATGATGATCCTGTTTTCCTGATCATGGGCATGACTATGCCGGCAATTTTGAGGGCACAATTGTTGGTAGAACACTTGTGTTGAATCGACCCGAATTGATGTTATGCTATGAGATACATTCGTCATTAGTTAATGGTTAATAACACAGAGATGGTTAATGTTTGCATGATTCCTTAGACCATGAGAGTATCGAGTTTCTTCATGCTTGCTTCATGAACTTTGGGGTTTGTTAAACGTCATCCGTAAATGGGTGGCTATTACGGCGGCTTACGGGTTCATGGAAAAGTATGTCAAGTAACTTGATAGCTCAAGATTGGGATTTGCTCCTCCGACGATGGAGAGATATCTCTGGGCCCTCTCAGTGTTACGGTATCCATCATCGTCTGGCCAGACACTTTGTGATTTGATCACGGGGATGCCGGAACACGGGAACGAGAAAAGAGAACAATACCGGTAACGAGGTAACTGGCATAGTGGACAAGTTGTTGATCCACGGGGATGCCTACATGTCTCACCTCGGGTATTTGTAACATATCGCGAAGCAACAGGAATAGCACACGGCAACTGGAGGTTCACTCGAATATTCATTCGTGTGGGTATAGGGGTCAATATGGGTGTCCACGGCTCCGATGTTGATCATTGATCGGAAAGTGTTCCGGGTCATGTCTATACTTCACCGAACCTATAGGGTCACACGCTTAAGGGTCATCTATCTGCTGAATACTAGACGGGGAGTCTGAGAGAAATTCACCGAAAAAGTTTCGGACGAAACGGAAACGTTCCGGAGAGGATATCGGAATAGTTCCGGTGAAACTGAAAAGTTGTTTCAGGGTATTCCATAAAGTCAAATTGGTTTCGGCACATGCCTGGAAATTATTGGAAGGTACCAGAATTGTTCCGGTAACTTCTGAGATTTTTCAGAGACAAAAACCGGAAATGTTCCGGACTGCCGGAACCGCTTTAGTTGCTTTTCACAGATGAAAATCACTAAACCGAAAAGTTGTTTCGGAGTACACCATAAAGTCAAATTGGTTTCGGCACATGCCTGATAATTCTTGGAGGGTGCCAGAATCATTCTGGAAACTTTCTGGAATTTTCCGGAATGAAAACCGGAAATGTTCCGGAGCTGCCGCAACCGCTTCAGATGCTTTTCGCAGATGAAAATCACTAAACCGGAATTGTTCCGGCTCGCGTTGAAAATTATTTTGGTGGGTACTGGAAATGTTCTAAGCCCACATGAATATTTTCAGTTCGATCAGACGCTGAAAAATGTCGTCGTGAATAGTGAAATCAGATTTATGGATATGGTTGGAAGTTGGCTTTCCACAAATATCTTCCCAAGATATTTTGGGATGACATGGCATTTTGGATATGCCCATCCTACCCCTTGTTTTTCCTATAAATAGAGGGGAGGAGGCAACCCCATATGCTTCATCCTTGCTCTCACATACACATGCCATGACATTTCTGGCTTCTCTCTCCCTCCCAGCGAAATAGTTTCGTAGAGCCGAAAGGCTGTCTGGGTTCCGGTGGGAACTAGTTCTGGACGGCGAAGCCCTGCCGGATAGATGACACCGTATGTGTGCAACTCTGTAGAGAGATCGTAGTTTCGGTCTTAGTTCGAGAGTGCCTCCCGAAGGGCTGTCCGTGTGACCGTCCGAGTTTTGGAGGTCCTCCCGAAGGGCTGTCCGAGTGACAGTCCGAGTTTCGGAGGTCCTCCCGATGGGCTGTCCGCGACACCGTCCGGGGGACTGTGCGACCGCCTCCCGGAGGGCTGTCCGCGGGGCAGATGAGGGTATAAATCCTCGCGGTTGGGAGGTTGTAAAATCCTAGCTGCGGGGATCTGCATCGCCGTTCGTCATCGACTCTACTTCCGCTGCGCTACGAGTCGGTAACGAAAATGATCAAACCTTGTATGCAGTCTCCATAGTGGTCCTGGGCTGGTGCGTAGGTCGGAAAATTTTTGTTTTCTGCTACGTTACCTAACAGTGGCATCAAGAGCCGTGCTATGCGTAGATGCAGGTTGCGATCTAGAATACATAGAGATGTATGGGTGTTGCACAATATAATTAGGTAGTAGATGAGATCTATTGCTGAAAATTATTTGTGCGGGTAGCAGATGAAGTCTGTTACCCGATGTTCTTGTTGCTTCCCTAGAATTTGCGTTTGCTCAATCTCGAGACAGTATGGTGGAATTGCACAAAGTTCTGGCAATCCGCGATCCTGATTGATCAACGAAGTGCTTCAGTTCTTTGGGTTCCGCCATAGTCAAAAGAAAGATGAAATTCGCAGATGATAGGGCAATGCAGATATGATCTGCACGGGGGTCACGCGTATGACGAAGTTTAGTATGGGGCTCGAGATTTTATTATCTCGTGTTTCATACACCCCGCAATGTTAATCTAGCGACTTGGATTATCATGCTTGATGATGGACGTTGGTAGCTTCGGTTTGTTTCGAAACCTTAGAAGCCACGTAAAATAAAATCTTGTATAAACCGATTAGAGGCGTCTAACTTGGTTTTGCAGGATGGTTTGCATGTGCATGTGATGTGGTATAGCAGTGCTCATTATAATTTGATTATGTATGAGATGACTATATAATGTAAATTGATTAACATGACCTGCGTGTCATGATTCGGCATGATGGCTGGAGCCATATGATTGTCACTTTAATGACCTGCGTGTCAACCTTCAGTAATGCACTTATTTTATTAGCTATAGAGATAGCAATATTATCTGGTGCATCGACAAGGTGGTGGCAATCTTCGCGAAGGTGAACACCGACGCGAATACCGAAGGCGAAGAAATGAAAGACTTCTCCGTCAGAAAGGGCTATACCATATCTTGCTATTATGAATTGCCTGAGATGTTTATCCCTTATGATGCACCCTTTTGATTGCGCGGTAGTCGCTTTTATTAGGGTGATCTCTCACAACAAATATCAAGTAGTTAGTGTTCTCCCAAGTGTAGCACCGTCACGGCACCTAACTTTTCGGGGTGTCACATGCTAACATGGGCACGAACGATTAGAGAAGTGTGAGGCGGGTGAGTTGAGACCTCGCAGCGAGATCACTTGGTTGTCTTGACGTTCAGGCATGAAAGTCATGAGCTCGGAACACACGCATCGAAAGATGAACAAGAGTCACATAGAGATGTGATTGGCAAGTTGGCCTACCGGTTGAGATTTTTCGTCATCTGTGATGCTACCATCGTGGCGAACAATCAAAAATCGGGTCTTGTATCACTCATACTCAATTTTGAGAGATATTGATTTGAGTGGGAGCGCACTGTAGAATTACCTTGTTTAATTCTCAGTGCAATTAATCTTGAACACTGTCTAAGTGTGATTTGCATAATAAGTAGAATAATGGCTCGCGTTTCCACCTTCCCTATTAAAATTGAATAGCTGTTAAATATCTGGTTAAAACTTTACGGTTGGTAACATAATGTGAGGATTGTCCTCAAGAGTGCCGAGAAGGACTTTGTCCTATCGCATACTTTCGGTATTCTCCCGCTAATGCTATGGATGATATGACTCTCGTCCTTCGATCCAAAAGCTAAAATTCCGTTACGGTCAAGTGAAATATGTTTGCTTCCATGAGACCCGAACTTCGAAAGTTGTGGGATAGTTATGTGATATTCATGGAACTGAAAATTAATTTTCAGATACAAACAAAGGCTGAAAGATATGAGATATCTAAAGCCATGTTTGTTTGCAAACTATTAGTAAAAGTGTTTACTAGGCATTTGACTGATAAGAGGGGATCCAGAAGAACGCCTGTCATATGATGATGGTGAATAAAACGACAACTTAAAGAGAAAGGAAGTGTCCGAAGGGTGTTAGTGAAACTTTCACGCCTAGGAAGTCCGGGGCTAACGCCACTCTTAAGTTGGGTGCTTCTTCTGAGAGTAGGAGAAATACTGAAAGTGAAACTGTTAGAAGTATAATGGCAAAAGGAAAGAAGACTGGAATATCCAGCTCATGTATGAATGTCATACAAGTTTTTGATGTATAGAAGGCTGGTCAGAGATATAGTTCTTTGGAATTATGGTTAAACATGTTAATCACTAATTCTTAGGTATTGTGAGTTAATCACAAAGATACCCGCTCGATTGCACTCTGTTGCAACTCGATGTAAGAACTACTATGGCTTGAAAGACTAGCCAGGAATGAGGTTTAGATACATGCAGGGAACATAGTAAATGTTACTATACCTTCCATAGGTGTATTCCCTATGTATTTACTTTCATAAATCATTTTAGAGTTTTACACACTCTAGCCCATTGCATAAAGTATCTTGCAAGAAGGTTGTTCATAAGAGAACTTTTAATGTTCGGAGTTATGAATAACAAAAGGGCCATACTTTCATTATGAATGAGAAGTATGTTATGAATATTGATAATAATACATTACCTCTGTATTTACTTTCATAATTCATTTAGAGTTTCAATACACTCTAGCCCTTTGCATAAGGTATCTTGCAAGGAGGTTATTCATAAGAGAACTTTTGATGTTCGGTGTTATGAATAACATGAAGGGCCATGCTTCCATCCAGGATGGGATGTATGTTATGAATATTGATGGTAATATGATACATCCATAACACTGACGCTAAATGTCGCAAGACTAAAAGAATACCACATATGTGTGGCACTGCATTTGGTCACTTTGGAGAAACCCGCATGGAAAATTCCATTATGATGGATTTTAAAGTCATTTGATTTTGAATCATCTGACACTTGCAACTTTCCTCCGAAAAGTGAAGTGACTGAAATACCGTTCACAGGCCATAAGGAACGAGCAAAGAACATATTGGTGATCATACATTATGATGTGTGTAGTCCAATAAATGTTGTTGCAAGTAGTGGATTTATCTATCTTCAGAAATGACTCAAGTAGATATATGGATATTTACTTGTTGAGACGTAAGTCTGGATCTTTTGAATTCATTCAGAAGGTTTTCAAAAATGAAGTAGAAGTTATTGTAACAAGAAAATTATGTTTCTACAATTCGATTGCAGAAAGGAATATTTGAGTTACAAGTTTAGCGAATGTCTGATGAGTTGTGAAAGGGGTTTCATAACTTGCACCTCCCGAAACACCACTGCAAGTGGAGAGTCTGTGTAGATGTAATCGAACCATTCATGACATGGTAAGATCAAAGATGACATAAATAAATTTGCCATTACCCCTTTTAAAAAGGTGATGCTTTAGAGACTGCGGCTTTTACACTGAAAAGAGCTCCATCGGGTCTGTTGAAATGATGCCATGGTATGGTACGCCCAACCATGTTATATCTTTTCTTAACATTTGGAATATGGGGCTTGTGTAAAAGATTACAAACCTATTTCAAATCAGGCAAGTGCTACTTTGTAAGGTTATCCCAAGTCATTGGGTATTCCCCACCACTATACCGAGGCAAAGGATTTTTCCGCAAAACGGTATGCTTTTAAAGAGAATAGTTCTTACAAAAGGCGAGTGGGAGGACAGTGCAACTCGACGAGATAACCAGTATCTTCGTCATCAGATCAAAGGAAAGAAACCTTGGAAGTGATTCCGAAGTTTCCTACTGCGACTGATACGGAAGTCTCTACAATAAAATGTATGGACTTCAGTCGAACTTGCAGCTGAACCACGTAGGCAAGGCTTGTGCAAACCTCTTAGGTGCGCAAACGAGATATTGTTGTTGGACAACAGTATACCTATGATACATAAGGAAGCAATGATGGGCCCTGACTCCGGAATTGGCTAAATGCCAATACAATCTGAGATAGTTTCCATATCAATGTTTCAAGATTAAAATCTTGATACACCTTTCGGAAGGCTTAGAGTCTAACGGATATTTATGGAACTAAAACTGATACGGATAAAAATGTTTTATCCATAAAGCTCGACTTGTTGCAAAAACAAGTTCAAAGAGTTGACTACGATGAGATTGTCTCACCGTAGCGATGCTTGAAGTCGGTTCGGGTTGAACTAGCAATTAATACATATTTCAATCATGAGATATGAAACATGGATGACAAAAAGGATTTCCATCTGATGGGAATGAAACCTAGGACTTGTATGTGATACAGTCCAAAGTAATTTGTCGATCCAGAGGATGCTAGTAAGTATGCAAACTTCAGAGTTCCAGCGATGGACAGAAGAGAGCAAAGTGGAGTTGGAATCTTCGTTTTTGATGGAATGGTCAAAAGGGTTTTTTGACTTCATCAAATGGGTATCGAAGATGCTTGTGATTCAAGAAAGTAAGTGGGAGCATAATAATATTTCTAAAAACCTTGTGTACTTAACACATTGTTAATTGGAAATAAATTTCTTGACACGAATTAGGACTTCATTTGAAAATAGTTTTTCGATGAAGTGCTTAGGCTAAATAGCCTTAATATTAGGCATGATGATCTATGGAGATAGATTTACCTAATGGGGCTAAGCTATGAATACATATTGACAAGGTGCTAAAAACCTTTTAGCATTTAAAACGCCAAGGAGTGATTCTTGCCGAAGTCACATGGAAAGGGTTTTGCAAGACTCGGTGTCTCAAAACACTGATGAGCAAAATACATGATGGTGATTCCACACACTCTTGTGTTTGGATTAATCATGTATTCCATGTTATGTAAAACAACCAGATATGTCCAATACTCCAAAGTTGTTGCGAGTATAGATACCATAGTGATCAAAGTACTGATCATGGGACAACAGTGAAAGATGTCATTAAGTACTAGAGCAGTACCGATGACATGGTTTCTCGCAAGTGGAGATCATGAAGAGTTCGTTGTAAAAGGTTACATCGATACAGTCTTCATCGATGCTCCATGCGATTTTCGATTTAAGTTGAGGGTTTTGTGATACACATCATGGTGGCACGGTAGTTGGAAATTGTTCCAAACAAGATACTGTGGCGAATTCTATAACAAAGGCTAAGTATGTTGACACTTAAGAAGTGACAAAGAAGTTGTTGAATCATATAGTTCATTCATGAACTTAGTATGGTTCCAAGATGGCTTTGGTCTATGGGACACTATTGCAGATAGCTGCTCCATAGCTCAGTCTGAGGAATCAGGTTTCGACCAATGATTCACACATATGCAAAGCCAAGTCCACACAAAATATGAATTTTGTGAAAGCGTGAAAACGCGGGGATATGCAAAGTTACACACGGAGCTGAAGTCGTCAGATCCGTTGGACATCAGGCTATACCACATGCGAAGCATATTTTACACCAGTATGCCATAGGTGTAAAGTGCATTAGCATTGACTAGATTATTGACTCTAGTGCAAGTGGGAGTCTGTAGGAGATATGCCCTAGAGGCAATAATAAATGTTATTGATTATCTCCCTGTTCATAATTATGTTTATGTTCCATGCTATAACTGCAATGATTCTCGAGTCTGCAAATAAAACGAGGCTTGGAGGGAAACTCGTGTGCACGTGTGGGATAATAAACGGTAAAAAGTATTCCTAGTCAAGCCTCTATGACTGGCTCAAGTATTGCATGATGATCCTGTTTTCCTGATCATGGGCATGACTATGCCGGCAATTTTGAGGGCACAATTGTTGGTAGAACACTTGTGTTGAATCGACCCGAATTGATGTTATGCTATGAGATACATTCGTCATTAGTTAATGGTTAATAACACAGAGATGGTTAATGTTTGCATGATTCCTTAGACCATGAGAGTATCGAGTTTCTTCATGCTTGCTTCATGAACTTTGGGGTTTGTTAAACGTCATCCGTAAATGGGTGGCTATTACGGCGGCTTACGGGTTCATGGAAAAGTATGTCAAGTAACTTGATAGCTCAAGATTGGGATTTGCTCCTCCGACGATGGAGAGATATCTCTGGGCCCTCTCGGTGTTACGGTATCCATCATCGTCTGGCCAGACACTTTGTGATTTGATCACGGGGATGCCGGAACACGGGAACGAGAAAAGAGAACAATACCGGTAACGAGGTAACTGGCATAGTGGACAAGTTGTTGATCCACGGGGATGCCTACATGTCTCACCTCGGGTATTTGTAACATATCGCGAAGCAACAGGAATAGCACACGGCAACTGGAGGTTCACTCGAATATTCATTCGTGTGGGTATAGGGGTCAATATGGGTGTCCACGGCTCCGATGTTGATCATTGATCGGAAAGTGTTCCGGGTCATGTCTATACTTCACCGAACCTATAGGGTCACACGCTTAAGGGTCATCTATCTGCTGAATACTAGACGGGGAGTCTGAGAGAAATTCACCGAAAAAGTTTCGGACGAAACGGAAACGTTCCGGAGAGGATATCGGAATAGTTCCGGTGAAACTGAAAAGTTGTTTCAGGGTATTCCATAAAGTCAAATTGGTTTCGGCACATGCCTGGAAATTATTGGAAGGTACCAGAATTGTTCCGGTAACTTCTGAGATTTTTCAGAGACAAAAACCGGAAATGTTCCGGACTGCCGGAACCGCTTTAGTTGCTTTTCACAGATGAAAATCACTAAACCGAAAAGTTGTTTCGGAGTACACCATAAAGTCAAATTGGTTTCGGCACATGCCTGATAATTCTTGGAGGGTGCCAGAATCATTCTGGAAACTTTCTGGAATTTTCCGGAATGAAAACCGGAAATGTTCCGGAGCTGCCGCAACCGCTTCAGATGCTTTTCGCAGATGAAAATCACTAAACCGGAATTGTTCCGGCTCGCGTTGAAAATTATTTTGGTGGGTACTGGAAATGTTCTAAGCCCACATGAATATTTTCAGTTCGATCAGACGCTGAAAAATGTCGTCGTGAATAGTGAAATCAGATTTATGGATATGGTTGGAAGTTGGCTTTCCACAAATATCTTCCCAAGATATTTTGGGATGACATGGCATTTTGGATATGCCCATCCTACCCCTTGTTTTTCCTATAAATAGAGGGGAGGAGGCAGCCCCATATGCTTCATCCTTGCTCTCACATACACATGCCATGACATTTCTGGCTTCTCTCTCCCTCCCAGCGAAATAGTTTCGTAGAGCCGAAAGGCTGTCTGGGTTCCGGTGGGAACTAGTTCTGGACGGCGAAGCCCTGCCGGATAGATGACACCGTATGTGTGCAACTCTGTAGAGAGATCGTAGTTTCGGTCTTAGTTCGAGAGTGCCTCCCGAAGGGCTGTCCGTGTGACCGTCCGAGTTTTGGAGGTCCTCCCGAAGGGCTGTCCGAGTGACAGTCCGAGTTTCGGAGGTCCTCCCGAAGGGCTGTCCGCGACACCGTCCGGGGGACTGTGCGACCGCCTCCCGGAGGGCTGTCCGCGGGGCAGATGAGGGTATAAATCCTCGCGGTTGGGAGGTTGTAAAATCCTAGCTGCGGGGATCTGCATCGCCGTTCGTCATCGACTCTACTTCCGCTGCGCTACGAGTCGGTAACGAAAATGATCAAACCTTGTATGCAGTCTCCATAGTGGTCCTGGGCTGGTGCGTAGGTCGGAAAATTTTTGTTTTCTGCAACGTTACCTAACAGCGTGGAGCATAGAAAGCTATGCAATGTCAACGGAATGGGAAGGAGAGATGCTGAGTTTATTTCGGGCAATTAAATCTATGGTAGATTATAGGGGTGGGCAAGAAAATTAGGAGGTTAGTGCTTCTGCGCATTATTTGAGTGCATCTCTCATCTCTCAGTCGTGAGATAAAAATCTAATCCACGCTGTCTGACTGGTTTGAGGAATGCTTCCCGTTAGACTTCTGTAGGGAAGTATTTCCCTACTTATAAAGTCATAAAACGTGATAACGAGTTTTCCACTCATGTTTCTACACAAATAATATGTTTTAGTTTAGATTGTTATTATTCATCAGTTTTCTGTAATAAGTACAATTCGTGGGCTGTGTGTATATCTTGTTATGCAGAGGCCTGAGTGTGACTCTGCTAGTCGGTTGTCTTGATGCACATTATTAATCCAGTAAATATTCCTTTGTCAAAAAACGTAATACACACGTGCAGATTGATTTCGTAATCATCCTACGAGATTGATTTGTCTTCATGGAATTGGGTCAGACACAAGAAAATTTAACATGCTCCCTCTTACCCTCTATTTTCACATGGGAGGTAAAAACGTAAGAGTTAAACTGGACATAATTTCATGTAATCAACATCTCCGATTTATTATATACTCTTACATCTCATGTAAAAATAGGAGGTGAGAGTACCAGGTTAAAAAACCTTGTCATACAATGCATCCTGGGTCTAGAGTATTATAAATTCACTAGTAAGTGGAATCATTTTCTCATGTGTCTTTGTGATTCTCAAGTATTTTTTATGACCATCGAAGCTTTGTCCTTTCACTTCATTCTTTGGCAGTCAAATTAATTAGTATATCAGGAAAGTGCTAATAATAATGCCAAATTTTAACATGCTTCCTCTCACCCACTATTTTTACATGTAAGGTAAGAAGGTAAGAGTTCACCATACCATTAAATAATGAGATAAATGGATCAAATCTATTATATACTCTTACCTCACATGTGAAAAGAGGGGGTAAGAGGGAGCATGTGAAAACTGCTCATAATATATATATATGAGATAATAATATTAGAGAACACTAAAACAATGCAAACACATGCGAAATAGGAGGCACTGGAATTATGGAAGGAGCCATGTTTGTTTTTCACTGGGTTGAAGAAGTAATCTGAGATCCGACTTTCTATCCGAAGGCTGTGATTACACACACCCTTCCCACGTGCGGGTTCTGCCTTCCATCCTCAATGGCTACATTGTTCATATAAAATTCACTGATACCTACAGCTCTCCCATCTTCTTTTACCTCCATAATTCTCATGATAGTCCACTAGAAGTTATCATTGTAATGCTTTAGTATTTGTATTAACTGTTATGACATTTCTTCTAGCTAACATTAATTCACTCCATCGAAAAACTTAGTACTCCACCAACCAACTTTTTTTAATATATATACCACTCCATATTTTCATGAACTGATAACATGTTTCTTCTCCCACTTCATTTCAGATACTAGCTAGTAGCACAAGATTACAACATAAAGTAAGTGTGATTCTTTTGATGGAACATAACACAGTTGTAACAATGATTCCTTACAACAGTGGCCACACAACACGGACAATTTTAAGAAGAATCCCATCGGATCCACTAATAAAACTAAACTTCGCAATCTCATGTGCCACCACATTGAGAAGCCTGTTGATTTTGATAATTCTAAAATTCTACATCATCGTGGACATACCCGAAGCATCTTTCTTCAGATCAACGAGATGAGGCATGTCATGCTTCTCATTTGCAAGGAAAGAACGAACAAAAGCATAGCCAGTCTCCAAAATAATAGACCAGTAAAAACAAGCCTGCGAGCCAGGCATGAAAGGGAGCCAGGCATGACACTCATCTTCATTCACACTCGTACCCCGATCAATAAAGTCCCATGAGGAGATGATGACTTCACCAGACGAGTTTCTAGCAACCACCCCCACCCTATCGGCATTAAGACACTCCACAAAACTAGCATCAATATTGATCTTAATATAATTAGCAGTGGGACGTTTCCACAAAACATGATATTTTAACGGTGCAAAAACTGATATAACACCTTCCACCCTTCCCTTAACTTTGATACTAAGATCCAACCCACTAGAATCGTGACATGACGTAAAAGAGGACATGGTTAGTAATCGTTTTTTGTGCCATTGGCAGGGCCGGACCATAGACCGGGTAAAAGGGGCGACCGCCCCGGGCCCCAAGAGGGGAGGGCCCAACCAAAACTTATATACTAGTAAGAACTATACAAGTATACATTACATCTTGAAGATTATTAAATTGATAAAATAGATCCTTAATTTGTAGAAGCGTAAGTTCACACCACATACTAATAAGTTATAACACGCATAGGCAAACTAATCCGACTGGTGAAGTTGAGTTCGAATACACTAGTCTCTGTATACGATGCATTGCTTAATATCATAATGAAAATAATGTAACTAGATTTCAATGTATGAACAACGCACAATTTTTAATTTGATAAACGTGTAGGCATCCTATTTGCACCAAATCAAACCATGTGATTCTAGACGAGCATGTTAGGTAATTGACTCATACGTAAAAGTATAATCAACAACATTTTTTATTTTTGATGATTATATTACTGAACCCAACATGGAAGCCACATTTTCTATGCCCTAGAAATTTCCCTGAATATGACTGCCTAATATACACTAGAATCAACTATTAAAATATTTTTAGTTTGTATATAACATATAAAACTCTACCATAATATTCAATAATATTAAAAGATATATGCATATACATATAGATATGCAAATGTGTATACCCTATATCGTTTACGCAATATTTAAAAACTAAATTTGAAAGATTGTTTTAAAAGTAAATATTTTTTCGTTACATCATAAAATTTTCATTTTGTAGTATTAAAATTTTCAATGATATATATTACAACTTCATACCAATGAATAATATAACTATTATTTGAAAACATTTTATGTGCCTAAATAATAGGAAAATATATTAATTACGATTGTAATATGTACACTTGGTTTAAAATAAGTATAAAATCTTAGTATGAAAAACAATTGTTTTACATCGTCGGGGCCCAAAAATGCTTTGGACTGGCACTGCCACGAGACATGATTTCTCTGCATATATACAAACTAGTAGAGCACAGTAAAATTAATAATCCGCCAGCCATGTCTTCCCCGGTTCCCCCATACATATACCAGTCCATGTTTAGGATCCTATGTACAGTACAAATTTCCATCATCCTACTCCAATTTACATGGAAGTATTGCTAGCTTATTACATCAAGAAAGAGACAGTCACATGAATCAAGGAGGGTATTAGAGTAAAATCTATGAGATGCAAAAAGAAATGGGAATGTGAGACGTCAGAACAAGTGTAGGACGATGGACAAGAAATCATTTTAATGAACCTCATGAAGTCATGGTCTCTAGGACTGTCTTCATCTCTAGCAAACTTCCACATGGTACTAAAGAATCTTGGAGAACTTTTCATTGATTGTGCATCTATGCTGTTTTGCGGAATTAGATACACCAACGAGGAAATAGTTGTTCGATAGGTACTGATTGACATGTGTACATAGGTGATTGCACCAAGCACTTATCGTTTATTCCAGTACAATCGAACACTAAAATCCAAAGAATTCGGTGGATGCTAAGGTCGTAGCTACTAATCTGTAGCTCTTCATTAAGGTGCTGAAGTAATGCAAGAAATATAGGAAAAATCACAGTGAAATGCAAGTGAGACCAGATCAGTTCTTGCCTTAAATTATTATTATGTTTCCTTTTCTTTACCTCTATGACCTGGTTATTAATTGTTGTCCAAGGCCACATGAAAAAATTAGGGATTCAATGTCAAATCCTACTAGTCTTAGATTTGTATATAAAACAAATGGAAATGACATCAAAACATTGAACATTGGATGAGACCAAAAAAATGGAAAGAATAAAGACCGCATGCAAACAAATCTGGAATATCGGGAAATGTAGGATAACAAGATTGGTAAGCAAATCGCATGACATTCGACCTTAATGAAGAAATGAAATTCATGATATCGCCTTGCATGGAGCTTCGGTGGAGATGTCAATTCATGCCTGGCCATGGGGTGCTACGTGTGTCATGCCTGTTCGGCATGAGCTACGCCCAAAAGATCCTCCGGAGACTTCAAGCTATGTCGGGAACAGTCTTCATCTCTGGCAGTGTTCCTCATAGTACTGAATATTAACGTGCACGTACAGGAGTGTTATCCTTATTTGTTTGAGTTAGAGATAGAGTTATGTTGTTATGTTGTTTCAGTTAGTTTTGCTGACAAAAAAATCATGTCATTTGGTTAGTAATAAAGAAAAGCAGCCACATAAAAACTACACAATCAAAAGGCATCAAAATGCTAACCTTTTATGTATACGTTTTTGAGAAAAAAAGTCATCCAAAGGAACACAGCTGTCAATAAAAAATTAGAACACCTCGACACGAAACACAGCGGCGGATTTGATTCGAGCAAGCACGCAGCGTGTGGTGAGCAACAAGCTAGAGGATGGTGGCGGGCCGAAGATGAGAGAGAAGGCGGAGGGGGAGGGGGGGGGGTCGCCGCGGAGCCCGGAGGTTGCAGGCTCTCACGGAGGCAGGTCGGTCTTCGAGCAGCATCTCGTCTCGGCGGCTGCGTGCCCTCGACAATCACGAGGTGAGAGCCACATCCTCTCCACGGCGAGCAGAGGGGAGGGGCTATGGTACAGACATTGCTTTGGTGGAGAATCTTGCAGGCATGAGCATTGGAGGACCATGACGACGAGAATCTGTTTTCATCTGGATTTTTTTTACATACCCGTTGATTACTGTTCATGTTGTGCTGATAGCGAAAACGTCGTTCAATTTTTCTGTAAAAAATACTCAGATTTCTCTATCTCATTGCTTACCTATGAAACATTGTATAATGGAGTAGTTGCTTTCTCATAATAAGTACTTGCCCATCTATAGTGATTAAATCTGTTAAGAATTGTCCATCCGCAGTAACTAAATTGCCCACAGGAGGAGCTGTTTCTCTTAACACAAGTAGTTTGCTTCAAGCTTCCTACACAATTTGCCTATTGTTATCATGTTTACTTGCCGATTATTCTCTTAGTAGGAAGGCACTTTCTTAACTTTTTTTTTGGCCAATGAAATCAACATTGGGATTTTTATTATTGGTTAGGGATTATGAATCTGGGATGATTGAACGGTGGACATGTGCCACGCCTCATGGTTCAAGAACACATGTGATTTTTGAGGAAAAGAATTATTGATGCATAATTGCTCCTTCCTGTACAAGATCCTCAACATCTCACATACACCTGGTGTGCTTTGTGCATTTTTGCATCTTTATGAGGATTGATTTGTGCAGGATGGGCACCTGCAGATATGGGGACGTAGGCGAGGGGGTCACATTGCCCCTTCTCCATACCAATATTCATTCATCATCTTCATTTTTTTGTTCCCACATGAAATTAGTTTTTGTTCACTGCGCAGGCAATGCAACAACATTCATGCATCTCAGTTTTTATTGGGTAGGCAATTTAGGTGTGTTACGGAGGCTTGGAATCGGTGCGGACATGGCCGATGTCGGCAGGAGGCATGGCTGGGCGGCCGCATGTGGAAAGACAAGTGACATACAAGTTGCAGCATTTTGGGGAGCAGCGATAACAGGTCAGCCTTGCAAAAACCCGAGCGAAGTGATTCTAATGTAGTAATTTTAGCCGGCATCCATACTTTCCGACGCCCTGGATTATCATTCATTTTGTGTATGTGTTGAATCTTGAGGGGGAGAGAGGGATTCATGCTCGGGGGAGATGTGTTTTCGAAGTACATTTTCATGGTCAATCAGCAAGGGGAGAGGGGCTCTTACTTTCTTCCATTTTTTTGCTCAGAACCATGGCCGTCCAAGGATAGTGTTTCTGCAGGTGTAGAATTTTTTAGGAGGGGGTGCGGTGTGGAGCAGCCCCATGCCATGTAGGGTCTGCTTGTTTGAATGATGTAGGCAACAATTTGACATCTAGATACACTATATAGGCAATTCACATCATGGTTTTCGAATGATGTAGGCAACATTGGAGTCGTCCAAACCCAAATACGGTACTTGCCTGCCACCTCCTATAAAATCGACTAATGAGGGCAAACTAAATAGCCCATGGCTATCGCGTGCAAGGAGTTGCCCACCGACCCCAGTATATAGTTGTCTCTCCCAAGCACAAACTCGACCAACCCAACACAAGTCGCATCAATCCTAATCCCAAGATGGAGTTGCCTAGACCTCAATATATAGTCGCCCGCCACCTCCCACGAAATCGGCTAAGGCAGACGAACCAAGTAGCCCAGGACTATCGCGTGCAAGGAGTCGCCCATCGCCGAATATGTAGTCGCCGCACCCAAGCACAAAACTCGACCAACCCAACACACCAAGTCGCAGCAATCCTAATCCACGATGGAGTTTCCTAGACCTCAATATATAGTCGCCCGCCACCTCCCACGAAATTGGCTAAGGCAGACGAACCAAGTAGCCTAGCACTATCGCGTGCAAGGAGTCGCCCATCGCCGAATATGTAGTCGCCGCACCCAAGCACAAAACTCGACCAACCCAACACACCAAGTCGCAGCAATCCTAATCCATGATGGAGTTGCCTAGACCTCAATATATAGTCGCCCGCCACCTCCCACGAAATCGGCTAACGGAGACGAACCAAGTAGCCCACGACTATCGCACGCAAGGAGTCGCCCATCGCCGAATATGTAGTCGCCACACCCAAGCACAAAACTCGACCAACCCAACACACCAAGTCGCAGCAATCCTAATCCACGATGGAGTTGCCTAGTCCTCAATATATAGTCGCCCGCCACCTCCCACGAAATCGGCTAACGGAGACGAACCAAGTAGCCCACGACTATCACGCGCAAGGAGTCTCCCATCGCCGAATATGTAGTCGCCGCACCAAAGCACAAAACTCGACCAACCCAACACACCAAGTCGCATCAATCCTAATCCACGATGGAGTTGTCTAGACCTCAATATATAGTCGCCCGCCACCTCCCACGAAATCGGCTAAAAGAGACGAACTAAGTAGCCCACGACTATCGCGTGCATGGAGTCGCCCATCGCCGAATATGTAGTCGCCGCACCCAAGCACAAAACTCGACCAACCCAACACACCAAGTCACATCAATCCTAATCCACGATGGAGTTGCCTAGACCTCAATATATAGTCGCACGCCACCTCCCACGAAATCGGCTAACGGAGATGAACCAAGTAGCCCACGACTATCGCGTGCAAGGACTCGCCCATCGCCGAATATGTAGTCGCCGCACCCAAGCACAAAACTCGACCAACCCAACACACCAAATCGCATCCATCCTAATTCACGATGGAGTTGACTAGAACTCAATATATAGTCGCCCGCCACCTCCCACGAGATCGGGTAACAGAGACGAACTAAGTAGCCCACGACTATCGCATGCAAGGAGTCGCCCATCGTCGAATATGTAGTCGCCGCACCCAAGCACATAACTCAACCAACCCAACACACCAAGTCGCATCAATCCTAATCCACGATGGAGGTGCCTAGACCTCAATATATAGTCGCCCGCCACCACCCACGAAATCGGCTAACAGTGACGAACTAAGTAGCCCACGACTATCGCGCGCAAGGAGTCGCCCATCGTTGAATATGTAGTCGCCGCACCCAAGCACAAAACTCGACCAACCCAGCACACCAAGTCGCCCCATGCCCAATCCATGACGGAGTCTTCTAAACGCCAATACGATAATTGCCTGCCACCTCCTACAAAATTGACAACAGGTGCAAACTAAGTAGCCCATGGCTATTGTGTGCAAGGGGTCGCCCGCCAGATGGAGTCGCCTAGACCTCAATATATAGTCACCCGCAACCTCCCACAAAATTGACTAACGGGGACGAGCTACATAGCCAACGGCTACCACGCGCAAGGAGTCGCACACCGCCCAAGTATATAGTTGCCGCACCCAAGCACAAACTGGACCAACACAACGCACTAAGTTGCCCCACTCCTAACAGATCTTGATACACTAAGTCGCCCAAGTCCACAAAGAAACTTTTTGCGATGCTTTCTACTTTATAATTTACAAGTTTTATACCTAAAAAATCAAGTTCCATAATTTACATTTGTAACTTACCTACTATTTTTGTTCTTAATCAACAATTTTGATCTACTGAACAAGCAGCAAGGGAACCTACAAAGTTCTTTCTCTTTTGTTCCCATGAGCAACTGAAACTAATTTTTCAGGGTTTTTTAGTAAACCAGATGTGCCTACATTCGAACACATGATCAAGTCTCCTTTTCTGAAATCAAGCAGCAACTATATCCCTTTTATTTTCTTTAGTAGGGATTTAATTTTGCCAACACACTTGCCGACAAGTTTTTTTCACCCCCCGAGCTGCTACTGTTTTTGGTTTTCAAGGTGCTGAGCAACTACCTTTTGTGCAGAGGCCAAGTGCAAGGCATTAAATAACCGAAAACAACACAAACAAGAGATCAGCAGCTTCAGTAACATAATCAGGTTCATCAGGGGCAAGAAAGACAGAAAAATCCAAGGCGTCTAAGCAAGTTGCATACACATGGGGGTACATGGAGATTTGCAACTAGATCATGGCGGGCATGAATATGTGGGTTGTGGAACAGGAACAACCAGAATCTAGTCTTTCTGATTTTTGTTGCCTGATCGATAACATTGAGAGGTTCTAGAGTTTTGCCTGCGACAAAGAGTTGTAGCCTCCTGTTGACTTGATTTGCTTCATGTTTTTCATATGTGTTTGTGTTTTTCTGCGGCAGCAGACGGCAGGAAAAGAAAGGAGATGTGTGTTTTTTTGCGCGGAAGATAACATATTTTGGGCGCGAAAAGAAAGGGGGGCTTGTGAACAACCGTTTTGTTTTTGGAGTGACGTGGTAACACCCACGGGGAGGTAAACTTCCTTTTTTGTTGGCTGGTGGGGGACCGTACATGATTCCTTGCCTAAAACGGCCGGCCGCTGGACCACGCTGCACAGCAAGCGGTCGCTGTGTAGCAGTGTCCTATCTTCAATAGCCAAAAACCCTTGCAAGTATTCACGTTCGTATTGTTTTGTGTGTGGCACAAAAACGCCTAGAAAAGCAAGCTGGGCTCTCACAGAAATCTTAGTCACTACGCAATCATTCAGACATGATATGAATAAGTCTAGTGCGATGGTGAAACAATCACATACATTTACGACTAAAAAATCATAAGCCATTGGGCACAATTTGCAAACAGTTCCCTTTACATAGTCTAACCATTCTTGGTGATGATCTAGGCATTAGGATAGCTTGGTTATGATCTGTTCCACTTGGATATTAGACTGATAGCTGGCTACAATGTTGTCTAACCATGCTGCCTGGCAAACCAAAAAAACATTGATCTTGTCATCTGTATTACTGTGAGTTGCACCCTTCCGATAACATATATTGTCCCAAAAGTTTTGTGAATACTTTTTTGTTGCCACGGAGTGGGAGATTTTGGTCACCCAGAATAGCCATACATTCTTTTTTGCATGTGGACAAGACACTGCACAACCATTTTCTTCCGAATAACTACAGGTCCATAATAGAGACAATAATTTCGATCATGTTGAATTTAGGCACCATGTATGGAGCTACAGATTTACATCTCATAAAATTCATGACCAACCTACTTTAACAACATATTTTCTATCCCTCATAAGGAACAACTACATACTGTGTGGACCATTACTACACCCATCTTCTGTTATGATTATTTTTTTACCATTCGCACTTCAGTTGGTCAAGAGAGTAAAATAATATTGTTTAATTAAATTGAATTCAACTATATTTCTATTTTCATAACTCAATTTATGTTGCCTCCATCTTCTTGCTTCACATGCAGAAACCGAAGTCGATCCTGCATATAAAATAATCTAATGGTGAGTTTTAGGATCCTGCTGAAATCCATAGTGGCCAAGAAAATACGGGAATGCTATTTTTCATCCGGATGAAAAATAGCATTCGGATGAAATCTTTTGGCATTCATCCGTTTTGTGAGCCGTCCGTTCTCTGTCCAAGACTCGTGTTTTTTTTCCTCTCTCAGCTGATTTGTTTTCTTATCGGGCCGGCTCAATTTCCGGGGAGACCCGTTTGCGTTTTCGCTCGCTTCGGCCCCGCGTCGGTCAATTTTCTTCATTTCGTTCCCCTGTCCTGTCCCCTCCCTCGTAGAGATTGAGGGAGAGAGATCCATGGCGACTTGGAGCTCCTTTGTCCGCTCGTTTCAGTAGGGTGGTGGTCAGGCGTCCGGCGCTCTCCCTCTGGCTGCCACGCCCCCTCCTCCTCCTTCGCCTTTTCCCCTGCCGGAGGTCTGCAACATCTCTCGGCTCCCGCCCCATCGCCGGCCCCATTTTTCTCCGCCCGGCGTTTCTGTTCGTCGAATTCGGTATGTATTTTTGGCTTTGGTTTGATCCTCAAGTCTGATTTGGTAGTGTGTATGGTTTTGTAAGTCAGATCTGCTGCTTATCCCCTTTTGGATCTCGCATGTGGTAATACCCCGCAGCTATTTTCATACAGATGTGTTGTTGCGTTTGTTAGTGGTATTGAATCTCGTCTGTCTTGTGTGCTAGGTTAGGGTTTGCCTTGTATGAGTATGTTTTATTCGATCTGTTTCGGTTGGTAGTTGGGATTCGGGTGGTTGTCATGGGCAGCTGCTAATTTCGTACATGCTGGATCGTGTTTCAGTGACTTTAGTGCCCTGGTCGCCTTGGATTATCTAGTGTTTTTGCTTGTGGCTGTAGGTTAGATGCCCCCTGGGTCGTTTGTTGATGTAGGTTTGTATGTGGTGTTCTTTGTAATTTTGATTGTATAGCTAGTCAACAAGCTTAGGTTGTCGTACGTAGTGCCTTTTGCTTGCAGATTTCAGCTCTCTTCTTTGTGTTTCTGTGAGATAGAATGTCCTTTTCATTTCAGCTATGTAAATGTCTGATTGCTCTACTAGAAATCCCTGTTTTTTTAGTGGATTTACTGTGTGTTTTCTTAGTGTTTTACACTGTAATTATCAGTAGATTTACAGTGTAATTTCTTGGAGGATTTACCCTGTGTTTTCTTAGTGTTTTACACTGTAATTGTCAGTCGATTTACAGTGTAATTTCTTAGCGGATTTACACTGTAATTTTAAGTGGATTTACACTGTATTTTTTAGTGATTTTACACTATAATTTTCAGTGTATATATACTGTATTTTTAGTGGATTTATACTGTGATTTGCAGTGGATTTACAATGTAATTTTTAGTGGATTTACTATGTAGTTTGTAGTTGATCTTTCATTGTAATCCTATAAGAATTACACCGTATCTCTTGATTTTTATAGTGTAATTCTTAGTGGAGTTACACTGTAATCCTTAGTGCTTTTGTAGTGACAGTTAGTTATTCTTGGATTTACCTTGTATTTGTACTGTAACTCTTGATTTTTACAGTTTATTTTTTAGTGTATTTACACTGTAATCCTTAGTGTATTTTGGCTAGGGTCTATTAGTGGGGCTTTACCCTTGTAATTTGCATTTGACTAGGGACTATTATGTGGATTATTTTTGTATTATCTTTAGTTGATTTTACAGGATTTACAGTGTAACTCTCAGTGGGCTTAAACTGTAATTTTTCAGTGGATTCTACCCTTAGTGAATTTGACTAGGGACTGTTAGTTGGGTTTTACCCTTGTACTCTGCAGTTGAGTAGGGTCTGTTATGTGGATTTTTAGCTCTGAGCATTTGTCAGGTAGCCAATCTCTGTCTTCTTTGTAATTTACTTTCATGCGTTTGGTTGTTTCTTTATTTTATTTTTTACCCTGATGCCATTTTGGTTTTGCTGTGTAGGTTGCAAGTCTGTTGCTCTTGACTCTACAAACAAAACAACAAATGATTCGTCAGTTAGTAAATCTGCTGGTAATTTTTTGTCAAATGAGGGTACAAAGGATGGTCCAAATTTGGTTTCTTTTGTGTGCCATGTAGTATCAGTGCTTAGTTTTTTTTTAGCTTCAGCGTGATCTTCATAGTAATTACATTTAAAAGATCATAGTAATTATAAGTTCAAGTGACTGTAATTGGCCGTTTTATACAGTTCCAAAGTTTCTAATATTCAATCATGGTTTCATTTTGGTAAACTCAATTGTACAAAATAGTAAACGACTGCACACATGCAAATCAAGGTCCACATTGGAACACAACAATAAAGAGGAAGCATGATATCTGCGGTAATCAATTGACTCGTATTCGAGAATGCACGTAAATGTAGATCGCTGGCAAAATCCATCACGTACATGCTATAGGGCAAGGAAAGTCGTGGTATCATGGATTCATGCATGGTAGAGAGAAGAGGAGGATTTCAGCCCTTAAAAAATTACACACTTACAGCGACCAGGGTGGAAGTATTGAAAATTGGTGCGGCCTATTAGGATTAAACACGACTGGTTGTTCGTGTCCGTTCTGTACATGTGTGTATGCATGTGTCCGAGTAGGTTTCCTAAACCATCACCGAGTAGGACTGCTAGTTGGCCAGGTTAGCTAGTATATATACTCAAGATACCCCGGTGTAATTGTACCAACGAAAGAAAAAGCAATACAAAGAAAAAGCCAGGAGCGACAAGCCCCTTTAGCTATCACCAAATATTCCGTCCCGATCAGTTTTTCTGTCAACGTTCGCAAGTTTACGAGACGTTCGCTTCGCCGAAAGACGATCAAATCGATCGGTCGACGCTAGCTAGCTTGGCACTGTGAACGGTGAACGTGCAGGTACTGTCCATCAATTAAGCTGTTAGCTTGCTTTCCTGGACGTGCGCGTTGCTGCAAAGGGTGATTGATCTAGTGATCAAAAACCAACACGGCCGTGATCCACTGATGCGACCCACTGATTAAATTCTGGCAAGATAGCTTGATTGCGTTCTGAGCTGATCGATCTTCTCCTACAATCATGTACAAAGCTAGCTAGCTCCCTCTGTGGATTGCTTTCCAAGCTGATCGATCCTCCCCTCCTCCCATAGACATGTATAAAGCTAGCTAGTTTCCTCACATCTTTCCCTAATAATAATAATAATAATAATAATAATAATAAAGCACGGATTGACTCCGTGGGTTCACCGTCACAATACGCTTCTTCCCGTGAGTTTACGCCTTCAGTTTGAATTTAAAACATATACGTGAGGTGGTACTAATTCGGGGAACCACGTCGTGTACTAATATAATATTAAAGGGAGGATTGTTTCTCCAGTTTTTTTTCGTTTATGGTGGGACCAAGATAATTTTTTTCCGTCCCAGGAGTTTCCTCGTGCGGGCGTATTCTCGTTCTCCCGATTCGTTTCTGTGAAAAAAATCACAGTACGCACAGAGCCGCAATGGGCCGGCCCATTAGCATACCAACAGCCTGCGCAAGTAAAAAAATGTCCAAGAAAAATTACTGCACCGCAAGGAATCGAACGCAGCTGCTCACGGTAGAGCACTCAGAATGCTAACCACTAGACTAAACAAGATTTGGTGCTTAGTTAGCAGCGCGAAATTTTAAATTAAGCGTACAGTCGCGCCAGATACTGAGAGGAAAATATTTTTTTTTGAAAAAATAAATATATTTTAGAACACTAAAATTTTGCAAAGTTGTTAATAAAAAAAATAAAAGTCAAACATTTTTTTTAAAAAGGAACAATATTTCTATTTTTATTTTTTTTGAAAACTGAGTAATTTTTAAAACACGAACAATTTTTAAAAATTAGGAGGTACTGTTGTGATTATTTTTGGAATTTGCAAACATTTTAAAAACACAAATATTTTTTGAACTTTAAATTTGAAAAGGCAAACATTTATTTAAAACATGTTTTTTTTTAAAACTGGGGAGGTACTGTAGCTAAATTATTTTAATCCATACCTATTAATAAAACTTGGCGAATTTTTGAAATATGCCCACCTAATGCATTGTTTTAGTTCAATTTATTAAACTAGGGATATGGAAGGAATGTTTTCTCTGTCGCATCCTCACGTACGACCAGTCTCGCTCGGTCCAGTGACTCCCGTCAAAATGCATGAGGAGTCCAACTAAGGTTTCATGATCTATCTGACACAAACTACTCAATTTACATGATGACACGGACATATATTATGTGCAGTGATTTTCCCTATTATATTAGCCAGATGATAAAAAAAAACTTTGTTCAACGCTCTTGATCTTCGCCGGACACGAAGGCGGCTCAACAATCCAGCTATTAGACCTGGCCAACCTTGGTTAGTGACAACTAGTACTGCGACCACCGGCGACGAGGACGGCAAAGACGACAAGCGGAAACATGTGTCTGGAGTTATATTGAAATGGAGGATGTGGACCTGAGGATGAGGTATTAGTCATGTTTATTATGTTATGGGCATGAGGGTGAGGTCTTTAGCCATGCTGAGTGGGTATGGGCGTGTGAGGGCTGTTTTCTCCCGTTGCAACGCACGAGCATGTTTGCTAGTCTGGCCTACACGGCTAAAGGTGTACAAAGCTAGATAGATCCCCACGTACGATTGATGGATACGCATGCATCCGGCCGGGTTGTGCGAAGCTATAACCAGAGGTATCAAACGATGGGAATTGATTTCTGGCCAAAGGCACATAACACGTAAAAAGCTACGTAGCTCTTCATTAGATCTATTCATGCTGATCGATCCTTCTCCATGGTCTGTGATGTCACCTGCACATGCTCATGGATCCTTCCATGATCTTCGATGTCTAGGAGGACGGCTGCTGCAGGGCAGAGGGTGATTCTCCATGTTCTGTGATGTATAGGAGGATGGCGACGGTAGGGAAGGGGTCGATTAAAGAGCCGCAACCTCATGTTCTGTGATGTTTTTTTTTTTGGAAAAAAGTACATCTTTAAACATTCTCAAATTTTTTGTAGACACACATTAATGTTTGATGTACAATCTTAAAAAGTTTCAGCTTCTAATTCAACTCACATTAATAAAAACCAAAAAGAAAAAATCGGATGTGAATCAAAATACTATGCATCCAAAGCTGCTACTATTCACATTCGAATGTGTCTTTTTTTAATCTCTAAATGTACATCGAGTTTTGAGATGATTTTTTTTCGAGTTGTAGGCATACCCCACATGAATGTTGTCAAATAATTTCAGTTTTATCCAAAATGTCTGAATGTGATTTTTTTGGGGTTGATCTCACGATCTCACATAAATGTGAGATCTCATACAAGTCTCCCCCTGGCCAAACACGTTGCTTTATAATGCTAAGGAAATTAAACACACCCTGTGTTTTATGATTATTCAAGAATTTTTCTTCGGTTTGTTGAGATCCATTTCTTGATAAAACGTGTTATATATCATTTGCATGGCTGAATAGTTTTCCATCTATTTCCAGTGTTGTGTTCTAAATCATTTTGTTCTTTGTATCGGCTTATAATATGTGTGCGTAAACCGACCGTGGCCTTCCCGTCGCATGCAGTGTCGCTCCCAGACTCAGGCGAGACGAACGTCTGAGGCCCAGTCCACTCTGCTACTTCCTTCGGAGAGGGCAAGACGAATGTACGCGACGAGCATCAAGCAGCAGGTCCAGTTGATCACTGGCGATCGTCAGAGCCAGAAACAGCAACCGGTACGACAATCTCCTGCCCTCTCATGCTTGCCTGAATTCTCTGTTATTCACTCTGGTGGTTAGGCCTTTAGTTTTTCCCTCAGTCCCCTCCAGGACGCATATTAGATGTGTTCAGCTCAACTATTTGTGGTTTGAAGATCTGCGATGAGATGCATATTATCATTGAAACCATTATTGGAGAAGTTTCTATTGATATAATCCTCAAGATGAAGTAAATTATGCATGCTTTGATGGATGAGAGTAAAAGTGATGTCTACTGCTGTACTACAAGATCTACATATCTGAGATCTTATTACCTTGTCACGTAAAAACAATGTCATTCGCTCAGAAGTATGCACAATGTTTACTTCCTAGTGCTTGTCTACTTAGTACTTGCCTGTCCCACTGAAAATCCAAACCTTAAAAAGATGCACAACACAGTACTTCTCTTGTACTCCCACTCAATGCTAACAAGAAGTGTAGTGATGTCCGGTGTGATCCAAGACACTTGGGTAATGCCACTCTGAATTCTGAAACATGCAAGTCTTGTCTGGACAAACAGGGGAAAGGATAATTGTGAATATATGAAGAAGGGGTACATAAAATAATTCTATTTCTTTTCCAGTTAGTGCCTTAAATTTGCAGTTTATGTTGAGATACAATAAGAATTAGGATAGGCAACTGCTTCCAATGACTGAATACAATGTTGTTGAAGATCCCGGTAAATATCCGAAAATTGTACAAGTACTCTAGAACAACTATTTTTGTCAGAACAACTAAATTCAGAAGAATGACTCTAGACATTCTTAGAGCATGATGTGATCGCATCCGCTAATTCGCGATTTTAATTTTCCTGCACACAAATCAGTTGGCAACCGAGATGTGGATCGTTACGTACATTTGTCATGTCCGTGGATACAATAATCCAGAGCCAGAGAGGATTGACAGGGATTTCATCAATTATCTTGATATAAAGAAGAGGATGAAGGAGTTGAGTTTCAACCAAGGGACAACGTTTATTATCAAAAGAAAGGGGCCAATGGGAACTCCATGCTTGAGTTAACAGATGATACCAGCGTTATAAAGATTCTTGAGGAGTTTGATGCTTATAAGGAGATCGTTTTGCATGTTTTGAAAACGATGGATCGAACTACATTTCCAGTTTTCAGGAATGGTGCTGATTCTTACAAGCCAATAGTTGTAGTGCTTGTTGAAGAGAATAATGAAGAGGAGGGTCAAAATATGGAGTTGTTTTCAGATGTGGAGTACAACGATCCGGGCAAACATTGGAGGGAGTTGAATGTGCAAGATTATGGAACCGACTCAAGTGACGAAGATTTTGATGTAGACATGATTGCTTGCATGCTAAGATACATTTATATATGTCTAAGTGATGCAACTCTAATCTTTCCCTAATAATAATAATAATAATAATAATAATAATAATAATAATAATAATAATAATTAATAATAATAATATAATCTTTCCCTAATAATAAAGCACGGATTGACTCCGTGGGTTCACCGTCACAATACGCTTCTTCCCATGGGTTTACGCCTTCACCCATATCATATTTTTCTTATACTATCCGAGGTGGTACTAATTTTGTATACGCCCCGCCCATGAGTGGACTTTTCACGTCCGCACGTTTCTGGCTGGCTCTGCGAGCTGAAAGCCCAGGCCCAGGTAGGGCTCGCTCTGTACGTCCGCTCCTCCTGGGAGTCCAACTGTGCCGGCCGGCCCAGGAGCGAGTGTGGTACTGTAAAAATCGCCAAAAAAATTGTGCATTTGCAATGAATTGAACACGAGACCTACTGCTTGTGAACACGCGCTGCTATCCAGCAGAGTTGCTGATGGTTAGTGTCTAACAGGCCGCGCTAAACCTTAAGAATGAGTGGCAGAAGCAGATCTGAATATTTTTTTAATTTTTTTTTTTGAAAAAAGTTGATATTTATTTGGAAAAAAGAAACGTTCTAGCCATGATTTTTTTTCCATACGTTTATACATACACGAGGTGGTATTAAAATTTTCATGTACGAGAACCAATAGCAGCAGCTAATAGGCGATCTGGGCGCCCTGCGCTCGCTCTTACAATTAGAAAAAATATTGCCTACAAATAAACTCGAACTCGAAACCTCACATATAACTACCTACCCCTGGTAACCAACTGGCTAGCCAGAAGTTCTGATAAACATTAAACATTGGTAAAATAAAACTGTTCGTGTCGCGGTTTTGGACCGAACCCTCTCTCCGCCACCTGCGTACATCACTATAATGGGTCACAAGGATGTGCTGATGGGCCTCCTCAGCTTGCAGGATCAGCCAAAAATAATTTGACGGGTATAGAATAGTACCACCTCGCCCCTTTATGTCAAATCTTATCGGTTTATATACGCTGTTATTTGCTGGGATCAGATTTCGCTTTATTCTAAAAAAATACCTGATTGATCTACATGCAGCTTCGATCGAGGGTACCTGATGCGGCACGCGCGACATTTCGAGCTCGACTGATGCTGCTGCAGGCGGGACGTGACGTTGCAAGCTGGAGCACCCGCTGCGTCTAGCCGAAAGCACACCAATACAACACCCGTCGGAGCTATTCTTTTTCTACTGAAAAGTCGGGCCGCCATGGTGCAAAGACGACTAAGTGACAACCGCAAGTGTAGATTTCAGATTATGGAGAACTAAGTTTTCCTTACCACCGGTGTTAAGGCTCATTCCGTGATTAATGTATGGCTAATATGCATCTCTTCCATGCCTCGGCGTGCGCCTCCCGGGCGTCGGCCGGTGGCACCATCCGGAAGTTATCGTGCCTCGCTGGTGGACGTTTGCGTATTCACATCAAAAAAATTCTCCCGTTGCAACGCACGGGCATTTTTGCTAGTCTTTCCCTAATAATAAAGCACGGATTGACTCCGTGGGTTCACCGTCACAATACGCTTCTTCCCGTGAGTTTACGCCTTCAGTTTGAATTTAAAACATATACGTGAGGTGGTACTAATTCGGGGAACCACGTCGTGGACTAATATAATATTAAAGGGAGGATTGTTTCTCCAGTTTTTTTTCGTTTACGGTGGGACCAAGATAATTTTTTTCCGTCCCAGGAGTTTCCTCGCGCGGGCGTATTCTCGTTCTCCCGATTCGTTTCTGTGAAAAAAATCACAGTACGCACAGAGCCGCAATGGGCCGGCCCATTAGCATACCAACAGCCTGCGCAAGTAAAAAAATGTCCAAGAAAAATTACTGCACCGCAAGGAATCGAACGCAGCTGCTCACGGTAGAGCACTCAGAATGCTAACCACTAGACTAAACAAGATTTGGTGCTTAATTAGCAGCGCGAAATTTTAAATTAAGCGTACAGTCGCGCCAGATACTGAGAGGAAAATATTTTTTTTTGAAAAAATAAATATATTTTAGAACACTAAAATTTTGCAAAGTTGTTAATAAAAAAAATAAAAGTCAAACATTTTTTTTAAAAAGGAACAATATTTCTATTTTTATTTTTTTTGAAAACTGAGTAATTTTTAAAACACGAACAATTTTTAAAAATTAGGAGGTACTGTTGTGATTATTTTTGGAATTTGCAAAGATTTTAAAAACACAAATATTTTTTGAACTTTAAATTTGAAAAGGCAAACATTTATTTAAAACATGTTTTTTTTTTAAAATTGGGGAGGTACTGTAGCTAAATTATTTTAATCCATACCTATTAATAAAACTTGGCGAATTTTTGAAATATGCCCACCTAATGCATTGTTTTAGTTCAATTTATTAAACTAGGGATATGGAAGGAATGTTTTCTCTGTCGCATCCTCACGTACGACCAGTCTCGCTCGGTCCAGTGACTCCCGTCAAAATGCATGAGGAGTCCAACTAAGGTTTCATGATCTATCTGACACAAACTACTCAATTTACATGATGACACGGACATATATTATGTGCAGTGATTTTCCCTATTATATTAGCCAGATGATAAAAAAAACTTTGTTCAACGCTCTTGATCTTCGCCGGACACGAAGGCGGCTCAACAATCCAGCTATTAGACCTGGCCAACCTTGGTTAGTGACAACTAGTACTGCGACCACCGGCGACGAGGACGGCAAAGACGACAAGCGGAAACATGTGTCTGGAGTTATATTGAAATGGAGGATGTGGACCTGAGGATGAGGTATTAGTCATGTTTATTATGTTATGGGCATGAGGGTGAGGTCTTTAGCCATGCTCAGTGGGTACGGGCGTGTGAGGGCTGTTTTCTCCCGTTGCAACGCACGAGCATGTTTGCTAGTCTGGCCTACACGGCTAAAGGTGTACAAAGCTAGATAGATCCCCACGTACGATTGATGGATACGCATGCATCCGGCCGGGTTGTGCGAAGCTATAACCAGAGGTATCAAACGATGGGAATTGATTTCTGGCCAAAGGCACATAACACGTAAAAAGCTACGTAGCTCTTCATTAGATCTATTCATGCTGATCGATCCTTCTCCATGGTCTGTGATGTCACCTGCACATGCTCATGGATCCTTCCATGATCTTCGATGTCTAGGAGGACGGCTGCTGCAGGGCAGAGGGTGATTCTCCATGTTCTGTGATGTATAGGAGGATGGCGACGGTAGGGAAGGGGTCGATTAAAGAGCCGCAACCTCATGTTCTGTGATGTTTTTTTTTTTGGAAAAAAGTACATCTTTAAACATTCTCAAATTTTTTGTAGACACACATTAATGTTTGATGTACAATCTTAAAAAGTTTCAGCTTCTAATTCAACTCACATTAATAAAAACCAAAAAGAAAAAATCGGATGTGAATCAAAATACTATGCCTCCAAAGCTGCTACTATTCACATTCGAATGTGTCTTTTTTTAATCTCTAAATGTACATCGAGTTTTGAGATGATTTTTTTTCGAGTTGTAGGCATACCCCACATGAATGTTGTCAAATAATTTCAGTTTTATCCAAAATGTCTGAATGTGATTTTTTTTGGGGTTGATCTCACGATCTCACATAAATGTGAGATCTCATACAAGTCTCCCCCTGGCCAAACACGTTGCTTTATAATGCTAAGGAAATTAAACACACCCTGTGTTTTATGATTATTCAAGAATTTTTCTTCGGTTTGTTGAGATCCATTTCTTGATAAAACGTGTTATATATCATTTGCATGGCTGAATAGTTTTCCATCTATTTCCAGTGTTGTGTTCTAAATCATTTTGTTCTTTGTATCGGCTTATAATATGTGTGCGTAAACCGACCGTGGCCTTCCCGTCGCATGCAGTGTCGCTCCCAGACTCAGGCGAGACGAACGTCTGAGGCCCAGTCCACTCTGCTACTTCCTTCGGAGAGGGCAAGACGAATGTACGCGACGAGCATCAAGCAGCAGGTCCAGTTGATCACTGGCGATCGTCAGAGCCAGAAACAGCAACCGGTACGACAATCTCCTGCCCTCTCATGCTTGCCTGAATTCTCTGTTATTCACTCTGGTGGTTAGGCCTTTAGTTTTTCCCTCAGTCCCCTCCAGGACGCATATTAGATGTGTTCAGCTCAACTATTTGTGGTTTGAAGATCTGCGATGAGATGCATATTATCATTGAAACCATTATTGGAGAAGTTTCTATTGATATAATCCTCAAGATGAAGTAAATTATGCATGCTTTGATGGATGAGAGTAAAAGTGATGTCTACTGCTGTACTACAAGATCTACATATCTGAGATCTTATTACCTTGTCACGTAAAAACAATGTCATTCGCTCAGAAGTATGCACAATGTTTACTTCCTAGTGCTTGTCTACTTAGTACTTGCCTGTCCCACTGAAAATCCAAACCTTAAAAAGATGCACAACACAGTACTTCTCTTGTACTCCCACTCAATGCTAACAAGAAGTGTAGTGATGTCCGGTGTGATCCAAGACACTTGGGTAATGCCACTCTGAATTCTGAAACATGCAAGTCTTGTCTGGACAAACAGGGGAAAGGATAATTGTGAATATATGAAGAAGGGGTACATAAAATAATTCTATTTCTTTTCCAGTTAGTGCCTTAAATTTGCAGTTTATGTTGAGATACAATAAGAATTAGGATAGGCAACTGCTTCCAATGACTGAATACAATGTTGTTGAAGATCCCGGTAAATATCCGAAAATTGTACAAGTACTCTAGAACAACTATTTTTGTCAGAACAACTAAATTCAGAAGAATGACTCTAGACATTCTTAGAGCATGATGTGATCGCATCCGCTAATTCGCGATTTTAATTTTCCTGCACACAAATCAGTTGGCAACCGAGATGTGGATCGTTACGTACATTTGTCATGTCCGTGGATACAATAATCCAGAGCCAGAGAGGATTGACAGGGATTTCATCAATTATCTTGATATAAAGAAGAGGATGAAGGAGTTGAGTTTCAACCAAGGGACAACGTTTATTATCAAAAGAAAGGGACCAATGGGAACTCCATGCTTGAGTTAACAGATGATACCAGCGTTATAAAGATTCTTGAGGAGTTTGATGCTTATAAGGAGATCGTTTTGCATGTTTTGAAAACGATGGATCGAACTACATTTCCAGTTTTCAGGAATGGTGCTGATTCTTACAAGCCAATAGTTGTAGTGCTTGTTGAAGAGAATAATGAAGAGGAGGGTCAAAATATGGAGTTGTTTTCAGATGTGGAGTACAACGATCCGGGCAAACATTGGAGGGAGTTGAATGTGCAAGATTATGGAACCGACTCAAGTGACGAAGATTTTGATGTAGACATGATTGCTTGCATGCTAAGATACATTTATATATGTCTAAGTGATGCAACTCTAATCTTTCCCTAATCTTTCCCTAATAATAATAATAATAATAATAATAATAATAATAATAATAATAATAATAATAATTAATAATAATAATAATATAATCTTTCCCTAATAATAAAGCACGGATTGACTCCGTGGGTTCACCGTCACAATACGCTTCTTCCCATGAGTTTACGCCTTCACCCATATCATATTTTTCTTATACTATCCGAGGTGGTACTAATTTTGTATACGCCCCGCCCATGAGTGGACTTTTCACGTCCGCACGTTTCTGGCTGGCTCTGCGAGCTGAAAGCCCAGGCCAGGTAGGGCTCGCTCTGTACGTCCGCTCCTCCTGGGAGTCCAACTGTGCCGGCCGGCCCAGGAGCGAGTGTGGTACTGTAAAAATCGCCAAAAAAATTGTGCATTTGCAATGAATCGAACACGAGACCTACTGCTTGTGAACACGCGCTGCTATCCAGCAGAGTTGCTGATGGTTAGTGTCTAACAGGCCGCGCTAAACCTTAAGAATGAGAGGCAGAAGCAGATCTGAATATTTTTTTAATTTTTTTTTTTGAAAAAAGTTGATATTTATTTGGAAAAAAGAAACGTTCTAGCCATGATTTTTTTTCCATACGTTTATACATACACGAGGTGGTATTAAAATTTTCATGTACGAGAACCAATAGCAGCAGCTAATAGGCGATCTGGGCGCCCTGCGCTCGCTCTTACAATTAGAAAAAATATTGCCTACAAATAAACTCGAACTCGAAACCTCACACATAACTACCTACCCCTGGTAACCAACTGGCTAGCCAGAAGTTCTGATAAACATTAAACATTGGTAAAATAAAACTGTTCGTGTCGCGGTTTTGGACCGAACCCTCTCTCCGCCACCTGCGTACATCACTATAATGGGTCACAAGGATGTGCTGATGGGCGTCCTCAGCTTGCAGGATCAGCCAAAAATAATTTGACGGGTATAGAATAGTACCACCTCGCCCCTTTTTGTCAAATCTTATCGGTTTATATACGCTGTTATTTGCTGGGATCAGATTTCGCTTTATTCTAAAAAAATACCTGATTGATCTACATGCAGCTTCGATCGAGGGTACCTGATGCGGCACGCGCGACATTTCGAGCTCGACTGATGCTGCTGCAGGCGGGACGTGACGTTGCAAGCTGGAGCACCCGCTGCGTCTAGCCGAAAGCACACCAATACAACACCCGTCGGAGCTATTCTTTTTCTACTAAAAAGTCGGGCTGCCATGGTGCAAAGACGACTAAGTGACAACCGCAAGTGTAGATTTCAGATTATGGAGAACTAAGTTTTCCTTACCACCGGTGTTAAGGCTCATTCCGTGATTAATGTATGGCTAATATGCATCTCTTCCATGCCTCGGTGTGCGCCTCCCGGGCGTCGGCCGGTGGCACCATCCGGAAGTTATCGTGCCTCGCTGGTGGACGTTTGCGTATTCACATCAAAAAAATTCTCCCGTTGCAACGCACGGGCATTTTTGCTAGTCTTTCCCTAATAATAAAGCACGGATTGACTCCGTGGGTTCACCGTCACAATACGCTTCTTCCCTTGAGTTTACGCCTTCAGTTTGAATTTAAAACATATACGTGAGGTGGTACTAATTCGGGGAACCACGTCGTGTACTAATATAATATTAAAGGGAGGATTGTTTCTCCAGTTTTTTTTCGTTTACGGTGGGACCAAGATAATTTTTTTCCGTCCCAGGAGTTTCCTCGTGCGGGCGTATTCTCGTTCTCCCGATTCGTTTCTGTGAAAAAAATAAAATTACTGCACCGCAAGGAATCGAACACAGCTGCTCACGGTAGAGCACTCAGAATGCTAACCACTAGACTAAACAAGATTTGGTGCTTAATTAGCAGCGCGAAATTTTAAATTAAGCGTACAGTCGCGCCAAATACTGAGAGGAAAATATTTTTTTTTGAAAAAATAAATATATTTTAGAACACTAAAATTTTGCAAAGTTGTTAATAAAAAAAATAAAAGTCAAACATTTTTTTAAAAAGGAACAATATTTCTATTTTTATTTTTTTTGAAAACTGAGTAATTTTTAAGACACGAACAATTTTTAAAAATTAGGAGGTACTGTTGTGATTATTTTTGGAATTTGCAAACATTTTAAAAACACAAATATTTTTTGAACTTTAAATTTGAAAAGGCAAACATTTATTTAAAACATGTTTTTTTTAAAAAACTGGGGAGGTACTGTAGCTAAATTATTTTAATCCATACCTATTAATAAAACTTGGCGAATATTTGAAATATGCCCACCTAATGCATTGTTTTAGTTCAATTTATTAAACTAGGGATATGGAAGGAATGTTTTCTCTGTCGCATCTTCACGTACGACCAGTCTCGCTCGGTCCAGTGACTCCCGTCAAAATGCATGAGGAGTCCAACTAAGGTTTCATGATCTATCTGACACAAACTACTCAATTTACATGATGGCACGGACATATATTATGTGCAGTGATTTTCCCTATTATATTAGCCAGATGATAAAAAAACTTTGTTCAACGCTCTTGATCTTCGCCGGACACGAAGGCGGCTCAACAATCCAGCTATTAGACCTGGCCAACCTTGGTTAGTGACAACTGGTACTGCGACCACCGGCGACGAGGACGGCAAAGACGACAAGCGGAAACATGTGTCTGGTGTTATATTGAAATGGAGGATGTGGACCTGAGGATGAGGTATTAGTCATGTTTATTATGTTATGGGCATGAGGGTGAGGTCTTTAGCCATGCTCAGTGGGTACGGGCGTGTGAGGGCTGTTTTTCTCCCGTTGCAACGCACGGGCATGTTTGCTAGTTACTGTGTATGCATGTTATATGTATACATTACTTTTGGCAGAAAATGGAGTGAAGATATATATTAGTAAAATTATGAACGTGAGAGATTTCCATGTGTTGGCTATATACACTTAAGGGTAGATAAACTACCAGTAAATCTACTATCTGCCTTGCATTATCGGTGTGCCAGGAATTGTGTTACCCGATGGGATTTTCAAGGGCAGTTCCTAACTGTCGGCGAAAATCATTCCTGGCAGTTACACTGCCTCCACTGGCATGGTTTCCCAGCAGATATGGTGCCCCCTAAGTTTTGTCATGGTGTGGTAATGGTATGCATACAAAATTGTGTTGTGTTTACGCAATGCATGAAAGGATGAGATTGTGGGGACATGTTTTTTGTTATGCAAGGATGAGATGACATGCATACAAAACTGTGCTATGTTTCCCCAAGTTGTTTTGGTGGTAGCAGGCAAGTGGGGAGGAGATTGTGGGCAATTCATGTGGTTGTGTTCGGCTGCTTCATTTTTACCATAAGGTCCATACAAGAATGTAAACAACTATTTTCTCAAGCTTGTGTTAATCATGCACTAGCTGCTCATTAATGAAATTCAAGTATGGCAAATTGATATGACTTATATTCAGATAATCGAAAGCATCTCATGTTTGCTCCTGTTGAGTGTTGGGGAGGAGAGTTACCCTCCTTGGGGCCTTCGTGGGCAAGAGTGAAACAAAATAAACAAAAGTGTTGCCACAACCAACTGTTACCTGTTGCTTAGTGTTCCACAACCTAGCTGGCCCGACCCACCAACACAACCACATCTTCCTCTCTCTCTCTCTCTCTCTCTCTCTCTCTCTCTCTCTCTCTCTCTCTCTCTCTCTCCTTCATTCCATTTTTCACTCCCTCTCTATCCCACTCATATCTGATAGGTTCCCTGAAATGGGTTTGATCCCTAGGCGTTGCTATTTGCTGTTAGTTCTCTCGATCGATTATAATAAAATTGCATTTACTAGTTATTTTGCACAAGGCTTTATCCGATTTATCTCCAGTCTTACACAATATGTACTTTGTAGTGTGAAGTAACACCTTAGCCTATTTATTATATCCGCTCAAGATTTTAGGACAACACATATTAATTCTCGTGTCATATGAATAAGTGTGCAAACCAACCTTCTCCTACATTAATCTTGCTTTCCCTCTTTATATATAACAATCTTGTCTTCATGGGAGCGCAAGCTTAGTTCATCAAGTATGTGGCAATTAAATAAAAAATATAGGATATAAGGAAGAAGACAGAGAGATAAATGACTAAATGGCAATAGGAGGCACCGGTAAGCGGTGTTTAGCTATGTACCAAGTTTACCAAGGGATTGGATCGATAATCTTGTTGAGTCCTAAAGCAAAATTATGAGTTAGCAAGTGTGTTTCACTTAGTCCAGATGTTCGACAATTTCCATCTAGATTACTAATAAGAGGACCATGATAGCAAGTAAGAAATGATAAATGGAAAATTAATAAATATAGTTGCCTCTTTCTGGAGGTTAGTAAGTACATAAACTTTTTAAGTCTGCACTTATAGGAAAAATATATTAAAAAGATACCAAGACTTGATCGAAACCATCCTCCTTAAGATGACAAGTACATATAAAGTCGACTTACATATGGGACATTTCAAGTAGGAAGGGCTTCCGCGTGCATCGCTATCCCCGACTATCTTGGCCTTACCCTCTTGGGTGTCCTCTTAGATACGAAAACTATCTGGAGCCACAACTACAATGATGAAATTTAATATTTTGCTATGTTGTTAGGCTATGTTCAGAATCTGCTTACCTTGAAATATCTTGCCAGCACAACTGTCCTATTCCCCACATAAAAGTGAACATATGCAATATCCAGCTAGTTATCTGTTACACACATATTGATGTAGGACAAAGTTATGTGTGGAGTCTTGTCAAGCTGCTTGTTATTGCTATTGAATTGACATCACATGTATGAAGGTGAACTGGCACAAGGCTAGCTTTGATTGACACTTCATATGGTCATCTACTTCATACCAAGATACAAGATCTCTTTTTGGTTGCTTCTCCATAGCAGAATCCACATCAGATGCCTCCTGCAAACAAAGGATTTTCAACTCCAGAATTACATATGTGCAACGATATTGCATCTATTTTGGGGTTTCCCATTTTCTAATGATTGCCGGGAGTCTGTCCATCTTTCTCACAACAGAGGAATCTCAGTTATTGATGAAGTCACTTTCAGTGTGCAACTACTGCCCAAGAAATTTTCCCTAACAATCATCGTTATGAGGTGCTCGCACATCTGGATGCAAAGAAATTTTCCCTAACAGTCGCCATTATGGTGATTTGGTTTGAAAAAGGATCTTTTGTTGTTGTCACATAAGACCAGACTACAACCGGAAGACTGTTTCAGAGATTGGATAACTACCCATTTAAACTAGGTGAAGCTTGAATTATACTACGTTTGATGAAACTGGAATTGGTTAGGCTTCGAGCCATGTACCTTTTCTTTTCTTTCTTTTGTACATATTTGATTTACTTATATAAAATTATACCATAGAAAAATCACTGGTTCAAAAAAAATGGCCATCTACTTCATTCTGGACGCCCAGATATGAGAGTACGCTACTCCAAGTACACATCCTGCACCCTCCTCCTTAGCTGCAGTCTAATTCTCCGACGACACGGAGAGACTACAAGACAAGATGTAATTGATGAAGCTATCACGTGGATATGCACCTTTCTAAGTAATCCGATGTGTTTAACTAACATTTTTCTTCTGAAGCTATGGAGCTATCAACTATCTAAGAACAAAATCCTTGTTCAACAAAAAATTAAAAGAAAACACTATAATCATCGGTCGTGCACTGGTTTTACACTAGAAACACAAGAATAAATGTTGCGTTTAACTCTGTACAGATGAACAGCCAAAATACTTACTTGGTATATGCGGGCTAGTGTATTCCCTATGAGGATTACAATATTCATCGAATAATTCAATTGTTTCATATGTTGCACTATGCTTCCACTCTAGAGAATTCAAAAAATTAGTCAATGTTGCAATCTAAAACAGTAAAATCTACTCCTAATTTAGCTAGAATAGAACAATACTTTTTAAAATCTTTTTACAGTGATTTTACATTTCTCGTTCTGCTTTCGAAGAAATCAAAACTTGTAGGTCCCCACAAAAAAAAAACGTGCACGTGCCACCTGAGAAGACTGTGACGCCTCCCTAAAAGTACATGCTGCGAGCCTGGAATTAACCACTATTACTTTCCAGACATAGCCTTTGCCACAAGCTAATTGGTACCACGTGAGGAGTTATGTAGTGTCACACCCCCACCAAGACCTAGAATGGGAGTCACACCCTAACAACCAGTCATCCATAGGTTATCCATTCTGCCTGATGTCTCCGGTTCTCATGGTTTTCACTATCTATTTTCTTCCTCTAGCATCCTCTTATCACTATGCGTGAATTTCAGCGTATTGATATGTCAAGACAGAGTAGAAAGCATGTAGAAGTGAAACAAGGAAATATATACAGAGCTTGCTGTCTTTTCAACGACTAGAGTTATATATACAATAAGAAACCATTTTTACGGCTGGTGAAAGGTAGGTGAACCTCCCTTCTCTCTACCCCGAGGTGATTTTTTGGTGGATTTTATTTACTCAAAATGAAGCATCAAGTGGCTAAAACACAGTGAGTACACATCCGTCCTCTGCATAACTAGGATTCACGCAACCAACATCAACACGCTCGCACACACACACACACACACACACAATCCACCGGCAAATAGAAAAGTCATATAAGACCAAAGTTATGCGTAAGCGAGGAAAAGTCAAAAAACGATCAAATCCATGACCAACAAACTATAGTAATAACCATATCCGCTTTCAAAAGTATTTCCTTCTCTCCTCGCTTCATATATAGTTTGTTAATTCTGAAGCACGGGCTACATAAAAAATCATAATTATTCAGGACTAGCGTGTGCCTGTCCTCCTTGTGCAAACATCACAATTATCATAAAACCCCACACATCTGCAAATGTACTTACTCTTCCTTACCTCCCCCACCCCCACCCCCTAATCACACACATTAGCGATAAACAATGAGCGATGAGATACCGCTCATAGTGGTAGAAATAACATGTGTGCCCCATCTACCTTGTTCAAAATGGCCGTCTTTAATACCGTACACACGATTTACATAACTACTTGTGATGAAATCCATATCGCAGACATAGTTCGCATGAATAGTTTCCGCTGATTCGCGCATGTTTTTGGCAATAACTGGTATGCGCTTGCTGAGTAGGTCCATTGCGCACAACTAGTCCGTATTAATTGTTGCACAACACAAGTTCAACAATGGTAGTTCGTTTCTAGCATTTTCTTAACATTGGGGTTGCCTAGCTCCGTATGACAGCTCGATTTTGCCATCTTCCACATACCTCCCATTTCTTCATGGATTTCTTATATATTTTTCTCTTACCATGTCACATCTTTGCACGTGTGATTTTTACATATTTGAAGCAAGTGTTTCCCGCATGTAATAAGGCATATGTAGAACCTGGGATATGATGTCTATTAACGCGAAGATGGAGTTGTATATATCAATGGCAAATCATTATACAACAAAATAATGGTTATCTTATTATGAGATGATACGATACCCATTAATGGCGTTGGTGGAGGGCACATGTGATTCTAGTCGGGGCGGGACGCACAAAGCCGCGGATGCCGTGATGAGGCGGGTACTCCTGAGTGGTTGGAGGCATGTATATCGACGATTCTAGTCGCACTTATGTACCATGTACACCGTACCAAAAGCAGGGCAACCATGTTAAAACAAACGCTCGTATGCATGCAGAAAAACAAAAATATGATATACTAATATCAAACCAGTGACCTCGGTACAACAAACCGCACGAACCCAACTAGCCATAGAGAACAGCAGGACTAGAAAAGAACTATACTCATGCACCACCGTCATACGTTTGCCGGCCTCGTACTATGTTTATGATAGAGAGGAGAGCACTACGTCTATATTCCTGGCGGTTCTTTGGTCAATATCCCGACGGTAATAGTTTATTTGAAGGCCCCCCGACAGGCTGTCAAGCTATGGCCGACGGTAATAGTTTATTTGGACAAATAACAACTGAAGAATATTCATGCATGTAAGTATGGTGATAGTGTATATTCTAAGCTCCATATATATTTCCATTCACATCTACTCGTAGTGGTCCTGGTCTGCAAAGAGAGGGACGGGCAAATATATTTTTATATTGCCCATTCATGGATGTGCTGCTTCATGCTAGAGAGGTTGTGGCGGTGCCACAGTAGTTTTATTGTCGAGGTTGTGGCGTTTTGTGTCGTTCTGAGCTTTGTTTCAACAAGTCCCTTGCATGACATACCTGACATAAGCGCAGGACGCGGAAGGGTGTGGAAGTGACGGCGCTTGATCGACAGGTGTGGAAGTGATGGCATCACATATATGTCTGCCCCCGCCCCCCCCCCCCCCCCCCCCCCCCCCAAAAAAAAATAAGCAAAGAAAGACAAGAAATTTATTGATGTAACGATTCAGTTCAGGGAGAAAGAAATTAGAAACCAACAACTTTATGATCTATTCGCTCAGGCACAACCAGAGAATTAACTTGGTAGCATTACTACGCCATCCACCAGACATCGGCGCCGTTGGGTTCAACAACCCGTCTGTCATTTTCCGTGGCCTCTTGCTCAGTATTGTACCAATTCATGTCCAGCTTCACCGTCCCTGTCCATGGTCTTAGACGCCATGAAAAAGTACGGTCCACTGAGTTCTGCCCTGGCGTCGGCTCACGTCGGTAGTTAGGCGCATCAAACACAGGCAGGGACATTACAAAGACACACGTACAGAACACAATCACACACACATTCACATGCTAATCACAATTATGCTTCCAAATCCTGTAACCTAATCCTGTATCAATGCTGACATGCAGGGAGCAGCCTAGAGTTGTAAGGCTTGTATTTGGTTTGCATGACTATAACCTAATCCTGTATCAATGCTGCAAACTCTCAACTTCATGTATGTATGATTCATCATTTTCAAGATGGATGTTTGTGTTTGCTGGAAATTGGTGAACAAGATTTTTAAATAGATGTACATCGCTGATGCAAGACTAAGTATGATATTTGGAGAGAGATACTTCCATTAGTTAACTAGAGTAACAAATTTCCATTGTACCAGTTAATTTAATAGATTTCCGTAAGTTACATGTATGAGTTCAGGTCTTTCTGTTAGCCATGCATATGAGTTAGTAACAACTTGGTTATCTCTATGAGTTCAGGTGCTCCGTCCGCCAAGGCACGCAAATCGAGTATGAGGATCATAGAAGGCGTTTCTCATGAAGTATGATAAATTTGCTATAAAGCCAAGGATGCATCTGACCATCTTGTGTATGCATGCACATGGCACGAAACAGTATTGCCTGATTCCCTGATTTCAGTGTCGACACGGAGGCGTAAGAATTTAGCTCTCCATCGACTCTCTCTCTGCTTCGCAAGCTCAGGTAGCTCTTGTGCGCGTCCCAGGTACACGCTCATAGCAGTTTCTTCAGAATGGAAAAAGTACAAGTTCCTCTTGCTTGATTGTTCGAAAGCTTTCAAACAAACCAGGAATCGACTATGTTGGAGTTTCCATCCAGAAGTTGCGATATCCTCTGGAGACGAACTTTGCGTTTCCTCTTGTTTTCATTTCCACACTAACCAAGTCCGACTTCCCTGCTACTCGACAAGTATGAGGCCGACTACATAATGGTCATGCCCCGACTACCAAGTGATCGAGTCGAACTACCGAGTAACTGGGTCCAACAACCGAGTAACCGAATCGGACTACTCCACAATCATTCATGACCCACTCCTAATTGCCCACTCTGAGGCACAAACTACTGTGGTTTTTATCCAACTCCCACGTCCGGCTCCGAAGTGACTAAGTTGGGCCCATTAGTGGCAGAGTTTGACTACACTGTGGCTGTATTCGAGTCCGATTCCGGAGTTCCAGAGACTAAGTCCCGAATAAATGAGTTTGTCTCCTACTCGCCGAGGATATCACGATTGTTCTGCTGCTTCAGTCATCTGGAGCTTGTTAAAATGTGCTTCACTCATCAACTCACTCTTCAATAGAAAAATGCCTTGGGAGATGGATCAAAACATTTAACACAAATGATAAGAAATTGGTTCTGGTAAAATGATAAGAAATTGGTTCTGGTAAAATGATAAGAAATTGGTTCTGGTGGAATTTAACAAAAAATGACTCTTTGGAAATGCAGAAATGGGGTCATTTTTTATAACAATTCTTTTAACAATCCTATGACTTTGGTTAAAAAAATGTGCCATTGGATTGTGTGGTTGTTTATATTGCGGACAAAGGAACAAAACAAAGAGATGCTGGAGCTAGAATCAAAGTTGCTAGAACATGTAGCAAATGATGTCTACAATTCTTCACAAGGATGGAGATACAATGTTAAGCATTTGGAAAATTGAAGATGGAGGACATTGAGATGCCGCAAGTGTTGAGAAGGCTAGTTTCCAATTTTGTTCTTGCCAATGGTATCACCATTGAAAAATGCTCAACTATTGATATCTTTTTTTTTGGAAAAGGAGGAACGAAGCCCCCGGCCTCTGCATCAATCGATGCATGCAGCCATATGATTAACCGAGTTCGACAACAAAGTCTGAGATCCACAAAGTGCTCATGAACTGAGCAAAACAAAAGTTTAAAGGTAAATAAAAGAATGCCACATCCGGCGAAGCCACAGGTAGACTACGAAGCCTATACACCTAGCCTATTATTAGCTCGCCATCCAAACCGGTTGAAGATAACCCACGCGACCATCTCCCACCGGTTGCACCCAATAGCCATAAGCTCCGTGGAGTCCGCATGAGTGAGTAACGACCACGTACGGATCCAAAATGTTGCTCTGAAAATAACCTGCAAAAAATTATTGAAGTTCTTGCCATTAAAAATCATATCATTTCTAGTGTTCCATATAGCCCAAAATAAAGCACATATACCAATCCGTATAAGATTCGCTATCGTTACGTCTACTCCATTGAGCCACGTCCCAAATAACGAATTAATGCTTGTTGGTGGATTAATGTTAAAGGCTATATGAACAGTTTGCCATAATAATTTTGCAAGAGGACAATCGAAAAAGAGGTGTCTTATCGTCTCATTTTGATCACAATAGCAACAAGTAGGTCTGCCTATCCATCTTCGTTTTGTCAAATTGTCTTTGGTTAGTACAACTCCCTTGTGTACGAACCACATGAAAATTTTAAATCGAAGTGCCACCTTGATTTTCCAGAGATGCAATGATCTCGAAAGATTCCCAACGTTGATGAGATCCGTGTACATGGACTTCACTGAAAAAATTCCATTCGTAACTAAATTCCAGTGAATATTATCAGACTGGTCAAAAAGTTGAACATCCATCACTCTTCTGACCAAATGTAACCACGAATTCCATCGTACTCCCACAAGAGCTCTCCTGAATTGGATGTTAAGCCGTACCGACTGTAATACTGTGGCAACATAATCTTCCTTACGTTGTACAATATTATATAAAGTAGGATATTGTAAAGCTAACGGTGTATCCCCAAGCCATGTGTCCTCCCTGAATCTTGTCGTGGTACCACTGCCCACAACAAATTTCACCCTCTGGAAGAAGGTTACCTTCACCTTCATTAACCCCTTCCAAAACGGAGAGTAATTAGGTCTAGCTGTAACCTGGGCTAATGTCTTGGATTGTAGGTATTTATTCTTCAAACTTTGAACCCACATCCCTTCGGTTTCCGTAGATAACCTGTATAACCATTTGCTAAGCAGGCATTTGTTCTTTACTTCTAAGTTTTCAATGCCAAGACCTCCTTGGTCTTTGGGTCTGCATATAATATCCCACTTAGTCAGACGGTATTTCTTCTTAGCCTCATCACTTTGCCAGAAGAAACGAGATCGATAAAAGTCTAGTCTTTTCCGTACCCCTACTGGGACTTCAAAGAAAGATAAGAGAAACATTGGCAGGCTTGTCAACACCGAGTTTATCAACACCAGCCTTCCTCCATAAGACATAAGCTTGCCCTTCCAGCAACCTTATCTTTTTTCGAATCGATCTTCAATACATTTCCATTCCTTATTTGTCAAACGTCGATGATGAATGGGAATCCCTAGGTAACTAAACGGTAGTGATCCCATTTCACATCCAAATAGTTGCCTATAAGCATCTTGTTCCTCCTTTGCTTTCCCAAAGCAGAACAATTCGCTTTTGTTAAAATTAACTTTTAGCCCAGACAATTGTTCAAATAGGCACATAACAAGTTTCATATTCCTAGCTTTTGCCATATCGTGTTCCATGAATATGATCGTGTCATCCGTAGTATGGACACTCCCCCCTCTACAAGGTGTGGGACAAGTCCTCCTACTTGGCCTTTTTCTTTAGCCCGACCAATCAGTACTGCCAGCATATCTGCTACTATGTTGAACAGCACCGGAGACATAGAGTCAGCCTATCTCAATCCTTTGTGTGTTTGGAAGAAATGACCCATGTCATCATTTACTTTAATCCCCACACTACCTTTCTGAATGAGAGCATCCACCTGATCCCTCCAAGATTCATTGAACCCCTTCATTCGTAAGGCCTGCTGGAGAAATGGCCATTTGACTTTATCACATGCCTTCTCGAAATCCACTTTAAAGATTACCCCATCAAGTTTCTTTGTGTGGATTTCATGCAGCGTTTCATGCAAGACAACGACCCCTTCTAAGATGTGTCTCCCAGGCATGAACGCTGTCTGGGTCGGTTGGACTACCGAATGAGCTATCAGCGCCAGTCTATTCATGCCAACCTTTGTAAAAATTTTGAAACTGACATTGAGCAAACAAATCGGTCTGAACTGCTCAATGCGAATAGCCTCCACCTTCTTTGGCAACAACGTAATTGTTCCAAAGTTAAGATGAAATAACTGTAACTGACCGTTAAATAAGTCATGGAACATTGGCAAAAGATCACCCTTTATGATATGCCAACATTTTTGGTAAAATTCCGCGGGAAATCCATCCGGGCCCGGTGCCTTGTTGTGTTTCATTTGTGCTATTGCGTCGAACACCTCTTTCTCAATAAAGGGAGCTGACAAAACCTCATTCTCATCTGAACTGCGCTATGGTATGTCATGCGTCGTGCTCTCGTCCAAAGAAACAAAATTCTCTTCGGGGGCACCAAATAGTTTGTTATAATACTCGGATATATACAATTTTAGGTTCTCCTGTCCTACAATTGTACCCTCATCTTGCTCAAGTTGCATTATTTTCTTCTTTCGATGTTTGCCATGTGCAATCATATGAAAGAATTGTGTGTTATCATCCCCATAGACCACCTTCGACACCTTAGCTCGAAGTGCCCATTTCAACTCCTCCTCTCTCAGAAGAGTTTCCAACTTTTTATCAGCCTCAACTTTAGTATTCCGATCTAACATATTGGGAAGAGTAGACTCAGCTTTCACATCTAACTCATTGATGAGCCGAATAAGCCTCTCTTTTTCCACTTTGTAAATAACACTTTGATTCTTGGCCCATCCTCTCAAGAACTGGCGCAAGTGTCGGATTTTCTTTTGCCACCTTTCCATGTTGGAAGCCCCACCGGATTCCCTGGCCCATTCGGTAGCAATGAGGTCCATGAATCCTTCCTTCTCGAACCATCCTAGTTCGAAAGAAAAGATATTTCTATTGCTCACATGATTCGCTTCCCCCGTGTCGACCATGAGGGGTGTGTGGTCTGAGATGGCTCTTTGCAAGGCATCAACTGAAACCAGCGGGTACTTCTGTTCCCATTCTACGCTAGTCAGAACCCGGTCCAACTTCTCATATGTTGGCACCCATAATGAGTTTGCCCATGTGAATTGTCTACCAGTGAGGTTAATCTCCCTCAAATCGAGACTCTCGATAACCATATTGAACATACGTGACCATCTTCCATCGAAGTTGTCATTATTTTTTTCCTCTTGTCTTCTAATGATATTAAAGTCTCCCCCAACCATAATGGGAAGCCTTTCATCTCCACATATTCTCACTAAATTGGCGAGAAACTCATATTTAAGCTCCGACTGTGCCGCCCCATATACGGCCACCAGAGCCCACTTGAAGCCATCATCTTTTGACCTGACCCGAAATTTGACAGCAAACTCACCATATATCACACTCAACACCTCTAATGTATCACACTTAACCCCAAGTAAGATCCCTCCAGATCTACCCCTTGGTGGTAAGCAGTGCCAATCAAAATCAACTCCTCCTGAAATGGTGTTGAGAAATTGTGGTGTGAAATTATCTCTACCTGTCTCCTGTAGAGCCATGAAGTCGAGCTTATGCTCTATAGATGCGTCTCTAAGAAATCTCCTTTTAGCCAAGTCTGCTAGACCTCTGCTACTGCAAAAGATTTCTTTCATATTTCATCGTGGAATTTTTTCTTTTGCTTTACTCTCGCGCTCCTCCGTATCGCTGATACAAGATAAATCTTCATTTTCCAAGGTCTCTTAGGTTTATCCTGTATCATTTCTGTGTTGTTCTGTGGGGGAAACTGCATGAGGGCGACTCTCGGGCATCGAAGAGGCCATATACCCCTCTGATCCCTCGTCTCCCTCATCCTCCTCAGCACCCTCTATATGTAATAAATCATCACAAACACTCTGCAAAGCTGTGCCTCCTAGGTTAGTAATATCCGCCTCATTCATCGGTTTTACCGCTGCTAAATTTTTAATAATCTCTATGGCTCTGTCCGCTTCTAAGTCAAGCATGTCATTAATTGATTTAGCTATTTGTTTGCCACTACCACCAAGAGAAATCCCTAGGTCGCTAGCATTTTGTACTATATCAGTTTCAGAATAATGGAGGATGGAACTCAACTGTTGATATCTACCTTTGATACTTATGCATCATGCCTAATTAACCTATGCTTCAAGCCGTTTTGTGCTAGCTTCTTGGCAGATAGGTGCTGGGAAGGCATGTATATATGTAGGAGGCTGGTGCAAACACTCGGAAGCATGGAGACACATGGATCTACCTCGCAATAAACATGACCACACACCAGAAGAAGGGAAGTGGGTCTCTAGTCTTTAGGTAACATACAATATCGAAGCATTATACTATTGGCTACTTGAAGAAAATATGTCTTATGAAAGGACGGAGCAAGGAAACAAATTTATGTCAGGATAAAACCAAATTAGTTTCCCGATGGATTCACTTTTCTACTGGATGGAAGCAAAGTTTGTCTTGTGTTGGAAACATAACAAAATATATTTTACCCAAATTTTCCTACGTGGAAAAAAAAACTTGGATGTAAAATTCAAATAGATTGACGTAAAGTTCTTAGGCCCAATTTTTATAGGTCCAAGCAAATTTCAACTGCAATAGAAGCAAACTGTGTCGTTCATGGAAGCAAACTTTTATTCTGTTGGAAACAAAACTAAAAAGGTACACTGGACATTGATTTCATTACATCAAAGCGATAAAAGCAAATATTATTAAAATCCAAAAAAATCATTGTATATAGTTTTTAAGTGATATTCTGACTTAGTTGAGCGATGGAAGCAGAAGCACCAGAAGTTAACCGCTAGACGTGTATTTCGGTGCAGTTACATCAATCACGTAAGAAAAGCTCGATATTAGCTTATCAATCCGCTCTTACAGATCCAACGCACATTAGCTACAAGTCCTACGGCCATCCAGTGGTCGGATGGAACGCTACTCTTTTGCGAAGTGGTTCCCTTTGTTGTTTGTAAATGATGGTGTAGAGGAATTGATTCACTGAACATTAGTGATGCGGTTATTCCAAAAATGGAAAATTGTAGTGATCAATACAAGCAAGTTTGGTGGGAATGCGTTAAAGGTGTCCATTGACACAAGTAAGAGCAACTGTTCGTCAGTTAAAATCAGTGTGAGATTCTCTATTCCGAAAGTGATCGACGAGAAATGGCAGCTTGTGTCTACATAAGTATTGGAGCTTAGGGTTTGGTACGTCTTGAAGTGGTGATTGTAACCAGACGAATCATCAAAATTAGCCAAATATATGAATTTCTTGGTGTGACAGGTGTGTACGTTGAGGATATTTTATGCCATTGAAATGGAAGGAGTGGGATGTTTATTGTGGAGGGCTGGTTGACGGTTGGCGTGCAGCGTCCTGCGATTGGTTCGATGGCCCGGGATACCATATAAAATGGACCAAGTCGTGTGCATGCGTATGCACCGGATGCAATGCAATGCTGAATGCTGCTATAATTGCCTGAGCAATGTGGGTCATATGAAATGATATAAGCATACTATACTAAGCAACTGAGACTAAGGACTATACACATTGAATACAAGGCACAGCCCGAATCTTACAGAAAAGGGACACCCCTGATAACGTGTGCATGTGTGCTTGAAATAAGCTTGGCACTTCCATTTTCTATCTCTTACCTCTCTCACAAACGAGAAGAATACTTCTCCCTCGTTGCTTCTCTCTTTATCTCTATCTCTATCTCTCTCTCTCTCTCTTAAACAGGAGGTATATCTCTCCCACATGAGTGAAGAAACAGGAGGTAGATAGGCGTGGTTGATGTCACATGGCTAAAGTGACAGGACGATCAAAAAGTACAAAACCTACAATGTTCCCATGTGCAGAAAGATTGTTGCACAGGTGGGATCAACATGTTGTAAATCTTCTGCCACAAGTCATGTGCAGTGCACGTGATGCTCCGAGTTGCATGTATCATGAGGCAAATGGACTGTCCGAGTTGCGCGTACCGTGTAGCTCACCCTAGGAAATAACCTTATGTTACATTACTACCATCAAGAGCAACAGATTTTGAAAGAGAATGTGTAGGTCCTCATTAAATGATAGCGATGTTGGCCTACCTTTTACCGCTCCAGTTCTATATACGGCTTTACAAAGAAACAAATGTTTAACCTTAATCCCTTCCACAAAAAATTCAGTCATAATCTAAGACGCTACAGGGACCTCATGGCATTCGCCGTAGGGAGGGCGTTCTAGCACCAGAAGACCAGAATGCCGCAGTAGCATGGGTACATGCACCACGGCACGCCTGGCTTGGGCAAGTCCTCGCTGATCGCCGCTACGGTGAACTACCTCCGATACGATGTGTTTGACCTCGAGCTGACCAGCGTCACCACTAGCTCCATGAGACGGCACAAGAGGAGTCGCCGGCTCCACACTATGGGCCGTAGAGGGACCAGAGCACTCTGTGGGCAGCAAGGAACACAACAAGATTAAAAAAAATGACCCAGATTTTTTCTCTTATTTTAACTGACATGTGGGTCCCACATGTCATAATGAGAAACATGCTAGTCAATCCAATAGGGTTGACTATCATGCCACATCAGCCCTGATGTGTGGGCCATCCCAGTCATAATAGGGATTAATTTCAGACCAATCAGTCATTAGCAGAATGTGCTATTTTTTAGCAAAAAATCCGAATAAAGTTGTAGTTCTGTCCAAAAAACTTAAAGTGGTCGTCCAGTGGAGCACGAACCTGTAAAGTTGTAATTTTTTGTTAAATGACGGATGATTACAGTAACAATTAAAGGCAAAAGTCACCTAATTTTAGAGTTTGGAGATCTAGACTATGAAGGACGATAACTGAATGGCCAAAATATTTACTAATGTTTGGCATGATGCAAATGAGAATTCGTCCTATGTTGGTAAATAAAACCAATAGTTCACCAACATTCATTTGTCTGAATTATGACGTGTCCTATATATACCACTACCTTTGGTGACTAGACAGGGTGTTCCATTGCACTTCACATTTACATGCCTGCAACCTAGCTTGTTCTCCCAAGTAGGTGGAATGCAACTACAAATATGAAGAGGGGGTGAGAGATGAACAAAAGGGTTACATGAAACCGTGGGAACGGGAGACAACGGGAAGACTGGAAGATGTTATGATATTAAAAATATAGAGCATAACATTAACCACTGGAGCTCACGTTTACAAGTTCTTCCAACTTAGCATCCACTTGGGGTATGAGCTCCTCACTGATCATGTCATATAGAAAAAAGAGATGCTGCATGTATTGGAGTTTCTCCCTATGGTGACTTTTGTTTGAATGCTCTGATAGTGGCTATATCCTCATTTGATGGGAGCCCAGCTACTGTCGGGATGTATCCAGGCCCAAATAAACAACGATCGAGACTGCAAATGGACAGGTCAATCGCCTCATCAGTAGGAACAATCCCACGCATACGCCAATAAGGCCCTGTATATCAACATGAGTATTAGCGGAACATGACTATAGCAACATGATTATTAGCGGAACATGACTATTAGCGGAACAAAAACTCAAGCTTACTTTGGTTATCTCCCTCCCCAACATTTAGTGGTCCACTGTCCATGATAAGCAAGTCATTGTGGGTTTTGTCAATTGATTGATCCATGAGGGCCAGCAAGCCCTTTAGCCAAAATAGAGTGCGGAACCAAAATTCCATATTTGCACGAACTGAGCACAATGCAGTCCAGTTGTGCAACATAGATATCAAATCAAGCACACGCGATCTACGTAGAGGTGGGGGGCGCACGCGACCGCCGCGTCCGCACGGATCCGCGGCGGGTGAGGCTCCGGCAGCCAAAGCGGATCCTCTTTGAAGGGGCAGCAGGTTTTGGGCGCTCTCCGGATCCCACTCTGATGACTCCGACTACGCAGATGGCCGGGATTCCGTCGGAGAGAAGGCGGGGGAGTACTCTCCGACTCCTTCCGACTACGTCCGTGAATCCCTACGAGTGGGGTATTCTGAAGAACAAATCGCGGCGTGTATCGAATGTATTGTTCCAGCGACAGATATTGCATGGGCAGGGTTAGACGGTGCTGACAAGGTCGAGGTATTCCGGCGGGTAGTACACTGGAGAACGGCGCCGTCCGTGGTAAGACCATGGAAAGGTACCCTTCCTAAGGTACATCTTCCTGCTCTCACACTTGCGGATTTCATTAAGACATGGAAAACTGCGCCGGGTCACCGGAAGAAAGGCCGATCGGTGGAGGTGAAGCCGCCGCCGCAGACGCCGGCGGCCGATCCAAAGATGGGGATCGGAGCGGTCAGAGAAAAGCATTTGAATTCACCATTGGGCTTGGATGGGCCGGGGTTGCACAAGGTTGGGCTGGTGTCGACTAGGTATACAGCCCACGCGCACGCAGCAGAGGTTGGGCCTGACATAGGCATCGATGGCTATCGGCAGGAGGCTGACAAGAGCGCTCCGGTCAACGAGACGGCTCGTGTGATCGAGCGTGACCCCGAAATTAGGGTTCGGCAGTGGAGTTCCCCTGGCTTCCCATCACGCGAGGGATGGGCGGCGAGAATCCCGCCAGCGCCGGAACTCCTGCCTGCGATGGTCATGGCAGGCCAGAGCGACGGGGATCAGCAACAACCTAACCCGCAAGGGCTCCCGGCCGCGGCATGAGGCGCTGATGGCGCTAGCCATGGGAAAGCTGGAGGTGGCCGCGGTGATGTCCAAGTCCGTGGTGGCGCGGTGAGGGCTCAACCGGCGGACGCGGCGGCTTCAGGGCTGGTTGCGGTGGAGGTGATGGTGGTTACCGAGGCAAGCGCCCACACTGGGACCATTGGGGCAATGACAGAGGAGGGCCTGGCCGCGGGCAATGGTTCGATGGAGGTGGTCGTGGTTTTGGTGCAAATCAATGGCACCGGAACTTTCACCCTCCGGCTATCTGCATTAAGACTCTCCACAAAACTAGCATCAACGTTGATCTTCACATAATTAACTGAGAGGGAGTCCAACTCCATTTCTTTCTAGCCTGGAGAGGGAACTGAGAAAGGGAGAGACATAATACTTTCATTGAGTTTGATGTTGTTGACGTGTATTTGCATGCAATATTCAAAATCCACAATGCTTTCATTGAGTGTGAACAAAGATCGATATACTCCCTCCGTTCCAAATTACTTGTCAGAGAAATGGATAAAAATGGATGTATCTAGAGGTAAAATACGACTAGATACATACATTTATGCGGCATGTAATTTCCGACGGAGGGTGTATAAGTTTGGAATTGGATAATGCTTGTGCTGGTAACTACTGGTGGTAAGCACCATGTTTGGAAAAGAGATTTTAAATTTATGAATATAATATGGATTATTTGTTCATATTAATATTAGCTTGAAATTTTTATCGTTAATACGTGGATTTGCACGTACAGGTTTACTAGTATATTACCCAGTGTTTGATATCAGTAGTAGTAATAAACAGAGAGTTTGCACAGTGCCGACCCAACAAAGATCAATGATGGCAGTCTGGTTCTACAATTTCACGATTATAAGAGATTCTATTCTCCCCGCTGTCTCATTTCCCTGCGGATTCCTTTATCTTTTATCTTCAACTCTCATTCTCTGCTCGTCTTTGTACATGAGTTTCACATACTTCATACTAGGCCAGCGACTGCTGCAAACATGTCAAAGTGAGGTGAGTCAGTGGAATTTCCTATGCAGTCAAGTGAATATTGTGAAATATATAAAGTGCAAATCATTATTCTTAGAATTGAAGGTTGTTAGAGCATTGACTTGTCTGGGAACTAACATTTTTTTTGAACAATCACCGGGAGGGAGAGTTTCCCCACCTGTATATATTACTCAAAGGCCCAGAGGGCAAGTTACATCAAGGGTTACATCGAGAGGAGAGGTACAGGCGCCAAGACATGGCAGCCTCCCTACTTACGGGGTCCTTAAATCTAAAGGACCAAAGTGTAAAATCAGAGATAATGTTGCGAAGAGTATCAAAGGGTGAGTGTAGCTCGTTACGACAGACACGAGCATTCCGAGAGTCCCATAGCTTCCGGAGAATGGAGAGGGCGACCGTGGGCCAAATGTTGATGTCGAGGCCGACAGGCATAGTAGTCTCCCAAACTAGGTCGATGGAGTGAGGGGGCTGCAGCCCCAAGAGGGACCAGACCTGGGACGCGCAGGTACAATGGATAGCCAGGTGTGTCGCGTCCTCATGATTTAGGTCACATTGAGGACAAGTCGAAACAGCGGAGATGGACTTGCGATGTATGTTCACCATCGTGCTCAGCATGTCACGACAGAGAAGCCAACCGAAGATCTTGAACTTGATAGGTGCCATGGATCTCCAGATATACTCGGCGTTGAAATCGATCTCGTGGTCGGAGGAGAGCAGCGAGTAGGCGCACCTCGAGGAGAACGAGGAGCCGTGAGTGAGGAACCCGTCGTCCGGCGCATCACTGGTGGTAACATCCTGCAACAAAGACAAAACCGACGCAAGCTCTACATATGCTAAATTAGTTAGGCGGTTCCGCAGAGTAGCGAGTAAACCATTTTGCATGACTTGAGAAACCAGTACCGAGGGTGAGGTGGCTTGGGAGAAAATGTGAGGGTAGGTGTCTGCGAGCAGGGTCGGAAGCAACCAGCGTCGAGCCAGAAGAAGGTGGAGGTGCCATTGTTGGTAAGGACGAAGGAGATTGTGCGAAGGGGTCGAATTTGTGCGTTAACGATTTTCCAAAGGTAGGAGGGGTTGTGTGGTTTAACTTTGAAGTCAAGAGAGTAGTGTTGGAAGAACCAATTGACCCAAGGTAAGTGTCGTTTCTGGAGAAGCTTAAAAGCAAATTTCATGAGGAGGCAATAGTTTTGGAGAATAAGGTTTTTGATGCCCAGTCCTCCCGCAGTTTTGGGTGTGCACACGTTTTTCCAAGCGATAAGGCATTTAGCTCCGGAGCAGGATTCTTCGGCAGCCCAGAAGAAGGATCTTCGGATTGGATCTAACCTTTTGATTACTTCTTGGGGAACGTAAAAACGGACATGAAGTGACTAGCCAGGGCATCGAGAGTAGAGGAAGGAAGAAGGAGGGGAACTAACATTTAGGAAACTAGTTTTCAACCTTTTAGTTCTACAGAAGATAAATGATGGTAGTTCAGCTCAAGATTTTTGCAATAATTAAATCTTCGGATTTTCCCACAGTCTTCCAGTCCTGCAGTTCCATGCACCCCTTTTGCTCATCTTGGATCCACTCCTGCAGTTATTAAATCAATGATTTTTTTTCCCATGTCTGCCGTTCCCACGGTTTCATGTATTCAGCAATGACTAGAAAGAGGAATCAATTTAGGGCGCACTCTTGGCTCTTGCCGACAATGACCTGCTTCCTATTCAGCGGTGAAAGGATGCCATGCATTACCCATGCTCCTGAAGCCTCCAGTTCCCAAAGGTTTCTTTAACTCTTCAGTTCTTCTCTCGCATATTCTCACCATTGTTTATGTGATTTCCCCTTCACGATATACTATGCTAAAAGGTACCAACAAGTTTAAACAAAGTGAATGATGTGGTGTGATATCTATGTTGGTGAAGTTGGAAACGCATATATAAGAGGGAAGGTATTATTAAGATAAGTGAAAGTTGGTGGAGCATCTACTTCGTGTGGTTAATTCCCGCAAGTTACCATAGTTATGTCTTTAATAAATATGAGTTGGATGCTCGAGGTAACTTATAAGAGTTAGGTAGGCAGAGAAGTTTCTGTTTCACTCCGAGGGAGGTAATACTTAAAACTGGGACACTGTAGGAGATATGCCCTAGAGGCAATAATAAATGTTATTGATTATCTCCCTGTTCATAATTAGGTTTATGTTCCATGCTATAACTGCTATGGTTCTCGAGTCTACAATAACCACGAGGCTCGGAGGAAGACTCATATGCACGTGTGGGATAATAAACGGTAAAATGTATTCCTAGTCAAGCCTCTATGACTGGCTCAAGTATTGCATGATGATCCTGTTTTCCTGATCATGGGCATGGCTATGCCGGCAATTTTGAGGGCACAATTGTTGGTAGAACACTTGTGTTGAATCGACCCGATTGATGTTATGCTATGAGATACATTTGTCATAAGTTTATGGTTAATAACACAGAGAAGTTAATGTTTGCATAATTCCTTAGACCATGAGAGTGTCGATTTTCTTCATGCTTGCTTCATGAACTTTGGGGTTTGTTAAACGTCATCCGTAAATGGGTGGCTATTACGGCGGCTTACGGGTTCATGGAAAAGTATGTCAAGGGACTTGATAGCTCAAGATTGGGATTTGCTCCTCCGACGATGGAGAGATATCTCTGGGCCCTCTCGGTGTTACGGTATCCATCATCGTCTGGCCAGACACAGGGTGATTTGATCACAGGGATGCCGGAACACGGGAACGAGAAAAGAGAACAATACCGACAACGAGGTAACTGGCATTGTGGACAAGTGTTGATCCACGAGGATGCCGATGTTTCTCACCTCGGGTAATTGTAACATATCGCAAAGCAACAGGAATAGCTCACGGCAACTGGAGGTTCACTCGAATATTTATTCGTGTGGGTATAGGGATCGATATGGGTGTCCACGGCTCCGATGTTGATCATTGATCGGAAGGGGTTCCGTGTCATGTCTATGCTTCACCGAACCTATAGGGTCACACGCTTAAGGGTCATCTATCTGCTGAATACTAGACATGGAGTCTGAGAGAAAATCACCGAAAAAGTTTCGGACGCCGGAAAAGTTTCGGACAGCGGAAAAGTTCCGCAGAGAGATCACCGGATGAGTTCCGGTGAAACTGAAAAGTTGTTTCAGAGGATACCATAAAGTCAAATTGGTTTTGGCACATGCCTGATAATCCTTGGAGGGTGCCAGAATCATTCTGGAAACTTTCTGGAATTTTCCGGGATGAAAACCGGAAATGTTCCGGAGCTGCCGAAACCGCTTCAGATGCTTTTCGCAGATGAAATCACTAAACCGGAATTGTTCCGGCTCGCGTTGAAAATTATTTTGGTGGGTACTAGAATTGTTCTAAGCCCACATGAATATTTTCAGTTCGATCAGACGCTGAAAAATGTCGTCGTGAATAGTGAAAGTGCTTTTTGGGATATTTTTGGAAAGCCACCTTTTGGGGCTTTGCTCCAAAAGATCTTGGGGATGACATGGATGGATAGGGGCCAATTTTGGGGCCCCACATGAGGGTGTGGCCGGCCACATGGTGGACTCCTTCATGGAGTCCCCCTTGTTCCTTGGTTTCACCTTTTAGGTCCTTGGGAAGGACTCCTTTCCATGTGGGTTTTGGGTCTTCTTGTAAAACCACCCTACCCCTTGGGTTTCCTATAAATAGGAGGTGTGTGGGCTGCCATAAGACACACTCTTGCTCTCATACACATAGCCATGCATGATCTGGCATTCTTCTCTCCCTCCCAGCGAAATAGTTTCGTAGAGCCGAAAGGTTGTCTGGGTTCCGGCAGGAACTAGTTCTGGACGGCGAAGCCCTGCCGGATAGATGACACCGTATGTGTGCAACTCTGTAGAGAGATCGTAGTTTAGGTCTTAGTTCGAGAGTGCCTCCCGAAGGGCTGTCCGTGTGACCGTCCGAGTTTTGGAGGTCCTCCCGAAGGGCTGTCCGAGTGACAGTCCGAGTTTCGGAGGTCCTCCCGAAGGGCTGTCCGCGACACCGTCCGGGGGACTGTGTGACCGCCTCCCGGAGGGTTGTCCGCGGGGCAGATGAGGGTATACATCCTCGCGGTTGGGAGGTTGTAAAATCCTAGCTGCGGGGATCTGCACCGTCGTTCGTCATCGACTCTACTTCCGCTGCGCTACGAGTCGGTAACGAAAGTGATCAAACCTTGTATGCAGTCTCCATAGTGGTCCTGGGCTGGTGCGTAGGTCGGAAATTTTTTGTTTTCTACTGCGTTCCCCTTCAGTGGCATCAAGAGCCGTGCTATGCGTAGATGCAGGTTGCGATCTAGAATACATAGAGATGTATGGGTGTTGCACAATATAATTAGGTAGTAGATGAGATCTATTGCTGAAAATTATTTGTGCGGGTAGCAGATGAAGTCTGTTACCCGATGTTCTTGTTGCTTCCCTCGAATTTGCATATTTCTGATCTTGATAACAGTATGGTGGAGTTTCAATGTTCTGGCAATCCGCGGTCCTGATTGATCAACGAAGTGCTAACAGTTTAGTATGGGGCTCGAGATTTTATTATCTCGTGTTTCATACACCCTGGAATGTTAATCTAGCGACTTGGATTATCATGCTTGATGATGGACGTTGGTAGCTTCGGTTTGTTTCGAAACCTTAGAAGCCACGTAAAATAAAATTTTGCATGAACCGATTAGAGGCGTCTAACTTGGTTTTGCAGGATGGTTTGCATGTGCATGTGATGTGGTATAGCAGTGTTCATAATAATTTGATTATGTATGAGATGACTATATGATGTAAATTGATTAACATGACCTGCGTGTCATGATTCGGCATGATGGCTGGAGCCATATGATTGCACTTTAATGACCTGCGTGTCAACCTTATGTAATGCACTTATTTTATTAGCTATAGAGATAGCAATATTATCTGGTGCACCGACAAGGTGGTGGCAATCTTCGCGAAGGTGAATACCGACGTGAATGCCGAAGACGAAGAAATACAAGACTTCTCCGTCGGAAGGGCTATACCATATCATGCTATTATGAATTGCCTGAGATGTTTATCCCTTATGATGCACCCTTCTTGATTGCACGGTAGTCGCTTTTATTAGGGTGATCTCTCACAAAAATATCAAGTAGTTAGTGTTCTCCCAAGTGTAGCACCATCACGGCACCTATCTTTTCGGGGTGCACCGTGTCACACGGGTACGAACGATTAGGGATGTGTGAGGCGGGTGAGTTGAGACCTCGCAGCGAGATCACTTGGTTGTCTTGACGTTCAGGCATGACCGTCATGAGCTCGGAACACACGCATCGAAAGATGAACAAGAGTCGCATGGAAGATGTGATTGGCAAGTTTGCCTACCGGTTGAGATTTTCGTCATCAGTGGTGTTACACCAATGGCGAACAATTGATACGTGGGTCTTGTATCACTCACAATCAATTATGAGAGATATTGATTTGAGTGGGAGCGCACTGTTGAATTAACTTGTTTAATTCTCAGTGCAATTAATTTTGAACACTGTCTAAGTGTGATTTGCATAATAGTTGTAGAAGAATGGCTCGCGTTTCCACCTTTCCTATTAAAATTGAATAGCTGTTTAATATCTGGTTAAAACTTTACGGTTGGTAAACGTAATGTGAGGATTGTCCTCTAGAGTGCCGAGAAGGACTTTGTCCTATCGCATATTTTCGGTATTCTCCCGCTAATGCTATGGATCATGTGACTCACGTCCTTCGATCCAAAAGCTAAAATTCCGTTACGGTCGAGTGAAATATGTTTGCTTCCATGAGACCCGAACTTCATAAGTTTTGGGATAGTTATGTGATATTCATGGAACTGAAAATTAATTTTCAGATACAAACAAAGGCTGAAAGATATGAGATATCTAAAGCCATGTTTGTTTGCAAACTATTAGTAAAAGTGTTTACTGGGCATTTGACTGATAAGAGAGGGATCCAGAAGAACGCCTGTCATATGATGATGGTGAATAAAACAACAACTTAAAGAGAAAGGAAGTATCCGAAGGGTGTTAGTGAAACTTTCACGCCTAGGAAATCCGGGGCTAACGCCACTCTTAAGTTGGGTGCTTCTTCTGAGAGTAGGAGAAATACTAAAAGTTAAACTGTTAGAAGTATAATGGCAAAAGGATAGAAGACTGGAATATCCAGCTCATGTATGAATGTCATACAGGTTTTTTGATGTATAGAAGGCTGGTCAAAGATATAGTTCTTGGGAATTATGGTTAAACATGTTAATCACTAATTCTTGGGTATTGTGAGTTAATCACAAAGATACCCGCTCGATTGCATTCTGTTGCAACTCGATGTAAGAACTACTATGGCCTGAGAGACTAGCCAGGAATGAGGTTTAGATACACGCAGGGAACATAGTAAATGTTACTATGCCTTCCATCGGTGTATTCCCTATGTATTTACTTTCATAATTCATTTTAGAGTTTCACACTCTAGCCCTTTGCATAAGGTATCTTGCAAGAAGGTTGTTCATAAGAGAACTTTTGATGTTCGGTGTTATAAATAACATAAGGGCCATACTTTCATTATGAATGAGATGTATGTTATGAATATTGATAATAATACATTACCTCTGGGTTTGCTTTCATAATTCATTTAGAGTTTCATACACTCTAGCCCTTTGCATAAGGTATTTTGCAAGAAGGTTATTCATAAGAGAACTTTTGATGTTCGGTGTTATGAATAACATGAAGGGCCATGCTTCCATACAGGATGGGATGCATGCTATGAATATTGATGCAAATATGATACATCCATAACACTGACGCTAAATGTCGCAAGACTAAAAGAATACCACACAAGTGTGGCACTGCATTTGGTCACATTGGAGAAACCCGCGTGGAAAATTCCATTATGATGGATTTTGAAGTCGTTTGATTTTGAATCATCTGACACTTGCAACTTTCCTCTAAAAGGTAAAGTGACTGAAATACCGTTCACAGGCCATAAGGAACGAGTAAAGAACATATTGGTAATCATACATTATGATGTGTGTAGTCCAATAAATGTTGTTGCAAGTAGTGGATTTATCTGTCTTCAGAAATGACTCAAGTAGATATATGGATATTTACTTGTTGAGACGTAAGTCTGGATCTTTTGAATTCATTCAGAAGGTTTTCAAAAATGAAGTAGAAGTTATTGTAACAAGAAAATTATGTTTCTGCAATTTGATTGCAGAAAGGAATATTTGAGTTACAAGTTTAGCGAATGTCTGATGAGTTGTGAAAGGGGTTTCGTAACTTGCACCTCCCGGAACACCGCTGCAAGTGGAAAGTCCGTGAAGATGTAATCGAACCATTTATGACATGGTAAGATCAAAGATGACATAAATAAATTTGCCATTACCCCTTTTATAGAGTGATGCTTTAGAGACTGCGGCTTTTACACTGAAAAGAGCTCCATCAGGTCTGTTGAAATAACGCCATGGTGTGGTACGCCCAACCATGTTATATCTTTTCTTAACATTTGGAATATGGGGCTTGTGTAAAAGGTTACAAACCTATTCCAAATCAGACAAGTGCTACTTTGTAAGGTTATCCCAAGTCATTGGGTATTCCCCCACCACTATACCGAGGCAAAGGGTTTTGCCGCAAAATAGTATGCTTTTAAAGAGAATAGTTCTTTCAAAAAGGTGAGTGGGAGGACAGTGCAACTCGACGAGATAAACAGTATCTTCGTCATCAGATCAAAGGAAAGAAACCTTGGAAGTGATTCCGGAGTTTCCTACTACGACTGATACGGAAGTCTCTACAATAAAATGTATGTACTTCGGTCGAACTTGCAGCTGAACCACGTAGGCAAAGCTCGTGCAAACCTATCAGGTGCGCAAACGAGATATTGTTGTTAGACAACAGTATACCTACAATACACAAGGAAGCGTTGATGGGCCCTGACTCCGGAATTGGCTAAATGCCAATACAATCTGAGATAGTTTCCATATATGTGATTCAAGATTAAAATCTTGATACACCTTTCGGAAGACTTAGAGTCTAACGAATATTTATGGAACTAAAAACTGATACGAAAAAAAATGTTTTATCCATAAAGCTCGACTTGTTGCAATAACAAATTCAAGGAGTTGACTATGATGAGATTGTTTCACCGTAGCGATGCTTAAAGTCGGTTCGGGTTGAACTAGCAATTAATACATATTTCAATCATGAGATATGAAACATGGATGACAAAGGGATTTCCATCTGATGAAAATGAAACCTAGGACTTGTATGTGATACAATCCAAAGTAATTTGTCGATCCAGAGGATGCTAGTAAGTATGCAAACTTCAGAGTTCCAGCGATGGACAGAAGAGAGCAAAGTGGAGTTGGAATCTTCGTTTTTGATGGAATGGTCAAAGGGGTTTGACTTCATCAAATGGGTATCGAAGATGCTTGTGATTCAAGAAAGTAAGTGGGAGCATAATAATATTTCTAAAAACCTTGTGTACTTGACACATTGTTAATTGGAAATAAATTTCTTGACACGAATTAGGACTTCATTTGAAAATAGTTTTTCAATGAAGTGCTTAGGCTAAATAGCCTCAATATTAGGCATGATGATCTATGGAGATAGATTTACCTAATGGGGCTAAGCAATGAATACATATTGACAAGATGCTAAAACCTTTTAGCATTTAAAAACGCCAAGGAGTGATTCTTGCCGAAGTCACATGGAAAGAGTTTTTGCAAGACTCGGTGTCCCAAAACACTGATGAGTAAAATACATGATGGAGATTCCACAACCTCTTGTGTTTGGATTAATCATGTATTCCATGGTATGTAAAAACAAACAGATATGTCCAATACTCCAAAGTTGTTGCGAGTATAGATACCATAGTGATCAAAGTACTGATCATGGGACAACAGTGAAAAATGTCATTAAGTGCTAAGAGTAGTGCTGATGACATGTTTTCTCGCAAGTAGAGATTATGAAGTGCTCGTTGTAAGTGATTACATCGATACAGTCTTCATCAATGCTCCATGCGATTTTCGATTTAAATTGATTGTTTTGTGTGATACACAATATGGTGGCACGGTAGTTGGAAATTGTTCCAAACAAGATACTGTGGCGAATTCTATAACAAAGGCTAAGTATGTTGATGCTTAAGAAGCGACAAAGAAGTTGTTGAATCATATAGTTCATTCATGAACTTAGTATGGTTCCAAGATGACTTTGGTCGATGGGACACTATTGCAGATAGTTGCTCCATAGCTCAGTCTGAGGAATCAGGTTTCGACCAATGATTCACACATATGCAAGGCCAAGTCCAAACAAAATATGAATTTTGTGAAAGCGTGAAAACGCAAGGATATGCAAAGTTACACACAGAGCTGAAGTCGTCAGATCCGTTGGACATCAGGCTATACCACATGCGAAGCATATTTTACACCAGTATGCCATAGGTGTAAAGTGCATTAGCATTGACTAGATTATTGACTCTAGTTCAAGTGGGAGTCTGTAGGAGATATGCCCTAGAGGCAATAATAAATGTTATTGATTATCTCCCTGTTCATAATTAGGTTTATGTTCCATGCTATAACTGCTATGGTTCTCGAGTCTACAATAACCACGAGGCTCGGAGGAAGACTCATATGCACGTGTGGGATAATAAACGGTAAAATGTATTCCTAGTCAAGCCTCTATGACTGGCTCAAGTATTGCATGATGATCCTGTTTTCCTGATCATGGGCATGGCTATGCCGGCAATTTTGAGGGCACAATTGTTGGTAGAACACTTGTGTTGAATCGACCCGATTGATGTTATGCTATGAGATACATTCGTCATAAGTTTATGGTTAATAACACAGAGAAGTTAATGTTTTCATAATTCCTTAGACCATGAGAGTGTCGATTTTCTTCATGTTTGCTTCATGAACTTTGGGGTTTGTTAAACGTCATCCGTAAATGGGTGGCTATTACGGCGGCTTACGGGTTCATGGAAAAGTATGTCAAGGGACTTGATAGCTCAAGATTGGGATTTGCTCCTCCGACGATGGAGAGATATCTCTGGGCCCTCTCGGTGTTACGGTATCCATCATCGTCTGGCCAGACACAGGGTGATTTGATCACAGGGATGCCGGAACACGGGAACGAGAAAAGAGAACAATACCGACAACGAGGTAACTGGCATTGTGGACAAGTGTTGATCCACGAGGATGCCGATGTTTCTCACCTCGGGTAATTGTAACATATCGCGAAGCAACAGGAATAGCTCACGGCAACTGGAGGTTCACTCGAATATTTATTCGTGTGGGTATAGGGATCGATATGGGTGTCCACGGCTCCGATGTTGATCATTGATCGGAAGGGGTTCCGGGTCATGTCTATGCTTCACCGAACCTATAGGGTCACACGCTTAAGGGTCATCTATCTGCTGAATACTAGACAGGGAGTCTGAGAGAAAATCACCGAAAAAGTTTCGGACGCCGGAAAAGTTTCGGACAGCGGAAAAGTTCCGCAGAGAGGTCACCGGATGAGTTCCGGTGAAACTGAAAAGTTGTTTCAGAGGATACCATAAAGTCAAATTGGTTTTGGCACATGCCTGATAATCCTTGGAGGGTGCCAGAATCATTCTGGAAACTTTCTGGAATTTTCCGGGATGAAAACCGGAAATGTTCCGGAGCTGCCGAAACCGCTTCAGATGCTTTTCGCAGATGAACTCACTAAACCGGAATTGTTCCGGCTGGCGTTGAAAATTATTTTGGTGGGTACTAGAATTGTTCTAAGCCCACATGAATATTTTCAGTTCGATCAGACGCTGAAAAATGTCGTCGTGAATAGTGAAAGTGCTTTTTGGGATATTTTTGGAAAGCCACCTTTTGGGGCTTTGCTCCAAAAGATCTTGGGGATGACATGGATGGATAGGGGCCAATTTTGGGGCCCCACATGAGGGTGTGGCCGGCCACATGGTGGACTCCTTCATGGAGTCCCCCTTGTTCCTTGGTTTCACCTTTTAGGTCCTTGGGAAGGACTCCTTTCCATGTGGGTTTTGGGTCTTCTTGTAAAACCACCCTACCCCTTGGGTTTCCTATTAATAGGAGGTGTGTGGGCTGCCATAAGACACACTCTTGCTCTCATACACATAGCCATGCATGATCTGGCATTCTTCTCTCCCTCCCAGCGAAATAGTTTCGTAGAGCCGAAAGGCTGTCTGGGTTCCGGCAGGAACTAGTTCTGGACGGCGAAGCCCTGCCGGATAGATGACACCGTATGTGTGCAACTCTGTAGAGAGATCGTAGTTTCGGTCTTAGTTCGAGAGTGCCTCCCGAAGGGCTGTCCGTGTGACCGTCCGAGTTTTGGAGGTCCTCCCGAAGGGCTGTCCGAGTGACAGTCCGAGTTTCGGAGGTCCTCCCGAAGGGCTGTCCGCGACACCGTCCGGGGGACTGTGTGACCGCCTCCCGGAGGGCTGTCCGCGGGGCAGATGAGGGTATACATCCTCGCGGTTGGGAGGTTGTAAAATCCTAGCTGCGGGGATCTGCACCGCCGTTCGTCATCGACTCTACTTCCGCTGCGCTACGAGTCGGTAACGAAAGTGATCAAACCTTGTATGCAGTCTCCATAGTGGTCCTGGGCTGGTGCGTAGGTCGGAAATTTTTTGTTTTCTACTGCGTTCCCCTTCAGACACATCCAGGTGGACAACATATGTGCTCCATCTATGTCACCATCGTGTTGGTACAAGCACGCGACGAGGATCCGAGGTTGAGGATGAAGCAACTCAAATGGTCGGTTATCTTGGTGAAATGAGTGAAATCAATATTTTACAATCCACATAAGCCCGAGCACTGCCAGCCACGATGGGCGTTGCACGCATCGATGCCGAGCTCCCCTGCCTCCTTGTGTTGTTACAGAGTACTCTCGTCCTGAAGACCCCTGGAAGCCACCAAGATGCTTAGTTCACTTGTTTTCATCACACGACAACACGCACGACCAACCTATAGCTCAGCTGTTGCAAATCACGTTGCTATCCTCGATACCGGCGACCAATTGGAACAACTCCGTCATCAACAGACGTGCCTAGTTCACAGCTACACATAGATGCTTGAAGTGTTTCCAGCCTAGAGCGAACCAGATGCGCCTCGACCGTGATTTGTGGTCGCCGGTGATGAAATCGCCGGGATGAGGTGTTAGATTGATTTCTTCCCCAATGGGCCCAACGGCCCATTGGACCCTTGACCCACGCCCTGATCGGGGCGTCCAGCCCAAGCAAGGCTGGTGGGCCCCTGTCGCGCAGTGCCATATAGAGGAGGTGGGGACCACGGCACAAGGGACGAGGTTCGCCGCCGCCACTGTTCCCCACTCCTAACCCTAGTCCGATCGAGAGGGAGGCGCTGAAGCAATGGGAAGCCCACTAACGCCATGATTACCTCGCCGTAGCCATCTACCATGGCCACCGCGGCGGGATCATCCACTCAAAGTGAAGGTAGGACCACCGATCTAATCTAGCCTAGTGATCCACATAATCTAACAATGGTTTCAAAGCCATCTAGGCTTAGTTTTTTCGGGTAGAAAGAAATCAAAGCAAAAGTTTTTCCCCTCCCTTAGAACCCTAAAAAGACAGGGCAAAGTTCTCACCGGAGAAGGGCCTCGGGCCTCGCCGGCAAAGAGCGCCGCCGCAAGGCCGCGCTAGTTCCTCTCGATCCGGACGGGCATCGGCATGCCGAGCCGTCCGGAAGAAGAACCAACCCCACACGGGGCAAAGGGCACCGCAGTCAAGCCATTCGACAGTGGCGCGCTTACCGCAAGGGAAAACGCGCTACCGGCGAAGAGGATGACCACGGCACCGCCGTAGAGTGCTCTGCCATCGTCGCTAACGAAGGGGAGCAGAGGGGGCAAAGTAGCCCCTCTCTCTCTACCACGGGACGGTGGTGGATGGGTGAAAAGAAAGGAGGGGGAAAGGAAAGGGGAGGGGCTCGCGGCGCGGTGGCAGATCGACGTCGTCGCCGGCGGCCGGCGCAGCCCTAACCCATCGCCACCCGGGCGCCGTCGCGGCGCGGTGGAGCAGAGGAGTGCTCAGCAGCGCCTCTCTCTTTCTCTCTGGACAAAGAAGAAAAGAAGAGGGGAAGGACAAGGGTAGCCGCGGCGCGGCGCGGTGGCTCTCCGCCGCCGGCAGCCCGGCCGGGGCGCTGCCCCTGGTTCGCCGTCGGGTGAGAGAGACGGCAGAGAAAGAGAGAGATCGAGAGAGACATGTAAGAGCGATGCGATTCAAATGGGGGCTAGGGTTCGGGATCGGGGGACTCTCCCCTTTTTTGTCCAACCGAAAACCCCGCTCGGCCGTCCGATCTAAAAGAACGGCCAGGATCAAAGACCTAGCCCCGCCCCAGGCCAAGTGGGCCGAAAGCTGGATCGCACCAGGCCGCTGCCGCGGTAGGCCGTGGGCCGATGAGCTAGGGCGGCTGAACGGCGCTCGAGAAGCAGGCCGTGGGCCGCGCTGTGGGCCGTTTTGGCGGGCCGTTTGTCCAGTTTTTTGGGCAAACTTAAATACAGTTTTTTTTTCTATTCGAAAATTTTTCAAAGAAAATTTTTGTTTAGAAAATAGAAAAGTGACAGAAATGTTTCTGAAAAGTATAAAGTTCATGAATTTTTTATTCATGTTTTCCGCTGCAAATTAAAATAAAAGTGCTCTTTTTTAAAAGTGAATAGAACTAAAGTAAAAGATTAAATTGTTGCTTCTCTAATGCTATTTTGAACCAACCGGTTAAAATTGCTTAGAGAGTAAAAGTGTACAGAATTGTTTCTGAATAGAATATTGTAAAGTCTCCGCTGCAAAGTGAAAGTTTTATCCTCAAATTCAATTGGAACCAACAGGAAAATTTAATTGGCAGAACTGTTCTTAGCAATGTTTTTCCCCTGTGGGTGAAATCAGATTCAGATAGTTTCCGCTATGACAAAAGAAAGATATTTGTTTTAAAGTTAAAATATGGTATTGTTATTTTCTGACCAACGTTGATGATAACAGTACTATAACCCTATGAGTCTTATGTTCAAAGCTTAAATCTCTGATAAATTTTGTATCAAAGTGATCAATTTTCAGGGAACAGATAAAGATCAAGAAATGCTCTTGAACTAAAGAAATGTATATTTCTTGTTCCCACTGCAATAAAGTTGATGATGATTATTATTTCTTAGTAAAGTTGTTTAATAGAAATACTATCATCACATTGCTTATGAGTTATATGCATTATTTCCATTTCCGCCCAACGGTGATATGGAATTAATGTAGAAGGATGATGTTTTATTCTAATTCTGCCCAACGGTGATTTAGAATATAAAAGAAAGTTTTAAAAGATTAATGTGCATATTAATTAACCAGACCAACATGGGGTTATTTTTATGCTCATTATTGTTGATTATTGGCTAATTTTTCTCAGACTAAAAGATTTCCATGCTTTCATTCGTGAAAGCGAATGGCTGGGTACTTGTGACCCGAAAGATGACCAAGAAAGGTCATAACGTGAGGGAGTATCTTCTCTCTAAAGAATGGCTTCAAAAGAAAAGAATTCTTGGATATTAATCCAAGAAAAGAAAAGAGATAGATCATTGAGAGTCTTGGTTGACGAATGTCTTTCATGTACTCTCTATGAAGAAGATTTTTCAGTCAACTTGACTTGAGATGAAACAAGCAACATGCGTGTTTAATTTGACCAATATCGGATCAAGCTGTGTGTGAAAGAGCATTCGGATTTATTTCTGAATTTGATGATTGAATATGCAGTCAAAAGAGCCAATTCTGGCATTTATGTCCCTTACAGGGAATTACCCGCATAGCGGGAAAAGATGATTATGATAAAACCTGCATGGTGGGAAAAGTCTGGGAAAATACCTGCGTAACCCGTATGGTGGCAGAAATTTAGGCAAAGGACTTATCCTGTATGACAGGAGAAAGATATGATGACTCATGTGCTTTTAATGTGTCCCACTCTAGGAGAAAAGTATGGAGTAGCTATTATGCTTTCCTAGTATCGACCGTACACCTTATGTGTAACGATCATTAAGCACTCAATAAATCCAAAGAGAATAAAAGTTACAGACGAACCCAAAGATAAGAATGATATGCAAGTGTGACTTGCAAAAGTACTAATGATAAAGAACTCTATTGAGTTTTTGAAATGGAATGAGGAAAAAGTACTCCCATACCAGTTAACAGATAACTTCATTTCGTATGAAGTAATCAGATAAATGAAGTAGATAATCGAAGTTTCCTCAATTCACAAGAGTTATGAATGGTTTTTCGACATTGTGGCAGAAAAGTTCTTGCCACATTTCGAGGGGGAGAAAGAAATATGAGATAAATTAAGAATGATGAAACTCCCCTATACTTTAGATAATGTGATGCACATTATGCATCTAAAGTGATCCATTAATGAAGAATGTGATCGTCTGGGGGAGTACGACGGTCATAATAATACCCCTAAAGAAAAGAAATAGCTGTATTTCTGGATCTTTTACAGTTCCGAAAGCAGACTAAGGAATACTAAAATGGTGCTTAAAGTGCCATAAAGAAGAAAGTTTTAACAGAATAAACCCAAATAATAAAGTTTAAAGATACGCCATTTTTAGTGAAGATGGAGTAATCTGGGGGAGCATGTTGTATGACCTATACAACACCTGTTGTTAGCTCTATAAAGGAGGAATGAGTAATCATGGATCTTGTGATAAAGATCCCTGTAAAACCTATTGCCTCTTGGAAATGAAAGACTATACAATTAATTTGCCTCTTGGCAATGACAGAGCAACAACAACCCCATATGAAAGAAGTGCCAGTACCTGAGACACAGATGGTCTCAAGGAATGAGAAAATCAGATACTTCTGATTACTATAAAGTCTATGTTAGTGAAATTCAAATGGAGGTTGATCCCACCTCTTTATAGCGCTCAATCGAGCTTTGAGAAGTGTCTGTTTGTCTAAATGATAAGAGACTATGTGAGATGAAATAAAATTGGTGAATCCCGACGATGTTTGGGACTCATAAGTAAATTTCCAATGGAGCCAAAACAGTAGGCTGTAAAGGGTCTACAAAGGTGTAAAGCGCGACTTAAATCGAAAGATTTTGTGCAAAGAGAATGAATAGATTAAAATGAGTGTTAGTGGCACATCATGATCGACATCATAATCTGAGTTACATCAGATGAAAGTAAAGAACACATGGGATACTGCTTCAAGAAGTCTTTTATGGACTAGAGCAAGTCTCTAGACAGTGGCATTTAAAGTTAAAAGAGTCAGATGTTATTTTGGGTTAAAGAAAATGACAGGACAATTGTATTCATGCAAAGTTATAGAATGGGAAATTCATTTCCTAATTCCTGTGCATGTGGATGACGTCCTACTTGCTAGTGGTGATGTCAATCTACTGCAGGAGGAGAAAAGAAGTTCTTGTCCTCAAAGTTCAAACGAATGTTCTCGGTAGAGTGTCTCTCGTTATAAGTATCGAGATTCACCAAGAAAAGAATAAAAGGGGGTATTAGGAATGTCGCATGGACATGCTAAGAAAGGTCTCTAAAGTATGCATGCGAGAAAACCTACGCCTGTTCTTATAGTCAAGGGTAATGGAACTGGAAACTATGGTGTTCCAAAAGTTGATGAGAAAAGATTGAAAACGGATATGGTACCATATGCTTCAGCTGTTAGAAGCTCAATATATTACCCTGACACAGTTCACGTATCCGGGTTGTTTTGGCAATGTCCAGTCCATATATAGATCACTGGAATGGAGTCAAAGATATCGGCCTCATGCTGAAAGAAATAAGTACTCTAAAAAGATTGTGAGTACAAAGACAAGACTTGTGAAATGTATGGCGAAATCCATAATTGTCGCTAACTTTCACACTTGGAGTTTTTTGTGTGGAAAAGCTCCAAAGAATGAAACAATTATCAACAATGTGATGCAAAAACATGTTATAGCTTGATATGAGGCTGAGGGACAGGCAAAATGGTTAAGGAGACCTGTACCTGGAGTTGATAATGGTTGACAACAGCGATAACCATTTTAAGTTTTTCGCTCCTATGACAACGAGTCAAGTGTTGATGCCAAACACACTGACACAGAGTTATGCGTTGTAAAGGAGAAAGTCCGGAATTATGAAGAAATGCTTGAAGCATAAAAGCAATAGACAAGTGTTTGCAGATCTGCTTATTAAAGGCTTACCGCCCAGTGTGTTCGGAGAACACACAGTCGACATGGGTTTTATGGTATAGTCTAAAATTTCCGGACAATAAAAGGGCCCAAGGTTAAAGAATCTGTTTCAAAGCAGAGGAGTGTGTTGTAGGTGTTGATTCTATCGGGGATGGACCGTGATGATGAGACATGCTCTACATGCAAATCTGTGATGGAACGAGTACTTTGAAAAGAGTTGTTTCAAAGTATAAAGTTAAAAGTATATGATGAGATCAAGGGGGAGAATGTTAGATTGATCTCTTCCCCAATGGGCCCAACGGCCCATTGGACCCTTGACCCACGCCCTGATCGGAGGCGTCCAGCCCAAGCAAGGCTGGTGGGCCCATGTCGCGCAGTGCCATATAGAGGAGGTGGGGACCACGGCACAAGGGACGAGGTTCGCCGCCGCCACTGTTCCCCACTCCTAACCCTAGTCCGATCGAGAGGGAGGCGCTGAAGCGATGGGAAGCCCACTGATGCCACGACTACCTCGCCGTAGCCATCTACCATGGCCACCGCGGCGGGATCATCCACTCAAAGTGAAGGTAGGACCACCGATCTAATCTAGCCTAGTGATCCACATAATCTAACATGAGGTACTGCCAAGTGGGACCGATCTGTCGGGTAATTACCCCATGTGAGTATGACTTGTGGGCCATCCTTAATTCATAGTGCTAAATATCTAGCTAAAAACAAAGCAAGTTATCAGATTAATAAATTAATAATGAGGTCCTGACATGTGGGCCCTTCCTAATTAACGTAGCTAAATACACAGCTAAAAGACAAAGCTAATTATCACAGTAATAAAATAATGAGGCACTAACATGTGGGCCCATTTCCTATGTTTACCTAGTCAATGTCGACTATCTTGAGTTAGAATCGGATGTTTTTTTATTCTTTTCGGCTGGGTCCCGCATGCAAGTGAAGACAGTGGGAAAAATGTCCAGCAAACGCCTTGAAAGCTTGTGACTAATGTGTTCAAATATGTTCTACAGTAAAAAAACACCTCATTGAAACTTGATGTGGATTTATGAACTTATCGACATGTATGATTTAATCTGGTTTTGTTGTCGATTTCTATTTATTTTATAAAATTTTCACAATTTCTCCATCAATTTTTTTTTGTCAAATCTTATATCTTATATTTACTAATTGGATGCACCATACGAGTCTCCACGTTAATCCACATCAGCAAGATTAATTTAGCCATCGGATTTTAAATTTAATGGTCAAGATTAATTAACGGATGTTACCTTATTTTGTTTAAAGATGTATCACATATGTGAAGAGGAAAAAACCCACACGTACAAGGAAAAAAGTGATGTGTCAAAGAAATAAAAAAGAAAAAGAAGTCATAAACACCCACGGCACACGTCTAAGGAAACAGATCAATCCTCAAAGCGCTCACACAAAAAAATTACCCTAGACGTACATGGAAAATTTTACTCAACAACCGAAGTAAACGAAAAAAAGAAGTCCTCAACAGCAACGTACACATGTATAGAAAAAACACAAATCCCAGAAGCGCTCACCCAAAAAGCCATCATGCATTATTTTTTTTGTTGGCCGTGCCTTCTCTCTTGATAAGAAACGAAAAAAGGACACGTAGAAAGAAATGCTCAAGCCCCATTAAAAAAGCTCCACATCGCAGGTTCCTAAAAAAAGACACGGACATGTTCCCTTGAAAAATAGAACTTACGTACAAATAAGGAATCCTCAAACATCACATTAAAAAAAAGAGTCTATACATATCTGGAACAAAAATTTAAATATCACTGTATAGAAAGACCAGTCAATATAAAATAAATAAGATGTCAACATACAAAATCTGTATGTAACGGCTCCCAAAAATCACCACTGCTAAGATCATTAATTTAATAAGTGAAATCACCTCAATGCAACCCAACTATGAAAATAGAGGTAAATACACCAATGATGCATGAACTTGTCACGGATGTTCAGTTTAGTGCCTAAAGTTGAAAAATACGTCAAACTGGTTTCAAAACTTGACATGAATGTGCAAATACGGTGCTAATCCCATCTGTATACATATAGTGCGCTGATGTGACACTGTATATAGCTGTCATGGCATGGGGATGGGGCCCACTTATAGAGACGAAATAGGATTACTAGAATAATATATGTCTATGACTAATGGATCCAGCCTGGCAGAAATTAAAATGAAAAATAGCGTCAAAACGGACTCGAATGAGCGAACTCGAAGGTAAAACAAAGTTGTACTATAACCACCACGCCAAGTAGCTATTGTTATCTACTAGTGCTCCTGAAGAGAAGTGCATCCATGAACCCGGGTACATATGAACTCACTTCGAAAAACATATTTCTAAATGCTAAAAAAATGTGAAAAAGTTTGCACGGGTACGTCTGCATGTTTTATGTTCGTGTATACAGTTTCACGGAAAAATAACTTTTTTAGTGGACTGTGCAAAATAGACAAAAAATTGTGTCATGGAACGCTATTTGGAAGCACTGAAATTTGTCTTTCTTGCGGAGACAAAATAAAAAGACATTTTTTACATTAAACTTTGTGTCGCACACACACCTTTACGAATATGTATGCTTGAAATTTTCTTTTTGATTTTTTGACATTGGAAAACATGCTTAAAATGCATATTTGGAAAACTGGGTGCAGATGTCCATGGGTGCAGATCGTCCCCTCTCTGCTCCTGAATCTAAATGTACTGTAAATAGAAACAGATGTGGTTCTTAAAACGGGTGCAGCCTGTGCGGCCCATTTAGCAACTTAGTATTATTTTTTCTCATAAAATTGAAGATATTCTGTAAACTATAATGACAATAGTACAAATAAAGTCAAACTATTCATGTGTTATAGAGGCTCTGCATAAAACTAAAATAACCAACTTTAAAAGAATGTTCATGTACTTTTCAAAATATTGACATACTCCCTCTGTCCCAAAATAGGTGTCGTTGATCTAGTATAAAATTTGTACTAATTTAGTACTAAATCTGCGACACTTATTTTGGGATGGAGGGAGTATTATTTTAGAAACATTCATATAATTGAAATAGTATATATGAATTATAAACATGATTTTATATTTGATAATTATCTTGTTAAAGATAATGATTGTATAATTAAAAGAATTTTGGAATTTAAAATGTTTATTTCAATATTCACTCCTGTGTTATATTTACATTAGATAACAAATATGAATATATAATACGAGTGAAATTTTACACCAATGAATATTCATAATATTTAGTAAAATAGTATTTTATAAATAATAAGTGAATATTGCAGAAATATTTTTAGTAAAATATTTTATTGCAAACATCTATATATTTGATTTGTCTGCACGCAAATATTTGTGTCCCATGAGGTTATTACTTATGTACCACATATATTTATAACCGACAGCGTGGCATGGAGCGTTGTTTATGATATTTGTTTTTGAAATAATATGTGCACGCAGATATTTGTAATTATTAATAAGACATGAATATTCGAATCCAAGTTTTATTATGATTATTATAATTTTCATTTTTGAGCACCAATTATGATTACTATTTACATACCTTTTACTTTTTAAACAAATAACGTGTGCGAAATGGGCCGGAGTGCAGCCATTTAAATACCACAAGCATTTTCATATGCACTACATTAACCGCCGGGAGTTATATTTGGTAACAAAACCAAGCTTGCGTTGTGGCCAGCGCACCCTGCTAGTAAGCTGCAGGTCATGTGTTAGAATTCGGCCAGAACGATTTTCCATTTTAATTCCCCTGGCAAGTGGGCCCACATGTCATGGGGACATATAGTATTGTAATAATCCTGTTTTGTTGTTAGTACTGGGCTCCACATACCACGTCAGCCATATACAATGCCATATCTACACACTTTACGTATACAGATGGAATTAGCACCGTATTTGCACTTTCGTACCAAGTTTTAGAACCGGTTTGACGTATTTTTCATGTTTAGGCACTAAACTGAACATCTGTGACAAGTTCGAACACCAATGGTGCATTTACCGTCAAAAGTATCAGACATAGAAAAATCTTATACGAACATGAACCTGTTAATAAATATAAAGTAAAGGATTGCCATTCCTCTTTGTGCTAGGGGTTGGCACAAACTTTTGAGTATTCCCAGTAGGGATATTTCAAATTCACCTACATTAAATTTTAAATTTATACACATACTTTTCCAATTATTACGAAATAGTTTACTGTTTAATTTAATACTTTGTAGATAAGGATATCATTTTGTTTTCCAAGTTAAGGTGGAAGCACTGCCCAATGCATTAGGAAGAAATGTATAATATGTAACTGAGAAAGTAACATTGTAGTATTGCTTATACATATACACCGTCCATGACAAAGCAATATGACCTTAGATAATGGAATCCAAACCTAATGAAAAACATATGGACCTAAGCTGTAACCGCTTGAATTATCTTTCAGGAACATTTGATACCTGTTCTGATAATTTAGTTTATGCAATAATTTTATTTATTTTTCCTATATACATCACCTTTGAAGAAAAATCTATCCCATGGTGCATATGCGCCTCAAGCTTTTAAAATTTTGCTGAGTAGTGAGTGTGTGTATGCATGTTTGTCCAAACATTTGTTGAGCTGGGTTATATAAGCTACCATGTGGATCGTATTCATAAATATTATTTTCTAGGTCAGTAAGATGTATGTGTATCTGGCCATATAGATCAAATTAATACATACGCCCATCACTTAGTAGGTGGCATAAAATTCACAAAGAGATGTAGTTGCCATAATGTTAGGAAGGATCCATTCAAACCAATAATGGCAGTTTGTGCAACATAAAGGGAAAATGGATACACTCTGTCCAATCATGAAGCCTATAAATACATGTGTGTATTTTTTTTCTTATCATTGTGTGAATAACAAAGTATTTATCAGTGAGTATGATATCCATAAATTATACTCTTGCAATTCAAATGTTGCCACGATTGTGGTTGTAATTACAAACCCGGATAACATCTAGACCGTGCAGACGCACGGGATGATGACTAGTATGCAAAATTGACATTATAAGATTGTAAGCTTGTGACTCTTTAACCTTAATGCATCTCGCTTAAAAAAGTACATTGCCATTAGTGTCTCTGTGCTATAGAATGGCGAATTATTGCCATTAGTATCTCTGTGCTGTGGAATGCCGAATTCCAGCAATAATCCCACGCGTAGGCTTGCATCAGTCCTGAGGATACGTCGATTCCTTTCCATCCAAAGTCGCCAGGAATACTCATCCATTCTTGTTTCCAGTGAGGGCCCCCGTGTCTCGGAACAACTGTTATCCTGGATTGGACCTTTAAAGTATGACAAGAGCACCACAATGCTCTTGATCCCGTGCACATACGCTGAGTATCATGACACACTAGCTTTCATATGACGTGTGCATAGGTGCTGTCCAACACAAATGCTAGCTACTAAAAAGGAGGACTATGATTCCGCTATCCAACTATTATTGGCGTCAATGGTGCAAGATCGATCTTGCCTCTGTTGTTTTGGCTGATGGCATTGCCTCTCTTCCCAATGTATCCTATTCCCGTGGCTCTTAGATTTTGTATGTTTCACCCATCCTCTATGACAATGTGTTTGACACACGTTTGGTGCTAGCGACATGTCGAAATAAGCTAGGACGATAGAGCATGTTGGTTATATATAAAAGAAAATATACTAATAAAATAAAATAGGAAAAACATAAATCATATAAGTGGTTGTAGAGCATTCATGCAGAGGCTAGGGGTGATCCTCCTTTTCCAAAAAAATAAAATATAAGTGGTTGTAGAGCATTCATTATCAATTTTTCTTGCGAGGTGATATTATGATGCTAATCTATCGACTATATACTAAAAGTAATTAACAGGCTAACCAGAAATTAGAGATTTATGCTCGAAAATCTAAAAAAGATTATTAACATATGATCATTGATTTCATTTACATGTAAATGCTCGGACGTTAGGTCCTCATAACCTGGTGGACCTACCAACATTATTAACCATGCGAACCCGATGTCACGTGGTGGCTTTCCTCTCATAGTGCATATATTTTGCAATTCTAACTAGTCTTTCCTCCCGTACAACTCAAACAGCCTTCCCGCGGCTTAAGGACACAAAAACCAGAATTCCCTCTCTACATGCACGTTAGTTACAGTCCTAACTAAAAAGAACTCAAACGTGATTGGATTTTTCCTTCTATGATTATGCCACACATCCCTCTCACACCATTCTCAATGTCCCGATCCCATGAAAGCACTCAATCTACCATCGCTTCTCTTCCATCCTTGTCTTTTCCGCGCATGATTCCCCACCTATGTCCTAACGAAGCCGCCATCCATGCTGCCGGTGCAGTGCCTTGGTAGTCCATCAGTGAGGCCATGGCGTGTAAATGTTGTTGGCGCTGTCCCGTCCGATGACGACTCTTTACGATTAAAATAATTATCGGTCGTGCAAGGTAATAAGTATGATATTGTTTATATTTCTCACTGAGGCTTGCTAGATTTATGTATTTTAATGTTGTGGCATGAACCGGATGGACGATATTTTTCATTGCTATTTTTACTCACAGATTGCCGTACCCAATCCAAAACTGATCTGTTTCCTCATGAGAGTTTGGGGATTTCATAATTTGTCAGTTAGTGTCACATGTTGCATTTCCTTGCTGTAATTCTAGGGTTTGTAAACAGTATTGTTACTTGATTCAGGGATTGAGACCAGTTTAATCATTCATTTTAGTGTGGCCAAGTACGATTTTATTGAGCTGGTTTTCTTTTGCTTCATATTTGTGTCTAGTTTTTTCCCCCTCATGCGCGGTTAATTCCGCTAGGAGTGGAGATTCAAAGGATTGGTTATGTTTGTGTGCGCTGAATCCATAGGTTGATATTTGTGAGACTATCCCTATGATTAATTACTCGGTTGATTATCTGTTGTGAGCATAAAGCTTGTTGTATAATTTAATGTTCCAGACAACATGATCTGAAGACCTACACAGGTAACCACGTAGTTTTAAATTAATTTAACGGTAAAAAGAACAATATTTCAGATGTATGAACCGTGCCCCTCTTTGTTGCATACTTTCTAATTTGTCCATTCATTTTCTAAAGATCGGACTTATTTTGAATTTTTCGGATTTGGTTAATGCAGATTGGTTGTCACATGCGTGAAAAACTCCGTCTAGACATTGAGATTGTACTCGCAATTGTTGAGGCACGATGGACAAAATATTTTCTTTTAACCACTGAATAAACTTGCTAGTCAACTTGTGAAAGGATGGTTAGGAGGACAGTGGTACCCCAGCCCATCAGAATTCTAGTCCTAGACTTGACACGAGTGCTCGTTGTTTCCTGAATTTATTGGGCCCATTTGGCCCATCATCTACGAAGGCATTTGTGGCCGACTTCGTCAATCTCAAAATAATGTGCCGGCTCAATCTTTTGGAGCTTCTAAGATCACCTCTAGCAGACCCCTTAAATCCACGACCCTTAAACCCCGGATAAGGACCGAGAAAACTGCAATTTAAAAGTCGAAATCGGGTTCGCGGGCTCTGTTCCGCCGCAGCCGATTTTGACCCTCAAACCGTACCACACAAAGCAATTGACCATTATTTTTACCAATAAAACACATATTAAAATCTGAATATTGCAATACAACAGTCATCCAAATTACAATAATTATTCAAATATAAGAATTAAACTTATAATTCAGTAAAAAAATTGCTCCAAATACAACAATGATACAAATCACCCATGAATTAAATTTAACGAATTTCAAAATGGCAGATTTTATTACCGACCGTGCCTTTGCCAATGGTGTTGAATGAGATCATCCTGAAGCTGGTGGTGAGTGTTTGATTTTTCAATTTCCCGGTATGTCTGAAGGAATGCTTGTATGCAATCCGGGTCTCTGGACGATGTCTTTTCACACGGCTACCGACATTGTCATAGAAGAACTGCAAGTTCATGTCCGTCTCATATTCGATGTCATGTTTTGAAGAATCACACAACATGTCATGATGCTCTTTCAATATCTTTTCCGACAACCTCTTGTACCTTTCCAAATTCAATTTCCTTCCTAGTTTTGAGTTTCTTGAAGGACTTGACTAATGTTGGCCAAGAAGGGTAAATACCATCAGCAAGATAGTTGCCCTTTGTGTACTGATGCTGAGATTCTTTTGATATGCGGTAAAAAACCGAGAATTGGCCTCGCAAGCTTGTACTATTTTTCCGAAGAGGGATCGACGCATTCGATACCTTCTCCAGAAGAGGTGTGGCAGATACGTAGGTGAGGCCGTGAAGTAGTCTCGCATGACCATCTTGTTTCCGAGATGGCGGTTGCGATGGATGCAAAGACGGACGACGGTCGATCCTTGCCGTCTCTTTCTGTTCCTATCCTCAAGGTCCGTCACGCTGAGGACCGCAACCACCATCTGCCATTGGTTGTTCTCGAGCAGCGTCTCTATGTCCGAGTCGTCAGACGAGGACGAATTCTCAACCAAAATTTTCTCGCAAGGGCTCAAATCCATTTAGAAATCGACACGGAGCTGACATAAATGGAAGTCCTTCGCTAAATCAAACTTGAAGAGGTAGAAAAGGACTCACCGGCGGATCCGGGACGGGCTGTGACTCGGGGCGGGAGGCGATCAATCAGGGGCAGCGGCGACCCGAGGGGCAGCTGGGCGCGGCCGATATGGGGCGGCGGGGACCCGCGGGCAGCTCGGCGTGGCGGATCCGGGGCAGCGGGGACCGGGGGCGGCTGGGCGTGGCAGATCCGAGGCGGCGGCGCGCAGGAATCAAAGGAAGCGGGCGGGCGGCGACGATGACGTGTGGCTGCAGAAGGGGGGACGGAACGCGCGCGATTTGAAATGTCCCTCGCACCAACTGCTTTCGCACTATACAGGAACCGACGGGGTGTGGTGGAAACTTGTGTTTTCGCGGGTCGGGGGGTGGGCAATTTACCGCGCCCCTCAGAAAATTTTAAGGATCGGGTGCGTTTCAGGGGTATGTTCGGTCCGCTTTTTTTGGCCAAAACTGTAAAGTGACGGTTATTTTACAGTTCGGCGCGATATAAAGGGTCTGCTAGAGATGCTCTAAGAGTGGCAGAGTGTGCGTGTACACGTTAATAGTGGTGAATATATGTGCGTATTTAAGAGCATATGCGTCTATATTTTGTTAAAAATACATTAATTAAACTTTGTTTGATTTTATGGTGTGGAGATCAAAAGTGACTCAGGAGCATTCAGCCATTAATGATAAGGAAGTCAGTACTCCAGCAACCACCAATTGTTTCGATATGCCCTTTGTATAAAACAGTATGTTCACCTGACTAGATAGGAAACTCCAACGCCAACAACACTAGCTTGATATGGAAACCTGGGTACAAAGACAGCGAGCTGATGAGAGTGAATAGGAAAGGCATACGAAACCGAGGGAACAGGAGACAGCGGGATGAACGAAAGTCCGACCGGTTGATAGCATCTAGAACAAGAGTTTCATCGTTGATCTGTCGTTGAGCAAAAACGTGAAGATCCTATGCTTTTTTACCAGTGCAGATATAAAAACTAGAAGTTTAGTTCAACGGCCTGGTTCGAGAGACGGAACTGAATTAATTAAGCCATACTAGGCCGCACTACAGCAACTTAACATTCACATTGTTGTGAACCCGCACTGCTGCAAACGTAACTAGTAGTAGCGCGGGTCCAGACCCGCGGTACTATGAACTAGTTTGCTAGAGCGCGCTAGCAGTAGCGCTGGGCTTTCCCCTAGTAGTGCTAAGGCCACATTTTTCATGCTTCTGTCGGAACAGCCCGAGGAGAAAGAAGACTGATGCACATTGCACACACACATGGGAGAAGAACACACAGAGTCTGGTGCACACGCACTTGTGCTTTTCTCTTGTTCTCACCATGCAAATGAGCTGAGTACATGTGTTTAAGTATCCAACCTACACAACACAGACGCACCCACTACCCCACTACGTTGCATGCAAACGCGCCGGCCAAGCCATCTACTTGATCCGATTATTCCTGCAGCTTGAGTCAAGTCCAAGTTTACAACAGACATGAGCTTGCCCACAACGGCACACTTGACGCACGTCTCAACTGCTTGCGTCCACTTCTAGCTCCACGCTGATCTGCCACAGGACTCGGCCGCCTTGACTCCACAGAGCTGTACGTGCATGTAGCTAACCAACACATCCATGCAAACTGCATCTACGTGCATGCTACTGATCAGCTCATGCTAACTCAACTAATTAACCAGGCACTATTAGCTTGCATGTGTACTCGTCTCACACTTCTACGAGCACGCTCACTGCCGCAGCCTCAATCCTTCAATTCAACTACATGCATGAACAAACTAATGCGACGAAATAAACATGATGAACACTTAGACAACAAGGTTAACTCTAACAGTTTCCTCATTCCTTTCTAAGCGCTCTAACCACTTTTTCGCTTGCTTGCTCGCTCCCTCCATCAAAGACTTATCAAAGACTTCATACGGTCAGTGAAAACGTTCAAGATGCACGAACAAATTCTTAAATGGAGTCAAGAACTTGAAAACAAGAAACCCGTAGCGGGCTTAGGGCTCGAACGCCAATCACTTTCAGGATTATCATGAATAAGGAGGTCTGATATTCGTCCACCCTATTCTATAATTACACTGAAGAGGAGTCGAACAATCAGGAACACCCGAGAGCACCCGTGAGCACCCACCAGGAACACATGCGGCCAAGATTATTCCTAACAATCTCCCCTTAATCATGACTTGCCGTCGCCGGAGTTGGTGTAGCTCCCGTCGTCATCGTTACCATGGCCACCGCTACGGCCTCCTGCTCTTCCTCGGCGACACACGCCGAGCTCCTTCACCGCCAGCGACACACGCCGAGCTCCTTCACCGCCGGCGACACACACCTGACGTTTCGGCGACATACGCCATCGATGCCGTCGCGCTCAAACGAGAGCCTTCTTGGACGCCGCTTCATGGCGTCGCACCGCGTCGCTGCGGCCTCCGCCGCCGTGCAACACCTCCATGCCACCACGCCGCACGCAGCGCCTCCGCGGCCACCGCCCTCACCGCGGACTCACCGCACACAGTGCCTCCGCGGCCGCCGCGCTCGCCGCGGACTCACCGCGCGCCGCCTCCGCGTCTGCCATGGCATCCGCAACGTCGCGCACCTCCATAGGCCTACACACGACCCGGAGCTTCGCGTAGCCGCCTACGAACACCACCATCTCCGGCGCCTCCGGCGCGGAGAACCGCTCCCAAGACAACCAAGCTCTGATACCAAATGTTGGGACAAACCCACTGGCGACGAACGCTGAGAAGCCCTCCGACGACGAACGCCGGACAGAGGTAGATGACGATGAACAAAACACGTTTTCGGCGACGAACGCCCCAGCCGACGAGCGGCCTGTATGTTGGCATCTATTCATATCAACTCCCTCAAACACATACATGGAGGTACACACGCACGCACGCAGCACAGCCCCGGAAGAACTCTCACGTCGACCGGGCGCATACCACTGTCCCGACAGAGACTACATCTTTCTTAGGCCCCTCCCCCTCGGCCCGGCACATACCGTCACCGTGGGGCGGCAACAGACCGTCGCACATCGGCCAGTCCATGGGATGGGTCTTTATACCCATGCACACAGACCAGGCACGCACGCACTCGGCCACCGCTAACCGCGTTACTCACACGAGATTACTACATGCACGTATGACCCAGCTTCCCACTAACTGACTCCACGATCTACATCACGCGCAGCTGTGCAACTAACACCTGACATGCAGCTAACAACTCACGCGACGCACGCACCCACCAGGAACACATCCGGCCAAGATTATTCCTAACAGCTTTCTCTATCAATCAAAATGTTGTCATAAAAAGAAACTATGAATCTGCAGCCTCGTAGGTCTTCTCACACTGTCGGTATATTCCTTGGCCTCATGGGAAAAACAAAATGTCTACCAACCTTTACTACAGCTTGAATCGAGAAAAGCTGAGGACCGTGTGGTAGCTATACTCTGGACGGGTGAATACGCACAACATACTGGCCGGAGCATCGCGTCTTCTGTGACTAGCATGCTGTCTCTGTGCTTAAAGTCTACTCCCTCCGTTCCGAAATATAATTCTTTTAAGAGATTTCAATGTGGACTACATACGAAACAAAATGAGTTAAACTATACTCTCAAATATGTCTACATACATCCATATGTAGTCCCTATTGAAATTTCGAAAAAAACTTATATTTAGGAACGGAGGGAGTAATTTATTAGAGCCTCATGCGGTAGCATTATTATGCTATCTTTTTAGGTCTACAAGTTGATATAATAAAAAAATGGATGTGGTTCGCACAAACTCACGAACGAAAAACAAGTTCAGATAGTTAATATTGTGTCCGACTCGTCAGCACACACGGGCGTTCAATCCGAACATAAGAGAAACAGAAACTAAAGAGACAGAAATGATCGGTTTCATCTGCTCTTCTATTTTAATGTCCTAAACCCTAAAGCCACACCTGAATTTTCATATGGTCCCTGTCGATGCTATCTTGCAGCATCATGTAGAAAACAATATATACAAATCTATATCTGTGTTCATCATTACGAAATGCAAAAAGGAATATTACCTAAGTGGGTTCACAAACATGGCATGCCAGGGTGAAGTCAATAATACAGACTTGTGTTAATTCGGCTCTCTTTTCGACTTGATCAGTCCCTACTCTCCCCTTGCCTTGGCGAGGGGAGAATCGTTCTCACCAAAGAATAGTGGCAGAGACCCATGTAGAGGCACCCAACCATGCGTGCAAGGTCAGGAGGCTAGCACATTCCTGCTTTGCCTTTCGTGACCGTGAGCTCTCCACATGGTCAGGTTGCGTACTCATCGGCGGTTTCGTCTGCCACAATCTTCATTGTGCTCGCCGTTGCCTGTAACAAACACCTTCGGGGCGAGACAGGCAGCATGCATAGCTCAAAAAAAAAGAAGCGTCACTTTCAAAGGCCTTGCTATTGTCAATATGGCTCGAGCACATGGAGCTTCTGATGTGGTAGCTTGAGAAAAGTTCTGGACATTACAACTACTCCCGATACCTCCCGCTCCTGTGTTCTCCTTCCGTCTAGGTTTATTGGGACCGGAGGTCACTTCTCTTGGACCAAGACATATAGTAATTTACTCACATTTATCCTTCCATCCTACTCCCAATGCACTCTCACATACAAACTCTCACATGCAGCCAAAGAAAAAGAATGCTTGCAGCGTATTTACTATTCAACTGTGGCACTAGCAAAAATAATTTGCCCTACAACCAATGAAATGGATGCATGCATATAGGTTTCCAAAGTAAGTCCTTATAAAGCCGGACATGCTTTGTGGTCCTCTTAGGCCTAATAAACCCGGACGGAGGGAGTATTACATCTCTTCGTCTCATCTAAATATCTTTGTGCAACTACCACATATTTAGTCTAGTACGATCGTGCGGTCAACACGTAAATGATAGTGAAGTTGTAGATTTAGGCCTACAACATCACGGAGATGAGATGGTATATGTAAGCGAAAAATATTATTCCCTCGAGAGGCAGTTGGAGTACTCTTAAGTGATGTTGTATACATGCAGAAATCATTTCCTATGGAAAGTATAAAGCTAGCTTTAGTACTATTTTGATAGGTATTGGAGCCACATAGAGAGGGCACGCAACGTTGCTTGTATTGATTGTGTGGGGTTACACGGTTTATATACACATTTCAACTGATACAGTCCACGCTAAGCTAAAATCTAGGCACCTATAGAACACATAAACGTAGGTTCGCTAACACCCCGCCGTAATCGTGTCGCCGCTGCTTGGCAGGACACAAAGACTGGAAGACGAATGTCGGCAGACCATTGGTCATGATATCTGCTAGTTGTTGAGTTGTAGGAAAATGTACAATGCAAATTTCATTGAGGGACACCTTCTCTCTGACAAGATGAATGTCGAGCTCCATGTGTTTTGTCCTCTGATGAGGTATGGGTTTGGTGGACATGTACACGGTGGATATGTTGTCACATTAAATGATGGTTGCCTTCTGTGGAGAGCTACCGAGATTGCCAAGGAGCTGCTGGAGCCAGACAAGGTCACCAAGAGCGTTCGCGACGGCACGATACTCGGGATCTAAGCTGTCCTAGTCCGCGTTAGAGTAAGCTATGATTTCTGTCAACTTGGACACTGGAAGAAGAGGACCATGGGTGGAGGTGCCGCAAATATAGCGTATAATATGACAACGTAAAACTATCCTATGGATCATGCATGTGTAACACGTTTGCTGTACCGTGTACGTCAGATAAGCCTGTGTCGTAGTGAGGTATTGCAGCCCACCCGCGAGGTTGCGATACTCCGAGGGATCGGACATGGGACGGCCAGCATAAGCGGCGATGTGTCGACCAGAGTAGACGTCGGATAGCATTGCAACATGCCAGCACATTGGAGAAGCACCTAGGCGTACTGGGTTTCGTTGACGAAGAACCTACACGAGGTACATGCTACGCGTATGTCGAGGAACTAGTGGAGAGCACCCATGTCCATCATCGTGAACATGGAGTTCATAGGTCCTTCGATCGAGATCACGACCACCATGCAGAGAAGGGAGAAACGGATGGTTCTAGATGAGTGAAAGGCTAGTCGGCAGGATGAGTCCGCTACGGCGAGGCTTGCAGGTAAAAATCCATTCCTCATGCTTGTGGAGTACGAGTTATATCCAAATACTCAGCGTACAAGAATTTTCCAATAGTCTGTAGTTCGGGTATTTGTGACAAAATACTATTTTTTTTAATTAATTGCGTACCGTGACAAAAATTACTTTATCATGCCCCATTTCATAGCATGTGGCGACCAAGAATATAGTTTCATTGCCTGTTGCAACGACAGGTATACATTTCCAAAATTTAGTAGTTACTCCCTCCTTCCCGATTTATTGGCCTCGTCGTACAAGTCACATCAACCATGTAAGACCTAATTAAGTTCTAGACAACATATTAATGCTACATCCAGGACACTCTCACTACATGTATTGGTCGATTTTACATTGAGAACTGAAAATTTACAGAAATTAGTGTGGTCATAGCTATATTTGCATATTCCCAAGACAATGAGCCTCAGAAATAGGAATTTTTTGATATTTTACATAGGCCCTATTAATAGGAATGGGGGGATATGCATTATAGTTCTGACATTATTACTTAAAAATACTTGTCATATGTCGTTTTTCAAAACAAAATTACTAGTGCACCATGAGTTTTTTTATAGTGATGATTTTGGATACATGCAATAGGACTCCCTGGTTGACCACGCCGAGGCCATCATCTACTCTTCCTATGCCAATATGAAGGATGGCATAGACAAGCTTCGCTCGCACTCGGTGCGGCAGGAGCATCTAAGGACCCAGAACCTCACGTACGCCACGAAAGACATTTAAACAATGTACGACATGTATAGATGAATCACTGAAATAAGGGTGTGTCTCCTTGCCGGTTGTATTTACATGTCATGTCCAATACCTTCATCGCACACGGTTCGATGCTAGGTTGTGCGATAGGTGTGTCTTAATAGGACCGATCTACACTAGTGCACCTTGCTTCTAACAGCCACGTGATGCATATACACAACCTGTGGTCTTCCACATGTGCACATACCAATGGATCAATTGCATGGACACGCCACGCACATGCATTCCATTACATGTCGCCTAAGCGTCCGGATCCCTGTACACTTGGGACTTGCTCAAATTCCTCTTTCATGACGAACCTCACCTGTCTAGCTAGCATGCCCAGCACATGAGCCACCCGTGACGCCTCAGTCTGCGCAGCCGCCATCCAACACAATCACACGGACTTATTGTAACATGCCACCTTATTACTGCTCGGCCTGCACCTAGGCCAGTGCGTGGTATGATCGATGGCCACCGAGTCACCCTGGACTGGTGCGAAGAGCAGGCCAAAGAAGCAGCGTAGTGGACACCATGGCGTAGGAGAAGCAGCCTGGCCTTAGTTTTTCCGTGTTAAACGGATTTGCAGAATGTTCGGCTGCGGCGATCCACTTGTTTCTTTTGTTTTCTCTCGTTCATAACTTATTTTATGTACTAATCCTTTACAGAAATAATACTCAACATACTCTTCACTTACTGGGCAAACAAAAACACTCGGCAGAGATTGCGTTGCGGAGAAGGTGTATGCTAATTGTTGTTTGCTTACGATATCTCCCGATCCAATAAGGCCAGCAAACTAATTTCCAATTTTGGTTTGCTCGATGAGACTTCTAGTGTTGACCCTGTAATGGAGGAGTAAACAAGGTAATTTGAAGAGAACCAGGTCCTTCTCAGTATTCATAAGGTGATTCTACATTTCCATGGAGGTCTATTTTTCGCGAAAAATTCCATGCATAACAATTGAAGTTTTTCTCTAGCACTTTGTTTTCATGTGGTGATCCTAGCTGCGTATGACACCTCGACCCTCCATTGTTCGTGATGTATCCTATTTCTACATTTACTTCTTGTATTCTCTGTAACTCTCTCTCTCTCTCTCTCTCTCTCTCTCTCTCTCTCTCTCTCTCTCTCTCTCATATCTCTACATGTAGCTTCAAGAACGTGGAGGCAGAAGGCCCCAGAGAACGTGGGGCATGGCGCAACGATCTGGAGGGAGGACGGTTCCCCGCCTGTGCTGAAAACGTTGTCTACTTGGAAATTTAGAAGCTTTTTTACATTCTTTCAATAATTATTGGACTAAAAATTGTATTTTCCACTATATTAATTATTGGCCCACCTATCACTGGGCTTTTACTCGTGGAATAATTTTAGTAATGCTCCATGAACATTTACTTGTGAGAATAGCTTGATCCCCATTATATATATATGTCCCCATCTTCGTCTGAGTAGATAGCACACTCCATCGTACTACATTATATACGTACAATCACATAAATGAATTCACAGACAATGAGAGAACTGATGGAAGAAATGCAATTGAGAAAAATGAGGAATGTGAGACATCAGAAACCATGGTAGAACTATATTATTGGGAACTACGAGTGGAAAGAAGACAACCCGTGGGAGTTTTCGGTTCGTAGGTCGCTTCACAATGAACTCATGAGGCCAAGCACCATTGCCGCTTGGACACCTGTGAGGCGCAGTCCTCCTAAAACTCCGACAACGAAGATATGCTTTGTCCTCAATGACTTCGACTAAGACAAGATGACATTTGTTTTACCTGAAGATTCCATCCATCTAGTCTCTTGAAATCTTTATTGCTAAATACATGTACAAAGTGAGATATTTTCCTCCCAAATATATATGAACTATCTTTCCATTGAATATGGCCTCATCCGTGCGGAGAACTTGCGGCAAAGAACTCACTCATGTCTCTGGTGATAAGTGTCGGATAGCACCTCAAGCTTCCCCGTCGAGCGTGCTAACATCGTGAATCTGTCCACAAAACCATCCAATAGATACGTAGGCGAAACAGTCAGCAATCTTCCTCGCAGTTGGACGTAAAATTATTTTACGCATTGGCATGCCAAGATATTTAGGCCGTAATCGATGTATTGCATGCTTGTAGAGATCCAGTAATTAACCTATAACTAATTAAAATGATGGATCCTCCATTATTTCATAAACTATTTAAAAACATAGTTCGGGTTGAAGTTTTTTTTTTTAGGTATAGATCCTCCATTAGGTCATACTACCTCCGTCCTAGTTTATTAGTCCCCCTCGTATTTTCGATCATATTTTGACCATGATTTTAGCTAATAAAATACACGTTATATGTAGCAAAAAATATATCAATGGAAACTATATTCAAATACGAATCAAACAATATAATTTTGAATGACATGCATTGAAATTTTCCTAGTCAAATATGTGGTCAAATTTTGATCCAAATTACAATGGGGACTAATAAATCAGGACGGAGGTAGTAATAAACTATTTAAAAACGTAGATTTTTATTATATTAGACTCACTTTAAGTCCAACCGAATTAAAGTGCTTTGAGTCTCACGCCACATTTAATTCATAGAAATGAGAGAGAGTTAATTAGTGGTCATGCATGCATCGTATTTTACATGCACCATGAATGTCCAATAGAGAGAGAGAGAGCACTACACTTATTGCTTTGGGACTTGAATATATGAGAATATTTCATAGGATGACTTTGTATCCACAAAACGTGTGCTTACAATCTATTTCGGTTGATGAGATTTCAGATTTGAGCCCCGTAAACCGAAATGAAGGCATTAGGACTCAACATCATTGCCACCCGGTGGGTGTCTTGTCTTGGTTGTGTGACGACATGCAACTTCTGGTCGGCGGAAAGCTCCAAGGAAGTGGGCATGGAGGTGGAGATTGGATTGTGTAGGAAGGCTGGCGCCATGCCTCGGGCTATGTACAACAGGATGGTCTGGGATGAAGTTTGGAAATCAATTTTCATTTTTGTTTAGTTGTTTGGGCACAAAAATATTTCAAAGGTAGGTTTGCCTTAAACCGGTCTTATTAAATGATATAGCTAACTTGTAAGCACAGGACACCACCTCCTCTCTGTCCTCTCCTATATACAAGTAAAGTTGTACATACGTGTAAAAATTTCGGTGGTGCAATAGAAACGGCATGAGGTTGGTGAATGAATTTACGGTAGCGATGCAATAGAAAAATAAGTATTTCGGTGGTGCATCCATGCATGGCATGTGAGGAAGAAAGACGTGGGTGGTCAGCCCATGGTGGGTCCTCTTGCTTGTAACTGAACGCTAATGTGGCACTTTTGTACTATGGTAGGTCCCTCCTGTAGGACAGTAACAAATGCTGACGTGGCATGGCTGATGATGTGGATAGCTTGCATGTTAAGAGAAATAATATAGTGAGGATGAACTATTTAGGTATTATAGATATCAACTCCCAGCACACGCATTTATGTTAAGGACGGCAGCAATGCAACATTAGTGAATTAAATACCCAACGTTAATTGACAAAACCTAAGATAGATAAGCTAGTAAAAAGAACAAAAACAACACTAGGCTGCTCTCATCAACATCCTCCTTGGTACTTCATATACTGTTTTCTGTTAACTAATTTTTCATCGAGGTCAAATGAACTGTGTAAAATATATCGGTAACATTTTTGTGGAAGTCCACAGAGTTTGTTTGGGTACCAAACACAATTGAAATAATTTACTATCATTTTACTTGATAGAGCAACAATATCCATGTGGAAACAAGATATTCGGGAGAAGAAGTTTCAGTGAGCAATCTAAATATTTACCCATTCGATCATGCCTTAGCTAGTTTCACTGAGCGATCTAAATATTTAATGTTGATAGGTCCTTTGGATCGTGTAGGCTTAGAGATTAACTGTGGGTTTACCTTCTCCTTGGCTCGATGAGCCCGATGGGTTGGCCATGGTGGATGGCGACGGTGGTGATCGCAGAGAGTGGGCGAGGTGGTGGTGGCGCTTCCCGTCAGTACTGCGCGAAACCTAGATCGGTAGGTGTGTCGGTGGAGTGTGCGGCTCACGACGAACCTCGTGTTGTGAGCCGCCGGCCCCCACCTCTTTATATTGCGCAGGTGACAGGGGCCCACCAACCAGTGTTCGGTTGGGCGACCCCGATCAGGGCCCGAGTCAGGGGCCCGTCGAGCCATTGGACTCGATCGGGAGGAGATCAACCTAACATTCCCCCCTTGATCTCAGCTTTCCTTTTAACTTTATACTTTATACTTTACTAGTTTCATCACCGATCAGTACATCGAGCATGTTTCATCATCACAGCTCAATTGTCGATAGAATCAAACATCTACAACATACCTCTCTGTTTGGAAACAAATTCTGTTCCTTTTGGGCCTCTCATGATCCAGGAATCATAGGCTTTCCCTTAAACCCATGCCGGCTAAGTGTTCCTTGAACACATTGGGTGGTAAGCCTTTCGTAAGTGGATCCGCAAGCATATCCTTCGTCCTTATATGCCCGAGACTTATAGTGTGATCCTGGATTTTATCTTTCACAACATAATATACTTTATCTCTATTGTTTTGGCAGCATTACTCGACTTGTTGTTGTGAGCATAGAATACTACGGGCTGGTTGTCACAGTACATCTTTAGTGGTTTGGTAATACAATCTACCACTTTCAAGTCGGGTATAAATTTCTTTAACCATATCGCCTGCCCCGTTGGGGCATAACCATCTCAGCGACGTGAAAACTCAGCCACTCTTATGGAGATGAAACCCAAAAGATTTTTGTTGGGGCGTAACCCTCTCAGCGACACGCCACATCGGAACCCGGGTGTGGTGTAAAATGGGCGAGGGCAGGGCCGTCACCCCCCAGGTGGCGTGCCATATCGTGATCTGGATACGATGGCAAGTGAGCGAGGATCGGGTCGTCGCATCATTAGTGGCGCGCTACATCGGCGCCCGGGTGTAGTGGAAAATGAGCAAGGGTCTTCGCATTTGACTCGACGAGTGCGAAGGGTAAGGAAGCTAGCCGAGCCTAGCAGGATTCGCTTAGGTAGCTGGAACGTAGGGTCTCTGACAGGTATGCTTCGGGAGGTAGTTGATATAGCGGTGAGGAGAGGCGTTGATATCCTTTGCGTCCAAGAGAACAAATGGAGGGGACAGAAGGCGAAGGAGGTGGAGGGTACCGGCTTCTACTTCTCGAGCATGCGTTGGTTTTCCCTTGAAGAGGAAAGGGTGATGCAGCAAAGTAGATAAGTATTTCCCTCAGTTGTTGAGAACCAAGGTATCAATCCAGTAGGAGATACAAGCAAGTCCCCAATAGGTGTACCTACACAAATAATCAAACACTTGCACCCAACGCAATAAAGGGGTTGTCAATCCCTTCACGGTTAATTGCAAGGATGAGATCTGATAGAGATAGATAGATATGATTTCTTGAAAGTAAAGTAAAACAAAAGTAAAAAGATTGCAGCGAGATATTTTTGGTATTTTTGGTTTTAGATCTGAAAGTATAATATGGAAAATAGACTCGGGGGGCATAGGTTTCACTAGAGGCTTCTCTCATGAAGGCAAATAATACGGTGGGTGCACAAATTACTGTCGAGCAATTGATAGAAAAGCGAATAATTATGAAGATATCCAAGGTAATGATTATGCATATAGGCATCACGTCCATGTCAAGTAGACCGAAACGATTCTGCATCTACTACTATTACTCCACACATCGACCGACTCCTGCCTCCATCTAGAGTATTAAGTTCATGAAGAACAGAGTAACGCATTAGGTAAGATGACATGATGTAGAGGGATAAACTCAAGAAATATGATGAAAACCCCATCTTTTTATCCTCGATGGCAACAATGCAATACGTGCCTCGCTACCCCTACTTTGTCACTGGGTGAGGACACCGCAAGATTGAACCCAAAACTAAGCACTTCTCCCATTGCAAGAATTACCAATGTAGTTGGCCAAACCAAACCAATAACTCGAAGAGACTTGCAAAGATATGAAATCATGCATATAAGAATTCAGAAAAGACTCAAATAATATTCATAGATAATCTGAACATAAACCCACAATTCATCGGATCTCGACAACCACACCGCAAAAGAGTATTACATCAGATAGATCTCCATGAAGATCATGAAGAACATGGTATTGAAGAACAAAGAGAGAGAAGAAGCCATCTAGCTACTAGCTATGGACCCAAAGGTCTGTGGTGAACTACTCACGCGTCATTGGAGGGGAAATGGAGTTGATGTAGTTGCCCTCCTTGATCGATTCCCCCTCCGGCAGATTACCGGAAAAGGCTCCAAGATTGGATCTCACGGGAACAGAGGCTTCTAGCGGCGGAAAAGTATTTTCGTGGCTCTTTTTGGTATCTAGGGAATATTTGTGATTTATAGGCCGAGAAATAGGGTTAGGGGAGCTGTCGTCGGGCCACAAGCCAGCCCCCCCCCCCTAAAGCGCGCCCCTGTGGCTTGTTGCCACACGGCGGCTCTCCTGACTTCATCTCCAAGTCTTCTTGGTTGCTTCTGGTCCAAGAAAAATTATTCCGAAGATTTTATTCCGTTTGGACTCCGTTTAATATTACTTATCTGCAATACTCAAAAACAAGAAAAAAACAAAAACTAGCACTAGGCTCTAGATTAATAGGTTAGTCCCAAAAATAATAGAAAATAGCATATTAATGCATATAAAACATCCAAAACAGATAATATAATAGCATGGCACAATCAAAAATTATAGATACGTTGGAGACGTATCAAGCATCCCCAAGCTTAATTCCTGCTCGTCCTCGAGTAGGTAAATGATAAAAAACAGAATTTTTGATGTGGAATGCTACCTAACATATTTATCCATGTAATATTCTTTATTGTGGCATGAATATTCAGATCCATAAGATTCAAAACAATAGTCTAATATTGACATAAAAACAGTAATACTTCGAGCACACCAACAAGGCAATCGTGTCCTTTCGAAATAACATGGCCTTAGAAAGTTATCCCTACAAAATCATATGGTCTGGCTATGCTCCATCTTCCCCAGACAAAGTATCTAAATCATGCACAACCCCGATGAACAAGTCAAGCAATTGTGTCACACTTTTAATGTTCTCAAACCTTTTCAACTCTCACGCAATAGATGAGCGTGAGCCATGGATATATCACAATAGGTGGAATAGAATATGGTGGAGGTTGCAAGGGAAAAGGAGAAGATAGTCTCACATCAACTAGGCGTATCACCGAGCTATGGAGATGCCCATCAATAGATATCAATGTGAGTGAGTAGGGATTGCCATGCAACAAATGCACTAGAGCTATAAGTGTATGAAAGCTCAAAAAGAAAACTAAGTGGTTGTGCATATGAAAAATTCCACAAGCTATATGAAAGTGACAAAACAGGAGACTCTCTATTATGAAGATCATGGTGCTACTTTGAAGCACAAGTGTGGAAAAAGATAGTAGCAATTGTCCCTTCTCTCTTTCTCTCATTCATTTTTTTGGTGGGCATCTTTGGCCTCTTTTTTTTTATTTGGGCTTCGCTGTCCTCTTTTATTATTTGTAAAGTCCGGAGACTCATCCCAACTTGTGAGGGATTCATAGTTTCCATCATCCTTTTCTCTCATGGGACAATGCTCTAATAATGAAAATCATCACACTTTTATTTACTTACAACTCAAAAGGAAAATTACAACTCAATACCTATGACAAAATATAACTCTATATGCAATATGAAAGTGATGGTGCATGTCATGAAAAATGGAACGGTGGAAGTTGCATGGCAATATATCTCTGAATGGCTATGGAAATGCCATAATAGGTAGGTATGGTGGCTGTTTTGAGGAAAATATATGGTGGCTGTTTTGAGGAAGGTAGGTTTGATGCACCGGTGAAAGTTGCGCGGTACTAGACAGGCTAGCAATGATGGAAGGGTGAGAGTGCGTATAATCCATGGACTCAACATTAGTCATAAAGAACTCACATACTTATTGCAAAAGTCTATTAGTTATCAAACAAAGCATTAGACGCATGGTCCTAGGGGAGAGGTTGGTAGGAGTTAACCATCGCGCGCTCCCGACCCTCACACAAAGGTTGACAATCATTAAACAAATCATGCTCCGACTTCGTTACATAACAGTTCACCATACGTGCATGCTACGGGAATCACAAACTTCAACACAAGTATTCTTCCAATTCACAACTACTCACTAGCATGACTCTCATATTACCATCTTCATTATCTCAAAACTATATGCAAGGAATCAAACTTCTCATAGTATCCAATGCACTTAATATGAAAGTTTTTATTATATCCCTCTTGGATGCCCATTATATTAGGACTAAATTCATAACCTAAACAAATTACCATGCTGTTTTAAAGACTCTCAAAATAATATAAGTGAGGTACGAGAGTTCAATAATTTCTATAAAATAAAACACCACCGTGCTCTAAAAAGATATAAGTGAAGTACTAGAGCAACATTGCCTAGCTCGAGAGATATAAGTGAAGCACATAGAGTATTCTAATAAATTCATTATTCAGCGTGTCTCTCTAAAAATATGTGTTCAGCAAGGATGATTGTGGCAAACTAAAAAGAAAATACTCATATCATACAAGACGATCCAAGAAAAACACATATCATGTGGTGAATAAAAATATAGCCTCAAGTAAATTTACCGATGGATTGAAGACGAAAGAGGGGTTGCCTTCCGGGGCATCCCCAAGCTTAGGCTTTTTGGTATCCTTGAATATGGCTTGGGGTGCCTTGGGCATCCCCAAGCTTAGGCTATTGCCACTCCTTATTCCATAGTCCATCAAATCTTTACCCAAAACTTGAAAACTTCACAGCACAAAACTCAACAGAAAACTCATGAGATCCGTTAGTATAAGAAAAATAAATCACCACTTTAGGTACTGTGGTGAACTCATTCTTTATTTATATTGGTGTAATATCTACTGTATTCTAACTTCTCCATGGTTCATACCCCCCGATACAACCCATAGATTCATCAAAATAAGCAAACAACACATAAAAAACAGAATCTGTCTAAAACAGAACAGTCTGTAGCAATCTATAGACTTCAAATACTTCTGTAATTCCAAAAATTCCTAACAATTAGGAAAATCAGGTCAATTTGTATATCAATCTTGTGTAAAAATTTCAGATCAAAAGCACGTTCCAGTGAATTTACAAAATTCCTGGACTGAGAGCAAAAGTTTCTGTTTTTCAGCAAAATCAAATTGCAAACACCGTAGACTATCCCAAAGGTCTTACTTGGCTCAAACACTAATTTAAACAATAAAACACAATTATTACAGAGGTAATAATATGTGAAACACTAAAAAACATAAGCAAAAACAAGAACATAAAAATAAAATTGGGTTGCCTCCCAACAAGCGCTATTGTTTAACGCCCCTAGCTAGGCATAACGCAATAGATCTAGGTATTGTCATCTTTGGTATGCAATCCATACTTGATCAAGCCACCAAAAGTTTTCCTAAATAGATCTATCCTTTCCTTTATTTCTCTCCTAGTAGAGGAACTTAATTCGTGAAAAGGACTTTGACTAGTAATTTTGACATTCATAAACCCGAAATCTGGATCATCACCATAGATATCATCGTATAAAACACATATCTTATTTCTAACGGGTTCCCTAGCCATCTTTTCCAACATATCATCCTTATATCCCACAAAAATTCCCCTAGTTAACCAATCAAATTCATCATAAGTCTCAAGATATAAGGTTTGAGTGACTTCCGGATAGGGAACTCTCCTCCTAAGATTCTCACTATAAGATTGATAGTCTCTAGATTAAAGACTACGCAAGGTTTATTTATCATGGAGAATTTCTTCAATAGGAGGGTGTTCAATATCTTTATTATAGAAAGCAAAAATCACCCTAGCTTCATGTACGATAAAGTCAAATTCGCGCATAAGGATGATAGTAGCAATCTTTTTAGCTTTAGGATGATTAATATTGGGAAGTTCATAAAACACCTTTTGCAAAGCGGGATGAATGTGCACAAATTTTCTCTCTAATTTTTCAATGAGCATGACAATAGCATCCGCATAACAACTTGTGCTAAGGAGAATAGATTTATTATTCATAGGCATAACTCCCGTAAAATCAAAGAATTCTTGGATAGCACTCTTCCCCATAATATTTCGGTCTCCTACTTGAAAATTTTTAGCTTTATAATTAGGAGGAGATTCAATTTCATGATCTAAAGAGCAAGATCCAAGTTTTTCCTCAAGATAATCACTATCCTTTTCAATGAAAACCTCCCCAGATTCAGACATAGTGGCAACGAAGAGATCTAGCACACGAGCAAATGAAAAGCAAACGAAAAGACGAACGGAAGAAGGGCGAATAAAAAGGCAAATCTTTTTGGTTTTTCTGAAAATCGTTTTAGAAGTGGGGGAGAGGAAAACGAGAGGAAAATGGCAACTAAAGTAAATGCAAGAGATGAGTTTGTGATGGGTACTTGGATGGCTTGATGTAGATCTCCCCGGCAACGGTGCCAGAAATCCTTCTTGCTACTTCTCGAGCATGCATTGGTTTTTCCCTTGAAGAGGAAAGGGTGATGCAGCAAAGTAGATAAGTATTTCCCTCAGTTGTTGAGAACCAAGGTATCAATCTAGTAGGAGATACAAGCAAGTCCCCAATAGGTGTACCTACACAAATAATCAAACACTTGCACCCAACGCAATAAAGGGGTTGTCAATCCCTTCACGGTTAATTGCAAGGATGAGATCTGATAGAGATAGATAGATATGATTGCTTGAAACTAAAGTAAAACAAAAGTAAAAAGATTGCAGCAAGATATTTTTGGTATTTTTGGTTTTAGATCTAAAAGTATAATATGGAAAATAGACCTGGGGGCCATAGGTTTCACTAGAGTCTTCTCTCATGAAGGCAAATAATACGGTGGGTGCACAAATTACCGTCGAGCAATTGATAGAAAAGCGAATAATTATGAAGATATCCAAGGCAATGATTATGCATATAGGCATCACGTCCGTGTCAAGTAGACTCCTGCCTGCATCTAGAGTATTAAGTTCATGAAGAACAGAGTATCGCATTAGGTAAGATGACATGATGTAGAGGGATAAACTCAAGCAATATGATGAAAACCCCATATTTTTATCCTCGATGGCAACAATGCAATACGTGCCTCGCTACCCCTACTTTTTCACTGGGTGAGGACACCGCAAGATTGAACACAAAACTAAGCACTTCTCCTAGTGCAAGAATTACCAATCTAGTTGGCCAAACCAAACCAATAACTCGAAGAGACTTGCAAAGATATGAAATCATGCATATAAGAATTCAGAAAAGACTCAAATAATATTCATAGATAATCTGAACATAAACCCACAATTCATCGGATCTCGACAAACACACCGCAAAAGAGTATTACATCGGATAGATCTCCATGAAGATCATGAAGAACATGGTATTGAAGAACAAAGAGAGAGAAGAAGCCATCTAGCTACTAGCTATGGACCCGAAGGTCTGTGGTGAACTACTCACGCATCATCGGAGGGGCAATGTAGTTGATGTAGATACCCTCCGTGATCGATTCCCCCTCCGGCAGATTACCGGAAAAGGCTCCAAGATTGGATCTCACGGGAACAGAGGCTTCCGGCGGTGGAAAAGTATTTTTGTGGCTCTTTTTTGTATCCAGGGAATATTTGTGAATTTATAGGCTGAGAAATAGGGTTAGGGGAGCTGCCGTGGGGCCACAAACCAGGGGGCGCCCCACCCCCCATCGGGCGCGCCCCTGTGGCTTGTCGCCACACGGCGGCTCTCCTGACTTCATCTCCAAGTCTTCTGTGTTGCTTCTGGTCCAGGAAAAATTATTCCGAAGATTTTATTCCGTTTGGACTCCGTTTAATATTCCTTATCTGCAATACTCAAAAACAAGGAAAAAACAGAAACTGGCACTAGGCTCTAGATTAATAGGTTAGTCCCAAAAATAATATAAAATAACATATTAATGCATATAAAACATCCAAAACAGATAATATAATAGCATGGAACAATCAAAAATTATAGATACGTTGGAGATGTATCACCGGCTTCAAGCTATGGTACACGGGGACGGTTGCAAATAGAAATGGAGTAGGCATCTTGATTAGCAAGAGCCTCAAGGATGGAGTGGTAGACGTCAAGAGACGTGGGGACCGGATTATCCTGGTCAAGCTGGTAGTTGGGGACTTAGTCCTCAACGTGATCAGCGCGTATGCCCTGCAAGTAGGCCACAATGAGAACACCAAGAGAGAGTTCTGGGAAGGCCTGGAGTGGTTAGGAGTGTACCGATTGGCGAGAGGCTCTTCATAGGAGGAGACCTCAATGGCCACGTGGGCACATCTAACACAGGTTTTGAAGGGGTGCATGGGGGATTTGGCTATGGCATCAGGAATCAAGAAGGAGAAGATGTTTTAAGCTTTGCGCTAGCCTACGACATGATCGTAGCTAACACCCTCTTTAAGAAGAGAGAATCACATCTAGTGACTTACAGTAGTGGGCAGCACTCTAGCCAGATTGATTTCATCCTCTCGAGAAGAGAAGACAGGCATGCATGCCTAGACTGTAAGGTGATACTTGGAGAGAGTCTTGTCCCTCAGCATAAGCTTGTGGTTGCTGACCTCCGCTTTCGGATTCGTGTCCAGCGGACAAGCGTGCCAAAGTCGCTAGAATGAAGTGGTGGAAGCTCAAGGGGGAGGTAGCTCAGGCGTTCAAGGAGAGGGTCATTAAGGAAGGCCCTTGGGAGGAAGGAGGTGATGTAGACAACATGTGGATGAAGATGGCGACTTGCATTCGTAAGGTGGCCTCAGGGGAGTTTGGTGTGTGCAGGGGAAGTAGAAGAGAAGCTAAAGATACCTGGTGGTGGAACGATGATGTCCAGAAGGCAGTTAAGGAGAAGAAAGATTGTTTCAGACGCCTATATCTGGATAGGAGTGCAGACAACATAGAGAAGTACAAGATGGCAAATAAGGCCGCAAAGCGAGTTGTGAGTGGAGCAAGGGGTCGGGCGTATGAGGACCTCTACCAAAGGTTAGACACGAAGGAAGGCGAAAGGCACATCTATAAGATGGCCAAGATCCGAGAAAGGAAGATGAGGGATGTTGACCAAATCAAGTGCATCATGGACGGAGCAGATCAACTCCTGGTGAAGAACGAGGAGATTAAGCATAAATGGCGGGAGTACTTTGACAAGCTGTTCAATGGGGAGAGTGAGAGCTCTACCATTGATCTGGACGACTCCTTTGATGATACTAGCAGGCGTTTTGTGCGGCGAATCTAGGAGTCCGAGGTCAAGGAGGCTTTAAAGAGGATGAAAGGAGGCAAGGCGATGGGTCCTGATTGTAACCCCATTGAGGTGTGGAGAGGCCTCGGGGACATAGCGATAGTATGGCTAACCAAACTTTTGAACATCATTTTTCGGGTAAATAAGATGCCAGAAGAATGGAGACGGAGTATATTAGTACCAATCTTCGAGAACAAGGGGGATGTTCAAAGTTGTACTAATTACCGTGGAATTAAACAGATGAGGCATACAATGAAGCTATGGGAGAGAGTCATTGAGCACCGTTTAAGAAGAATGACAAGCGTGACCAAAAATCAGTTTGGTTTCATGCCTGGGAGGTCAACCATGGAAGCCATTTTCTTGGTACGACAACTTATGGAGAGATATTGGGAGCGAAAGAAGGACCTGCATATGGTGTTCGTTGACTTGGAGAAGTCCTATGATAAAATACCGCGGAATGTTATGTGGTGGGCGTTGGAGAAACACAAAGTCCCAACAAAGTACATTACCCCCATAAAGGACATGTACGATAATGTTGTGACAAGTGTTCGAACAAGTGATGGTGACACTGATGACTTCCCAATTAAGATAGAATTGCATCAAGGGTCAGCTTTGAGCCCTTATCTTTTGGCCTTGGTGATGGATGAGGTCACAAGGGATATACAAGGAGATATCCCATGGTGTATGCTCTTTGCGGACGATGTGGTGCTAATCGATGAGAGTCGAACAGGGGTCAACAGGAAGTTGGAGTTATGCAGGCAAACCATGGAATCGAAAGGTTTTAGACTTAGTAGGACTAAAACCGAGTACATGAGGTGCGTTTTTAGCACTACTAAGCACGAGGAGGAGGAGGATGTTAGCCTTGATGGGCAAGTGGTGCCTCAGAAGGACGCCTTTTGATATTTGGGGTCAATGTTGCAGAAGGATGGTGATATCGATGAAGATGTGAACCATCGAATTAAAGGCGGGTGGTGGCGCCAAGCTTCTGGCATTCTCTGTCACAAGAGGGTACCACAAAAGCTAAAAGGCAAGTTCTATAGGACGGCAGTTCGACTGGCAATGTTGTATGGCGCTGAGTGTTGGCCGACTAAAAGGCGACATGTGCAACAGTTAGGAGTGGCGGAAATGCACATGTTGAGATGGATCTGTGGCCACACAAGGAAGGACCAAATCCGGAATGATGATATACGAGATAGAGTAGGGGTAGCGCCAATTGAAGAGAAGCTTGTCCAATATCGTCTGAGATGGTTTGGGCATATTCAACGCAGGCCTCCAGAAGCCCCAGTGCATAGCGGACGGCAAAAGAATGCTGATAATGTCAAAAGAGGCTGGGGTAGACAGAACTTGACATGGGAAGAGTCCGTAAATAGAGATCTGAAGGATTGGAGCATCACCAAAGAACTAGCCATGGATTGTGGTACGTGGAAGCTTTCTATCCATGTGCCTGAACCATGAGTTGGTCGCGAGATCTTATGCGTTTCACCTCTAGCCTACCCCAACTTGTTTGGGACTAAAGGCTTTGTTGTCGTTATTGTATATCGCTTGCCCCGTGGCCTCATAACATGCTATAAATTCTGCATCATCGTGGATGATGCAACTATTGACTCTTTGGAGCTTCTCCACGAAATAGGCCCTCCAGCGAGAGTGAACACATATCCAGACGTGGATTTTCTATCATCTCTGTCTCCTGCAAAATCTGCGTCAGAGTACCCTCTTATCTCTAGGGAATCAGATCTGCTGAATGTTAGCATGTGGTCCTTCGTGCCTTGCGCATAATGAAATGCTTTCTTTACCATCTTCCAGTGCTCTATGCCTGGATTCTCTTGATATCTACCGAGTACCCCGGTGATAAAAGCTAAGTCAGGGCGAGTGCACACTTGTGCATACTATAAACTTCCAACAGCCGAAGTATATGGTACTGCTTTCATTTGATCGATCTCGTACTCGTTCTTGGGACATTGGAATTTCCCAAAACTGTCTCCCTTGACTATAGGAGCAGGTGTGGCTTTACTCGCATGCATATTATACTTTTTAAGAACTTTTTCTAAATATGCTTTCCGCGATAGTCCTAAAACTCCATTTTTCCTATCTCGGTGAATTTCTATGCCCAAAACATATGATGCTTCACCAAGATCTGTTATATCAAAATTTGATGACAAGAAACTCTTTGTTTCTTGTCGCAGACTAACATCACTGCTAGCAAGCAAGATATCATCCACATACAAGGTTAGGAAAATATATTTCCCATTGTTAAACCTTTTATAAATGCAGTTATCCTCAATATTTTCTTTAAACCCAAAACTTTTAATTGTCTGATTAAACTTTAGATATCACTGTCTAGAGGCTTGCCTTAATCCATAAATAGATTTCTTCAGGCGGCATCCCATATTTTCCTTGCCTTCCATGATAAAACCCTTGGGTTGTTTCATGTAAACTCTTTCTTTTAAATCCCCGTTCAGAAATGCCGTCTTTACATCCATTGATGTAACTCTAAATCAAAATGTGCAACTAATGCCATTACGATTCTAAAGGAATCCTTAGATGAGACTGGGAAAATGTCTCATTGTAATCTATCCCTTCTCTTTGTGTAAATCCTTTTGCCACAAGTCGCGCTTTATACTTTTCTACATTCCCATTGGGGTCATATTTAATTTTGTAGCCTACTGTTTGGGCTCCTTTAGGAATTTCCTCTAAGTCCCAAACATGTTTGGAACTCATCGATCTCATCTCGTCCACCATTGCCTCTAGCCATTTTGATGAGTGAGGGCTTCTCATGGCTTCTTCATATCAAGTGGGGTCACGTTGCATATGAACTATTTCTGTGTTATAAACTTTATAATCAGTAGAAATAGCTGATCTTCTTGTTCTATTAGACCTTCTAAGGGCCTCAGTTTCTGGCACATTCCGTGCCTCAACTTCCGGCACATCTTGTAAAATTGTCTGCTGCACCTCCCTTTCATGCTCAACATCGGGTTCAATAGGCTCCTGATGGACAGGTTCCGGGTCTACTCCCATAGTTGTCATGGGTGGAGTTAAAACAGGTAGTGAGAAAAAAGGCTCCTGAACCATCGGATTAGGTGCATGCACCCTCTTCTCCTCAAGATCAATTTTCCGAGCTACCATGCTCCCCCTCATCATTTCGTCCTCTAAGAAGACTGCATGTCTTGTTTCTACAAACTTTGTGTATCTGTCTGGACAGTAGAAACGAAAACCCTTTGATCTATCAGGATACCCAATGAAGTGGCAACTTACTGTTTTGGGATCTAACTTTGCAATATTTGGATTAAACATTTTGGCCTCAACTGGGCTCCCCCACACCCTTAAGTGTTATAGAGAGGGCACTCTTCTTGTGCATAGCTCTTACGGTGTTTTGGGCACCGACTTGCTTGGTAATCTATTGAGAATGTGAATGGCGGTTTTAAGCGCCTCAATCCATAATCCCAATGGCAAGGTGGAGTAACTCATCATGCTGCGCACCATATCCATCAGTGTACGGTTACGCCTTTCAGCTACTCCATTTTGCTGAGGCTCGCCCGGCATTGAATACTGGGCCACTATGCCAGTCTCCTGTAAGAACTTTGCAAAAGGTACAGGGACTTGGCCATATGGAGTGTGCCAACCGTAGTACTCCCCCCACGGTCAGATCTTACTATCTTTATTCTTTTATCATGCTGATTTTGAACTTCGGCTTTGAATATCTTAAATTTATCCAACGCTTCAGATCTTTCTTCAATTGGATAAATATAACCATAGCGGGACTAATCGTCTCTGAATGTTATGAACGAGTCATAGCCATCCAGACTTTTCCCGGAAATGGTCCACAAATGTCAGTGTGAATAATTTCTAGTGTTCCTGTGCTATGGTTTGCAACCTTTTTGATTTGTTTTACATACTTTCCTTTAATGCAATCTACGCATTGTTCTAAGTCTGGGAACTCTAACGGAGGAAGAATTTCACGTTTAACTAGTCTTTCTATTCTCCCCTTCGAAATATGGCCCAAGCAACAGTGCCATAATTTCGATGAGTCATGAGTTCTCTTTCTTTTCTTTTGTTCTTTATTCGACGTGGAAACATGCTCATTCACATTACACACAGAATACACTTTTTCACGCAGTGATAATAAATAAAGCTCATTGTGCAGGAAAGCAACACCCACATGAGTATTATTAAACCATATGGAACACTTGCCATGTCCAAAATAACATTCATAATGATCTTTGTCCAAACATGAAACACTAATTAAGTTTCTGTGACATGAAGGAACATATAAAACATCTCTAAGCAGAAGCTTGAATCCATCAGCTAACTCCAGAGACATGTCACCAACAGCTTCAACTTCTGCTTGAACTCCATTTGCAACTTCAATGCATCTTTCACTTCTTTGCGTAGTCCACGTCGAATGGGATCCCTGTAGTGAGTTTGCAACATGAACAGTTGCACCTGAGTCAATCCACCAAGTAGATTTCGAAAACTTTGTATAGAAGGATTCATTTACAAAGGAAACAATGTTGTTACCTCTCTTTGCCATTGTTGACTTTAGCCAAACAGGGCAGTCTTTCTTGTAGTGCCCAGTCTGCTTACAATGGAGACATGTATCTTTGTCCACTGGGAGAGACTTCTGCTAATGCTGATAGTGAGCTTTTCCATGTGTCTTTGAAGGGGAACCTTTACCATTTTGATTGTAGTTCCTTTTCTTATTTTCCTTCACATAGTTCAGAGAACCACCATGTGAGGTTCTAAGTCTTTCCTCTTCTTGCACACACATGGCTATAGTCTTTTCAATGTCCCATTTTTCAGGTGACATGTTGTAGTTGACAACAAAAGTGTCAAACTCTTTTGGCAGTGAAGCCATAACCAGGTGGACATGGAGTGGAGGTTTGAGCTCCAATTCCGAATCCATGGGTTTAAGCTTAGCTGCCATGTTGCTCATCCTGATGATGTGCTCTCTTATGCCATGTCCACCGCCAGTGTACTTTTCTGTCACCAGCTTCTTTAGCAACTGGGTAGCATATATCTTTGAAGAACCAGTGAACCGACTCTTTATCTTTTCAAGAAACTCCCCTACGGAAGTACATTCTGCAATTGAGCCCACAATAGCATTCTCAATTGTGTTCTTTATGAAAGCCATGCACTTTTTATTGGCAGTGAGCCACTTTTGGTTTTCGAGGGTATATGACATCTCCACTGGAGCATGTTCCCTCTTCTTTTTCTCCCAAGCAGCATCATCTTCTTTTGCACCTCTGACTGGCTCTGGTGGTTTGACCGGCTGTGGAGTGTCCACAACCCAGTCCACCTCAGCACAAACAAAGGCCAAGTCTATTTTCTTTCTCCATTCAGTGTAGTTGTCTCCTCTGAGGGTTGGAACATCCTTGATGCAGCTCATCAAGTAGTACCCTCCTGAAAACCACGATGAAGTGAGATCATAACAAAAATTGTATGCAAAAATCCAACGTTGGTGAAAATTAAAACATACAACTGTTTGTGCAATTAAAACTATATCACCGTTGGGCAGAAAATAGAAATGAATGCACATATAACAACAATAAATCATGATTATGTTAGTAACAACGTTGGTCATAAAATAACAGAATCATATTTTTTTCAATAATCACTTTAACATGCTCTTAAAATTTATTTCTCATTCAACTTTTATTTACTTTTAAAAGACCATTTTTTATTTATTTGCAGCGGAAAAAATCATGAACTTTATTATTTTCATAAAGTTTTCTTTTACTTTTCTATTTTATAAACAAAATTTTCGTTGGATAAATCTGAATAGAAAAAGAAAAATAAAAACTGTTTGAAATTTGCCCAAAATTGGACAAACATTAAATAAAAAAATAAAATAAAAAACCGGATTATTTTACTTGAAATAATTTACTATCATTTTACTTGATAGAGCAACAATATCCATGTGGAAACACGAGATTCGGGAGAAGAAGTTTCAGCGAGCAATCTAAATATTTACCCATTCGATCATGCCTTAGCTAGTTTCACTAAGCGATCTAAATATTTAATGTATCTAGTTATGTGGGATTAAAATATGTAAGTATCATGCGTTTGCCAGTTCCATTGCTCAACTCATTCACGGCTAATAGAACTCTAGACAACAAGCATCCAACCAGACAGAAAATTGATCCATATATGCACTACCAGATAGGAATGCATGATGCTAAGATTAAAGAGACCAAACCTTTGTATTGGTGTGGAAGCTAGCCATAGTTTCTACCATGTTAGACTGATGCCACATCGTATGGAGGATCCCGAACCAGAGGATCTGCAGAGCGTGCGAAACACAAGTGGCCTGCGTGAATTGGGGAGCTACTCCTAGCTTTGAGTTTGATTGGCAGCGCGGAAGACCAGGCTATGCGTGAGACGGCAAACACTGCAAATTGCAATCTTCTTGGACTCTAGCCTGGTAGCATACAAAAAACAAAGTTTTACAATCCCTTTTGCTTTTTATGCCTGTTATTTGAACCTAGCCCATGGTTTTCTATTTCAGTTTCAGAAAAATTTCTGTACCAACCAAAATTAAGTGATTTCGGTTTGTTTTCAGGATAAATGTCCGAAATATTCACTTGAATTCACTTAAACATTCAATATAATTGAAATATATATGAATTCCTATAGATTAATGAAATAGTTGAAATATTTTGGTCAAAACGTAATTATTTTAGTGTCTATTGAAATTAACGAAATGCAGTGAAATTGATCGAAATTTCGCTTAAAGTGAAAGCCATGACCTAGCCCAATAATTAAGGGATAGTACGTTCAATCTAAATACATAAGTACCTTTCCCAGTTTGATTTTTATGTCTACCTTTAATCCCATTGATGTGCAAGCAAACATGGAGTTGTGCATGTAGGTTTTTGACTTCGTTTTGTCTTTCCATAGCATCCGATCATGTACTACTCCGAGAACCTTGCCTGATTATCATGTACACCATATGTTAAATAATATAAGAATATAAGATCTTTTAGATCACTACTTTAGTGATCTAAAATATCTTATATTAGTTTTAAAAGGGGGTAATTATGTAGGAAGCAGGGATCCCATGAATATAGTAGTGTTTTGTTTGACTGATCTTGGACTGTTGTTGTTTGACGTGAGCTGTTTCTTAACTTATATTTGTATGCTCTGTTTGATGTAAATCATGAATCTTTTGGTAGGTTTTCTTGCTTGGTAGCACAGTATCTCGTGCTTCATGTGTTGTGATTTAGACGGTTAATTTTCTAGCTGCAGATGGCCGGTACAACTGATGGGCTTTGCCCTGGTCCGACAATGCACCAACCTGAAGCAGACATGTAGGACCGGTGACGTATCGCGTTGAACAACAGGTCGACAACGCACACAAGCGCCGCGTTATACCGAGAGACACCGAGCAGGAAAAAGGATCAAAGAGACACAGATAGACTGGGTAGGCCAGCACCTCATAAGTCATCCAAGCCGGAGGGAGCTAATCCCCTGTAGAATACGCTCGGTGCGGGTACCATTATGACCGTATATGACTACTATCCATTATTCTTGATGCATACTGGGTTTGTCCGAGGAATAGATCTTGAATTGGGAGATCATTGTCCTATGCGTTTTATTGATCGCCTTCTCATATGAGAAATTGTTTTTCACCTATTTTACACACTAACCTACTGCGCTAATTTGTAAAGTGAAGTGCAAACCAGAGCTTCAATCTATTCCTACGAACATAGCTAGAGTAGTGTATATAAAGACGACAGTATTATTGAAGAGAAATGAAGGTTGGTGGATAATAAATTTATTACACACCTGCAATCATTCTGTTAACTGATAGCTTTATGAGTTTTTATAATCTATTAACTATAAATACTCTCTTGGCATCACTCCCTATCTCTCTCTCTACCAATCTCTCTATTTTTATGTCTTTCTCTCACACACACAAACACACACACCACCTATCTTTCTAGGTGTTATAAATTTATTACACAATTGCAATCGGTATGATAAATGATGTGCAAACCAGAGCTTCAATCTTTTCAGGCCAAGCACACTTGTTTCACTGAAGCAAACATGCATGGCCGCCGGCTGGGATCCACACCGGGTGATAATGTACAAAGATCCATCACACAGGCTGTTTCTAGAACCGAATTTTATATTTGCCACCACAAGCCCACAAGTATGGATGCAGTGATGAATCTTCACGGCCTCACAATCTTTCCTACTCCCCCCATTCCCTTATACCAAAGCCACAAACTCAGATTACCGGTACCAAGGTAAAACTTAATGATTTATTTGCAAGCCAACTTTGTTTGTTAATCGGGATCATTAGTACACCGCATGCATGAAAGAATGGAATGAGAAAAAAATAGCTACATGTCACATTATGGCTACATGCATTCAAGTATTAAACAAGTTGCTAGTACGACAAAATATCATTAATTTTTATCTTGATTACTGTTGGTGGCCTTATCTAGATGCAAGATAAATTTTTCATAATGGCCTTGTATTAGGTAATGGAGGGAGTAACAGTCATATCCGTACACCACACAATATATTTTTCTCCTTCAAGCATGCATAATTCAAGGTATTTATGATTATTAGTGATCTGACATTTTGGATACGAATAATAGTTTGTCTCCATGTTGTATCAGAAGATTGACTTGGGAGCCCGCGCGTTGGTGCTTTGGAGCATAGTGTTCTCGTCGGGCACATTTCCATGGAATAAAAAGTCACCTCTATGTCGCAGGTTCATAGAGAAGAATATGAAACTTGATATAGTATTATAATAGGACCCATAGAAGTTGTGGTAGATATTAATAAATTCTTCACAAATGCTGTCAGGTTGACTGCGTACAAAACAAAACTATCTCCAAGGAAAAAATCAGGTTTTAAGAGGAACGGGCCTTGTTTCCATGCCAAGCGACCGATGCTTCCTGCGTTGACTATGTCACGTTGTTTAGATTTTGGATACAAGTAATCCGTTGGCACTAGCATTGCCATGTTTCTATGCATTTATCTGTAAATGATTGTATTTTGTTTTCACTGTGAAATCTCTACTTCTAAAGGGGGAGTAGGTGGCCTGGTTCACAGGTTTTTTATCGTTCGGTTTTATTTCGTCACACCGCCAACCAACCCCTCCCATTGGTTTATTTTATCCCTCTCATTAAAGAACCAAAGCTACCATTAAAAGGTAAGATCTTGTTTCGTACTTTCTTTGGTAAGGCCTTTCATGCTGGTTCAATTTAATCATGTACATAATAGGTAATTAGGAATTTAGAAATCATACCATATATGTGAGCTCACTTTCTGAGAAGACAAACATAATATTTTTCTTGATAACCTTCCAAAATAAAATAAAATATTTCTTTATATGCTGCCATTTTTTGTTATCATTATCTCTACTATCAAATGACAATCATAAATTTCCTACTACAACAAAAATGGCATATTTCTTATCTTACCAAATAACATTTTTTTATTTAACCGAATCGCATATATCTCTACCTCTAAATGGGGAGTTGTTAGTCCAGTATGCATGGTTTATTTTTGCATACACGATCTATTTTTGCCTCCACGTCTCACCATCACCCAGCCGTGTCGGCCTTTTCCGCTCCCGTTGTTTTTTTCTCTCAGTCGTTCACCTCTTCACCCCTTCCCATCGGTTTATTTTGTATCGATATGTGCAAGCTCGCACCCATCCCTATTGGTTCAACTTAAACTTAAACGAATCAGAATTTACCATTTTCGATAAATTTCCCAACTCAATAAAATATTTGCTTTCATTCGCTTGCCCACTGATTGCATGTACTTTCCTTCCTCATCATATGTTAATTTTGGTTTCTATTATTGATAATCTCTACTCCTAAAGGGGAAGTTGGTAGCTTGGTACGCAAGTTTTTTATCGTGCGGTTTTATTTTGTCCCACCTCCTACCACCCCCTCCCATTTGTTTATTTTGTCCCTCTCATTAAAAACAAAATCCAGCACTAAAACGGAAGATCTTGTTTTGTACATGCCTTTGATAGGTGCTGATTCAAGTTAATCACGTACATAATAGGTAACTAAGAATTCAGAAATCATACCATATATGTGAGATCACCTTCCGAGAAAACAGACATAAGATTTTTCTCGATAACCTTCCAAAAGAAAATAAAATATTCCTCACTGTGTTGCCATTTATTGTTATCATCATGAGTACTATTAAATGACAATCACAATCTCCACTCCTAAAGACGGATTTGGTAGCCTGGTAAGTTGGTTTTTATCATCCGATTTTATTTCATACCACCTCCCACCACCCCCTTCCATTGGTCTATTTTCTTCCTCTCATTAAAAAACCAAATCCACCATTAAAAGGGAAGATCCTGTTTTGTACTATCTTTGGTAGGTGTTGATTAAATTTAATAATGTACGTAATAGTTAATTAAGAATTCAGAGTCAGATCACCTTCTGAGAAGATAGACATAAGATTTTTCTCAATAACCTTCCAAAACAAAATAAAATATTCCTCAATGTGGTAGCATTTATTGTTATCATCTCTTATTTACTAATTAGAGGCACCTTTCAGAATCTCTGATTAATCCACATCATCAAAATTAATTAAACCATTAGATTGTAAAATTTACGGCTAGGATAAAAGGAAAACTTGCGTAACGCAAACCATCCAGTCTTATAAAAAACCACATGTGACACACGTCCAACATTAATTAAACAAAATAAGGAAAGGCTCACGTAAAAAAAAAAACAATGAAATCCTCACATCAGAAAAATGCATGGAAAACCTCAACACGTTCCCACAAAGTAAGAATGAAAGCCTCTCCGAATGTCAAAAAAACGAAGGGAAGCCTCCGTCAAAATCTCCAACCATAATAGAATGAAAAAAAACTGCAATAAAAGGTAAAAGGAATCCACGATCTGGCTGATTGCCGGTGAAAACAAAACACAGATGGAGAAGGCTCACGACAAAGAGAAAACTAGGAAATCTTCACTTGAAAAAACACGCCCAAGGAAAGTCTCCATCCGTTCCCCTAAATTAAGAAGGAAAATATACTCGTTCGATATATCTCATTGAAGTTAATAGCCCTTTGATTGAGTGGCCATCTATGTACACGTCTTTGCCTTATGTATCTACGCGCGGGATTGATCTATCAAGATTTATCTACTTCCTGTAGCGCTTAAGCATTGATCTATCCCTTCCCTAAAAGTATTGATATCTCCAGGCGTATCTTTTGATTCACCGCCGCCTACAGGGCCGAGGACATCGTTGCACCACGAGTCCCTTCCATGTCCGTGGATTCACTGCTGCCGATGTTAGAAGCCAGCCATAGACAGAACACATGCCTCTCATGTACAAGTGACTGAGATTGGTACATCAATCCTCCAGTAAAGAACTCAACGCCATAATGGTTGAAGTCGTCAACGTAATCAGTGGATGGGTCAAGCAGGGCAGCGCCTCAGCAGCGTGTGATAGTATGCATCTGTCTGCCGTAGGCTGAATCTCCTGTTGTGCAAACAAGCTTGACACTATAAACTAGGTTGGTTCTTTCTTCACACGTGCGTGGATGTGTTTGTGTCCGGCCGACAACAATAAGTTAGCCTGCTACAGTATAGACGTTCAAGGTGGATTGATTGGGAGACCATGTTGCTGCTGTTTAGGCAATCATCCAGAAGCCTTTTTTTTAATTGTCGGAACAAAAGAATCGGCCAGTACCCACGAGCAGAAGTTAGCGTTGTTGCTTGACAGTCATCATCGTCATCGCGGCCGAAACTTATAAACTACACTCAGGCGCGTGTGGATGTGCCAAAGGTACACATGTTAGTTACTTATATGCAGTTATACGCCAAACCATAGTAGCCTGGAAGAAGTAGAAACGTATCCTACATTTCTCAGTAAACTTATTGCAAAGGTATTACTCCTGAATTTCATCCCAACACTTAAGGTGTTGCTTCTCATGTGTGGATTTTGACGTGATCATTTTGCAATAATTAAAAACCAATGGTTAATCCATCACCAGGTGTCCCCACAGGATTCATTACTGTTTTCTTGAGTTTATGTTATTTATCACTATGTTCTATATGAATTAAAAAATATACTGTTGGTGCCTTGATACACAGGCATTAGAGCTAAATATTTGAACCCAATAAAGACAATCCTTGATTTGGATTAAGTTACAGTCTGAAACCTTTTAGATTAGACCAGGATTAATTGGTCTATGGACGAGAATTTACCATGGTCAAATATGGCGTTTAAGAAGACAAATGTGATCACATATGGTAACATGAAGAGATGCATATGGTTTGAGCAAGGAGTAGGTTTCTTTCAAATGTTAATTAGCCGATTGGTTTTGGTTGCGTATCAGACGTGACGTGGGATGAAGATTACTGACCTGAGTCAAATAAAAATCATAAAAATAGGAACGTGATGAAAAATATTTCATTATTTTGTATTTCTATAATTCTTAGTGACATATTCATTGAAACAATGAATAAAGCTGGACACATCACATGAGCTATGTATACATAAAAAGAGTAACATCTTTAAACTTTTAAAGAGTAATAACTAGCCCGTGCAGGCGCATGGGTTGACGACTAGTTATCTCTAATATTAAATGACAATCACAACTTTCCTAATACAACAAAGATAACATATATCTTATATTACCAAATTACATTTTTATCTTACCGAATAGCATATATCTCTAACCCTAAAAGGGGAGTTGTTAGTCCGGTACGCACGGTTTATTTTTGCATACATGGTCAATTTTTTCGTCCACATTCCACCATCACCCGCCGCGTAGGCCTTTTCCCCTTCCTTTTTTTTTCAGTCGTTCACCCCTTCACCCCCTTCCCATCCGTTTATTCTGTATTGATATGTGCATGCCCGATCCATCCCCATAGGTTAAACTTAAACTGAAACAAATCAGAATTTACCATTTTCAATAAATATCCCAACTGACTCAAATATTTGATTTCCTTTCCTAACCCACACATCCCCTGTACTATCCTTCCTCATCATATGTTAATTTTGGTTTGTTTTTTTCACAAGGATACGTTAATTTTGGCTTCGTCCAACCCTCCTCCACGTCCACCCGTCTTGTCCTGTCGCCCCATTTGGAACATCGCGTCTTGTTCACAAGGCCATAGTCATATATCTACTGACAGCGGATTCTGGGGAAGATAACTCTCTCTTTGTTCTGCAACGGCGGTGGGCACAACATGTGGATGTGTCGGGACACTGGACTGAGAGCACGCATGGAGCCAGCATGAGTAATCCAGATCGCCACGAGGAGAGACATGTCACCAAATTGTCATCGGCTCCTACCCCGTGTGCTGTGTGGGAGGCCTCTAAGGTGCATACCCGTCCGAGGTGCGTCTGCACTATGAGGAAGCCTCGCCGCCGACTACATCTCCAGGAACCACGCCATAGAGGAGCGGCTCCGCAAGAACGATGGGTCGACAACAACGTCAGGGGATACCAAGCGGCCTGCAAGCCACGTCCGTCGCTACGGCCACTCAAGTAATTGCCTCTTATTTCCTGGAACGATTGCATTTACGACCATGTCCTTATGGATCCTAGCTCTTTGCGACATGTATAGCCTCTGCACTAAATAGAGCTTGCAGGAAGAGTCTTCATCCTCTTGTCGGTCTAGGGAACCATGTCTAAATTATTATTGTTCACTTCCACCTAACAGTACATGTGAGCTTCGCAAGAACTTTCCGTGATTGCCACAACATGCGTACTGCAGCAAAATCTGCCGGGTACCTCCATCCTCCCCATTTGCACCACTACTACCATTACACTACAAGGCTACCTTCTTATTTTATTAATTGGATTGATATGCAGATGCAAGTTTGACAGATTTTCCATCGTGAACATCAATACCTTAACACAAATTTAGGTTTGCTTTTGCATTCTTAGTTCAAGGCAGTGGCCCAAATAATTGATCTTTACCTTTATTCTCTAATAAATTTTCGCAAAAGTTGTAGTTGTTGACAAATCGGATAAATGTAGAAAGAAATGAAAGACCTTGTACGAGATAATTACTTCCATTGTTTATAAGACTGATTGCTCAATAAGTGAAATGATGTGGCATCAGGGAGCTAGATAAATGGCATAATGCTCCAGTAGCATCTATGTGTGCAAACGCTGATCTCTAAGCTTTCAACAGGATTCACGGTTAGGTAATTACAGATTAGTGTAAGCTTCTACATCTAAGGAGCAATTGGTGTGTTTCCTTTGGCGCAACTAGTAGCGCATCGCCACTGTCTTGTGCAATCCTGCCTTTTGTTCTCAAAATTTATGAAAAACATATGTCAGAAATTTTAATGAGCGTGTTCAAAAGAAGCACTATGTGAACCTAACTTTTTAATCATATATATATGTTCACATTCATAATGGGAAGTTATTCAAAGCAACGATAACAAAGTTAGTTATGTGTTGCAACTTCTTGCCTACCATGATTAACTTGATGCTTAGTTGTATGCATGGTCATTTTGTACTGTAACCTAATCAATATTAGTATTTGCAGGCCAGTGTTCAGATTGCAGCAATTTCAAAACCATTATCTGCAGGGTGTCAAGGCCCATCTTTTGCTTTTAGCTGGTTATGTGTACAATAAAATTTGAAATAGTTATTTTTGGTTAGAGCCTCATAGAGCTTAAAACATGGCCCTTTACTTTCTGGATGTGTTGTTGCCTTATCATAGGCACATGGAAACAAATAAAATAGACCGGAGAAAGGTTAACGAAAGTTTTAATCTACTGTTGATGTTCTTGAATGTTCTCTATGACTATCCCCTTTTTTCCAGCTGTTGGACAAGTAAATAGTGTATTTGGGTTTACTCTCCCAGTTCTAATGTAAGCTTTATTTGATATTGTGTGCTTAATTACTGTCTCAATGTTTGTTTGTTTCGGCATGGATGACCTATTAGTGTTGGCTGCTGAAATCCTATTACTCTCAAGATGCAATACTTATGGCAAGCAACCAATCTACAACCTTAAAAATATAAAGATTGTGAGGATATTTTCCCCAAACTTTACAATCAGGACAAGGATAAATATTGTTGCCATCTCTAGCAGGTGTCAACCTGGGGGTGCTTGGATATGTGTCCAAGACACTCTCTACACACGCATCATAATAAGTTCAGCAATATCATTTAGTCCATCAGAAGGAGCAGCATTATTTCGAACATCAAAATTTAAATTGGCATAAAGGAATTCAGTAAAACACATTGGATATTGTCAACAAGTAGAATTCTTTAAAACTACAGTTTCACATGAACCAGATTCTTCGGCTAGGATGTTAGTGATGTTCTGACTGTCTTTTGGAGAAAAGATCCTCATGGGGGGAGGGGTCAGGGCAGAGAGCGGGGCGGTTGGTAGGGAACCCTCCTTGATGGTCCGAGGGGGAGTACGGTGTTAAGGAGAGAGGGCGCCATGGCAATGGTGAGTGGGTGTTATCCGATTTTAAGGAAGAGGGTTCCAGCGAGAAATGTCATCCTATGGAAGGAAACCGAGTGGGAAGGGGTGGGTCCGGCAGGAAACAGGAATGGTGCGTAGTGGGGTGGGGTTTTTGTGTTGGGATCACGTATTGGAGATAACATAGCAGATCATCCAGACAACCACATTTGGGGAGCCCGTTGGACGCCCGTTTGATGTCCAAACACGCCCGGACGTAAGAGGGAGAAATGAACATTGACTTCGGAAAAGACCTTAAACATTTGTTCATTTCATTCATGTGCATGAGCCCGTAGCAACGCACTCTGCTTCTCTGCTAGTTCACCGATGCTAGAAGACACACCAATTGTCTGAGTTACGGTTGTATTCATTAGTCAGATCGGGAGTTCTACTCACTTTGAGGCTTTCTTTGAGGATGCGATGGCTTAAAGTCAGAACAAAGATTGCTTTATGACTGGCAGAAATTGACGGGCAGGATCATAACTGTTGATTTGGTGCGTTTTTTCGATCTAGCACAAACTGTGGTTGAGGCTTCACGTGCACTTAAATAATAATAATAATACGATAAACATGTACAAGCTCATGTAGGATTCACACATGGTTTGCAACGAATGGCCAGCATGCGTTTCCTGCTCAATCCTCGTCTCGTATGTGCTCCCGAGTGCATTCATGCCTCGCTTGTTGTCTAAGTGTTTCACGATGCTCTCAATCAGCAAAAGGTGCTTGGTGTGCCGCTCCAAGATCACCACCGTCTATGGATTGAGGCAACTTGTGCAGAGGGCTTCGGACCTTTTCATACAACTGTTAAAGAATGGCTGTACGAATTTCCGTCCCGTGCGAAGGCCGTTACCATGTGCTGGTTTTGTTTGCACACCAGGTCGCTAATTTTACCACCAGAACATAACAAGCAACAAGTGCTACACAAGTCTGTCTCAAACTACACGTGGTGGTGTCCTTCCTGGTGCCTCCTCTTCCCGTATGTATACTTACATGTGTTTGTTTGTTGTTGCCATGCATGATAGAACACGAGTGAGAAGCGTTTTGGAATGTGGAAAGAAATGTTGTCTATGCGTGTCTATATATGTAGAGAAGCAGAGTGCTATATGATGGGTCATTCTCAGAAAATTACTTGCCACGATGTCCTGTAGCCCTACAAATAATTACGATGCATGAGATCGGACCACCCAACAACTTGTCTGATTGTTTATTAGATATTTTCTGTTTTAGGTGGGACTAGTGCAGATTGGGACATCGCACATGGTTAAAACATACCTGATACGCCCGGAAGTAAATGTATGCAATGGGCTGAGCTATCACACCCAATTCGCCGAATTAAATGTGTGCGATAGGTTGAGGTGAGGCGCGCCCCTCAGGTTCCTCCGGATATGGTGGTTTTGCCACAGACGTCGGTACGTGGACGCATTGGCAGTACAGTCTAGGAAAAGAAAAACAAGAAGCGGTGCAAATATATGTTATGCCCCCCCCCCCCCCCCCCCCTAATATGTGAGGGATAGGATAATCAATGAGTAGAATGAAATTTGGAGGGGTAAAAGAACCTGACTGAACATGTTTTGGCTGAGAAGAGGAACATTCTTTCAATTTTTTATGCTTTTGAGGGACCGTAACTCTCTTGCGGACTTGACTCTTTATCAATTTCTCCATTGAATAATACGTTGCTATCATTTGAGTGATAATGAAATTTTCATTTTCTAGCCTAGGATTGAGTTAGATCCTAACTTATTATCATTTTTACATGAAACTAGCAAGGTGGCCCTCACAAATGCGAGGGCTAGATCTTTAGTACATTGATAGTGTTGATTATTTACTTTTATATCATACACATATTTTTATACTCTTATTTACTTCATTTTATTATATAATACACGATGTTGTAGACATTGGTACAATTATAAAGGCGTAACCTTTATATTAACTTTTATAAGAATATTGGATTACATTGAAAATACATAACAAAATTGAATTATGGGGCTTTGATATAACACTCGAGCACCGTGCTACATGGACACCAACCAAATTATCCCACAATATGCGAATTCACAACTTAAGTTATCATATGTTATCTGGAGTACATTTGCAATTATATGCTATGTTTTAATTTTGTGTATGGCTATGTAAATGGTTGTCCCTATCCAGCCTTCTGCATGTTATATCCTCGTATCGACAAATGTATCCATATTTTGTAAAACAAAATAGAAATGTAACAAATAAATGATCAGAAAACTCTCAAGCCGTGGTTTCAACAATCAATGCTTATTTACGTATTGATTTACAAGACTTAGAGATGAGAATCCTATGTAGTCATCATTAACTACCGACCACAATTTGTTTTAGAGGCTAACGTTCATAATCTGGGGGAAATAGCAAACCCTCCCAAGGCTTAGATGATACCATGATACGTGATCCTGGGAGCCGCCGGATCTGAGGAGTTGTCGCTCCTGGGAGGCTTAGGTGATACTGTGATATACTACTGGGAGCTCTTGAACATTTCATTAAAAAACCATCCAAGAGTCTCAGGTACAACAACACCTCACATGCCATCGGGTCAGAGATCCAACGACCGAGGAGTCCCTATCACGGAAGCATACATGGGCCTATATAACCTGAAACTTCCCCACACAACCTTTGTGCAATGAAAAAAAACTTTGATGTTGGTCTGTCACGCCATGAGACTGAATTGCTAGAATTATTAAATCCTAACCACAAATTTGAAAATATAACTATCTAAAATAATTAGGATGAAGTGGATTCACGTGATCCACTAGCAAATGTGACTGCATTGTCGATACAATATTGAGCATGTCCGAGAAATAAAATTACAATACTATCATTGATACTAAAAATAAAGAATTCTTAATAATATGTTTTTATAGTAATGTAAATATTATACGTTAAGTACAATATCACCTAGATGTTCATAAATGTTTCTATAAACCTGGTCATAGTTTTTACAATTTGACTTTCGTGAAGAACACTACTCTCTCCGTTCCAACATTATTGTCATGGTTTTAGTTCAAATTTGAACGAAAAGTACGACAACAATTTTAGAACAGAGGGAGTAGTGTAGTATATATTTTAGAATGGAGTGAATATTTGTTTAATTTGAAGTTCCTAACCCGTATCAACATTATGAGTGCATTATGTACCAAAAGTGAGTGTTAGTTCCCGGGAAAAAGCTAAGCCTTAGTTTAAAATCTTTAGGGCGTATCTTTACAATTCTTGACCCAGGAGCACTCATGGCTCGACCTATTTGTGCCTGCAAGTCAAACTACATTTAGGTACTACGGAAAAAGATGTTTTTACTTTTGTATCTAATTAATTTTAGTTTTATGAATTTGTTAATTTCAAACAAAAATAGATGTAGGTGAGGTTTCACGTTGATCCATTCTTGTTTAGCTGGTTGCTCACATCTAATTAAAATCATCCTAGTCTGGCTCCATGCATGCGGGTATGAGAGGAACTATCCTATATGGCCAGAATTTACATGCATGCATGTAGCACTATATTTTTCTACTGGATGTGAGGCATCGTCAACAACGTTTGATGGTAACGATTTATATTGATACAGTATTTGTACGTGAGCCTTTTTGCTAGTTGTCAAAAGATCTCCAGAAAGCTAGATCGTGGGATTTGTGTGCTAACTTAATCAAGCATCAGGCCCACTTTTGAAGAAAAAATCACGATCCTTCTGTTACAAATATATATGTGCACGATCATATGTTATTTGAACAGCCACTTTTGAAGAAAAAATTAAACAGTTTTGTTTATGAGATATACTGGGCATGTGGCATGTTTATTTTAGGAGCTATTCAGGGCACATTTCTTTTTATCAACGTTACAAAATTAAAAAGTTTTGTTTATGAGATATACAGGGCATGTGGCACGTTTATTTTATGAGATATACAGGGCAAGTTATGTTTATCAATGTTACATGATATGGCCCACTTGATACATCCCGGACAACTACGTAAATCTAACGGCTATGTTTGTTAATTTAGAAAGGATCCACCGAATCAATGGACAAATATATCTAATTAATGTGGGATTTTCTAGCTAATTCTCTATTTTGACCCATATTTTCCTATACAGGGCACGGTTTATTTATCAACGTTACATGATATGTCCCACTTGATACATCCCAGACAATTACGTAAATCTAACGGCTGTGTTTGTTAGTTTAGAGAGGATCCACCGGATCAATGGACCGATATTTCTAATTAATGTGGGATTTTCTAGCTAATTCTCTATTTTGACCCGTATTTTCCTTTTAGTATATAATAGATAGAATAGATAGATATGATTGTATTAGAGCTATTGATGGTACACATGTATGAGCCACAATCACAATGGACATGGAGACTTCCTTAGTGGTAGATAGATGCATACCACAAAAATGAGATGGCAGCCATTGATGTTGATCTTTTGTACACATATGTGTTGGATGGTTGGGAGGGACAGCATATTGTGCGCTAGTTTTACGTGATGCATTACACCGTGCAAATGGTCTCCGTGTACCACAAGGTCGTGAGAGCTAGCAGCATTTTCTCAATGTCACTATAAAAAAAATAGATAAGTAACCCACTTATTTCTTATATGCTAGGGAAATTGTATCTAATTGATGTTGGATATGGGGCCAAGTCAGGGTTTTCGCCCCCTTCTCGAGGAGGGATATACAATTTGAATTGTTGGCGAACAGTCCTACTATAAACAAAGAAGTTGTTTAATCTTAGGCATTCTTCACTTCACATGACCGTACAACATGCATTTGGGCCACTCAAAGGATGATTTTACTAATACAAGATCATGCCACCCCATTTTTTCGCTATCATACTCAATCCGGCATCATCGTAGACAGCTTTATTATTCATAACAGAGTATCGGGAGTTAGTAATATTAACAATTATTCATCATCAATTAGTCAAGTAAGTCAACATAATTCAATAGTTGATTGTAGACAAGGAATGATCAAATGGGGGCAGCCCCCAAAACTACAGGACACACAATCTGCACTAGTAAAGGAGAGTTTGCCGTCGTGATGGTTATTTTGTTCGCTACCCCTCCTAGTTCGATCCCCCGACTAGCTCGAAAAAAACTAGATACTCATCCTGAAAAGAAATCAGGGCCTCGCTTGATCCCGCCACCTTACTCAAAAAATAATAATGTACAATCCACAAACGTAAAACAGGCCGGTTACACTCCATCCCGCGACAAAAATCGGCATACCCTACACTTCCAGTCAATATGGTAAGTTGACCTCCTTCCGACCCCGCCCCACGCGAAAAAAAGAACAATTCTCCAACGCACAGGCGACTGAGAGACTGTTGCCTAAACGGGCGTCCGCATAGATGGCTGGTGCCTTGCTCGCTAAATGGCCGACACCACGGTTGACCTCATTAGTGATGTTTTGTGACGGTTGACATAAATAGAATAGCAATTTTAGGCCCTTGTTGATTGTCCTTTAGAACCGTGGATTAGAAACAATATATCTAAATTTGATATCCATGATCCTATAGTTTAAAATACATAAAATCCTAATGAGGGGAAACTTCTGAAATTTACAAGGGTGGTGACTTAAGAATACCAAGATTTATCAGTCAACGACACTTTTGTACCAAACAATGTCGCCATTGTTGCTTCTTTTAAACATAAGACAAACATATCGCAACCTTTTAATCTCTCCATTCCATCCTGGACAAGGAAAGTTCACCCTATTGCTTCCTCGAGATGGCATAAGAGTGTGGCGTACAAGACTGCCATAGCTGGAAACTAAGCAGGACATAATGGTGGCAATCTAAATGAATAAACATTTCATAGTGTCGGTCATCCATTGTTAAAGAAACAATGCATGAATAATAATGAATTGCCAACTAAAAATTGCAATTAAAGTCATGTGATGTATGTACGTACCTAGGTGCAAGCAATGCAGCTCAATGGCGTGATCGAACGGGTCCTTGCCAATCTACCAGGCACCGGTTTTCCGGCATGTGACACAAAAAAGCTTGAACATCAACGGAAGAACGAGGCGAAACAAGGAAGATCGATGGTACAATTATTGAACTATGGTGTATGCGTAAGTATGTACAGCGAGGGTAAGGTTCTAGTCGACAATGTGCGCACGACGTGTTAACCGTCTGCGTTACGGGCAGGTCGCTAAGGCCAACTCGGCGAACACCTCGCGGGCAGCCTGTTCCTTCTTGGTAGCATCCGCCATTTACGTGGCCATCCAACTGGTCGCACCGGTTGATCAACGGATGCTTCATCCACAGTGAGGACGCTCGGAGTAAGGAACACATGTATGATTAAGCAATTTTTTTGTGCGTGCACTGCGGCAAATAGTACGAGGATGAGGAGAAATTTTTGCTATTCCAACTAGGGGGAGTTATGGGTGGTTCCAAGGAGGAAGGAGTGGAGCCGGGTGAGTGCGAGTTATGCTTTGAAGTAAAAGAAAGAGCCTCGCATCACATCAAGATGACCATCCAGCCCTGGGAATAGTACATTGCTGTGACTTCAGTCCTGGCTTTTGGTACACGTTCTCCTTTCCATGCACTACTGGAAGGCCTCGAGCTGCCTATCCTTGTTTTGAAGGCAGCGTGGCTCTTGACGTTGGGAAAGGAAGGCATTAATGTAGTGTCTCATATATATCCACACTACGTATGCATACACTGCAGTAGAAGATGCTACTGTTTCCATCATACTGCATATTGCATGGGAGGGTAGCGTAAAGTACGTCTGATACATGAGCACAAAACAAGTAGCAGACGATGAGCACTGGACTGAGTAGATCCAAAACAAGTAGCAGAAGATGAGCAACAGGAAGTATCCATGGACGCTCATAACTAAAGCATGCACCTTCATGTTGCCTTCAAATGCCCACGCTATCAAACCCAAAACCCTATTGCGTAGAGATACTGTAGAAAAAATGGATAAGACTAGTCAATTCTAAGACAAGTAAAAAGAGGAACATTCTTAGCGAAGCCTAGCTTGAGCCTTATATAGTACTTGGGTGGTAGCATTGAAATGAAGCCATGGATCCTCCAGTAGGTCAGCAACAAATCTTTCCTTGTTTATGAGCTTGGTTCTCCGGTAGGTCAAAGGCTATGAAAGCATTAGAAACAATGAATTCTTGAGTCTTTTCTTTCTGAGAAGGAAATATTTATCAATCTTATGACCACTACAATAAGACGATGCACCTAGCCAACACAGATTTCGTTATTTGTTTGACAAAGTTTCACCCTCGAGTAAACTAAGTAGAGCCATTGTTATCGTATGAATGTCATGTTGCATTGTACAAACTAGTGCCTCCATGTGCAACGCGTTACTACAATAATTCACAAAAAATATTATGAACTACTACTCCCGCAACTGGAAAATTCTTGATATTGGAGGATTTGCGAGCTCGAAAACCATTAAGATTCATTAAATTTTAGTGGAGCGACCAGTCGCAGTTTAGCGATTGTGTCGTTTCTTTGGACCACATTGCAACGAGTCCAAACGTGGAGTACTCCTAACCTCCTCCCTTGCGTGGGCAGAGGATGCACAGACATACTATTCATGCTCTTTCTTTAAGAACAATAGTTGACACTTGATGTTGTTGTAGCGTCTAGTTGTAGTCCACGCCATGTAGGTACTCAAATTAGTGCAACTAAGAGCCACGACCCTAGTAAAACCCGGATGAGGTAGTTATTGGACTAAGAGAGGTGATGTCCTCGTCACTATTGCTTTTCCTGACATGTCTGGTGAAGATGCAACTTCCTTTTCGTCTCGTCCTCATTGTCCTGTCCTTACCAGCATGTATAGATCTCCTCAAATCAACGCCCTATCTTAGAGAAGCAAGGTAAGGTCTTAGTACTGCTTTGTTACCCCGACCCAATAGTTATGTCGGTCACCAGAAGAGCTCGCAGAAGAACCTCAGAGTCGGAGTAATGGCGAAGGAGGAGGAGCGTTGTATGTGCTTAAGTGTTTTTCCTGGTAGTCTTTCTCCATTTCCGCTACTCTCCACTGAGGGTGTTCCATTGCCATTGATACATAGTATAGGCGATGAGAATGCTACCTACATACACTCTGTAATGCAGGAATGCCTAGCAATGGCGGGTGGAAAAATCCTAGCGGTGGCAAGACTATCAGGGGTGCCCGCCCCTCCCGCCATTGCTAACATGGCACCAATGGAATTCGGGCGCCCGTCACTAGTGTGTCTATTGTAGTGGCGTGCGAGTTACAGTTCCCCCCACAACTATTATACCTAACAATTGTTGTATTACTCTCTGCCCGCCACACCTGTGTGTAGCAGCGTGGCAGGCACTTTCGACAGCCGCCAATGGTAGTGACCTAGTCCTATAGAAGAATTGTTGCCACGACAACGTTTTTTGCTGTCGTTGCAGTAATTTAATGACACAGTTGTAGTACTTTGCGCTTGATCATCACATTGTATTATGTATATAGAATGTTTTCTTAGCATTCAAACAATCATCCACACACATACAACATATTACAACGTCGATACAATATTTAAGAGTGTAGTGAAGCAAACATATAGTATATGAAGCATAGAACATATTATTACGTTTATTTTCGCATTATATTTTAGCACAATTACATGCTACCTTGCATGCATGAAGCTTCTTTTGTTGTGGTTACTAGGATACTCAGAACTAGAGGTTAGATTAAGCCCATTTGAAATTCTATTCCCCAGGTTCGTGTTGCGTTCAAACATAGAGAAAACAAACTTGTGCGAGGCAAAGCAAATCTAATAGCATTAACACACGTAGAATACAAAGCACCCATGGGAAATGGATCGATATGGTGGTGGCCTTTAAGTATAGACATATGCAACAATTCACATGTATAATTATAAACAATCATGGGTAAAGGAACTATGTGTGTATGGCTCACCATTCTCCTTGTTGTAGGGTTGTCAAAGTTCAGTATTTATCCTCCCCCCCCCCCCCCCCCCCACACACCCACCCTATTTAGAAGCATGTATGAACAGAGCCTACCTAGTCAATAACTGAAATTTAATTTATGCCATTTTATGCGGGGTCATTTTGCGCCCTTCAAAATGATACTTAATTACCTGCACCACCAATTTCAACCGATGTTGCGGCACCTACATAAAATGAATACTACACCAACCTCTAGTCTTATGATGTATTTACTTCATCTCTATATATGGTGTACACTAGAGCCCACATGAAGATAGCAAGCACCGTTGCCTTACTTCGTTTAATTTAATTCGTTGTTAGAATGAAATAGGTGACAATTCAGAAAAAATGAGGAAGTGCGAAACCATGAGAAGATGAGGCATCGTGAGATGTTGAGTAGTTACAAAGATGATCCCTACTATGTACCATAGCAGAGTTGTATGCCCTTAATATGATCTTGTTAACCCAACAATGAAGATTTCTGGAAGGTGAAGATCATGCAACTATAAAGGGGAGGACTGTTTCGAGTAAGCTCGTGTCTCTCTCATGCTCCAAGTTTTCCTGATAAACATGAGATGAACGGTAGAATTTGAACGAAAAGGACCGTAAAATTCATTTGCATGAACTTTAGTCTTCATAATATGGGAGCTGAGACGGAGGTTCGAACGTCGAATAAGATGGAGACATAATGAGTTTTTCCTTCAAGAGTGATGATTGACTTTGCATTTGCTCCACCACGTACGCGTCAAGTGCCTCCCAAGACGAAGTTTCTCTAGTATATTGTGCCAATTGAACGAACACACACATTATATCTCCTCTCCGACGCTAGATGTTTATGTACATCAGTTCTTTGCTAATTGAACAACTCTTGTAGTACTCGTTATACATTCCTTTAGCATGTTAATCTGTTCAATATTAATATGTGGCTAAATCTCAAAATGCTCTGGCAGAAATTTAAGGGACGCCTTGTTCTTGAACGACAGATGGATCCTACGTGAACCTCTAGCCACTGCTTTCCCCGATATTAATGCAGAACATCTTCAGCAATCTGCTCTCTCCGATATAGGCCGATTTGGCAAACGGTCGTACCCGACGCAAGAAAAGAACACATTGTATGCCGCCATCTCAGACCCCAACAAACAGTAAATGGGGCCCACTCTTCACGTGCGGACCCCGTAGGTATAAAACAGCTGGGAAGAACAAGACGCGGGAACTGACAAAGGAAAAGAGAGAAGGGGAATCTTCACCCAACATATGCCGAAACTGTAGCCCAACATAAAGGAGTGAACACCTAACACAGATGGCACAGGAAAATATAGAAGAGAGCACGACTCTGGCAACAGATTTATGGGGCCGACCCGGCCAAAAGGATTATCTTCTTTTACGAAACCATCCAAACATCGGATGAACCCAATGTAGAATGCATGCAGAGACGATGCAAAATACGCTACACCAAGCGTCCCCCATGTGAACAGTGACAAACTTGTTGAGGTGGGTTAGCATCTGAAAAAAGACCACTCAGTAAAACCGTATGCATAAGGCATTGCACTGCATAGAAAACGCGAGCCCCTCAGGGATACGCCAGGAGGCGGGTACTCCATCGTCTTTTGAAGGAGTAATGTGGCCTGATGTACAAAGCTAGAGTTATGGATATGACCCGGAATACATTCTGGTCAATAATTATTAGTGGATCTAGTCACTCAATTATTCTCATATATTCATACGATCTTTATCGACCGAACCTATTAAAAAAAATTGATGCATGTTACTAGTTGAGTTCAGGATGTTCTCTATATCCTCTTTCGCATAACTCCAACTCCTAAATGTTGTCGTTTCTTAAACTATCCCAAACCACATAAACATGATGGGTTGCAAGGATAATCAGGTAAAAAGGGTAAAACGACATAATTTGTTATCCATGTTGGATTTAAAATGAATAGAAGTATTATGACTTGGTAACAATGCCAATCCGTGATGTAAATTCTCTGTTCAATATGGAACATGATAGTAATTTTCTTCTTTTGCAATTCATTGTACCATGTAGGAACACACCAGCAGTATTATGTATCATAACTAAGGGCATGGTGGGGGTTTCTCTTATGAATTATCTAGTTTCTACATTAACAAGAGGCTTACTCAATCACCATTGAGTTGATTTTCAAACTAGCCTTGCACATTGCTCTTCCAATGAGCTAGCTGCACTTATAGTGGCTACTTTATATAGACTTGAAGTCTTAGGACATGCTTTTCGGGGAAGATATGTCAGTCAAAGTGACGGATTTCAAGATCTATTGTTTTAAGTCACGCTGCAAACGTAGAAAAGGGTTTATAGGAACCTATCGGTGAATGTCTCTATATATGGTGTACACTAGAGTCCACATGAAGATAGCAAGCAGCATTGCCTTACTTCGTTTTATTTAATTCGTTGTTAGAATGAACCTATTGGTGATTGTCTCTTGAAAGGATCCAGGAGAAAAACCAAACGTGAAAAATCTTGTCTAGCAAGTTTCACGAGCCAGCATCAACGATTAATCTTCCAATCAAGGGCGCCATTGTGTTCTTTTCCTCATCTCATGTTCGCCCACCATGTTACAGTTTGTATGACGCAATTGACCCGACGAGGAGTGTGTCAACCGCACAGTATAGTCCAAATCATCCTAAATAGAAGGGTTGGATTTGCAATTTTTTACTATGGTTCAGTGGTTGGTTTTGCTAGTTTTCAGGGTTCTTCGTAGCTTTGAGCCAATTTACAATTACTAATGTAGAAACCTTGATGCTATGATTACGAAAATTATTTTAAATAATAATAATTACATAGTATTTGTCTAGTAATCCCTACCTTGTGCTAATTGCAATGTTGAGATGCTTCCCTAATTAAATTGATTGGATTGTTTGTTCAAAGTAGTTAGCAGACGGTTTTATTTGTTTAACAAAACAAAAACTGAAGTTATTATTTGTTAACCGGATCTATCATCTTTTTCTCGCTTACACCATTGATCGCCTCCTCCGCGCCTCCTGTTAGGAAAACTTTTACTCGGCTACTCCTACCGATCACGTTTTGTTCGAAGTTTCTCCGTTCCAAACCAAACCCGTGTAGCAGCAGATGCTAATGCCACCCTCATCTGCATTGCCCAGGTCGTCCTCACTGACCCAATGGCTCCCACCGCACTAGTCGCACTACAACGAACGTCCTCCTACCTCGGGTCTCACCATTGTTCACCACCTACACTAAAGTACATCCTCCACCAGCATCGGTATGTCATCCTCCATTGGCATTTTTCCCTCCAACTCCAACTACTTCCACTTGAAGCTGGACCTCAAGTACGTAGTAGAACACTGTGCATCAGCCTTGTTGATGTCATGGTGGTGGGTGGACGCTCATGACTCGTTGGATGAGCAGATTATGCACGGCTTGCTCTACCCATGCTCCTGAAGCCTCCTATATCCACGTGTTTTTTCAGCTATTACATTTTTCTCTTGCAAATCATTTCTCATCGGTTTCTTCCCTAGATGATGTACTAAGCTAGGTTCGACCAAGAAGGTTTTTAGTGGAAGGTCATACCAGAGAAGTTAAAACAAAGAGAACTTGATATATTCAATGCTGGAGTTGAAGAAGTATATATATATATATACGAGAGAGGGGGGGTATTATTAATTCAAGTGAAACCTGGAGCATGTATTCGTTTTCATGTGGCTAGTACACATGAGTTACTATAGGTATGTCATCATTCAACATAAGTTGTACACACCTACCAGTTCAGCTGGAAAGTTTGAGCTAGCACAAAAGTCTACCCGATAGTTAGCCTAGAAAGCTCGAGCTAATGTGAAACTATTGGCTACGTTAACTAGTTTCTACTAAACTCCACGGTTTACAAAAGCACAAGTACCCTGCACGAATTTACACTCATCGTGGTCCCTCCAACATTCCCATCTCAAAGCTTTCACATCCTCCCCAAACTGCCAGCCCTCGGCACAGCTGTCAGATCCGGTCTCGCCGCCGCCATTCTGTCTGCCACCCTTTGCAGGCCAGGCCTCCTAGAGATAACATGCCCCGGCGCCCCAACGCACAGTTGGAACTAATCTTGCCTCATCCTCTTCCCAGAGATAACATGCATTATGTTCTACGGAATCCGAGCGGCAAGTCACGCAGCAGATAGATATGGAGAAAGAAGGGGTGTTGTAGTTGTGGCATATGCAGAGTGAGGTCCTAGTTCGTTATCTACATAGACTTGCAACTGACTCAAACATTTACATGCATAGCTAGCTAAGCGGAGTAGTAATCAGATCTAAGACGATGTGTGTGGCTGGACCGTTGTGTGTGCATGCATGCAAGAAGTGAGTGCGTGTGTGCATGGTAGTTAGTAGTGGGTTAGTGGTTGCGTTTTAGCCGTGAGTGTCCGTCTATATAAGCCATGTGATTGTATCTTGTGAAAAGAATACAAAAGAAAAGGCACGCTATGTGCTCGGTGCCAAAGTGTGTGTCTCTTCTTCGTCCTTGAGCTTGTGTGTATGAGTCTTCTTCTATCCTGGGCGGCTCCAACACGCACCTTTATCCCATGTGGGAGGCAATCCTGTCACAATTGGCAATGAATTTTTTTGATCTGCAAGGCTAAGAGAGTTTTGCAGAGCGGAGAGGCCCGGGCAATAGACGGCCTTCTGTACAGGGAAAGATACGCTGAGCCCACAGAGCAGACAGCCCAAAGGGTCAGCCGCCAGGACAGCCCGCAACGTATTGCACTCAACAGTCACCATCGACTAAAATGACTGTCGGAACAAGACATTACAGTGTCTATTGTGGGCAACGGTCGAGATAAACACCCTCAGGTCCCTCTTGTCCCTACGCAACACGACTAGTTCAATACCTCACGAATGACATCATGTTCCTGGTGCTATCGCCTCCCTTCCTTCGACCAATCTGAGTAAACCTCTTGTCTTCTACTCCCTCCATCCTAAAATAAGTGTCGATGATCTAGTATAAAATTTCTATTAGTTTAGTACAAAATCTGCGACGCTTATTTTAGTACGGAGGGAGTATTTAACACCGCCGCCACGGTGGTGCTGAAATGTTTAAAACGCAAAAATAACTGGGAACTGAAAAGAATAAAGATGGTGATTGTCGTAGTTTTTAACATGGTGCGAGGCTGGGCATTGTCAACAATAAGAAGTGAACTATGATCTCCACAAATCAGCCCAAGCTTGGATGGTATATTATTTACTATCATGTAAATTAAGAGTTGCTAGGACATACAAGAGGAGCTTAAAATACAGAATGTGCGCCAAAAAAATGAAGAATACGTGTCTTGAGGAATACGTATCTTCTTCGTCCTTGAGCTTGTGTGTATGATTCTTCTTCTATCCTGGGCGGCTCCAACACGCACCTCTATCCCATGTGGGAGGCAATCCTGTCACAATTGGCAATGATTTTTTTTGTTCTGCAAGGGTAAGAGAATGATCAGCAAGAGAACCCCTTCGCCCCCCGCGTCGCTCCCGCAGGGGCGACTCAGGGAGGCCTAACCCTAGCCCGCCGCCGGCCCTCTCCACCTACCTCTCCTCTCCCTCGTCGCCATCGGAGGTGGCCGCCGGATTGCCGCTGGGCCGTCGATGAAGGTGGCAGCGAGGATCTGGCCACCCCATTCCTCCTCAGGGGGCTTTGGATCCGTGGCGGCGGCCACGGCTGGCGGACCGACATTGGCCTTGTGGTGGCCGGCGCTCGCTGGTGACAGCCGCTCTTCCTCCGCCGCGGGGGCGGCGAGGCACCGGCGACTGGCGGCTGGGATGCGGGCGTCTTGGCAGCGCCTGATCCGGATATGGAGGCCACCGTTTGCTTCAACCAAGGCGCCTCCACTGGTCCTGCCTTGGGCAGTCTTCGGCCGCCGGAGTTGGATCATGTTGGAGGCTAGAGGTGGGAGGGGCACTACTAGGGAAAACCTTATACACAGAATCTTAGCAGCAGCGCGGGACAGGATGGGGCGCTACTGCTAATTAGCCGTAGCGCGGTATAAAGACAGGCGCTACCGGTACTAACTTAGCAGTAGCGCGGCTCGGTAGAACCACGCTGCTACTAAAATTGACCGACCGTTCCGGCCACGCTAGGTTTAGCAGTAGCGCGTCCACGATAACCGCGCTACTGCTAATGTGATAGTAGTAGCGCGCTTTTTTGTCAACTCGCTACTACTAAAATTGACCGACCGTTCCCGCCCGTTCCCGCCATGCTAGGTTTAGCAGTAGCGCGTGTTACAGACGAGCGCTACTGCTATCTTATTAGCAGCAGCGTGTTTTGCACCCAGCGCTACTGCTAAGCCGCAGCCATACCACCTTTTTCCTCCCCCCTCCCCTCCTCTCTTCCTCACTTTCCCCTAGCTCCCACCTCCTCTCTCCCTCACTTTGCTTCTTCCTCACTACTTCTCCCCCCATTACTCTCCTTCTTCTACCAATCTTTCTCTCTCTTTATTACTCCTAGCTAACTACACCAACCTCCATTAATGCATCTCCTTTCTCTTTTTCCTTCCCCCTCCACTAGTTGAACTTGTCTCCTCCCAAACTAGCTAGCTAGGTAGATCTAGCTAGCATTTAGTGGTGACCTATGTACCTCCCTAACTAGACCTATAGCCTTATCAAGAAGAGCTTTGTCCACTTTTGATCATTCCATAGGTGTGTGTGGCGACACCTATCGACATCATCATCACATAGCTCGATCTCGAGATAGGTGATTGAAAATTTATGCTTTTGCAAGAATGGAAATATGTGTATGTGTGCGATATGACATAATCGGGCGATATGATGGAAATTGTGTGTGTGGCATGAGTTGCCGCCGAATTGTGCTTGTGAGTTGCCTATGTTTTGCCGAAATGTCGATTTATTTCCGTTTCGGCGAATTCCGGGCAAACTCTATATGTCCTATTTTTAGGGAAGGTCATGCCGAATTTTTGTATGACTTTGATGCATGCATGCATTTTTATAATCAATTTGTTTAATATTACCGTGCAGGCGTTCATGATGGTCAGTGGAACGGTGGTGGACAGGTGGTTGCGGTCGGCGGTGCAGGACATGAAAGAAAATAACCTGACAGAGGTTTTATGTCCGTGTCGAAGATGCAAAGGACGAGCTTGGCTCGACCCCTATGACGATGGTCGTGTGATGGCGCACCTGCTCATGACTGGTTTCATGGATGGCTATACTCGGTGGATAATTGAAGATGAGGATGATGATGTTGAGGACGCCGACGGGGCAGGCAATGACGACACGGGGCAAGACGAAGAGATGATCGATAATGGCGGCGGAGAAGGGGCCGGACATGGCAGCGGGGTAGAGGCCGGGCATGGCGGCGGAGAAGGGGCCGGACATGGCGGCGGAGAAGGGGCCGGACATGGAGGCGGAGAAAACGTGGACTCCACGCCACAGAATTCGTCGGTACTAAGTTCAATCGTGCGGGACCCTCATGTTCAAGCACTGCTTCGCAAGGAGACGAGTACTGAGAGAGCTGCTTCTAGAGAGGAGGCCAAGCTGCAGCAACTGGTGTTAGACTCGAACACTCCATTGTATCATGGTTGCAATCCCGAGGTGACCCGCTTGAGTTTCACGCTCGAACTCCTCAAGACGAAGGCTAAAAACAAATGGACAGACACTAGCCTCGATGAGCTTCTCAAGTACCTAAAGGATGTTCTTCCCGCGGGGAATCTATGTCCTACTAGTGTGGATGAGGCCAAGAAGATCGTGTGCCCTCTTGATCTGCCGCACGTTATTTACCATGCATGCATCAACGATTGCATAATTTATCGGAAGGAGCACGCGGAAAAAACAAGCTGTCCGGTGTGCAATGCTTCTCGATACAAGAAGGCCGGGAAGAAATGTCCCCAGAAAGTTGTATGGTACTTACCGATCACTCCCCGTCTCCAGCTGTATTTCGTAGATCCCAAGGAAGCAAAGCTCATGCGCTGGCACGCGGAGAGGAAGAAGCCCGACGATGGAGATGATCCGAAGCTGAGACACGTCGTGGATGGAAGCCAGTGGAGAGCGTTCAACGGCGAATATCGGTATTTCGCATGTGATGCAAGGAACATCGTGCTCGGCGCATGTACCGATGGCATGAATCCGTTTGGCAACCAGAACACCAACCATAGCACATGGCCCGTGTTTGTATGGATGTACAACCTCCCCCCTGGTTGTGCATGAAGTCGAAGTACATACACATGAACATGCTGATTCAAGGGCCGAAACAACCGGGAAATAATATTAATCTGTATCTGGGGCTACTTCAAGAGGAGTTAGACACGTTATGGAAAACACCGGCCAAGACATGGGACGCCAGCAAAGGCGAGTATTTCTATATGAGAGCCGCGTTGATCACGACGGTGCACGACTATCTCAGTTACGGATATGTCGCAGGACAGGTGTGCCATGGATATTGCGGATGCACGCGGTGCATGGATGATACGACGTCTCAGCAGCTAACGTCAAGGAAAGATGGCGGGTCTGGGAAAATCGTGTACATGGGGCATCGAAGATGGCTCGAGAAGGACGACCCGTGGAGAAACCGTGGAGATCTATTCAATGGTGAGGCTGAGCATCGAGGACCTCCACGTAAGCGGAGCGGCGCCGAAATCGATGAGCTGTTGAAAAACTGGGAACAGTGCCCCGCGCTAGGAAAGACGATGAAAAAGGCGCCGGAGCCGCTGCTGAAGGTATGGAAGACGAGGTCTGTTTTCTGGGACTTGGAGTACTGGCACAAACTCGACACGCCTCATTGCCTTGATCAAATGCATATCTGTAAGAATGTCCTTGAGAGCTTGCTTGCGACACTGATGAACATGCCGGATAAGACCAAGGATGGGCCGAAGGCAAGAAAAGACTTGCAAGATTTGGAGATCAGGGCAGATCTGCACATGCCGCCCCGTAAAAAGTCAGAGGAGACAGAGACGGAGACAGAGGCGCGGGAGAAGAAGGGCAAAAAAGTAAAGGAAGAGGATTATTGCCCCCCTTCTTGCTTCACCTTAAGTCCGGCTGAGATCGATCAATTCTTCAAGTGCCTTACCGGAATCAAAGTTAGTTCCGGTTACTGTGGCAAGATAAGCAGATATCTAGGCACGAAGAAGAAAAGGTTCAGCGGGATGAAGTCCCATGACTGTCATGTGATGATGATGCAGATACTACCTGTTGCCCTTGGAGGGATAATGGACAAGCACATCCGTGACACACTTATTGGTCTCTGCAACTTTTTCGACGTCATCTCTTGAATGTCGATCAGTGTGAAGCAGCTCCGAAGGCTACAGGAAGAGATCGTTGTCATACCATGTGAGCTTGAGATGTACTTCCCGCCCGCGTTCTTTGACGTCATGGTGCATCTGGGTGTCCATATTGTGGACGACATAATAGACCTGGGGCCGTCATTCCTGCACAACATGATGCCGTTTGAGAGGATGAATGGGATCATCAAAGGATTCGTTCGTAACATGTCCCGTCCGGATGGAAGCATCGTCCAGGGCTATCTGACACAAGAGTGCTTCTCTTTCTGCGAGAATTTTCTATATGGCACAGACCGGCCGCCTGGTGTTGGTTTGCCCATTAACAAGCATGATGGGAGGCTCGAAGGAGAAGGTCACTCCAACGGTCGCAGGGAACTGCATGTGGCCTACTCAGATCGACGCAACGACTTTGACATAGCAAACTTGGTAGTGCTACAACACCTACACCAGGTAGATCCTTTCGCGGCACTGCACAAAGAAACTATCGCAAAGAAGTATCGTGACCGGGGGGTATGCAGGACGGACGCCGAAGTTACTAGAGAGCACAACTCCACTTTCCTGCATTGGTTCAAAGAGCATATTATTGCTAATCCCCCGGAAGAGGGCTCTAAGGACCGATTGCTCATATACGCCTCAGCACATGGCCCCTCGCCCAACCTCGTCACCTATCAGGCATACGATATCAACGGATACACATTCTACACGGAGGCCAAAGATATGGGCAGTGATGATCAGAACTCAGGGGTGACGATGGAATGCATGACCGACAGCGACAACGGCGCAACTGAGAGATTTTACGGAAGGGTCGAGGAGATCTGGGAGCTTGACTACTCTGGACTGCACAACGCGACGATGTTCCGTGTCAGATGGGCTAAGAATGTCGAAAGAGAAAACCGGTATTTCACTACCATGACTATACCCGACGCCAAGAGCAGTACCGTGAACGCTATCGCAAAAAATGAGCCATGGGTACACGCTAAGCACGTGACACAATGCTTCTTCATAACCGACCCGTGCAATCCCAGCCGTGTTATCGTGAGGAGAGGCAAAAGGAACATCATTGGAATGGATGGAGTTGCCAACGAGGAAAACTACGACCAGTACGGCAACCCAATGAGGGAAGATGACGATGACGATGAAGTATACTTCAAAACAAGAATCAATACTACATTACCTAAGAAATATCGTACTCCATGGAAAAGGAAAAGTCACAATGAGGGGCACAATTATTCTTCAACGAACAAGAAGGGAAAGAAGCTCACTCAAAAACGAAAACGTCGACGCTGAGGAACCGTTATCGGCCAAATGATGTAATATATATGTTCCTATTTTGTGTACACACTTAACCGTTATGCATGGGTCAAATGATGTAATCTATATGTTCCTATTTTGTATACATACTTAACCGTCAAATGACGCAATATATATCGCCTTAGTTATATACATTGTATCACCCTCCCTTCGTTCCTGCTCTTGGAAAAAAGGAAAAGAAAAAGTAGAAAAGAAAAGGAAGAGAAAATAAAGGAAAAGACAATAGAAGAAACAAACAGGAAAACTGCTATAGGTACTGGTTATAGCAGTAGCGCTTTTCCGAAAAAGAGCTATAGCTAGTCGAAATAGCAGTAGCGCCATTTGGAGAAATGCGCTATAGCTACCTGTGATAGTAGTAGCGCTTCTTGGAGAAACGCGCTATAGATAACTTAGCTATAGCACGTTTTTAGGAAACGCGCTACTGCTATGTTGACTTAACCCCCATATCTGCTTCCCGCCTCTGCTTCTTCCCCCAAATCCCCACTCTCTCTTCTCCCCCCTCGTCGCCGCCGGAGCCTGTCTCGCCCTCAACCTCGCCGCGCCCCTGCCTCAAGCGCCAGAGCCCTGCCCTCACCCTCGACCTCGCCGGAGTCCTGCCCTCGCCCCCGACCCCGGCGCTCGCCCCCGACCCCGGCACTCGCCCCCGACCCCCCGACAACGGTGATGTTGGAAATATGCCCTAGAGGCAATAATAAATTGGTTATTATTATATTTCCTTGTTCATGATAATCGTTTATTATCCATGCTATAATTGTATTGATTGGAAACTCAAATACATGTGTGGGTACATAGACAACACTGTGTCCCTAGTAAGCCTCTAGTTAACTAGCTCGTTGATCAAAAGATGGTGAAGGTTTCCTCGCCATGGACATGAGATGTCATTTGATAACGTGATCACATCATTAGGAGAATGATGTGATGGACAAGACCCAAACTATAAACATAGCATCTGATCGTGTCAGTTTATTGCTATTGTTTTCTGCATGTCAAGTATCTGTTCCTATGACCATGAAATCATGCAACTCACTGACACCGGAGGAATACCTTGTGTGTATCAAACGTCGCAACGTTACTGGGTGACTATAAAGATGCTCTACAGGTATCTCCGAGGGTGTCTGTTGGGTTGGCATGGATCAAGACTCGGATTTGTTACTCCGTGTGACGGAGAGGTATCTCAGGGCCCACTCGGTAATACAACATCACAATGAGCCTTGCAAGCAAAGTGACTAAAGAGTTAGCCACAGGATCTTGTATTACGGAACGAGTAAAGAGACTTGCCGGTAACGAGATTGAACTAGGTATAGAGATACCGACGATCGAATCTCGGGCAAGTAACATACCGAGGAACAAAGGGAACAACATACGGGATTAACTAAATCCTTGACATAGAGGTTCGACCGATATAGATCTTCGTAGAATATGTAGGAACCAATATGGGCATCCAGGTCCCGCTATTGGTTATTGACCGTAGAGGTGTCTCGGTCATGTCTACATAGTTCTCGAACCCGCAGGGTCTACACACTTAACATTTGGTGACGATTAGTATAGTTGAGTTATTGTGTTGGTGACCGAAGGTTGTTCGGAGTCCCGGATAAAATCCCGGACATGACGAGGATCTCCGGAAGAGTCCAGAGGTAAAGATTGATATATGTGATAATAGTGTTTTGATCTCCGGAAGGGTTCCGAAATTCACTGGAAGGGGTTCCGGATGTTTACCGAAGTGTTCGGGTGCAGCAACACTTTATATGGGCCAAAGGGGTAAAGCCCACGAGGTATTGGAAAGTTCAAAAGGAAGTTTTGTTGCTGCCTTAAGCGGTACTACCGCTGGTAAGGCAGTACTACCGCGTAAGCGGTACTACCGCTTGTGTGAAGCGGTACTACCGCTCAAGCGGTACTACCGCTCATGAGCGGTACTACCGCTTGTACGCGGTACTGCTGGAATCATGTGGGACTCTTTCCGTGCGGGCCAAACCGACCTTGTGCGGTCAAAACCGACCTTGTGGAGGCTTTCTCTCCAAGTTTAGACCCCAGGGCTCAACATATAAATAGAGGGGCAGGGCTAGCACATGGCAGACATCAAGATTTCCCAAGCCGTGTGCCGGCAACCCTAACACTCTAGTTCCTCCCGTCATAATCTCCGTAGTGCTTGGCGAAGCCCTGCAGAGATTGTTCCTCACCACCATCACCACGCCGTCGTGCTTCCGGAACTCATCCACTACTTCACCATCGCTCGCTGGATCGAGGAGTTGAAGGCGTCATCAAGCCGTACGTGTGTTGAACGCGGAGGTGCCGTCCGTTCGGCGCTAGATCGTGTTTGGATCGAGGGACGACTTGCGATTTGGATCGCGAAGACGTTCAACTACATCAACCGCGTTTCTTAACGCTTCCGCTTAGCGATCTACAAGGGTATGTAGATTCACTCTCCCTCTCGTAGATGCTCATCACCATGGATAGATCTTGCGTGTGCGTAGGAAAATTTTTGTTTCCCATGCGACGTTGACCAACAGTGGTATCAGAGCCAGGTTTATGTGTAGATGAGATCTCGAGTAGAACACAAAGGAGTTTGTGGGCGTTGATATTCAGATTGCTTCCTCCCTTGGTCTTTTCTTGTTTCGGCGGTATTGTGGGATGAAGCGGCTCGGACCAACATTACTCGTACGCTTACGAGAGACCGGTTCCATCAACTGACATGTAACTTCGTTGCATAAAGAGGGCTGGCGGGTGTCTGTCTCTCCTACTTTAGTCGGATCGGATTTGACAAAGACGGTCCTTGAGAAGGTTGAAAAGCAATTTTTGTATCACCGTTGTGGTTTTTGCGTAGGTAAGAATTGTTCTTTCTAGATACCCGTAGCAGCCACGTAAAACTTGCAACAACAATTAGAGGACGTCTAACTTGTTTTTGCAGGGTATGTTGTGATGTGATATGGCCAATTTCATGATGAGATATATGTGATGTATGAGATGATCATGTGTTGTATAGAATTTCACGATTTGCATGTCGATGAGTACGGCAACTGGCAGGAGCCATAGAGTTGTCTTTAATTATTTTCGCTGTTTTGCTTTACTTTATCGCTTTGAGTTAGCAATAGTCGTGGAAGCAACAGTCGGCGCGACAACCTCATGGCGACACGTTGATGGAGATCAAGATGATGGAGATCATGGTGTCATGCCGGTGACGATGGAGATCATGCCGATGCTTTGGAGATGGAGATCAAAAGCACAAGTTCATGGACATATCATGTCACTTATGATTTGCATGTGATGTTAATCCTTTTATGCCTCTTATTTTGCTTAGGACGACGGTAGCATTATAAGGTGATCCCTCACTTAAATTTCAAGATAAAATTGTGTTCTCCCCGAGTGTGCACCGTTGCGAAAGTTCGTTGTTTCGAGACACCACGTGATGATCGGGTGTGATAGACTCTACGTTCGCATACACGGGTGCAAGCCAGTGTTGCACGTGCGGAACACTCGGGTTAAACTTGACGAGCCTAGCATGTACAGACATGGCCTCGGAACACAAGAGACCGAAAGGTCGAACATGAGTCATAAAGTAGATATGATCAACATGAAGATGTTCACCATTGAAACCACCTCAACTCACGTGATGATCGGACTTGAGTTGGTGGATTTGGATCATGTGACACTCGAATGACCGGAGGGATGTCAATTTGAGTGGGAGTTTTTTTTAAGTAATATGATTAACTAAACTCATTATCTTGAACAATAGTCTAAGTTGTTTTTGCTATATTTATGTTGTAGATCATAACTCGCGCAGTAGCACCCCTGAATTTTAATGCGTTCCTAGAGAAAGCTAAGTTGAAAGATGATGGAAGTAACTTTGTGGACTGGGCCCGTAATCTAAGGATTATCCTTACGGCTTCCCAGAAGGCTTATGTCCTTGATGCACCGCTTGGTGATCCACCCGCTCCAGTTGAGTCTCTAGACGTTGTGAACGCCTGGCAGGCTCGCTCTGATGATTACTCAATAGTTCAATGTGCAATTTTGTATGGCTTAGAACCGGGACTTTGAAGACGTTTTGAACGTCATGGAGCATATGAGATGTTCCAGGAATTGAGGTTTATCTTTCAGAAGAATGCCCGGATCGAGAGGTATGAGACCTCCGATAAGTTCTATGCTTGCAAGATGGAGGAGAACGGGTCTGTTAGTGATCACATACTCAGAATGTCTGGGTACTCCACCCATTTGGCTGAATTGGGGAAGCCCCTTCCGCCAGAGGCTATCACTGACAGAGTTCTTCAATCATTGCCACCTAGCTACAAGAACTTCGTGCTGAACTATAATATGCACGGGATGAACAAGTCAGTCGCCGAGCTGTTTGCGATGCTGAAAGTCACTGAGTCTGAAATTCAAAAGGAGCATCAAGTGTTGATGGTCAATGAAACCACTAGTTTCAAGAAAAATGGCAAGGGTAAGAAGGGTAACTCCAAGAAGAGTGGCAAAGCAGTTGCTCCTCCCGTGAAGAAACCCAAGGCTGGACCCAAACCAGAAACTGTGTGCTTTCATTGCAAGGGAACTGGACACTGGAAGCGGAACTGCCCCAAGTATTTGGCTGACAAGAAGGCAGCCAACAACAAACAAGGTATATATGATATACATGTTATTGATGTGTACCTTACCAACTCTCGTTGTAGTGCCTGGGTATTTGATACCGGTGCGGTTGCTCACATTTGCAACTCGAAACAGGAACTGCGGAATAGACGGAGGCTGGCAAAGGATGAAGTGACGATGCGCGTGGGAAATGGTTCCAAGGTTGATGTGATCTCCGTCGGCACGCTCGCTCTTCAATTACCATCGGGATTAGTGATGAACCTGAATAATTGTTATTTAGTGCCTGCGTTAAGCATGAACATTATATCTGGATCTTGTTTATTGCGAGACGGTTACTCATTTAAATCAGAGAATAATGGTTGTTCTATTTATATGAGTAATATCTTTTATGGTCATGCACCCGAAGTGAGGGGTTTATTCTTATTGAATCTCGATAGTAATGATACACTTGTTCATAACATTGATGCCAAAAGATGTAGAATTGATAATGATAATACCACTTTCTTGTGGCACTGCCGTTTAGGTCATATTGGCGTAAAACGCATGAGGAAACTCCATGCTGATGGACTTTTGGAGTCACTTGATTTTCAATCACTTAACACATGCGAGACATGCCTCATGGGCAAAATGACTAAAACGCCGTTCTCTGGAACAATGGAACGGGCAAGTGACTTGTTGGAAATCATATGTACTGATGTGTGCGGTCCGATGAGTATTGAGGTGCGCGGTGGTTATCGTTACTTTCTCACCTTCACTGATGACTTAAGTAGATATGGGTATATTTACTTAATAAAACACAAGTCTGAAACGTTTGCAAAGTTCAAACAATTTCAGAGTGAAGTTGAGAATCATCATAACAAGAAGATTAAATTCCTACGATCTGATCGAGGAGGAGAATATCTGAGTTATGAGTTTGGCAGTCACTTAAGACAATGTGGAATTGTTTCACAACTGACACCGCCTGGAACACCATAGCGTAATGGTGTGTCCGAACGTTGTAATCGAACCTTATTGGATATGGTGCGATCTATGATGTCTCTTGCCGATTTGCCACTATCGTTTTGGGGTTATGCATTAGAGACAGCTGCATTCACTTTAAATAGGGCACCATCGAAATCCGTTGAGACGACGCCATATGAACTTTGGTTTGGCAAGAAGCCAAAGCTGTCGTTTCTTAAAGTTTGGGGATGTGATGCTTATGTCAAAAAGCTTCAGCCTGAAAAGCTGGAACCCAAAGCGGAGAAATGCGTCTTCATAGGATACCCAAAAGAGACAGTTGGGTATACCTTCTACCTCAGATCCGAAGGCAAAGTGTTTGTCGCTAAAAACGGAACATTTCTTGAGAAAGAGTTTCTCTCGAAAGAATTGAGTGGGAGGAAGATAGAACTTGATGAGGTTGTTGAACCTTTACTTCAACCTGAGAGTAGCGCAGCGCAGAAAGATGTTTCTGTAGAGCCTACATCAGCTGAAGAGGAAGTTGATGATGATCATAAAGCTTCGGTTCAAGTTGCTATCGAACCTCGTAGGTCGACAAGGACGCGTACTGCTCCTAAGTGGTACGGCAACCCTGTCTTAGAGGTCATGTTGTTGGACAACAATGAACCTACGAGCTATGGAGAAGCGATGATGGGCCCGGATTCCGAGAAGTGGTTAGAGGCCATGAAATCCGAGATGGGATCCATGTATGAAAACAAAGTGTGGACTTTGGAAGTATTACCTGAAGGGCGTAAGGCCATTCAGAATAAATGGATCTTTAAGAGGAAGACGGACGCGGACGGTAATGTCACCGTCTATAAAGCTCGACTTGTGGCAAAGGGTTTTTCACAAGTTCAAGGAGTTGACTACGATGAGACCTTCTCACCCGTAGCGATGCTTAAGTCCGTCAGAATCATGTTAGCAATAGCTACCTTTTTCGATTATGAAATTTGGCAGATGGATGTCAAAACAGCGTTCCTTAACGGTTTCCTTAAGGAAGAGTTGTATATGATGCAACCAGAAGGTTTTCTCGATCCAGAGAATGCTGACAAAGTTTGCAAACTCCAGCGATCCATTTATGGACTGGTGCAAGCATCTCGGAGTTGGAATCTTCGCTTTGATGAGGTGATCAAAGCGTTCGAGTTTATACAAGTTTACGGAGAAGCTTGTATTTACAAGAAAGTGAGTGGGAGCTCTATAGCGTTTCTAATATTATATGTGGATGACATATTACTGATTGGAAACAATATAGAAATGTTGGAAAGCGTGAAGGAATATTTGAACAAGAGTTTTTCAATGAAGGACCTAGGAGAAGCTGCTTTCTTATTAGGCATCAAGATCTATAGAGATAGATCAAGACGTTTAATAGGACTTTCACAAAGCACATACCTTGATAAGATTTTGAAGAAGTTCAAAATGGATCAGTCCAAGAAGGGGTTCTTGCCTGTTTTGCAAGGTGTGAAGTTGAGTAAGACTCAATGCCCAGTGACTGCAGAAGATAGATAAAAGATGAGTGTCATCCCCTATGCTTCAGCCATAGGCTTTATCATGTATGCAATGCTGTGCACAAGACCCGATGTCAGCCTTGCCATAAGTATGGTCGGAAGGTTTCGAAGTGATCCAGGAATGGAACACTGGACGGCGGTCAAGAATATCCTGAAGTACCTGAAAAGGACTAAGGACATGTTTCTCGTTTATGGAGGTGATCAGGAGCTCGTCGTAAAGGGTTACGTCGATGCAAGCTTTGACACTGATCCGGATGACTCTAAGTCGCGAACCGGATACGTATTTATTCTTAATGGGGGTGCGGTTAGCTGGTGCAGTTCCAAGCAAAGCGTGGTAGCTGATTCTACATGCGAAGCGGAGTACATCGCTGCCTCGGAGGCAGCGAAGGAAGGTGTCTGGATGAAGGAGTTCATGACAGATCTTGGAGTAGTTCCTAGTGCGCTTAACCCAATGACTCTGTTTTGTGATAATACTGGTGCCATTGCTCTAGCCAAGGAACCAAGATTTCACAAGAGGACCAGACACATAAAGCGACGTTTCAATTCCATTCGCGATTACATCAAGGAGGACGACATAAATATTTGCAAAGTACACACGGATCTGAATGTTGCAGATCCGATAACTAAACCTCTTCCAAGGGTTAAACATGAACAACACCAGAACTGCATGGGTGTTCGATTCATTACAATGTAAATCACATAGTGATGTGAACTAGATTATTGACTCTAGTGCAAGTGGGAGACTGTGGGAAATATGCCCTAGAGGCAATAATAAATTGGTTATTATTATATTTCCTTGTTCATGATAATCGTTTATTATCCATGCTATAATTGTATTGATTGGAAACTCAAATACATGTGTGGGTACATAGACAACACTGTGTCCCTAGTAAGCCTCTAGTTAACTAGCTCGTTGATCAAAAGATGGTGAAGGTTTCCTAGCCATGGACATGAGATGTAATTTGATAACGGGATCACATCATTAGGAGAATGATGTGATGGACAAGACCCAAACTATAAACGTAGCATATGATCGTGTCAGTTTATTGCTATTGTTTTCTGCATGTCAAGTATCTGTTCCTATGACCATGAGATCATGCAACTCACTGACACCGGAGGAATACCTTGTGTGTATCAAACGTCGCAACGTTACTGGGTGACTATAAAGATGCTCTACAGGTATCTCCGAGGGTGTCTGTTGGGTTGGCATGGATCAAGACTGGGATTTGTTACTCCGTGTGATAGAGAGGTATCTCAGGGCCCACTCTGTAATACAACATCACAATGAGCCTTGCAAGCAAAGTGACTAAAGAGTTAGCCACATGATCCTGTATTACGGAACGAGTAAAGAGACTTGCCGGTAACGAGATTGAACTAGGTATAGAGATACCGACGATCGAATCTCGGGCAAGTAACATACCGAAGAACAAAGGGAACAACATACGGGATTAACTGAATCCTTGACATAGAGGTTCGACCGATATAGATCTTCGTAGAATATGTAGGAACCAATATGGGCATCCAGGTCCCGCTATTGGTTATTGACCGTAGAGGTGTCTCGGTCATGTCTACATAGTCCTCGAACCCACAGGGTCTACACACTTAACATTTGGTGACGATTAGTATAGTTGAGTTATTGTGTTGGTGACCGAAGGTTGTTCGGAGTCCCGGATAAAATCCCGGACATGACGAGGATCTCCGGAAGAGTCCGGAGGTAAAGATTGATATATGTGATAATAGTGTTTTGATCTCCGGAAGGGTTCCGGAATTCACCGGAAGGGGTTCCGGATGTTTACCGAAGTGTTCGGGTGCAGCAACACTTTATATGGGCCAAAGGGGTAAAGCCCACGAGGTATTGGAAAGTGCAAAAGGAAGTTTTGCTGCTGCCTTAAGCGGTACTACCGCTGGTAAGGCGGTACTACCGCTTGTACGCGGTACTGCTGGAATCCGAGTGGGACTCTTTCCGTGCGGGCCAAACCGACCTTGTGCGGGCAAAACCGACCTTGTGGAGGCTTTCTCTCCAAGTTTAGACCCCAGGGCTCAACATATAAATAGAGGGGCAGGGCTAGCACACGGCAGACATCAAGATTTCCCAAGCCGTGTGCCGGCAACCCTAACCCTCTAGTTCCTCCCGTCATAATCTCCGTAGTGCTTGGCGAAGCCCTGTAAAGATTGTTCCTCACCACCATCACCACGCCGTCGTGCTGCCGGAACTCATCCACTACTTCACCATCGCTCGCTGGATCGAGGAGGTGAAGGCGTCATCAAGCCGTACGTGTGTTGAACGCGGAGGTGCCATCCGTTCGGCGCTAGATCATGTTTGGATCGAGGGACGACTTGCGATTTGGATCGCGAAGACGTTCAACTACATCAACCGCGTTTCTTAACGCTTCCGCTTAGCGATCTACAAGGGTATGTAGATTCACTCTCCCTCTCGTAGATGCTCATCACCATGGATAGATCTTGCGTGTGCGTAGGAAATATTTTGTTTCCCATGCGACGTTGACCAACAGGCAACCTCGCCCTCGACCCCGACCCCAGCCCCGGCGCGCCACGCCTCCCTCCTCTGCTTTCTCCCCTGCCAACCTCGGACGTCGTCGGGCCTGCCTCCTCGCCCCTGCACCCTCTGTAAGCCCCCCACCGCTCCTCCTCTCTCTGCTAGCTAGGGTTCTTCTGTTAATTTACTTAGGTTTTAGTTAGGGCAGTAGGTTAATTAGGTTATCTATTTAGTTATGAACCCTAGTTATCAAACTAGTAGGTTAATTTGGCTATATTATGAACCCTAGTTAGTATGAACCCTAGTTAGTTAGGGCAGTAGGTTAATTAGGTTCTTCGTCAAATTAGGACAGAAATTTAACTTGCATTTTTCTTCAAGTTCTATATTTTTCTTCCTTTTATATGCAAATTTGAAGTGGACATGTGATATGTGGACATGTGATTTGGACATGTCATATTTGGAATTTGGACATGTGATGTTTTGGACATGTCATATTTGGAAAATGATGATTATGTGCAGGGTAAATGATCCGAGTGGCCTATGTTTCGCCGGAATGTTGATTCATTTCCGTTCCGGTGAATTTCAGGCGCTCGATATGTCCACTTTTTAGCAAAGGTCATGCCGAAATTTTCCGTCAATTTTGGCATGACTTGTGCTAGAAAGTAGGCATATCGAGTGCCGGGATTTGCTGGGAAATAGCATTCCGGCAAACATAGATCTTTTTTTATGTCATTTCTCATTTTTTTTATAGTTTTAGAATTAAACGAGGAGACTTAATCATAGGAAACATGTGGAACAACGAAGAAACCGGGCCTTCTGACCAAGATGCAGACGAGATGGATTATGAGGGTGAACAACAGTACCTCGACTTTTTGTCTGCTAAGCACAGTGAAGGTTTGCAGGTCAGCCTAGATGATGATACTGACGCCAACATCGACACCGACTGCGCCGGCACCGATGGCGGCGCCGAGACCGGCGGGGAAGGTACCGACGGGGAAGATACTGGCGGGGAAGGTACCGGCACCGATGCCGCTACCGAAAAGAAGAAGCAGAAGAAGCAGAGGATACGAAAACCTAACAAACTCGGCATCGGACGACTGGTGATCACAAATATGGCCCCTGGCAAGTTTGAGCCATTAGAGCCGGAAGAACCTCACAAGTGCTATGGGAACCAAGTAGGATGCATCCTACGGGAATGCGCGAGCATCAACAACGATGATATAAGGGGTAAAGAACATTTGATGCAGTTGCTCCTGACGAAGCTGCACAAGAGATTCAAGTTCCCCGACTGGGATAACGCCATAGAACACCCGTGGGATGATAAGAAGATGAAAAAGATTAACAATCACGCCCTGGGCATATTCAGCAATGATTTGGCCTCCTGGAAAGGGAGGGTGAAACGAGCTATTGAGGCTGAGGAACCCCTGTCCAAGATTCTGGAGGAAAATCCGACACTTACGGAAGAGGAGTTCGAAAAGTTCAAGGACACTTGCGCTACCGAGGCAGCCAAGGCTAAGGCTGCCAAATTCAAGAGCCTTCAGCAAAGGAACACGGGGAAGCATCGCCTCGGAAGCCGTGGCTACCTTGGCAAAAGGCCCATATGGGATAAGGAGGACGCGGAACGTGAAGCCGCGGGTCTCCTAGACCCCTTCGCGAAGTTCTCCAACCCCTTGGAGCGTGACTTCATCAGGGCCCGCTACAAGTGGGACAAGGAAAAGAAGGTTTTTTACACGGACCAGATCACGAGGAAATTGATTAGAATACTGGTAATTATTCTTTTACCACCTTACATTTAGCTTCTGATCAAGTCGACTACACATTCATAAACGGTTCACGTTCCTTCTGCAGGAGAAGCAACACCAGCTTGCAGCCGAAAGCCCTACTTCGCCGATGAGGCCCAAGTGGGACACCCCTCTCAACCGGGCCTTGAACAAACTTAAGGGACTCCCTTTGGGCCAGCGGCCGCAATATGGACGTGTGCACGGCGCCGGAGACGGCGCCACATGGAAGGTGTTTTACAACGAGGGCCCAGAGGCCAAGAAGCAGAAAAAGAAGTTTAGTCAGACGGACATTGACGAGAAGGTAAAGCTTGCGTTCGAGAAAAAAGCAGCTGAGGACGCGGAAAAAGCAGCCGAGGAGAAAAATGAGTTGCTACAGCAGGCAGTCGATGCAGCTGTACATGCCTGCAGAAATGATTTCGCTACTAACTTGATCCCGGCTATCATCAACTGGACGAAGGAAAATCCAGACAAGACGGTACATGATTTCCCCATGCCCAGTTTCGTCGGGAGCAACTCGATGAACAACACCACCGCACCATCACCTGCTCACGCAACCGGGCCTGCTCCCGCACTCGCACCCGCACCCGTTCATAGCAGCCCGTCCTCAGTCTCTGGCGCGCTAGGCGGGCCTTCGTCTTTGGCTGAGCTCGACGACCTCACGGTAATTACATGTCGCACCAACATATATCTAGAATATTCCATTTTCGTTGCCTTTCGGATGTTTTACGCCGCAGACATGTGTTTGCAGGCCGACGAAACCCCGTGCACTGTACTCTACTTGATCAAAGGCCAGAAGGTGGACGTGGGAAAGGGGGTGATAACGAAGCCCTTGGAACTCACGTTCCACGGCCAGCCGATGCCCGGTGGGCACTTCAGGGTTACCTTGTCGAGTGTGAAATCGGGGCACAAGGATTTGCCTCCTCCAGTACGGCTAGGGGGAGAGGACGACGAGACCCCGTCGCGGATTGGAAGCTGCAAGGGTTGGGTGCTGCTATGGCCGAAGAATCTTCTTCGTCTGGAGCCGGCCGAGAGCACACCAATAACCACACATCAACAAGCAGGTATGGACACCACCACCCCGCCTACGCAATTACCAGCGCCTGTAGTGCCGGGTGAGAGCGGCGGACGACGTGATGAAGGGGGTCCAATAGTGGCTGATGTAATCGCTCCCGTAGAACAAATAATGGATGATGAGGTGGAGGAGAACCCTCTTCGGTTCCTCAATACAGGCGCCTGTGACGGCGACTTAGATATGATGAGTCAGCCATATGACGACTCGGGCTATCAGCATGCTAATGAGGATATGGATGATCTGCCCGGGCAGGAACGTCCTAGCAGGGATTGCAAGAAGTCTCTCTTCATGCAATCCTCACAGGACACGCCTGAAGATGCAGGGGGTCGTACATTAGTGCTTAGCCTGACAACACTGGGGCAGGGGTTAAGGAAGGGTCTGGAAGGTCAGCCCAAGAAAAAGGAGAGGAAGAGATCGGGGAAGATAGGCTCAGCTGCCTACAAACAAGCCAGAGCACATAGCAGCCAGACGGTGGCCATGTTCCATGTCACGGGCGAGCCGATGCTACCGCCGAAACCGCTGGAGGCAATATACGGGGATCTCAGGAAACTGCACGACCATCTGCAGTCGACTGAGAAAAGCCTACTAGCCTCGAAGGATCCAGGATATCCGACATACGCGGCTCGTGTGCCTGAGGGGAAGTCTTACATCGGCACACGGCCCACGGAGGTGGTCTTCCTGCGGTTTGATCATATCTTCGAGATGTTTCTGACAAGGCGGCTCGATTGTACAATCGTCCGCCTTTTTGCGCTACATATGAGCTCCGTCATGAAGAGAGAAGAAGTATCGCAAATCTGTGTGGCGGATCCATACTACATGCACGAGTCCTTCTTGAGTCTCAGCAACTTTGAGCGTAAAACTGCTAGGGACTACCTCGAAAACTTCATGGTACAGAACAAGGACCAGGAAATTGTCCTCCTGCCTTATCATCCAAAGTAAGTCAGTGCCGGACAACCCTTTCGTACATTTCTATCATTCCTTCTCGCTCATATGGAGAATAATTTGAGGTGTTTTTTCCCCGCAGCAACGGTCGCGCCGTCCTTATCGTTCTTTACCCGCGAGTCTCCCACGCCGTGTATTTTGACCCTACCAGAAACAACGAGAAGAAGGGCTACACCCACGTAATGAATATTCTAGATGATGCTCTCCAAGGCTTCAGCTTGAGGGGTGGCCACATGCAGATCAGGAAACAAAGGAACCGCAAGACGGGTTTCTCGCATAAAACCAACTTCTGCTGCATCCATGTCCCGAAATCAAGTACGAACGATGGATTCTACCTCCTCCATCTCATGATGGAGTTCAGAAGGGATCACCAAAAGCTTCGCATGACAACCAAAAACGATGATCATATCCGCAAGTGGGTAGAATCTCAAGGAGAAGCGGATTATAAACTGACTTCTTTCGCATCCAGAGGGACATTGCGACGATCATCATGAAAGAAGTCGTCGAAGTGAAGGGGATGTTCCACCACGGCCCTATATCGCGAGCTGACGTCCGAACTTACATAGGCATGCAACGTCAGGACCTCACGTCGTTCAAGAAGCTAGGGTCCATCCTCGATGATCTGGAAGGATGGAAGTTCTAATGATTTACGATGCCGATGATGATGATATGTGTCGGTTGAACTTGTATATACTTTCTGTAGCGATGAAACTTTGTGATGTCCACGGTCCCTACCGAACTTGCGTAACGCTACTTTGTTAGTTTGGGTATGATGACCTGCGTACCTCTAGTTAATTAGTTTGCGTAGATGAAAATGCGTTGATTATTTATGTTTACTATATGTTGCATCTAGTTGCTAACCCTTTCTTTTTTGTGTTGCTCAAGTATATTTTGTTGCATATGATTGTACATTCTCTTGATGAAGATGCATCTCTAACAGGTACCTAGATTCTTGATGGCGAAGTACCGGTGCTATGTCGTGTACAAAGGAAAGGTTCCGGGAGTATACGACGAGTGGTCCGAGTGTCAGGCGCAAGTGGAGGGGGTCTCGGGCGCCAGCCATAAAGGCTTCAAAAGCAGACAAGAAGCAGAAGCTAGTTACGTGAGGAGGCTCACGCTAGCGCGAGAGAGGGCTCATAACCGCCGCCTCATGTACTACATAGTTTCGCTCTCACTCATAGTGATAGCTCTTCTCGCGTATATCATTGTTTAGATGGATGACGATGTAGTTGCAAGTATTCGAGACTTGTATCGCTATTTTCGAGATGATGACGAGAGACCACATTGTGTTGGATGATGATTAATTATGATGATGACATGATTTGATGAGACTATTTGTATGTATATGCTATGATTACATTCGTGGTCTCGCAGCCATTTGTATGTGTATGATGATGACATTTGTATGTGGTAAAGATTCTTGTATAAAGCCTGTTCAAATACAAAACAAATATGCAGAAAAAAAAATCAGAAACTAATAAAGTTAGTAGTAGCGCGTGGAGTAAAGTTAGCAGCAGCGTGCCATTACCAGTAGCGCGGTCTAATAAAAGGCGCTACAGATATTAGCAGCAGCGCGCTGTTTTCGAGCTCGCTGCTGCTACGCATGTATAGCAGTAGCGCGGGCCAACACGCGCTACTGCTACAGGTTAGCTGTAGCGCCGTATCAGTAGCGCAGGTGCCCGCGCTACTGCTATACATAATACCCGCGCTACTGCTAGGCTTTTCCCTAGTAGTGGAGGCTCCGGAGAAATCCGAGGCCGGCTCTGCTGGCCACGACGGCGGCGATGCCCAAGGGCGCCGTACCCTTCTTGTAGGCGCCGTCCAGGTTGCCTCCTTCCCCTCGTCCTTCCTCCCAGCACGTATGTCGGGTGAAAGCCCAATTCCTTGCCGGATCGAGCGACAGCGGCGCTTCGGGCATCGTCACCCTCTTGGGGGTGTCGTTCGTGGTGAGCTTGGGGTGGATGTGATGCTTTCGTTGCTTGGGGGCGGTTGGTGACGTGGTCGGAGTTCGTCTGGTGGCAGTGTGTTGGCGCTCTGTCGCCTATGTGTTCCGCCTCGTAGTTCTCCTTTCATGGTGCTTGGTCTTCAGCAACCCTGCCAGACTCGATGGAGCGGTGCTTCATCCTATACATTGATGGTGGCGGTTATCGGCGGCGTGATGCAGTGGAAACTCGACGTCCGATGTGTGGCGATGGACTCGCGCAGGAGGATGAAGTTGTCTGATGTCGTGGTGGCATCGATGGCAGAGAGGCCTGGCAAGGTTGGTACAAACTAGTTCAATACCTCAGGAATGACATCATGTGCCTTCCTTGGACCAAACTGAGCAAACTTCTTGTCTTCTATTTAACACCGCCGCCACGGTGGTGCTGAAATTTTAAAACGCAAAAATGACTGGGAACTGAAAAGGATAAAGATGTTGATTGTCGTAGTTTTTAACATGGTGTGAGGATGGGCATTTTTTTATTTTTGAAAAGTTGGAATGAAGCCCCGGACCTCTGCATTAATTGATGCATGCAGCCATATTATTAAACAAAGTACGAAAACAAGGCATTGTCAACAAGAAGAAGTGAACTCTGAACTGTGATCTCCACAAATCAGCCCAAGCTTGGATGGTATAGTATTTACTATCATGTAAATTAAGAGAGTTGCTAGGACATACAAGAGGAGCCTCAATACAGAATGTGCGCTAAAAAATGAAGAATACGTGTCTTGAGGAATACCAGAGGATGCCACGATGCCCACACACACCTTGAATCACCAACGACTCGGTTAAACAAGTCGGAGCTAGCTAATTATTTTATTCGAGCTGGAGAACGATTTTGCGGGTGTACGTAAGTGATTGGATTTAGCATACAGTGTTAATTTTGCGGAAATCTGCGCAGAACTGCCACTATCAATGGTGGACCTACCACTGGGGTGTGCGAGCGCGGCCGCCCCGGGATCAGCCGGCCTCGGCTACTCCCAGCTTTTTCCCCAGCAACGACAGGCATCAGTGACAAGCCGATGACAAGTTCATAGTTTCAACCTTGTTGTTTCCCCGTATAATTTTTTTAGGGAAAACACTAATGCTCCGCCGGCTGATTACGCGGAGTGTTCCGCCATCCGCGCAGCCGTTGGATCGTCCTTGATCCACGCTTCCGCAGACATGCTTATGCATGTTCGTTATTTTTCTTGCCTACCACGTGCGATGACAACTTAGACAACTTTCTGCAACATTAGCTATGTTGCAAAAAAATCTGCAACAAAACCTCTGTTGCAAAAAAAAAAAAAAAACTGTAACAAGAACTCCGTTGTAAAAAAAAATCCCACAACACAACCTTTGTTGCAAAAAACATCCCGCAACACAACCTATGTTGCAAGAAAATCTGCAATATAATTTCTGCTGTTAATGTTTCCACAACAAGCTCTCTGTTGCGAAGTGGAGGAATACGTTGAGACGCTATATTGTGCCATATCTAACGACTCGCGAGGCGGCGGATCTTTTAGATAGATCCGCCGACCGACGCGTAGCAGCCCCTTTTTTTTTAGCTGCCTCGAAGGGGTATGTGAGATACATTGAGTTAATATGGGTTAGTTGGCTTTCCACACTTAAATCCCAAATAAGCCGACCTATATCTCAGAAAAAGTAAAAAATCAAGATTGGATCGATTGATCTCTTATTCCCCTACAAGACATCTCAAGCGACCAGGCTTTCCTAGTACATCTCAAGCTACTACTTCGCCAACAAGCCTCGCAAGAGAAAGAAGCACACCTTGCATCAAGAAAAACCATCCTGCCTATCACACGTTAAGGTTTCTGCGATGACAATACAACTGTGACTTCACATAACGGATATGCGAGATTGCCGATGCCGAAGGGGCATGCCGCGTTCCGTTTCCACATGCAACCACCATCGATGCCGCACAAGTCGTAATGCAACTGACATGCCACCCAAGTCGCAATGCAACTGACATGCCACACTCACAACGCTTGTCACTACGATACGATGATCAAATGCTACAGTATTATCACTAATTGGAAAAAAAATAGATGCCGCCTTTTTCGCCAAACGAACTCACGGGGCCTGTTTCGAGAGGCAAGATGGTCTTTATTTGTGGCAAAAACACATAGTGCAACTCCGGCTCACACGAGACAAGGCAGAATGAGGGTGCGGGAGCCGGGTGTGCCGGTGCCCTGTTAGTATCAGTCTTAGGGCTAATTCTTTTGGGTTTATCGATGGCTGAAACTAAGCTGCCGCTCCCTAGTTTATTCTATAAGTCCAAACTAAATTTTATATTTAAAGCCTACTACGCCCTTCCATGCTTATTGTAATTTTATTTTAGAAGCACTCGTCCCCTCTTGTCTAGTTAGTAGGCTTCTATAATAAACTATTTGTTTGGGCTTATGAAATATGCTAAGGGAGATCTGCACCGCTAGCCATCAGCCCCAAAAGAACTGGCACATAGAAAGGAAAGCAAAAATGCAAAGGTAACAGGAAGAGCCACTCAAAAAGAAAAGGAAAAGGGGTTGGAAACTTGTGCTCCTGCAGTTAGAAAAGAGGAGGTGCTCCCTTATATTTATGGTATCTTTTGAAATTTATTTCTATGGAAAATTTTAGGTATATACATACTAGTTTTTTGACATAGAAAAATCTTGGAACTGTTAATCTAGTATGGCTGACGACCATTGTAGGATTCCTTGTGAACTACATATCTGTAGGAAAATCGCATGGCATCAGGATTGCTCTCTCGTTGTTTGGACAACTCCAGCCGATCCCCTATGCGGCGTTAGTCAAGTAAATTTTCAGTTTAACTCCTTCTACCGGCACTTAGCTGATCCCCTAAACCGAATAGAGAAGTAAACATTTTAACTCGTTTACTATCCGACTCAGCTGCTATCGCTTGAAAGAAAAAATCTACTCTCCCCTCCTGCTGCCTCACCCACCCCACTCACGCGCCACATGTAGGACGTCACCATCCTTCGCGCCCCGGTCGACCACCACCTGCCACCGTCGGCACTCTATAGGCCCGACCGTGGTCCACGCGCCATCCGAATTTGAGCCTCTCTCGCCATCGCCGATGCATAAATTGACCGATTTACGGGTGGTGCCGCCGCCAGATTTGACGCATCCAGCCGCCGGTGTCATGGATTGTCTGGGTACCCAACTACACAGCCCCGGCGCCGCCTCTGGGCTGCATGCAGGTATGGCTCCCATCTCTAGCCATCGGATCTCAGTTAGCGGGCAAAGCGTGCCCGACCGTCAGCCGGCCTCGGCACTGGCCCGATTACTCGTATGTTCCTTGTTGCCGGTCATAAAGTGTGATGAATGCCCGCGGCAGGTGGTTGGCCGAGTTTAGACCAGGTTGTTACACCCTGGATGGGTTTTCTTCAAGTGCAAGGAACATGGGATGAGTGCTTGTTTTGATTGGGTCGTTCATCAGATTCGGCAACAGGGACACCTCGACTGGCATGCACGACCCCTCCGTCCTGGCTGGAACGCGCCGATGTTGCGTGCGGGCGGCATCCCCTTAAGTTGGGCCTTGTTGGTCTTGATTCCAACAGGTGTGGCATGTTGCCCAAACACAATGGAGCCCTTTCTACCTTTAATTTGTCATTTATCGCAATAACGATTTCAGGTTCATTACTCAAATCACATGCTCCGGTGGAATTAAAAGATGCTGACAAGTAATCAGGTCTGAGATTAATTTGTTGCTACTCCATGAGCTGAAGCGTTCTACTCCCTCCGTACAAAATATAAGACGTTTTTGCAGTTTAATTTGAAGTGTAAAAACATTTTATATTCTGGTACAGAGGTAGTATATTTTAAGACCTACACGTGAGATGTGATAGCTATGGGCTGTTACATTGTATAAACTATAAACCGTTAGAAAAGAGATGACTAATAGGGCTAGTGACCAGAAACGTGTTGTTGACACGTGCATATTCCTTCATCATGTCGAATTTCCCCACTCCCGACTCCTCCAAGTCCCGTTTGTTATCAAGGTTCTCTGGTACGTATGTGCGGTGGCAACTTACTTCCTTGGGGAAGTAGGCTAGATTCTAGAAATATGTTAACTAAAATAAAAAAAATGGCATCTAATTTACTCTAGTGAAGATTTTTTTCGTCCATTTTTCTATGGTGAAGATATATATAAAGAAGTTAGTGCTTTAATCTCACAACGTGTGGAGAGTATATATATAAAGAAGATTTTTTCGTCCATTTTTTGGAACCTACTATGGTCGTAGATATATATAAAGAAGCGGAATTACACACTCAAGTTAAGGTTGGTGGAGCATACATTTATTTCTCATGAGTCATGATTGTCCATGTGCATGCATCACCATCGCAATCATGAGTTAATGTGCGGGAAGAGATGTTAAGACATGCACATGCAGTGTCCATTTCAAGCTCCATCCATATAGCTAGCCACGTTGCGTGGAGTGTTCTTGTTCATCCTGTTGGAAATAATCTTGTCATGTGCCTTATGCACGTGCATGTGTGCACAACATGTAGTTTAGTCTAGGTTATCAAGTGTCCGGTGAAGCTTTAGAAGAGGGCGAGATACCGGGCTGCCGTGCGATGCGGCGAGTGCTGATGATGCCGTGTGATACGGCGACGCTGTGAGAAGCGGCAAGACGCGAGGAAGAATGGAGCGTGACGGACTCCATCAAGTTGATGAGTCAGGTGAACCGGCAGGTCGTTCAGTTTTTTGGAGTAGCTATGCATGCGTGAGTTTGTTGGGTCCTAGCCGAGAGAATGTTGGGTAAGTAGTTCGTGCATGCATGTAGTTGGAGTAGTCACAGGTGGTGGCCGAGCCATGTGGATCATGGAGAGAGTTTATGAATCAGTTAGTGCATGGGTTAGTGGGGGTTAGCAGCCGAGTGTGGCGGCTGGCCAGTGCATGCGTGTCTGTGTATTTTTAGTGGCCAGGCATGGCAGTCGGGGTAGTGCGTGCGTGAGTAGTCTTTTGTACTGGGTATTTAAGGTGATCAGATGAATGAGAAAAGAAAGGCCGAGAGGGCTGTGGAAAAATGTAACACTTGTGGTTGCCCAGGAAGCGCCTCACCGCAAAGCTTGTTGTTGTTTTTTTCCTTGGTACATGCGTGTCTGTGTTCCCCAGATGTGTGTGTCCTTGTGTTCATTAGAGTGTTCTTGAGAGAAATGAAGAAAGAAGACAGTTCGAGAGGTAGAAGAAGCGGCGCTGCGAGGAGGCAGCACCAACACATCCTAGGACTACTTGCATCATGCACCATTCTTGATGTCTCCTGGATTGCAAGTTTGAAGGAGGCATTTTTCCTTCTCTCTTATAGTGGCAAGCATACCTTCAAATCTTTTATTTATAGATTTTTATACGGAGAAACTTAATATAATTTTGTGGCTCAAATGTCCTTGTAAAAAATACAATAATACCCTCTAAACTGTTTTCAGGTTTTTTTTCTGGTTAAATGTTTTATGGTTTTAAGAAGGCAAGTGTATTAATTATATATAAGAAATGCGTTGATCACAGAAGTGGAAGTTAGTAGTGGCAATCTATTAGTGTTATGAATGCCCATGAGTTGGGTGGGAGTGACGGCAACGTATATTAGCAAATCCCTACCTTTTCCTTTCTACACTAGGACGTGGAACCTCTGAGCGCAAGACGACCTTCAGATAGTCATAGAGCAACTCCATGATTCTTACACGGGAGATCTGACAGAAGAAGAGGATGCGGATGTGTGGTATGTGGCGGTGTCTGCCGTGACATTAGCAGTGTCAATCGATGAGCACGGCGTCGGAAGAGAATTCGGGTTCGCTGAGAAGTGGACGCGGGCTTGCAGCGTAGTTACCCGAGCAATGCTGCTGAAGACGGGCAGGCCGACAAAGAGAATAAGGTGATTTATTTGCGTATACTATTCAAGACAGAAAAGGCAAAATGTTGGTGATCACATAGAAGAAATGGCAATCACAACCTTGTCTTGGTAATCCGAGCAGTTCTAACATGCTTCCTCGTACCCCCTCTTTTCACATGAGAGGTAGGAGTATATAATAGTTTTGAGCGGTTGATCTCATTACTTATTATGATTAACTCGTACCTTCTTACCTCACATGTAAAAAGAGGGGGTAACAGGGAGCATCTTATAATTTGGCTTGTAATCACGATTAATTGGCATTAGAAGAGAGGTTTGTACTGTCCTTAAAATTTTCTATTTTAATCATGTGCTTTGAATAATTAATACATGAGAACCGTAAAAATTATTTCTGTGGAGACATAATACAAATTATAAATCTGGAAACAATAAATTTCATGAGTAGTTCTTCCAAAAATCATTTGTTCGCCAACTCTTCTTGTTTTCCAAATAATAAATAGTAGTTCAGCTACATGGCTCCCTGGTTCTTTATTCTCGCAAGTAGAAAAGGAGATAAAAAAAAGTCTGCCGTGAGGAGCAGGAGTTCGACCTCGCTTTAGTATAATATCAGAGAAGAAAAGGAACCAAGAGAATATGTACAGGGTCGACAAAAGCATAGCAAAGGCAAAACTTCAGGCCTATGCTGCCAAAAGCAATGAAGCAACAAATCAAGTATTACATCACCTACTGTGGGGAAAAAAACCTGCGGCTGAATTAGTAGAAACTTACCGTGGTGGTTTTCTTGCTACCACTACAGTTTTTTCCTTGCCAAAATACGCACATGTTACAGATGAATATATATTTAATTTACAGCTGGGTTTTGAGGGTGACGAACAATAATATACACTGGTCAGTAAAACCATGATCATCTTATGGATTTTTTGCTATTAGCACTGCAACTGTTCGTGATGGCTCCAATTTGTAGTGGTACTTAAGACTGTTTTCTTGATCTCTCATCATTTCTGTACACATGCATTTGAGAATAATAAGGGAGGGGGTGAAGCCCTGTTAGCTTGCTATCTACATACTTTAGGGAAGATGCAGTGGTATATATAAAGGAAATGTAGTTCAGCAAGGAAATAATTGTGCACAAATGAGAGTTTTGTGGAGCGTTTTATTTCTTCTTCTTTTTATGACCATAATCAGTATAGTACTGCATGTATTTATGGTGTTTGGATTCATATATACACAATGTGCTAAAAGGCATATTACTTATATTTCTTCACATGCATGCATAGTTAGAATCCAAAGATTTCTCAACATGCATGTTGTACGGTCCATGCCATGTGCATCCACTTGATTCTTGACTCAGGAGAGTTTGTTGGCACGTTCATTGATACACATGCATAGTTCACCATCAACCGTTCCACGCGAGTAACAATCTCCGACCATCAATCGATAACAAATAGGACGGGAGCACGCATCAGAGCTAATATAGTACAAGACATTAAATCCGCTAAATGATACGCATTAGTTGTTGTAAACAAATTTCAAGAAGCACAAACAATGGTTACACGACACTTATTTTGAAATGGTGGGAGTAGAAATTTTCTTGACCTTGGTTATTTTGTTTATCTGCATATGCAACTTGTAGAAACAAATCAGTTTTATGTGAGTTAATTACACCTGCAGTACATAAACTTGCACGGTGGTAACAAAACAACACAAAAACTAAGAAACCCCATAAAGGTAGTACAAGAACTTACCTCACAACACATTTTAATACAATTTCCGTTATTTCTAATAATAGTACCGTCAACCGCCGTTAACAGCACACACGTGGTGTGCCAGCAGGTTTAAGTCCCACTTGCGCATGTGATTTTGTTACCACCATGCTAGCAGCAAGTAGCAGGCAGGCAGATTCATGTGGGAGGTACGAGTGTAGTTCGTACATCTACTCCACTAACTATAGCTACTTATTATCTGATGGCACACTGAACCAACTATAACATGCGTTTCTCCCTCCTGCCCATATATATGCTGCTCCAACTTCACCATAGTAGACCTAACATTACATCGTTTCACTTTGTTTTAACATGCCAGATAGCATTTTACCAAGAAAACATATTGGGTAAAACCTAGCTACTACTTCGCCAACAAGCCTCGCAAGAGAAAGAAGCACACCTTGCATCAAGAAAAACCATCCTGCCTATCACACGTTAACGTTTCTGCGATGACAATACAGCAGTGACTTCACATAACGGATATGCCAGATTGTTGACGCCGAAGGGGCATGCTGCATCCTGTTTCCACATGCAACCACCATCGATGCCGCACAAGTCGTAATGCAAATGACATGCCACCCAAGTCGCAATGCAACTGACATGCCACACTCACAACGCTTGTCACTACGATACGATAATCAACTGCTACATTATTATCACTAATTGGCAAAAAAAAAGACGGCGCCTTTTTCGCCGAACAAACTCACTGGACCTGTTTCGAGGGGTAAGATGGTCTTTATTTGAGGCAAAAACATATAGTGCAACTCCGGCTCACACGAGACAAGGCGGAATGAGGGTAGTCCCTTGTGACCCTAGCTAGCGGCAGCCGGGTGTATGGTGCTCTGTTAGTATCAGTTTTAGGGCTTATTCTTTTGGGTTTATCGATTGCTGAAAATAAGCTGCCGCTCCCTAGCTTATTTTGTAAGTCCAACCTAAATTTTATTTTTAAAGTCTACTACGCCCTTCCAAGCTTATTGTAATTTTATTTTAGAAGCAATCGTCCCCACTTGTCTAGTTAGTAAGCTTTTATAATTTCCATCAGCCCCTAAAGAACTAGCCCATGGAAAGGAAAGCAAAAATGCAAAGGGAAAAGGAAGAGCCACTAAAAAGAAAAGGAAAAGGGGTTGTAAAACTTCTGCTCCTGCAGTTAGAAAAGAGGAGGTACTCCCTTATATTTATGGTATCTTTTGAAATTTATTTGTACGGAATTTTTTCGTGATATTCATACTAGTTTTTTGGCATAGAAAAATCTTGGAATTATTAATCATTTTACCGGTGGTGACCAGAGTATGGCATACGACCATTGTAGGATTCCTTGCGAGCTACATTTGTGTATGAAAATCGCATGGCATCAGGATTGATCCCTCGTTGTTAGGACAACTCTAGCCGATCCCCTATGCGGCGTTAGTGAAGTAAATTTTCAGTTTTACTCCTTCAACCTAAATGGACCGCGATGGAGGTACCGCCGAGCAGCCCGGCCGTCCAGGCATACGAGGCTACCCCTGCTACAAATTAGTTTAGCTCTTTTTAAGTTTAACTGAATGGACAAAATATTGTTCGATTTTTATAAATTTTATCGAATTTATGTCTATTTGCAAGATTAGGTCGTGTTTGGAAGATATTACATGGGGAGGTTTGGGGCAGCCGTTGGATGACCTGCTCCGCATAAGTGTTCAAAGACACGGAGGCAAACAAATATTATGTGTATTGTGGGGACTAGCATTGGATATGCCCTTATATGGATTATATTGGAGGGCATGTTTATTCGACATCCAGCAAATTGCCCTAATTTTTTCTATCAACTTGTTGACCAATTCAAGGCAGCTTGTCAATTCGACATTTTTAGCATTTCTGGGGTTTTCTCGGTCGAAAAAGGCTGATAAATGGTCGGAAACGTCGCAACTTGAATATAGTGTTGGAAGTCATTCAAACCTCGCATGGATTCCTATCATGGGCAAACCCACCTGCTTGCAAAAGTTGAGGGCAATTCGTGGATGTCGAAAAATACACCATGTTCAATGAAAGGTGTTTGTGTAGATGAGAATGGTCCGTTTGATCGTTGATTTTGACATCCGTTAAATGGCCCTAAACTTTTTCCGTCAACTTCTATAACTAATTCAAGGCATCATGCCAACTTGTTTGGAATTTTGATAAGTTTTGCATTTTATGGAATTTTCTCATTGATAAATAGCCGATAGCTTGGAAAAATCCAAACAACTTGGCATGATGCGCTGAATTGGTCAGATAAGTCGTGGTAAAACATTGTGGCCATGTGATGGATGTACAAAATAACGTGCTTTCAAACGCATCTTTCTGGCCTATCCGAACATCCTTAGTCGAACATGGTCTACTTTGGACATCCTTAAAATGACCATAACTTCTGCAGGCAGGTGGGTATGCCCATGGAATTCATCCATGCCTGGTTCAAATAACTTTCGACATGCTATGCTTCTTGTGACATGTCCCACCATTTATCAACCTTCTTTTCCTGAGAAAACTTCAGAAAATGCATAAGTTGTGGAAAACCCAAACAATTTGATATGCTGCCTTGAATTGGTCATATAGGGCTATGAAAACCAACGTGGTGAATTTTGGACATCCTTGAGAAGACCTGAATTTTTGCCACAAGGTGGGCTTGCCCATGGTAGGCATGTATGCTAGGTTTGAATGACTTATGACGCCGTATGCACATTGCGATACGTCCGGTCATTTATTGGCCTTTTTTTAACGAGAAAGCTGCAGATAAGGATGGCAACGGGTGGGGTATGGGGCAGGTAGAGCAATACCATACCCATACCCGTATAGTCAATGGGTATAAAATTGTACCCGTACCCATACTCACGGGTATGAAACTTTACCCGTACCCATACCCAACGAGTACCCATACCCATTGGGTACCGAACAGGTAGATCAAACAGTATACAAGTTATTCATAATTTTACATTCATCGATAGCACATTTGACAAAAAAATATTTATTTCAACTCAATATCTGATAAATGAGTACATGACAATTAGCTCAATTCAAATTGACAATTGGTGACAACTTCAATATAGGTTCATAAGATGACGACACACTTTACCAAATATAATGTACTCCAATCCGTCCCAAAATAAATGACGCTGATTTAGTATACGAAATCAGCTACACTTATTTTCGGACGGAGGGAGTATTATAAATGGGTAGAGTATGGATATAACAACGGGTACAAGGCTATACCCGTGCCCTACCCACAACTTAATAGGTAAGGTACGAGTACTACCCATGGGTATAAAATTATGCTCATACCTTGCCCATGCGGGTTCGGTATCTGCGGGAACCCATATCCATGGGTAAAATTGTCATCCTTAGCTGCACAAAATGCATAATTGTCGAAAAACAAAAACAATTGGTAAGGTGCCCTGAATTGGACATACAAGGCCATGAAAATTTTGTTCACAAATTCAAAAAAAGTTTGGGATGTTAACTCTTTCATAATTTGTTGGAAAAGCCAAAAATATTCCTCTTATTGAAATAATTCTACACAAATAAAAAAATTATCCGGGAAATTCAAAAAAATATTAACCATTTTTATTTTTCATTTGTTTATTCCAAATTTGTTAGTTTTTTATACAAAAATGTTCTTGTTAAATATTTTGTTCGCTCTTGTTAAGAAATGTTTGGGTTTTGACATCCTGATCAATATTTAAAGACACGGATATTTTTTTGAAATTGTTGTATAAATTATTTAGAATGCGAATATTTGTATTTAATTAACCAAAGTTTTAAAAGGGGAATAGTTTTGAAATCGTAAACAATTTCTAAAAGTGTCAGCATTTTTTAAAAATGAAAAATGAAAAAAGTTTAAACGATTAACGAAATGAGAAAAAACAAAGTAAAATGCATACTGGAAAACTATTGGTTCGATAATGGGCTATCCCATCGAAAAGGGGATTTGCGGGAAGTGAAGAAGAAGAGGAAGAAGCAGAGGAAAAAAGTTAATAGGCAGGAGTGTTCTGATGTCCTGGTTGGTTAGTGTGTTTCTCTGATTGAAGAGGTCTTGAGTTTGATTCATGTTGTGCGCACTCTTTTCTAAAGTTTAACAAAAACACTTGCCTTGAACATACGGCGTATACGTTCCGACGGGCAATCCAAAGGTCCATATTGTCCTTTATACGCTTACAGTGGACGATGTTGTAACAACGGGCCCTTGTCCTCACAGTCGGTACGTGCTCATGATACGGATATAGACACAGAGATTAACAAGTTATGTTACACTTGAGATATTTAAAATAAGAACATATAAGGTTTTAAGGACAAATCTGTTATATTTCACTTTGCTCACTGGAGGTATGATTCCTTGTCCTTCGAAACCTCACTCACACTCACACATAGTCTCCGGAGAGATGAACATACAGACAAAATACTGAGATACTCATTCACGCACTCGTTTCATGTAGTAGGGTGGTTCACTTGAATTTTAATAGCCAGTGGGCTATTTCATGATCTAAGTGAACTATGAATGATCGATACACTTAAGAGATAAAGAGGAGATAAAGTATCGGCTGGCTCGTAGCAGATCGCCCACTCCGTTAGATCAGCGGCAAACGTGGCGATGACATGGTTTATATGTAAGGCCGCACCGAATAAGAAATGTCATGGTGGCGGTTGAGGTGGTTCCGAATAGACCACGGCTGAAGGAGCCACAGCAGTTCAGGTGATCCAGAAGGCCAATAGCAGAACAGACCACAGTCTGGCCGTAATTTCTCGAAACCATTGTAATCTCAGCATCTCTCGGAGTGATGATGATAGAATTTCTAGCTATAGTTCATTCCGCACCATGGAAAGTGTTAGCCATGTCCTTGTTCCTGATACTTCCTATTCTCATGTGTGTTCCCAATTCTTCAGTTCTTCTCTCACATATAATTTTTTCTTTATTTATGTGTGCCTCCATACATGAAGTATTATGCTAGGTCCTATCAAATTTGTGTCATCGGGGAAGGGCGAAGATAACATGAAACAATGTAAGATGACATCTACTCTGGTAAGGATGGTGCAGTATATATAAGCGGGCAAATATTATTGAGTCACGTGAAAAGTTGGAGCATCTATTGTCTTGTGGCCAATGCACATGACAAGATGAGCAGACAACTCACCTACGGGTACGTACGTAAAAAATAAAACATATATTGATGTCTGGTGCTTCTTCAAAACAAACAAATTCGGTTCTAATACAGTTTTGTTGTTCCAGATTTTCTTTAGCTGTTTCGTACCTCGTGAACGTCTACAGCCGTGATCTTGTTTGGCTGTTGCAATAACTCCTCGCCTCTTAGATGTTCTCCTTGATCTCCTCAACTGGAATGTTTCATGCGTGGGCGACCAGGCTTGACTAATGACTTTTGTGAAGTTTAATTATGTACAGCTATGATAATGGTAGGCTGCCTTTTGTGTGACACTAGTAGAAAACAGGGCATCAGTCCCGGTTTCAGAGGGCCTTTAGTCCCGGTTCTGCAACCGGGATAAAACGATCGGGACTGGTGCCCGCCGAGGCCCGGCCGGCGTCCTGGCCTTATGAACGGGGACTGATGCACCCATTAGTCCCGGTTCATAACACGACCAGGACTAATGCAATATTCTGGCCTGGACCAAAGCCATGTTTTCTACTAGTGTGAATTATGAAGTAATATGTTAATTATGAACATATCTTATGAACTATATGTTAAACTATCTTCATATCTTAATTATGTAATACTAGGATGATATGAGGTGACATTCTCCCTGTTAGCCACACTATATGTGGAGACGAACCTCCCGAGCCCTCCCGCGCGGCGACCGGGGGGGGGGGGGGGGGGGGGGGGACCCTAGCGCCGCCATGTCCCCGACTCTCTCTCCCACCTCTCCTCCCTGCCGCCGCCGGGGCGCGCCACCGGGTAAAGCTCGGTCGGCGTCGGCAGCGGCGTGACCTCTCCTCCCCTCAGCGGGGCGTGCCGGCGAGAACTCAGGGGGCGTGGCACACTCCCCCTTGTGGTCGCGTGGGGGGCTCTCGGGGCGCTCATGTGGTGGCCGGTGGTCGATCTGTTCCAAATCTGGCCGCCGATGCCTCTGGAGGCGCGGGGCTACCCTCCGGATCGGTCGGCGGCGTCGTGGCCGGATCTAGGCCCAGGTGTGGGCCTTGGTCCTTGGATTGAGGTCGACGCGGTGGCGGGTGCAACATGTCGGCAGATGGCCGGATCCGCCGGGATTCTACCATTGTCTGGTCCATGACAGTGTGGGCAACTCCGGGGGAAACCCTAGATCTCCTTGGGATCAAGCGATGGTGGTGCTTTTGCGTCGTACTCCCTCTTCAGGGCATCGTTTTGGAGTTGGCTTCGGTTGAAGGGACCAAAGACGCTGGCGGCGCATGCCTGGTGGCGCAACTGCCGATGAAAATCGCGCCGACTACGGTCATGGCGGACGATTGCGGCGTCTTTGATGTCGTACCCTTGTCAAAGCATCGTCGTTGCAGTTTGCGTCATCAAGCGCGGGATGCTCTGGGGGAAACCCTAGATCTCGGTCTCCCGGATAGTACGATGATGGCGTTCGCAGTATCGCTTTTCCTCCTGGGGCATTGTTTTGGAGCAAGTGATGGTTGAAGGGGACAATAGGAGGAGCGGTGTTGTATGTACCGCAGGGTCGACGGCGGATCACGACGGCATGGCGCTGCGGAGTTTTGGCGACGAGCGCGTGTGGATGGACACGTGCAGGATGGTGGCGTTGTCTGGAGCTGTGGTGGCGTTGACGGCAGGCCAAGCAAGGTCGATGAGTCAGTTCCTGGTCTGGAGATGGACCAATGGAAGATGGCGGCAACAGCAAGAGTGCGCCGGACCGGTGTGGGACCCAGTCCCGGTATGTGGCTGGGCTGAGGCATCCGGATATAGATGCTAGGGTTTGGTGCGATGTCTGTTTGGTATTAGGCCCGGATATTCGGCACACCTTCATCAAGGGGATAGGAGTAGCAACAGGTGTTGCCTAGATGGCGTCTTTAGACTGACTGATTTATAACCTTGTATGGTCCTTGCGAATAATTAATAAAATGGCTGCATGCATCGTCCAGATTGCAGAGGCCGGGGTATATCCTCCTTTTCAAAAAAAGGATAATATGAGTTAGCAGATCAATTGAGCACCTAACTTCATACTGGTTGTTTTATATCAGTTTGTACCCTTGTGTGCATGTCTCAATCAGTTTGTCCACCTGCCTGGTTGCTTGGCAGGTCAGCTTCTCCGTTTCGTGTGTGTCTCCCGATCTAAAGCATCGGCAAATCAAGTCGTACAAGAATGTCGGAAAGATCTGATGGGTAGTGCCAACACTGTTGATGCGCATGGAGGCTCTCGGTGTGTGGGGTTGCGCGAGCAGTCGAGCACGCCATGGTTGAGCTCATGGGGATGCTACATTGCAATCTTGCGGTCGTTCCAGTGCTCCTTATAGCATGGGCATCTGCCTAGGCAGGCAGGCACTGTCGGGATTGTGGAGAAGTCGGTCCGGTACTGATTGCCGTTGCACAAAACCCCTAGTATTACTCCTATTAGTCGTAGCCAAAACACTGTTAGTGACTACTTGGCTAACTTTGCTAGGACTGAGAAAAGAACTGTCGTGTGGTTGGGTTCATAGGTCGTGAACTTAGGGAAACTCCAACGCGTCGGTGTATTTGGTCTGCGTGTGTCTGTAAGGGTCAAAAAAGATGACAATGCCCGCCCAATACACGGATGCAAACCCAAATCACGCTCACTGTCCATCTGGATGCATTTACGGTCCAATTTACGTCTGGTTTGCGTCCACACGGACACGAGACGAACGTGTCGTGCGTCCTCTCGGTGACCGCCTCAGGCCCACTTGTCGGCCGCCCTACCACCACCGTGGTCATAGCCAATGCCTCCCACCTACCTCGGGCCTGCATTACAGCGGCTGGAAGCATCCATAGTCCACGCGTCTTTTTAATGGCAAGCATGCGGGGCAGGGGGCTCATCCACTTCTCCTTCCCGACTCCGTCCACATCTCGACACACGTGCTCCCTCGGCGGCCGACACAAACCCGAGTCTCCATGGCTTTCTTCAACAAGACCAAGGCCAAGGCCAAGGCCAAACACGACGACAAGGTGGGCTCATCATGGGTGCCCGCCAGCTTCCCTTTGGTGTCGCAGGAGGGGGGGGGGGGGGGGGGGGGCTCACTTGCCACACGGCTAACTATACATCCCGGTGCACCGCATACAGTACCACTGGGAGTACCATGTCCCGCTGCCGTGGCGGGATGTCAACCCGCCGCATAGCTCGCACCTCGACCTGCACTGTATTTCGGTTCCGGCCGTGTCGTAGTCCGAGGGGGTGAGTGTGCGTGCGTAAGAGATCCGCAAGCGGCATGCTCTCCTCAAGCCAGAGTGGCGCTACAACCTGGCGTACGCTGGTCGAATCGGGATGTCTGGTTCACCACAAAGCACGACGTGTTTTATTACGCGTCAGACTCCCTAAACTAGGGTTCGCCACCAAACCCTAGTCGCCATTAAAAATTCAAATGTTTTATTTGCTTATTTAGTTTTTTATGACCGCAAGGACTAATGCGTCGCTCGCGTTGGAAAAACCAACGCCGCCAAATCCAAAACTAGACACACATGTCTGCTGGGCCGACCCAATCGGATAAAAAGCGGACAAAAACCTCGTCCGTTTTGAGTCGGGTGGTTGGAGTTGCCCTTATGCAACGTAGATTGTAATGAGAATGTTGATTGAGGAATGCAAGTTTTTACCTGAAAAAAGAAAGCTTTGAAAAGATATTGTAGATTTCTTTTTGAGGGGAAAGGTATTGTAGATAGAAACATATTACCATTTTGTAGTTACTGGGCCATAATGGGCCCCGTACGTGTAGGATGTGGCCTAGGCTCTCTACTGGGAGCCCGTGACAGGTTCCAGAATCACCGAAACCTAATCTACTCGCAAAAATCCAAAACCGGCCGCAAGCCTCGAGTGAAGCGTCCCCGCCGGTGATGGAGCGTCCTCGAGTGGTTCTCCTCTCCTACTGCGATGGAGCGTCCCCGCCGGGGGGCTGCCCCTCCGCCGGCGACGGCCCAACAACGTCCTACGACAAGGACCACAGGTGAGCCGTCATCCTCTTCTCTCAATATCACGGAATCAGCAGGGAAAACTTGTGTAGTTCTGTCTTTACTATGAGTGATCTGAATGAGAAATAGTGATGAGGAACGAAACCCTATATTCCCGTTGCTGAGGGAAATAGACAGATGTGAGATAATAATCATGTTTTTTTTCTTCCCATAAGTGTTCTGGATTCTATCCTATTTTTTTCTTCTCTTTGAAATAATCATGTTTGCTAATGCTCTATTTACTTCCGGTTTGCAGCTGACAAAGTGATGCTGATTCTGTTTGAGACGCCCTCTGGAATTGCAGTTTTCAATTTTTTTGCGACGCTCATTGAACAACCAAATGCCATCGAGGTACCTATCTTCTACCCTCTTAGTTATTGATGTGCTTGCTTGCGCTTGTCGTTTGTCGTTTGTGTCGCTATCTTATTTCCTGTTTTATCCTCGTTTCCTACAGAAAATATGGACTAACTTCACTAAGCCTGGGAAGGCAAAGAATATTCGTGCCCCCTCCTTTCCTTCCGTTCCGTTCTTTTGATTGTTATTTCCTTTATGTTTCTTGTTGGCAAATGAATCATAGTAGTTATCTTGCACGACTCTTCATAAGATGTTTATTTGCTTTTTCTTTTCTTGCATTGAGGAACGTAAACATACTTTTCATTATTTTCTGAATAATTAAGTGGCTAACTACAATTTCCTCCATAAATATACATGTAAAGCTTATAGCCTGCACGTGAATGCTAGGGTGCCCCAAAAAAACTTTTGCTAAATGGCCACCATGTATGTAACGTTATTGCTATGCACCAAATTGGAATGTCACTGCTAGCTAGGTTGATTAGTAGTACTTGATCTGCAGCTACTACTGTTCGGATACAAATTTGAGCAACACTGTTATCAGTTGTCAAGGGGTATATCTTTACTGTTGGGATACCTGTTGAATCAGAACAACCTCCTGTCCTAATTTAGAGGCATGACATGATATTTGATTAGTTGATTCTTTTGGCCCCTTAACATGCACACCCTTGTTTATTTCTTTATCAGGTTGTTTGGCTGAGAGAGTTTCAAACTTTTGAGGACAGTTCTGGCGCCATTAATCAAAACACTGGTGTTAATGAAAGTCTTACTGAGATGATCGTGAAGTGTCACTGCCCTGGGCAGAGAATGGATGTCGGAAAGACTAAACATAAAAAAATCGTTGAAGAAAGATTGGTGAGTAGAAGCTGAGAGTGGCGTTGTAGAGGACGAGCGCGCGCGCTCCCGTTTTCGTCGACCAATGGGAAGACCGCGTTAGTGATGGGCCCATTTATGATCTTCTTTGGCGCGTGTTACCCATTAAATGACGATACAGCGCTGGTTTGCGGCGCGTCCACGCGACTCTGGTGAAGCCACGACGGTTGCCTGCAAGTGTTCCGTTGGTACATTGTACGCGGTCGCGGTACAGAAACTGAGCAGTGGTAAATAACGACGTCATATTTAACAGCGTCAAAGTTGTCTAATCCACGGCAGCGTCGGCAAACGGATAAGGTCTCCCCCACGGTGGGTCCACCGTAGTAAACGTAAAAAAATCGAGCAAGATAGAAAGAAAAAAGCCAACATCGTTTGACCGATCTGCGGCGGGCTGCGGCAAGTGCGGAGCAGAAAAGGAGCAATGGCGATGGCGGCAGCACGCACGGACGCCGGCTTCGATTTCCTGGCAGATCCAGTAGACAGGTGCGGTTACTATCTTCTTCTCCCGCTTCCAACTGGTTGTGCTGGACACACTCATATCTCTTCCGCTTGTTCTTCTCCTTCCGACTACAGGTTTCCCCTGCCGGATCTGGCGGAAACAAGCTTTGCCCATGCCGCTGCGGCTGATCCAGATGTAACAAAACATACGGCTGAATCTAGAATAGAGGAAGTAGCCAACGCTGTGTTGACGCTAGATTTCGGCCTCAGCAACGAACGCAATGGTCTGACGATGAGGGGCACAGAAGTGGAGCAGCAGAGCGAAGCTGATGCATTTCCGTTGCATTCCTTACTTGCACGGTGAGTACAGTTGGAGAAAAAAAAAAGCAATCGTTTCTGTTTCAAATTGAGTTCGTATGAACAGCGTGATGCTATACGAGTTAACAAAAAATTGTGAATGTTTGGACATTTGCTACTGTACTTGTGTCTTCAAATAATGGCAATCCTGAAGAAAACACCAAAAGGATACTATGCAATTGTAGTCAGCATCAGTGTGCATGCGAAATGTAGTACAGAGAAGTGTGTGTTGCTAAAAAGTGTAAACTGCAGGAGTGACCATTGTGGATCAGCTGCATACCAGACTCTCCAAGTCCCTCTGATGAACCAGTGTGCCAGATTGGAATTGTCAGTATCAGACGCGCAACTGGCAGCGGAGGAAAGTCATCCGCAGGCACAGCCGCGCAGATAAAATATAGGAACCACAATGTGTAGAGTTCTTAACAATTCCTTGTGTTCGTTAGGCGATCTAAAATAGCAGCGGTTAACGAGAATATTATTTTCTCTGAAATTATAACAATATATATGTTTCTGTTTTGTGATTTACTTCAACATTAATACAGACAGCCTTTTTATAAAAAAAAAGTGAAGTGTTAACACTACATGTTAACCTCTGTCTCACTAAAGCAGGATTCACGGTAGTGATGAAGGTACAGAGCTTCCAGAGCAAACAAATGGCCTGGCAATGGTGACCCATTCTCGCAGTTTGACATTATCATCACCGGACTCGCGTCAATCGTTTGAAGCAGACGAGATCGAAGCTGCATACTTGAGTGCAGGGTGAGAAAAAATTCCCCCCCAAAAAAAATAGAAATTGTTTTTCACTGCATGTGAACATGTTGCAAAAAAATAATAATGAAAAAAGTTGAATAGATTTAAAAAAACTGTCTAACGAGAAAAAGTGTATCAAACAGGTGTAATGCTGCTGGGTCAGCTAGTGAGCAGTCACTTCAGTTAGCTGTGACAGGCGGCTGCGATAGTTTGGAATTACCACAAGCAGGCTCAACAAAGTCTAGTGTGAAAGACGATCCACACAGATGGACCAGGAGGTAATAAAACAACCCCGTGTGTATAAAAGCACTGAAAACTGTTGTTTTTTATTATATACTTTTTGCAAGTACAGCGGGAAAAAACAGGAAAAAATGTCAAAAGCATGATCGCAACATGCCTTTTTCGGACCATGATTCAAATTAAGACTAGCATGTCAATTGGGTAAGAAAAACAACTTGATCCCCTTTTACGGACCATTAACTAATGCCCATGATGCAGGATTCGTATCAGGGGTGCATCGAGCGAAAGAACACCTTGTCCTGGAAGAGTGTGTGCCCTTGAGAAAACATTCAGGGGGTACGCAGAGAGGAAAACAGAAACTGTCGTAGTACCTGCTGTTGGTGACGCATTCGATTCTCTCGGAGAAGCATATGACTACTACAATCTATATTCATGGGAGATCGGTTTTGGGATAAGATACGGCAAGAGTAGGCTCAACGTCGAGAGGACTAAATGTATGCAGGAAATAGTGTGTGGATGTTCGGTAAGTGACTCTTAAACCTATCGATTCTGCAGAAAAGCAAAAAGACCATGTATTGCATAATGATGAAACATTGAATCTCTTACCAAATCCAGGGAAAACCAAAGAAAGGAAATTCAAGAACATGTCGTTGCCAATGTCCAGCTATGATTCGGTTGTTGCGTTCAGAGGACAAGGGTTGGTACATAAGTGACCACAGAAAACCGCACAATCACGCCCTGACTGAAAATTGTGGAGAGAAAGTGCACTGGCCATCTCACAAGCATATTGATATATATACACAAAGGACCTAGTTAAACAGCTACGAGAGAACAATATCAGCATCGGTAAAGTTTACAACATAATTGGCAGTTTTTTTGGGTCAATGACTAATGTACCGTTTACCAAAAGAGCTTTAAGGGGACTCTGTGGAGAAATCAGCCGAGATCAAGCAGATGATGATGTCCGGAAGACAATGGATGTCTTCGCAGAATTGGGTGCTAAGGATGCCGGCTTGTACTACAGAGTTCAACCTGACAATGACAGCCGGATACGCAATCTTTTGTGGTCGACTGGAGCAAGCAGGATGCAATACCACTGTTTTGGAGATGCAATAACATTTGACACAACTTACCACACAAACCTGTATGACATGCCTTTCGGTTTGTTTGTCGGAGTGAACAACCACTTCCAAAGCATCATATTTGGGGGTGTCCTTGTTAGAGACGAAACAGCTGAAACATTCGAGTGGGTATTCAGCGAATTAGTCCGCATGATGGGCGGCAAGCATCGGCAAACAATACTAACAGGTAAAAAAAAAAAACTAACCTGAAAAGATTCATAAATTTTGTTATTTTGCAAACAACAAATCTGCTTCATTTTCGCAAGACAAAGAAATGCAGGTAGTGATTTGAGCTTCCTAATACAAAATACTTTTGTATTTGAATGAATGACTACTGTATGACACAAAAATCCATTTCATTGGCAGATCAATGTAAGGCCATGGAAAATGCAATAAAGAAGGTTCTGCCCGATACAATACACCGATGGTGTAAATGGCATATTCTCAAGAAAGCAAAGGAACACCTTGGATCATACTACACCAAACGCAGCAACTTCATTGCTGATTTCCATAAAATTGTGCACCACATGCTCACTGTCGATGAATTTGAGACCGCATGGAGCAACCTACTGGAAACGTATCATTTGCAGAAGCACCCTTACCTAACACAAATATATGAAGTTAGATCAAAGTGGGCGAAACCTTACTTCAAGGGGGTATTCTGTGCAAAAATGACAAGCACACAACGAAGTGAAAGCGCAAACCACATGCTGAAAGGATATGCGCCAGCAAGCTGCCCCATGCACTTATTTGTAAGACAATATATGAGGCTTCTTTTCGACAGGGAAGCAAACGAAAACTACGAAAAACGTCGTACAAAGATAGTAAGCTCAGCATCTTAACCCCCCACATTTTTCAAGTGTTCAATGAAAAAATTATTATCTAACAACTTCACTATATGCATGCAGACATCTCAGGTAATGAAGATGAACACACCACTTGAGTTTCACGCTAGTAAAATCTACACACGTGCCATGTTTGAAAAATTCGGTGAAGTGTTGTATGAAGCAGGCCAATATTGGGTAGAAGAAATTGAGAGGTGGTCCAAGTATTCTGTCCACCGTTACAATTCCGAGAAACATGACAAATGGTGTAGGGTGGTATATACAGTCCATGTAACGAATAAATGCGAAGAGGTCGAATGCGAATGTGGCAACTTCGAGCACACGGGATTATTATGCTGCCATGCAATTAAGGTATTAGCTCCTATCCGTATGTAAATAAGTAACAATTTTGACTGCAGATAGCAAAAAGAAAATTCACACTTCCCATTTTTTGTTTTCGCAGGTGCTTGAATTTTTCGCTGTAGACAGAATTCCACACAAGTACATTATGAAGAGATGGACAAAAGATGCAAGGGATATCCTTCCAGACCACCTTGCTCATCTGCAGAAGGACCAAATTTCAATCAATTCCATTACATTCAGGCATTCCAACCTGTACACACATGCACTTGAAGTGGTGAGGCTTGGCGATGCAAACACAGTAGCGTATGATTGTGCAATGGAAATACTTAAATCAGCCATTGATAAGCTGACTCCTGTGGCTGCCGTGCGAGATGGAATGGGTTTAGAAGACAGTATACAACCAGAGAAAATAAAGATTAAAGAGGTAATTGCTCTGCCTGAACCACAAAGTGTGTGTGTGAGTGACACGGAAGGTAGTGCAGTTGGGGATTTCATCGGACTGACAGCTCCAATCCGTAAACGGAAAGCTGGACGACCAACCACAAGCAGAGATAAGCCTCCTTATGATGACCGCAGCGCAAAGAGCAAGAAACAGAGGTCAGTGTCCCAAGTAGACACTCATTCGCAATGTGCTGAAACAAAGCGGACGCGCTTTTGCAGCATATGTCGTCAGGCAGGACACAAGAAAACAACATGCCCGCAGAGAGGCGATCTACCAAAAAAGGAAAGAAAAGAGGCAAAATGCACAAACTGTGGAGTTGGTGGGCACAGAAAAAACACTTGCAACAACCCCAAAGTTGTGCTCCATGTTTCAGATGTGGCAACTGCAAATCCTCCTTCGGCTGTTTGAATAATCTTTCGACTTTCATGTACAATGGGAGGTTGCCAGCAACCAATAAGAGCTGCAACATTTCTGTTTAGCATGTATGATCCCGCGATGTAGGGCTGTAACTTTGTGCTGAGTAAACACCTGTTATTAAAAAAATGTACCATGTAATCCGTCCCTCCACCTTTCTATAAGACATTCCAAGCAGCCTGCTTTTCAAACTGTTTTTATCTGTTGTTTAAAATGTCTTTAAAAAAACGAACAAGGTTTGTACTCGCGTGCTGCTGGAGGCATTCAAACATTCCATGCTGCTGGAGCGATTCGGCGACTACGATCCAGATAACTGGCGTGCTCGCGACGACCAGTGGCGGAGGACGGACAAAAGTTAAGGTAGGGTGGGCTTTGGTCACTCGACTCCGGCGACGCAGCCGTGCCGATGCGCCACCTTGCGCCATGCCTGCACCAGACAAATCAAGGTAGGGTGGCCGCCCGCCCTTGCCCTACCGGCTCCTCCGCCCATGGCGACGACGATGGTACACCTGCATCCGGAAGCTGCTCTGAATCAGTGAACTGCTTGATAGTTGCCGTCAGAGATAGCGGCGAGGAAGCATAAGCCAGATCTACAGAAAGCAAAAACAAAAGTTGAGGAGAACTGCTAGAGTTTACTTATCGTAAAAAAAAGTCGAGACAGTCAGGCCTGGACGCTTCGTCGACTGTGTAAATTAGCTTTGTATACGCGATAACAGTTTTAGTAGGTCCACGTGTAACTCTGCCATCTTTGTAATAAAAAGTGTACCATCCGATGTTAAAAAAAAGGTGATACTATGGTATCCTCAATCAATTACGTAAAAAAAGTAGTCACCACCTCGACTATGGTATCCTCAATTACGTAAAATCAGTGGAACAAGACATGCGGGGCAGTTGAAGCGCCAAATATACGTCATTGTTATAATCGTACCGCCACAGTGACGTCCAATATACGTACCGCTCTGTTGAAGCGCCAAAACGTTCACGTCGCTGTTATAACGGCAACGTACCACAGTGACGTCTGTCCCTCTGATGTACCACTCGTACATCAACCCGCCCGCTACATGCTTGCTTGTTCTTCACTTCTTCTACAGGTTGACCTGCATTCAGGTTGATGGTTGCACTTCAGGCTGCAAATCCTGAGCTGGCCTCTGAACCCAAAATACCCGTCAGTTCTGCTTCCGATGGTGGATGTCGCAAAGTTGCTAAACTCTGCTGGGCAGGTCTGAGTTATACTTTGTTCCACATGCATACTTGATTGGCAAGTCTGAGTTCCAAATTCCATAGACACTGGTAAGGTATCTGGCTTATGTGCAGTGTAAGTTGGAGATTCTGAAAACACTGGATGTGCATTTTTTTGCCTTCACTTGCATTCTGACCTCACCTGAATGGTGGGAGGTTGCAGTGCCTCCATGCGACAGACCAGTTGCCCTATCTGGTGCTTCTGATGCCGTCCTTCACCGGAGTCCACACAAGCTGCAACACTTTCCATTGCCTCTACAGAGTTGGGCCCTGTACTAATGTAATTTCCATTAACAATCCATCAATTAATGGCTGCTGGTTATCTGACACACAACTTTCAAAAATACGATGCCCATCATTCCGCTCCTTAAAATGAATGAATTCTTCCATAACAAAGTTTGAATCTGGTAGAGCAATATGCCCATCAAAGGCTTGATCTAATTGACCTGATTTTGCTACCCGGCGGAGATTCTCTTTCAGCAGATTGCAGTGCCTCGAGTTTGTTATGCTGGAGCCTCATGTGCTCCAAAAATGCATACTTAAGCATAGCGACCACTGAACGGTTAGCTTAATTTTGTCACTCCTGGTCATTTCATCGATGTGACTTCTACAAATATGTTCCAGAATTAATTTGCATACTTCTTTCAGTCTGATAACTTTGTTCTGTGTGTATATGTCTAAACCTGATATCTCAAGCTATTGTTTACAAAGGATATTTTTTTCACTCAAGGAGAAAACATTGCCAATTAACTCCATTCTTTTCTCCACGATCATGTTAGGAAGGTCATCATTTGACAAATGACATTCTCTGTGAGTTTCATGAACAGGTTCCTCCTCTTCTGAGATCATATGATCAGCACCAGATGAGACCTCCCGTGGTGCACCATTTGTGAAATTGTCATCTAACTCTATTCTTTATCACTCAAGGAGAAAACATTGTCAACTAACTCTATTATTTTCTCCATAGTCATGTTAGGAAGCTCATCATTTGACAAATGACATTCCCTGAGTTTCTTAAACAAGTTCCTGCACCTCTGAGATCATATGTTCAGCACCAGATGAGACCTCTTGTAGTGCACCATTTGTGAAATTGCCATGATCATTGTCAACTAACTATGTTCTTCTCTCCACAATCATGTTAGGAAGCTCATCATTTGAACATGTTCCTGCTCCTCTGCGATCATATGCTCACCACCAGATGAGACCTCTTGTGGTCCACCACTTGTCAAATTACCCTGATCAATTTCCTTATTTTGGAACATGTGGTCATTTCTCAAGTTGGTACAGGTCTCCACCCATGAGATTTGTCTGTCCTCTAGTGACACTGGTTTAGGATTCTTTCTGCAAGTTTAGGATTCTCCCCAATTAAAGCTTGTATGTTGTCTTCCCGCAAAAAAAAAAAAAAAAAAGCTTGTATGTCGTCAGGTTTGCGTGTGTCAGCATCAGTTCAGGGAATGACAAGTGCTTCTCACCCAACCAAGAATTATAGTTGTCCAGCTTGTGGTCAGCAGGAGTGAATGTAGGACAGCAAGTCTGTTGTAGTATGTGCAGCAAGAGCTCGAGTATACTCTCTCGACGCCAAAGTTATGGTGCAGTTGCTGAGCAAGTTGGCTTATAAGAGCACCTGATGATGTACTAAAACTCACCTATCTGTATGAAGCAGAAATATCACAATGGCATTTTTCAATGATTGAAAACTGCAGTGGCATTTCTTAGAATTGCTAGAATTCAAGTGCCATTTATCAAATTAACCCCCAAAAAATATCCATTGAATATTAGATTTACTGATGAGGCGATTTTCTTTTTATCCACCTCAACCAACGAATTCTTATTATGGATTGGGGCTCTTTTGAGAACGAGAAGTCTGGAAACAGTTGGGGCTTACTAAAAATTGCAGCTTCCGTCATTAAGGATGTGTCTGGCATCGACACTGATGGTTGGGGCTTACTAAAAATTGCAGCAGCTGTAAAGATATGGTGCCTTAAAGAAGCTACCAATTCTTGTGAGGTAGTTTGTGTGTTTATTTTGAGAATGCGTTCCTAGCTCCATCCTGTACATTTATTGAAAATTTCCCAATATGAAAAGTGCAAATATCTCTCTCTTAGTTTTCAAGACAGGAGGTATCAAGGTTGGTCAATGATGCAGATAAATATGAAGTTAAGCTGGATAAGGATGCTTGCTTGAAAGTTGCTAGACAAATGATAGCAGTTTTTCATGTTAGGACTGATAAAAAAATACTATTGAAACTATATATTGCGCAAGCTCTGGATTCATATGAAGCTGAATAAGCGGAAGTGCCTGAGAAGCACAAGCTCGTAGCTTGAAGAACGTGGTGCAGCTATGTAATTTGTTCTTTCGGTTAAGTGCATACTAAGCTTGGTTAACCCTATTATGTATCTTTCGCAAGCTACTCTTAACTGGCATGGTCAACAGTACTTTTCCCAGCACTGTATTGCTTGGCTATTAACATAACCGAAGTGGGAATTAATGTTAAGCAATTATATTCAATTGGATACTATAATTACGCCTATACATCATTTTTTCAATTTCAATGGAGTTTTCTGGTCAATGCAAGATTATGTCGAAGTAGGTGTGATTTGTGAATTTTTAGTTTCATTGTATTTACTCCTGCTCGGAATTACCCCATGAGGGAAAGGGAATTTCTATCTTCGATTTGTGATCATGACCTTCAAATCACATAGTAGCATCCCTCCTGGAACTGCCTTGTAACGTGGGAAACACATCCTATCAGAAGTCTATGTAACATGATTCAGTTTGTCAGTCAAAATTATTGCATATCATACTTTTTTGTAATATGCCTTATTACATCCATGGTGGAAACAACGCCATTCGCCAACATCAACAACAAAGTGGCATGGCCTTCTGCCACCACCACCCTTGATATCAACCACCATTAGCCTGCAATGTTAAAGAATTCATCCCATTAATCAGTTAACGAGCCAGTTAATCACTATTCTTTGGGTGTCCGACTCTAATAACACTTATTCATCGCGTTAACTTGTTAGGCCGATTAACTTGTATGACAAACCGATTAACTGGCCCGTCAGACCGATTAGTTGGTTGTTAGACCGATTAATTGCTACTCGCCCGACCCGTCGGCTGCTTCCCAGCCCCTCCCGGTGACTGCACCCCAACCCCTTCCTCCATATTGATTGGTTCCATATTGAAAATTATGTGGACAAGCTTAAATGTTTAGTTGATAATTTAAATTTTTGATATTTCGTCGGTCTGGATGCATGAGAATTATCAAATTGGCCTCTTTTCTCTATTTTTATATGCCCATGGTAGAATATTTTGGTACATTACATAGCTGAGAGCAGGAAAGTATGGTATAATACATAAAACATTAGATATATGTTGGTAGGTTCTTATTTAATCTACCGATTAATGGTCAACTAATTAATCCAGTTAATAGGTCGATTCACTGATTAATCGCTACTCCCAAACCTAGACGGCGTTGGGATTCCAATGACGGCGGACACGACATCTTATACTCAGAGACCTCATGGCTCTCAAGACATTGCATATGAACAGAACTTGTTTCCTCGGATGGATCATTTCGATGCAATACTACAAAATTAAACATTTCTTAGTGCTCTATTTTTTCTCGAGTTATTTTATCGGGTACTCAGCAATGCTATAGAAAGCGGGGTGTGAACTCGGCAATGGAGCATCTTTGCCTAGTATGACAAATAAAACTCGGCGAAGGACTAGAACTCGGTAAAGGTTGTTCATTGTCCAGTACAGAGCAAAATGAACTTGTCAAAGACCTGACAAAATGGGCCCAGAGCGAGAACACTCGGCAAAGGAGCTATTCCTTCATGGCTGCATGAAGTCTAAGCATTATCTGCAGGTTCAGGCCCTTCTCAGAAGAGTAACAAACCCTACGTCATGTGCTCTTTTGAGTGCTGCGCTCTTTGGAGCTTTCTTTCTCTGCATATCTATAGGAATTACAAGCACTAGTAGAAAACAGGGCTTTGGTCCAGGCCGGGCCAGCCCATTAGTCCCGGTTCAGTCACGAACCGGGACCAATGGGATCAACGGTCCCGGTTCGTGAGGCCAGGGGGCCGGCCGGGCCTCGTGGGGCATTGGTCCCGGTTCGTCTGGACCCTTTAGTCCCGGTTCCAGACACGAACCGGGACCAATGTGCCTCGCTCCTGGCCCACAACCATTGGTCCCGGTTTGTGGCTGGAACCGGGACTAAAGGTGACCCCTTTTGTCCCGGTTCCAGCCACGAACCGGGACCAATGCGCCTCGCTCCTGGCCCACAACCATTGGTCCCGGTTTGTGGCTGGAACCGGGACCAATGGTTGGCCTATATATAGCCCCCGCCCGCGAGCAGAGCAATGCATTGCTCTGTTTTTTTGCCCGGCCGTGGGAGAGCTTTTGTGGTGCTCTAGCTCACCTCCTATGCACATGAGGTGTTCGATGAAATGCCCGAGCCACACTTAAGCTTTCTCCTCTCGAAGCTCCTTGTCCAAGCTCCATTTTCCTCAAGATTTGTCTAGGTTTGGCGGTCCGTCCTGTCCCGTCCCCGTCCTCACCGCCGTCGATCGCCCGCGCCCATCTCGGCGCCGGCAACACCGTGGTTAGCCTCTTCTTCTTATCTTCTTTCTAAAAAAAAAGTTCTTATTTGTGTGTTTTAATTAGATGCTCTAGAGAGTTATATGTTGTTCAATAATAAGAACTATATAACGTACGCAGATGAACCGGCAATGGATGTACGGTGACCGACGCACCTCCGAGTATATTAAGGGCCTGCATAATTTTCTCGAAGCGGCTGAGGCAAACAAGCAGAATGGTTTTATGCATTGTCCATGTACTGTCTGTGAGAATACGAAGGCTTTCTCCAACTCTAAAACCCTTCACTTCCACCTGCTTGAGAAGGGTTTTATGCCACACTATAATGTTTGGACCAAGCACGGAGAAAGAGGGGTTATGATGGAAGACAACGAAGAAGAAGAGGATGATGACAACTACCCGCCCCCTGAATACGGTGATGCTGCAATGGGGGAAGCTGAAGATCAAGAGGAACCAGACGATGTGCCCGATGATGATCTTCGCCGGGTCATTGTTGATGCACAGAGAGAATGCGAAAGTGAAAGGGAGAAGTTGAAGTTCGATCGCATGTTAGAGGATCACAAAAAAGGGTTGTACCCAAATTGCGAAGATGACAACAGAAAGCTCGGTACCACACTGGAATTGCTGCAATGGAAGGCAGACAATGGTGTATCTGAAAAGGGATTTAGTTCGCTGCTGAAAATAATGAAGAAGAAGCTTCCAAAGGATAACGAATTGCCCGGCAGTACGTACGAAGCAAAGAAGGTTCTATGCCCTCTAGGATTGGAGGTGCAGAAGATACATGCATGCCCTAATGACCGCATCCTCTGCCGCGGTGAGTACGAGGATTTGAACGCATGCCCGGTATGCGGTGCATTGCGGTATAAGATTAGACGAGATGACCCTGGTGATGTTGAGGGCGAGCGCCCCAGGAAGAGGGTTCCTGCCAAGGTGATGTGGTATGCTCCTATAATACCACGGCTGAAACGTCTGTTCAGAAACAAAAAGCATGCCAAGTTGATGCGATGGCACAAAGAAGACCGTAAGAAAGACGGGAAGTTGAGAGCACCCGCTGACGGGTCGCAGTGGAGAAAAATCGAGAGAAGGTGGGGGGACTTTGCAGGTGACGCAAGGAACGTATGGTTTGGTTTAAGTGCAGATGGCATTAATCCTTTTGGGGAGCAGAGCAGCAATCATAGCACCTGGCCCATGACTCTATGTATCTATAACCTTCCTCCTTGGTTGTGCATGAAGCGGAAGTTCATTATGATGCCAGTGCTCATCCAAGGCCCTAAGCAACCCGGCAATGACATTGATGCGTACCTAAGGCCATTAGTTGAAGAACTTTTACAGCTGTGGAATGGAGAAGGTGTACGTGTGTGGGATGAGCACAAACAGGAGGAATTTGACCTACATTCGTTGCTGTTTGTAACCATCAACGATTGGCCTGCTCTCAGTAACCTTTCAGGACAGACAAACAAGGGATACCACGCATGCACACACTGTTTAGATGACACCGACAGTATATATTTGGACAAATGCAGGAAGAATGTGTACCTGGGGCATCGTCGATTTCTTCCGACCAACCATCAATGTCGAAAGAAAGGAAAGCATTTCAAAGGTGAGGCAGATCACCGGAAGAAGCCCGCCCTCCGTACTGGTGATCACATACTTGATATGGTCAATGATTTACAAGTAATCTTTGGAAAGGGTCCTGGCGGACTATCTGTTCCGACTGACGATGCGGGACGCGCACCCATGTGGAAGAAGAAATCTATATTCTGGGACCTACCCTATTGGAAAGACCTAGAGGTCCGCTCTGCAATCGACGTGATGCACGTGACGAAGAATCTTTGCGTGAACCTGCTAGGCTTCTTGGGAGTGTATGGGAAGACAAAAGATACACCGGAGGCACGGGAGGAACAGCAACGTGTGCAAGAAAAAGACGGCATGCATCCAAAGCAGTATGAAGGTTCTGCCAGCTACGCTCTTACCAAAGAAGAGAAGGAAATATTCTTTGAATGCCTGCTCAGTATGAAGGTCCCGTCTGGCTTCTCGTCGAATATAAAGGGAATAATAAATATGGCAGAGAAAAAGTTCCAGAACCTAAAGTCTCATGACTGCCACGTGATTATGACGCAACTGCTTCCAGTTGCATTGAGGGGGCTTCTACCGGAAAACGTTCGATTAGCCATTGTGAAGCTATGTGCATTCCTCAATGCAATCTCTCAGAAGGTGATCGATCCAGAAATCCTGTCAAAGTTAAGGAGTGATTTGGTGCAAAGTCTTGTTAGTTTCGAGTTGGTGTTCCCACCATCTTTCTTCAATATCATGACGCACGTCCTAGTTCATCTAGTCGACGAGATTGTCGTTCTGGGCCCTGTATTTCTACACAATATGTTCCCCTTTGAGAGGTTCATGGGAGTCTTAAAGAAATATGTTCGTAACCGTGCTAGGCCAGAAGCAAGCATCTCCATGGGCCATCAAACAGAGGATGTCATTGGGTTTTGTGTTGACTTCATTCCTGACCTTAAGAAGATTGGTCTCCCTCAATCGCGGTATGAGGGGAGACTGACTGGAAAAGGCACGCTAGGAGCGGACTCAATAATATGTAGGGACGGGCATTCTTGGTCTCAAGCACACTACACAGTTCTACAGAATTCTACCTTGGTGACCCCGTATGTCGATGAACACAAGAATATTCTGCGCTCCAAACACCCGGAGCAGTGTGACGACTGGATTACATATGAACACATCAGGACTTTCGGCAGTTGGTTGCAAACACGTCTCATGGGTGACAACACTGTTTCTGATGAGCTGTACTCGTTGGCCAGGGGACCATCTTCGACTGTATTGACTTACAAAGGGTACGAGATAAATGGGAATACATTTTACACGATCGCCCAAGATCAAAAGAGCACCAACCAAAACAGCGGTGTCCGCTTTGATGCAGCAACCAAGAGGGGAAAGGACACATATTATGGTTACATAGTGGACATATGGGAACTTGACTATGGACATGATTTCAAGGTCCCTTTGTTTCAGTGCAAATGGGTCAATCTGTCAGGAGGCGGGGTACAGGTAGACCCACAGTACGGAATGACAACAGTGGATCTCAACAATCTTGGGTACACAGACGAACCATTCGTCCTAGCCAATGATGTGGCGCAGGTTTTCTATGTGAAGGACATGTCTACCAAACCGAGAAAAAGAAAAGATAAGGAAGCGAATACATCATACGATGAGCCAAAGCGCCACATAGTTCTTTCAGGAAAAAGAGACATCGTGGGATTGGAGGGCAAGACAGACATGTCTGAAGATTATGAAAAGTTTCATGAAATTCCTCCCTTCAAAGTCAAGGCTGACCCAAGCACCCTGTTAAATGATGAAGATTATCCATGGTTACGGCGCAATAAGCAAAGGACACAAGCGAAGAAAAAGTGAAGACTTTCTCTCCACAACTATATCATTGCAGTTACATGTGAAGAAATTAAATGCCTTTTGTAACAGATGAGTTTTCGTCCGAAACCCTGATACTTCGAAAGAGATTGTCCGTTTTGTACACGAAGTGCATCCAGTTTTTGCCGTAACCCTCTCAACTTTTTAGCACATGCTATGTGGGTGAAATGATGATACCATGCCAACTTTCAACCTGTTCAGAGTTCATTTGTAGTGCTTTTCAATTTCAGGGTCATTTAGCTTAAAAAAATCAGTAAATGCATGAAAAATAGGAAATGAAGTCAGAAAGGGTTGAAAATTGATGATGTGGCTTTGAATGGTGCATTTTGAACACACAAAAAGTCTGGAGTTCAAATAAGTTCAAAAAAATGAAATCCCTTTGTAACAGATGAGTTTTCGTCCGAAACCCTGATACTTCGAAAGAGATTGTCCATTTTGTACATGAAGTGCATCCAGTTTTTGCCGTAACCCTCTCAACTTTTTAGAACATGCTATGTGGGTGTAATGATGATACCATGCTAACTTTCAACCTTTTCAGAGTTCATTTGAAGTGCTTTTCAATTTCAGGGTCATTTAACTCAAAGAATGAACTAATAGCAAAAAGAATGAACTAGAAAACCTTTATGAAACTCTAATAGCAAAAATAATGAACTAAAAATAATTAATTAAAAAATTCTGTTATGATCAACTAAAATAAAACTATAATATTCTTCAATAGCAAAAAGAATCAACTAAAAAGCTTTTATAAAACTCTAATAGCAAAAGGAATCAACTAAAAATATTTTATAAACCTCTAGTATTTATGAAACTAAAATTATATAAAATTTATGCAACTAAAGTTATGAAAGTATTTTTTGTTCAAAACATTAATAGCAAAAAGAATTTTCATAAAGAATTTTTTTAGAACCTTTAATAGCAAACTAAAATAACAAAATATGTTTTTGGTTAAAACAGACATTTAAAATTACCTAAAAATTACCAAATTGAATATAATGATAAAACACAGTAATATTAAATAGCAGGAAAAAGAATCACTCAAAAATCTATTTTTATAGTAAAGTTATTCACAAACTAGTGATTCACACCAATTTAAAAGAATTCAAATTTAAACTATTCAAATTTGGAAACTAATGGCACTAACAGAAAGTTTATAATTTTTGTGACCTAAAAGCAAAAAGAATCACTGAAAAACTGTAAGTAGAAACAAAAGAAAATAAATAAAGCAAAAAAGAAAACAAAAAAAGTAGAAAAAAATTTAAAAAAATGACGCCTAGTGGGCCACCACGGCCTGAATACGACTAGAAACCCAACCATCTAGTTGGGCCAGGATTCAGGCCCGCAGAAGGCCCACAAGGCCCACAGGCAGAGGTCATGCGATTAGGCCCGTAAGCCTGCTTCTGAGAGGAGCTCGAGAGGGTGTGCGCAGCAGCGCTTATAAACCACTCTCGAGCCCTCTCAGCTAGCGAGGTGGGACTAAACTTTTGGCCCCGGGCAGCACTACCCTTTAGTCCCGGTTGGTGGCACCAACCGGGACCAATGCCCACCTTTGGTCCCGGTTGGTGGCACCAACCGGGACCAATGCCACCCTTTAGTCCCGGTTGGTGGCACCAACCGGGACCAAAGGTCCTTGTTTCCCGCCCTTTGGGCTGCTGAAAAGAGACCTTTGGTCCCGGTTGGTGGCACCAACCGGGACTAAAGGAGTGCATTAGTCCCGGTTGGAGACACCAACCGAGACCAATGCTCTGTGTATATAAGCAGGACTTGTGAAAATTTTCATTTTCATCTCGCAGTTCCCCCCGACGACGCCGACCTCCTCGACGCTGCCAGGCTGCCCCAATGCCGTCGCCGTCGCCCGTGCCCCTGCCCCGCCCCCGAGCCCACACCGACGCCGTCTGCCACCCACGCCGTCGCCGTCCGCCGCCCCCGAGCGCGCCCGGCCGCGACCCTGCGCCCCGACCCGCCCCCACCGTCGCCGTCGTCGCCGGCTCCCTCGTGCGCTGCCCCCGCCGTCGCCCTCGCCAGCCGACGCCGTCGCCGGCTCCCTCGCGCGCCGCCCCCGCCGTCGCCCTCGCCCGCCGACGCCGTCCGCCGCCCCCGAGCGCGCCCGGCCACGCCCCTGCCCCGGCCCGCCCCCACCGTCGCCGTCGCCGACGCCCTCGCCGCCCCCGCCGTCGCCCTCGCCGGCCGCCCCCGCTGTGAGCCGCCGCCGCCCCGGCTCTGTTCATATCATTTTTTTGTTCATTTTTTATATGATTAATTTTTTGTTCATATATATATAATGTATATATGTATGTGGCTATATGTATGTATGGATGTTCATATATGTATTAATTTTTTTGTTCAGAGCATTTTTTTGTTCATATATGTATTTTTTTTGTTCATCTGTGTATTAATTATTTTTATTCATAGCATTTTTTTGTTCATATATGTATTTTTTTTCATAGCATTTTTTTCCATGTATATATGTATGTGGCTATGTATGTATAGATGGATAGCATTTTTTTCCATGTATGTATGTCGTTGTCGATATACCCCCTCCCCGATAACTTCGACATGAGGGTGGGTCGATATACCCCCTCCCCGATAACATTTTTTTCCTAAGTTACTAAGGTAAAATGTTCAAGCCCCTCTCGATATACCGGGCGACCAACTCTCGAGGCCACCCAAACCCTAGAAAAAAAAGCGTTGTCGATATACCCCCTCCCCGATAACATTTTTTTTCTAAGTTACTAAGGTAAAATGTTCACCCCCCTCTCGATATACCGGGCGACCAACTCTCGAGGCCACCCAAACCCTAGAAAAAAGCGTTGTCGATCTCCTACCCCCTCCCGCCCCTACCCGACAATCTCTCGAGGCCACCCAAACCACTAGAAGAAAACTCCGGTAACTTCGACATGAGGGGGGACGTCGATCAACCCCCTCTCGCCCGAACAAGTCTATGTATCATTTTATATCGCGGTGGACATATATCAAAGTTTGATCATATGTCAAAGTTTGAATTTTGACATATGCAACATTTGATCATATATCAAAGTTTGATCATATGTCAAAGTTTGAATTTTGACATAGATTTATCAAGAATGCCCCCATTATGGATGTGCACAAGTTGATCCAATTTTTTTCTGATCTCATCTATATATATATTCTTCTATATGTCACGTTGTCTGTGAAAGTATTGAAGAAATCCATGGCTTCATCATTAGCCGGAAGTAACATGCGTATGATGCTACGAAGCTCTTCAAAGTTGTTTTGGAACAGAGTTCCGGATAGAATAATTCACTTTTTGGTACGAATTTCAGCAAAGGCCTTCCAAATAGCGATATTCGAAAGGCTCTTGCTGAACTTCGTACCAAAAAGCTAATTAATTTTCCTATCCGGGACTCCGTTCCAAAACAATTTTGGAGAGCTTCGTACCATTATGCGCCTGTTACTTCCGGCTAATGATGAAGCCATGGTTTTCTTGAATCCTTTGACACTAGACAACGTGACATATAGAAGGGTAGATGAGATCAGGAAAAATATGGACCATTTTCTGCACATTCAGAATGGCGCCATTTTGTTAATTAAATTCCTTAAAGGTTAAAATGAGTTAAAAGTTACTTACTCCCGGTCCGCTCGCCCGACCAACTCTCGAGGCCACCTGTACCCCCTCCCCGATAACTTCGACATGAGGGGGGACGTCGGACATGAGGGGTGAGCGTCGTTGTCGTCTACCCCCTCCCCGATAACTTCGACATGAGGAGGGACGTCGGACATGACATGAGGGGTGAGCGTCGTTGTCGTCTACCCCCTCCGGTAACATAGATAACTCCGGTAACATAGATTTATCAAGAATACCCCCATTATGGATGTGCACAAGTTGATCCAATTTTTTTCTGATCTCATCTATATATATATTCTTCTATATTTGCAGAAACTATGGATCAAAGAGACTTGGAACAAGAACAGTTGTTGGGGGAGATAATCCTCGCCGGAGGTGATGTTGTCTTGTCGTTTCTCAACGACACCGATGGAACAATGGAGGAGGAAGGACATGATCATGATGGCTCCGGTGACATGATCATGATGGCTCTGGAGGTGCTGACTAGCTAATTGATGCATTAATTGTTTTGGTATGTACATATATATATTAACTCTTCTTTCTTCTTTTATAGCCCTCCGGATCGAGCCAAACTTCGGTAACGAGACGAGGCCCGAAGAAGAGGTTGCGCAAGGATGAAAGGTTCACGATCACAGCACTCGCGGACGATGGCCTACCGATTGAACCCAAACGGACCAAGGACACATTTTCTGCTCAGTGCGGAGCTATTGTTAGGGACAACATCCCGATCAGCATCAAGCAATGGAATAAGCCTAAGGACGACGCCCCTGAAGGTGATTATGTCACCGATAGACAGAAAGATGATCTTTGGACCTTGCTGAAGGCAAATTTTACCCTACCGCCAGAGGAGGATCCGAATAAGCCCGTTATAGAGCCACTGGTCAAGGCGTGTGCTCTTAAGAAGATGGCAGATCTATTCAGGAGGTGGAAGAAGGAGTTGAAATCAAAGTTTGTCGACAAAGGTGAGACTCCAGAATTCATCGGCCGATTTGAGAAGATAAGAGATCACTGGCCCGCATTTGTGGCCTACAAGACATCAGACAAGAGTAAGAAAATGTCAGAGATAAACAAGAACAACGCTGCAAAGAAGCAGTATCACCATCACACGGGGTCAGGTGGCTACCTCAAAGCCCGGCCATTGTGGGACAAAGCTGAGAATGACCTGATTGCTAAAGGGGTCGAACCAGAGACATTGAACTGGCCAGACCGTTCAAGGACTTGGTTCTTCGGGGTTGGGGGAACTTTGGACCCTAAAACAGGGAAGTGCCGTTGGACGGACGAGCAACTTGCAATACCCGTCACGAAGCTTCAGAAGTATATCACCGCAGCGCAGGAAGGGACGTTCATTCCCAATAGAGAGAAGGACGAGCTGACTGAGGCCCTAGGGAATGCTGAGCACCCTGGACGAACACGAGGCACACCAGGCTCCGTTCCGTGGAAGTTTGGGTTTCCCGACGCAGGCGGTTACAGAAGCCGGGAGAGAAAGCGGAAAGCGGAGCTGAGCGACATGCAGAAGATGAGTGCAAGACTACAAAAGCTAGAGGAAGCTGAGAGCCAGTGAGCTGCCGGCCAACTATCTCAGCGGCACGAAGCTACCCCAGAAGCTACCCCGCCATCTCAGCGGAGAAGCAGCGTGGCTTCCACGGAGCCCGTTCAGACTGACTTCACGGAGCCTATCTACCCCGTGGATACTATCACGGAGGCTCAAAATTGCGAGCTTATGACGAAATGCCATAACCTCACTTTCAAGGCGGCTCTCGGCTCTGTTGCACCTCCTCAACCCAACGGAACTTTTCACTGCCTTACGATTCCACATGGCTATGCTGTTGTGATGGTGGATGAAGTAATGGAGGGATTTGAGGAGCTCGAGCTTTACCACTCTATAGGTGAAGGGGAGAATCAGCTGGTTCGTGCTCTAAGGAGTACATGTCTATGGCAGAAGGAGTACATCAAGCTTCCAAACTGGACGCCTCCGCCTCCTCCTCCTCCTCCGGCGAGTCAGGGCACTCCGCCTCCTCCTCCTCCTCCTCCTCCGGCGAGTGATCAGGGCACTCCGCCTCCTTCTCCGGCTCCTCCGACGCGTGAGGGCACTCCGCCTCCTCCTTCGCCTACTCCGGCGCGTCGGAGCACTCCGCCTCCTTCTCCGCCTCCTCAGCAACGACGGAAGAGAGACACCGCCGCTCCGGCGGCTAGCAGTACAAGCAGAGGCGGGAGGCAATTCAGATACGGTCCATGTCTTAAGCCTGTGGAAAAGTTACCATATGAGAGGACCGAGCAGGAAAACGAGGACATATGTCGTGCCGAAGTGAGGGACCATTTTGCAAAGAAAACTCCACCTCCGAAGGAGAAGCTAGATCCGATGAAAGTGAAGCGCACTATTGATGCCCTGAAGCGACCACCACCGCCTCCGCCGGATTCCAACTATGACCGCATAATTACTAAGACACATGCTAAAGCGCAGCAGTCGGGAAGTACTTCCAGTGCTGCAAGAGCGAAAAAACGAAGAAGTGGGAAAACAATTTCCCAGCTCGGAGAACAGGAGAAGCAATCGTGCCCCCCGCTCAAGGTGTCTTGCGATATCGCTAATCATCCGGTGCTACTGCCCGGTACCACTCTTGATGATTACCTGCCCGATGATGTACAGTTTGAAACGGCTGAGGTAGTAGACGTCTTTAGATACGAGCACGGGAAGCCTCTCGTCAAACCTGATCATCCTCATCTAACAACGATGATGCAAAAATTGCATGACTGGTACATGGAAACCTGCAGGAAGTCTGGGAAAGACAGTTTGTTAGTCGGAATTAAAAAAGAGCATGACTTCCCTGGAGTCGACCTGCTGCCTGTTGAATTTGTGGAGTTATTTCAATTATACAATCAAAAGGCCCTCGACAAACAACTCATGACCTGCTACTGTCTGTAAGTATTACTTCTATAATTAAGTCTCTAGCTCAGCTCGTTCATTGCATGTATATATAATTATCCTCACTATATTATGCAGATTGAAGATGGTCGAATGCCAAAAAATAGGAATCTTCGACGTTGGGTTCATTAGCCCAAATACCGTAAATGAATGGTCGGTACGAAAGGCGGCTGAAGATACCGAGAACAACTTACTACAAACATTCCTTAAACATCAAAACAAAAGGGAAATACTCTTTCCTTACAACTTCAAGTGAGTGTTACTGTCTTCTGCATATTCGGTTCCGCTTACTCGTGGTTAAGTAATGTAATTGATGAGTTATGCGTGCGCAGCTTCCACTATATTCTGCTATCCATTAACCTTGACGGGGCATTAGTAACTGTCTTAGACTCGCTCCGTAAAGATCCCAAGTATTATGCGGACATGACTGCAATGCTCCAGAAGTAAGTTCAATCAATACCGGGACCATATCGGCAACTTTCGTTCATTTCCTGATATCAAGTAATCATTTTCTTTGCCTGCCAGCGTTTGGAAAACGTTCACCGCTAAGGTTCTGGGTCTGAAGAAGGAGCTGCGATTTACACACCCCAAAGTAAGTAGTACTAGCTAGTTCCGCGCATCTCTCATTGATTCTAGTTTCATCAATACCATTATCATGCTTGCTTATCAGTTTGATTGAACTCTATTCTCGTAAAGTGCTTGTTGCAGGCACCCAACACTCATTTATGTGGATACTACGTATGCGAGTTCATTCGCTACTATACCTCTGAACGGGCCTCCTCTGAGAAACAATTTGAAGTACGTAAACAATATTCACAATTTTATTTTATATATTACCATCAATTGTGTTGAGTTTCATTCATATATATGTATTGACCCCTTCTTTAAATTAGATCTGGCAGATGCGGGATGAACTCCTACCACATGATCGCATACGAGCAATTCAAGAGGAATTGGCGGGATTCTTTCTTGACCACGTCATACCTGAACAAGGAGAATACCATGTGAAATTGAAATTGTTGTAAGGGATGTTATATATTGTACATATGTAGTAGCGTCGGATAGATATACGAAAACTTGTTGTTCGACCAATCTCTCGGAGAAAGAGAGGTCGATCACTTCTCTCTGTATATGTTCATGATGATCTTATGTACTTAATGGTTCCTTCATTTGCTTACTAGCTAGCGTGTCAAGTTCTCTCTATAGTAGCTAGCGTCGACCAAGCACGGAGAAAAAGAGGACACTTCTCTCTATTAGCTAGCTAACACAATATTAAACCCCTAAATTAACCCTACAAAACCACCTAACCCCCCTCCCTTTCAAAAAAAAAACAAAACCCCAGCTCCTGACAGATGCCTTTTGGTCCCGGTTGGTGTTACCAACCGGGACTAAAGGTCCTGCCTTTTGGTCCCGGTTGGTGTTATCAACCGGGACTAAAGGTCCTGCCTTTTGGTCCCGGTTGGTGTTATCAACCGGGACTAAAGGTCCTGCCTTTTGGTCCCGGTTGGTGTTACCAACCGGGACTAAAGGTCCTCCTGCCTGGGCTCCCCCCAGCGGCCACGTGGAGGGCCTTTGGTCCCGGTTCGCTTACGAACCGGGACTAAAGGTTTTGGGCTTTAGTCCCGACCCTTTAGTCCCGGTTCCAGAACCGGGACAAATGGGCCTTACGAACCGGGACAAATGGGCCCTTTTGTACTAGTGAAGGAGTGCAAACCCCCATACGTGAGGAAGGAGATGTCTTATATAGAGTGTGTCGTGACTCCTTCGCTTCTCTGTTACAAGGGTTGTTTCTGGCTATTATTGCCGATTATGATGATGTAACTGATACAGTAATACAAGTAATGTACGTTCCACTACGGCTTCAATTTGTCAGAGGCCTTTTCGTGTCCGTTTGGCTTCTTCTATCCGAATGGCTGTAGTTATCCGCGTGAGATGGTTATCAGCTCCGTCTAAGTGAAATCGTGCATTGTTATGGTTCGAGTTAACTCCTTCCCTCAGGGTTATGACTGACATCTGGGTGCCTTATGTCAAGGCTCCCTTTATTGTGTCATATTAGATCATCGTGGGCCTACCACTTGGTAGGTGACCCCATCAACGCGTATCTAACTAGCTGAATTGAGCTCAACCAAGTCATGTATAGGCACATACAATTAGTCGTCATTTTGCTAAAAATGAAATGAGACTAAGGGCCAATTCTTTTGGTGGCTTAGGGCGTGTTCGGTAGCTCTCCCAGCCCAAAAATCCTTATCGCCAGCTTCAAACTTCGCGTACAAAAAAAAACAGAATTAGCTTTTCGTTCGGCACCATAGCTTCTGGATTGAGACATTTTTCTCCAGGTTGAAAGCCCATTTAGCGTTTTGTGGGCGAGTCGGCAATAGTTGTTGGGCTGCTAGCTATAGGCATGGCTAAAAGGCAGGGATTAGAGTACGTTTTTGAGGTCATAGAGGCAAAGCTCGGGCTCGGGAGGGGATTAGATAGCGAACCGGTAGGCTAGCTTTTCACTTCGCGGTGGCATCTCCACGTAGTTTGACTCAACTACAACTCCTTCGTTTTCTGAGATCTGGGAAAGACCAGCTCCTCAACTCCTCACTTTTTACACTACAATGCTCACCAACTTCTCGATTCTGACTCTGCGGAGTCAGGGCATATGGCCAAGCTCCACTTCTAGTTTCGATGGACCCAGGAGCTGGAGAGCTACCGAACACGTCCTTACAAAATAAGCTGCCTCCTCCACTACTTTTCACAAAAGTCAGATCTCTCATTCATTCAAGCTTATGCTAGTTATGGGATAACTAATTTAGAAGTCTCAACAAAGTTTGAGAGCGGCTTATTTTTTAAGTTGGACAGAGGCAACTTATTTTTTAAGCCACCCAAAAGAACTGGCTCTAAGATGGCAAATGGGCAGTAGGATTATGGGCTCTAAGATGGCAAATGGGCAGTAGAATTATTTTTCAATATTTTCTGTATTTTCTAGTGAAGGTTACCTGCATCTCCATGTTGTCGTTTTTCGTCGGCGTTGTGCTTTTGCTTGTCGAAAGAAGAGGCTCCGTCAGCAACTAGAGGATGCTGCTATTGGTGCCCTGGTGTGGAGACATGGAGGTGCGTCCTTTGTATTATCTCCAACCCCGAGGGTAGCGGAGCCGACCATGGCCTCATGCAGACAGGCGTCGCGGATCTTCGTACCCATGCAGTGGCCGGGCCGATTTTCTCCCTCTAGTCGACACCTGATGCTTGCTGTTGCGGCTAAGGGTGAGGCGTTATCTAGATCAGGGGCCAAAGAGAGGTGAAGAGCCGGGTGGGAGGAAAGGATTGCGATTGTTTTGTCCGCCGTTTGTTTTATCAAGCTACGTGCGGTGGTGGCTGGCATGGGAAACGTGGAGGGTGGAGCGAAGCGAAATGGTTTTCAGGATGAGGGGAAAAAATCAGCGAGGTGAGGGGCGTGGGAGGTGAGACGCAAAAAAACGTGGAGACGAGACTACCAACTCCAATTTTATAGTAGAGATACTGCAAAAAAAAATTACTCTTTCCTTTTTCAAGGGAAGAAGAAAAAATATATTTTCTTCTTTTTTGTAGTGAAGAAAAAAAAAACTGCCCTGTACGTACTAATTCAGAACTCGTTTTTTTTTTTGAGGTGTATTTGATTTTTTATTGAACTTGAGAATTCTATTTGTTGGCAGGCCAACAAGGGCCGGCATCCACCTCCTAACAAAACTTAAATAATTTCTTATTTGGCCCAGAAGCCATTCGCCATCTACCACGGGGCACGGGGCAGGGTGGGATGAGGAGGACAGCGCCGCGCATCTCGTGTCTTGAATTTTCAGTTTCCGCTCACTCTCCCCATCGCCCATCTCTCTCTCTCTCCCTCACCTGACCTCACTCCGTTCGCCACAGATCATCGCGGCGGCGGACCTTCCTCCACGCGGTGAGTTATTCACTTCACCCCCCGCTCCGGCTCCCTTCCTCCGGGACGCCACCCCCGTCGTCCGGCTCCCTTCCTCCCTGTGTCGTCCGGCCACCCACTTCGTCCTCATTCCACTCCCTGTGTCTCCCCGTTCAAGCCGCGGCCAAATCCAATCATTCAAGGTAGAATTCGCGTAGGGTCTCCCTATAGGGGATTGGTGGGTCTCAAGATCTGTGCGGCGTTTTTCAATCGTTGTGGGTTTGAGTTGTTTCCCAGGCTTCGTGATTCCCTGTAGCTGCAGCGGTGCTTGATAGATTGCCTCTCAAGTTGGGTTTAGAAGAGGGAGGCGTGTTTTCTAGGGTTTAAAATCATAATTGCTTGCCATTGCCCGCTTCGGCCTTGGGTATTTTGTGTCAGATGTGCTGGTCGAGTTCTGAGATCGCCTCATGTATAGACTGTGCAGAAGTTGGTCCCTGTTGCAAGATTGCAACAGTGCGCTATATATATACATGTTGTGATAACTTTGTATGAAGCACAGATTGTATTGCTAATGGAATGAATGTACTTTAAAACTAGATATTTTGAAGATGCAAAGTTAGCTATCACTGTTTTTATAAGTTATATAAATGTTATCTGTTCTTACACCAACAAATTCTGATTATACCTTGTGTACTATCTGTAGGTGCTGAGATCCCTATTCCGTTGCAACTGCGCTACCTCCACAAGAAGACGATTCTCCGAAGCCGACTTCTTCGTTTTTCTACAATAATATATTTTCTTGCCGTAATCCGATGGACAAAAGAAATAATTCTGCCTGTGCTAAGGACGTTACTGAGACCCAGAACGCTATCCAGAACCTTGAGGCCAGGATTCTTCGTTCTAGAACCGCAAAGAAGCCACCTAGCGACTCAGTGGACACTCTAGTGAAACAAACTGCTAAGAGAATAAGAAGGAAAAGACCCACAGAGAGTGGTCCGGAAGATGAGTTGTCGAGAATTCAGAAGAAAATTAAATACTTTTTCAGTCGGATAAGGTATCATAAAACTTTTGTTGAAGCATATGCAAGAGAAGGCTTGAAAAATCAAAGGTTAGCCACCTCCCTATTCATGCATTTGATTTCCTGGCGACTTCTCCTGAATTCACCATTGCGTTTGTATCTAAAGTTTCATTTATTATTACTCCTTCCATTCCATTCATGAAAGTGTTTTAGTTAGCAAAATTTTCGAATTGTAAGTCGCATTTATCGTTTTGCACCCGAGTTGCTGATATCAGCCGTACTTGTTAATTACACATCCAGCGTGCTTATCCGATCCTTGGGCAGTTATTGAGCCATCCGCACACCCCCCCCCCCCCCCCCCCACCCCCCCACCCCTCGCGCTAAGCTCCTCCTTAGTCCTAGCGAAACAACTAATAGATATTACAAAGGGAATGGAGGGAGCAAACAAAAAGTCATGACACCCTTCTGCAGCTATATATATCAAAACATATCTGCCTCCCATCTATCACACAATAAAGTGGCTTTAATAATAAAAGTATTTACTTTTAGTCGACCTATTGCATTAGTGTCTTAATGGCGTATTTGGCAAAGTTGCTTCTTCAAACAATTATATTTCTTTCATTTGTATATATTTTTTAGAAAAGGATACAATTATATTTCTTGTTCTTCTGCAGCTATATATTTCTTTCATTCGTATATATGTTAGTTCATTAGCAACTTCTTTTTCTGGAGCTATAATACATATGGATATGATGTACTAGAAATGTGAAAACCTGCTGCAACTTACTCGGCTCACTGTAAGTGTGTTAATTCGGAACCAGCGCACAAGAACAATTAAATGGTATTTTTCAATTACAAATTTCAAAGGTTCCTGCGTTGGGTATTAAGAAAAAAACACTGTCTTTTTGTCGGTCTTTCCTATTTATTCTACATTTTAGTCAACCAAGAGAGTGTGAGTTTAGGAGTATGAAAGTGACAGGATTACCATCTGTGCATTCTGTTTTAGAAATACAGTCACGAGTCATGAGGTCTACATTCATGTAGCTCTCCATTAATAGTGTTGTGAATCTCTTTGGTTTCACGTTCACTTTTGTTTTTGCCTGAATGGAATCCTATTACAGGTTATCTCCTGAATTCACCTTTGCGTTTGTACCTAGAGTTTCATTTATTATTACTCCTTCCATTCCATTCATGAAAGTGTTTTAGTTAGCAAATTTTTCGAATTGTAGGTCACATTTATCGTTTTGCACCCGAGTTGCTGATTGCCCTATTCGTTAATTACACATCCACTGGTGCTTATCCCATCATTGGGCAGTCATTGAGCTATTCGCACACACCCCTCGCGCAATGTCTTCCTTGGTCTTAGCGAAACAACTAATGGACATTACAAAGGGAATGGAGGGAGCAAATAATAAGTCATGACACCCTTCTGCAGCTATATATATCAAAAACATATCTGCTTCCCATCTATCACACTATTAAATGGCTTTAACGATAAAAGTATTTACTTTTAGTCACACCTTTTGCATTACTGTCTTAATGGAGTATTTGTCGAAGTTGCTTCTTCAAAAAATTATATTTCTTTCATTTGTATATATGTCAGTTCATTAGAACCTTCTTTTTCTGGAGCTATAAATGTGAAAACCTGCTGCAACTAACTCGGCTCACCATTAGTGTGTTAATTCAGAACCAGCGCACAAGAACAATTAAATGGTATTTTTTAATTACAAATTTAAATGGATCCTGTGTTGGGTGTTAAAGAAAAAATTAATTGTTTAGAAGAATAAAAGTGACAGGCTTAGCATCTGTGCATATTGTTTTAGAAATACAGTTACAAGTCATGAGGTCTACATTCATGTAGCTCTCCATTAATAGTGTTGTGATTCTCTTTGCTTGCTAGAATGGAATCCTATTGCAGGCTTTATCATTTTATCTCTGTTGATGTCTTGATGTCTTCAGATGTTATATTTCATTCAAGTACATTTAAAATCTCAAATTCTGCCAGTTCTAATCAATGATTTATTGTTCAACTAAAAAAAGTACACCAATAGAACTAGCCCCATGTGGTGTTCAAACTAAGAAATAACCCAGTAACACACCTTGCGCTCAGCCAGCTGCGCGCTACTGGCCACTTGGTCGACACCCAGTTCCAGTTTAGGGTTCATCTAAATTGATGTTTTTATTTGGCTTGTCATTTCATCAAAGGCGCATGAGCATGCTTTTTTTTATTTGGATCACATTCATGCTCAACAGCACAGCTTCTTGGACGTTCTTACTTGTAGGTTCCTTGCAGCGTTAGTTGCAGTTTAGAAATGTTATTCACCCAAACATAAACATGCAGTGTGGAAAAGATAAAGCCCGAGAAGGAGCTTGAACGAGCCAACGGGGATATCACGCGGTACAAATTGAAAGTACGAGAAGCTGTCCAGAATCTAGATTATCTTCTAACTGTGGGGAAGCCTGATGAATATTTGTTTGACTCTGAAGGAAATATATCTTGGGATGATGTATGTCAAGAAATTTTTATTTTCAATGTTTTGCTCTGTTATGCTTAATATTCTAATCAGTGACCATGCTTCCCATCTTACAGGTTTTTTGTGCCACTTGTAATTTGCAAGACGATACATTGAATAATGACATCATTCTTTGCGATGGAGCCTGCAAAAGAGGGTTCCACCAGAATTGTCTAAACCCTCCTTTACTGACTAAAGATAGTAATATATATTTTCCCAATTTCTTATGGTATTGGAGGTTCTGTTATTTCTTCTGTTAATTCACTCATGTGATCATCCCCTTTGTAGTCCCTGAGGAAGGATGGCTTTGCCCTGGATGTGCTTGCAAGATACACTGTATAGAAGTAATAAATGAACTCCAAGGGACAGCTCTTTCCATTGATAACTCTTGGGAGGTAACTTTTTCACTGTTAAGAATACTTCATTTATTCAAGGCAAATGAATTTGAACTATATTCCACCATGATACTACATTATTTGTGTAGAATTTTTTTCCTGAGGCAGCTGCCGGGGGGAACGGGCCTATGCAAAGTGATGTATTGGATCTTCCATCGGACGATTCAGAAGATGACGACTTCGACCCCAATATATCAAAAGAATCATCAGGAGAGGATGGGGACGAAGGTTCAGACTCTGAGGACTCAAATTTCACCACCTCTTCTGACAATAATTCAGAATATGTGAAGGAGAAAGAGAAAGTTGATCACTTTGGATTACCTTCTGAGGACTCTGAGGATGATGACTATGATCCAGAAGGTCCCGATTCAGATAAAGATATCAAAGAGAAGCAAGATGAGTCAGACTTCACATCGAATTCTGAAAAGGATAATGGGAAAGAAAATGAAGCAGGTTCTATCGTGCGCCAGAGTAATGAATTCACTCCGCAAACGTCTCAACAAAGCTTGCACGGTTTGGTGAATGCGCAACATGCAAAAGTGTTGCTTACTCCTAACAGAAGCAGTCCTACAGGTCAGAGGAGACACTATGCGCCAATAATTAATCAGGTACTTTGGCATTCTTGTTCCTATCTCATTAGTTATATAGTTTAACACAACGAGATGAAGAGGCTTATACAGTAAGAGTTCTATCGTAAGTTTTATTCATGTGCAAGGACTTCATTTTATTTTTCGCAGAGGCTGTATGAGCAATTTAGAACAAATCAATATCCTAGCCGTGTTCTTAAAGAAAGCTTGGCACAAGAACTTGGTCTTACGTTCCGTCAGGTTTGTACCTCTTTTTCAGTAAATTCCAATTGCATGTACAGTTGTCTTGGCATTGAGCAAAACCCTCACTATGGCTTCTGCGAATAGGTTGAGAAATGGTTTGAGAATAGATGGCGTCACATAAAAAAAGCATCTATCAAAACCGGCACTCCCATAGATAACCATACCACCAAGGGGACGATGCTGGAAAATCCTAATGTACGCAAAAGTGATGCTGTCAATGAGGACACACCATCTGAAATTCTGAGTGAAGGTATCACAACAGATGGTCTCCTGAAACAAGGCATTTGTGGTGGCATGAGAACAAATGCCAGCCCTTCAAATAGAAGTCCAAAATATACTTTCCATTATGTAAAGCGTCGAAAAGGTGAGTCCTCCAAAGGGGATCATGGGAAGAATACCTCGTCATGCAGTCCTAGATTGCCAAAAGGTATTGATGCAGAGTCTGCGGTTCTGGCTCTTGAAGTCGTGGACGAGAAAAAAGGAAACAAAATGCTACAGGAGCTACAGAAGAAGAAGATTGGCTGATGAAGTTTCAAGCTAATGATTTTGGCTCCTACAAGCCAAGTAATTCTTTCCTGAAATTCTTTATCCAAATGGTAGGTATTTCAATCCTGGGGTGGAAGCTTACTTCGATCTATATGACCGCCCACTCAGAATCTGTATACTCCAGATTGTAAGTGGATTTTCATTGAGATGCAGAGGTCGGGGGCATTCCTTGAAATCTAAAATTTTGTAAGTGTTGCAGCAACTGCGCACTATTATGGTAGAGAATGCATGACACTGGATGTTTCATTGTGCTTTGCGTTACTGTGGTTGTCTGCTTTAATATGTTGTAGAATCATGCTTATGTGTTCTCATTGGTTGTGTTCATTGTTTTGTCAGTTGTTGTTTACCTAGAAAAAGGTGACTGGTTGTTTATTATTCTTATGAACTCTCAATGATATCTCAGTTGATCTCCTTGGTACATGTTGTAATCTTCCCTTTTTGTGGGAATTATATGTTGTACTGATTGTAAGGACTATATTATGGTTAAGACTTGAGACATCTGTTTCATGATTTCCTCTTGTCCCCTATTTGCATCAGTTTTCACATGTACTGTAAACTATGTTTTCCTCTTGACCTATTTATGTTGAGGCGGTGTAAGTGAAGCCATAGCTGCGGACCTGTGGTTGGTTGGGTTAGGCGAGTAGGAACTAGAAGACGAACTCGGCTGTCCCATAGGCATCATGGAAAGGAAAGGGAATATGGTCCACAGAGCGGAACAAACCAAAAAAGTCAGCCCTATTAGATGTATGATGGCTGTTTTCTCTCACAACAAGAAAAATCGTCTTTGCTAATTTTTTCTTGTTCTTCAAGTACCGAAACACGGGATTGAGGTAAAATCTATGTAAGCAGAGTACGGCTCCCGGCAAACAGTAGGACACGGCGCATGGTAGACGTTACCGACCCCCCGGCTGGATGTACTTTGCAAACATGAAAGAACTCAGCTTATGAAGTTTATGCTGAGATACTAGCCATAGCACCGGGATTATATACACAACAATGCGAGTTTGCGTTGTAATAAACCAAGAGAGGGCGAGTTTAGAAGTATAAAAGTGACAGGCTTACCTCTGTGCATTTTGTTTTAGAAATACAGTCACGAGTCATGAGGTCTACATTCATGTAGCTCTCCATTAATAACGTTGTGAATCTTTTTGATTTTCACGTTTTTTTTTTGTTTGGCCAGAATGGAATCCTATTACAGGCTTTATCATTTTATCTGTGTTGATGTATTTATGTCTTTAGATGTTATTTTTCGTTCATGTACATTTAAAACTTAAATTATGCCAGTTCTAATCAATTACTCCCTCCGGTCTTTTTTACTACCCGTATTAGATTTCTGTTAAGTCAAACTTTGCAAACTTTGACCGAATTTATATTAAAAAATATCAAAATCTACATTACGAAATATATATACTAGGAAACTGTCTTTCATAATGAATCTAGCAATATTGATTTGGTATTGTGAATATTAATACATTTTTCTATAAGTTTGGTCAAAATAGAGATACTTTGACTTCCGACAAAACTTATATGCAGACTAAAAACGACCGAAGGGAGTATTTAGGGTTCAACTAAAAAACTACACCAATAGCGCTAGCCCCTGTGGCATTCAAACTAAGAGACAACCAAGAAACATACCTTGCGACCCCAACCCTCGAGCAGGTTGGCTGGCTGCATACACAGCCGGCCGCAAGCTACTGACCACTTGGTCAACACCCAGTTCCAGTTTAGGGTTTATCTTTGAAACGAAACCAAGAAATACAGAATTGTGCAGCTGCGGCGATGTGCTGGCCTTCCACGTGTGAGGTGCCGGTCGGTGACGCTGCGGTCCTCGGTTTGTGGTGATGTAGATCCGATTGGCCGGATGGTGGGATTGTTGATTGGTCTACAGTGACTTCCTACGGATCCACGACAGCGGGGGTAATCGAAAAGATTTTAGGTGTTTTTATCTCTTGATATGGTGGATGCCTTCAGTGTTGTGTTACAAATTGTGGACGATGTTTGTGGAGTGGCGGCGATCCAATTGTAGCTGTTGGGATTGCGGAAAAAAGCCATGGCGACCACATTTGTGTGAATTTGATGGTGGTGCTGCGTGCACCTGGTCTCGAGGTCCGGGGCGAAAGCCAAGGTCAGACCCAAATGGTTATACCTGGCAATGGCTATGTTTCTTACGTCGTCACCTTGTTGGAGGCATTGCTCGGATAAGGTCGGACTGATTCTTCAGGGTGAAATTTTAGATTCTGGCCTTTGTACGTACTTGGATCCGGTGACGATGGCGCTTAAATGTCACTCCCTTCTGACGACGTTGTTGTTGAAGACCTTCGTCACTCATGTGGTGTAAATGGTTGGTGCGGATATGGTCTCTGTTGTAATTTGTCGATCACCGATCTGATCACTTTGGGTTTTTTGTTTTTGTTTTTTCCGCCAACACATAGCTTTTGGTCTTATGACTTTGCTAGTTGTCGGTTTTTTATGTTTGTGTGTTGGGTTGGCTGTGTGCATCCAAGTTATTCGAGGCCGGGTGTACGCTTATTGTGTTATGTATCCTCTCGATGCTCCATTTTAATCCAATAAAATCCACTCTTTGTCGAAAAATATCAGTTCCCCACTTAAAGATGCATCACTTATAGTAACTCAATACTGCAGATCATGCCTTCACCTTTTTATGATAATTAAATGTATAGAATACTTCCCAATAATGAACCATGAACCAATCATATATTTTGCGCATGCTTCGTTGCTAAGGTATGTAGGAAGGGTCCCTGCAAAACCTATGTTGTCCATGTAAATAAAAAATTCATACGCAAGTTAGTAATAAAAACTTTGGAAAAAAATGATTGAGGTTCTATTGGTGAAACAAATCTACTAATGAATGACAGGTACAAATAATAAGGCCTTGCGACTCATGATTGATGTTCCATTGATGAAACAAATCCTATGGCTGCCATTAACACCTTGCTCTGCCTTTTTTTTTATAAAAGATGTTCGCTGCAGACTGTGCCTGCGCTGCCTCCACTTGTTTGCTCCAGCTTGCATGTGCCATTGGTTTGTGGTTTGTGGCGGTCATGACAACAGTGTTGGATGGACCATCTCAATCCCAGATTGTATGTGATTTCTACGTCCCAGACAAGCAGCAGGGCATGAGTACGAGTTAGATCCGGGATGAGTGAGTTCGACTGGAATTAGAAATTTAGGACGTGGATTGATTTCATTTTGTTATAAGAAAATCCTAGATAAGTTCTTTGATTGTACGGAAAGTCTAGCCACCTCATATATAGGTGACGACTGATTAAACACCACCAATCAAACCTATCAATCAATTACACTTGTGTTCATCTATCCTTATCTCCTACCCTTGTATCATGCTTCTTGTTTCTTTACAAGTCTTCCTTGATGGAGGGTTGCGAATCCACGAGTCTCCAGGGCCGAGCGAATTGACCTGGAGCAGCCCATAGCTGCCGCTAGCCCTATGGGGTCCTCCTGGGCGGCCGGAATTTCCGGTCTAAAAAAGCGCCTGCCGGATGTCATACGTACCGCTCTTCCGGCCAAGTCTCCTTCGATGTGAGTGGCGATGCATCACCCCCGCACTTGAGGGCACATGTTGAAGTGTTTGTGAGCGAACAAATCCAAGGGCTCTAGATGATACCAGTCCTTTGCGAAAACCTTCCTCTTATCCAATGAAGTGCTGGGAACAAACGGTGGCCAAATCGATGAAGAATTTCATCTCTGATATGAGCCTTTTCGGGCTTCTTAGGAAATGGTATGAGAGCCGGTATGAATTTCGTGCTTGTATCATGCATCGTCGAACGCTCTAGACTCTTCTGGTAAAATAGTCGCCATTTCATCAAACAAACGCGGAATTTGACGTTCTTGGGCTCGCTTTTTATCCTAATGACAAATTTGTTGGCTGGAATTCCTCCATATTGAATACACTATTTTTCCTTTTCATCGAGCTTTGTCCTAGGTTGCACCTAGACACCTGTAGATACGAAAAATATAGGAAACTAAATTAAACTGAAAAAAACACAATCTGTGCAATGCACAGAATGAAAAGAGTGAAAACCAGAAAACCTACATAATATACTTGTATTCAGTTCAATGGTACTTGTTATATGGAAATAACATGCAACAGATTACTACCGAAAATTCGTAAAATATAGAGGCATCAGTGGTCTGACTAGCGACCTTTGAGGCTTTACTTGCCGGTATTGAAAAGCTGATCAACGGCCTTCAACTATTCCCGAGGAGCTGCGGTCCACCATTATGCTCATCACCCGCCATAGCATTATCAGCTGCGGCAGATGGATCAGCTGTGCCACCTCCCGTCCACAGTGGCTTGACTCGGGAGGCGGCGGGTCAGCCATAAAGATTTCAGCCACCGACACCTGAGTCCCGTAGTTATCCTTCTCCTGGCAACATAACTCCAAAAGTGGGTATAGTGAGTCGGCGTCCATCATGCCCACGAGCTTTACCTTGACACGACTAAACTAAGGGCGAGGCTACCTGAGCGCTTCTGGCGACGATGAAGTGCCAGCCCACCCGACTAGTGTGAAGCCGAAACATGAAGACACGGGATGCTTGGACCATTGCACCGGTAGTGGATGCCCTCACAGACTGACATGCCAGCGTTGTTCAGTGGGGCATCGGGATGCCACGCCGAAGCATTGATGGCAAACTCGAGGCCGCTGAAACGAATGCTGCAAGCAGACTTTGAAGAAGACACCATCTGCACCATGATGTCGATAGATGCTTGCCCCACGTTGGGCGCCAACCGCCGTGTATATAATCCTGTCAAAAGTATGTGGTTGTGTATGTAGAGGCAATCGTCTATATCTAGCTATGTTGATGACAGTACGCACCAGGAATTATATAGGTTCAGGCCCTCGTCAATGGAGGTAATACCCTATTCCTATATGGTGTTCTTGCTCTTGTCGTAGGTTGCCATATGAGAGAGTTCAACCCCTGTACGGTGATAGAGTGCGCTAAGAGGGGTGTCTTAACGCGCTCGTAATAAATGCTACTGATGACCATAAGCACGACCGACTGTTCTTGGCTTTTACTACCGGTAACTGCCGTATTTAACTACACTAGGTGATACCCCGCGCCTTGCTGCGGAACATTGTATATGAATCAATTGCTGCGTACACATGTGCAACGTAACAAAAATGGGAAATGTATATTTTCTTACAATTTCTAGACATTCTAATAATATTAACTACTTACAATTAAATAGACTTCTCGCAAACAAAAAAATCAACTAAATGGACTTGTCAATATTTTTTGGCTCCTTTGGAAACAAAACTCATTATTATTACCCTTTCTTGTCTAGTTTTTACGATAAAGTTGCCTGCACCTTGTATCCAGCTAAATAAGTAAAATAATTCTTACCATCACTAAGCTTGAAAGAGCTTAGTTGTACTACATTGAAGGAAGCTAATGGTGAGATGTTACCAACGTAGGGATTGACAATGCTTTTATTAAAATGAAGCAATCAAGTAAAACGTGTGAACTCAAATTGCAAGTAAATGGTGTATGTGCAAAGGGAAAAATAGATAGAATAGCGACTAACTTTTCTATTTAGCATCCTTTACTTTATAGAAAGCAAAAGGGCAATGCATATATAATCTATCAACGATAGCAAATGAAAATTGCGATAATGTGTGCATAGTTGAAATCTGCTGTAGCAACCAAATGAGATAATGCTAGACTACTAATCAAAATGTTCAAATAAATATATGACATTAACCGAGTAAAGTAACATTATTATACATGGACATTCTCCAAATATGTTGACTCTTGTCCAAAGAAAATAACCATGGGCTATCAGTGTGATTTGACTAAATGTATTATGTATTATAGACATTGCACGTGAATATGGGTACTTCGAAAGAGGTTACATGACAGAATAATATCACATAGTTTTCTCACAAATTAACATACAATTGGTAGCATGCTTAAAACCACTGATGCTCCTATCCATAAAAGAAATAAAGTGAGCCAAGGCAAACAACTCATCCATGCTTATACCGTAAAAAAATGGTAAGTTTAGTCGGTTGAATCTAAAGGTTAAACAACGGAGGAAACAAAATGTACCTAGCTGGACGATGGAACAGGGAGGGCAGGACCTAACTCTTGTATGCATGGACAGGGTGCCAACAACCATTTGAGCCACCCACACGAAATTTTATTCCTCAGATACTTGTTTATTAATGGGAGCGGCCGCAATACTATGCAGCAAGAACCACGAAATGGTCCTAGATCCTTGCGATTGGCAGAAAATCGTCCGGTACTTGCGGCACGTGTGATCTGACCAAACCTGAAAATAAGCTTTCCATCCATCACATATACTGAATCACAGATTTCAATTGTAATAGATAGAAGCCGTCAGAATAATATTCCAATTCTCGCTAAATAAGTCTTGAGAATAACAAAATGTGCGTAAGAAGAACATACTATTTGCAGGATCTTTTTTATGGTTTAGTTCATGTGCCCTTGGTAAATGTCCTATCGGCATAAAGCACATGAATTAAGAATGTGATCGATGTGTTTGTGCATCAGATGCAAAATTAATATATTGCACATATGTAGTGCACGTTAGGCCAGGGCGTTTGGTAGAAACCGAAATTTCGGTTTCTGCTGTTCGTTTATTTGAGAATTCGGTTTGGAGAAATGAAAACCGAATTTGGCACTAAAATTCAACTAACCGAAATTCGGTTAACCGATATTTCGGTTTGGTTTTCGGTTTTAACCGAATTATGTATGTACATAAAATGCACTGTAAGAACATATTGACAGCATGCATATTTTAAAGAAAATTTTGACAGCATAACAACGCAAAATTCGAAAATGCATAGAACATATTCACATCCTGTAAAATATCACATAATATCAAATACAAGGATTTCATAATATTGACAGATGCATAACCATTAACCAATCAACTTCTAAAGTCCACACTAATAAGTGACAATATAGTAATACTAATAGAAGAGTCCCAGTTCCAAACTTCCAGCCCAACTCATAACCAAAGTCCAAGTTCCAAACTTCCAGCCCAATACATAAACCAAGTCCAAGTTCTAGTCATCACAACACATAACCAGTTAACCAGAGTCCAAGTTCAACTAAACACAACCATATTATTACACTTTAGAACATAGCACACATGAGAATGAAGTGCATTTCAAGAGCAGCCACAATTCCACAAAATAAGACTCCCTTTTTGCCATCTTGAACAGGAGCGTCTTGACATGTCCGGACTCCAGAGAATCATCACCATCCAAGGTTCCAGCCAAGTGATGCGAATATGTCATGTTCTGTACATGGTATAAAATTCGGTTAAAATAGAATAGTACATGCCACATTACAAGTATTGACATAAATAAATTAATAGAACTACATATATGTAAAACAAAGTACATGAATAAATTAAAAGAACTACATATATGTAAAAGAACTACTATGAAGCAAATCTTGTTATCTTTTCTTCATAAGATTTCCCAATTGAAATTGGAAATCAAAGTACATGAGGTTCATGAAGCAACATTTGTATTACAGGAGCATTTACATGAGGTTCATTACAACAACATTTGCATTTACATGACATCACAATCTATGAAGAAACCACATGGCTATGTTGTGCATCTTTTGAATCATACATAAGACAAAATGAAAGCTAAAAACATGAACAAGACCAAGACAATAACTTGCAATTAACTCACCAATGTTTATGTAGAGGATGGAGGTGGACAAGATGGACCAACTCCAGATGGCTTGCAAAAAGATTTGCTATTGCTTGCCTTCGACTTGGATGAATTTGTACTACCAAACTCTTCAATTAGTTCTGAAAAAGAATGAAATAAACATGTAATAAGCATGGGAAGTCATAAATAAAGAAACTTATGTAGAAAACAATCACAACATATTACCCTTTTCCAAGATTAACAATTCCTCCATATCTTCTTCAATGTTGATACTAATAGAACCCCTTAGCCAATCTTGGGTACAAACAAGAGCTTGAACCATGAATGGCTTCTAAAGTCATTTAGGATGCGTCCACTTGTGCTAAATGCAGACTCGGACACAACCGTTGACACCGGAACAGCTAACACATCACGGGCCATTCTTGCCAATATGGGGAATCTAGCAGCATTGTCTTTCCACCATTTTAGAGTGTCAAAATCATCCATATTTACTTCATTCTCTTCATGTTGGTATTTCTCAAATTCAGATTTGCTCATGCTAGTTTCACTATCACCACCAACTCTCAACTTTTTATTTATCCGAGACACCAATTTTCATCCTTCCCTTTTTTGAGTTGGTTCAGATTGTGGAGCACCCACATGCTTACTTGCATCACTTGGTGCATACTTAGCTTTGTACTCTTCAAACAAAGCATGCACAAAGATTTTCACCTCCTCCCAAGCTTTGCCTCCATTTGACTCACCATACATCTCTTCAACTGCTTGTTTTGTGTAATTTGATAGCTTGAATCTTGGATCAAGAACAGCTGCAGCAAACACAAACATGTTCACATTCTCCTCTTCCTTTTTCTTTCCTTTCCCCTTCCCCTTTGCCTTCTCATTCTCCACCCCCTCATGCCAACGTCCCCAATACTTATCATATTTCTCTTGCATTTTTTTGGCCATTGTTTTGCGCAAAATATCATCACTATCGGCCCACTCTTCCAACACAACATTAATTTCAGCAATATCCATAACAAATTCATTCACAGTCACATGGAGTGTGGCGGAAACACTAAGAGTTAGCTCATAAAAAGTTCCAAGAAATTCAGCCATTTTCCTAGCATTCTCCCAATCACTATCAACGGGAGTACCGGGAGCTTTCTCATTGTTTAAATCCAATGTATAGAGTGGATCTTCTTCCTCATACCTCACAAACACTTTCTCAAAGTTGATTGCAGGTTTTAACATTAGGTATGTGGAATTCCATCTAGTGCATACGTCCAAACTCAAGAATGTCTCGATGTCCACCTTTTCTAACTCAGCAAGTTCTTTAAATCTTGTAATTCTAGATGGCCCATGTCTTATATATCTAACCGCAGCTCGTACACGCTTAATTGAGTCATCCAACTCTTTTAGACCACGTACCTGACTACTGAAGAGATAGATGTGAGATACGTACCCCTGCTACCCCGCAGCGTCCTTTCTTCCGACGTGAATGATCAAGTCCTCCATACTCTGTATCGCTGTTTTGTGAGTAACCTGATGAAAAAATGTTACACGGTCCTCATGGCGTCTCATAATGGAAGTATTCAGAACTTCTGATCGATCTATGTCAACGCCACTCACCGTTGTCAACATACACAGCCGGTGTAACAACACACGCACTGAAAAAATAGGGAGGAATCAAAAAAAGAAGGCGGGGGAGAAAGAACCTGGACTGGAGGCGTCCATCCTGATCCCAACGATGTGCCTCCGAGGGCTTGGTCCACCACGGCGTTCCCGGTGGGCGGACGACATGTAGCGTTGGCGGAGACCCCGTCCTCTCTGCCCAAGGGAGGCAATTCCGCAACCGGCTGACGCCTTGAACAACAGGAAGAGCACATCGGCAACCACATTAGTCCGTCTCCTCGTCTGATCATGCCGCTGGGCACTGATTCTTCTCGAGGGGAGGCGTCTTCTGATGGACGGGCGGCAGCCGATTTGACATGGGCTACACACTGTGGAAGATTGGGATAGGCAAATCAAGAAGATGGAGCGGCGGAGGTCGAATTGGTTTGGAGTTAAATACAGAAGTAGAAGTGGAAGGGGAGCATGCAGTTGTGTTGGTGGTTGGTGCTGCGTTCTTGGGAGGTGAGAAGCCAAGGTGGGTGGACTAACGTGCATCCAACGGAAGGGGGTGGACTACGGGAGGTTGAACCCAGAGTTGCAGATCTGTCCACCCATGCTTAATCAAATGGCTGAAAGAATTTGTGGTGACGTGGCTGATTGTGAGGGCAGAAAAATCAGGTAGTTTGGGGCTCCTATTTAGATATATAGTAGATATATCCCCGCAAAAAAAAAAGATATAGTAGATATATCACCGGGGCACTTGGTCCATTATAGAGGAACCCACTAGCCTTTGATATCTTGGATTGTATTGGGCTTACTGTGTTACCCCTTGGCTGTTTCTCTCTCTTGGACCGTGTTTTGATTGGCCCAAGCCCTTGGCTGGGCCATTATGTATTTGTGGGCCTAGCACATAGGTATTCGTTCGTCAAGTAGTATTATTTAGACAATTGTTTATTTGGTACTATTTAAGCTACAGTTGTTTAAATTGGAAGAATTAAATTATTTTTCCTCCAAAATATTTATTTTTAGTGGTATATTATATAAGGAAAAATGGGATCAAATATGTATTGTTTTGATAAATAAAAATGTGTATAAAAAATTCTTATCATTTCATGGGAAATATAGGTCCATTCAGTTATACGTGTTTTTTGCTGGATTCAATCTTTTTTTCGCATTTAATATGGTTTTTTTTCGCATTCAATCTTTTTTTTGGCTGGGCCATTGTTTTCCTCCCCTCATTATTTTGAACATAGTAGCAGCATAGCACGTACTACTAGCTTAAAGTTGACCTGATTGGGGCATTAAATTGAAGCAAGTGTGGTGGTGCTACTTTTGACTTGGAAACTTGGATGGAATCTGGCCGGCACCGTGTACGTCGATCGAGTCCACGCCATGTGTTGTCTTTAAATGCATTCGGAATCTGGAGCCTGTGCTGATCATGTGTATACTCGTGCTGTGCTAAGCCCACTCTCTGAATTTAGTTAGGGTCTGCTAATTTCCGTTTCATATTCACCTTGGAATTCGTTGGCGTCATGTGTTCTCCTGCTTCGGCTTCTCTTTGTCGGCAAGCTGGACTGGAATCGATCAAGTTGGTTCAGTCTTACTACTGCCGATCACATATCCCCATTGGGTCAGACGATGCACATGCCTACCCTCGCCTGCAACACGATGGTGTACCCTCTCCTGCAGCTCGTATACGCAACGACAACAGCTTAGACGTCCGTCCTTGTACAAGACCTGGTAGCTCGCGACCGCACGATCTCTATATGATATCGTCCATAATTTACGTGCACCACACACGGTGGCTAACAAATCCTCACTCTTTTCGTGTTCAGAAGAACGCTACCGAATAAAGTACAACTCCCTCTGTAAAAAAATATAAGACGTTCTAACTCTTTTCTTATTCAGATGTATATAGACACATTTTAGCATTTTTGTTCACTGATTTATGTTTGTATGGAGTCCATACTGGAATATCTAAAACGTCTTGTATTTGTTTACGGAGGAGGAAGTACTTTGTTGAATGTAATTAACAACCTGCTTTGCATGCTTGCTTGCCTCTCACTTAGCAACAGAGAACTAGCTAGCTAGACCACAAGAACAGTTTCATGTAACATTGATTGATTCTTGGATCTCTCAAGAAAATAAAATCAAAAGGATATATAAATTTAATAGAAGGGCTAAAAGACATGATCCCAGTAGCCTGATCGATCAAAATTTCTCCCATGGGCACTATGCAGCCTGGGCGTACGTCGTCATCGTCGTGATCGATGCATGGCAAGTAGTGTCACTTTATTTCCGCTTGCCACTAGCTGACCTGCTCGCCGATAAGGTCGAGGCCGACGACGAGGAAGGTGACGCCCTGGAAGAGCAGGAAGTAGAAGTGCAGCCCCTGCGCCGAGAGCAGGCTGCGTGTTGCGGCGATGAGGAGGAGGGAGGCCAGAGCCAGCTCCTTCTTGAAGATCCTGTTGGGTGGCTTGGCCTTACTGGTCTTCTTCATCGCTGCCGCCAGCGACGTTACCTCCTCCGCCTCGCCCTTCAGCTGCAGGTCCTTGGTGTCATGTTGGTGCGTCTTGGCCCATTCCTCCAGCCCAGCCTCGGACACTCCCCGGACGAGCCTGGGAGCGGGCCTGTGGGCGGTGTCAGTGTCCTCGGCCATCGCAAAGATGTCGGACTCCGACGAGGTCCTGCCGGCCTTCTTGGTGACGACCCACTCGTAGGAGCTCCCCAGCTGGAACAGACCGGACACCATGGCGTTGAACTTTGTGACCGACATGGTGTTCTCGAAGAGGAGGTACGGGATGACGAATGGGACGGATTTGGGCGCCGGCAGGATGTTGAGGACCGACATGAGCATGGGTATGTAGCAGATGACCCAGATGGGCAGCTCGGCCTCGGGGACGAACATGGTGAGCGGCAGGATCACGCAGAAGAGCGTGAAGGAGTAGAAGGGCAGGATGAGCTTCCTGAGGAGGAAGAAGAGCATCACCAGGTTCGCCTTCTTCCACAACGGGATCTGCATGCAATTAAATAAACATGCAGGGACTTGATCAGGAGCAGATCTCTATGTGTGTTCATGCATGTGAGTGTTACTATTAAGTATTCCCTCTGTTTCATATTAATTGTCGCTCATTTAGTACAACTTTATACTAGTTCCGTAACAATTAATATGAAACAGAGGGAGTAATTAATTAATTAAATCACCTTGGACTTGATGATGGCTGGGAGGCAGAGGCGGAAGAGCTGCATGGGGCCGGAGTGCCACCGGTGCTGCTGCTTCCGGTATGCCTGGTACGACTCCGGTAGCTCACAGAGCACCTTCACAAATACACATATATTGGCTTCATTCTTGACATAGTAATTGTAGATAGCCATATAGGAGTATAAGTTACCTTGACATCGTTGAGGTAGATGAATTTCCATCCCTGAAGATGGGCGCGCACGGCGATGTCCATGTCCTCGACCGTGGTGCGCTCCATCCAACCGCCCGAGTCCTCGAGGGCCTCGATGCGCCACACGCCCGCGGTGCCATTGAAGCCGAAGAAGTTTAGGTAGATGCCGTTGACCTGCTGCTCGACCTCGAAATGGAAGCACAGGTTGATGTTCTGCAGCCGGGTCAGCAGGTTCTCGTCCTTGTTCACGAAGCTCCAACGCGCCTGCACCAGCCCAAGATCCGGGTTCCCCTAGAAACAAAATATCCATCCATCGACACATGTAAATTCAAAGCGAATTTATCTAAAGTTCTTTAATTAGTATGTGTTAGACTAGCAAGATGGTGATCTAAAACGTCTTATATTTGTTTACAGAGATAGTACTAGCTAGCTAGGTCAACCATCAAATCTTAGATCGTTAGTCCAGCTAGCTAGGTAGTAGATCTCTCTTTTACGAGGCTTGTCGACGGAGTTAACGTTAAGCAATGAACCTTGAACCTTGATAGTCGAGCTAATTAGTACTACTAACTAATTTAAAGTAGCAACTAACCTTGAAGTGTGGGACGGTGAGCTTGAGGAAGTCCGGGTTGGGCTGGAAGTCTGCGTCGAAGATGGCGACGAACTCGTAGTCCTTGACATACTCGCAGCTCATGGCGGACTTGAGGTTCCCGGCCTTGTACCCGGTGCGCGACAGCCGGTGGCGGTAGATGATGTTCACCCCCCTCTGGCTCCACTTGGTCACCTCAGCCCGGATGAGCATCTGGCATGTCTCGTCGTCCGAGTCGTCCAGCACCTGCACCAGCATCCGATCCCGCGGCCAGTCGATCTGGCACACGTGCGAGATCGACGTCTCGTACACCTGCACGTCACCTTCACTATCAACCCCGTGCACTAATATGAAAAATGTAGCATCAAACGGATACAAAGCATCATGTACGCACGTACCTCTTTCTCGTTGCACATGGGCATCTGTAGGAGGACCATGGGGAAGTAGGCGGCGAGGTCATCGTCATCGCCGTCCTCGATGTCGTCGTCGGCGGCGGCGTTCTTGCTGCCACGCTTGGAGGAGGAGGAGGCGGAGGCGGCGGCGAGGCGGGGTTTGATGCCCCAGAGCTTGATCCAGAAGCAGCCGAGGCAGAGGAGGATGCGGTCCACGGACTGCACCATGAAGAGCACGATGCAGAAGCCCGAGAGCTTCTGTATGGCCCACGCGAAGTAGTCGATGCGGAATGCGAGCCACCCCACGTACGCGCGGTGGAGCCACCCCTGGATCTCCCGCTGCTCCGGCATGCGGAGGCCGTCCGGCAGGTGGCGGAGGTTCTCCGGCAGGTGGCGGAGGTGCTCCGGCAGGTTCTGCAGGTGCTCGGGGAGCTGCCAGAGGTACTGCTCCGGCAGGTCCTGGGGGAAGTAGTGCCACCCTTTGAGGTAGGCGGCCGTCTCGAAGGCGAGCATGGCGAGCGAGAGGAGCAGGAACAAGCGGAGGAAGCCGAGCATGATGCGGCCGCGGCCCGAGGCCTCTGCGTCGGGCTCCTCGTCGGCGTCCTGGCTCCGGCGGACGCGGCGGTTGACGGCTCCCAGGAGGCCCCAGAAGCCGCCGGCGAGCCACGCCACGCAGCCGACGGCGCGGTGCGCGCGCAGGAGGAGCACCCACTTGAACTGCTTGGCGTTCTTGCTGCGGCGGGCCTTCTCGGCGCTGTCCATGCCGGGCCCGTCGATCTCCACCAGCGAGTAGGGGTTGTCCATCTTCACCACCACCGGCGTGCCGTGCTCCTCCTTGCCGCCGCCCCACCACGACGACTCCGACGACACGTACGTGCCCGGAGGCGCCATTGCTAGCTGCTTACGCAGATCACTGGAGTAAACCAGCAGGGTAACTGTGCCGGATGGATCGGGAAGCCTGGCTAGCTTAGTGATCCGATGAGTTCTTGGAAGCGCAGCTGCTAAGCTCGGTTACAGCAACACACCATGTGAGGTTGCTTCACCACACGGCACCGCCTCGGTCCTGGCCCCGGATCCAAGATCTTGTGCTAGCTAGCTACTGATGTGTCCCCTAGATTTTTGCCTCTCAGATTTCTACCCACCTACATATGAGCATATAGTACATTTAGTTTTGAAGAAATTGTTGCAACATTACAATCTAGTAGCGAACGATCGATGAACAGTCAAACTGTGTAGAAGTGATTGACGTACCTTGTAACGTGATGAGGAAACAGCTTGTGCCCGTGCTCCAGATACAAGGGAGGTTGGGTGCCTTGCTCGAGCTCACTTCAGTTCACTCAAATATGGTGTCTAGATCAGTTCACTTGAGTGGCTAACTTGTAGAGATACAGTGGAGCTGTGGTACTAAGTAGAGTGTAACCAAGCAAATGCTACTGGTGTACCACAAGCTCCAGAGTCTAGACTCAAGAGTGAGGCTTCCGGTAGGCAGCCCACTTGGTGGGTTTTATAGGCCCACTTGCCCAGTTTAGTTTGAGATGCAACATTAACAACTACATTAGGGAGAAGTACTCTGGTGCACCCGGGTACCAGCGCACCCTATAAGGACATACTAATTTAGTAACTAAAAAAAATATCAACATATTACGAAACTATTTCGGAGTCGAATATGATCAAGTATAGTACTCGTATTAAAAGATTCTTGAAGAAATGAGTTTCATGGTATTCGTGGAGCTATATTGTCCTTGAAATATTATTTTTTGCCCTGAACTCAAGTGGGAGCAATTTCAAGAAATGTCCAAAAATTACGAAACTATTTCGGAATCGAATATGATCAAGTATAGTACTCGCATTAAAAGATTCGTGAAGAAATGAGTTTCATGGTATTCGTGGAGCTATATTGTCCTTGAAATATATATTTTTTTGCCCTGAACTCAACTGGGAGCAATTTCAAGAAATGTCCAAAAATTACGAAACTATTTCGGAAACGAATATGATCAAGTATAGTACTCGCATAAAAAGATTCGTGAAGAAATGAGTTTCATGGTATTCGTGGAGCTATATTGTCCTTGAAATATATTTTTTTTTTGCCCTGAACTCAACTAGGAGCAATTTCAAGAAATGTCCAAAAATTACGAAACTATTTCGGAATCGAATATGATCAAGTATAGTACTCGTATTAAAAGATTCGTGAAGAAATGAGTTTCATGGTATTCGTGGAGCTATATTGTCCTTGAAATATATATTTTTTTGCCCTGAACTCAACTAGGAGCAATTTCAAGAAATGTCCAAAAATTACGAAACTATTTCGGAATCGAATATGATCAAGTATAGTACTCGTATTAAAAGATTCGTGAAGAAATGAGTTTCATGGTATTCGTGGAGCTATGTTGTCCTTGAAATATATATATTTTTTGCCCTGAACTCAACTAGGAGCAATTTCAAGAAATGTCCAAAAATTACGAAACTATTTCGGAATCGAATATGATCAAGTATAGTACTCGTATTAAAAGATTCGTCAAAAATGACTTTCATGGTATACCGGGAGCTATATTGTCATTGAAATATTTGATTTCTGCCGTGAAGTCAACTGGGAGTTATTCCTTGGCAAAACTTTTTATATGAGTACATTACTTGATCATATTTGATTCTAATATTTTTCTAACTGTTTGCAATTATTAAAATATTTTGCGCATATAGGTTGCGCTGGCACCGGGTGCACCAAGTTCCGTTCCGCATATCAGCTACTCCCTCCGTCCCATAATATAAGAGCGTTTTTTACATTACACTAGTGTCAAAAATGATCTTATATTATGAGACGTAGGGAGTACCTTTTTAAAACATAGTACTAGCATAGCTCCACAGCACCTACTAGCTTACAGTTGACATGATTGCGGCATTAAATTCAACAAGTGTGGTGGTGTGATCTTGACTTCAAAACTTTGGTGGAATCTGCCCGGCATCGTGTGCGTCGATCGATCGAGTCCATGTGGGCTTCTTTAAATGCATTGGGAATCTGGAGCCTGTGCTGATCATGTGTACACACCACTATAGTACTGCTCTACTGGTACTCTGCTAATTAGGCTCACTCACTGAATTCACCCGTTAATATCTGTTTAGTATTGACATTAAGAAGCTTCCTTGGAATTTGCTGCAGTTCTTTTTTCTGAGGGGATCCTTGGAATTTGTCGGTGTCATGTGCTCTCCTGCTTGGGCTGCTCTCTCTTTGTCGGCAAGCAGCTGGACTCGCCTGAATCGATCGTGGTTAGCTCAGGCTTACTTCTGCTTAGATCACAAAATAGGATTCCGTCCCTCTTTATAAATAAATAAAACCAAACGGACATATACTAGGGGTGGAGACATTTTTAGTGAGGAACCGTCCAGCAGATACAAGGAAGTAGTAGAAAGAACAACTAATCAAGTCTACCAACAAACAATCACACAAAAACGGTGCAAAGCGAAGCGTCGAAGTCCTCGTCTAGTAACACACTAATCACTAATATTGGTAGAGTAACTGCGATGCCCAAGAGAGGAACATGGTATAACCATGAGGAGAACGTCTACTATTTTGTGCCGCAAAAATGATAGACCATCGTGGCATCATCCATCCGTCGTCCAAGAGATGATACGTTTTAAATGTATCTATAACTTTCACTAGCGTAATAATCTGTTCCTCTCTTGCTCGGACGAAGGTGGAAGATGAAGAGAAGCACACAATGGAGTTTTCTGGCGACAAACGCCTCGCCGCACGTACCGTGTTTCTTTCTCTTTGAGCACCAACTCAACTCGGCAACGTACCACAGCTCATCAGTACAAGGGCGATGGGTTTTATACCTGGTGCACACACACCTTGGCGGCTGGAACACTAGACGCCATCAGGAGAGGACAATCTTCCAGCGCCGTCCTTCGGCGGCTCCCCTCCGCCGGCGACCTTGGTCGTCGGTGGTGAGGGGGGTCGCGGGATCCACGCGTGCGGATTTTTACGTTGTTGATCGTCTGGCTTCGGCGGTGACGATGGCGGCATTGAATAAAGATAATTCGGATCCTTCCCTGACGAGGCCATCGGTCCTATGATTGGGGATGGATTTGGAAACCAGTCTGTTCAAGCAAGGATGGTGTGGCGACAGCGACATCCTCGTGGTGGACCTGTTTCCTCATGCTCCGCCGTTGCGACGGCGTTCGCTCTAGCGTCGGCGTGGAGCTTGGGAGGTAATCCAGGAGCGGAAGCAGATTGTGGTCTGCATCGATGTCTGGGCCGGTTTTCCGAGATATAAAAATTCCCAGCAAATGACCCTTGTGGTCACCAGCCCTAGGATTACTTTTCGTTGGTGGACACTTCCTTGATATCGAATTTCCAAGCAAATACAAAATTTGGAGTACAAGACCATGAAAGTCCATGAAGTACAACAAAGATTTCTAGTGGCTGAATGGCGGAAGCGACTCGTGTATTTCCAGTGTCCAGGGGACTCCATTCCCACATGAGCAGCTGATCTGGATAACTCCTATCCGGCGTGGCTGCTATCTTCGATGCCTAGGTTGCGGGGTTATCTTCATCGTGCTCCTCTCCAGATACGCGATCTAGCCAAGACAAAAGCCAGGTACAAGGCAGTGAGTACGTTTGAATGTACTCGAAACAATCATGCAAAACAGATATAATAAAGCAGGTGAATTGCATGCAACAAAACATTAATTATATCCAATATGGCATGAGATTAATTCATGAATGCGTATATAATTTATCCGCACAGAAAATACAGATTAAATAAGCATAAGTGATCAGATTGTTACTAAAATGTGAAGACGGATTTCGGAGGTATAATCATCCGAGAGAACCCAACATAAAAAAATATTAACAAGTTGCCACAGTCGGGCCTCTAGAGCGTCGCCACATAAAGGGCTTAAATGAAAAGTAATACAAGAATGCCACAGTCGGGCGTCTAAAGGGACACCGCATAAAGGGCTTATATTAAACATAATAACATGAGTTGCCACAGTCAGGCGTGTGAAGCGACACCACATAAAGGGCTTATATCAATAATAACAATAGGTGTGCCACAGTCGGGAGTCTAAAGCGACGTCACATAAAGGGCTTATATTGAAAAATAATAGCATAAGTATCCAGGAGGTAGGACCATCCCAGGTGATACTCAACAATTCACATAATAGAAATGGTTAGTTCATAACAATATTTATCATGGATATCATCTGTCACAATTCATGATCAATGTTCTGATTTAAAAGATTCCTCCGAAGACCGACGCTAAGAGCGATACTTGACCTATCCCAGACTGTAGTCCTTAACTGCGGACACGGCTATTCGAATAGGTGTTATAGTCTGTAGAGGTTGTATTCTTTACCCACGAGTAATGGATTTCTTTAGTCAACCCGAGACGTTGACTAATTCCGATTACAGTCTTTGGGTTGAAAACACACCTGACCCGCACACACCAGCTTAATTTCCCATTGTCTGGAATCACCCACGCCAATCGTTAAGTAAAACTCGTGTGGAGATCACAATCTCGAATAGCATGGGATCACAATATTTATAACGTGCGCAAACAAGGGCACTACACCGTCGGTCCAACCGGAACACCCATGCCCCTGGACCAAGTGACATGCCTATGAAGGATCAATAGTATCTTTCACTATGGCCTCTCTGTACGGTGTGTGCAAGGAAAGGTGTTGACGACTTACTGAACCGTACCCTACATGTGGCAAGGACAAGTGGTAGCACGAATCAAGTATGGGGGTTACTGGTCCAAGACTCGATCTGCGGTTGACTCAGGAGGTTTATGTTTTCACGGCAATGGTTAGCACAACATATTTACTTCGCAGTACCGAACAAGGTCACTACCCATCATGCCCCAACATGCCTTCACTGATCATCCCCGTCACTACAAGAGATCAGTTCCACGGTCACGTCTACCCAAGACGAAGACCTTCCTTCGGAATTTGTTCGAACCAGCATAGGCATGGGTGGCATGAGGTACTAATCTATTCTCATATGTATTTTATTTTTAGCAGAAAATAATTCCTTCCAATGCATTCATGCAAGAATATTTTCCATATGCAACACTTTTATTTCAATTAACATAACCATGAATTCATTTACCATAGCAAACAAACACTCAACTTAAATCATATCCGTGTTCAAGATGCTTGCCTTGAGTATGCAGAAATGTTGGGTGCACTCCAAAACTTTGAAAAATTGATCTTCCCTCCATTATCCTATTTTGAAAATATTCAAATCACGCATAATTTGAAAACAGTACAGAAAGTTGTGTTGGAAAATTTTCAAATAAATACTAAATAAAACTAGACGTAATTTGAGGAATAACAGAAAAAGAAACAATTCATTCAAACTTGTGGTATAAAAATTATAATCAGTCAATGTTGGGTCAACTCTATGTTTTTAAATAAAATCTAAAAAGGAAACGTTTCGGTGCAAAATACGCTTTTAGAATAGGTAAGACGTACTTTGGGAAAAGGCGTTACCACTTTGAACAGCTCAGGCGCGTCCTTGTCACTGACGCACGGGCCCCATCGGTCAGATTTGACTCTTGGTCAAACCGGCCTTCTCCTTCCTCTGGCCGAGCAGAGGAGGAGCTTCCAGCGATCCTCGTCGGTGATTGCGGACAGGGCGACGGATGATGACCGCACCGTCGAGCTCAGGATCTTGAGGCTGTCAGGTGGAGGGGCACTACGGTCTCTGGCGTGGACGGAGTCGTCGACTGCGATCTCTCTGGCGGACGGCGGCTACGGGCGGGGATGGCCTTCTGCTAGTGGTGGCTCCCTAGCTACAATAGGATAGGGAATCGACTCGCGGGGACGAAGTAAGACGTATGGTGGAGAGAGAGAGGGTGGAGAGGTTCTGGTTGAGGGGAATTTAGTGGGCAGGTGGCGGCTGCCGAAACTGCAGGAGGTGAGGTAGACGACGACTTCCCATCGTCTCTCCACTCTAGGAGGCTCGCGAGAGATGGGAGGAGGGTGCTCGGGGTCCTCTCCTATAGCGCCGGGAGGTCGGTTCGCGGCTTTCCAGAGACAGCCACGGCGGCTCGCCGCTATGATACGTCCATTTTGCATCATGATTTCCTACTATTATTTATAATGTTTTTATGCATAATAATGCTTTATGGATTAATTCTAATGCCTTTTCTCATATAATATGCAAGGTTTGCACAAAGAGGGAGAATGCCAGCAGCTGGAATTCTGGACCTGAAAAAGCATATCAGAGACACCTATTCTGACATCTCCAAATAAGCTGAAACTTCACGGAGAATTATTTTGGGTTATATAAGAAATACTGGAGCAAATAACTACCGGAGGGGGGCCACCTAGTGACCACAAGACACCAGGGAGCGCCAGGCCCCCAGGCGCGCCCTGGTGGGTTGTGGTCAACCCAGCCCACCTCCGGTGCCCATCTTCTGGTACTTAAGGTCTTTTCACCTGGAAAAAATAAGGAGAGGACTTTTGGGACGGAACACTGCCGTCTCGAGGCGGAACTTGGGCAGGAGCACTTTTGCCCTCTGGCGGAGCGATTCCGCCGGGGGAACTTCCCTCCCTAAGGGGGAAATCAAAGCCATCGTCATCACCAACAACCCTCTCTCATCTTTGGGAGGCCAATCTTCATCAACAACACCATCTCCTCTCAAAACCTAGTTCATCTCTTGTGTTCAATCTTTGTACCGGAACCTCAGATTGGTACCTGTGGGTGACTAGTAGTGCTGATTACATCTCGTAGTTGATTACTACATGGTTTATTTGGTAGAAGATTATATGTTCAGATCCATTATGCTATTTAATATCCCTTTGATCTTGAACATGAATATCATTTGTGAGTAGTTACCTTTATTCTTGAGGTCATGGGAGAAGTCATGTTGCAAGTAATCATGTGAATTTGATATGTGTTCGATATTTTGATGATATGAATGTTGTGATTCCCTTAGTGGTGTCATGTGAACGTCGACTACATGGCACTTCACCATCTTTGGGCCTAAGGGAATGCATTGTGAAGTAGTTATTATATGATGGGTTGCTAGAGTGACAGAAGCTTAAACCCTAGTTTATGCGTTATTTTGTAAGGGGCTGATTTGGATCCAAATGTTTAATGCTATGGTTAGATTTTATCTTAATACTTTTCTCGTAGTTGCAGATGCTTGTGAGGGGGTTAATCATAAGTGGGAGGTTTGTTCAAGTAAGAATAGCACCCAAGCACCGGTCCACCCACATATCAAATTATCAAAGTAGCGAACGGAAGTCAAACCAACATGATGAAAGTGACTAGATGAAATTCCCGTGTACCCTCAAGAACGCTTTGCTTATTATAAGAGACCGTTTTGGCCTGTCCTTTGCCACAAAAGGATTGGGCTATCTTGCTGCACTTTATTTACCATTGCCATTACTTGCTCGCTACCAATTATCTTGCTATCAAACTACCTGTTACCTACACTTTCAGTGCTTGCAGAAATTACCTTGCTGAAAACCGCATGTCATTTCCTTCTGCTCCTCGTTGGGTTTGACACTTTTACTTATCGAAAGGACTACAATTGACTCCCTATACTTGTGGGTCATCACGCTACTGTGGTCGGAGCGCTGCGCTGGCGAGACAGTTGTGGGCGGCGACAGAGCTACACCGGAATGGGGATAAGCACGGCTGCTCGGGGGGCTCTGGGCGTGCCATGCGCTGAGGATGTGTCGGGGCAGTGCTAGCGGACGGGAGGAGGTGTCGGTGGAGTTTCTAGCGCGGCTTTACGAGTAGGTAAGGGTCAAGGCGAATGGGAGGGCGCGGTAGGTGGACGCGACGGCTCGGGTGCGGGCGCGTGCAATACGCGCGCTCTGGCCGCGGCCAGAGCACGCCCACAAGGTGCTCGATCAAATGCTAGAGCACCGCAGGCTATCCTAAGGGAGCTGAGTTTTGGTAGGGTGGTTATATGCTGTCTTATGAGAGTCTAGGACATGATGTTATGGTCAGGGAATCTGGTCCCTAATGCCAGCTTAAGAGGATGCAAATTTCTGCCATGCACTCAAGGTGCTCGACAGAATGATATGGCCATCTAGGTAGATTTGTTGTAGGTCAAAACTTCCAGGATGGGTTCTCCTTAGGTGATATAGAGGGAGGGTAAGTTGGTTCTGTAAAACAAGAAAATTGCTAGTAGAAGTCTTGCAAAACTTCATTTCTGGACAGATACTACACAGAAACTTTTGGTGGACTACAATGATGAATTTGGGTCTGATCTCCTGGACTTAAGGGTTTGGTTGGAAGGACTACGAGTGGAAAAAATTTCAATAATTATAGGGCTAGGAAAAATGGGGTTGCAGTTCAAATCACAAACTGGACCAGATTTGATAGTTTGATGTTGGGCTCAAATTTTACAAATGACCAAGTGGGATTTTTGCATAAAAGTGATCTGTAGGTCTCACACGACCTCTCCTAATTTTTATGGAATTTATAGAGAAAATATTAAAATGGTTGTAGTGTAGCAAGGGCATTTTCAGAGTTGAAAATGCAATTAAAAGATATAGTTGAGAGCAAGTTTTATTATAAAAATTATTCCTACTAAATTTTTAAATAAAACAAAATATTTTAAGGAAAATATTTTAAGCTCATATTATCTTCCAAGAATTTCTACTTGGAGGGATAAATTTTAAAGAACACAGGACACAGAAGGTTCTGAAATTAGCAAAAGATAAAATATAATTAAAAGTTTTATTTGTGGCCAAATTTTTAATTAATAAAAATAGGTTTAAATTTTTGGGGTGTGACAAACTCTACCCCCTTAAATAAAATCTCGTTCTCGAGATTTGCTAAGGAAGGAAAAGAAACATATTGTAAAACACAACAACAAAATTACTCATATGCAGATGAAATCAAGGTGATCGTTTATAGCACATATCCTAAGATGGAACACGGATATCGTATCATGCAAATAAACGATAGACTAACGAACACCACCATGGGATTTTTTGGCACAAAGGTACGATTTATAGGGTTCCGAGGAAATATCCTCGGTAATTGGACAGCTTCTTCTTCTTCCGGGGAAAATGGATGGAGGAGTCGGAGAACGTGCCCTTCCTGGTTTGGCAACAGCGGTCCGCCGATGGCGCTCCGAGGTTTCATAACAGCAAGAGTGTGGAGATAATGCATCATTTGCTGGGTCAAACGCTCCTGAGTGATGACATACTCAACAAGGTTGGCCTGCCACGGTCCTCTCTCTATTTGACTGAGGGGAAAACGCGGATTCTACTCCATGTGCGGCGCGGCTCGGAAGTAATAATACTCCTTTTTACTGGCTCATGTCACCGCGAATTAGATACGGCTAATTTATCTGTAGGCAACAACTTCTATGGCCATCTATGGCTTTGGCACAGATTTCTTGATGATGTATGAAGGGTTTTGGTTTGGGTTTATTGGTGGAATGGGTACAACTGCCCAATACTTCGGGGAACATGTAGCGATCCTCGAGTTGAACATCTTGCACTGCGTTAAATGGGTGGAGCCAAGAATGTTGCGGTTGAAACCTTGCAATATCCTAGCAAAACTATTCGGGTTGCATCCGGGTTCTCAGATGAGTCCCGAGGTGCGACATGGGGAAAAATGGGTGTGGAGGCAGTGTACAAGGTGAGTGATGCTAGGGATGGTCACGGGTGTTTCCCCTTATAGAGTGCCTGGCTTAGGAACACATAACCCGGCACCGGTATGACTTTGGGTATTGGCTTCATTCTAAGGTTGTCGAGGTCAGAGTCTCAGATATAAGTCCCCAAACTGACGTATCACTGTGGTTGCCGGTTAGGGTGGCTTCGGTAGTTACGCCCAAAATTTTACTCTGTAGTCACACGTCAACTAACTTATGCCTGTTAAGTGTAGTACCATTTAAATAATGGCATGCGAGTGGACTGCAATTTATTATGGCGTTCTCACTACAACTTCAGAAATACGAGAATATAGGATTACATGGCAACAGGATCACTAGGGCCCGACAATTACTCTGGTGGACTCACTCTACCTTCGTTGGCATCTGGGCGGGCGTGCTCGGCAGCCGTTGAGGTTTCCCTGGGTGCTATAGTTTCGGGGTTGGATGGAGCATGGGACAGAGTTACAAGGTTGCGGTGGCGAGGGCACCTCGTTTGGGGAGTCCTAGTCATAGTCGCACTCCAGTAGTCCTCCAAGCTACGGTGGAGCTCTTCCGGGGACAAGAACGGGTTGCCTGGTTGGAATACTGTGGCAGGCCTCGGGGGTCCAATAGGCCGTCCAAATAACATTATCTGGTTGCTGGAGGAGGATGCGGCTTCACGGCTTACCGGGGTCAGGTAAGCATGCGACCCACGGTTCACAACCAGATTCAGGGTGACCTGATCAATTAGTGCCTCCTGCGCTCTTAGGTAGCGCACTAGGTGCACTAGCGCACGATCCATCTCAAGGTCTCCGTTGGCGACTTGGGTCAGGCTACCATAGCCTTCACGGCTAGGATAGTAGAAGAAAGGGCGGCTACTGACTCTCGGCGACATATGTCAAAGTTGGACTATAGCCTCTAAGGCTGCAAGCTGGCGGGCTTGGGACTCGTCGGTGGTCGTCCTCCCAGTAAACTGGTAAGGGCGTTCTGATGAGGTACTCCTCCCTTAGATGTGCACCGTGCCCCAAAAGTGATGGATGGTATCACTCGCAGGCTCCTCATGCACATACTCTGGGGGGTTGTTCTATGCCAAAAGCTTGACGGGTGAAATTGGCGAAGATGTTCTCGAAATCTCCAGGATCAGATGCGGTGGTCGGGCTGCAAGTGACAGGGCCAGGCATCTTAGTAGTTTCGATTTTTGGCATGGGACTGAAGGTTGTGGTGTGCTGGGTCGAGGAAAGGCTTTCCTTTATAGGTCAATGAGTGTTACATCGCACGCTTGGGGATGTGACAACTCAAGTGTCTGCCACAGACACACGGCCTATGGGCTAGGTTGATAGTTGGGCACCGACTGCCGAAAGGTGTCGGATGGCCACTGTGGAGGCTATTGGGTAGGATAGGCTGGGCTATGGATATAGAAATATCCGGATGGTGTGGAAAGCTAGGGATAGCGACCAGGCTAAGATAGGATTAGCCAATGATCAGCCTGGCTCTGATACCAAGGTTGTCTGGGCTGGTTTTCTGGGATATATAAATTCCCAGCAAATAACCCTTGTGTTCACCAGCCACAGGATTACTCTTCGCTGGTGGACACTTCCTTGATACAGAATTTCCAAGCAAATACAAAATTTGGAGTACAAGACCAAGAAGGTCCATGAAGTACAATAAAGATTTCTACTGGCTGAATGGCGGAAGCGACTCGTGGATTTTCAGCGTCCAGGGGACTCCATTCCCACAGGAACAGCTGACCTTGATAACTCCTATCTCGCGTGGCTGCTATCTCGATGCCTATGTTGCGGGGTTGTCGTCATCGTGCTCCTCTCCAGATACGCGATCTGGCCAAGACAATAGCCAGGGACTAGCCAGTGAGTACGTTTGAATGTACTCGCACACATCATGAAAAACATATATAATAAAGCAATTGATTTGCATGCAGCAGAACTTTAGTGATATCCAATATGGCATGAGGTTAATTCATGAATGCAATACGCATATAATTTATCCGCACAGAAAGTAAAGATTAAATAAGCATAAGTGATCAGATAGTTACTAAAATTTGAAGACGGGTTTTGGGAGGTATAACCATCCGAAAAAACCCAACATAAAAAAATTTAACAAGTTGCCATAGTCGGGCGTGTGGAGCGACGCCACATAAAGGGCTTATATGAAGAGTAATACATGAATGCCACAGTCCGTCGTCTAAAGCGACACCGCATAAAGGGCTTATATTAAAGATAATAACATGAGTTGCCACAGTCGGGCGTCTGAAGCGACACCGCATAAAGGGCTTATATCAATAATAATAACAGGTGTGCAACAGTCGGGCGTCTGAAGCGACGTCACATAAAGGGCTTATATTGAAAAATAATAGCATGAGTATCCAGGAGGTAGGACCATCCGAGGTGATACTCAATAATTCGCATAATAGAAATTGTTAGTCCATAACAATATTAATCATAGATATCATCTGTCACAATTCATGATCAATGTTCTGATTTAAAAGATTCCTTCGAAGACCGACGCTAAGACCGATACTTGACCTATCCTAGACTGTAGTCCTTAACCGCGGACACGGCTATTCGAATAGGTGTTATACTCTGCAGAGGTTGTACTCTTTACCCATGAGTAACAGATTTCTTTAGTCAACCCGAGACATTGACTAATTCTGATTAGGATCTTTGGGTTGAAAACACACCTGACCCGCACACTCCAGCTTAACTTCCCGTTGTCTGGAATCACCAACGTCAATCGTTAAGTAAAAAATCTAAATGGAGAGACCACAATCTCGAATAGCATGGGATCACAATATTTATAACGCGCGCAAACAGGGGCGCTACCCCCTTGGTCCAACCGGAACACCCATGCCCCCGGACCAAGTGACATGCCTACCAGTGATCAATGGTATCTTGCACTATGGCCTCTCTGTACGGTGTGTGCAAGGAAAGGGGTTGAAGACTTACTGAACTGTACCCTACCTATGGGAGGGACAAGTGGTAGCACGAATCAAGTATGGGGGTTACTAACACTGGTAGAAAACAGGGCTTTGGTCCAGGCTTGAATATTATATTAGTCCCGGTCGTGTTACGAACTGGGACTAATGGGTGCATCAGTCCCGGTTTGTGAGGCCAGGACGCCGGTCGGGCCTCGGTGGGCACCAGTCCTGGTTCGTCTGACCCCTTTAGTCCCGGTTCCAGACACGAACCGGGACTAAAGGTCCTCGCTCCTGGCGCAGCCCCTTTAGTTCTGGTTGGTGGCTGGAACCGGGACTAAAGGGCAGTCTTCTGTCCCGGTTCTAGCCAGCAACCGGGACTAAAGATATGCCTATATATATGCTTGCCCCTACCCGCTCACTCCTCTGTTTTTTGGCCGGCCAACGTGTGGGAGGTGTGTGCTGCTCTGCTCTCACCTCCTATGCACACGAGGTGTTCGATGAAATGTCCGAGCCACGCTTAAGCTTTCTCCTCTCCAAGCTCGACCTCCAAGCTCCATTTTCCCCAAGATTTGTCAAGGTTTGGCGGTCCATCCCGTCCCGTCCCCGTCCTCACCGTCGTCGATCGCCCACGCCGATCTCGTCGCCGGCACCACCGTGGTGAGCCTCTTGTTTAACATTTGATCACTACTGTACTTTGGTTTTAATGTGATGATGAACTTGTATTAATTTGGTCACTTCTCTATTCATGATGTTCTGTAATGGTTTTTGATACACTTAATTATATAATGCACGCAGATGAACCGGCAATGGATGTACGGTGACCGACACACCTCCGAGTACATTGAGGGCCTGCATAAATTTCTCGAAGTGGCTGAGGCAAACAAGCAGAATGGTTTTAAGTATTGTCCATGTACTGTCTGTGAGAATACGAAGGATTACTCTAACTCGAAAACCCTTCACTCCCACCTGCTTGAGAAGGGTTTCATGCCACACTATAATGTTTGGACCAAGCACGGAGAAAGAGGGGTTATGATGGAAGACAACGAAGAAGAAGAGGATGATGACAACTATCCTATGTTCCCTGAATACGGTGATACTGCAACGGGGGAAGCTGAAGATCAAGAGGCACCAGACGATGTGCCCGATGATGATCTTCGCCGGGTCATCGTTGATGCACTGGGAGAAGGCGAAAGTGAAAGGGAGAAGTTGAAGTTCGATCGCATGTTAGAGGATCACAAAAAAGGATTGTACCTCTTGATCTTCAACTTTCGTTCATTTCCTGACAACAAGTAATCATTTTCTTTGCCGTGCGGGGTTTGGAAAAAGTTCACCAACCAGGCTAGGGCTGAATGGAGAAAGGAACTGCGATTTTCACACCCCAAAGTAAGTACTAGCTACTAGCTAGTACTGCACTGTAGGAGATATGCCCTAGAGGCAATAATAAATGTTATTGATTATCTCCCTGTTGCCAGCACTTTGAGGGCACAATGTTAGCAGAACATTTGTGTTGAATCGACCCGAATTGATGTTATGCTATGAGATTAATTCGTCACAAGTTAATGGTCAATAACACAGAAATGGTTAATGTTTGCATGATTCCTTAGACCATGAGAGTATCAAGTTTCTTCATGCTTGCTTCATGAACTTTGGGGTTTGTTAAACGTCATCCGTAAATGGGTGGCTATTACGGCGGCTTACGGGTTCATGGAAAAGTATGTCAAGTAACTTGATAGCTCAAGATTGGGATTTGCTCCTCCGACGATGGAGAGATATCTTTGGGCCCTCTCGGTGTTACGGTATCCATCATCGTCTGGCCAGACACTTTGTGATTTGATCACGGGGATGCCGGAACACGGAACGAGAAAAGAGAACAATACCGGTAACGAGGTAACTGGCATAGTGGACAAAGTGTTGATCCACAGGGATGCCAACATGTCTCACCTCGGGTATTTGTAACATATCGCGAAGCAACAGGAATAGCACACGTCAACTGGAGGTTCACTCGAATATTCATTCGTGTGGGTATAGGGGTCAATATGGGTGTCCATGGCTCCGATGTTGATCATTGATCGGAAGGGGTTCCGGGTCATGTCTATACTTCACCGAACCTATAGGGTCACATGCTTAAGGGTCATCTATCTGCTGAATACTAGACAGGGAGTCTGAGAGAAAATCACCGGAAAAGTTTCGGACACCGGAAAAGTTTCGGACACCGGAAAAGTTCCGCAGAGAGAACACCGGAACAGTTTCGGTAAAACTAAAAAGTTGTTTCAGGGGATACCATTAAGTCAAATTGGTTTCGGCACATGCCTGATTATTCTTGGAGGATGCCAGAATCATTCTGGAAATTTCTGGGAATTTTCCGGAAGAAAAACCGGAAATGTTCCGGAGCTGCCGGAACCCCTTCGGATGCTTTTCGCAGATGAAAATCACTAATCCGGAATTGTTCCGGAACGCGTTGAAAATTATTTTTGTGGGTACTGGAAATGTTCTAGGACCACATAAAACTTTTCAGTTCGAACGGACGCTGAAAAATGTCGTCGTGAATAGTGAAAGTGCTTTTTGGGATATTTTTGGAAAGTCACCTTTTGGGATATTTTCCCAAAAGGCTTCTAGAAGGGATGGATGGATGAGGACCCACATGGGGTGTGACCGGCCAAGAAGGGGGCTCTGTTGGAAATATGCCCTAGAGGCAATTAATAAAGTGTTTATTATCATATTTCTCCGTTCATGATAATGGTTTATTATTCATGCTAGAATTGTATTGACCGGAAACTTAATACATGTGTGGATAATAGACAAATACTGAGTCCCTAGTAAGCCTCTACTAGACTAGCTCGTTGATCAAAAGATGGTCAAGATTTCCTGACCATGGACATGAGTTGTCATTTGATAACGGGATCACATCATTAGGAGAATGATGTGATGGACTTGACCCAACCGTTAGCATAGCAAATGATCGTTCAGTTTATTGTTATTGCTTTCACTATGTCAAATACACGTTCCTCTGACCATGAGATCATGCAACTCCCGGATACCGTAGGAATACTTTGGGTGTATCAAACGTCACAACGTAACTGGGTGATTATAAAGGTGCACTACATGTATCTCCGAAAGTGTTTGTTGAGTTGGCATGGATCGAGATTGGGATTTGTCACTCTGACTATCGGAGAGGTATCTCTGGGCCCTCTCGGTAATACAGCATCACAGAAGCCTTGCAAGCACCGTGACTAAAGAGTTAGTTGCAAGATGATGTATTACGGAACGAGTAAAGAGACTTGCTGGTAACGAGATTGAACTAGGTATTGGATACCGACGATCGAATCTCGGGCAAGTAACATACCTCCGGACAAAGGGAACAACGTATGTTGTCATATGAGGTTCACCGATAAAGATCTTCGTGGAATATGTAGGAACCAATATGAGCATCCAGGTTCCGCTGTTGGTTATTGACCAGAGAGTCGTCTCGGTCATGTCTACATGATTCCCGAACCCGTAGGGTCCGCACACTTAAGGTTCGATGACGATATAGTATTATATGAGTTATGTGATTGGTGACCGAATGTTGTTCGGAGTCCCGGATGAAATCACGGACATGACGAGGAGTCTCGAAATGGTCGAGAGGTAAAGATTCATATATTGGAAGGCTATATTCGGATGTCGGAAAGGTTCCGAGTGATTCGGATATTTTTCGGATTACCGGGGAGTTACGGGAATTCACCGGGAGAAGTAATGGGCCTTATTGGGCCATACGGGAAAAGGAGAGGCAGGCCACGTGAGGAGGCACGCGCCCCCCCTTGCCCAAACCGAATTGGACTAGGGGAGGGGGCGCAGCCCCCTCTTTCCTTTCCCTCTCCCTTCCCCCTTTACTATTCCGTATGGGAGGTGGAATCCTACTAGGACTAAGGAGTCCTAGTAGGACTCCCCACTCTTGGCGCAGCCCCTAGGGCCAGCCTCCTCCCCTCTCCCTCCTTTATATACGGAGGAGGGGCACCCCTTGGAGACACACAATTGTCCCATAGCCGTGTGCGGTGCCCCGATCTCCGTTTTCCACCTCGGTCATATTTTCGGAGAGCTTAGGCGAAGCCATGCCGGAATCACTTCACCGTCACCGTCGCCACGCCGTCGTGCTGACGGAACTCATCTACTACCTCGACGTCTTGCTGGATCAAGAAGGCGAGGAACGTCACCGAGCTGCACGTGTGTAGAACTCGGGGGTGCCGTACGTTCGGTACTCGATCGGTGGAGCTCGAAGGATTGTTCGACTACATCAACCGCGTTGTGAGACGCTTCCGCTAACGGTCTACGAGGGTACGTAGACACACTCTCCCCTCTCGTAGCGATGCATCTCCATGGATAGATCTTGCGTGAGCGTAGGAATTTTTTTGAAATTCATGCTCCGTTCCCCAACAGTGGCATGCGAGCCAGGTCTATGCGTAGATGTGATTTGCACGAGTAGAACACAAGTGAGTTGTGGGCGTGGGTGTATACATATTGCTTGCCGTTACTAGTAGATACTTGATTCGGCGGTATTGTGAGATGAAGCAGCCCGGACCGACATTACGCGTACGCTTACGCGAGACAGGTTTCACCGCTAAGTGCACTCGTTGCATAAAGGTGACTGGCGGGTGTCTGTCTCTCTCACTTTAGTTGAATCGGTTTCAATGAAGAGGGTTCTTTTAGAAGATCAAAAAGCAATCACTACACCACGTTGTGGTTTTGCGTAGGTAACAACGGTTCTTGCAAACCCGTAGCAGCCACGTAAAACTTGCAACAACAAAGTAGAGGACGTCTAACTTGTTTTTGCAGGGTATGCTGGTGATGTGATATGGTCAAGACATGATGTGATATAAGTTGTTGTATGAGATGATCATGTTTTGTAAAGTTATCAGGCAACCGGCAGGAGCCTTATGGTTGTCTCTTTATTGTATGCAATGCCAACGCTATGTAATTGCTTTACTTTACCGCTATGAGTTAGCAGTAGTAGTAGTAGCAATAGCCGGCGAGACGACCACGACGCTGCGATGGAGATCAAGGTGTCACGACGCTACGATGGAGATCAAGGTGTCAACCCGGTGACGATGGAGATCATGACGGTGCTTTGCTCATGGAGATCAAAGGCACAAGACGTTGATGGCCATATCATGTCACATATATTGAATTGCATGTGATGTTAATCCTTTTATGCATCTTATTTTGCTTAGGACGACGGTAGCATTATAAGATGATCCCTTCACTAAATTTCAAGATAAGTGTTCTCCCCTAGTATGCACCGTTGCGAAGGTTCGACGCTTCTAAGCACCACGTGATGATCGGGTGTGATGGATTCTTTCGTTCGCATACAACGGGTGTAAGCCAGTTTTACACACGCAGAATACTTGGGTTAAACTTGACGAGCCTAGCATATACAGATATGGCCTCGAAACACAAGAGACTGAAAGGTCGAACATGAGTCATATACTAGATATGATCAACATGAAAGATGTTCACCATTGATAACTAATCCACCTCACGTGATGAACGGACGTGGCTTAGTTGATGTGGATCATGTTACACTTAGACAACTTGAGGGATGTTAATCTAAGTGGGAGTTCTTAAATAATTTGATTAATTGAACTTCAATTATCATGAACATAGTCTAAATAATCTTTGCAATTGTATGTTGTAGATCAATGGCCCGCGCTGTAGTTCCACTGAATTTTAATGCGTTCCTAGAGAAAGCTAAGTTGAAAGATGATGGAAGCAACTATGCGGACTGGGTCCGTAATCTGAGGATCATCCTCATTGCTGCACAGAAGGCTTATGTCCTTGATGCACCGCTAGGTGTCGCATCCCCTCCCTCGTCTGTTGACGTTATGAACGCCTGGCAGACACGTGTTGATGACTACTCGATAGTACAGTGTGCCATGCTTTACGGCTTAGAACCGGGGCTCCAAAGATGTTTTGAGCATCACGGAGCATATGAGATGTTCCAAGAGCTGAAACTTGTATTTCAAGCTCATGCCCGGGTCGAGAGATATGATGTCTCCGACAAGTTCTTTAGCTGTAAGATGGAGGAGAATAGTTCTGTCAGTGAGCATATACTCAAGATGTCTGGGTTGCATAATCGCTTGACTCAGTTGGGAGTTAATCTTCCAGATGATTCGGTTATTGACAGAATTCTCCAATCACTGCCACCAAGCTATAAGGGCTTTGTGATGAACTATAATATGCAAGGAATGGAAAAGTCTATTTTCGAGCTCTTCGCTATGCTCAAAGCTGTGGAGGTAGAAGTCAAGAAGGAGCATCAAGTGTTGATGGTAAAGAAGAGCACTAGTTTCAAGAAGGGCAAGGGAAAGAAGGGGAACTTCAAGAAGAACGGCAAATCAGTTGCTGCTCCCACGAAGAAACCCAAGTCTGGACCCAAACCCGAGACTGAGTGTTTCTACTGCAAGGGGACTGGTCACTGGAAGCGGAACTGCCCCAAGTACTTGGCAGATAAGAAGGATGGCAACGTCAACAAAGGTATATTTGATATACATGTTATTGATGTGTACCTCACCAATGCTCGTAGTAGCACCTGGGTATTTGATACTGGTTCGGTTGCTCATATTTGTAACTCGAAACAGGAGCTACAGAATAAACGAAGATTGGCTAAGGACGAGGTGACGATGCACGTCGGGAACGGTTCAAGAGTTGAAGTTATCGCCGTTGGCACGCTACCTCTACATCTACCCTCGGGATTAGTGATGAACCTAAATAATTGTTATTTGGTGCCTGCGTTGAGCATGAACATTATATCTGGATCTTGTTTATTGCGAGACGGTTATTCATTTAAATCAGAGAATAAAAGTTGTTCTATTTTGATGAATAATATCTTTTATGGTCATGCACCGCTTGTGAATGGTTTATTCTTGTTGAATCTCGATCGTGGTGATACACACATCCATAATATTGATGCCAAAAGACGCAAAATTGATAATGATAGTACCACATATTTGTGGCACTGCCGCTTAGGTCATATTGGTGTAAAACGCATGAAGAAACTCCATACAGATGGACTTTTGGAATCACTTGATTATGAATCATTTGAGACGTGCGAACCATGCCTCATGGGCAAGATGACTAAGACTCCGTTCTCCGGAACAATGGAGCGAGCAACAGACTTGTTGGAAATAATACATACCGATGTATGCGGTCCGATGAGTGTTGAGGCGTGCGGTGGATATCGTTATGTTCTCACGTTCACAGATGATTTGAGTAGATATGGCTATGTCTACTTGATGAAGCATAAATCTGAAACATTTGAAAAGTTCAAAGAATTTCAGAGTGAAGTAGAGAACCATCGTAACAAGAAAATAAAGTTCTTACGATCTGATCGTGGAGGAGAATATTTGAGTTACGAGTTTGGCACTCACTTAAGACAATGTGGAATTGTTTCACAGTTAACGCCACCTGGAACACCATAGCGTAATGGTGTGTCCGAACGTCGTAATCGTACTCTATTGGACATGGTACGTTCTATGATGTCTCTTACCGATTTGCCACTATCGTTTTGGGGTTATGCATTAGAGACAGCTGCATTCACTTTAAATAGGGCACCGTCTAAATCCGTTGAGATGACACCGTATGAACTATGGTTTGGAAAGAAACCTAAGCTGTCATTTCTGAAAGTTTGGGGCTGTGATGCTTATGTCAAAAGGCTTCAGCCTGATAAGCTTGAACCCAAAGCGGATAAGTGCGTCTTCATAGGATGCCCAAAAGAAACTGTTGGGTATACCTTCTACCACAGATCCGAAGGCAAAGTTTTCCTTGCTAAGAATGGATCCTTTCTAGAGAAGGAGTTTCTCTCGAAAGAAGTGAGTAGGAGGAAAGTAGAACTTGATGAGGTAATTGTACCTCCTCTGGATAGTAGTACGCCACAGAAAGAAATTTCTGTGACACCAACACAGACCAGAGAAGAAGATAATGATGATGATCATGAAACTTCGGAGCAAGTTGCTACTGAACCTCGAAGGTCAACCAGGACACGTTCCGCACCAGAGTGGTACGGAAATCCAGTCTTGGAGGTTATGTTGTTAGGCAACGGTGAACCTTCGAATTATGAAGAAGCTATGGCGAGCCCGGATTCCGAGAAATGGCTTGAGGCCATGAAATCCGAGATAGGATCCATGTATGAGAACAAAGTGTGGACTTTGGTAGACTTGCCCGATGTACGGCGAGCTATTGAAAATAAATGGATCTTTAAGAAGAAGACGGACGCTGATGGTAATATCACCGTCTATAAATCTCGACTTGTTGCTAAAGGTTATCGACAAGTTCAAGGAGTTGACTACGATGAGACTTTCTCACCCGTAGCGATGCTAAAGTCTGTCAGAATTATGTTAGCAATTGCTGCGTTTTATGATTATGAAATCTGGCAAATGGACGTCAAAACGGCATTCCTTAATGGATTCCTTAAGGAAGAATTGTATATGATGCGGCCGGAAGGTTTTGTCGATCCTAAAGGCGCTAACAAAGTATGCAAGCTCCAGCGATCCATCTATGGACTGGTGCAAGCATCTCGGAGCTGGAATACTCGCTTTGATGAAGTGATCAAAGCGTTTGGGTTTATACAAACTTATGGAGAAGCTTGTATTTACAAGAAAGTGAGTGGGAGCTCTGTGGCATTTCTCATATTATATGTAGATGACATGTTGTTGATGGGAAATGACATAGAATTTCTGGAAAGCATAAAGGGTTATTTGAACAAAAGTTTTTCGATGAAGGATCTCGGAGAAGCTGCTTACATATTAGGCATCAAGATCTATAGGGATAGATCAAGACGCCTCATTGGACTTTCACAAAGCACATACCTTGACAAGATTTTGAAGAAGTTCAAAAGGGATCAGTCCAAGAAAGGGTTCTTGCCTGTATTGCAAGGTATGAGATTGAGTAAGACTCAATGCGCGACCACGGCAGAAGATAAAGAGAAGATGAGTGTCATCCCCTATGCTTCAGCCATAGGCTCTATTTTGTATGCCATGCTGTGTACTAGACCTGATGTATGCCTCACTATTAGCTTGGTGGGAAGGTACCAAAGTGATCCAGGAGTAGATCACTGGACAGCGGTCAAGAATATCCTGAAGTACCTGAAAAGGACTAAGGAAGAATTTCTCGGGAATAGAGGTGATAAAGAGTTCGTCGTAAAGGGTTACGTCGATGCAAGCTTTAAACACCGATCCGGAAGACTATGAGTCTCAGACCGGATACGTAAAGTGGGACAGTCGTTTTTTGGAGTAGCTCCAAGCAGAGTGTGGTAGCAGCATCTACATATGACATAGAGATTTGCCAAGAACACACGGATCTGAATATTGCAGACCCGTTGACTAAAACCTCTGTCACAAGCAAAACATGATCAGCCCTAGAACTGATTGGATGTTAATTACATGGAGATGTAAACTAGATTATTAACTCTAGTGCAAGTGGGAGACTGTTGGAAATATGCCCTAGAGGCAATTAATAAAGTGTTTATTATCATATTTCTCCGTTCATGATAATGGTTTATTATTCATGCTAGAATTGTATTGACCGGAAACTTAATACATGTGTGGATAATAGACAAATACTGAGTCCCTAGTAAGCCTCTACTAGACTAGCTCGTTGATCAAAAGATGGTCAAGATTTCCTGACCATGGACATGAGTTCTCATTTGATAACGGGATCACATCATTAGGAGAATGATGTGATGGACTTGACCCAACCGTTAGCATAGCAAATGATCGTTCAGTTTATTGCTATTGCTTTCACTATGTCAAATACACGTTCCTCTGACCATGAGATCATGCAACTCCCGAATACCATAGGCATACTTTGGGTGTATCAAACGTCACAACGTAACTGGGTGATTATAAAGGTGCACTACAGGTATCTCCGAAAGTGTTTGTTGAGTTGGCACGGATCGAGATTGGGATTTGTCACTCCGACTATCGGAGAGGTATCTCTGGGCCCTCTCGGTAATACAGCTTCACAGAAGCCTTGCAAGCACCGTGACTAAAGAGTTAGTTGCAAGATGATGTATTACGGAACGAGTAAAGAGACTTGCCGGTAACGAGATTGAACTAGGTATTGGATACCGACGATCGAATCTCGGGCAAGTAACATACCGCCGGACAAAGGGAACAACGTATGTTGTCATATGAGGTTCACCGATAAAGATCTTCGTGGAATATGTAGGAACCAATATGAGCATCCAGGTTCCGCTGTTGGTTATTGACCAGAGAGTCGTCTCGGTCATGTCTACATCATTCCCGAACCCGTAGGGTCCGCACACTTAAGGTTCGATGACGATATAGTATTATATGAGTTATGTGATTGGTGACCGAATGTTGTTCGGAGTCCCGGATGAGATCACGGACATGACGAGGAGTCTCGAAATGGTCGAGAGGTAAAGATTCATATATTGGAAGCCTATATTCGGATGTCGGAAAGGTTCCGAGTGATTCGGGTATTTTTCGGAGTACCGGGGAGTTACGGGAATTCACCGGTAGAAGTAATGGGCCTTATTGGGCCATACGGGAAAAGGAGAGGCAGGCCACGTGAGGAGGCACGCGCCCCCCCTTGCCCAAACCGAATTGGACTAGGGGAGGGGGCGCAGCCCCCTCTTTCCTTTCCCTCTCCCTTCCCCCTTTCCTACTCCGTATGGGAGGTGGAATCCTACTAGGACTAAGGAGGCCTAGTAGGACTCCCCACTCTTGGCGCAGCCCCTAGGGCCAGCCTCCTCCCCTCTCCCTCCTTTATATACGGAGGAGGGGCACCCCTTGGAGACACACAATTGTCCCATAGCCGTGTGCGGTGCCCCGATCTCCGTTTTCCACCTCGGTCATATTTTCGGAGAGCTTAGGCGAAGCCCTGCCGGAATCACTTCACCGTCACCGTCGCCACGCCGTCGTGCTGACGGAACTCATCTACTACCTCGACGTCTTGCTGGATCACGAAGGCAAGGAACGTCACCGAGCTGCACGTGTGTAGAACTCGGAGGTGCCGTTCGTTCGGTACTCGATCGGTGGAGCTCGAAGGATTGTTCGACTACATCAACCCCGTTGTGAGCTGCTTCCGCTAACAGTCTACGAGGGTACGTAGACACACTCTCCCCTCTCGTAGCGATGCATCTCCATGGATAGATCTTGCGTGAGCGTAGGAAATTTTTTGAAATTCATGCTCCGTTCCCCAACAGGCTCCTCCTTGGAGCCCCATTTGCCCACTTGCTTCCCCCTTTTACCCTTGGAAAGTGTTTCCTTCATGGGTATTTTTGGTATTCTGAATACCCATCCTACCCCTCGGTTTTCCTATATAAGGAGGAGAGGGGGCTGCCCAATCCATCATCCCTTCTCACATACACATGCCATAGACTTGTCTGGCTTCTCTCTCCCTCCCAGCAAAATAGTTTCGTAGAGCCGAAAGGCTGTTTGGGTTCCGGCAGGAACTAGTTCTGGACGGCGAAGCCCTGCTGGATAGATGACACCGTATGTGTGCAACTCTATAGAGAGATCTTAGTTTCGGTCTTAGTTCGAGAGGTCCTCCCGAAGGGCTGTCCGAGTGACCATCCGAGTTTCGAAGGTCCTCCCGAAGGGCTGTACGCGACACCGTCCGGGGGACTGTCCGACCGCCTCCCGGAGGGCTGTCCGAGGGGCAGATGAGGGTATACATCCTCGCGGTTGGGAGGTTGTAAATCCTAGCTGCGGGGATCTGCACCGCCGATCGTCATCGACTCTACTTCCGCTGCGCTACGAGTCGGTAACGAAAAGATCAAACCTTGTATGCAGTCTTCATAGTGGTCCTGGGCTGGTGCGTAGGTCGGAAATTTTTTGTTTTCTGCTGCGTTACCCTACACGCACATCGTCTCTCATTGATTCTAGTTTCAATACCATTATCATGTTTGATTATCATTTTGATTGAACTCTATTCTCGTCAAGTGCTTGTGGCAGGCACCCAACACTAATTTATGTGCATACTACGTTTGCGAGTTCATTCGCCACTCGACTTCTGAGCGGGGCATATCTACAGAACAATTTGAAGTACGTAAACAATATTCACATTTTAATTTTATTACCATCAATTGTGTTGAGTTTCATTCATATATATATATACATATATATATATATATATGTATATATATGTATATATATATATATATATATATATATATATATATATATTGACCCCCTTCTTTAAATTAGATCTGGCGGAAGCGGGACGAACTCCTACCAACTGATCGCATACGAGCAATTCAAGAGGAATTGGCGGGATTCTTTGTTGAGCATGTCATACCTAAAGACGGAGAATTCCATCGGGATATTGAATGCGATCTTGGTAAAGGATCGTAAGAGATGTTATATTGTATATATGCATGAACGTGTACTATATGTAATAGCATCGAATAGATTTACGAAAACTTGTTGCATTGTTCGACCAAGCACGGAGAAAGAGAGGTCACTTCTCTCTATATATTGATCATGAAGATGTTGGGTAATGGTTCCTTCATCGCTATATGTAGTAGCTAGCGTCGAGTGGAATGAAAAGCATAAAATAAAAATGGTAAACACAAAAAGAAAAGGGGAAACACAATATGAAACCGCTAAACCCCTCCTTTGAAAAAAAAACAAGAACCCCAGCGCCAGGCAGGTGCTGACGCGTGGCTGCCTTTTAGTCCCGGTCGGTGTTACCAACCGGGACTAAAGGTCCTCCTGCCTGGGCGCCCCACGGTGGCCACGTGGAGCTCCCTTAGTCCCGGTTTGTAAGCCAACCGGGACTAAAAGTGATGGGCATTAGCCCCGATCGTTTTGTCCCGGTTGCAGAACCGGGACTAAAGGCCCTCTGGAACCGGGACTGATGCCCTGTTTTCTACGGTCGACTCAGGAGGTTTAAGTTTTTCCTGCAATGGTTAGCACAACATATTACTTCGTAGTACCCAACAAGGTCACTACCCATCATGCCCCAACATGCCTTCACTGAGCATCCCCGTCAGTACGAAATATCAGTTCCATGGTCATGTCTACCCGAGACGAAGACCTTCCTTCGGAATTGGTCCGAACCAGCATAGGCATGTGTGGCATGAGGTAGTAAACTATGCTCATATGTATTTTATTTTCAACAGAAAATAATTCCTTCCAATGCATTCATGCGAGAATATTTTCCATATGCAACACTTTTATTTCAATTAACATAACCATGAATTCATTTACCATAACAAACAAACACTCAAATTATGTCATATCAGTGTTCAAGCGTGCCTTGAGTATGCAGAAATGTTGGGTGCACTCCAAAACTTGAAAGTTTGATCTTCCCTCCATTATCCTATTTTGAAAATATTCAAATCAACGCATAATTTGAAAACAGTACAAAAAGTTGTTTTGGGAAATTCTCAAATAAATACTAAAATAAACTAGATGAAATTTTAGGAATAGCAAAAAAAGAATCAACTCATTTGAAGTTGTGGTATAAAAATTATAATCAGTCAAAGTTGGGGCAACTATTTTTTTTCAAATAAAATCTAAATAGGAAACTTTTTGGCGTAAAATACACTTTCAGAACAGGGAAGGCGTACTTTGGGAAAAGGCGTTACCACTTAGAACAGCTCAAGCGCGGCCTTATCACTGACGCGCGGGCCCCACCTTTCAGATTTGACTCCTGGTCAAACCGGCCTTCTCCTTCCTCTGGCCGAGCGGAGGAGGAGCTTCCGGTGATCCTCGCCGGCGATTGTGGACACGACGACGGATGATGACCGCACCGTCATGCTCAGGATCTCGAGGCGGTCAGGTGGAGGGGCGCTACGGTCTCTGGCGTGGACGGAGTCGTTAACTGCGATCTCTCCGGAAGACGACGGCTACGGGCGGGGATGGTCTTCTGCTAGCGGTGGCTCCCGAGCTACAATAGGAGGGGGAATCGACTCGCAGGGACGAAGTAAGACGTCTGGTGGAGAGAGAGAGAGGGTGCAGTGGTTCTGGTTGTTGGAATTTAGCGGGGAGGTGGCCGCTGTCGAAACTGCCGGAGGTGTGGTAGGCGACGGCTTCCGTTTGTCTGGCCACTCTAGGAGGCTCGAGAGAGATGGGAGGAGGGTGCTGCCGAGCTGGGCGAGCTTGGGGTCCCCTTTTATAGCGCTGGGAGGTCGGTTATGCAGCTTCCAGAGATGGCCACGGCGGCTCGCCGCTACTGTGGTCGGAGCGCTGTGCTGGCGAGACAGGTGGGGGCGGCGGTAGAGCTACAATGGAATGGGGATAAGCACGACTGCTCGGGGGGTTGTGGGGCGTGGCACGCGTCGATGATGGCGGCTTGCCGCCACTGTGACCACAACGGCGACGCTGGTCGGTGAAGGCGTGTCGGGGCGGCGCTAGCGGAAGGTTGGAGGTGTCGGTGGAGTTTCTAGCGCGGCTATACGAGCAAGTAAGGGTCAGGGCGAACAGGAGGGCACGGTAGGTGGACGCGACGGCTCGGGTGCGGGCGCGTGCAATACGCGCGTTGTGTCCGCGCCCAGAGCACGCCCACAAGGTGCTCGATCAAATGCTAAAGCACCACAGACTATCCTAAGGGAGCTGGGTTTTTGTATGGTGGTTATATGCTGTCTTATTTTTTTTCTTTTTTGAAAAGGAGGATGACCCTCGGCCTCTGCATCTGGAAGATTAATGCAACCATTTTATTAATTATTCACAAAGACCTTACAAAGTAGTACATCAGGAAGCCTGAAGCTACCCTTAGCAACAATTGTCGCTACTCATATCCACTTGATGAAGGAGTGCCGATAGTCCGAGCCTAATACCAAACAGACATCGCACAAATGCCAAAATCTAAAGCCGGATGTCCCAACCAGGCCACATACTGGGTTTGGGAAGCAAACTGGTCCGACGCACTCATAGGTCGTCGCCTCCATCTTCCACTGATCCATCTTCAAAGCAGGTACTGACGCAAAAACCTTGCCAGGCCTGTCGTTGACGCCCCCACGGCTCCAGACAACGCCTCCTCCCCGCGCGCGTCCATCATCACACATCCGTCGCCGAGTCCATGCCGCACCATGCCGCCGAGACTCCACGTCGTCGATGCATCACATGGAAAGCCACTCCACCATTGGAACCGTCCACTCGTCCCTCAAGCCAATGCACACCTCCAAGAATGACGCCCCCAAGGAGGGACCGACCCAAGTGCGCCGCCGTCATCCGATCGACTGATCTTGGGTTTCCCACTGAGGTAGCGGAAGGAGTTGGGAGCTTCACCTCGATGATGCCTTCAAGAAGGAAACGACACCTAGGGCGTCACCATCACCGGCTCCGGCCACCGATCGGAGATCAGGTTTTCACCCGGATCTGTCCCATAAACATCCAACCGACAACATGTGCACCATCCAGACCGCCTTCAAAATCCTAGATCTGGCCACCCAGATCCGGCGACCATCCACAGCCGCACTGCCACCATGGGAGCCCTGACACACCGGCCACTGCCTGCGTGTGCCACCATTGGAGCCTGGGATGAGGGCCGCCACCCCCACCTCGCCAAACCGCGAGAGCCGCTGAGAGGAATCCCGCACGCTCGACGCTGTCACTGATCCGATCTAATCCGGAGCCCAAGTCACCAGATCGCCGGCACAGGTCCGCCTTGGACATGGACATCGCCACGCCATGCCGCCGTGAGAGGCCTGAGCTTCACCTGCCACCACCATCCAGGGCCGCCGCCCTTATGAGAGTCTAGGATATGATGTTATGGTTAGGGATGCTAGTCCCTAATGTCAGCTTAAGAGGATGCAGAATTCGGCCATGCACTCAGGGTGCTCGACAGAATGATATAGCCATCTAGGGAGGTTTGTTGTAGGTCTAAACTTCCAGGATGGGTTCTCCTTAGGTGATATAGAGGGAGGGTAAGTTGTTTTGGTAAAACAAGAAACTTGCTAGTGCAAGTTTTGTAAAACTTCATTTCTGGACACATATTACAGGGAAACTTTTGGTGGAATAAAAAGATGAATTGGGTCTGATCTCCTGGACTTAAGTGTTTGGTTGGAAGGACTATCAGTGGGAAAAATTTCAAGAATTATAGGGCTAGGAAAAATGGGGTTGCAGTTCAAATAAGAAACCGGACCAGATTTGAAAGTTTGATGTTGGGCTAAAATTTACAAATGACCAAGAGCGATTTTTGCATAAAAGTGATTTGCAGGTCTCACATGGCCTCTCCTAATTTTTATGGAATTTATAAACAAAATATTAAAATGGTTGTAGTGTAACAAGTGCATTTTCAGAGTTGAAAATGGTATTAAAAGAATTAGTATAGAGCAAGTTTTATTATAAAAATATTCCTACTAAAGTTTATGCTCATATTATCTTCCAAAAATTTCTACTTGGAGGGAAGATTTTTAAAGAACACAGGACAGAGAAGGTTCTGAAATTATCAAAAGATAAAATATAATTAAAAGTTTTATTTCTGGCCAAATTTTTAATTGGGTTAAATTTCTGGGGTGTGACAATCAACGACATTTGGAAGACGGAACATGTCATGGGTTCGTGGTTCGTGGATGGCGGGTATGGTTTCGTTCTTCGATGTCTTAGTCGTGGTGGAGTGCCAGATCTACAATTTGATAGCGTGTTCGGGGTGTTGCCTCGGTCTTATTCGTTCAACGGCAAGGGCTTCACTTTTGGTGATCCATCTTGGAGGTCCGCAAAGCTGCATATCAGCGATGGAACAGCGTCGAGCTCGGGTGAGGAGGTGATTCGTCATTCTTTTCTTCGATGGCTGTTGTGGTGGTGCCGGAGGCAGGTGACGGACGTTGGTGTCAAGCTCAGAAATGTTCTGTTATCTTTTCAGTTTTATCATGTCGGTCTTTACATGACTTATACTTTGATCTTTGTGTTACCATAAAAAAAGCTAACTAACTACATGCATGACTATCCTATCACGCCGTGAAGCTAGCTAACCAACTTACCAACTGGACTAAGCGTTCCACTAGCGCACACACATACGCGTGGCCGTGACCCAGCCCCGCGGATCAGACCTGGCGCGCTCACGTCAATCTGCATCGCCACGGACCCAACCTGACGCACTGGCGCCGGTCGCCACCGTGCTCTGTCACGGCTTATTCCTAACAATCACCCACTAAGCCCTGACCTAGCGGAGGGCCGGCCCGATGTCGTCAACGTCAGCGAGGAGCACCTTCTGCTCCTCCTGCACCTTGTTTGGCTTCCGGCAGTCCCTCCGGAAATGACAATGCACGCCGCAGTTGTAGCACCGGCCGTCATGTCTTCCTCCTCTTGAAGCAACGCTGCTGCAGCCGTCGCCGTCGTTGAGGCCGCCGTCGCGCTGTCGCGCCCGCACCTTACACAAGTGGCGTGCAAAAAAAGACAAATAAGTATTTCCAAAATGGTCTCTTCTTTTTGTTTTTGGGCCTTTATTTTCTCTTACAGCCTACATAGCGCAATGTTTTTTTTAGAAAAAATTGCAGTTTAGCTGAGACAAATAGGCTGCTGTTACTCAGTCCATTAAAGAAGAAAATGTTTCTTCCTGCCCATGCCCATTTTGGTATTTTACTTTTCAACCATGGAAACCTTCGTTGTTATCATGCCTCCTGAGTCAAATCTTGCGCGCTACTAGGAACTACGCTAGAAGTGAGGGATGTGCCTCTTCTTGCTCATTTTTTTCCCCACTATAATTGCTCCAAAATGTAATGTAATTTGATTGTTGCCATCTTACACTACTGGAATCAGGAAATTTGCCGTCAGCCAGATCTTTGCCGTCGGCTAGCGGACGGCAAAGAAAGTCTTTGCCGTCAGCTTACAGAAAACGGACGGTAAAGACCAGGCTGATGGCAAAGATAGGGGTTGCCGTCAGCCAACTCTTTGCCGTTGGCCCGCGGACGGCAAAGAGACCAGCTGGGCCCCACTGGGCCGTGAAGACGGTTAGGTCAAATGGGCGGCCTGGATGCCATCCGCCCAATCTTTGCCGTCTGCCCCTTTGCCCTTTGCCGTCCGCTAGCGGACGGCAAAGAAACTGCCTAACCAACGACCGTTACCCCCCGGTGCCGCCCCACTCTCTCACTCTCTTTCTCTCTTTTTTCCTCTCTCTCTCTCTCCCCCGAGCGCCGCCCCACCCCACCGCTGCCCCGCTGCACGACCGCCCCCGCCGCCCCTGCCCCCTGCCGCCCGGCCGCCCCCGCCGCCCCTGCCCCCCACCGCCCGGCCGCCCCCGCCGCCCCTGCCCCTGGCCGCCCCCGCCGCACCGACGCCCCCTGCACCACTGCCCCCCGCCGCCCGGCCGCCACCGGCGCCCCGACGCCCCTGCCCCTGTGCACCCACTCCTCCCCCGACGACCTCGGAGCGGCGGCGCCTCCCCGCGACGCCCCACCGCCGGAGCAGGACGCGGCGCCTCCCCCCCCCCCCCCCCCCCCCCCGCGTCGGCCATCCTCCACCACCGCGTCGGCCCTCCTCCACCGGCCTCAAGGTGAGTTTTTTCTATTTTTTTTCTGTTTTTTTCTATTTAGGTTTAGGTTAATTAGTGTTTGGTTTAGGTTAGTGCTAGTTTTAGGTTTAGGTTTAGGTTTAGATAAATAGAAGAAGAAGAAGAAAGATGAAAAAAATAAGAAGAAAAGAAGAATAAGCAGAAGAAGAGGAAAAAGGAAAAGAAGAAGAAGAAGAAAAAGAAGAAGAACAGGAGGAGGAGGAGGAGGAGAAGAAGAAGAAGAAGAAGAAGAAGACGAAGAAGAAGAAGAAAAAGAGAAGATGAGGAGAAGAAGAAGAAGAAAAAGGAAAAGAAGGAAGAAGAAGAAGAGGAAAAAAAAGAAAAGAAGAAGAAGAAGGAAAAGACCCCCGACGCGCCTGACCCCCGAGGCCACTGACCCCCGACCCCCGATGCCACTGACCCCCGACGCCACTGACACCCGACGCCACTGACCCCCGACCCCCGACGCCACTGACCCTCGACCCCCGAAACCTCTTCGTCCTCCTGTTGACCGAAAAGGTGCTCTTCGGCCTTCCAGATGCCGACGGGGTCATAGTTTTGTAAATTATGAGTTAGGTCATATATATATTCCGATTTTGTTATGAAAAACATCATATTTGTGTTGATCGGGTGGATTTCAATGTGCAGTTGTTTCGTCGCTGCGAGGGTCTGCTATTCAACGACCTCCTCCCCCCCTTAACCGTGTGTTTGATGAGCTCCCTTGCGTTCGTGGGTGAGCACAAATGACATCTCCTCCCCCCCTTAATTTGCTCTGTTCTGGTCTTCGTGCCGATGAAACTTGCTAGCTATAGTTGTCTTCAATCATCACTATGCGTGACCAGTATGCGTCTCCCGTTCGAAAGGGCGGCATCTATAAGTATGCATGTCTTTGCATATTTATAACCACCATCCTTTCGAATTGTCCAATGTTATCCATGGACAGCCCGAGTATGTGTAGATTGGGTTCGTTTTCCCTTATGCTCTTCTCCGGATCCGATGCGGAATTTCGTCAGTGCCTCCCTATTGTTCTCCGGGTACACATCCTCTCTGCTAATTGCCGAGACATGTATCAGGAGAACAGCAGGGAGGTGCTGCCAAAATTCTGCGTCGGATCCGGAGTAGAGCATGGGAAAACGAACCCAATCTACACATGCTCGGGTGGGATTAGGTCCTATCTTTACCTATTAGCGTGTAGGTTGCATGGACATAATAAAACTGACAAACCTGATTAACTGATGAATATAGATGATGAATTATATATATATTTCTTGTGTGTTTAGTAGGTAGGCAAGATGAGTGATCGTGCGTGGATGTACACCGGTCACCCTAGTCAGAACATGACCATTGAATGGTTAACAAAAACCAAGGGGTTTCTGAGAGACGCATTTGCAAATGGCCAGGAAATAACCTGGTGCCCCTGTGTCTGGTGCGACAACCACAAAAAGTGAACACGGGATGAAATGGGTAAACACCTGCAGAAGTGGGGTTTTACGCCTGATTATACCGTGTGGACATTTCATGGTGAGTCTGCCCAACGTGCCAGAGCTGAGGTGGTTCGTCGTCGGACCGACGAGCATGGTACCGGGATCGAAGACATGGTGCAAGACTTTGATGATGCTCGGGATTCGGACGATGAGATGGAGGAATCTGCAAAGGCCTTCTATGAAATGTTGGAGTCTTCAAAACGTCCTCTCCACGAGCACACTGAGCTTTGTCAGCTGGATGCCATCGCACAAGTAATGGCTCTGAAGGCTCAGTTCAACTTGGGCAGAGAATGCTACGACGCGATGATGACAATATTTGGACGCTTTCTACCCAAAGGCCATGTATTGCCTGCAAACCTGTACCAGTCGGGCAAAATCCTACGTGCGCTTAAGATGCCCTATGAGAAGATAGATGCCTGTGAGAATGGATGTGCCTTATTTAGGCTTGAGTATGCGGGCTTGAACTATTGTCCCATTTGCAAGTCTTCCAGGTATGTTGTGGTAGACAACGGTATGGGTGAGAAGAGTCAGACCAAAATCCCAGTTAATGTTCTTCGGTATATGCCAATCATACCAAGACTTCAACGTCTTTTCATGGTCGAAGAGACGGCTAGACAGATGACGTGGCACAAATTGGGCAAAAGAACCGAACTAGATGCAGATGGGAATCCGATGTTGGGACACACTTCAGACGGTTTTGCGTGGAAGCACTTCGATGCATTATATAAGGATAAAGCGGCAGATCCAAGGCATCCTCGAGTCGCCGTCAGCACGGATGGGTTCAATGTGTTTGGTATGACGGCAACCCAATACAGTTGTTGGCCTGTATTTGTCATTCCACTCAATCTCCCCCCCCCCCCCCCGGACAGATTATGCAAAGAAAGAACATTTTCGTGACGTTGATAATTTCAGGGCCCAACTATCCGGGGAAGAATATGAATGTGTACATGCAGCCACTTAAGGATGAATTGCAAGATGCTTGGGATAATGGGATCAAGACATATGACGCCGCAACAAAACAAAACTTCAAAATGCATGTGTGGTACATGTACTCGACGCGTGACTTGCCGGCATATGCGCTATTCGTTGGCTGGTGTGTGCATGGAAGGTTCCTGTGCCCCCACATGCAAGGCAGCTCTTCAGTTCCGTTGGCTGCAGGCGGGTCGCAAGTTTTCTTGCTTCGACTTGCTTAGACAGTTCCTGGATCCTCGCCATAAGTTCAGAAAAGACAAGAAGAATTTTATCAAATGTAGAGTTTTCAAAAACTCTACACCACCTGCATTGACAGGCCAACAGACCCTGGATTAGTTAAATGCTCTCGAGCCTGATCCAGCGCGTCTAGGATATTTCAAAGGGTATAATTCGGAACACGCCTGGACTCACATGATATGCTTGTGGGATCTGCCTTACTTTAAAGACCTCCTTTGCCCACACAACATCGACGTGATGCACACTGAAAAGAATATCGCCAAGGCCCTTTTTGGTACACTGTTCGGCATAGAGGGGAAGTCAAAGGATAATCCTAAGGCTAGAGTCGATCAGGAGGCTCTATGTGATAGACCGTTACAAAACATGTGACAACCGAAAGGAAAGAAGAACTGGAGGAAGCCAAAGGCATGGTTCAATCTTGGAAGGCCATCTATGAGGGAAATGATCTTGTGGGTGAAAATGCAGTTGATGTTCCCCGATGGGTATGCAGCGAATCTAAAGAGGGGAGCGAGTCTTAACAAATTGAAAATATTTGGTCTCAAGAGTCATGATTGGCACATATGGCTTGAGCGGGTAATGCCGGTGATGTTGCGTGGCTTTATCCCTGAGGATGAATGGCTAGTACTGGCAGAGCTGAGCTATTTCTTCCGTGCTCTTTGTGCGAAAGAAATATCGCCTGACGTGCTAGATGAACTGGAAGAGTTGGCGCCGGAGTTGATCTGCAAGTTAGAGAAGATCTTTCCACCAGGCTTCTTTAATCCAATGCAACATTTGATTTTGCATCTCCCGACCGAGGCAAGATTGGGGGGGGGGGGGGCGTGCAAAATCATTGGTGCTACGCAACTCAGAGGATGCAGAAGACGCTTCGAGCAAAATGTAAAAATAAACGTAGAATTGAAGCATCGATGGCCGAGGCATTCATTACTGAGGAGGCGGCAAACTTTGTGACAGCACACTACGAAGCCAAGAATCGTCATTTGCATAATCCAAAGCCTCGGTACAATGATGGCGACCCTGAAAAAGGTCGATCCAACCTCAACCTATTCAAAGGGAAGCTCGCACCAGACGGTGCTTCGAAAGCAATAGCGTTGGATGTCGAAGAATGGCGGACCATTTCTCCTTTACACAATTAAAAATCAACAATAGCTAGTTATTGTACTAATCAGTGTTGTCTCGTTTGATTGCAGACCTTCTACAGGTGTGAGGAGGGATACGAGGAGGCCGCGGCAAAGGTTATCGATGGTGAGTGCAGGCGCCTACTACAGAACTTACGGCACGAGGCTCGGATACAGGCTGTTCGAGACTACTACGCCTCGCGGCGTATTAAGAAGGACAAGTCGTCATGCCGCGGAAAGTTTCTGCACAAGGAGTAGTACATGAAGGTAATTACCTATTCTTAAGGCCTTGTACTTAGTTTCCTTGCTTTGATTCGTAGGCGTAGTGCTCAAATTTCTCTTTACTAACTTAGGTGCCCCCGAGATGGTGTGCGGATAAGATGGATTGTTGGGAGGCGATGGTGAATGAGTGGTGCTCTGACGAATGGCGAGCCGTCCACAACAATGCCAAGGAACGGCGTGCCCAAATGGAAGGTGTGCCACACCATCAAGGCAGTGCCAACTTATTTCAGTTCGGGCGGAACTGGGTATGTGGTTTGCTTCATGATTCATGCAATTCATTCTTGATGCTAGCTTGACCCCTTTATTAATACTTTGTTCCTCTCTTTCAGGCGCATTACAATAAGATGGAGGTGCCACAGGTGTACAACCTCTATGCCATGGTCCATACTGCCTCGTAAAAGAAGGCCAAGGCATTCTCTCAGTCAGACCTCGATAATCCCGACAACTTCACCAACATCTCCTCCCACAACAAGCTCGTGAGGTACAGAGATGTGGGGAAGGCGGTGAATGGGGAGGACTTCAACCCAATCCAGCATCCTATTGATCCAGAGCTGGTGATGATAGCCGGCGGCAGGAGGCCCCATGGCTCGATAGCCATTGGAGATGGACTTATACGGTCTTCGCGCACTCTCCGGCAGATCAAGGCGTGCCAAACGAGCTCCTGTCCTGAGATAACGCCTCGTCCATGGCCAGTCGAGCTCGCCATCGAGGTTAGTCATACGGACTCAGATAGCTTTCCTCCGTTACAGTGTGTGTGCGAACAAAGATGATTGCAATGCTAATGAAGAGTTGTGTTGCAGGCTGCTCTGCAGAAAGAGAGAGCGGCAACCCAGGCGCTTCTGGAGGAACAGGCCCGGCAGGCGGCGGAGGAGAAGAGGGATTTGGAGGAGAGGACGGCTAGGTTGTTGGAGGAGGAGAGGGCACGGAACGATGCGTCTAACAGGGCCATGTACGAGCTCATCATGGTAAGTTTCTTCTTCATATTAGCCAAATCATGCACTACATGTTCGTTTCATTAATAACCAATATGATTGAGTTGTCAAAACCAAATGTGCAGTCTTTGTGCGAGAAGAACGGCCAGACCCCTCCGCCGATGCCAGTCATTACCACGGCGGGAACGGTGAGTTTCATTTGAATGGTCATTAGTTACTAGTCTTAAGATTTCAGCGTCATCATGCTAACGCAAATGATCTTTGGTGCAGCATAACTCCCGAGCCGCATCGCACGATCCTTCTCGAGGGCCAAGTAGTGCTCCAGGTGACACCGGCCCGAGCAACCCCGATGCTTCACCTCCGTGATGACGAGGACGGTAAGCCCTAATATGCCACTTACTTGGCTCATTTTCTCAAAGAAAGACAAACTTAGCACTTAGACAAAATTACGTACTTTCGGTCTGTCGGAGCTCCTTGTGAGAGTTTCATGTCTCTTCTTGATAGAGGAATCCCGACTGTTGTCGCGGGGGTCGTTTCTTCTTCTCCTTCTCTCGATATATACCTTGGTATATTGCGGGAGAGGAGAAGGGGAAAGGACCATCACCGATGGTCGAAATATTAGTGTTAGGTAGTGTCCACCAACATACACCACCATATAAGTGTGAGTGCGTGCGCACCATACACACCATCAGGCATGAGAGTATTTCTAAGGAAAACCTCGAAAGACCGAAAGTCAAGCTCAACAAATGGCATAATAACCTTGGTTAGCTCATATACTTAGCTTATTTAGTTCATTTATGACATAATTAGCTTACTTAGGTAAAAAATGGCATAATAACCTTGGTTAGCTCATAAATGTCATATTTTACCTAAGTTAGCTTTGTTTCCTCCAAAATGACATAGTAAGCTTACTTACCTCCAAAATGACATATTTTACCTAAGTTAGCTCTAAAATGACCTATACTTAGCATTGTTTTCTCCAAAATGACATAGTAAGCTTACTTAGCTAATTAGCTCCGAAATGACCTATTTTACCTAAGTTAGCTCTAAAATGACCTATACTTAGCTTTGCTTCCTACAAAATGAGATAATAAGCTCACTTAGTTCCAGAATGACCTATTTTACCTAGGTTAGCTCTAAAATGACCTATACTTACCATTGTTTTCTCCAAAGTGACATAATAAGCTTACTTAGCTCCGAAATGACCTATTTTACCTAAGTTAGCTCTAAAATGACCTATACTTAGCTTCGCTTCCTACAAAATGAGATAATAAGCTCACTTAGCTCCAGAATGACCTATACTTAGCTTTGTTTCCTCCACAATGACATAATAAGCTTAGTTAACTCAAAAATGGCATAATAGACTTGGTAACCTCAAAAATGACATAGACTTAGCTTATTTTCTTGCAAAATGACACAATAAGCTTAGTTAGGTCAAAAATTGGATAATTACCTAGGTTAGCTCTAAAATGACACAAATAAGCAATAAGAAGAAGAAAAACAAGAGGAGAAAGAGAGAGAGAAGAAAAACGCTTCTTCATCTTCTTCTTCTTCTAGATCTTCTTCTACTTCTTCTAGTATTCTTATTCTAACTTTCTTATTTCCAATTTTGCAGATTTGATTGACTTCACGGCAGCTTGCTTTGATGTAGTGTTAGTGTTTACTTTCTGTTTTCATTTTGTATCGATGAACTTATGTGAAACTTTCTACCTATGGATGAGACAATGTATGTATGGATGAAACTATAGTAATATGGTGAACAATGTGACATTTGATACTTTTAATTTGGTATGATTGTTGGTTGATCATATCCATATGGCAGGGATATTGTTTCAGTGAAATATATATATATATATACATATCATATATTTGCCTGTGAAAATTCTTGAATATAACAAAAACAGGCAAAAAAGAGGCAATACTGGCTCTTTGCCGTCTGCCACCGTCAGCAAAGACCTCTTTGCCGTCAGCCACCGATGGCAAAGAGGGCACGTGGCAGGCACCTGTTCAATCTGGGAACACCAGCCCTGGGGCCATTTGGCCTCTTTGTCGTCCGGGGGCAGACGGCAAAGGGTTGGGTGGGGTCCGTCCGGGGGCAGACGGCAAAGGGCTGGGTGGGGCCCGTCCGGGGGCAAACGGCAAAGGGCTGGGGTGGGGGCCGTCCGGGGGCAGACGGCAAAGGGTTGGGGTCGTCCGGGGACAGACGGCAAAGGGCTGGGGTGGGGGCCGTCCGGGGACAGACGGCAAAGGGCTGGGGTGGGGAACGTTAGCCACCTAACGGTGCTAACGTCAGTGCTACACTGTCCAGCCTCGTTGCCGTCTGCAGGCTGACGGCAAAAAAACTTTGCCGTCCGCTGAGCCAAGGCAGACGGCAAAGAACCCCTTTACCGGAGTTTATTCGGACGAAAATTTGGCCGTCTGCTGGCTGACGGCAAAGGCCTTTGCCGTCCGTGGTTCTGCCCTTTGCCGTCAGCCATGGCAGACGGCAAAGAGTCTGATTCCTGTAGTGTTAGTAAGACTATTCTAGCACTACATGTATCCTGGATGAAAAGTGCGCTTTCAATGACGGACCTTCAAAGGAAATTAAATTGGTTTAAATTGCTACTTGTGTCATTGGTACAACATGTCGTCTTGTTTCTAAAAATGAGAGACGACAAAATTTTAAGGGCAAGGAAAAATAAAACTACAATCATATCCTTGAATGGTTTCAAGAGAGAAATGTGTTTAGAAACAATTCGTTGGTGAGAGCCCTGACTAAAAGAAGGAACAGAAGAGAGGGCTCACATTCGAACTCCTTATCCAAGTGATCCAAACATTCCATCCAATGGCTGAATACTGGTAATGTATTTACTTCTTGATTTGCATGTATGTGGGTCCGACCAATCTTCAGTCTTAAATGTAGCTACTTTGTATGGTGCTGTACGTAGCACACGTTAGCCATTTAGCACATCAGCACAAGCTTTTAAAATGTGTGCACCCTACATTAATCGATAACAAGCCTATTGTCACTTAATGGGAATTCATCGCATATAGATAAGAAAAAAAAAGTGCTCCACCAACCATCACCTAAGTAAATATTGAACACCCCCCCCCCCCCCCCCCCCCCCCCCCCCCCCTCTTTTTATATGCCCCTTAGTTTTGACAGGAGCAAATAACAGTTGCATTTTTTCACTTTGTTTTCACATGTTTTGTAGAACTAGGTTAGTCTAACAAGTACATGTCACACAAATAAAAATAGAACACACATGAGAAAGGCCAAGGCAGACCAATGGGAATATGATTCATCGGTAACCGGGTTGTGGCAATTAGCATGAGACACCGAAACTCAACATTGGCGACCTCGTCTTACGTCTCATTCAGGACAAGAAAGATGTCAGGAGCCTGTCCTGACTGGGTTGTGGGCTTGCCCCTCGACCGGTATATGGGCCTGGCCCATCGGGGAATCATTGAAGTTGCAGAACCACAAGTACCAGCGAGTAGACATCGTTCTGGTTATCCAGTGGATCAATGAACCGGGCTGCGGCGGCACCCTTCTTCCCCTACCTTCCTTTCTCAATTCCTGTATCCTATGATTGTAATCCCTAAATTGCTACACAAATTCGTGAGAAGAGTAATAGATCGAGAGGATAATCGTTAGGTTGCTAACAAAAGATCACCACAATCTCAAGTCATCGTGGGAGTGTCTATTCATCAGCGACCAAGTGCTGTACAATGGAGCGTATCGGCACAGAGATCACAAGACCGGCATCATCGAGAAGAATCCTTGGAAGATCCAACTGTTATGTTCCTTTTAGACCTAAACTTTTTTTAGTTCATTTGTATTCTCTAGTTTCGTTCGATGAGACATTCTATGAGTTGAAGAACGATGGTTTCCTACAAGTTGAGCACTGTATAAACTTCCTTTATCCTGTGATCGTGCTAAAATATTGGCCACCGTCCTCAATTGTCATATTGGTTAAAGCGTAGATCCCGCATACCGGGGCTGCATCAGCAGCATTATATGCGCCACAAGCGAGTACGAAATTACTCTTACTATGTTACATGCCTGCTTAAGCTGTGTGCAAATCCCATTCTTGTGTCATGGTCAAGCCGGATTGGCCTACTCCTAGTTACCGTCTTAAAATAACAGCAGGAACACTCCTAGTTGTCGACTTAAATTACGGCCAGAGACAAAGCTAAGGCTAACCGTGACAAAACCAGGTTGAGAATTACTCCTCATTACCAAGGGCGCACCAGAACGAACAAGAAAAAGACCACAAGTTGGCAACAACAAAAGTATTAGAATTAATTGGGAGTACTCTCAAGTTTTCACAAGTTTCTTTATAGTTGGCTTAGCGAGCTGCACACAACCCTGCTCTATTGCTAATGTACTCTATGATTTCTCGTACAGAGCATTGGCAATCGGTCTCCAGGGCATCGAGGAGCACGTCGGCAGAGAAGTTGGTCGGGTCAACTGGGTTGGCGGCCTCCTGGAGTGAATCTTTCCAGACTGCGCTGCCATTTCATATCATGGCGACCTCGTGTACGCTTCTATTTGTTTGCACTACAAACAAATTCAACGACATGCTTGGGTAAAGCCGATTTTTGCACAAGGCACACGGTACACATGCATCCACGTATGCATTACACACTAACTCGCTAGTAATAGAAGTTTGATGCCACAAAGATCGAACATCTCACGATGTATGTGCAGAACTGATGTGGGCCCTTACAAAGTTGTTCCTCCTCTGCAACGACATGCTCCTCAACTATTCTTGATATCTCCTATTTCCATATTACTTCACATTCCTTTGGTTCCTTCTCTTGTCTATCATTGTATGTTCTTATCAACTGTTTGACCTATTAAACTAGTGCTACTAAGATTTTAGAGAAAAAGTAAAAGGCTAGTGTTACCAACTTATTAAACATGCAACCTGCGCAAGAGGAGATGGAGTGGTATATATAAAGGGCAATGTCCACCGTACTTGCACTAGTACAGTGATGTTTGGTGGAACCTTTTTTCCATTAAGTTCACTGAAATAATAGGGAGCAAACGTACCCAGCGGCCAGCTCAACACCGTATCCGCCATATGATTTGGCTTAAGCCTTCTCGCTGACATATTCATGGTCAAATCATGACATCAACATAGCATTGTGTAAACTTCCATCTACGTTTGCACGATGTGGATGTCACACTATGGCGTGGTATGTAAGTATAATGCTAAGAATTTTGGTATGAGCTAGTAACTTGCATTTTCACAAACACTATTTAGGGATGGTGAATTGACTCCCCTTGGTAGCACACGTGTACAAATGAAAACATAAATATTACACTCGATGGAGAGGCGCGCTCCGCTGCGCCCGTCTGGCTATTTGTAAGCCATATGTAGGCGATTTCAGGTCATGTGATCCTCGGAACGGGGATGATGGGTAGAGTTGTGCTTACGTTTTTTTTTCAAGCAAGCTCATATGGCTGCCCTCCCATGAACAGAGAGACCTGCAGAAAACAAAAAGAAACTGAAAAGAATAAACAGCCACCGAATAACCAACTTAGGGCAAACCCTACTCCGCATGTGGCACTTACCCACACGTTATTTTCAAAATTAATTCATGAAATAAAATTTTATGACTGATGGTACATTCTTAATTCAAGAACATAATTCAGATTTTCAAACATATTTTTACAAAATTATGAACATTTTTAATATTTAAAAACTGTTTGAAGATTGATATTTCACTAAACTCAGAATTTTTTAAATTTGTGAATACTTTTATATGAATTTAAAAAATTGGGTTGGCCAGCCCAGAGTTATTTCAGGCGGGTAATTGTGTTTTACCCGATCCATACGAAAAAAAAACTAGCTAAGATGACCGCGCATTGCAATGGGAGAAAAAAAGTCTCATGTTCATCGCGAAATAAGCATGGATCAAGACCTCCACAAATCCACGTCCTCTTTCGGCACAGCATGCAACCCGTGTTTCTACTTTATTGATTCGTGGGGTAAACAACACAAACTATAAGTTATTAGTGTATACTAAAATTTAATAAAAAATACAATAGTAAAAATAGCATTGCCACGAATCTAATGTTACTGCAAGTGGAGCAATCAACGGCGGCAAGTAGATCATGTGTGTTTTGTCCGATGACACCAAGAGTGCCGTTCGCGTGGTGAAATTAGAAATTATTCGTGTCCGGCAAGGGCCACGCCGGTCGTACACTTTTCTCTTCTTTAGCCATGTGGTTCTCGTTTTTCTCTCGGTAAGCCATGCACGTGCTCGTCTTGTACCGCGCTCGTCTTGTATTTCTGAACTCTGCAAGTAATCCAGTTTGTATGGTGGAAAAAAAAACACCAGGAATTTGGCTTGAGAACTGAAATTTTCAACGTCATGGTAAGAAGGATAAAAGCTTGTGATGCACCTCATGTTCTGCACTGCATGCCATGGATAGAGTAGCCCATTAATTGGAACAACATAGACGAGCAGTTTTATCGTGAAGTATGGGGGTTTGGATTATAAATAAAATTTTGAAGAATCTCGCATGAGGAGATGTTAGAAGTTGCACAATGACGAGGAATGCAGGCCAAAGATGAAGGGACGAAAATATGGAAGTACCATGGAAACATGTGGCAGCAGGAGGTCTAGAAGCATGATCAATTTAATCACCTAGATCTATTGTTGTCAGGTCCAGATGCGCCGACGGAAACTGAAAGCAGTGGCCCAACAAAAGTTTGGGACAATAGACGTGTGGGCTGAGAGTCGACGTACGTGTTGTGTACGGCGAGAATACAAAGAGGGGAACACGGAGACCAGTGTGGAGGCAGAGGGTCCATGTACATCTGTCGTCCTACATCCAGCAAGGTCACGAAGGTGGAAGGCAAGGAGAGCAAATCTGAAGCAGTTTTTTGTGGCGATCTAAAAACAGAGTTCATGTGTGAGCTAGGGACATACGAAGTCGATGTGGCCGCTAACAAACACGTGGACCTCACTGAGCGAGGAAGGACCGCCTCCCGCGGTCGAAATAACTGTTTTAACCCTTTCTAGAAACTTAAGCATAATCTGGCCCTGGTTTGTAATTTGTTTGAGATATGACCCTTTTTCGATGGCCGCAACCCTTGGCGGTAGACAAACAGACCCTACCGCCAGGATCCTCAGTTGTAGGTGTGACGACAGTCACTAACGTGCCGTCAACGCCTGCTGATGAGGCTACCCAGCTACCGAGAACCGTGGCGGCAGGGCCGTCTCCAAAAATTTGGGGCCCCAGTGCGAAATATAAAAAGGTAGTGCTACGGTGTGGTAATAATTTAGCACGATGCGAGCTCATCGCCACATATATCATTTGAGACATTATCACTCCATGATCTTTGCATGTATGGTTGTTGAGCATCCAATCGCACTATCTGAATTCCAGCGCCTTGGAGTAATAGAGGTTGCACATTCACGCGATATGAACACCAAGTATAAAATAGGGTTCTAAAATTTCAAAAATTCATAACCCCCCCCCCCCCCCCCACCCCCCCTTTTCATATTATTAGGTGCATTAGGAATTATGAAATAGGTATATTTGATTTCTACCTGTTTGATTCCCTAATTTGCCCCTGGTTGGTCTACGGTAAAAAAAAAGGCCCCACGAATGGATTCCCTAAAAAAAGGCCCACGAATGTTGCGTTGTGATTTCAGCTCGTCTCCCATTCTCACGCATAACGGGCAGATCCGAAAATAAAGGAAGCATGCCGTAGGGAGTTCTGCGGGAGAAAAATCTTTCTAGTGTGAGATGGAAAGGATCAAAGGAATCCCATGCATGCAGGGAGATAATTAAGGAGACTGCGGGGCCGTGCGTAAAGAAGGAAAAAGTAAATCACTAGCCGGTTTGATCGATCGTGCATGACATCCTGTGCGTAATTAGTGCATGATTAGTGCGATTTGGGGGCCCCACTTTTTCGGGGGCCCTGTGCGGTCACTCACCTCACACGCCCTTGTCGACGGCCCGGCGTGGCGGTAGGGTCCTGAAGAGTTAAGTGAGCGGAGGGGCCTGGGTGGGCCCCTGCACCCACCCATTCACACCAATCATCTTCTTCCTCCCTAAGCTCAGCCGTTCTCCCGCCTCTCTCCCCACCCTAGACCCCTCAAGATCTCCCTCCATTGCTTGAGATTTGTCCACTCGATTCGGAGCATTTTCATTAGTCAAGGTACTTCTCTCGCCCCTCTCATTTTGGTTGGTCGGAATCATCTATTTTGGTTGCATTGCTTACTTGTGTGCAAACCCTTGTTCTGGCTCTTCCTGTAGTTAAATCAATGGGTATGATGCATTTCAGGGTTACACTTGTGCTTAACAATGTATTGTATGCCTAACATTTTTGTTGGTAGCAAGATCTAGTGTTAGGGTTAGGGATTTTGTGAGTAATAGGGTTAGGGTTTATGAATGACACCATTTATATGCTAATTTGACCATGCTATTTTCATACGTGTTTAGTTGGTTGAATGTAATGCATAGAAGTTTTCTGAAACATGGGATGCATAGTATAGGTACTTGATCCATATAAATCGGCCGACCCATTTATTTCACATTATTTTTAGATGGATATACTCTTCAATGTTCATTATTTGGAACAAAGAGGCATTTACGATTGACAATGCCAACAAAGGGAAAGGACCCATGGTTTTTGAAAAAAGCCCAAGCTATGAGGAGGCAACAGACTTCTCCTCAAGTGAGCTAGTTCACTATATTACCAAAAGATATGGTTTGTCCGAATTCCATCTATCAACAATGAACCACAACTCCTAGTATACCAACCTCAACTCGTGTGATTAATAGGTTGCAGTCACTTACCTTTACATATACTGCTTCACAGTCCCATGATTAAGTAGCATGCTTGTGCCATTTCAGTTTCATATTTGTTATTTTCAAGAAAAAATCACATATTTCAATATGTTCATGAATATTAATAAAGTTCAGAAATTCTGAAAAAGTTAGTGAAATTTTAAAAGTTTAACTTAGAAAAAAAATGGAATTTAAATTTTGCAAATTATATAAGAATGAACTAGAATTAAACACAAAAAAGAAAAAAGAAAAAAAACAAGAAAGAAAGCAAAAAATAACTGAAGAAAGAGATAAAAGCCCAACAAAAACAAATAAATAACAGATACTGACAAAGCAGAACTGAAGTAAAAGAACAGAGAAACCAGCCCTCAAAAACCAGAGTGAACTTTCCTATAATCGGTGCGAGGAACCTCCAACTAACCTGACGTTTGGAAGAAGGTGTACGCCATTTACCGAAACCATAATAGGGAATGTGTGCGTACAATTGTAATGGCGACGCGCAAGAATCAAAGCTAGGGACGAAAAATCGGCCGGACCATTTTAAGCATACTAGCAAAACGGCCTTTGCATTGCAATGGGAAAAAAATCATAATCTCGAATGACAATGACCACATTTTACTACATCATCGAGATACACTATCACTCCCATTTTTGTGAAATCATGAACAATTTTTAAAAATCATGAACATTGTTTTAAACTCGTGATCATAATTGAAATTTTTAACATTTTTTAAATTCGTAATTATTTTCTAAAATCAAGAACATTTTTCGAATTTATGAACATATTATACTATTTGCAAACATTTTTTAATTTTTTTTGTTTAATCGGCGAACATTTTAGAATCGACCAATTTTTTTCTGGGATTAAATAGAACAATTTACGAAACCAATGAATATTTTTTAAACTGCATGATTTTTTTTCAAATCAGCGAATATTTCAATAAACTATATATTTTAATTTATGAACAGTTTTTGAATTTTTATGATATTTTTCAATACGTGAATATTTTTTGAATCGGAAATTTTTTGTGAAATTTCAAAACTTTTTTTAATACACGAATTGTTTTAGACAAACTCATGAACGTATTTTTATTTCCGGAATATGTATTATGAAATTTATGAATATGTTTAAAAAATCACAAACATTTTCGGAAGCCACAAACTTTTATGAATTATTAAACATTTATTTCAAAATTCTCATTATTTTAACTATCGAAACTGTTTTAAATTCTCAAATTACTTAAAGTAAAGAAAACAATGACTGAAAAGAAAAAATAAAAATTGAAAATTGGTCGCCATACATGGGCCGACCCAAACTGAGATTTTTCTTTGTGAAACGTTTTTTATATATTATAAGTGGCATTGGTGGGCAATATTTTGCAACTTCAGGGGAAATTTTGATGACGTACGGGCAGAAGAACTTCGTACTTTAATAGTAGGTATAAGCATATTTCATAGTAGAACCCAACCATTTTTGGAACCTTCTAGAAGGTTTGTTAACACTTTTTTTAACAACAGTATTTTTTTCTTTCTGTTTTTCTTTTTATTCCAAAAATTTATGTTTTATTTTATTTCCTTTTTCCATAAATATCAATATTCATAAAATGTTCAATATATTCAAAACAAATTGGAATTTTAGGAATCCCCTATGTTTTCCATATGTTTGAAATTAATTATTCATGTTTTTGAGAAAATATTTGCCCTATTCAATAAATGTTGATATTTTTCCAATAAATCAAAAAATTTTAAAAATATTTGTTTTTCAGAAGAAACAAAATTTCATAAATTGTTCACATGTTTATAATTTTTTTAGAAAATTTAAAACATGTCATCAATTTTGAGTTTTTTTCACAAATTCGAAAATTCCTATTTTCAGTAAAAAATAATGATTTTTCGAAAAAATCCTCTACGATATACTACAAGGAAAACCAGGGTGCTATAATACTGCAACAGGGAAAACCGGGTTCATATAAGGAGACAAACTTGGAGCTGCGGAGAAAACCGGGTCGCTGGAGTACCGAAACCTGGTTATTACGCTATGTGCGTTTGCTGGCCGTTCTGCCACACATAAAGTAAAAGAGCACCTGAAGGGCCAAACAGGAAATCATGTGACGCTTCAAGTTCTTGGCAGCTGGTTGCAGCCACATGGGAAAAGTCCAAGTCCTCCCTTTTCTTTTTCTAGTTTTATTATCGGGCTGAGTCTATCTGCCTGTCCCCTGCTATTTGTTTTTCCTAATACTGAAATGATTTGTGTGTCTTTATATTAAGATAAGAAGAAAGTACTTACGTGATGTTAATTACAACACAATCTTCATGGAGGCCAACACCTCACCTAGTCCATCTATACCTGCCGGAGACTCAAGCATGGGCGACTCTTACAATCGAGGCCTTTGCGGCGCCCCAATCCGGATGTAGGGTTCTGCTCACATCGTGCTTTCGAGAAGAACTCTTGGTGGCACAAGGGAGCTGCCAAGCGAAAGCTCAATGCTTTGTCGACGCTGATGGCGCCACTCGTAGGCGTTGCTTTCTTCTTCAAGATGTAATCGTGGTGCTACTCTCCGTGTCAGGGTTCCAGGTGAATAACTTTGTGTACCTTGGACTCGACAGCGGACACACTTTGCGCGTTTTATCCCTCCCGAGGGGATAATCGTGGAGCTTAATAGGTCTGCATAGCATGGTGTTATACTTAGATCGTAGTATGTTCTCTTTCGATTTGATGCACAAGAATCATGCGTTGCTGGGAACATGTTTGGACTGTCTAATCTTCTGGACATTCAGGTGTTAGTCGTACTACTGAAGCGAATGTAAGAGTAGCTTATATACTGATAAAAGAGAGAGAGAAAAAAAACTCATCAATAAGCAGCACAGCACAGCACTCCAACAAGCTTACAAAGTCTACACTACTACTACTACTACTAGTCTGGTCAAAAGGCAGGAAGTACCACTGTGTTTTTAGCGGTACAAGTAGCAGTACAAGTGTACAGGTACCAGTGGGAGGGGCAGAAGCATTTTTACCCTTTCATTTAAACCGAGGAAAAAAAGAAGCGTTTCTACTGTAATGGTAGTGCTGCTTACCAGCTCTATCTGCACAGTAACAAGTACTACTAGGATAATTGTAAAGTTGATAAAAGAAAGAAAGAAAGATGAAGTAGGAGTAGTTTTCATATCTCACTCGCTCTATCATGCAGCCATAGGGAAGAAGAGAGGGGAGGAGAGGAGAGGATAGAGGAGGGAGTAGCTTATATACTGATAATACATATATTGTCTCAAGGGAATTTTTTCTCCCTCAGATAAATGTTTTTCATTCGTATCGACGTTGTGGTTCCAGGGAAAATAGTGACCGGCTTAACCAGGGATTAACAGAATCAACACATATGTTAGTAGATTGACATTTCGATAATATCCATAATTTTCAAACATAAGCAGCATCACACATGTGTAGTGCAACAGTAGCAGGACACAGCCTGGATCTCTTCACGCACACAACTGTACCCACTTGAAATTCTCACCAGAAAAGAACATAAACAGTTGGTATGCTTTTATCTATCCTTTTGTTCGTTGTTAGGACGACGGTTGATATTCTAGTTCTATTTATTCAAGCAAAGCATCCCGGTATTGTTGCAAAAACACCATAAATTAAACTCAAGGATATTCACCTTAGAATAGATAAAAGGGAAATGCTCCACCTACCTTTCACTTATTCAAATAATGGTTTCTTCTGTATACATAGCTCTCTATCTTTACTTGACTAGATAGAAAGCCCTCTATATATTTCCACGTTTCACTTGTAAATGTTGGAAAATGGCAACACTACCATATCATATACATTATGTGAAAGTCTTGTACACTGATAAGGAGAGGATCAGAGGGGAAGGTAATGGATACTAAAAACCATGAGAATAGGAGACATCACGGACAATGTATGATCTATAAATGGCCCTTAGGTAGCGTGCGGGTCCCATTATTTATCTTAATGGAGGCATGGCATATAATCCTCAAGTGATTCTACCAAGTCTAAGATTTCTAGCTCCGATGTGATACGCGATTGTGGGGTGCTCTACTCATCTTCTAGTACTAATTAGATCATTGGAAAGGATAAGTTCTTATTTTGCAGTAAGGATTAAATTTGCACTCATAGCATGTACATTGAGGGAGGGAAAATAGTCTCCTCTGTTAGGTAATCATTGCAGCCAAGTGAGTTTATGTGTAATATTATCCCCAACAGGTAGCTCCTAAGTTGAAAATCAATTTATTTTCTTCCAACTGTAACTTTTGTCACATCCATCACATGTTAAACTGGCATAACTGAAACATATAACCATGCCCTTCTCTTGATAACTACAACTATACTATCAAACTTTTAATCGTTTTCTTACCGTCAATGTGTATGTGGAAGCCAACTATAGAAGCATGAGAATTTTAGGCTTTATATTGATATCTTGTATTTTGTAAATAATACACCAATCATCAACTTGCTAATCAATGAAACCGAAACAGAATATTGGATACTAATATTATTTCAAGGAGCTAAGAGAGCGCAGTCAACAGCTCCTTGGTCCGCTCTTTGCTCACTCGAATATCAAGTAACTTAGTGTCAGCTTAGCCGGTGGAAAGCACTAAGCATATTGTTGTGTGGCTATTTCAGCATTCGTTGTAAATCTATGATCAGCATCAATTGTAATTAAACCGATTATTTAGGAATATAGTTGTATCTTTACAGAAAAACACATCACAAAAATGAAAGTTTAAGCTTACATCTATAAATCACATGGGATTCACGTGTTAAACTGAACACAATCAAACAAAACCACTAATCATTTGAATTTTTCCATGAACATTATATTGTAATTTATTGCCTGTGCAACTAAGAGAGGCTACAAGCATTCCTCAATGGTACGTCGAACTGGTCGTCATGCAGAACAGCTAAGTATTGAAGTGGGTAAGCTCGGAGGAACTTGTCTGTGCAAAGAAACTCCGATCGGCACCTCAAACGGGCCGTATTCGCATGGTTCCATACCATTTTCTCAGCCTCTGTGTGATGTTAGATACATCACAAATCGTCCCGACGTGATACTGGAAACGTCACCTAACTACGTCCGCCCTAGAGCTGTAATCATCGTTGTTGAATCCTTTATCGATGAGCAGTTTTAACATGCTCCCTCTTACCCCCTATTTTCACAAGGGATGTAAGATTATATAATAGATATGAGTCGTTGATCCTATTAATTAGTAATCAGATTAACTCCTGTCTTCTTACCTTACATGTAAAAAGAGGGTTAAGAGGGTGCATGTTAAATTTTGCCTTAATGGATCTGAACCAACTGACATGAAATCTCAGTGCGTATACACGGTGAGAATCCTAAACCTTGCTGTTTTGAGAAGCTTGCAGCAATCCATGCCAGGGCTCATTCTAATCCAACCCGACGTACCAATTTTTGAAGGATCAGAGCCGGGTGGAGTCGATGGAGTCAACTCTTGAGGGACACGCCACGACGTCTTGGAGATGGCCATCCAAGATGGTTGCCGTTCATGCCGTTGCCTAGGTTGGCGAGGTTGTCTCGAGTTGGAAGAAGCCGATGGAAGTAAGGGAGTACTTCATCGTGTAGGGATGCATGGAACCTGCAACGAGCACTTACTCGTATCTAACTTTGACAACGGCGTGGTGCTGATCATCAGCGCGGAGAGTCATGGAGTGTATGCATCCGCCATATTATATGTAAGCACCAATCACGTGATGGACATAGCGTCGTACGCTTCTTCCATAATTCATCTGAGGAATGCGCGTTAAGAGGTGGAATCAATCGCTCCCCCCCCCCCCCCCACACACACACACGGAACAGTCCATAAGTTCATTTAGACCGTGACCTAGCTCCGTTATGTGGATGTATATGTGAACGACAAACTCTTACATGCTTTAAATAATGTTAGAAATAATGGTGATGGGATGTGTCATTACCTAAAAAGGCCACTAGAATTTTCAAAATTGCCAGCATAAATATTTTCTGTCGTGTAACAACCTGTACAACGAGTGGTTTGACATTAGCTGCTTTGACTGCAAGGTGACGCCATTCAGCAGTTAGGGTATGGACACAGTGGCGAAATCGGTAGGAGTCTACGGAACTTAGTATGCTCGCAACTTCAGGCTTAACAGAAACAACCTCCCATAGTGCATACAATGTTTGATATAAAAATCTCACTAGGGCCATTTTTTAGTCGGTCTCATCTCTAGGGTATAGAGTAGGTTCCAGAGTAAATGATACAAGATAGGGTGGCGAAGGGAGCAAAGAGAAGGACTAGAAAGTTAATGGTATAAATAGCGGGGGAGCTCGCAGGATACGGCGGAGGAGCAAAGCATTGTCGGAGTCAGTATCATACTCTTGCTTCCTTGCACCATTGCTAGTATACTAGGTATAGCTGCATGTCCATCTGCCTCTCGACAACGAGATGCTGCTGGGCGGCTAGACCATGAGAGCATGTGGGCATTTGAGATATTGGCGTTCCTCAAGGTTGTCGCTGGCGTCTTCACTGCTCATGAGAGCATGAGAACTTGCTATTCCCCTTCATATCTGTGAGCGGAGGAAGGCGCAGCGGTTTAACACGAACATGAAGGGTGGTACGTTATTTAATACAAAATCCACCCACCCCGCATGCACATCGATCAAGCACGTGATGTGTACCAAGAAAGTAGGCATGACATCATGAATGAGGGACGATTTTCTATACATGGTGGTAGCTACACACTCTTTGAGATACGTGTCTTCTTTTATATATGAGGTATATTGGGTTTTTTATGCCATTGGCACAAGTATATTTTTGTTGTATAGGAAAGACTTTTTCTCACTTCTCATTCTCTTTTTTTCACCTTTTTGACACAAGTGCCTTTTCATTGTGTAGCAAGGGCCTTTTCTCACTTCTCTCAATTTTTTCGCATGTCTTTTTGGCACAAGTGCCTTTTTGCTTCGTGGCTGGTCCAAAGTCACGATATTTCGTTATAGAGTTATTTTCGTATTCCAAAATAATTAGAGATAAAAATTCAGGCCATGTGTAGCTACCACCATGGGTAGCAAATTATTTTGGCATCATGAATTGTGGCACACACGCATGCACACATGGATGATGGTTCAACGGAAGTTATCTCTAGTTGAGAGTAATAATGTTTTCTCCTACATATGTGTCGAAAAAGTCCACACCTAATGGTGTTGGACTTTGCTTGAGCCAATGCAGGCAACCAAACACAAGGTGTACATTCGTTGGTACCATGCAGCGAAGCAGTATGGAGGGAACCAACCAACATACAAATATTATTATTTTTCTCTGCATTTGCTAAACTAGGCTCAACTGATACATATATGCAAATGGGTAAAAACGATGCAGCCAAACAAACGCGTCATGTGCATCCTGGACCCATGATTCACAAGGTATGCAATGATTTGCATCCTTTTGTGCAGGTCCAATCGAAAAACTCACCTTCCACTTAGCATGCTACAATAGAGGTCCTGTCGGCTAGGAGGGCATTCGTAAAAGATTACCTTTCAGTACATCCCTTAGTTTTTTAAGTTTTAGTCAACTTGTCCAGTTTAGTTATTATGTCCAACTTTATTTGCGATGCATGAAAATCGTCCGGTTTGCTTCAAAATCATCCTATTTGTTAAAATTACATTTGAAATGTGCGCGGACGTTCAAGAGATGCAGTTGGATGGACGGCTCCCCTACCTGTGTCTGTGTACATTTCAAGACACGTCTGCGGGTGATTTGTGTGTCCAATTTGAAAGACGGCATTAGAGATGCCTAAAAAGACAACAATTACTCTGTCTATAAACTAATATAAAATCGTTTAAATCACTAAATTCTAATCTAAACGATTTTATATTAGTTTACAGAGGGAACAATACAAATGTGCGGATGGCTAGGGTTTAGGATTTAGGGTTTTAGGGTTTAGGGTTTAGGGTTTAGGGCTTAACGTAGGGTTCTGATGGCAGTCAACCAGTCTGCATCCTGCACCCGCGATTGCACCGGGTATGCAAAGATGTGCATCCGCTGTGCAGTTCCACTTGGCATCCCTGGGAGAACATGCAAGGAGGTAATGCTTTCTTTGGGTAATGCTTTCTCTCAACCTGGCAGCTAGAGGAGGCTGACATGAGATGTGGCGGGCAGCCATCACCTGACACGTATTCGTCATCACTGAGTAGGTACACTGGCACGCCCTTCCTTGGCATGCATGGTGCCTCCACTGAAAATCACTTGGACACCGGTAGAATTCTTACACGCCACTGGTGAACTCTTGACACCTCTGATGATGGTCAAGATCAGTAAGCTCTTTTTTTTCTTGGTGCTGTCCTACCCCTAGCAACGGTGCCATTCTCCATATCTCCTATTTCCGTAAACTCTTTTTGCTTCTTCTTGTGTCGATCTTAATATGTTTTCATATTTTTTATGCACTAAACTAGTATTACCACATTAAATTGGAAAACCATTCATGTGCTACCAAAATATTAAGATGAAATGCACAAGCATGCGACCTGCTCATGTGAATAAGAAGCAGTATATATAGAGTGCAATGACTGCGAACTTTTATTCACACAAGTGGAGGTTGGTGGAAACCTGTATTTCTTTTCATTAAAGTTCAATACTATGTGTTGCGGTATCTTTGTTGGTAGCTGAAATTTTCACAAACTGTATTTTTTTGGGAATAGTGAACTATGTATTACCATGTAGGAAATTATGGGAAGCATAATCACCTGCCATAGCAGGCTGCGTGGTTATATTGATCGAGGCAATAGCCAGCCATGGCGTACAAGTTGTGGACGGTCGCTAGGTTGCGTTCAGGTACAAGGAGAGGATTGAATACATGCATGAGGTTAAAAGAGAGAGATATTTAAACCCGGATTTTGTCTATCTAACAGCTCCGCTACCATGGCTTTTTCGTACTTTTTAATTATTCTAATTTTTGGTTTATTGGCAAAACCGTACACTTTTCATTTAAAGGTCAAACTTATCTGATAAGGACGATAATTGAATGACTAAAATACTGCTGTTTATAATAGTAGTTGATAGGAAGCCAACATGAGTCGTGAGCATTCACCCGGTGATATAAAAAGCAATGCTCCAACAGCCTTTGTGTCTGTAAACACTGATTTTCCTTTCATTTATAACCCTTATCTTCTGCTGACTAGGAGCAAATTCACTTCGCTTTAGATGTCGGCAACGTTGTGTTAGTACTTCCAAATAGGTGAAATTCACGTATACAAATATAAGGAGTGGATGAGAGAGAGGAACAAAAGGGGTACATTAAACAATGGGAATAGGAGACAACGGGATGAACAGAAGATCCAAGGATCGTGAAAAGCAAGAACAGAACTTTCAGGATGGATCATGCACAGAGCCGGGCAGTGCAGCCTGTCAATTTTAACTTGTTTAGGGAACACACATTAGGTGTTCTGTTTAACAGTGCCTTGCCTGTTCACACATAGGAACATAGCAGTGGCTGAACTAAGTACGTCAGAATTCTCTGACTTTCCACTCTGTCAGCCATCATATCCATCATCAAGGCACAAAACAGTAATTACAGTACAAAAGTACATATCTATAGCCTCTTCGATTCTATCTATTTTTGTTGGAATTTTGGAAGATTAGAACAATCCGATTATTTTTCTATTGTTGGTTGTTTGATTAGCAGGATCTAATCCTATAAGAATTATTCCTAAGGAATCAATTGACTGCATTTCATAGAAAAAAAGTCTCATCCATCCAAACCTCCTGCAAACAATCCTTTATTTTTTACCCAGTTGAAATCCAACTCACTTCGCTGCAAACAGAATCCTATATGACTGCTAATAAAATAATGTGTTTTACCTATTACTGCCATTTTTTCAAACGCCCTATAGCGTTTGCTGCATTGTATCCACCTTGACCTTTGTTTCTGAGACATTTTACGGTACATCGTACTAAAGGATTTGATGGGTAGCGTTAAGTTGATCACAGAATTGATATTATTTGATTTATATCTGGCTCGAGTACAAATTCGTAGTTTCTACTATGACAATATTTCGATCTGATTAGCTTGTTAGGACTTCGCGCGTGTTCATAAGTCACGAGTGCCCATATTCAATGCAGCACCTCCCGAGGCTTACCGATCGCAAAACCAACATGGTGTTCATCGGAGCAAGGCATACCACTGCTACTACCCACAAACAAAATTCCCACTTACTTGTCCAGTAACCAACTAGGTTATTCCTTAACTCCATTATTTCACAGGCAAGATGATTCAACCTCACTCTGATTTTAAATATCAATTGGAATACGTATGCAGTGTTTTGATAATCTAACAGGATTATAGGGAAAACATAGCCTATGTGTGTTTCACAAGAGCTTTAGTCGAATGTGGTTTATCAGAAACATCCCACTATTGTGAGCCGGCTACATTGTGTGTGCCATATCCGGAAAGAGTATCAGTTTTGAAATCCTTCACCTTGCAAGAGGTTTCAAATATTAGCCACACGTGATATGTTCACCAATGGTTCTATGCTAGGACAACAAACAAACATTTTACCAGCTGACATGGTGCGGCAATGTGCAACATACTATGCCACTAGTCCCACTGCACTAGTAGAAAACAGGGCTTTGGTCCAGGCCGGATCAGAGCTTTAGTCCCGGTCGTGTTACGAACCGGGACTAATGTGAGCATTAGTCCCGGTTCGAGCGGCTAGGACGCCGGCCGGGGTTCGTCACGCATCAGTCCCGGTTCGAACGGGACCTTTAGTCCCGGTTGGTGACACCAACCGGGACTAAAGGGGTGGTGGCAACCGTTTGCCTGGCGCGAGCCCTTTTAGTCCCGGTTCGTGTCTCAAACCGGGACTAAAGGTCCCAACCGTTCAAATCCCACGCCTTGGAAGTTGTTCCGCACGAGATGGGAAACGCTATAGTATCGCGACCGGCCTCCATTTCTGTTCGTCTCCCTCTCCTCTCTTATTCCCCATCCTCCACCATGAATCCAAGAACTCGCTACGGGAACGTGCTCGCACATGGCACAACCAATCAACATGTCGTCTACACGAACGACACTGCCAAAGTGGCGGGTTTTCTTTCCAGGTTCGAGGAATGGCTTCAAGAGGAGGAACACAATTCATGGGCCTCGATCTCGAGTACACGGCCGATGGTCGCAATGTTGACGTCGTCCAACTTTGTTTGAAGCAACATTTCATGGTCTTCCAATGGGCAAGGTAATACGAAACTTGTCATGGTTTTAATTGGGGCTTTTCTTTGATTCATAGGATAGGAAAATTGCGCTGGAATAGGAGGATTGGGAATGTCGAGAACATATCATAGTTTCCTTGATTCATAGGAAAAATGCATAGGAAAATTGGGGCTTTTCTTTGATAAATAGGAAAATTGGGGCTTTTCTTTGATTGATAGGAAAATTGCAAAGGAATAGAAAATTGCATAGGAATAGGAGGATTTGGAAAATTGCATAGGAATAGGAATAGGAGGATAGGAATAGGATAGGAAAATTGCATAAGAATTTTCCTTGTAGTTGCATATTGGCTATCGTGGGAGAACATGTCATAGTTTAGGGGCTTCTTTTGATTCATAGGATAGGAAATGCATAGGACTAGGAAAGTTGCTATGATTCTTATTATACTTGTGCCGAATTATACTTGTTATGATTCTTATTATACTTGTTATGATTCTTATTATACTTGTTCTAAATTATACTTGTTATGATTCTTATTATACTTGTTATGATTCTTATTATACTTGTTCTAAAATATACTTGTTATGATTCTTATTATACTTGTTCTAAAATATACTTGTTGCAGCAGTATTTAACACATTTGTTCCATTTTGTTGTTGCAGTAGTGACAAGCACTGTCCAAAACTCATGGAGTTCTTTCGCAGCGGCATATATTTTGCTAGCGTTGATATAACGAATGACAAGATCAAGATGAGGCGCACCTGGGGTATTGAGATACCAGTTGAATGCCACATTGATCTTCAGGACAGGTTCAGGCTTGAGCATGACAAGACTTCAATGGCTGATATGGCAGCCGTCCTGATCGACGAGGACTACGCTGATATGAAGACAAAATTCCCCAAGTCAGGGCACAAACATTGGGAGAAGACCCCACTTGACCCGATCAACATTGAGTATGCAGCAATAGATGGGTACGTTGCATACGAGTTATACCGCAGGATTCGAATCTTCAATTATGGGCAGCGTCACCTCGTACCGCTAGTACCACCATCAGTGCCCCATGGGTCGTCTCCTGCTTGGGGGTATTCTGATCTGGACAACGAGTAGTGTTTGGAATGGCGAACACTTTTATCTGTATTCTGTAATGGATATCTGAACTATTATTTCTATTATGTCCCTGTTTAAGTATGGTTTGTGTGTAAGAATATTTAGTATGATGTGAGCAAGCTTTCTGAAGCATTGTGATGTATGTGATGAAGATTGTCCATGGTTACGGCGCAATAAGCAAGGGACACACGCGAAGAAAAAGTGAAGACTTTCTCTCCACAACTATTCTGATGATGGCTTTGATCTACAATATCACTGCAGTTAAATATAATATTAACTAAAATTATCAAAGTATTTATTTGTTAAAAAGAATGAACTAAAAAGAATCAACTAAATTATTAACTAAAAAGAATGAACTAAAAAGAATCAACTAAAACATTAACTAAAAAGAATCAAAATAATATTAACTAAAATTATCAAAGTATTTATTTGTTAACAAGAATGAACTACAAAAATCAACTGAAATATGAACTAAAATCACCCACATAGCATGTGCTAAAAAGTTGAGATGGTCTAGTTTGTACACGAAGTGCATCCAGTTTTTGCCGTAACCCTCTCAACTTTTTAGCACATGCTATGTGGGTGAAATAATGATACCATGCCAACTTTCAATCATTTCAGAGTTCATTTGCAGTGCTTTTCAATTCAGGGTCATTTTAGCTCAAAATAAATCATGAAATGCATGAAAAATAGCAAATGAAGTCAAAAAAGGTTTGAAACGTGATGATGTGGCTTTGAATGGTGCATATTGAATACAGAAAAAGTCTTGAATTCAAATATGTTTAAAAAATTGAAATCCTTTTGTAACAGATGAGTTTTCGTCCGAAACCCTCACACTTCGAAAGAGATTGTCCAGTTCGTACACGAAGTGCATCCAGTTTTTGCCGTAACCCTATGAACTTTTTAGCACATCCTATGTGGGTGAAATGATGATAACATGCCAACTTGCAACCATTTCAGAGTTCATTTCCAGTGCTTTTCAATTCAGTGTCATTTTAGCTCAAAATAAATCATGAAATGCATGAAAAATAGCAAATGAAGTCAGAAAAGGTTTGAAAAGTGATGATGTGGCTTTTAATGGTGCATATTGAATGCAGAAAAAGTCTTGAGTTCAAATATGTTTAAAAATTGAAATCCTTTTGTAACAGATGAGTTTTCGTCCAAAACCCTGACACTTCGAAAGAGATTGTCCAGTTCGTACACGAAGTGCATCCAGTTTTTGCCGTAACCCTCTGAACTTTTTAGCACATGCTATGTGGGTGAAATGATGATACCATGCCAACTTGCAACCATTTCAGAGTTCATTTGCAGTGCTTTTCAATTCAGTGTCATTTTAGCTCAAAATAAATCATGAAATGCATGAAAAATAGCAAATGAAGTCAGAAAAGGTTTGAAAAGTGATGATGTGGCTTTGAATGGTGCATATTGAATGCAGAAAAAGTCTTGAGTTCAAATATGTTTAAAAAATTGAAATCCTTTTGTAACAGATGTGTTTTCGTACGAAACCCTGACACTTCAAAAGAGATTGTCCAGTTCGTACACGAAGTGCATCTAGTTTTTGCCGTAACCCTCTCAACTTTTTAGCACATGCTATGTGGGTGAAATGATGATACCATGCCAACTTGCAACCATTTCAGAGTTCATTTGAAGTGCTTTTCAATTCAGGGTCATTTTAGCTCAAAATAAATCCTGAAATGCATGACAAATAGCAAATGAAGTCAGAAAAGGTTTGAAAAGTGATGATGTGGCTTTGGATGGTGCATATTGAATGCAGAAAAAGTCTTGAGTTCAAATATGTTTTAAAAATTGAAATCCTTTTGTAACAGATGAGTTTTCGTCCGAAACCCTGACACTTCGAAAGAGATTGTTCAGTTCGTACAAGAAGTGCATCCAGTTTTTGCCGTAACCCTCTCAACTTTTTAGCACATGCGATGTGGGTGAAATGATGATACCATGCCAACTTGCAACCATTTCAGAGTTCATTTGCAGTGCTTTTCAATTCAGTGTCATTTCAGCTCAAAATAAATCATGAAATGCATGAAAAATAGCAAATGAAGTCAGAAAAGGTTTGAAAAGTGATGATGTGGCTTTGTATGGTGCATATTGAATGCAGAAAAAGTCTTGAGTTCAAATATGTTTAAAAAATTGAAATCATTTTGTAACAGATGAGTTTTCGTCCGAAACCCTGACACTTCGAAAGAGATTGTCCAGTTCGTACACGAAGTGCATCCAGTTTTTGCCGTAACCCTCTCAACTTTTTAGCACATGCTATGTGGGTGAAATCATGATACCGTGCCAAGTTGCAACCATTTCAGAGTTCATTTGCAGTGCTTTTCAATTCAGGATCATTTTAGCTCAAAATAAATCCTGAAATGCATGACAAATAGCAAATGAAGTCAGAAAAGGTTTGAAAAGTGATGATGTGGCTTTGGATGGTGCATATTGAATGCAGAAAAAGTCTTGAGTTCAAATATGTTTAAAAAATTGAAATCCTTTTGTAACAGATGAGTTTTCGTCCGAAACCCTGACACTTCGAAAGAGATTGTTCAGTTCGTACACGAAGTGCATACAGTTTTTGCCGTAACCCTCTCAACTTTTTAGCACATGCGATGTGGGTGAAATGATGATACCATGCCAACTTGCAACCATTTCAGAGTTCATTTGCAGTGCTTTTCAATTCAGTGTCATTTCAGCTCAAAATAAATCATGAAATGCATGAAAAATAGCAAATGAAGTCAGAAAAGGTTTGAAAAGTGATGATGTGGCTTTGTATGGTGCATATTGAATGCAGAAAAAGTCTTGAGTTCAAATATGTTTAAAAAATTGAAATCATTTTGTAACAGATGAGTTTTCGTCCGAAACCCTGACACTTCGAAAGAGATTGTCCAGTTCGTACACGAAGTGCATCCAGTTTTTGCCGTAACCCTCTGAACTTTTTAGCACATGCTATGTGGGTGAAATGATGATACCATGCCAACTTGCAACCATTTCAGAGTTCATTTGCAGTGCTTTTCAATTCAGTGTCATTTTAGCTCAAAATAAATCATGAAATGCATGAAAAATAGCAAATGAAGTCAGAAATGGTTTGAAAAGTGATGATGTGGCTTTGAATGGTGCATATTGAATGCAGAAAAAGTCTTGAGTTCAAATATGTTTAAAAATTGAAATCCTTTTGTAACAGATGAGTTTTCGTCCGAAACCCTGACACTTCGAAAGAGATTGTCCAGTTCGTACACGAAGTGCATCCAGTTTTTGCCGTAACCCTCTGAACTTTTTAGCACATGCTATGTGGGTGAAATGATGATACCATGCCAACTTGCAACCATTTCAGAGTTCATTTGCAGTGCTTTTCAATTCAGTGTCATTTTAGCTCAAAATAAATCATGAAATGCATGAAAAATAGCAAATGAAGTCAGAAAAGGTTTGAAAAGTGATGATGTGGCTTTGGATGGTGCATATTGAATGCAAAAAAAGTCTTGAGTTCAAATATGTTTAAAAAATTGAAATCCTTTTGTAACAGATGAGTTTTCGTCCGAAACCCTGACACTTCGAAAGAGATTGTCCAGTTCGTACACGAAGTGCATCCAGTTTTTGCCGTAACCCTCTCAACTTTTTAGCACATGCTATGTGGGTGAAATGATGATACCATGCCAACTTGCAACCATTTCAGAGTTCATTTGCAGTGCTTTTCAATTCAGTGTCATTTTAGCTCAAAATAAATCCTGAAATGCATGACAAATAGCAAATGAAGTCAGAAAAGGTTTGAAAAGTGATGATGTGGCTTGGATGGTGCATATTGAATGCAGAAAAAGTCTTGAGTTCAAATATGTTTAAAAAATTGAAATCCTTTTGTAACAGATGAGTTTTCGTCCGAAACCCTGACACTTCGAAACAGATTGTCCAGTTCGTACACGAAGTGCATCCAGTTTTTGCCGTAACCCTCTCAACTTTTTAGCACATGCGATGTGGGTGAAATGATGATACCATGCCAACTTGCAACCATTTCAGAGTTCATTTGCAGTGCTTTTCAATTCAGTGTCATTTTAGCTCAAAATAAATCATGAAATGCATGAAAAATAGCAAATGAAGTCAGAAAATGTTTGAAAAGTGATGATGTGGCTTTGTATGGTTCATATTGAATGCAGAAAAAGTCTTGAGTTCAAATATGTTTAAAAAATTGAAATCCTTTTGTAACAGATGAGTTTTCGTCCGAAACCCTGACACTTCGGAAGAGATTGTCCAGTTCGTACACGAAGTGAATCCAGTTTTTGCCGTAACCCTCTGAACTTTTTAGCACATGCTATGTGGGTGAAATGATGATACCATGCCAACTTGCAACCATTTCAGAGTTCATTTGTAGTGCTTTTCAATTCAGTGTCATTTTAGCTCAAAATAAATCATGAAATGCATGAAAAATAGCAAATGAAGTCAGAAATGGTTTGAAAAGTGATGATGTGGCTTTGAATGGTGCATATTGAATGCAGAAAAAGTCTTGAGTTCAAATATGTCTAAAAAATTGAAATCCTTTTGTAACAGATGAGTTTTCGTCCGAAACCCTGACACTTCGAAAGAGATTGTCCAGTTCGTACACGAAGTGCATCCAGTTTTTGCCGTAACCCTCTCAACTTTTTAGCACATGCTATGTGGGTGAAATGATGATACCATGCCAACTTGCAACCATTTCAGAGTTCATTTGCAGTGCTTTTCAATTCAGTGTCATTTTAGCTCAAAATAAATCATGAAATGCATGAAAAATAGCAAATGAAGTCAGAAAAGGTTTGAAAAGTGATGATGTGGCTTTGAATGGTGCATATTGAATGCAGAAAAAGTCTTGAGTTCAAATATGTTTAAAAAATTGAAATCCTTTTGTAACAGATGAGTTTTCGTCCGAAACCCTGACACTTCGAAAGAGATTGTCCAGTTCGTACACGAAGTGCATCCAGTTTTTGCCGTAACCCTCTCAACTTTTTAGCACATGCGATGTGGGTGAAATGATGATACCATGCCAACTTGCAACCATTTCAGAGTTCATTTACAGTGCTTTTCAATTCAGTGTCATTTTAGCTCAAAATAAATCATGAAATGCATGAAAAATAGCAAATGAAGTCAGAAAAGGATTGAAAAGTGATGATGTGGCTTTGTATGGTGCATATTGAATGCAGAAAAAGTCTTGAGTTCAAATATGTTAAAAAATTGAAATCTTTTTGTAACAGATGAGTTTTCGTCCGAAACCCTGACACTTCGAAAGAGATTGTCCAGTTCGTACACGAAGTGCATCCAGTTTTTGCCATAACCCTCTCAACTTTTTCGCACATGCTATGTGGTTGAAATGATGATACCATGCCAACTTGCAACCATTTCAGAGTTCATTTGCAGTGCTTTTCAATTCAGGGTCATTTTAGCTCAAAATAAATCATGAAATGCATGAAAAATAGCAAATGAAGTCAGAAAAGGTTTGAAAAGTGATGATGTGGCTTTGTATGGTGCATATTGAATGCAGAAAAAGTCTTGAGTTCAAATATGTTTAAAGAATTGAAATCCTTTTGTAACAGATGAGTTTTCGTCCGAAACCCTGACACTTCGAAAGAGATTGTCCAGTTCGTACATGAAGTGCATCCAGTTTTTGCCGTAACCCTCTCAAATTTTTAGCACATGCTATGTGGGTGAAATGATGATACCATGCCAACTTGCAACCATTTCAGAGTTCATTTGCAGTGCTTTTCAATTCAGGGTCATTTTAGCTCAAAATAAATCATGAAATGCATGAAAAATAGCAAATGAAGTCAGAAATGGTTTGAAAAGTGATGATGTGGCTTTGGATGGTGCATATTGAATGCAGAAAAAGTCTTGAGTTCAAATATGTTTAAAAAATTGAAATCCTTTTGTAACAGATGAGTTTTCGTCCGAAACCCTGACACTTCGAAAGAGATTGTCCAGTTCGTACACGAAGTGCATCCAGTTTTTGCCGTAACCCTCTCAACTTTTTAGCACATGCTATGTTGGTGAAATTATGATACCATGCCAACTTGCAACCATTTCAGAGTTCATTTGCAGTGCTTTTCAATTCAGTGTCATTTTAGCTCAAAATAAATCATGAAATGCATGAAAAATAGCAAATGAAGTCAGAAAAGGTTTGAAAAGTGATGATGTGGCTTTGTATGGTTCATATTGAATGCAGAAAAAGTCTTGAGTTCAAATATGTTTAAAAAATTGAAATCCTTTTGTAACAGATGAGTTTTCGTCCGAAACCCTAAGACTTCGAAAGAGATTGTCCAGTTCGTACACGAAGTGAATCCAGTTTTTGCCGTAACCCTCTGAACTTTTTAGCACATGCTATGTGGGTGAAATGATGATACCATGCCAACTTGCAACCATTTCAGAATTCATTTGCAGTGCTTTTCAATTCAGTGTCATTTTAGCTCAAAATAAATCATGAAATGCATGAAAAATAGCAAATGAAGTCAGAAATGGTTTGAAAAGTGATGATGTGGCTTTGAATGGTGCATATTGAATGCAGAAAAAGTCTTGAGTTCAAATATGTTTAAAAATTTGAAATCCTTTTGTAACAGATGAATTTTCGTCCGAAACCCTGACACTTCGAAAGAGATTGTCCAGTTCGTACACGAAGTGCATCCAGTTTTTCTGTAACCCTCTCAACTTTTTAGCACATGCCATGTGGGTGAAATGATGATACCATGCCAAATTGCAACCATTTCAGAGTTCATTTGCAGTGCTTTTCAATTCAGTGTCATTTTAGCTCAAAATAAATCATGAAATGCATGAAAAATAGCAAATGAAGTCAGAAAAGGTTTGAAAAGTGATGATGTGGCTTTGGATGGAGCATATTGAATGCAGAAAAAGTCTTGAGTTCAAATATGTTTAAAAAATTGAAATCCTTTTGTAACAGATGAGTTTTCGTCCGAAACCCTGACACTTCGAAAGAGATTGTCCAGTTCGTACACGAAGTGCATCCAGTTTTTGCCGTAACCCTCTCAACTTTTTAGCACATGCGATGTGGGTGAAATGATGATACCATGCCAACTTGCAGTCATTTCAGAGTTCATTTACAGTGCTTTTCAATTCAGTGTTATTTTAGCTCAAAATAAATCATGAAATGCATGAAAAATAGCAAATGAAGTCAGAAAAGGTATGAAAAGTGATGATGTGGCTTTGTATGGTGCATATTGAATGCAGAAAAAGTCTTGAGTTCAAATATGTTTAAAAAATTGAAATCCTTTTGTAACAGATGAGTTTTCGTCCGAAACCCTGACACTTCGAAAGAGATTGTTCAGTTCGTACACGAAGTGCATCCAGTTTTTGCCATAACCCTCTCAACTTTTTCGCACATGCTATGTGGTTGAAATGATGATACCATGCCAACTTGCAACCATTTCAGAGTTCATTTGCAATGCTTTTCAATTCAGGGTCATTTTAGCTCAAAATAAATCATGAAATGCATGAAAAATAGCAAATGAAGTCAGAAAAGGTTTGAAAAGTGATGATGTGGCTTTGTATGGTGCATATTGAATGCAGAAAAAGTCTTGAGTTCAAATATGTTTAAAGAATTGAAATCCTTTTGTAACAGATGAGTTTTCGTCCGAAACCTTGACACTTCGAAAGAGATTGTCCAGTTCGTACACGAAGTGCATCCAGTTTTTGCCGTAACCCTCTCAACTTTTTAGCACATGCGATGTGGGTGAAATGATGATACCATGCCAACTTGCAACCATTTCAGAGTTCATTTACAGTGCTTTTCAATTCAGTGTCATTTTAGCTCAAAATAAATCATGAAATGCATGAAAAATAGCAAATGAAGTCAGAAAAGGATTGAAAAGTGATGATGTGGCTTTGTATGGTGCATATTGAATGCAGAAAAAGTCTTGAGTTCAAATATGTTAAAAAATTGAAATCTTTTTGTAACAGATGAGTTTTCGTCCGAAACCCTGACACTTCGAAAGAGATTGTCCAGTTCGTACACGAAGTGCATCCAGTTTTTGCCATAACCCTCTCAACTTTTTCGCACATGCTATGTGGTTGAAATGATGATACCATGCCAACTTGCAACCATTTCAGAGTTCATTTGCAGTGCTTTTCAATTCAGGGTCATTTTAGCTCAAAATAAATCATGAAATGCATGAAAAATAGCAAATGAAGTCAGAAAAGGTTTGAAAAGTGATGATGTGGCTTGGATGGTGCATATTGAATGCAGAAAAAGTCTTGAGTTCAAATATGTTTAAAAAATTGAAATCCTTTTGTAACAGATGAGTTTTCGTCCGAAACCCTGACACTTCGAAACAGATTGTCCAGTTCGTACACGAAGTGCATCCAGTTTTTGCCGTAACCCTCTCAACTTTTTAGCACATGCGATGTGGGTGAAATGATGATACCATGCCAACTTGCAACCATTTCAGAGTTCATTTGCAGTGCTTTTCAATTCAGTGTCATTTTAGCTCAAAATAAATCATGAAATGCATGAAAAATAGCAAATGAAGTCAGAAAATGTTTGAAAAGTGATGATGTGGCTTTGTATGGTTCATATTGAATGCAGAAAAAGTCTTGAGTTCAAATATGTTTAAAAAATTGAAATCCTTTTGTAACAGATGAGTTTTCGTCCGAAACCCTGACACTTCGGAAGAGATTGTCCAGTTCGTACACGAAGTGAATCCAGTTTTTGCCGTAACCCTCTGAACTTTTTAGCACATGCTATGTGGGTGAAATGATGATACCATGCCAACTTGCAACCATTTCAGAGTTCATTTGTAGTGCTTTTCAATTCAGTGTCATTTTAGCTCAAAATAAATCATGAAATGCATGAAAAATAGCAAATGAAGTCAGAAATGGTTTGAAAAGTGATGATGTGGCTTTGAATGGTGCATATTGAATGCAGAAAAAGTCTTGAGTTCAAATATGTCTAAAAAATTGAAATCCTTTTGTAACAGATGAGTTTTCGTCCGAAACCCTGACACTTCGAAAGAGATTGTCCAGTTCGTACACGAAGTGCATCCAGTTTTTGCCGTAACCCTCTCAACTTTTTAGCACATGCTATGTGGGTGAAATGATGATACCATGCCAACTTGCAACCATTTCAGAGTTCATTTGCAGTGCTTTTCAATTCAGTGTCATTTTAGCTCAAAATAAATCATGAAATGCATGAAAAATAGGAAATGAAGTCAGAAAAGGTTTGAAAAGTGATGATGTGGCTTTGGATGGTGCATATTGAATGCAGAAAAAGTCTTGAGTTCAAATATGTTTAAAAAATTGAAATCCTTTTGTAACAGATGAGTTTTCGTCCGAAACCCTGACACTTCGAAAGAGATTGTCCAGTTCGTACACGAAGTGCATCCAGTTTTTGCCGTAACCCTCTCAACTTTTTAGCACATGCGATGTGGGTGAAATGATGATACCATGCCAACTTGCAACCATTTCAGAGTTCATTTACAGTGCTTTTCAATTCAGTGTCATTTTAGCTCAAAATAAATCATGAAATGCATGAAAAATAGCAAATGAAGTCAGAAAAGGATTGAAAAGTGATGATGTGGCTTTGTATGGTGCATATTGAATGCAGAAAAAGTCTTGAGTTCAAATATGTTAAAAAATTGAAATCTTTTTGTAACAGATGAGTTTTCCTCCGAAACCCTGACACTTCGAAAGAGATTGTCCAGTTCGTACACGAAGTGCATCCAGTTTTTGCCATAACCCTCTCAACTTTTTCGCACATGCTATGTGGTTGAAATGATGATACCATGCCAACTTGCAACCATTTCAGAGTTCATTTGCAGTGCTTTTCAATTCAGGGTCATTTTAGCTCAAAATAAATCATGAAATGCATGAAAAATAGCAAATGAAGTCAGAAAAGGTTTGAAAAGTGATGATGTGGCTTTGTATGGTGCATATTGAATGCAGAAAAAGTCTTGAGTTCAAATATGTTTAAAGAATTGAAATCCTTTTGTAACAGATGAGTTTTCGTCCGAAACCCTGACACTTCGAAAGAGATTGTCCAGTTCGTACATGAAGTGCATCCAGTTTTTGCCGTAACCCTCTCAAATTTTTAGCACATGCTATGTGGGTGAAATGATGATACCATGCCAACTTGCAACCATTTCAGAGTTCATTTGCAGTGCTTTTCAATTCAGGGTCATTTTAGCTCAAAATAAATCATGAAATGCATGAAAAATAGCAAATGAAGTCAGAAATGGTTTGAAAAGTGATGATGTGGCTTTGGATGGTGCATATTGAATGCAGAAAAAGTCTTGAGTTCAAATATGTTTAAAAAATTGAAATCCTTTTGTAACAGATGAGTTTTCGTCCGAAACCCTGACACTTCGAAAGAGATTGTCCAGTTCGTACACGAAGTGCATCCAGTTTTTGCCGTAACCCTCTCAACTTTTTAGCACATGCTATGTTGGTGAAATTATGATACCATGCCAACTTGCAACCATTTCAGAGTTCATTTGCAGTGCTTTTCAATTCAGTGTCATTTCAGCTCAAAATAAATCATGAAATGCATGAAAAATAGCAAATGAAGTCAGAAAAGGTTTGAAAAGTGATGATGTGGCTTTGTATGGTTCATATTGAATGCAGAAAAAGTCTTGAGTTCAAATATGTTTAAAAAATTGAAATCCTTTTGTAACAGATGAGTTTTCGTCCGAAACCCTGAGACTTCGAAAGAGATTGTCCAGTTCGTACACGAAGTGAATCCAGTTTTTGCCGTAACCCTCTGAACTTTTTAGCACATGCTATGTGGGTGAAATGATGATACCATGCCAACTTGCAACCATTTCAGAATTCATTTGCAGTGCTTTTCAATTCAGTGTCATTTTAGCTCAAAATAAATCATGAAATGCATGAAAAATAGCAAATGAAGTCAGAAATGGTTTGAAAAGTGATGATGTGGCTTTGAATGGTGCATATTGAATGCAGAAAAAGTCTTGAGTTCAAATATGTTTAAAAATTGAAATCCTTTTGTAACAGATGAATTTTCGTCCGAAACCCTGACACTTCGAAAGAGATTGTCCAGTTCGTACACGAAGTGCATCCAGTTTTTGCCGTAACCCTCTGAACTTTTTAGCACATGCTATGTGGGTGAAATGATGATACCATGCCAAATTGCAACCATTTCAGAGTTCATTTGCAGTGCTTTTCAATTCAGTGTCATTTTAGCTCAAAATAAATCATGAAATGCATGAAAAATAGCAAATGAAGTCAGAAAAGGTTTGAAAAGTGATGATGTGGCTTTGGATGGAGCATATTGAATGCAGAAAAAGTCTTGAGTTCAAATATGTTTAAAAAATTGAAATCCTTTTGTAACAGATGAGTTTTCGTCCGAAACCCTGACACTTCGAAAGAGATTGTCCAGTTCGTACACGAAGTGCATCCAGTTTTTGCCGTAACCCTCTCAACTTTTTAGCACATGCTATGTGGGTGAAATGATGATACCATGCCAACTTGCAACCATTTCAGAGTTCATTTACAGTGCTTTTCAATTCAGTGTCATTTTAGCTCAAAATAAATCATGAAATGCATGAAAAATAGCAAATGAAGTCAGAAAAGGTTTGAAAAGTGATGATGTGGCTTTGTATGGTGCATATTGAATGCAGAAAAAGTCTTGAGTTCAAATATGTTTAAAAAATTGAAATCCTTTTGTAACAGATGAGTTTTCGTCCGAAACCCTGACACTTCGAAAGAGATTGTTCAGTTCGTACACGAAGTGCATCCAGTTTTTGCCATAACCCTCTCAACTTTTTCGCACATGCTATGTGGTTGAAATGATGATACCATGCCAACTTGCAACCATTTCAGAGTTCATTTGCAGTGCTTTTCAATTCAGGGTCATTTTAGCTCAAAATAAATCATGAAATGCATGAAAAATAGCAAATGAAGTCAGAAAAGGTTTGAAAAGTGATGATGTGGCTTTGTATGGTGCATATTGAATGCAGAAAAAGTCTTGAGTTCAAATATGTTTAAAGAATTGAAATCCTTTTGTAACAGATGAGTTTTCGTCCGAAACCTTGACACTTCGAAAGAGATTGTCCAGTTCGTACACGAAGTGCATCCAGTTTTTGCCGTAACCCTCTCAACTTTTTAGCACATGCGATGTGGGTGAAATGATGATACCATGCCAACTTGCAACCATTTCAGAGTTCATTTACAGTGCTTTTCAATTCAGTGTCATTTTAGCTCAAAATAAATCATGAAATGCATGAAAAATAGCAAATGAAGTCAGAAAAGGATTGAAAAGTGATGATGTGGCTTTGTATGGTGCATATTGAATGCAGAAAAAGTCTTGAGTTCAAATATGTTAAAAAATTGAAATCTTTTTGTAACAGATGAGTTTTCGTCCGAAACCCTGACACTTCGAAAGAGATTGTCCAGTTCGTACACGAAGTGCATCCAGTTTTTGCCATAACCCTCTCAACTTTTTCGCACATGCTATGTGGTTGAAATGATGATACCATGCCAACTTGCAACCATTTCAGAGTTCATTTGCAGTGCTTTTCAATTCAGGGTCATTTTAGCTCAAAATAAATCATGAAATGCATGAAAAATAGCAAATGAAGTCAGAAAAGGTTTGAAAAGTGATGATGTGGCTTTGTATGGTGCATATTGAATGCAGAAAAAGTCTTGAGTTCAAATATGTTTAAAGAATTGAAATCCTTTTGTAACAGATGAGTTTTCGTCCGAAACCCTGACACTTCGAAAGAGATTGTCCAGTTCGTACACGAAGTGCATCCAGTTTTTGCCGTAACCCTCTTAAATTTTTAGCACATGCTATGTGGGTGAAATGATGATACCATGCCAACTTGCAACCATTTCAGAGTTCATTTGCAGTGCTTTTCAATTCAGGGTCATTTTAGCTCAAAATAAATCATGAAATGCATGAAAAATAGCAAATGAAGTCAGAAATGGTTTGAAAAGTGATGATGTGGCTTTGGATGGTGCATATTGAATGCAGAAAAAGTCTTGAGTTCAAATATGTTTAAAAAATTGAAATCCCTTTGTAACAGATGAGTTTTCGTCCGAAACCCTGACACTTCGAAAGAGATTGTCCAGTTCGTAGACGAAGTGCATCCAGTTTTTGCCGTAACCCTCTCAACTTTTTAGCACATGCTATGTGGGTGAAATGATGATACCATGCCAACTTGCAACCATTTCAGAGTTCATTTGCAGTGCTTTTCAATTCAGTGTCATTTTAGCTCAAAATAAATCATGAAATGCATGAAAAATAGCAAATGAAGTCAGAAAAGGTTTGAAAAGTGATGATGTGGCTTTGTATGGTTCATATTGAATGCAGAAAAAGTCTTGAGTTCAAATATGTTTAAAAAATTGAAATCCTTTTGTAACAGATGAGTTTTCGTCCGAAACCCTGAGACTTCGAAAGAGATTGTCCAGTTCGTACACGAAGTGAATCCAGTTTTTGCCGTAACCCTCTGAACTTTTTAGCACATGCTATGTGGGTGAAATGATGATACCATGCCAACTTGCAACCATTTCAGAGTTCATTTGCAGTGCTTTTCAATTCAGTGTCATTTTAGCTCAAAATAAATCATGAAATGCATGAAAAATAGCAAATGAAGTCAGAAAAGGTTTGAAAAGTGATGATGTGGCTTTGTATGGTGCATATTGAATGCAGAAAAAGTCTTGAGTTCAAATATGTTGAAAAAATTGAAATCCTTTTGTAACAGATGAGTTTTCGTCCGAAACCCTGACACTTCGAAAGAGATTGTCCAGTTCGTACGCGAAGTGCATCCAGTTTTTGCCGTAACCCTCTCAACTTTTTAGCACATGCGATGTGGGTGAAATGATGATACCATGCCAACTTGCAATCATTTCAGAGTTCATTTACAGTGCTTTTCAATTCAGTGTCATTTTAGCTCAAAATAAATCATGAAATGCATGAAAAATAGCAAATGAAGTCAGAAAAGGTTTGAAAAGTGATGATGTGGCTTTGTATGGTGCATATTGAATGCAGAAAAAGTCTTGAGTTCAAATATGTTTAAAAAATTGAAATCCTTTTGTAACAGATGAGTTTTCGTCCGAAACCCTGACACTTCGAAAGAGATTGTTCAGTTCGTACACGAAGTGCATCCAGTTTTTGCCATAACCCTCTCAACTTTTTCGCACATGCTATGTGGTTCAAATGATGATACCATGCCAACTTGCAACCATTTCAGAGTTCATTTGCAGTGCTTTTCAATTCAGGGTCATTTTAGCTCAAAATAAATCATGAAATGCATGAAAAATAGCAAATGAAGTCAGAAAAGGTTTGAAAAGTGATGATGTGGCTTTGTATGGTGCATATTGAATGCAGAAAAAGTCTTGAGTTCAAATATGTTTAAAGAATTGAAATCCTTTTGTAACAGATGAGTTTTCGTCCGAAACCTTGACACTTCGAAAGAGATTGTCCAGTTCGTACACGAAGTGCATCCAGTTTTTGCCGTAACCCTCTCAACTTTTTAGCACATGCGATGTGGGTGAAATGATGATACCATGCCAACTTGCAACCATTTCAGAGTTCATTTACAGTTCTTTTCAATTCAGTGTCATTTTAGCTCAAAATAAATCATGAAATGCATGAAAAATAGCAAATGAAGTCAGAAAAGGATTGAAAAGTGATGATGTGGCTTTGTATGGTGCATATTGAATGCAGAAAAAGTCTTGAGTTCAAATATGTTAAAAAATTGAAATCTTTTTGTAACAGATGAGTTTTCGTCCGAAACCCTGACACTTCGAAAGAGATTGTCCAGTTCGTACACGAAGTGCATCCAGTTTTTGCCATAACCCTCTCAACTTTTTCGCACATGCTATGTGGTTGAAATGATGATACCATGCCAACTTGCAACCATTTCAGAGTTCATTTGCAGTGCTTTTCAATTCAGGGTCATTTTAGCTCAAAATAAATCATGAAATGCATGAAAAATAGCAAATGAAGTCAGAAAAGGTTTGAAAAGTGATGATGTGGCTTTGTATGGTGCATATTGAATGCAGAAAAAGTCTTGAGTTCAAATATGTTTAAAGAATTGAAATCCTTTTGTAACAGATGAGTTTTCGTCCAAAACCCTGACACTTCGAAAGAGATTGTCCAGTTCGTACACGAAGTGCATCCAGTTTTTGCCGTAACCCTCTGAACTTTTTAGCACATGCTATGTGGGTGAAATGATGATACCATGCCAACTTGCAACCATTTCAGAGTTCATTTGCAGTGCTTTTCAATTCAGGGTCATTTTAGCTCAAAATAAATCATGAAATGCATGAAAAATAGCAAATGAAGTCAGAAATGGTTTGAAAAGTGATGATGTGGCTTTGGATGGTGCATATTGAATGCAGAAAAAGTCTTGAGTTCAAATATGTTTAAAAAATTGAAATCCTTTTGTAACAGATGAGTTTTCGTCCGAAACCCTGACACTTCGAAAGAGATTGTCCAGTTCGTACACGAAGTGCATCCAGTTTTTGCCGTAACCCTCTCAACTTTTTAGCACATGCTATGTGGGTGAAATTATGATACCATGCCAACTTGCAACCATTTCAGAGTTCATTTGCAGTGCTTTTCAATTCTGTGTCATTTTAGCTCAAAATAAATCATGAAATGCATGAAAAATAGCAAATGAAGTCAGAAAAGGTTTGAAAAGTGATGATGTGGCTTTGTATGGTTCATATTGAATGCAGAAAAAGTCTTGAGTTCAAATATGTTTAAAAAATTGAAATCCTTTTGTAACAGATGAGTTTTCGTCCGAAACCCTGAGACTTCGAAAGAGATTGTCCAGTTCGTACACGAAGTGAATCCAGTTTTTGCCGTAACCCTCTGAACTTTTTAGCACATGCTATGTGGGTGAAATGATGATACCATGCCAACTTGCAACCATTTCAGAGTTCATTTGCAGTGCTTTTCAATTCAGTGTCATTTTAGCTCAAAATAAATCATGAAATGCATGAAAAATAGCAAATGAAGTCAGAAATGGTTTGAAAAGTGATGATGTGGCTTTGAATGGTGCATATTGAATGCAGAAAAAGTCTTGAGTTCAAATATGTTTAAAAATTTGAAATCCTTTTGTAACAGATGAGTTTTCGTCCGAAACCCTGACACTTCGAAAGAGATTGTCCAGTTCGTACACGAAGTGCATCCAGTTTTTCTGTAACCCTCTCAACTTTTTAGCACATGCCATGTGGGTGAAATGATGATACCATGCCAAATTGCAACCATTTCAGAGTTCATTTGCAGTGCTTTTCAATTCAGTGTCATTTTAGCTCAAAATAAATCATGAAATGCATGAAAAATAGCAAATGAAGTCAGAAAAGGTTTGAAAAGTGATGATGTGCCTTTGGATGGAGCATATTGAATGCAGAAAAAGTCTTGAGTTCAAATATGTTTAAAAAATTGAAATCCTTTTGTAACAGATGAGTTTTCGTCCGAAACCCTGACACTTCGAAAGAGATTGTCCTGTTCGTACACGAAGTGCATCCAGTTTTTGCCGTAACCCTCTCAACTTTTTAGCACATGCGATGTGGGTGAAATGATGATACCATGCCAACTTGCAATCATTTCAGAGTTCATTTACAGTGCTTTTCAATTCAGTGTCATTTTAGCTCAAAATAAATCATGAAATGCATGAAAAAAAGCAAATGAAGTCAGAAAAGGTTTGAAAAGTGATGATGTGGCTTTGTATGGTGCATATTGAATGCAGAAAAAGTCTTGAGTTCAAATATGTTTAAAAAATTGAAATCCTTTTGTAACAGATGAGTTTTCGTCCGAAACCCTGACACTTCGAAAGAGATTGTTCAGTTCGTACACGAAGTGCATCCAGTTTTTGCCATAACCCTCTCAACTTTTTCGCACATGCTATGTGGTTGAAATGATGATACCATGCCAACTTGCAACCATTTCAGAGTTCATTTGCAGTGCTTTTCAATTCAGGGTCATTTTAGCTCAAAATAAATCATGAAATGCATGAAAAATAGCAAATGAAGTCAGAAAAGGTTTGAAAAGTGATGATGTGGCTTTGTATGGTGCATATTGAATGCAGAAAAAGTCTTGAGTTCAAATATGTTTAAAGAATTGAAATCCTTTTGTAACAGATGAGTTTTCGTCCGAAACCTTGACACTTCGAAAGAGATTGTCCAGTTCGTACACGAAGTGCATCCAGTTTTTGCCGTAACCCTCTCAACTTTTTAGCACATGCGATGTGGGTGAAATGATGATACCATGCCAACTTGCAACCATTTCAGAGTTCATTTGCAGTGCTTTTCAATTCAGGGTCATTTTAGCTCAAAATAAATCATGAAATGCATGAAAAATAGCAAATGAAGTCAGAAATGTTTTGAAAAGTGATGATGTGGCTTTGGATGGTGCATATTGAATGCAGAAAAAGTCTTGAGTTCAAATATGTTTAAAAAATTGAAATCCTTTTGTAACAGATGAGTTTTCGTCCGAAACCCTGACACTTCGAAAGAGATTGTCCAGTTCGTACACGAAGTGCATCCAGTTTTTGCCGTAACCCTCTCAACTTTTTAGCACAGGCTATGTGGGTGAAATGATGATACCATGCCAACTTGCAACCATTTCAGAGTTCATTTGCAGTGCTTTTCAATTCAGTGTCATTTTAGCTCAAAATAAATCATGAAATGCATGAAAAATAGCAAATGAAGTCAGAAAAGGTTTGAAAAGTGATGATGTGGCTTTGTATGGTTCATATTGAATGCAGAAAAAGTCTTGAGTTCAAATATGTTTAAAAAATTGAAATCCTTTTGTAACAGATGAGTTTTCGTCCGAAACCCTGAGACTTCGAAAGAGATTGTCCAGTTCGTACACGAAGTGAATCCAGTTTTTGCCGTAACCCTCTGAACTTTTTAGCACATGCTATGTGGGTGAAATGATGATACCATGCCAACTTGCAACCATTTCAGAGTTCATTTGCAGTGCTTTTCAATTCAGTGTCATTTTAGCTCAAAATAAATCATGAAATGCATGAAAAATAGCAAATGAAGTCAGAAATGGTTTGAAAAGTGATGATGTGGCTTTGAATGGTGCATATTGAATGCAGAAAAAGTCTTGAGTTCAAATATGTTTAAAAATTTGAAATCCTTTTGTAACAGATGAGTTTTCGTCCGAAACCCTGACACTTCGAAAGAGATTGTCCAGTTCGTACACGAAGTGCATCCAGTTTTTCTGTAACCCTCTCAACTTTTTAGCACATGCCATGTGGGTGAAATGATGATACCATGCCAAATTGCAACCATTTCAGAGTTCATTTGCAGTGCTTTTCAATTCAGTGTCATTTTAGCTCAAAATAAATCATGAAATGCATGAAAAATAGCAAATGAAGTCAGAAAAGGTTTGAAAAGTGATGATGTGGCTTTGGATGGAGCATATTGAATGCAGAAAAAGTCTTGAGTTCAAATATGTTTAAAAAATTGAAATCCTTTTGTAACAGATGAGTTTTCGTCCGAAACCCTGACACTTCGAAAGAGATTGTCCTGTTCGTACACGAAGTGCATCCAGTTTTTGCCGTAACCCTCTCAACTTTTTAGCACATGCGATGTGGGTGAAATGATGATACCATGCCAACTTGCAATCATTTCAGAGTTCATTTACAGTGCTTTTCAATTCAGTGTCATTTTAGCTCAAAATAAATCATGAAATGCATGAAAAAAAGCAAATGAAGTCAGAAAAGGTTTGAAAAGTGATGATGTGGCTTTGTATGGTGCATATTGAATGCAGAAAAAGTCTTGAGTTCAAATATGTTTAAAAAATTGAAATCCTTTTGTAACAGATGAGTTTTCGTCCGAAACCCTGACACTTCGAAAGAGATTGTTCAGTTCGTACACGAAGTGCATCCAGTTTTTGCCATAACCCTCTCAACTTTTTCGCACATGCTATGTGGTTGAAATGATGATACCATGCCAACTTGCAACCATTTCAGAGTTCATTTGCAGTGCTTTTCAATTCAGGGTCATTTTAGCTCAAAATAAATCATGAAATGCATGAAAAATAGCAAATGAAGTCAGAAAAGGTTTGAAAAGTGATGATGTGGCTTTGTATGGTGCATATTGAATGCAGAAAAAGTCTTGAGTTCAAATATGTTTAAAGAATTGAAATCCTTTTGTAACAGATGAGTTTTCGTCCGAAACCTTGACACTTCGAAAGAGATTGTCCAGTTCGTACACGAAGTGCATCCAGTTTTTGCCGTAACCCTCTCAACTTTTTAGCACATGCGATGTGGGTGAAATGATGATACCATGCCAACTTGCAACCATTTCAGAGTTCATTTGCAGTGCTTTTCAATTCAGGGTCATTTTAGCTCAAAATAAATCATGAAATGCATGAAAAATAGCAAATGAAGTCAGAAATGTTTTGAAAAGTGATGATGTGGCTTTGGATGGTGCATATTGAATGCAGAAAAAGTCTTGAGTTCAAATATGTTTAAAAAATTGAAATCCTTTTGTAACAGATGAGTTTTCGTCCGAAACCCTGACACTTCGAAAGAGATTGTCCAGTTCGTACACGAAGTGCATCCAGTTTTTGCCGTAACCCTCTCAACTTTTTAGCACATGCTATGTGGGTGAAATGATGATACCATGCCAACTTGCAACCATTTCAGAGTTCATTTGCAGTGCTTTTCAATTCAGTGTCATTTTAGCTCAAAATAAATCATGAAATGCATGAAAAATAGCAAATGAAGTCAGAAAAGGTTTGAAAAGTGATGATGTGGCTTTGTATGGTTCATATTGAATGCAGAAAAAGTCTTGAGTTCAAATATGTTTAAAAAATTGAAATCCTTTTGTAACAGATGAGTTTTCGTCCGAAACCCTGAGACTTCGAAAGAGATTGTCCAGTTCGTACACGAAGTGAATCCAGTTTTTGCCGTAACCCTCTGAACTTTTTAGCACATGCTATGTGGGTGAAATGATGATACCATGCCAACTTGCAACCATTTCAGAGTTCATTTGCAGTGCTTTTCAATTCAGTGTCATTTTAGCTCAAAATAAATCATGAAATGCATGAAAAATAGCAAATGAAGTCAGAAATGGTTTGAAAAGTGATGATGTGGCTTTGAATGGTGCATATTGAATGCAGAAAAAGTCTTGAGTTCAAATATGTTTAAAAATTTGAAATCCTTTTGTAACAGATGAGTTTTCGTCCGAAACCCTGACACTTCGAAAGAGATTGTCCAGTTCGTACACGAAGTGCATCCAGTTTTTCTGTAACCCTCTCAACTTTTTAGCACATGCCATGTGGGTGAAATGATGATACCATGCCAAATTGCAACCATTTCAGAGTTCATTTGCAGTGCTTTTCAATTCAGAGTCATTTTAGCTCAAAATAAATCATGAAATGCATGAAAAATAGCAAATGAAGTCAGAAAAGGTTTGAAAAGTGATGATGTGGCTTTGGATGGTGCATATTGAATGCAGAAAAAGTCTTGAGTTCAAATATGTTTAAAAAATTGAAATCCTTTTGTAACAGATGAGTTTTCGTCCGAAACCCTGACACTTCGAAAGAGATTGTCCAGTTCGTACACGAAGTGCATCCAGTTTTTGCCGTAACCCTCTCAACTTTTTAGCACATGCGATGTGGGTGAAATGATGATACCATGCCAACTTGCAACCATTTCAGAGTTCATTTGCAGTGCTTTTCAATTCAGGGTCATTTTAGCTCAAAATAAATCATGAAATGCATGAAAAATAGCAAATGAAGTCAGAAAAGGTTTGAAAAGTGATGATGTGGCTTTGTATGGTGCATATTGAATGCAGAAAAAGTCTTGAGTTCAAATATGTTTAAAGAATTGAAATCCTTTTGTAACAGATGAGTTTTCGTCCGAAACCTTGACACTTCGAAAGAGATTGTCCAGTTCGTACACGAAGTGCATCCAGTTTTTGCCGTAACCCTCTCAACTTTTTAGCACATGCTATGTGGGTGAAATGATGATACCATGCCAACTTGCAACCATTTCAGAGTTCATTTGCAATGCTTTTCAATTCAGGGTCATTTTAGCTCAAAATAAATCATGAAATGCATGAAAAATAGCAAATGAAGTCAGAAAAGGTTTGAAAAGTGATGATGTGGCTTTGTATGGTGCATATTGAATGCAGAAAAAGTCTTGAGTTCAAATATGTTTAAAGAATTGAAATCCTTTTGTAACAGATTAGTTTTCGTCCGAAACCTTGACACTTCGAAAGAGATTGTCCAGTTCGTACACGAAGTGCATCCAGTTTTTGCCGTAACCCTCTCAACTTTTTAGCACATGCGATGTGGGTGAAATGATGATACCATGCCAACTTGCAACCATTTCAGAGTTCATTTACAGTGCTTTTCAATTCAGTGTCATTTTAGCTCAAAATAAATCATGAAATGCATGAAAAATAGCAAATGAAGTCAGAAAAGGATTGAAAAGTGATGATGTGGCTTTGTATGGTGCATATTGAATGCAGAAAAAGTCTTGAGTTCAAATATGTTAAAAAATTGAAATCTTTTTGTAACAGATGAGTTTTCGTCCGAAACCCTGACACTTCGAAAGAGATTGTCCAGTTCGTACACGAAGTGCATCCAGTTTTTGCCATAACCCTCTCAACTTTTTCGCACATGCTATGTGGTTGAAATGATGATACCATGCCAACTTGCAACCATTTCAGAGTTCATTTGCAGTGCTTTTCAATTCAGGGTCATTTTAGCTCAAAATAAATCATGAAATGCATGAAAAATAGCAAATGAAGTCAGAAAAGGTTTGAAAAGTGATGATGTGGCTTTGTATGGTGCATATTGAATGCAGAAAAAGTCTTGAGTTCAAATATGTTTAAAGAATTGAAATCCTTTTGTAACAGATGAGTTTTCGTCCGAAACCCTGACACTTCGAAAGAGATTGTCCAGTTCGTACACGAAGTGCATCCAGTTTTTGCCGTAACCCTCTCAAATTTTTAGAACATGCTATGTGGGTGAAATGATGATACCATGCCAACTTGCAACCATTTCAGAGTTCATTTGCAGTGCTTTTCAATTCAGGGTCATTTTAGCTCAAAATAAATCATGAAATGCATGAAAAATAGCAAATGAAGTCAGAAATGGTTTGAAAAGTGATGATGTGGCTTTGGATGGTGCATATTGAATGCAGAAAAAGTCTTGAGTTCAAATATGTTTAAAAAATTGAAATCCTTTTGTAACAGATGAGTTTTCGTCCGAAACCCTGACACTTCGAAAGAGATTGTCCAGTTCGTACACGAAGTGCATCCAGTTTTTGCCGTAACCCTCTCAACTTTTTAGCACATGCTATGTGGGTGAAATGATGATACCATGCCAACTTGCAACCATTTCAGAGTTCATTTGCAGTGCTTTTCAATTCAGTGTCATTTTAGCTCAAAATAAATCATGAAATGCATGAAAAATAGCAAATGAAGTCAGAAAAGGTTTGAAAAGTGATGATGTGGCTTTGTATGGTTCATATTGAATGCAGAAAAAGTCTTGAGTTCAAATATGTTTAAAAAATTGAAATCCTTTTGTAACAGTGGAGTTTTCGTCCGAAACCCTGACACTTCGAAAGAGATTGTCCAGTTCGTACACGAAGTGCATCCAGTTTTTGCCGTAACCCTCTCAACTTTTTAGCACATGCGATGTGGGTGAAATGATGATACCATGCCAACTTGCAACCATTTCAGAGTTCATTTGCAGTGCTTTTCAATTCAGGGTCATTTTAGCTCAAAATAAATCATGAAATGCATGAAAAATAGCAAATGAAGTCAGAAAAGGTTTGAAAAGTGATGATGTGGCTTTGTATGGTGCATATTGAATGCAGAAAAAGTCTTGAGTTCAAATATGTTTAAAGAATTGAAATCCTTTTGTAACAGATGAGTTTTCGTCCGAAACCTTGACACTTCGAAAGAGATTGTCCAGTTCGTACACGAAGTGCATCCAGTTTTTGCCGTAACCCTCTCAACTTTTTAGCACATGCTATGTGGGTGAAATGATGATACCATGCCAACTTGCAACCATTTCAGAGTTCATTTGCAATGCTTTTCAATTCAGGGTCATTTTAGCTCAAAATAAATCATGAAATGCATGAAAAATAGCAAATGAAGTCAGAAAAGGTTTGAAAAGTGATGATGTGGCTTTGTATGGTGCATATTGAATGCAGAAAAAGTCTTGAGTTCAAATATGTTTAAAGAATTGAAATCCTTTTGTAACAGATTAGTTTTCGTCCGAAACCTTGACACTTCGAAAGAGATTGTCCAGTTCGTACACGAAGTGCATCCAGTTTTTGCCGTAACCCTCTCAACTTTTTAGCACATGCGATGTGGGTGAAATGATGATACCATGCCAACTTGCAACCATTTCAGAGTTCATTTACAGTGCTTTTCAATTCAGTGTCATTTTAGCTCAAAATAAATCATGAAATGCATGAAAAATAGCAAATGAAGTCAGAAAAGGATTGAAAAGTGATGATGTGGCTTTGTATGGTGCATATTGAATGCAGAAAAAGTCTTGAGTTCAAATATGTTAAAAAATTGAAATCTTTTTGTAACAGATGAGTTTTCGTCCGAAACCCTGACACTTCGAAAGAGATTGTCCAGTTCGTACACGAAGTGCATCCAGTTTTTGCCATAACCCTCTCAACTTTTTCGCACATGCTATGTGGTTGAAATGATGATACCATGCCAACTTGCAACCATTTCAGAGTTCATTTGCAGTGCTTTTCAATTCAGGGTCATTTTAGCTCAAAATAAATCATGAAATGCATGAAAAATAGCAAATGAAGTCAGAAAAGGTTTGAAAAGTGATGATGTGGCTTTGTATGGTGCATATTGAATGCAGAAAAAGTCTTGAGTTCAAATATGTTTAAAGAATTGAAATCCTTTTGTAACAGATGAGTTTTCGTCCGAAACCCTGACACTTCGAAAGAGATTGTCCAGTTCGTACACGAAGTGCATCCAGTTTTTGCCGTAACCCTCTCAAATTTTTAGCACATGCTATGTGGGTGAAATGATGATACCATGCCAACTTGCAACCATTTCAGAGTTCATTTGCAGTGCTTTTCAATTCAGGGTCATTTTAGCTCAAAATAAATCATGAAATGCATGAAAAATAGCAAATGAAGTCAGAAATGGTTTGAAAAGTGATGATGTGGCTTTGGATGGTGCATATTGAATGCAGAAAAAGTCTTGAGTTCAAATATGTTTAAAAAATTGAAATCCTTTTGTAACAGATGAGTTTTCGTCCGAAACCCTGACACTTCGAAAGAGATTGTCCAGTTCGTACACGAAGTGCATCCAGTTTTTGCCGTAACCCTCTCAACTTTTTAGCACATGCTATGTGGGTGAAATGATGATACCATGCCAACTTGCAACCATTTCAGAGTTCATTTGCAGTGCTTTTCAATTCAGTGTCATTTTAGCTCAAAATAAATCATGAAATGCATGAAAAATAGCAAATGAAGTCAGAAAAGGTTTGAAAAGTGATGATGTGGCTTTGTATGGTTCATATTGAATGCAGAAAAAGTCTTGAGTTCAAATATGTTTAAAAAATTGAAATCCTTTTGTAACAGTGGAGTTTTCGTCCGAAACCCTGACACTTCGAAAGAGATTGTCCAGTTCGTACACGAAGTGCATCCAGTTTTTGCCGTAACCCTCTCAACTTTTTAGCACATGCGATGTGGGTGAAATGATTATACCATGCCAACTTGCAACCATTTCAGAGTTCATTTGCAGTGCTTTTCAATTCAGGGTCATTTTAGCTCAAAATAAATCATGAAATGCATGAAAAATAGCAAATGAAGTCAGAAAAGGTTTGAAAAGTGATGATGTGGCTTTGTATGGTGCATATTGAATGCAGAAAAAGTCTTGAGTTCAAATATGTTTAAAGAATTGAAATCCTTTTGTAACAGATGAGTTTTCGTCCGAAACCTTGACACTTCGAAAGAGATTGTCCAGTTCGTACACGAAGTGCATCCAGTTTTTGCCGTAACCCTCTCAACTTTTTAGCACATGCTATGTGGGTGAAATGATGATACCATGCCAACTTGCAACCATTTCAGAGTTCATTTGCAATGCTTTTCAATTCAGGGTCATTTTAGCTCAAAATAAATCATGAAATGCATGAAAAATAGCAAATGAAGTCAGAAAAGGTTTGAAAAGTGATGATGTGGCTTTGTATGGTGCATATTGAATGCAGAAAAAGTCTTGAGTTCAAATATGTTTAAAGAATTGAAATCCTTTTGTAACAGATTAGTTTTCGTCCGAAACCTTGACACTTCGAAAGAGATTGTCCAGTTCGTACACGAAGTGCATCCAGTTTTTGCCGTAACCCTCTCAACTTTTTAGCACATGCGATGTGGGTGAAATGATGATACCATGCCAACTTGCAACCATTTCAGAGTTCATTTACAGTGCTTTTCAATTCAGTGTCATTTTAGCTCAAAATAAATCATGAAATGCATGAAAAATAGCAAATGAAGTCAGAAAAGGATTGAAAAGTGATGATGTGGCTTTGTATGGTGCATATTGAATGCAGAAAAAGTCTTGAGTTCAAATATGTTAAAAAATTGAAATCTTTTTGTAACAGATGAGTTTTCGTCCGAAACCCTGACACTTCGAAAGAGATTGTCCAGTTCGTACACGAAGTGCATCCAGTTTTTGCCATAACCCTCTCAACTTTTTCGCACATGCTATGTGGTTGAAATGATGATACCATGCCAACTTGCAACCATTTCAGAGTTCATTTGCAGTGCTTTTCAATTCAGGGTCATTTTAGCTCAAAATAAATCATGAAATGCATGAAAAATAGCAAATGAAGTCAGAAAAGGTTTGAAAAGTGATGATGTGGCTTTGTATGGTGCATATTGAATGCAGAAAAAGTCTTGAGTTCAAATATGTTTAAAGAATTGAAATCCTTTTGTAACAGATGAGTTTTCGTCCGAAACCCTGACACTTCGAAAGAGATTGTCCAGTTCGTACACGAAGTGCATCCAGTTTTTGCCGTAACCCTCTCAAATTTTTAGCACATGCTATGTGGGTGAAATGATGATACCATGCCAACTTGCAACCATTTCAGAGTTCATTTGCAGTGCTTTTCAATTCAGGGTCATTTTAGCTCAAAATAAATCATGAAATGCATGAAAAATAGCAAATGAAGTCAGAAATGGTTTGAAAAGTGATGATGTGGCTTTGGATGGTGCATATTGAATGCAGAAAAAGTCTTGAGTTCAAATATGTTTAAAAAATTGAAATCCTTTTGTAACAGATGAGTTTTCGTCCGAAACCCTGACACTTCGAAAGAGATTGTCCAGTTCGTACACGAAGTGCATCCAGTTTTTGCCGTAACCCTCTCAACTTTTTAGCACATGCTATGTGGGTGAAATGATGATACCATGCCAACTTGCAACCATTTCAGAGTTCATTTGCAGTGCTTTTCAATTCAGTGTCATTTTAGCTCAAAATAAATCATGAAATGCATGAAAAATAGCAAATGAAGTCAGAAAAGGTTTGAAAAGAGATGATGTGGCTTTGTATGGTTCATATTGAATGCAGAAAAAGTCTTGAGTTCAAATATGTTTAAAAAATTGAAATCCTTTTGTAACAGATGAGTTTTCGTCCGAAACCCTGAGACTTCGAAAGAGATTGTCCAGTTCGTACACGAAGTGAATCCAGTTTTTGCCGTAACCCTCTGAACTTTTTAGCACATGCTATGTGGGTGAAATGATGATACCATGCCAACTTGCAACCATTTCAGAGTTCATTTGCAGTGCTTTTCAATTCAGTGTCATTTTAGCTCAAAATAAATCATGAAATGCATGAAAAATAGCAAATGAAGTCAGAAATGGTTTGAAAAGTGATGATGTGGCTTTGAATGGTGCATATTGAATGCAGAAAAAGTCTTGAGTTCAAATATGTTTAAAAATTTGAAATCCTTTTGTAACAGATGAGTTTTCGTCCGAAACCCTGACACTTCGAAAGAGATTGTCCAGTTCGTACACGAAGTGCATCCAGTTTTTCTGTAACCCTCTCAACTTTTTAGCACATGCCATGTGGGTGAAATGATGATACCATGCCAAATTGCAACCATTTCAGAGTTCATTTGCAGTGCTTTTCAATTCAGAGTCATTTTAGCTCAAAATAAATCATGAAATGCATGAAAAATAGCAAATGAAGTCAGAAAAGGTTTGAAAAGTGATGATGTGGCTTTGGATGGTGCATATTGAATGCAGAAAAAGTCTTGAGTTCAAATATGTTTAAAAAATTGAAATCCTTTTGTAACAGATGAGTTTTCGTCCGAAACCCTGACACTTCGAAAGAGATTGTCCAGTTCGTACACAAAGTGCATCCAGTTTTTGCCGTAACCCTCTCAACTTTTTAGCACATGCGATGTGGGTGAAATGATGATACCATGCCAACTTGCAACCATTTCAGAGTTCATTTGCAGTGCTTTTCAATTCAGGGTCATTTTAGCTCAAAATAAATCATGAAATGCATGAAAAATAGCAAATGAAGTCAGGAAAGGTTTGAAAAGTGATGATGTGGCTTTGTATGGTGCATATTGAATGCAGAAAAAGTCTTGAGTTCAAATATGTTTAAAGAATTGAAATCCTTTTGTAACAGATGAGTTTTCGTCCGAAACCTTGACACTTCGAAAGAGATTGTCCAGTTCGTACACGAAGTGCATCCAGTTTTTGCCGTAACCCTCTCAACTTTTTAGCACATGCTATGTGGGTGAAATGATGATACCATGCCAACTTGCAACCATTTCAGAGTTCATTTGCAGTGCTTTTCAATTCAGTGTCATTTCAGCTCAAAATAAATCATGAAATGCATGAAAAATAGCAAATGAAGTCAGAAAAGGTTTGAAAAGTGATGATGTGGCTTTGTATGGTGCATATTGAATGCAGAAAAAGTCTTGAGTTCAAATATGTTTAAAAAATTGAAATCATTTTGTAACAGATGAGTTTTCGTCCGAAACCCTGACACTTCGAAAGAGATTGTCCAGTTCGTACACGAAGTCCATCCAGTTTTTGCCGTAACCCTCTCAACTTTTTAGCACATGCTATGTGGGTGAAATCATGATACCGTGCCAACTTGCAACCATTTCAGAGTTCATTTGCAGTGCTTTTCAATTCAGGATCATTTTAGCTCAAAATAAATCCTGAAATGCATGAAAAATAGCAAATGAAGTCAGAAAAGGTTTGAAAAGTGATGATGTGGCTTTGGATGGTGCATATTGAATGCAGAAAAAGTCTTGAGTTCAAATATGTTTAAAAAATTGAAATCCTTTTGTAACAGATGAGTTTTCGTCCGAAACCCTGACACTTCGAAAGAGATTGTCCAGTTCGTACACGAAGTGCATCCAGTTTTTGCCGTAACCCTCTCAACTTTTTAGCACATGCTATGTGGGTGAAATGATGATACCATGCCAACTTGCAACCATTTCAGAGTTCATTTGCAGTGCTTTTCAATTCAGTGTCATTTCAGCTCAAAATAAATCATGAAATGCATGAAAAATAGCAAATGAAGTCAGAAAAGGTTTGAAAAGTGATGATGTGGCTTTGTATGGTGCATATTGAATGCAGAAAAAGTCTTGAGTTCAAATATGTTTAAAAAATTGAAATCATTTTGTAACAGATGAGTTTTCGTCCGAAACCCTGACACTTCGAAAGAGATTGTCCAGTTCGTACACGAAGTCCAGCCAGTTTTTGCCGTAACCCTCTCAACTTTTTAGCACATGCTATGTGGGTGAAATCATGATACCGTGCCAACTTGCAACCATTTCAGAGTTCATTTGCAGTGCTTTTCAATTCAGGATCATTTTAGCTCAAAATAAATCCTGAAATGCATGAAAAATAGCAAATGAAGTCAGAAAAGGTTTGAAAAGTGATGATGTGGCTTTGGATGGTGCATATTGAATGCAGAAAAAGTCTTGAGTTCAAATATGTTTAAAAAATTGAAATCCTTTTGTAACAGATGAGTTTTCGTCCGAAACCCTGACACTTCGAAAGAGATTGTCCAGTTCGTACACGAAGTGCATCCAGTTTTTGCCGTAACCCTCTCAACTTTTTAGCACATGCGATGTGGGTGAAATGATGATACCATGCCAACTTACAACCATTTCAGAGTTCATTTGCAGTGCTTTTCAATTCAGTGTGATTTTAGCTCAAAATAAATCATGAAATGCATGAAAAATAGCAAATGAAGTCAGAAAAGGTTTGAAAAGTGATGATGTGGCTTTGTATGGTTCATATTGAATGCTGAAAAAGTCTTGAGTTCAAATATGTTTAAAAAATTGAAATCCTTTTGTAACAGATGAGTTTTCGTCCGAAACCCTGACACTTCGAAAGAGATTGTCCAGTTCGTACACGAAGTGCATCCAGTTTTTGCCGTAACCCTCTCAAATTTTTAGCACATGCTATGTGGGTGAAATGATGATACCATGCCAACTTGCAACCATTTCAGAGTTCATTTGCAGTGCTTTTCAATTCAGGGTCATTTTAGCTCAAAATAAATCATGAAATGCATGAAAAATAGCAAATGAAGTCAGAAATGGTTTGAAAAGTGATGATGTGGCTTTGGATGGTGCATATTGAATGCAGAAAAAGTCTTGAGTTCAAATATGTTTAAAAAATTGAAATCCTTTTGTAACAGATGAGTTTTCGTCCGAAACCCTGACACTTCGAAAGAGATTGTCCAGTTCGTACACGAAGTGCATCCAGTTTTTGCCGTAACCCTCTCAACTTTTTAGCACATGCTATGTGGGTGAAATGATGATACCATGCCAACTTGCAACCATTTCAGAGTTCATTTGCAGTGCTTTTCAATTCAGTGTCATTTTAGCTCAAAATAAATCATGAAATGCATGAAAAATAGCAAATGAAGTCAGAAAAGGTTTGAAAAGAGATGATGTGGCTTTGTATGGTTCATATTGAATGCAGAAAAAGTCTTGAGTTCAAATATGTTTAAAAAATTGAAATCCTTTTGTAACAGATGAGTTTTCGTCCGAAACCCTGAGACTTCGAAAGAGATTGTCCAGTTCGTACACGAAGTGAATCCAGTTTTTGCCGTAACCCTCTGAACTTTTTAGCACATGCTATGTGGGTGAAATGATGATACCATGCCAACTTGCAACCATTTCAGAGTTCATTTGCAGTGCTTTTCAATTCAGTGTCATTTTAGCTCAAAATAAATCATGAAATGCATGAAAAATAGCAAATGAAGTCAGAAATGGTTTGAAAAGTGATGATGTGGCTTTGAATGGTGCATATTGAATGCAGAAAAAGTCTTGAGTTCAAATATGTTTAAAAATTTGAAATCCTTTTGTAACAGATGAGTTTTCGTCCGAAACCCTGACACTTCGAAAGAGATTGTCCAGTTCGTACACGAAGTGCATCCAGTTTTTCTGTAACCCTCTCAACTTTTTAGCACATGCCATGTGGGTGAAATGATGATACCATGCCAAATTGCAACCATTTCAGAGTTCATTTGCAGTGCTTTTCAATTCAGAGTCATTTTAGCTCAAAATAAATCATGAAATGCATGAAAAATAGCAAATGAAGTCAGAAAAGGTTTGAAAAGTGATGATGTGGCTTTGGATGGTGCATATTGAATGCAGAAAAAGTCTTGAGTTCAAATATGTTTAAAAAATTGAAATCCTTTTGTAACAGATGAGTTTTCGTCCGAAACCCTGACACTTCGAAAGAGATTGTCCAGTTCGTACACAAAGTGCATCCAGTTTTTGCCGTAACCCTCTCAACTTTTTAGCACATGCGATGTGGGTGAAATGATGATACCATGCCAACTTGCAACCATTTCAGAGTTCATTTGCAGTGCTTTTCAATTCAGGGTCATTTTAGCTCAAAATAAATCATGAAATGCATGAAAAATAGCAAATGAAGTCAGGAAAGGTTTGAAAAGTGATGATGTGGCTTTGTATGGTGCATATTGAATGCAGAAAAAGTCTTGAGTTCAAATATGTTTAAAGAATTGAAATCCTTTTGTAACAGATGAGTTTTCGTCCGAAACCTTGACACTTCGAAAGAGATTGTCCAGTTCGTACACGAAGTGCATCCAGTTTTTGCCGTAACCCTCTCAACTTTTTAGCACATGCTATGTGGGTGAAATGATGATACCATGCCAACTTGCAACCATTTCAGAGTTCATTTGCAGTGCTTTTCAATTCAGTGTCATTTCAGCTCAAAATAAATCATGAAATGCATGAAAAATAGCAAATGAAGTCAGAAAAGGTTTGAAAAGTGATGATGTGGCTTTGTATGGTGCATATTGAATGCAGAAAAAGTCTTGAGTTCAAATATGTTTAAAAAATTGAAATCATTTTGTAACAGATGAGTTTTCGTCCGAAACCCTGACACTTCGAAAGAGATTGTCCAGTTCGTACACGAAGTCCATCCAGTTTTTGCCGTAACCCTCTCAACTTTTTAGCACATGCTATGTGGGTGAAATCATGATACCGTGCCAACTTGCAACCATTTCAGAGTTCATTTGCAGTGCTTTTCAATTCAGGATCATTTTAGCTCAAAATAAATCCTGAAATGCATGAAAAATAGCAAATGAAGTCAGAAAAGGTTTGAAAAGTGATGATGTGGCTTTGGATGGTGCATATTGAATGCAGAAAAAGTCTTGAGTTCAAATATGTTTAAAAAATTGAAATCCTTTTGTAACAGATGAGTTTTCGTCCGAAACCCTGACACTTCGAAAGAGATTGTCCAGTTCGTACACGAAGTGCATCCAGTTTTTGCCGTAACCCTCTCAACTTTTTAGCACATGCTATGTGGGTGAAATGATGATACCATGCCAACTTGCAACCATTTCAGAGTTCATTTGCAGTGCTTTTCAATTCAGTGTCATTTCAGCTCAAAATAAATCATGAAATGCATGAAAAATAGCAAATGAAGTCAGAAAAGGTTTGAAAAGTGATGATGTGGCTTTGTATGGTGCATATTGAATGCAGAAAAAGTCTTGAGTTCAAATATGTTTAAAAAATTGAAATCATTTTGTAACAGATGAGTTTTCGTCCGAAACCCTGACACTTCGAAAGAGATTGTCCAGTTCGTACACGAAGTCCAGCCAGTTTTTGCCGTAACCCTCTCAACTTTTTAGCACATGCTATGTGGGTGAAATCATGATACCGTGCCAACTTGCAACCATTTCAGAGTTCATTTGCAGTGCTTTTCAATTCAGGATCATTTTAGCTCAAAATAAATCCTGAAATGCATGAAAAATAGCAAATGAAGTCAGAAAAGGTTTGAAAAGTGATGATGTGGCTTTGGATGGTGCATATTGAATGCAGAAAAAGTCTTGAGTTCAAATATGTTTAAAAAATTGAAATCCTTTTGTAACAGATGAGTTTTCGTCCGAAACCCTGACACTTCGAAAGAGATTGTCCAGTTCGTACACGAAGTGCATCCAGTTTTTGCCGTAACCCTCTCAACTTTTTAGCACATGCGATGTGGGTGAAATGATGATACCATGCCAACTTACAACCATTTCAGAGTTCATTTGCAGTGCTTTTCAATTCAGTGTGATTTTAGCTCAAAATAAATCATGAAATGCATGAAAAATAGCAAATGAAGTCAGAAAAGGTTTGAAAAGTGATGATGTGGCTTTGTATGGTTCATATTGAATGCTGAAAAAGTCTTGAGTTCAAATATGTTTAAAAAATTGAAATCCTTTTGTAACAGATGAGTTTTCGTCCGAAACCCTGAGACTTCGAAAGAGATTGTCCAGTTCGTACACGAAGTGAATCCAGTTTTTGCCGTAACCCTCTGAACTTTTTAGCACATGCTATGTGGGTGAAATGATGATACCATGCCAACTTGCAACCATTTCAGAGTTCATTTGCAGTGCTTTTCAATTCAGTGTCATTTTAGCTCAAAATAAATCATGAAATGCATGAAAAATAGCAAATGAAGTCAGAAATGGTTTGAAAAGTGATGATGTGGCTTTGAATGGTGCATATTGAATGCAGAAAAAGTCTTGAGTTCAAATATGTTTAAAAATTTGAAATCCTTTTGTAACAGATGAGTTTTCGTCCGAAACCCTGACACTTCGAAAGAGATTGTCCAGTTCGTACACGAAGTGCATCCAGTTTTTCCGTAACCCTCTCAACTTTTTAGCACATGCTATGTGGGTGAAATGATGATACCATGCCAACTTGCAACCATTTCAGAGTTCATTTGCAGTGCTTTTCAATTCAGTGTGATTTTAGCTCAAAATAAATCATGAAATGCATGAAAAATAGCAAATGAAGTCAGAAAAGGTTTGAAAAGTGATGATGTGGCTTTGGATGGTGCATATTGAATGCAGAAAAAGTCTTGAGTTCAAATATGTTTAAAAAATTGAAATCCTTTTGTAACAGATGAGTTTTCGTCCGAAACCCTGACACTTCGAAAGAGATTGTCGAGTTCGTACACGAAGTGCATCCAGTTTTTGCCGTAACCCTCTCAACTTTTTAGCACATGCGATGTGGGTGAAATGATGATACCATGCCAACTTGCAACCATTTCAGAGTTCATTTACAGTGCTTTTCAATTCAGTGTCATTTTAGCTCAAAATAAATCATGAAATGCATGATAAATAGCAAATGAAGTCAGAAAAGGTTTGAAAAGTGATGATGTGACTTTGTATGGTGCATATTGAATGCAGAAAAAGTCTTGAGTTCAAATATGTTTAAAAAATTGAAATCCTTTTGTAACAGATGAGTTTTCGTCCGAAACCCTGACACTTCGAAAGAGATTGTTCAGTTCGTACACGAAGTGCATCCAGTTTTTGCCATAACCCTCTCAACTTTTTCGCACATGCTATGTGGTTGAAATGATGATACCATGCCAACTTGCAACCATTTCAGAGTTCATTTGCAGTGCTTTTCAATTCAGGGTCATTTTAGCTCAAAATAAATCATGAAATGCATGAAAAATAGCAAATGAAGTCAGAAAAGGTTTGAAAAGTGATGATGTGGCTTTGTATGGTGCATATTGAATGCAGAAAAAGTCTTGAGTTCAAATATGTTTAAAGAATTGAAATCCTTTTGTAACAGATGAGTTTTCGTCCGAAACCTTGACACTTCGAAAGAGATTGTCCAGTTCGTACACGAAGTGCATCCAGTTTTTGCCGTAACCCTCTCAACTTTTTAGCACATGCTATGTGGGTGAAATGATGATACCATGCCAACTTGCAACCATTTCAGAGTTCATTTGCAGTGCTTTTCAATTCAGAGTCATTTTAGCTCAAAATAAATCATGAAATGCATGAAAAATAGCAAATGAAGTTAGAAAAGGTTTGAAAAGTGATGATGTGGCTTTGGATGGTGCATATTGAATGCAGAAAAAGTCTTGAGTTCAAATATGTTTAAAAAATTGAAATCCTTTTGTAACAGATGAGTTTTCGTCCGAAACCCTGACACTTCGAAAGAGATTGTCCAGTTCGTACACGAAGTGCATCCAGTTTTTGCCGTAACCCTCTCAACTTTTTAGCACATGCGATGTGGGTGAAATGATGATACCATGCCAACTTGCAACCATTTCAGAGTTCATTTGCAGTGCTTTTCAATTCAGTGTCATTTTAGCTCAAAATAAATCATGAAATGCATGAAAAATAGCAAATGAAGTCAGAAAAGGTTTGAAAAGTGATGATGTGGCTTTGTATGGTGCATATTGAATGCAGAAAAAGTCTTGAGTTCAAATATGTTTAAAAAATTGAAATCCTTTTGTAACAGATGAGTTTTCGTCCGAAACCCTGACACTTCGAAAGAGATTGTCCAGTTCGTACACGAAGTGCATCCAGTTTTTGCCGTAACCCGCTCAACTTTTTCGCACATGCTATGTGGTTGAAATGATGATACCATGCCAACTTGCAACCATTTCAGAGTTCATTTGCAGTGCTTTTCAATTCAGTGTCATTTTAACTCAAAATAAATCATGAAATACATGAAAAATAGCAAATGAAGTCAGAAAAGGTTTGAAAAGTGATGATGTGGCTTTGTATGGTGCATATTGAATGCAGAAAAAGTCTTGAGTTCAAATATGTTCAAAAAATTGAAATCCTTTTGTAACAGATGAGTTTTCGTCCGAAACCCTGACACTTCGAAAGAGATTGTCCAGTTCGTACACGAAGTGCATCCAGTTTTTGCCGTAACCCTCTCAACTTGTTAGCACATGCTATGTGGGTGAAATGATGATACCATGCCAACTTGCAACCATTTCAGAGTTCATTTGCAGTGCTTTTCAATTCAGTGTCATTTTAGCTCAAAATAAATCATGAAATGCATGAAAAATAGCAAATGAAGTCAGAAAAGGTTTGAAAAGTGATGATGTGGCTTTGGATGGTGCATATTGAATGCAGAAAAAGTCTTGAGTTCAAATATGTTTAAAAAATTGAAATCCTTTTGTAACAGATGAGTTTTCGTCCGAAACCCTGACACTTCGAAAGAGATTGTCCAGTTCGTACACGAAGTGCATCCGGTTTTTGCCGTAACCCTCTCAACTTTTTAGCACATGCGATGTGGGTGAAATGATGATACCATGCCAACTTGCAACCATTTCAGAGTTCATTTGCAGTGCTTTTCAATTCAGTGTCATTTTAGCTCAAAATAAATCATGAAATGCATGAAAAATAGCAAATGAAGTCAGAAAAGGTTTGAAAAGTGATGATGTGGCTTTGGATGGTGCATATTGAATGCAGAAAAAGTCTTGAGTTCAAATATGTTTAAAAAATTGAAATCCTTTTGTAACAGATGAGTTTTCGTCCGAAACCCTGACACTTCGAAAGAGATTGTCCAGTTCGTACACGAAGTGCATCCGGTTTTTGCCGTAACCCTCTCAACTTTTTAGCACATGCGATGTGGGTGAAATGATGATACCATGCCAACTTGCAACCATTTCAGAGTTCATTTGCAGTGCTTTTCAATTCAGTGTCATTTTAGCTCAAAATAAATCATGAAATGCATGAAAAATAGCAAATGAAGTCAGAAAAGGTTTGAAAAGTGATGATGTGGCTTTGTATGGTGCATATTGAATGCAGAAAAAGTCTTGAGTTCAAATATGTTTAAAAAATTGAAATCCTTTTGTAACATATGAGTTTTCGTCCGAAACCCTGACACTTCGAAAGAGATTGTCCAGTTCGTACACGAAGTGCATCCAGTTTTTGCCGTAACCCTCTCAACTTTTTCGCACATGCTATGTGGTTGAAATGATGATACCATGCCAACTTGCAACCATTTCAGAGTTCATTTGCAGTGCTTTTCAATTCAGTGTCATTTTAGCTCAAAATAAATCATGAAATGCATGAAAAATAGCAAATGAAGTCAGAAATGGTTTGAAAAGTGATGATGTGGCTTTGGATGGTGCATATTGAATGCAGAAAAAGTCTTGAGTTCAAATATGTTTAAAAAATTGAAATCATTTTGTAACAGATGAGTTTTCGTCCGAAACCCTGACACTTCGAAAGAGATTGTCCAGTTCGTACACGAAGTGCATCCAGTTTTTGCCGTAACCCTCTCAAATTTTTAGCACATGCTACGTGGGTGAAATGATGATACCATGCCAACTTGCAACCATTTCAGAGTTCATTTGCAGTGCTTTTCAATTCAGGGTCATTTTAGCTCAAAATAAATCATGAAATGCATGAAAAATAGCAAATGAAGTCAGAAAAGGTTTGAAAAGTGATGATGTGGCTTTGGATGGTGCATATTGAATGCAGAAAAAGTCTTGAGTTCAAATATGTTTAAAAAATTGAAATCCTTTTGTAACAGATGAGTTTTCGTCCGAAACCCTGACACTTCGAAAGAGATTGTCCAGTTCGTACACGAAGTGCATCCGGTTTTTGCCGTAACCCTCTCAACTTTTTAGCACATGCGATGTGGGTGAAATGATGATACCATGCCAACTTGCAACCATTTCAGAGTTCATTTGCAGTGCTTTTCAATTCAGTGTCATTTTAGCTCAAAATAAATCATGAAATGCATGAAAAATAGAAAATGAAGTCAGAAAAGGTTTGAAAAGTGATGATGTGGCTTTGTATGGTGCATATTGAATGCAGAAAAAGTCTTGAGTTCAAATATGTTTAAAAAATTGAAATCCTTTTGTAACATATGAGTTTTCGTCCGAAACCCTGACACTTCGAAAGAGATTGTCCAGTTCGTACACGAAGTGCATCCAGTTTTTGCCGTAACCCTCTCAACTTTTTCGCACATGCTATGTGGTTGAAATGATGATACCATGCCAACTTGCAACCATTTCAGAGTTCATTTGCAGTGCTTTTCAATTCAGTGTCATTTTAGCTCAAAATAAATCATGAAATGCATGAAAAATAGCAAATGAAGTCAGAAATGGTTTGAAAAGTGATGATGTGGCTTTGGATGGTGCATATTGAATGCAGAAAAAGTCTTGAGTTCAAATATGTTTAAAAAATTGAAATCATTTTGTAACAGATGAGTTTTCGTCCGAAACCCTGACACTTCGAAAGAGATTGTCCAGTTCGTACACGAAGTGCATCCAGTTTTTGCCGTAACCCTCTCAACTTTTTCGCACATGCTATGTGGTTGAAATGATGATACCATGCCAACTTGCAACCATTTCAGAGTTCATTTGCAGTGCTTTTCAATTCAGGGTCATTTTAGCTCAAAATAAATCATGAAATGCATGAAAAATAGCAAATGAAGTCAGAAAAGGTTTGAAAAGTGATGATGTGGCTTTGGATGGTGCATATTGAATGCAGAAAAAGTCTTGAGTTCAAATATGTTTAAAAAATTGAAATCCTTTTGTAACAGATGAGTTTTCGTCCGAAACCCTGACACTTCGAAAGAGATTGTCCAGTTCGTACACGAAGTGCATCCAGTTTTTGCCGTAACCCGCTCAACTTTTTCGCACATGCTATGTGGTTGAAATGATGATACCATGCCAACTTGCAACCATTTCAGAGTTCATTTGCAGTGCTTTTCAATTCAGTGTCATTTTAACTCAAAATAAATCATGAAATACATGAAAAATAGCAAATGAAGTCAGAAAAGGTTTGAAAAGTGATGATGTGGCTTTGTATGGTGCATATTGAATGCAGAAAAAGTCTTGAGTTCAAATATGTTCAAAAAATTGAAATCCTTTTGTAACAGATGAGTTTTCGTCCGAAACCCTGACACTTCGAAAGAGATTGTCCAGTTCGTACACGAAGTGCATCCAGTTTTTGCCGTAACCCTCTCAACTTGTTAGCACATGCTATGTGGGTGAAATGATGATACCATGCCAACTTGCAACCATTTCAGAGTTCATTTGCAGTGCTTTTCAATTCAGTGTCATTTTAGCTCAAAATAAATCATGAAATGCATGAAAAATAGCAAATGAAGTCAGAAAAGGTTTGAAAAGTGATGATGTGGCTTTGGATGGTGCATATTGAATGCAGAAAAAGTCTTGAGTTCAAATATGTTTAAAAAATTGAAATCATTTTGTAACAGATGAGTTTTCGTCCGAAACCCTGACACTTCGAAAGAGATTGTCCAGTTCGTACACGAAGTGCATCCAGTTTTTGCCGTAACCCTCTCAACTTTTTCGCACATGCTATGTGGTTGAAATGATGATACCATGCCAACTTGCAACCATTTCAGAGTTCATTTGCAGTGCTTTTCAATTCAGGGTCATTTTAGCTCAAAATAAATCATGAAATGCATGAAAAATAGCAAATGAAGTCAGAAAAGGTTTGAAAAGTGATGATGTGGCTTTGTATGGTGCATATTGAATGCAGAAAAAGTCTTGAGTTCAAATATGTTTAAAAAATTGAAATCCTTTTGTAACAGATGAGTTTTCGTCCGAAACCCTGACACTTCGAAAGAGATTGTCCAGTTCGTACACGAAGTGCATCCAGTTTTTGCCGTAACCCGCTCAACTTTTTCGCACATGCTATGTGGTTGAAATGATGATACCATGCCAACTTGCAACCATTTCAGAGTTCATTTGCAGTGCTTTTCAATTCAGTGTCATTTTAACTCAAAATAAATCATGAAATACATGAAAAATAGCAAATGAAGTCAGAAAAGGTTTGAAAAGTGATGATGTGGCTTTGTATGGTGCATATTGAATGCAGAAAAAGTCTTGAGTTCAAATATGTTCAAAAAATTGAAATCCTTTTGTAACAGATGAGTTTTCGTCCGAAACCCTGACACTTCGAAAGAGATTGTCCAGTTCGTACACGAAGTGCATCCAGTTTTTGCCGTAACCCTCTCAACTTGTTAGCACATGCTATGTGGGTGAAATGATGATACCATGCCAACTTGCAACCATTTCAGAGTTCATTTGCAGTGCTTTTCAATTCAGTGTCATTTTAGCTCAAAATAAATCATGAAATGCATGAAAAATAGCAAATGAAGTCAGAAAAGGTTTGAAAAGTGATGATGTGGCTTTGGATGGTGCATATTGAATGCAGAAAAAGTCTTGAGTTCAAATATGTTTAAAAAATTGAAATCCTTTTGTAACAGATGAGTTTTCGTCCGAAACCCTGACACTTCGAAAGAGATTGTCCAGTTCGTACACGAAGTGCATCCGGTTTTTGCCGTAACCCTCTCAACTTTTTAGCACATGCGATGTGGGTGAAATGATGATACCATGCCAACTTGCAACCATTTCAGAGTTCATTTGCAGTGCTTTTCAATTCAGTGTCATTTTAGCTCAAAATAAATCATGAAATGCATGAAAAATAGCAAATGAAGTCAGAAAAGGTTTGAAAAGTGATGATGTGGCTTTGGATGGTGCATATTGAATGCAGAAAAAGTCTTGAGTTCAAATATGTTTAAAAAATTGAAATCCTTTTGTAACAGATGAGTTTTCGTCCGAAACCCTGACACTTCGAAAGAGATTGTCCAGTTCGTACACGAAGTGCATCCGGTTTTTGCCGTAACCCTCTCAACTTTTTAGCACATGCGATGTGGGTGAAATGATGATACCATGCCAACTTGCAACCATTTCAGAGTTCATTTGCAGTGCTTTTCAATTCAGTGTCATTTTAGCTCAAAATAAATCATGAAATGCATGAAAAATAGCAAATGAAGTCAGAAAAGGTTTGAAAAGTGATGATGTGGCTTTGTATGGTGCATATTGAATGCAGAAAAAGTCTTGAGTTCAAATATGTTTAAAAAATTGAAATCCTTTTGTAACATATGAGTTTTCGTCCGAAACCCTGACACTTCGAAAGAGATTGTCCAGTTCGTACACGAAGTGCATCCAGTTTTTGCCGTAACCCTCTCAACTTTTTCGCACATGCTATGTGGTTGAAATGATGATACCATGCCAACTTGCAACCATTTCAGAGTTCATTTGCAGTGCTTTTCAATTCAGTGTCATTTTAGCTCAAAATAAATCATGAAATGCATGAAAAATAGCAAATGAAGTCAGAAATGGTTTGAAAAGTGATGATGTGGCTTTGGATGGTGCATATTGAATGCAGAAAAAGTCTTGAGTTCAAATATGTTTAAAAAATTGAAATCATTTTGTAACAGATGAGTTTTCGTCCGAAACCCTGACACTTCGAAAGAGATTGTCCAGTTCGTACACGAAGTGCATCCAGTTTTTGCCGTAACCCTCTCAAATTTTTAGCACATGCTACGTGGGTGAAATGATGATACCATGCCAACTTGCAACCATTTCAGAGTTCATTTGCAGTGCTTTTCAATTCAGGGTCATTTTAGCTCAAAATAAATCATGAAATGCATGAAAAATAGCAAATGAAGTCAGAAAAGGTTTGAAAAGTGATGATGTGGCTTTGGATGGTGCATATTGAATGCAGAAAAAGTCTTGAGTTCAAATATGTTTAAAAAATTGAAATCCTTTTGTAACAGATGAGTTTTCGTCCGAAACCCTGACACTTCGAAAGAGATTGTCCAGTTCGTACACGAAGTGCATCCGGTTTTTGCCGTAACCCTCTCAACTTTTTAGCACATGCGATGTGGGTGAAATGATGATACCATGCCAACTTGCAACCATTTCAGAGTTCATTTGCAGTGCTTTTCAATTCAGTGTCATTTTAGCTCAAAATAAATCATGAAATGCATGAAAAATAGAAAATGAAGTCAGAAAAGGTTTGAAAAGTGATGATGTGGCTTTGTATGGTGCATATTGAATGCAGAAAAAGTCTTGAGTTCAAATATGTTTAAAAAATTGAAATCCTTTTGTAACATATGAGTTTTCGTCCGAAACCCTGACACTTCGAAAGAGATTGTCCAGTTCGTACACGAAGTGCATCCAGTTTTTGCCGTAACCCTCTCAACTTTTTCGCACATGCTATGTGGTTGAAATGATGATACCATGCCAACTTGCAACCATTTCAGAGTTCATTTGCAGTGCTTTTCAATTCAGTGTCATTTTAGCTCAAAATAAATCATGAAATGCATGAAAAATAGCAAATGAAGTCAGAAATGGTTTGAAAAGTGATGATGTGGCTTTGGATGGTGCATATTGAATGCAGAAAAAGTCTTGAGTTCAAATATGTTTAAAAAATTGAAATCATTTTGTAACAGATGAGTTTTCGTCCGAAACCCTGACACTTCGAAAGAGATTGTCCAGTTCGTACACGAAGTGCATCCAGTTTTTGCCGTAACCCTCTCAAATTTTTAGCACATGCTACGTGGGTGAAATGATGATACCATGCCAACTTGCAACCATTTCAGAGTTCATTTGCAGTGCTTTTCAATTCAGGGTCATTTTAGCTCAAAATAAATCATGAAATGCATGAAAAATAGCAAATGAAGTCAGAAATGGTTTGAAAAGTGATGATGTGGCTTTGGATGGTGCATATTGAATGCAGAAAAAGTCTTGAGTTCAAATATGGTTAAAAAATTGAAATCCTTTTGTAACAGATGAGTTTTCGTCCGAAACCCTGACACTTCGAAAGAGATTGTCCAGTTCGTACACGAAGTGCATCCAGTTTTTGCCGTAACCCTCTCAACTTTTTAGCACATGCGATGTGGGTGAAATGATGATACCATGCCAACTTGCAACCATTTCAGAGTTCATTTGCAGTGCTTTTCAATTCAGTGTCATTTTAGCTCAAAATAAATCATGAAATGCATGAAAAATAGCAAATGCAGTCAGAAAAGGTTTGAAAAGTGATGATGTGGCTTTGGATGGTGCATATTGAATGCAGAAAAAGTCTTGAGTTCAAATATGTTTAAAAAATTGAAATCATTTTGTAACAGATGAGTTTTCGTCCGAAACCCTGACACTTCGAAAGAGATTGTCCAGTTCGTACACGAAGTGCATCCAGTTTTTGCCGTAACCCTCTCAACTTTTTCGCACATGCTATGTGGTTGAAATGATGATACCATGCCAACTTGCAACCATTTCAGAGTTCATTTGCAGTGCTTTTCAATTCAGTGTCATTTTAACTCAAAATAAATCATGAAATGCATGAAAAATAGCAAATGAAGTCAGAAAAGGTTTGAAAAGTGATGATGTGGCTTTGTATGGTGCATATTGAATGCAGAAAAAGTCTTGAGTTCAAATATGTTTAAAAAATTGAAATCCTTTTGTAACAGATGAGTTTTCGTCCGAAACCCTGACACTTCGAAAGAGATTGTCCAGTTCGTACACGAAGTGCATCCAGTTTTTGCCGTAACCCTCTCAACTTTTTAGCACATGCTATGTGGGTGAAATGATGATACCATGCCAACTTGCAACCATTTCAGAGTTCATTTGCAGTGCTTTTCAATTCAGTGTCATTTTAGCTCAAAATAAATCATGAAATGCATGAAAAATAGCAAATGAAGTCAGAAAAGGTTTGAAAAGTGATGATGTGGCTTTGGATGGTGCATATTGAATGCAGAAAAAGTCTTGAGTTCAAATATGGTTAAAAAATTGAAATCCTTTTGTAACAGATGAGTTTTCGTCCGAAACCCTGACACTTCGAAAGAGATTGTCCAGTTCGTACACGAAGTGCATCCAGTTTTTGCCGTAACCCTCTCAACTTTTTAGCACATGCGATGTGGGTGAAATGATGATACCATGCCAACTTGCAACCATTTCAGAGTTCATTTGCAGTGCTTTTCAATTCAGTGTCATTTTAGCTCAAAATAAATCATGAAATGCATGAAAAATAGCAAATGAAGTCAGAAAAGGTTTGAAAAGTGATGATGTGGCTTTGGATGGTGCATATTGAATGCAGAAAAAGTCTTGAGTTCAAATATGTTTAAAAAATTGAAATCATTTTGTAACAGATGAGTTTTTGTCCGAAACCCTGACACTTCGAAAGAGATTGTCCAGTTCGTACACGAAGTGCATCCAGTTTTTGCCGTAACCCTCTCAACTTTTTCGCACATGCTATGTGGTTGAAATGATGATACCATGCCAACTTGCAACCATTTCAGAGTTCATTTGCAGTGCTTTTCAATTCAGTGTCATTTTAACTCAAAATAAATCATGAAATGCATGAAAAATAGCAAATGAAGTCAGAAAAGGTTTGAAAAGTGATGATGTGGCTTTGTATGGTGCATATTGAATGCAGAAAAAGTCTTGAGTTCAAATATGTTTAAAAAATTGAAATCCTTTTGTAACAGATGAGTTTTCGTCCGAAACCCTGACACTTCGGAAGAGATTGTCCAGTTCGTACACGAAGTGCATCCAGTTTTTGCCGTAACCCTCTCAACTTTTTAGCACATGCTATGTGGGTGAAATGATGATACCATGCCAACTTGCAACCATTTCAGAGTTCATTTGCAGTGCTTTTCAATTCAGTGTCATTTTAGCTCAAAATAAATCATGAAATGCATGAAAAATAGCAAATGAAGTCAGAAAAGGTTTGAAAAGTGATGATGTGGCTTTGTATGGTTCATATTGAATGCAGAAAAAGTCTTGAGTTCAAATATGTTCAAAAAATTGAAATCCTTTTGTAACAGATGAGTTTTCGTCCGAAACCCTGACACTTCGAAAGAGATTGTCCAGTTCGTACACGAAGTGCATCCAGTTTTTGCCTTAACCCTCTCAACTTTTTCGCACATGCGATGTGGGTGAAATGATGATACCATGCCAACTTGCAACCATTTCAGAGTTCATTTGCAGTGCTTTTCAATTCAGTGTCATTTTAGCTCAAAATAAATCATGAAATGCATGAAAAATAGCAAATGAAGTCAGAAATGGTTTGAAAAGTGATGATGTGGCTTTGGATGGTGCATATTGAATGCAGAAAAAGTCTTGAGTTCAAATATGTTTAAAAAATTGAAATCCTTTTGTAACAGATGAGTTTTCGTCCGAAACCCTGACACTTCGGAAGAGATTGTCCAGTTCGTACACGAAGTGCATCCAGTTTTTGTCGTAACCCTTTGAACTTTTTAGCACATGCTATGTGGGTGAAATGATGATACCATGCCAACTTGCAACCATTTCAGAGTTCATTTGCAGTGCTTTTCAATTCAGTGTCATTTTAGCTCAAAATAAATCATGAAATGCATGAAAAATAGCAAATGAAGTCAGAAAAGGTTTGAAAATTGATGATGTGGCTTTGTATGGTTCATATTGAATGCAGAAAAAGTCTTGAGTTCAAATATGTTTAAAAAATTGAAATCCTTTTGTAACAGATGAGTTTTCGTCCGAAACCCTGAGACTTCGAAAGAGATTGTCCAGTTCGTACATGAAGTGCATCCAGTTTTTGCCGTAACCCTCTGAACTTTTTAGCACATGCTATGTGGGTGAAATGATGATACCATGCCAACTTGCAACCATTTCAGAGTTCATTTGCAGTGCTTTTCAATTCAGTGTCGTTTTAGCTCAAAATAAATCATGAAGTGCATGAAAAATAGCAAATGAAGTCAGAAATGGTTTGAAAAGTGATGATGTGGCTTTGAATGGTGCATATTGAATGCAGAAAAAGTCTTGAGTTCAAATATGTTTAAAAAATTGAAATCCTTTTGTAACAGATGAGTTTTCGTCCGAAACCCTCACACTTCGAAAGAGATTGTCCAGTTCGTACACGAAGTGCATCCAGTTTTTGCCGTAACCCTCTCAACTTTTTAGCACATGCGATGTGGGTGAAATGATGATACCATGCCAACTTGCAACCATTTCAGAGTTCATTTGCAGTGCTTTTCAATTCAGTGTCATTTTAGCTCAAAATAAATAATGAAATGCATGAAAAATAGCAAATGAAGTCAGAAAAGGTTTGAAAAGTGATGATGTGGCTTTGGATGGTGCATATTGAATGCAGAAAAAGTCTTGAGTTCAAATATGTTTAAAAAATTGAAATCATTTTGTAACAGATGAGTTTTCGTCCGAAACCCTGAGACTTCGAAAGAGATTGTCCAGTTCGTACACGAAGTGCATCCAGTTTTTGCCATAACCCTCTCAACTTTTTAGCACATGCGATGTGGGTGAAATGATGATACCATGCCAACTTGCAACCATTTCAGAGTTCATTTACAGTGTTTTTCAATTCAGTGTCGTTTTAGCTCAAAATAAATCATGAAGTGCATGAAAAATAGCAAATGAAGTCAGAAATGGTTTGAAAAGTGATGATGTGGCATTGAATGGTGCATATTGAATGCAGAAAAAGTCTTGAGTTCAAATATGTTTAAAAAATTGAAATCCTTTTGTAACAGATGAGTTTTCGTCCGAAACCCTCACACTTCGAAAGAGATTGTCCAGTTCGTACACGAAGTGCATCCAGTTTTTGCCGTAACCCTCTCAACTTTTTAGCACATGCGATGTGGGTGAAATGATGATACCATGCCAACTTGCAACCATTTCAGAGTTCATTTGCAGTGCTTTTCAATTCAGTGTCATTTTAGCTCAAAATAAATCATGAAATGCATGAAAAATAGCAAATGAAGTCAGAAAAGGTTTGAAAAGTGATGATGTGGCTTTGGATGGTGCATATTGAATGCAGAAAAAGTCTTGAGTTCAAATATGTTTAAAAAATTGAAATCATTTTGTAACAGATGAGTTTTCGTCCGAAACCCTGAGACTTCGAAAGAGATTGTCCAGTTCGTACACGAAGTGCATCCAGTTTTTGCCGTAACCCTCTCAACTTTTTAGCACATGCTATGTGGGTGAAATGATGATACCATGCCAACTTGCAACCATTTCAGAGTTCATTTGCAGTGCTTTTCAATTCAGTGTCGTTTTAGCTCAAAATAAATAATGAAGTGCATGAAAAATAGCAAATGAAGTCAGAAATGGTTTGAAAAGTGATGATGTGGCATTGAATGGTGCATATTGAATGCAGAAAAAGTCTTGAGTTCAAATATGTTTAAAAAATTGAAATCCTTTTGTAACAGATGAGTTTTCGTCCGAAACCCTGACAATTCGAAAGAGATTGTCCAGTTCGTACACGAAGTGCATCCAGTTTTTGCCGTAACCCTCTCAACTTTTTAGCACATGCTATGTGGGTGAAATGATGATACCATGCCAACTTGCAACCATTTCAGAGTTCATTTGCAGTGCTTTTCAATTCAGTGTCATTTTAGCTCAAAATAAATCATGAAATGCATGAAAAATAGCAAATGAAGTCAGAAAAGGTTTGAAAAGTGATGATGTGGCTTTGGATGGTGCATATTGAATGCAGAAAAAGTCTTGAGTTCAAATATGTTTAAAAAATTGAAATCCTTTTGTAACAGATGAGTTTTCGTCCGAAACCCTGACACTTCGAAAGAGATTGTCCAGTTCGTACACGAAGTGCATCCAGTTTTTGCCATAACCCTCTGAACTTTTTAGCACATGCTATGTGGGTGAAATGATGATACCATGCCAACTTGCAACCATTTCAGAGTTCATTTGCAGTGCTTTTCAATTCAGTGTCATTTTAGCTCAAAATAAATCATGAAATGCATGAAAAATAGCAAATGAAGTCAGAAAAGGTTTGAAAAGTGATGATGTGGCTTTGGATGGTGCATATTGAATGCAGAAAAAGTCTTGAGTTCAAATATGTTTAAAAAATTGAAATCCTTTTGTAACAGATGAGTTTTCGTCCGAAACCCTGACACTTCGAAAGAGATTGTCCAGTTCGTACACGAAGTGCATCCAGTTTTTGCCATAACCCTCTGAACTTTTTAGCACATGCTATGTGGGTGAAATGATGATACCATGCCAACTTGCAACCATTTCAGAGTTCATTTGCAGTGCTTTTCAATTCAGTGTCATTTTAGCTCAAAATAAATCATGAAATGCATGAAAAATAGCAAATGAAGTCAGAAAAGGTTTGAAAAGTGATGATGTGGCTTTGTATGGTGCATATTGAATGCAGAAAAAGTCTTGAGTTCAAATATGTTTAAAAAATTGAAATCCTTTTGTAACAGATGAGTTTTCGTCCGAAACCCTCACACTTCGAAAGAGATTGTCCAGTTCGTACATGAAGTGCATCCAGTTTTTGCCGTAACCCTCTCAACTTTTTAGCACATGCGATGTGGGTGAAATGATGATACCATGCCAACTTGCAACCATTTCAGAGTTCATTTGCAGTGCTTTTCAATTCAGTGTCATTTTAGCTCAAAATAAATAATGAAATGCATGAAAAATAGCAAATGAAGTCAGAAAAGGTTTGAAAAGTGATGATGTGGCTTTGGATGGTGCATATTGAATGCAGAAAAAGTCTTGAGTTCAAATATGTTTAAAAAATTGAAATCATTTTGTAACAGATGAGTTTTCGTCCGAAACCCTGATACTTCGAAAGAGATTGTCCAGTTCGTACACGAAGTGCATCCAGTTTTTGCCGTAACCTTCTCAACTTTTTCGCACATGCTATGTGGTTGAAATGATGATACCATGCCAACTTGCAACCATTTCAGAGTTCATTTGCAGTGCTTTTCAATTCAGTGTCATTTTAGCTCAAAATAAATCATGAAATGCATGAAAAATAGCAAATGAAGTCAGAAATGGTTTGAAAAGTGATGATGTGGCTTTGGATGGTGCATATTGAATGCAGAAAAAGTCTTGAGTTCAAATATGTTTAAAAAATTGAAATCCTTTTGTAACAGATGAGTTTTCGTCCGAAACCCTGACACTTCGAAAGAGATTGTCTAGTTCGTAAACGAAGTGCATCCAGTTTTTGCCGTAACCCTCTGAACTTTTTAGCACATGCTATGTGGGTGAAATGATGATACCATGCCAACTTGCAACCATTTCAGAGTTCATTTGCAGTGCTTTTCAATTCAGTGTCATTTTAGCTCAAAATAAATCATGAAATGCATGAAAAATAGCAAATGAAGTCAGAAAAGGTTTGAAAAGTGATGATGTGGCTTTGGATGGTGCATATTGAATGCAGAAAAAGTCTTGAGTTCAAATATGTTTAAAAAATTGAAATCCTTTTGTAACAGATGAGTTTTCGTCCGAAACCCTGACACTTCGAAAGAGATTGTCCAGTTCGTACACGAAGTGCATCCAGTTTTTGCCGTAACCCTCTCAACTTTTTAGCACATGCTATGTGGGTGAAATGATGATACCATGCCAACTTGCAACCATTTCAGAGTTCATTTGCAGTGCTTTTCAATTCAGTGTCATTTTAGCTCAAAATAAATCATGAAATGCATGAAAAATAGCAAATGAAGTCAGAAAAGGTTTGAAAAGTGATGATGTGGCTTTGTATGGTGCATATTGAATGCAGAAAAAGTCTTGAGTTCAAATATGTTTAAAAAATTGAAATCCTTTTGTAACAGATGAGTTTTCGTCCGAAACCCTCACACTTCGAAAGAGATTGTCCAGTTCGTACACGAAGTGCATCCAGTTTTTGCCGTAACCCTCTCAACTTTTTAGCACATGCGATGTGGGTGAAATGATGATACCATGCCAACTTGCTACCATTTCAGAGTTCATTTGCAGTGCTTTTCAATTCAGTGTCATTTTAGCTCAAAATAAATAATGAAATGCATGAAAAATAGCAAATGAAGTCAGAAAAGGTTTGAAAAGTGATGATGTGGCTTTGGATGGTGCATATTGAATGCAGAAAAAGTCTTGAGTTCAAATATGTTTAAAAAATTGAAATCATTTTGTAACAGATGAGTTTTCGTCCGAAACCCTGATACTTCGAAAGAGATTGTCCAGTTCGTACACGAAGTGCATCCAGTTTTTGCCGTAACCTTCTCAACTTTTTCGCACATGCTATGTGGTTGAAATGATGATACCATGCCAACTTGCAACCATTTCAGAGTTCATTTGCAGTGCTTTTCAATTCAGTGTCATTTTAGCTCAAAATAAATCATGAAATGCATGAAAAATAGCAAATGAAGTCAGAAATGGTTTGAAAAGTGATGATGTGGCTTTGGATGGTGCATATTGAATGCAGAAAAAGTCTTGAGTTCAAATATGTTTAAAAAATTGAAATCCTTTTGTAACAGATGAGTTTTCGTCCGAAACCCTGACACTTCGAAAGAGATTGTCTAGTTCGTAAACGAAGTACATCCAGTTTTTGCCGTAACCCTCTGAACTTTTTAGCACATGCTATGTGGGTGAAATGATGATACCATGCCAACTTGCAACCATTTCAGAGTTCATTTGCAGTGCTTTTCAATTCAGTGTCATTTTAGCTCAAAATAAATCATGAAATGCATGAAAAATAGCAAATGAAGTCAGAAAAGGTTTGAAAAGTGATGATGTGGCTTTGTATGGTTCATATTGAATGCAGAAAAAGTCTTGAGTTCAAATATGTTTAAAAAATTGAAATCCTTTTGTAACAGATGAGTTTTCGTCCGAAACCCTCACACTTCGAAAGAGATTGTCCAGTTCGTACACGAAGTGAATCCAGTTTTTGCCGTAACCCTCTGAACTTTTTAGCACATGCTATGTGGGTGAAATGATGATACCATGCCAACTTGCAACCATTTCAGAGTTCATTTGCAGTGCTTTTCAATTCAGTGTCATTTTAGCTCAAAATAAATCATGAAATGCATGAAAAATAGCAAATGAAGTCAGAAATGGTTTGAAAAGTGATGATGTGGCTTTGAATGGTGCATATTGAATGCAGAAAAAGTCTTGAGTTCAAATATGTTTAAAAAATTGAAATCCTTTTGTAACAGATGAGTTTTCGTCCGAAACCCTGACACTTCGAAAGAGATTGTCCAGTTCGTACACGAAGTGCATCCAGTTTTTGCCGTAACCCTCTCAACTTTTTCGCACATGCTATGTGGTTGAAATGATGATACCATGCCAACTTGCAACCATTTTAGAGTTCATTTGCAGTGCTTTTCAATTCAGTGTCATTTTAGCTCAAAATAAATCATGAAATGCATGAAAAATAGCAAATGAAGTCAGAAAAGGTTTGAAAAGTGATGATGTGGCTTTGGATGGTGCATATTGAATGCAGAAAAAGTCTTGAGTTCAAATATGTTTAAAAAATTGAAATCCTTTTGTAACAGATGAGTTTTCGTCCGAAACCCTGACACTTCGAAAGAGATTGTCCAGTTCGTAAACGAAGTGCATCCAGTTTTTGCCGTAACCCTCTGAACTTTTTAGCACATGCTATGTGGGTGAAATGATGATACCATGCCAACTTGCAACCATTTCAGAGTTCATTTGCAGTGCTTTTCAATTCAGTGTCATTTTAGCTCAAAATAAATCATGAAATGCATGAAAAATAGCAAATGAAGTCAGAAAAGGTTTGAAAAGTGATGATGTGGCTTTGTATGGTTCATATTGAATGCAGAAAAAGTCTTGAGTTCAAATATGTTTAAAAAATTGAAATCCTTTTGTAACAGATGAGTTTTCGTCCGAAACCCTGAGACTTCGAAAGAGATTGTCCAGTTCGTACACGAAGTGAATCCAGTTTTTGCCGTAACCCTCTGAACTTTTTAGCACATGCTATGTGGGTGAAATGATGATACCATGCCAACTTGCAACCATTTCAGAGTTCATTTGCAGTGCTTTTCAATTCAGTGTCATTTTAGCTCAAAATAAATCATGAAATGCATGAAAAATAGCAAATGAAGTCAGAAATGGTTTGAAAAGTGATGATGTGGCTTTGAATGGTGCATATTGAATGCAGAAAAAGTCTTGAGTTCAAATATGTTTAAAAAATTGAAATCCTTTTGTAACAGATGAGTTTTCGTCCGAAACCCTGACACTTCGAAAGAGATTGTCCAGTTCGTACACGAAGTGCATCCAGTTTTTGCCGTAACCCTCTCAACTTTTTAGCACATGCTATGTGGGTGAAATGATGATACCATGCCAACTTGCAACCATTTCAGAGTTCATTTGCAGTGCTTTTCAATTCAGTGTAATTTTAGCTCAAAATAAATCATGAGATGCATGAAAAATAGCAAATGAAGTCAGAACAGGTTTGAAAAGTGATGATGTGGCTTTGTATGGTGCATATTGATTGCAGAAAAAGTCTTGAGTTCAAATATGTTTAAAAAATTGAAATCCTTTTGTAACAGATGAGTTTTCGTCCGAAACCCTGACACTTCGAAAGAGATTGTCCAGTTCGTAAACGAAGTGCATCCAGTTTTTGCCGTAACCCTCTCAACTTTTTCGCACATGCTATGTGGGTGAAATGATGATACCATGCCAACTTGCAACCATTTCAGAGTTCATTTGCAGTGCTTTTCAATTCAGGGTCATTTTAGCTCAAAATAAATCATGAAATGCATGAAAAGTAGCAAATGAAGTCAGAAAAGGTTTGAAAAGTGATGATGTGGCTTTGGATGGTGCATATTGAATGCAGAAAAAGTCTTGAGATCAAATATGTTTAAAAAATTGAAATCCTTTTGTAACAGATGAGTTTTCGTCCGAAACCCTGACACTTCGAAAGAGATTGTCCAGTTCGTACACGAAGTGCATCCAGTTTTTGCCGTAACCCTCTCAACTTTTTCGCACATGCTATGTGGTTGAAATGATGATACCATGCCAACTTGCAACCATTTCAGAGTTCATTTGCAGTGCTTTTCAATTCAGGGTCATTTTAGCTCAAAATAAATCATGAAATGCATGAAAAATAGCAAATGAAGTCAGAAAAGGTTTGAAAAGTGATGATGTGGCTTTGAATGGTGCATATTGAATGCAGAAAAAGTCTTGAGTTCAAATATGTTTAAAAAATTGAAATCCTTTTGTAACAGATGAGTTTTCGTCCGAAACCCTGACACTTCGAAAGTGATTGTCCAGTTCGTACACGAAGTGCATCCAGTTTTTGCCGTAACCCTCTCAACTTTTTAGCACATGCTATGTGGGTGAAATGATGATACCATGCCAACTTTCAACCGTTTCAGAGTTCATTTGCTGTGCTTTTCAATTCAGGGTCATTTTAGCTCAAAATAAATCATGTAATGCATGAAAAATAGCAAATGAAGTCAGAAAAGGTTTGAAAAGTTATGATGTGGCTTTGTATGGTGCATATTGAATGCAGAAAAAGTCTTGAGTTCAAATATGTTTAAAAAATTGAAATCCTTTTGTAACAGATGAGTTTTCGTCCGAAACCCTGACACTTCGGAAGAGATTGTCCAGTTCGTACACGAAGTGCATCCAGTTTTTGCCGTAACCCTCTCAACTTTTTAGCACATGCTATGTGGGTGAAATGATGATACCATGCCAACTTGCAACCATTTCAGAGTTCATTTGCAGTGCTTTTCAATTCAGGGTCATTTTAGCTCAAAATAAATCATGAAATGCATGAAAAATAGCAAATGAAGTCAGAAAAGGTTTGAAAAGTGATGATGTGGCTTTGGATGGTGCATATTGAATGCAGAAAAAGTCTTGAGATCAAATATGTTTAAAAAATTGAAATCCTTTTGTAACAGATGAGTTTTCGTCCGAAACCCTGACACTTCGAAAGAGATTGTCCAGTTCGTACACGAAGTGCATCCAGTTTTTGCCGTAACCCTCTCAACTTTTTAGCACATGCTATGTGGGTGAAATGATGATACCATGCCAACTTTCAACCGTTTCAGAGTTCATTTGCTGTGCTTTTCAATTCAGGGTCATTTTAGCTCAAAATAAATCATGAAATGCATGAAAAATAGCAAATGAAGTCAGAAAAGGTTTGAAAAGTGATGATGTGGCTTTGAATGGTGCATATTGAATGCAGAAAAAGTCTTGAGTTCAAATATGTTTAAAAAATTGAAATCCTTTTGTAACAGATGAGTTTTCGTCCGAAACCCTGACACTTCGGAAGAGATTGTCCAGTTCGTACACGAAGTGCATCCAGTTTTTGCCGTAACCCTCTCAACTTTTTAGCACATGCTATGTGGGTGAAATGATGATACCATGCCAACTTTCAACCGTTTCAGAGTTCATTTGCTGTGCTTTTCAATTCAGGGTCATTTTAGCTCAAAATAAATCATGAAATGCATGAAAAATAGCAAATGAAGTCAGAAAAGGTTTGAAAAGTTATGATGTGGCTTTGTATGGTGTATATTGAATGCAGAAAAAGTCTTGAGTTCAAATATGTTTAAAAAATTGAAATCCTTTTGTAACAGATGAGTTTTCGTCCGAAACCCTGACACTTCGGAAGAGATTGTCCAGTTCGTACACGAAGTGCATCCAGTTTTTGCGGTAACCCTCTCAAATTTTTAGCACATGCTATGTGGGTGAAATGATGATACCATGCCAACTTGCAACCATTTCAGAGTTCATTTGCAGTGCTTTTCAATTCAGGGTCATTTTAGCTCAAAATAAATCATGAAATGCATGAAAAATAGCAAATGAAGTCAGAAAAGGTTTGAAAAGTGATGATGTGGCTTTGTATGGTGCATATTGAATGCAGAAAAAGTCTTGAGTTCAAATATGTTTAAAAAATTGAAATCCTTTTGTAACAGATGAGTTTTCGTCCGAAACCCTGACACTTCGAAAGAGATTGTCCAGTTCGTACACGAAGTGCATCCAGTTTTTGCCGTAACCCTCTCAACTTTTTAGCACATGCTATGTGGGTGAAATGATGATACCATGCCAACTTGCAACCATTTCAGAGTTCATTTGCTGTGCTTTTCAATTCAGGGTCATTTTAGCTCAAAATAAATAATGAAATGCATGAAAAATAGCAAATGAAGTCAGAAAAAGTTTGAAAAGTGATGATGTGGCTTTGAATGGTGCATACTGAATGCAGAAAAAGTCTTGAGTTCAAATATGTTTAAAAAATTGAAATCCTTTTGTAACAGATGAGTTTTCGTCCCAAACCCTGACACTTCGAAAGAGATTGTCCAGTTCGTACACGAAGTGCTTCCAGTTTTTGCCGTAACCCTTTGAACTTTTTAGCACATGCGATGTGGGTGAAATGATGATACCATGCCAACTTGCAACCATTTCAGAGTTCATTTGCAGTGCTTTTCAATTCAGGGTCATTTTAGCTCAAAATAAATCATGAAATGCATGAAAAATAGCAAATGAAGTCAGAAAAGGTTTGAAAAGTGATGATGTGGCTTTGAATGGTGCATATTGAATGCAGAAAAAGTCTTGAGTTCAAATATGTTTAAAAAATTGAAATCCTTTTGTAACAGATGAGTTTTCGTCCGAAACCCTGACACTTCGAAAGAGATTGTCCAGGTCGTACACGAAGTGCATCCTGTTTTTGCCGTAACCCTCTCAATTTTTTAGCACATGCTATGTGGGTGAAATGATGATACCATGCCAACTTGCAACCATTTCAGAGTTCATTTGCAGTGCTTTTCAATTCAGTGTCATTTTAGCTCAAAATAAATCATGAAATGCATGAAAAATAGCAAATGAAGTCAGAACAGGTTTGAAAAGTGATGATGTGGCTTTGTATGGTGCATATTGAATGCAGAAAAAGTCTTGAGTTCAAATATGTTTAAAAAATTGAAATCCTTTTGTAACAGATGAGTTTTCGTCCGAAACCCTGACACTTCGAAAGAGATTGTCTAGTTCGTACACGAAGTGCATCCAATTTTTGCCGTAACCCTCTCAACTTTTTCGCACATGCTATGTGGGTGAAATGATGATACCATGCCAACTTGCAACCATTTCAGAGTTCATTTGCAGTGCTTTTCAATTCAGGGTCATTTTAGCTCAAAATAAATCATGAAATGCATGAAAAGTAGCAAATGAAGTCAGAAAAGGTTTGAAAAGTGATGATGTGGCTTTGGATGGTGCATATTGAATGCAGAAAAAGTCTTGAGATCAAATATGTTTAAAAAATTGAAATCCTTTTGCAACAGATGAGTTTTCGTCCGAAACCCTGACACTTCGAAAGAGATTGTCCAGTTCGTACACGAAGTGCATCCAGTTTTTGCCGTAACCCTCTCAACTTTTTCGCACATGCTATGTGGTTGAAATGATGATACCATGCCAACTTGCAACCATTTCAGAGTTCATTTGCAATGCTTTTCAATTCAGGGTCATTTTAGCTCAAAATAAATCATGAAATGCATGAAAAATAGCAAATGAAGTCAGAAAAGGTTTGAAAAGTGATGATGTGGCTTTGAATGGTGCATATTGAATGCAGAAAAAGTCTTGAGTTCAAATATGTTTAAAAAATTGAAATCCTTTTGTAACAGATGAGTTTTCGTCCGAAACCCTGACACTTCGAAAGTGATTGTCCAGTTCGTACACGAAGTGCATCCAGTTTTTGCCGTAACCCTCTCAACTTTTTAGCACATGCTATGTGGGTGAAATGATGATACCATGCCAACTTGCAACCGTTTCAGAGTTCATTTGCTGTGCTTTTCAATTCAGGGTCATTTTAGCTCAAAATAAATCATGAAATGCATGAAAAATAGCAAATGAAGTCAGAAAAGGTTTGAAAAGTGATGATGTGGCTTTGTATGGTGCATATTGAATGTAGAAAAAGTCTTGAGTTCAAATATGTTTAAAAAATTGAAATCCTTTTGTAACAGATGAGTTTTCGTTCGAAACCCTAACACTTCGGAAGAGATTGTCCAGTTCGTACACGAAGTGCATCCAGTTTTTGCCGTAACCCTTTGAACTTTTTAGCACACGCTATGCGGGTGAAATGATGATACCATGCCAACTTGCAACCATTTCAGAGTTCATTTGCAGTGCTTTTCAATTCAGGGTCATTTTAGCTCAAAATAAATCATGAAATGCATGAAAAATAGCAAATGAAGTTAGAAAAGGTTTGAAAAGTGATGATGTGGCTTTGAATGGTGCATATTGAATGCAGAAAAAGTCTTGAGTTCAAATATGTTTAAAAAATTGAAATCCTTTTGTAACATATGAGTTTTCGTCCGAAACCCTGACACTTCGAAAGAGATTGTCCAGTTCGTACACGAAGTGCATCCAGTTTTTGCGGTAACCCTCTCAAATTTTTAGCACATGCTATGTGGGTGAAATGATGATACCATGCCAACTTGCAACCATTTCAGAGTTCATTTGCAGTGCTTTTCAATTCAGGGTCATTTTAGCTCAAAATAAATCATGAAATGCATGAAAAATAGCAAATGAAGTCAGAAAAGGTTTGAAAAGTGATGATGTGGCTTTGTATGGTGCATATTGAATGCAGAAAAAGTCTTGAGTTCAAATATGTTTAAAAAATTGAAATCCTTTTGTAACAGATGAGTTTTCGTCCGAAACCCTGACACATCGAAAGAGATTGTCCAGTTCGTACACGAAGTGCATCCAGTTTTTGCCGTAACCCTCTCAACTTTTTAGCACATGCTATGTGGGTGAAATGATGATACCATGCCAACTTGCAACCATTTCAGAGTTCATTTGCTGTGCTTTTCAATTCAGGGTCATTTTAGCTCGAAATAAATCATGAAATGCATGAAAAATAGCAAATGAAGTCAAAAAAGTTTGAAAAGTGATGATGTGGCTTTGAATGGTGCATATTGAATGCAGAAAAAGTCTTGAGTTCAAATATGTTTAAAAAATTGAAATCCTTTTGTAACAGATGAGTTTTCGTCCCAAACCCTGAAACTTCGAAAGAGATTGTCCAGTTCGTACACGAAGTGCTTCCAGTTTTTGCCGTAACCCTTTGAACTTTTTAGCACATGCGATGCGGGTGAAATGATGATACCATGCCAACTTGCAACCATTTCAGAGTTCATTTGCTGTGCTTTTCAATTCAGGGTCATTTTAGCTCAAAATAAATCATGAAATGCATGAAAAATAGCAAATGAAGTCAGAAAAAGTTTGAAAAGTGATGATGTGGCTTTGAATGGTGCATATTGAATGCAGAAAAAGTCTTGAGTTCAAATATGTTTAAAAAATTGAAATCCTTTTGTAACAGATGAGTTTTCGTCCGAAACCCTGACACTTCGAAAGAGATTGTCCAGATCGTACACGAAGTGCATCCAGTTTTTGCCGTAACCCTCTCAACTTTTTCGCACATGCTATGTGGTTGAAATGATGATACCATGCCAACTTGCAACCATTTCAGAGTTCATTTGCAGTGCTTTTCAATTCAGGGTCATTTTAGCTCAAAATAAATCATGAAATGCATGAAAAATAGCAAATGAAGTCAGAAAAGGTTTGAAAAGTGATGATGTGGCTTTGAATGGTGCATATTGAATGCAGAAAAAGTCTTGAGTTCAAATATGTTTAAAAAATTGAAATCCTTTTGTAACAGATGAGTTTTCGTCCGAAACCCTGACACTTCGAAAGTGATTGTCCAGTTCGTGCACGAAGTGCATCCAGTTTTTGCCGTAACCCTCTCAACTTTTTAGCACATGCTATGTGGGTGAAATGATGATACCATGCCAACTTTCAACCGTTTCAGAGTTCATTTGCTGTGCTTTTCAATTCAGGGTCATTTTAGCTCAAAATAAATCATGAAATGCATGAAAAATAGCAAATGAAGTCAGAAAAGGTTTGAAAAGTGATGATGTGGCTTTGTATGGTGCATATTGAATGCAGAAAAAGTCTTGAGTTCAAATATGTTTAAAAAATTGAAATCCTTTTGTAACAGATGAGTTTTCGTCCGAAACCCTGACACTTCGGAAGAGATTGTCCAGTTCGTACACGAAGTGCATCCAGTTTTTGCCGTAACCCTTTGAACTTTTTAGCACATGCTATGTGGGTGAAATGATGATACCATGCCAACTTGCAACCATTTCAGAGTTCATTTGCAGTGCTTTTCAATTCAGGGTCATTTTAGCTCAAAATAAATCATGAAATGCATGAAAAATAGCAAATGAAGTTAGAAAAGGTTTGAAAAGTGATGATGTGGCTTTGAATGGTGCATATTGAATGCAGAAAAAGTCTTGAGTTCAAATATGTTTAAAAAATTGAAATCCTTTTGTAACATATGAGTTTTCGTCCGAAACCCTGACACTTCGAAAGAGATTGTCCAGTTCGTACACGAAGTGCATCCAGTTTTTGCGGTAACCTCTCAAATTTTTAGCACATGCTATGTGGGTGAAATGATGATACCATGCCAACTTGCAACCATTTCAGAGTTCATTTGCAGTGCTTTTCAATTCAGGGTCATTTTAGCTCAAAATAAATCATGAAATGCATGAAAAATAGCAAATGAAGTCAGAAAAGGTTTGAAAAGTGATGATGAGGCTTTGTATGGTGCATATTGAATGCAGAAAAAGTCTTGAGTTCAAATATGTTTAAAAAATTGAAATCCTTTTGTAACAGATGAGTTTTCGTCCGAAACCCTGACACTTCGAAAGAGATTGTCCAGTTCGTACACGAAGTGCATCCAGTTTTTGCCGTAACCCTCTCAACTTTTTAGCACATGCTATGTGGGTGAAATGATGATACCATGCCAACTTGCAACCATTTCAGAGTTCATTTGCTGTGCTTTTCAATTCAGGGTCATTTTAGCTCAAAATAAATAATGAAATGCATGAAAAATAGCAAATGAAGTCAGAAAAAGTTTGAAAAGTGATGATGTGGCTTTGAATGGTGCATATTGAATGCAGAAAAAGTCTTGAGTTCAAATATGTTTAAAAAATTGAAATCCTTTTGTAACAGATGAGTTTTCGTCCCAAACCCTCACACTTCGAAAGAGATTGTCCAGTTCGTACACGAAGTGCTTCCAGTTTTTGCCGTAACCCTTTGAACTTTTTAGCACATGCGATGTGGGTGAAATGATGATACCATGCCAACTTGCAACCATTTCAGAGTTCATTTGCAGTGCTTTTCAATTCAGGGTCATTTTAGCTCAAAATAAATCATGAAATGCATGAAAAATAGCAAATGAAGTCAGAAAAGGTTTGAAAAGTGATGATGTGGCTTTGAATGGTGCATATTGAATGCAGAAAAAGTCTTGAGTTCAAATATGTTTAAAAAATTGAAATCCTTTTGTAACAGATGACTTTTCGTCCGAAACCCTGACACTTCGAAAGAGATTGTCCAGGTCGTACACGAAGTGCATCCAGTTTTTGCGGTAACCTCTCAATTTTTTAGCACATGCTATGTGGGTGAAATGATGATACCATGCCAACTTGCAACCATTTCAGACTTCATTTGCAGTGCTTTTCAATTCAGGGTCATTTTAGCTCAAAATAAATCATGAAATGCATGAAAAATAGCAAATGAAGTCAGAAAAGGTTTGAAAAGTGATGATGAGGCTTTGTATGGTGCATATTGAATGCAGAAAAAGTCTTGAGTTCAAATATGTTTGAAAAATTGAAATCCTTTTGTAACAGATGAGTTTTCGTCCGAAACCCTGACACTTCGAAAGAGATTGTCCAGTTCGTACACGAAGTGCATCCAGTTTTTGCCGTAACCCTCTCAACTTTTTCGCACATGCTATGTGGGTGAAATGATGATACCATGCCAACTTGCAACCATTTCAGAGTTCATTTGCAGTGCTTTTCAATTCAGGGTCATTTTAGCTCAAAATAAATCATGAAATGCATGAAAAGTAGCAAATGAAGTCAGAAAAGGTTTGAAAAGTGATGATGTGGCTTTGGATGGTGCATATTGAATGCAGAAAAAGTCTTGAGATCAAATATGTTTAAAAAATTGAAATCCTTTTGTAACAGATGAGTTTTCGTCCGAAACCCTGACACTTCGAAAGAGATTGTCCAGTTCGTACACGAAGTGCATCCAGTTTTTGCCGTAACCCTCTCAACTTTTTCGCACATGCTATGTGGTTGAAATGACGATACCATGCCAACTTGCAACCATTTCAGAGTTCATTTGCAGTGCTTTTCAATTCAGGGTCATTTTAGCTCAAAATAAATCATGAAATGCATGAAAAATAGCAAATGAAGTCAGAAAAGGTTTGAAAAGTGATGATGTGGCTTTGAATGGTGCATATTGAATGCAGAAAAAGTCTTGAGTTCAAATATGTTTAAAAAATTGAAATCCTTTTGTAACAGATGAGTTTTCGTCCGAAACCCTGACACTTCGAAAGTGATTGTCCAGTTCGTACCCGAAGTGCATCCAGTTTTTGCCGTAACCCTCTCAACTTTTTAGCACATGCTATGTGGGTGAAATGATGATACCATGCCAACTTGCAACCGTTTCAGAGTTCATTTGCTGTGCTTTTCAATTCAGGGTCATTTTAGCTCAAAATAAATCATGAAATGCATGAAAAATAGCAAATGAAGTCAGAAAAGGTTTCAAAAGTGATGATGTGGCTTTGTATGGTGCATATTGAATGCAGAAAAAGTCTTGAGTTCAAATATGTTTAAAAAATTGAAATCCTTTTGTAACAGATGAGTTTTCGTCCGAAACCCTGACACTTCGGAAGAGATTGTCCAGTTCGTACACGAAGTGCATCCAGTTTTTGTCGTAACCCTTTGAACTTTTTAGCACATGCTATGCGGGTGAAATGATGATACCATGCCAACTTGCAACCATTTCAGAGTTCATTTGCAGTGCTTTGCAATTCAGGGTCATTTTAGCTCAAAATAAATCATGAAATGCATGAAAAATAGCAAATGAAGTTAGAAAAGGTTTGAAAAGTGATGATGTGGCTTTGAATGGTGCATATTGAATGCAGAAAAAGTCTTGAGTTCAAATATGTTTAAAAAATTGAAATCCTTTTGTAACAGATGAGTTTTCGTCCGAAACCCTGACACTTCGAAAGAGATTGTCTAGTTCGTACACGAAGTGCATCCAGTTTTTGCCGTAACCCTCTCAACTTTTTCGCACATGCTATGTGGGTGAAATGATGATACCATGCCAACTTGCAACCATTTCAGAGTTCATTTGCAGTGCTTTTCAATTCAGGGTCATTTTAGCTCAAAATAAATCATGAAATGCATGAAAAGTAGCAAATGAAGTCAGAAAAGGTTTGAAAAGTGATGATGTGGCTTTGGATGGTGCATATTGAATGCAGAAAAAGTCTTGAGATCAAATATTTTTAAAAAATTGAAATCCTTTTGTAACAGATGAGTTTTCGTCCGAAACCCTGACACTTCGAAAGAGATTGTCCAGTTCGTACACGAAGTGCATCCAGTTTTTGCCGTAACCCTCTCAACTTTTTCGCACATGCTATGTGGTTGAAATGACGATACCATGCCAACTTGCAACCATTTCAGAGTTCATTTGCAGTGCTTTTCAATTCAGGGTCATTTTAGCTCAAAATAAATCATGAAATGCATGAAAAATAGCAAATGAAGTCAGAAAAGGTTTGAAAAGTGATGATGTGGCTTTGAATGGTGCATATTGAATGCAGAAAAAGTCTTGAGTTCAAATATGTTTAAAAAATTGAAATCCTTTTGTAACAGATGAGTTTTCGTCCGAAACCCTGACACTTCGAAAGTGATTGTCCAGTTCGTACACGAAGTGCATCCAGTTTTTGCCGTAACCCTCTCAACTTTTTAGCACATGCTATGTGGGTGAAATGATGATACCATGCCAACTTGCAACCGTTTCAGAGTTCATTTGCTGTGCTTTTCAATTCAGGGTCATTTTAGCTCAAAATAAATCATGAAATGCATGAAAAATAGCAAATGAAGTCAGAAAAGGTTTGAAAAGTGATGATGTGGCTTTGTATGGTGCATATTGAATGCAAAAAAAGTCTTGAGTTCAAATATGTTTAAAAAATTGAAATCCTTTTGTAACAGATGAGTTTTCGTCCGAAACCCTGACACTTCGGAAGAGATTGTCCAGTTCGTACACGAAGTGCATCCAGTTTTTGCCGTAACCCTTTGAACTTTTTAGCACATGCTATGCGGGTGAAATGATGATACCATGCCAACTTGCAACCATTTCAGAGTTCATTTGCAGTGCTTTTCAATTCAGGGTCATTTTAGCTCAAAATAAATCATGAAATGCATGAAAAATAGCAAATGAAGTTAGAAAAGGTTTGAAAAGTGATGATGTGGCTTTCAATGGTGCATATTGAATGCAGAAAAAGTCTTGAGTTCAAATATGTTTAAAAAATTGAAATCCTTTTGTAACATATGAGTTTTCGTCCGAAACCCTGACACTTCGAAAGAGATTGTCCAGTTCGTACACGAAGTGCATCCAGTTTTTGCGGTAACCCTCTCAAATTTTTAGCACATGCTATGTGGGTGAAATGATGATACCATGCCAACTTGCAACCATTTCAGAGTTCATTTGCAGTGCTTTTCAATTCAGGGTCATTTTAGCTCAAAATGAATCATGAAATGCATGAAAAATAGCAAATGAAGTCAGAAAAGGTTTGAAAAGTGATGATGTGGCTTTGTATGGTGCATATTGAATGCAGAAAAAGTCTTGAGTTCAAATATGTTTAAAAAATTGAAATCCTTTTGTAACAGATGAGTTTTCGTCCGAAACCCTGACACTTCGAAAGAGATTGTCCAGTTCGTACACGAAGTGCATCCAGTTTTTGCCGTAACCCTCTCAACTTTTTAGCACATGCTATGCGGGTGAAATGATGATACCATGCCAACTTGCAACCATTTCAGAGTTCATTTGCAGTGGTTTTCAATTCAGGGTCATTTTAGCTCAAAATAAATCATGAAATGCATGAAAAATAGCAAATGAAGTCAGAAAAGGTTTGAAAAGTGATGATGTGGCTTTGTATGGTGCATATTGAATGCAGAAAAAGTCTTGAGTTCAAATATGTTTAAAAAATTGAAATCCTTTTGTAACAGATGAGTTTTCGTCCGAAACCCTGACACTTCGAAAGAGATTGTCCAGTTCGTACACGAAGTGCATCCAGTTTTTGCCGTAACCCTCTCAACTTTTTAGCACATGCTATGCGGGTGAAATGATGATACCATGCCAACTTGCAACCATTTCAGAGTTCATTTGCAGTGGTTTTCAATTCAGGGTCATTTTAGCTCAAAATAAATCATGAAATGCATGAAAAATAGCAAATGAAGTCAGAAAAGGTTTGAAAAGTGATGATGTGGCTTTGTATGGTGCATATTGAATGCAGAAAAAGTCTTGAGTTCAAATATGTTTAAAAAATTGAAATCCTTTTGTAACAGATGAGTTTTCGTCCGAAACCCTGACACTTCGGAAGAGATTGTCCAGTTCGTACACGAAGTGCATCCAGTTTTTGCCGTAACCCTTTGAACTTTTTAGCACATGCTATGCGGGTGAAATGATGATACCATGCCAACTTGCAACCATTTCAGAGTTCATTTGCAGTGCTTTTCAATTCAGGGTCATTTTAGCTCAAAATGAATCATGAAATGCATGAAAAATAGCAAATGAAGTCAGAAAAGGTTTGAAAAGTGATGATGTGGCTTTGAATGGTGCATATTGAATGCAGAAAAAGTCTTGAGTTCAAATATGTTTAAAAAATTGAAATCCTTTTGTAACATATGAGTTTTCGTCCGAAACCCTGACACTTCGAAAGAGATTGTCCAGTTCGTACACGAAGTGCATCCAGTTTTTGCCGTAACCCTCTCAACTTTTTAGCACATGCTATGTGGGTGAAATGATGATACCATGCCAACTTGCAACCGTTTCAGAGTTCATTTGCTGTGCTTTTCAATTCAGGGTCATTTTAGCTCAAAATAAATCATGAAATGCATGAAAAATAGCAAATGAAGTCAGAAAAGGTTTGAAAAGTGATGATGTGGCTTTGTATGGTGCATATTGAATGCAGAAAAAGTCTTGAGTTCAAATATGTTTAAAAAATTGAAATCCTTTTGTAACAGATGAGTTTTCGTCCGAAACCCTGACACTTCGGAAGAGATTGTCCAGTTCGTACACGAAGTGCATCCAGTTTTTGCCGTAACCCTTTGAACTTTTTAGCACATGCTATGCGGGTGAAATGATGATACCATGCCAACTTGCAACCATTTCAGAGTTCATTTGCAGTGCTTTTCAATTCAGGGTCATTTTAGCTCAAAATAAATCATGAAATGCATGAAAAATAGCAAATGAAGTTAGAAAAGGTTTGAAAAGTGATGATGTGGCTTTGAATGGTGCATATTGAATGCAGAAAAAGTCTTGAGTTCAAATATGTTTAAAAAATTGAAATCCTTTTGTAACATATGAGTTTTCGTCCGAAACCCTGACACTTCGAAAGAGATTGTCCAGTTCGTACACGAAGTGCATCCAGTTTTTGCGGTAACCCTCTCAAATTTTTAGCACATGCTATGTGGGTGAAATGATGATACCATGCCAACTTGCAACCATTTCAGAGTTCATTTGCAGTGCTTTTCAATTCAGGGTCATTTTAGCTCAAAATAAATCATGAAATGCATGAAAAATAGCAAATGAAGTCACAAAAGGTTTGAAAAGTGATGATGTGGCTTTGTATGGTGCATATTGAATGCAGAAAAAGTCTTGAGTTCAAATATGTTTAAAAAATTGAAATCCTTTTGTAACAGATGAGTTTTCGTCCGAAACCCTGACACTTCGAAAGAGATTGTCCAGTTCGTACACGAAGTGCATCCAGTTTTTGCCGTAACCCTCTCAACTTTTTAGCACATGCTATGTGGGTGAAATGATGATACCATGCCAACTTGCAACCATTTCAGAGTTAATTTGCTGTGCTTTTCAATTCAGGGTCATTTTAGCTCAAAATAAATAATGAAATGCATGAAAAATAGCAAATGAAGTCAGAAAAAGTTTGAAAAGTGATGATGTGGCTTTGAATGGTGCATATTGAATGCAGAAAAAGTCTTGAGTTCAAATATGTTTAAAAAATTGAAATCCTTTTGTAACAGATGAGTTTTCGTCCCAAACCCTGACACTTCGAAAGAGATTGTCCAGTTCGTACACGAAGTGCTTCCAGTTTGTGCCGTAACCCTTTGAACTTTTTAGCACATGCGATGTGGGTGAAATGATGATACCATGCCAACTTGCAACCATTTCAGAGTTCATTTGCAGTGCTTTTCAATTCAGGGTCATTTTAGCTCAAAATAAATCATGAAATGCATGAAAAATAGCAAATGAAGTCAGAAAAGGTTTGAAAAGTGATGATGTGGCTTTGAATGGTGCATATTGAATGCAGAAAAAGTCTTGAGTTCAAATATGTTTAAAAAATTGAAATCCTTTTGTAACAGATGAGTTTTCGTCCGAAACCCTGACACTTCGAAAGAGATTGTCCAGGTCGTACACGAAGTGCATCCAGTTTTTGCCGTAACCCTCTCAATTTTTTAGCACATGCTATGTGGGTGAAATGATGATACCATGCCAACTTGCAACCATTTCAGAGTTCATTTGCGGTGCTTTTCAATTCAGTGTCATTTTAGCTCAAAATAAATCATGAAATGCATGAAAAATAGCAAATGAAGTCAGAACAGGTTTGAAAAGTGATGATGTGGCTTTGTATGGTGCATATTGAATGCAGAAAAAGTCTTGAGTTCAAATATGTTTAAAAAATTGAAATCCTTTTGTAACAGATGAGTTTTCGTCCGAAACCCTGACACTTCGAAAGAGATTGTCCAGTTCGTACACGAAGTGCATCCAGTTTTTGCCGTAACCCTCTCAACTTTTTAGCACATGCTATGTGGGTGAAATGATGATACCATGCCAACTTGCAACCGTTTCAGAGTTCATTTGCAGTGCTTTTCAATTCAGGGTCATTTTAGCTCAAAATAAATCATGAAATGCATGAAAAGTAGCAAATGAAGTCAGAAAAGGTTTGAAAAGTGATGATGTGGCTTTGTATGGTGCATATTGAATGCAGAAAAAGTCTTGAGTTCAAATATGTTTAAAAAATTGAAATCCTTTTGTAACAGATGAGTTTTCGTCCGAAACCCTGACACTTCGAAAGAGATTGTCCAGTTCGTACACGAAGTGCATCCAGTTTTTGCCGTAACCCTCTCAACTTTTTCGCACATGCTATGTGGTTGAAATGATGATACCATGCCAACTTGCAACCATTTCAGAGTTCATTTGCAGTGCTTTTCAATTCAGGGTCATTTTAGCTCAAAATAAATCATGAAATGCATGAAAAATAGCAAATGAAGTCAGAAAAGGTTTGAAAAGTGATGATGTGGCTTTGAATGGTGCATATTGAATCAGAAAAAGTCTTGAGTTCAAATATGTTTAAAAAATTGAAATCCTTTTGTAACAGATGAGTTTTCGTCCGAAACCCTGACACTTCGAAAGTGATTGTCCAGTTCGTACACGAAGTGCATCCAGTTTTTGCCGTAACCCTCTCAACTTTTTAGCACATGCTATGTGGGTGAAATGATGATACCATGCCAACTTGCAACCGTTTCAGAGTTCATTTGCTGTGCTTTTCAATTCAGGGTCATTTTAGCTCAAAATAAATCATGAAATGCATGAAAAATAGCAAATGAAGTCAGAAAAGGTTTGAAAAGTGATGATGTGGCTTTGTATGGTGCATATTGAATGCAGAAAAAGTCTTGAGTTCAAATATGTTTAAAAAATTGAAATCCTTTTGTAACAGATGAGTTTTCGTCCGAAACCCTGACACTTCGAAAGAGATTGTCCAGTTCGTACACGAAGTGCATCCAGTTTTTGCCGTAACCCTCTCAACTTTTTAGCACATGCTATGTGGGTGAAATGATGATACCATGCCAACTTGCAACCATTTCAGAGTTCATTTGCTGTGCTTTTCAATTCAGTGTCATTTTAGCTCAAAATAAATCATGAAATGCATGAAAAATATCAAATGAAGTCAGAAAAAGTTTGAAAAGTGATGATGTGGCTTTGAATGGTGCATATTGAATGCAGAAAAAGTCTTGAGTTCAAATATGTTTAAAAAATTGAAATCCTTTTGTAACAGATGAGTTTTCGTCCCAAACCCTGACACTTCGAAAGAGATTGTCCAGTTCGTACACGAAGTGCTTCCAGTTTTTGCCGTAACCCTTTGAACTTTTTAGCACATGCTATGTGGGTGAAATCATGATTCCATGCCAACTTGCAACCATTTCAGAGTTCATTTGCAGTGCTTTTCAATTCAGGGTCATTTTAGCTCAAAATAAATCATGAAATGCATGAAAAATAGCAAATGAAGTCAGAAAAGGTTTGAAAAGTGATGATGTGGCTTTGAATGCTGCATATTGAATGCAGAAAAATTCTTGAGTTCAAATATGTTTAAAAAATTGAAATCCTTTTGTAACAGATGAGTTTTCGTCCGAAACCTTGACACTTCGAAAGAGATTGTCCAGTTCGTAAACGAAGTGCATCCAGTTTTTGCCGTAACCCTCTCAAATTTTTAGCACATGCTATGTGGGTGAAATGATGATACCATGCCAACTTGCAACCATTTCAGAGTTCATTTGTAGTGCTTTTCAATTCAGGGTCATTTTAGCTCAAAATAAATCATGAAATGCATGAAAAGTAGCAAATGAAGTCAGAAAAGGTTTGAAAAGTGATGATGTGGCTTTGGATGGTGCATATTGAATGCAGAAAAAGTCTTGAGTTCAAATATGTTTAAAAAATTGAAATCCTTTTGTAACAGATGAGTTTTCGTCCGAAACCCTGACACTTCGGAAGAGATTGTCCAGTTCGTACACGAAGTGCATCCAGTTTTTGCCGTAACCCTTTGAACTTTTTAGCACATGCTATGCGGGTGAAATGATGATACCATGCCAACTTGCAACCATTTCAGAGTTCATTTGCAGTGCTTTTCAATTCAGGGTCATTTTAGCTCAAAATGAATCATGAAATGCATGAAAAATAGCAAATGAAGTCAGAAAAGGTTTGAAAAGTGATGATGTGGCTTTGAATGGTGCATATTGAATGCAGAAAAAGTCTTGAGTTCAAATATGTTTAAAAAATTGAAATCCTTTTGTAACATATGAGTTTTCGTCCGAAACCCTGACACTTCGAAAGAGATTGTCCAGTTCGTACACGAAGTGCATCCAGTTTTTGCCGTAACCCTCTCAACTTTTTAGCACATGCTATGTGGGTGAAATGATGATACCATGCCAACTTGCAACCGTTTCAGAGTTCATTTGTTGTGCTTTTCAATTCTGGGTCATTTTAGCTCAAAATAAATCATGAAATGCATGAAAAATAGCAAATGAAGTCAGAAAAGGTTTGAAAAGTGATGATGTGGCTTTGTATGGTGCATATTGAATGCAGAAAAAGTCTTGAGTTCAAATATGTTTAAAAAATTGAAATCCTTTTGTAACAGATGAGTTTTCGTCCGAAACCCTGACACTTCGGAAGAGATTGTCCAGTTCGTACACGAAGTGCATCCAGTTTTTGCCGTAACCCTTTGAACTTTTTAGCACATGCTATGCGGGTGAAATGATGATACCATGCCAACTTGCAACCATTTCAGAGTTCATTTGCAGTGCTTTTCAATTCAGGGTCATTTTAGCTCAAAATAAATCATGAAATGCATGAAAAATAGCAAATCAAGTTAGAAAAGGTTTGAAAAGTGATGATGTGGCTTTGAATGGTGCATATTGAATGCAGAAAAAGTCTTGAGTTCAAATATGTTTAAAAAATTGAAATCCTTTTGTAACATATGAGTTTTCGTCCGAAACCCTGACACTTCGAAAGAGATTGTCCAGTTCGTACACGAAGTGCATCCAGTTTTTGCGGTAACCCTCTCAAATTTTTAGCACATGCTATGTGGGTGAAATGATGATACCATGCCAACTTGCAACCATTTCAGAGTTCATTTGCAGTGCTTTTCAATTCAGGGTCATTTTAGCTCAAAATAAATCATGAAATGCATGAAAAATAGCAAATGAAGTCACAAAAGGTTTGAAAAGTGATGATGTGGCTTTGTATGGTGCATATTGAATGCAGAAAAAGTCTTGAGTTCAAATATGTTTAAAAAATTGAAATCCTTTTGTAACAGATGAGTTTTCGTCCGAAACCCTGACACTTCGAAAGAGATTGTCCAGTTCGTACACGAAGTGCATCCAGTTTTTGCCGTAACCCTCTCAAATTTTTAGCACATGCTATGTGGGTGAAATGATGATACCATGCCAACTTGCAACCATTTCAGAGTTAATTTGCTGTGCTTTTCAATTCAGGGTCATTTTAGCTCAAAATAAATAATGAAATGCATGAAAAATAGCAAATGAAGTCAGAAAAAGTTTGAAAAGTGATGATGTGGCTTTGAATGGTGCATATTGAATGCAGAAAAAGTCTTGAGTTCAAATATGTTTAAAAAATTGAAATCCTTTTGTAACAGATGAGTTTTCGTCCCAAACCCTGACACTTCGAAAGAGATTGTCCAGTTCGTACACGAAGTGCTTCCAGTTTTTGCCGTAACCCTTTGAACTTTTTAGCACATGCGATGTGGGTGAAATGATGATACCATGCCAACTTGCAACCATTTCAGAGTTCATTTGCAGTGCTTTTCAATTCAGGGTCATTTTAGCTCAAAATAAATCATGAAATGCATGAAAAATAGCAAATGAAGTCAGAAAAGGTTTGAAAAGTGATGATGTGGCTTTGAATGGTGCATATTGAATGCAGAAAAAGTCTTGAGTTCAAATATGTTTAAAAAATTGAAATCCTTTTGTAACAGATGAGTTTTCGTCCGAAACCCTGACACTTCGAAAGAGATTGTCCAGGTCGTACACGAAGTGCATCCAGTTTTTGCCGTAACCCTCTCAATTTTTTAGCACATGCTATGTGGGTGAAATGATGATACCATGCCAACTTGCAACCATTTCAGAGTTCATTTGCTGTGCTTTTCAATTCAGGGTCATTTTAGCTCAAAATAAATAATGAAATGCATGAAAAATAGCAAATGAAGTCAGAAAAAGTTTGAAAAGTGATGATGTGGCTTTGAATGGTGCATATTGAATGCAGAAAAAGTCTTGAGTTCAAATATGTTTAAAAAATTGAAATCCTTTTGTAACAGATGAGTTTTCGTCCCAAACCCTGACACTTCGAAAGAGATTGTCCAGTTCGTACACGAAGTGCTTCCAGTTTTTGCCGTAACCCTTTGAACTTTTTAGCACATGCGATGTGGGTGAAATGATGATACCATGCCAACTTGCAACCATTTCAGAGTTCATTTGCAGTGCTTTTCAATTCAGGGTCATTTTAGCTCAAAATAAATCATGAAATGCATGAAAAATAGCAAATGAAGTCAGAAAAGGTTTGAAAAGTGATGATGTGGCTTTGAATGGTGCATATTGAATGCAGAAAAAGTCTTGAGTTCAAATATGTTTAAAAAATTGAAATCCTTTTGTAACAGATGAGTTTTCGTCCGAAACCCTGACACTTCGAAAGAGATTGTCCAGGTCGTACACGAAGTGCATCCAGTTTTTGCCGTAACCCTCTCAATTTTTTAGCACATGCTATGTGGGTGAAATGATGATACCATGCCAACTTGCAACCATTTCAGAGTTCATTTGCGGTGCTTTTCAATTCAGTGTCATTTTAGCTCAAAATAAATCATGAAATGCATGAAAAATAGCAAATGAAGTCAGAACAGGTTTGAAAAGTGATGATGTGGCTTTGTATGGTGCATATTGAATGCAGAAAAAGTCTTGAGTTCAAATATGTTTAAAAAATTGAAATCCTTTTGTAACAGATGAGTTTTCGTCCGAAACCCTGACACTTCGAAAGAGATTGTCCAGTTCGTACACGAAGTGCATCCAGTTTTTGCCGTAACGCTCTCAACTTTTTAGCACATGCTATGTGGGTGAAATGATGATACCATGCCAACTTGCAACCGTTTCAGAGTTCATTTGCAGTGCTTTTCAATTCAGGGTCATTTTAGCTCAAAATAAATCATGAAATGCATGAAAAGTAGCAAATGAAGTCAGAAAAGGTTTGAAAAGTGATGATGTGGCTTTGTATGGTGCATATTGAATGCAGAAAAAGTCTTGAGTTCAAATATGTTTAAAAAATTGAAATCCTTTTGTAACAGATGAGTTTTCGTCCGAAACCCTGACACTTCGAAAGAGATTGTCCAGTTCGTACACGAAGTGCATCCAGTTTTTGCCGTAACCCTCTCAACTTTTTCGCACATGCTATGTGGTTGAAATGATGATACCATGCCAACTTGCAACCATTTCAGAGTTCATTTGCAGTGCTTTTCAATTCAGGGTCATTTTAGCTCAAAATAAATCATGAAATGCATGAAAAATAGCAAATGAAGTCAGAAAAGGTTTGAAAAGTGATGATGTGGCTTTGAATGGTGCATATTGAATGCAGAAAAAGTCTTGAGTTCAAATATGTTTAAAAAATTGAAATCCTTTTGTAACAGATGAGTTTTCGTCCGAAACCCTGACACTTCGAAAGTGATTGTCCAGTTCGTACACGAAGTGCATCCAGTTTTTGCCGTAACCCTCTCAACTTTTTAGCACATGCTATGTGGGTGAAATGATGATACCATGCCAACTTGCAACCGTTTCAGAGTTCATTTGCTGTGCTTTTCAATTCAGGGTCATTTTAGCTCAAAATAAATCATGAAATGCATGAAAAATAGCAAATGAAGTCAGAAAAGGTTTGAAAAGTGATGATGTGGCTTTGTATGGTGCATATTGAATGCAGAAAAAGTCTTGAGTTCAAATATGTTTAAAAAATTGAAATCCTTTTGTAACAGATGAGTTTTCGTCCGAAACCCTGACACTTCGGAAGAGATTGTCCAGTTCGTACACGAAGTGCATCCAGTTTTTGCCGTAACCCTTTGAACTTTTTAGCACACGCTATGTGGTTGAAATGATGATACCATGCCAACTTGCAACCATTTCAGAGTACATTTGCAGTGCTTTTCAATTCAGGGTCATTTTAGCTCAAAATAAATCATGAAATGCATGAAAAATAGCAAATGAAGTTAGAAATGGTTTGAAAAGTGATGATGTGGCTTTGAATGGTGCATATTGAATGCAGAAAAAGTCTTGAGTTCAAATATGTTTAAAAAATTGAAATCCTTTTGTAACATATGAGTTTTCGTCCCAAACCCTGACACTTCGAAAGAGATTGTCCAGTTCGTACACGAAGTGCATCCAGTTTTTGCTGTAACCCTCTCAAATTTTTAGCACATGCTATGTGGGTGAAATGATGATACCATGCCAACTTGCAACCATTTCAGAGTTCATTTGCAGTGCTTTTCAATTCAGGGTCATTTTAGCTCAAAATAAATCATGAAATGCATGAAAAATAGCAAATGAAGTCAGAAAAGGTTTGAAAAGTGATGATGTGGCTTTGTATGGTGCATATTGAATGCAGAAAAAGTCTTGAGTTCAAATATGTTTAAAAAATTGAAATCCTTTTGTAACAGATGAGTTTTCGTCCGAAACCCTGACACTTCGAAAGAGATTGTCCAGTTCGTACACGAAGTGCATCCAGTTCTTGCCGTAACCCTCTCAACTTTTTAGCACATGCTATGTGGGTGAAATGATGATACCATGCCAACTTGCAACCATTTCAGAGTTCATTTGCTGTGCTTTTCAATTCAGGGTCATTTTAGCTCAAAATAAATCATGAAATGCATGAAAAATAGCAAATGAAGTCAGAAAAAGTTTGAAAAGTGATGATGTGGCTTTGAATGGTGCATATTGAATGCAGAAAAAGTCTTGAGTTCAAATATGTTTAAAAAATTGAAATCCTTTTGTAACAGATGAGTTTTCGTCCCAAACCCTGACACTTCGAAAGAGATTGTCCAGTTCGTACACGAAGTGCATCCAGTTTTTGCCGTAACCCTTTGAACTTTTTAGCACATGCGATGTGGGTGAAATGATGATACCATGCCAACTTTCAACCGTTTCAGAGTTCATTTGCTGTGCTTTTCAATTCAGGGTCATTTTAGCTCAAAATAAATCATGAAATGCATGAAAAATAGCAAATGAAGTCAGAAAAGGTTTGAAAAGTGATGATGTGGCTTTGTATGGTGCATATTGAATGCAGAAAAAGTCTTCAGTTCAAATATGTTTAAAAAATTGAAATCCTTTTGTAACAGATGAGTTTTCGTCCGAAACCCTGACACTTCGGAAGAGATTGTCCAGTTCGTACACGAAGTGCATCCAGTTTTTGCCGTAACCCTTTGAACTTTTTAGCACATGCTATGTGGGTGAAATGATGATACCATGCCAACTTGCAACCATTTCAGAGTTCATTTGCTGTGCTTTTCAATTCAGGGTCATTTTAGCTCAAAATAAATCATGAAATGCATGAAAAATAGCAAATGAAGTCAGAAAAAGTTTGAAAAGTGATGATGTGGCTTTGAATGGTGCATATTGAATGCAGAAAAAGTCTTGAGTTCAAATATGTTTAAAAAATTGAAATCCTTTTGTAACAGATGAGTTTTCGTCCGAAACCCTGACACTTCGAAAGTGATTGTCCAGTTCGTACACGAAGTGCATCCAGTTTTTGCCGTAACCCTCTCAACTTTTTAGCACATGCTATGTGGGTGAAATGATGATACCATGCCAACTTTCAACCGTTTCAGAGTTCATTTGCTGTGCTTTTCAATTCAGGGTCATTTTAGCTCAAAATAAATCATGAAATGCATGAAAAATAGCAAATGAAGTCAGAAAAGGTTTGAAAAGTGATGATGTGGCTTTGTATGGTGCATATTGAATGCAGAAAAAGTCTTCAGTTCAAATATGTTTAAAAAATTGAAATCCTTTTGTAACAGATGAGTTTTCGTCCGAAACCCTGACACTTCGGAAGAGATTGTCCAGTTCGTACACGAAGTGCATCCAGTTTTTGCCGTAACCCTTTGAACTTTTTAGCACATGCTATGTGGGTGAAATGATGATACCATGCCAACTTGCAACCATTTCAGAGTTCATTTGCAGTGCTTTTCAATTCAGGGTCATTTTAGCTCAAAATAAATCATGAAATGCATGAAAAGTAGCAAATGAAGTCAGAAAAGGTTTGAAAAGTGATGATGTGGCTTTGTATGGTGCATATTGAATGCAGAAAAAGTCTTGAGTTCAAATATGTTTAAAAAATTGAAATCCTTTTGTAACAGATGAGTTTTCGTCCGAAACCCTGACACTTCGAAAGAGATTGTCCAGTTCGTACACGAAGTGCATCCAGTTTTTGCCGTAACCCTCTCAACTTTTTCGCACATGCTATGTGGTTGAAATGATGATACCATGCCAACTTGCAACCATTTCAGAGTTCATTTGCAGTGCTTTTCAATTCAGGGTCATTTTAGCTCAAAATAAATCATGAAATGCATGAAAAATAGCAAATGAAGTCAGAAAAGGTTTGAAAAGTGATGATGTGGCTTTGAATGGTGCATATTGAATGCAGAAAAAGTCTTGAGTTCAAATATGTTTAAAAAATTGAAATCCTTTTGTAACAGATGAGTTTTCGTCCGAAACCCTGACACTTCGAAAGTGATTGTCCAGTTCGTACACGAAGTGCATCCAGTTTTTGCCGTAACCCTCTCAACTTTTTAGCACATGCTATGTGGGTGAAATGATGATACCATGCCAACTTGCAACCGTTTCAGAGTTCATTTGCTGTGCTTTTCAATTCAGGGTCATTTTAGCTCAAAATAAATCATGAAATGCATGAAAAATAGCAAATGAAGTCAGAAAAGGTTTGAAAAGTGATGATGTGGCTTTGTATGGTGCATATTGAATGCAGAAAAAGTCTTGAGTTCAAATATGTTTAAAAAATTGAAATCCTTTTGTAACAGATGAGTTTTCGTCCGAAACCCTGACACTTCGGAAGAGATTGTCCAGTTCGTACACGAAGTGCATCCAGTTTTTGCCGTAACCCTTTGAACTTTTTAGCACACGCTATGTGGTTGAAATGATGATACCATGCCAACTTGCAACCATTTCAGAGTTCATTTGCAGTGCTTTTCAATTCAGGGTCATTTTAGCTCAAAATAAATCATGAAATGCATGAAAAATAGCAAATGAAGTTAGAAAAGGTTTGAAAAGTGATGATGTGGCTTTGAATGGTGCATATTGAATGCAGAAAAAGTCTTGAGTTCAAATATGTTTAAAAAATTGAAATCCTTTTGTAACATATGAGTTTTCGTCCCAAACCCTGACACTTCGAAAGAGATTGTCCAGTTCGTACACGAAGTGCATCCAGTTTTTGCTGTAACCCTCTCAAATTTTTATCACATGCTATGTGGGTGAAATGATGATACCATGCCAACTTGCAACCATTTCAGAGTTCATTTGCAGTGCTTTTCAATTCAGGGTCATTTTAGCTCAAAATAAATCATGAAATGCATGAAAAATAGCAAATGAAGTCAGAAAAGGTTTGAAAAGTGATGATGTGGCTTTGTATGGTGCATATTGAATGCAGAAAAAGTCTTGAGTTCAAATATGTTTAAAAAATTGAAATCCTTTTGTAACAGATGAGTTTTCGTCCGAAACCCTGACACTTCGAAAGAGATTGTCCAGTTCGTACACGAAGTGCATCCAGTTCTTGCCGTAACCCTCTCAACTTTTTAGCACATGCTATGTGGGTGAAATGATGATACCATGCCAACTTGCAACCATTTCAGAGTTCATTTGCTGTGCTTTTCAATTCAGGGTCATTTTAGCTCAAAATAAATCATGAAATGCATGAAAAATAGCAAATGAAGTCAGAAAAAGTTTGAAAAGTGATGATGTGGCTTTGAATGGTGCATATTGAATGCAGAAAAAGTCTTGAGTTCAAATATGTTTAAAAAATTGAAATCCTTTTGTAACAGATGAGTTTTCGTCCCAAACCCTGACACTTCGAAAGAGATTGTCCAGTTCGTACACGAAGTGCATCCAGTTTTTGCCGTAACCCTTTGAACTTTTTAGCACATGCGATGTGGGTGAAATGATGATACCATGCCAACTTTCAACCGTTTCAGAGTTCATTTGCTGTGCTTTTCAATTCAGGGTCATTTTAGCTCAAAATAAATCATGAAATGCATGAAAAATAGCAAATGAAGTCAGAAAAGGTTTGAAAAGTGATGATGTGGCTTTGTATGGTGCATATTGAATGCAGAAAAAGTCTTCAGTTCAAATATGTTTAAAAAATTGAAATCCTTTTGTAACAGATGAGTTTTCGTCCGAAACCCTGACACTTCGGAAGAGATTATCCAGTTCGTACACGAAGTGCATCCAGTTTTTGCCGTAACCCTTTGAACTTTTTAGCACATGCTATGTGGGTGAAATGATGATACCATGCCAACTTGCAACCATTTCAGAGTTCATTTGCTGTGCTTTTCAATTCAGGGTCATTTTAGCTCAAAATAAATCATGAAATGCATGAAAAATAGCAAATGAAGTCAGAAAAAGTTTGAAAAGTGATGATGTGGCTTTGAATGGTGCATATTGAATGCAGAAAAAGTCTTGAGTTCAAATATGTTTAAAAAATTGAAATCCTTTTGTAACAGATGAGTTTTCGTCCGAAACCCTGACACTTCGAAAGTGATTGTCCAGTTCGTACACGAAGTGCATCCAGTTTTTGCCGTAACCCTCTCAACTTTTTAGCACATGCTATGTGGGTGAAATGATGATACCATGCCAACTTTCAACCGTTTCAGAGTTCATTTGCTGTGCTTTTCAATTCAGGGTCATTTTAGCTCAAAATAAATCATGAAATGCATGAAAAATAGCAAATCAAGTCAGAAAAGGTTTGAAAAGTGATGATGTGGCTTTGTATGGTGCATATTGAATGCAGAAAAAGTCTTCAGTTCAAATATGTTTAAAAAATTGAAATCCTTTTGTAACAGATGAGTTTTCGTCCGAAACCCTGACACTTCGGAAGAGATTGTCCAGTTCGTACACGAAGTGCATCCAGTTTTTGCCGTAACCCTTTGAACTTTTTAGCACATGCTATGTGGGTGAAATGATGATACCATGCCAACTTGCAACCATTTCAGAGTTCATTTGCAGTGCTTTTCAATTCAGGGTCATTTTAGCTCAAAATAAATCATGAAATGCATGAAAAATAGCAAATGAAGTTAGAAAAGGTTTGAAAAGTGATGATGTGGCTTTGAATGGTGCATATTGAATGCAGAAAAAGTCTTGAGTTCAAATATGTTTAAAAAATTGAAATCCTTTTGTAACATATGAGTTTTCGTCCGAAACCCTGACACTTCGAAAGAGATTGTCCAGTTCGTACACGAAGTGCATCCAGTTTTTGCGGTAACCTCTCAAATTTTTAGCACATGCTATGTGGGTGAAATGATGATACCATGCCAACTTGCAACCATTTCAGAGTTCATTTGCAGTGCTTTTCAATTCAGGGTCATTTTAGCTCAAAATAAATCATGAAATGCATGAAAAATAGCAAATGAAGTCAGAAAAGGTTTGAAAAGTGATGATGTGGCTTTGTATGGTGCATATTGAATGCAGAAAAAGTCTTGAGTTCAAATATGTTTAAAAAATTGAAATCCTTTTGTAACAGATGAGTTTTCGTCCGAAACCCTGACACTTCGAAAGAGATTGTCCAGTTCGTACACGAAGTGCATCCAGTTTCTGCCGTAACCCTCTCAACTTTTTAGCACATGCTATGTGGGTGAAATGATGATACCATGCCAACTTGCAACCATTTCAGAGTTCATTTGCTGTGCTTTTCAATTCAGGGTCATTTTAGCTCAAAATAAATAATGAAATGCATGAAAAATAGCAAATGAAGTCAGAAAAAGTTTGAAAAGTGATGATGTGGCTTTGTATGGTGCATATTGAATGCAGAAAAAGTCTTGAGTTCAAATATGTTTAAAAAATTGAAATCCTTTTGTAACATATGAGTTTTCGTCCGAAACCCTGACACTTCGAAAGAGATTGTCCAGTTCGTACACGAAGTGCATCCAGTTTTTGCGGTAACCTCTCAAATTTTTAGCACATGCTATGTGGGTGAAATGATGATACCATGCCAACTTGCAACCATTTCAGAGTTCATTTGCAGTGCTTTTCAATTCAGGGTCATTTTAGCTCAAAATAAATCATGAAATGCATGAAAAATAGCAAATGAAGTCAGAAAAGGTTTGAAAAGTGATGATGTGGCTTTGTATGGTGCATATTGAATGCAGAAAAAGTCTTGAGTTCAAATATGTTTAAAAAATTGAAATCCTTTTGTAACAGATGAGTTTTCGTCCGAAACCCTGACACTTCGGAAGAGATTGTCCAGTTCGTACACGAAGTGCATCCAGTTTTTGCCGTAACCCTTTGAACTTTTTAGCACACGCTAGGTGGTTGAAATGATGATACCATGCCAACTTGCAACCATTTCAGAGTTCATTTGCAGTGCTTTTCAATTCAGGGTCATTTTAGCTCAAAATAAATCATGAAATGCATGAAAAATAGCAAATGAAGTTAGAAAAGGTTTGAAAAGTGATGATGTGGCTTTGAATGGTGCATATTGAATGCAGAAAAAGTCTTGAGTTCAAATATGTTTAAAAAATTGAAATCCTTTTGTAACATATGAGTTTTCGTCCCAAACCCTGACACTTCGAAAGAGATTGTCCAGTTCGTACACGAAGTGCATCCAGTTTTTGCTGTAACCCTCTCAAATTTTTAGCACATGCTATGTGGGTGAAATGATGATACCATGCCAACTTGCAACCATTTCAGAGTTCATTTGCAGTGCTTTTCAATTCAGGGTCATTTTAGCTCAAAATAAATCATGAAATGCATGAAAAATAGCAAATGAAGTCAGAAAAGGTTTGAAAAGTGATGATGTGGCTTTGTATGGTGCATATTGAATGCAGACAAAGTCTTGAGTTCAAATATGTTTAAAAAATTGAAATCCTTTTGTAACAGATGAGTTTTCGTCCGAAACCCTGACACTTCGAAAGAGATTGTCCAGTTCGTACACGAAGTGCATCCAGTTCTTGCCGTAACCCTCTCAACTTTTTAGCACATGCTATGTGGGTGAAATGATGATACCATGCCAACTTGCAACCATTTCAGAGTTCATTTGCTGTGCTTTTCAATTCAGGGTCATTTTAGCTCAAAATAAATCATGAAATGCATGAAAAATAGCAAATGAAGTCAGAAAAAGTTTGAAAAGTGATGATGTGGCTTTGAATGGTGCATATTGAATGCAGAAAAAGTCTTGAGTTCAAATATGTTTAAAAAATTGAAATCCTTTTGTAACAGATGAGTTTTCGTCCCAAACCCTGACACTTCGAAAGAGATTGTCCAGTTCGTACACGAAGTGCATCCAGTTTTTGCCGTAACCCTTTGAACTTTTTAGCACATGCTATGTGGGTGAAATGATGATACCATGCCAACTTGCAACCATTTCAGAGTTCATTTGCTGTGCTTTTCAATTCAGGGTCATTTTAGCTCAAAATAAATCATGAAATGCATGAAAAATAGCAAATGAAGTCAGAAAAAGTTTGAAAAGTGATGATGTGGCTTTGAATGGTGCATATTGAATGCAGAAAAAGTCTTGAGTTCAAATATGTTTAAAAAATTGAAATCCTTTTGTAACAGATGAGTTTTCGTCCGAAACCCTGACACTTCGAAAGTGATTGTCCAGTTCGTACACGAAGTGCATCCAGTTTTTGCCGTAACCCTCTCAACTTTTTAGCACATGCTATGTGGGTGAAATGATGATACCATGCCAACTTTCAACCGTTTCAGAGTTCATTTGCTGTGCTTTTCAATTCAGGGTCATTTTAGCTCAAAATAAATCATGAAATGCATGAAAAATAGCAAATGAAGTCAGAAAAGGTTTGAAAAGTGATGATGTGGCTTTGTATGGTGCATATTGAATGCAGAAAAAGTCTTCAGTTCAAATATGTTTAAAAAATTGAAATCCTTTTGTAACAGATGAGTTTTCGTCCGAAACCCTGACACTTCGGAAGAGATTGTCCAGTTCGTACACGAAGTGCATCCAGTTTTTGCCGTAACCCTTTGAACTTTTTAGCACATGCTATGTGGGTGAAATGATGATACCATGCCAACTTGCAACCATTTCAGAGTTCATTTGCAGTGCTTTTCAATTCAGGGTCATTTTAGCTCAAAATAAATCATGAAATGCATGAAAAATAGCAAATGAAGTTAGAAAAGGTTTGAAAAGTGATGATGTGGCTTTGAATGGTGCATATTGAATGCAGAAAAAGTCTTGAGTTCAAATATGTTTAAAAAATTGAAATCCTTTTGTAACATATGAGTTTTCGTCCGAAACCCTGACACTTCGAAAGAGATTGTCCAGTTCGTACACGAAGTGCATCCAGTTTTTGCGGTAACCTCTCAAATTTTTAGCACATGCTATGTGGGTGAAATGATGATACCATGCCAACTTGCAACCATTTCAGAGTTCATTTGCAGTGCTTTTCAATTCAGGGTCATTTTAGCTCAAAATAAATCATGAAATGCATGAAAAATAGCAAATGAAGTCAGAAAAGGTTTGAAAAGTGATGATGTGGCTTTGTATGGTGCATATTGAATGCAGAAAAAGTCTTGAGTTCAAATATGTTTAAAAAATTGAAATCCTTTTGTAACAGATGAGTTTTCGTCCGAAACCCTGACACTTCGAAAGAGATTGTCCAGTTCGTACACGAAGTGCATCCAGTTTCTGCCGTAACCCTCTCAACTTTTTAGCACATGCTATGTGGGTGAAATGATGATACCATGCCAACTTGCAACCATTTCAGAGTTCATTTGCTGTGCTTTTCAATTCAGGGTCATTTTAGCTCAAAATAAATAATGAAATGCATGAAAAATAGCAAATGAAGTCAGAAAAAGTTTGAAAAGTGATGATGTGGCTTTGAATGGTGCATATTGAATGCAGAAAAAGTCTTGAGTTCAAATATGTTTAAAAAATTGAAATCCTTTTGTAACAGATGAGTTTTCGTCCCAAACCCTGACACTTCGAAAGAGATTGTCCAGTTCGTACACGAAGTGCTTCCAGTTTTTGCCGTAACCCTTTGAACTTTTTAGCACATGCGATGTGGGTGAAATGATGATACCATGCCAACTTGCAACCATTTCAGAGTTCATTTGCAGTGCTTTTCAATTCAGGGTCATTTTAGCTCAAAATAAATCATGAAATGCATGAAAAATAGCAAATGAAGTCAGAAAAGGTTTGAAAAGTGATGATGTGGCTTTGAATGGTGCATATTGAATGCAGAAAAAGTCTTGAGTTCAAATATGTTTAAAAAATTGAAATCCTTTTGTAACAGATGAGTTTTCGTCCGAAACCCTGACACTTCGAAAGAGATTGTCCAGGTCGTACACGAAGTGCATCCAGTTTTTGCCGTAACCCTCTCAATTTTTTAGCACATGCTATGTGGGTGAAATGATGATACCATGCCAACTTGCAACCATTTCAGAGTTCATTTGCAGTGCTTTTCAATTCAGTGTCATTTTAGCTCAAAATAAATCATGAAATGCATGAAAAATAGCAAATGAAGTCAGAACAGGTTTGAAAAGTGATGATGTGGCTTTGTATGGTGCATATTGAATGCAGAAAAAGTCTTGAGTTCAAATATGTTTAAAAAATTGAAATCCTTTTGTAACAGATGAGTTTTCGTCCGAAACCCTGACACTTCGAAAGAGATTGTCTAGTTCGTACACGAAGTGCATCCAGTTTTTGCCGTAACCCTCTCAACTTTTTCGCACATGCTATGTGGGTGAAATGATGATACCATGCCAACTTGCAACCATTTCAGAGTTCATTTGCAGTGCTTTTCAATTCAGGGTCATTTTAGCTCAAAATAAATCATGAAATGCATGAAAAGTAGCAAATGAAGTCAGAAAAGGTTTGAAAAGTGATGATGTGGCTTTGGATGGTGCATATTGAATGCAGAAAAAGTCTTGAGAGCAAATATGTTTAAAAAATTGAAATCCTTTTGTAACAGATGAGTTTTCGTCCGAAACCCTGACACTTCGAAAGAGATTGTCCAGTTCGTACACGAAGTGCATCCAGTTTTTGCCGTAACCCTCTCAACTTTTTCGCACATGCTATGTGGTTGAAATGACGATACCATGCCAACTTGCAACCATTTCAGAGTTCATTTGCAGTGCTTTTCAATTCAGGGTCATTTTAGCTCAAAATAAATCATGAAATGCATGAAAAATAGCAAATGAAGTCAGAAAAGGTTTGAAAAGTGATGATGTGGCTTTGAATGGTGCATATTGAATGCAGAAAAAGTCTTGAGTTCAAATATGTTTAAAAAATTGAAATCCTTTTGTAACAGATGAGTTTTCGTCCGAAACCCTGACACTTCGAAAGTGATTGTCCAGTTCGTACACGAAGTGCATCCAGTTTGTGCCGTAACCCTCTCAACTTTTTAGCACATGCTATGTGGGTGAAATGATGATACCATGCCAACTTGCAACCGTTTCAGAGTTCATTTGCTGTGCTTTTCAATTCAGGGTCATTTTAGCTCAAAATAAATCTTGAAATGCATGAAAAATAGCAAATGAAGTCAGAAAAGGTTTGAAAAGTGATGATGTGGCTTTGTATGGTGCATATTGAATGCAGAAAAAGTCTTGAGTTCAAATATGTTTAAAAAATTGAAATCCTTTTGTAACAGATGAGTTTTCGTCCGAAACCCTGACACTTCGGAAGAGATTGTCCAGTTCGTACACGAAGTGCATCCAGTTTTTGCCGTAACCCTTTGAACTTTTTAGCACATGCTATGCGGGTGAAATGATGATACCATGCCAACTTGCAACCATTTCAGAGTTCATTTGCAGTGCTTTTCAATTCAGGGTCATTTTAGCTCAAAATAAATCATGAAATGCATGAAAAATAGCAAATGAAGTTAGAAAAGGTTTGAAAAGTGATGATGTGGCTTTGAATGGTGCATATTGAATGCAGAAAAAGTCTTGAGTTCAAATATGTTTAAAAAATTGAAATCCTTTTGTAACATATGAGTTTTCGTCCGAAACCCTGACACTTCGAAAGAGATTGTCCAGTTCGTACACGAAGTGCATCCAGTTTTTGCGGTAACCCTCTCAAATTTTTAGCACATGCTATGTGGGTGAAATGATGATACCATGCCAACTTGCAACCATTTCAGAGTTCATTTGCAGTGCTTTTCAATTCAGGGTCATTTTAGCTCAAAATAAATCATGAAATGCATGAAAAATAGCAAATGAAGTCAGAAAAGGTTTGAAAAGTGATGATGTGGCTTTGTATGGTGCATATTGAATGCAGAAAAAGTCTTGAGTTCAAATATGTTTAAAAAATTGAAATCCTTTTGTAACAGATGAGTTTTCGTCCGAAACCCTGACACTTCGAAAGAGATTGTCCAGTTCGTACACGAAGTGCATCCAGTTTTTGCCGTAACCCTCTCAACTTTTTAGCACATGCTATGTGGGTGAAATGATGATACCATGCCAACTTGCAACCATTTCAGAGTTCATTTGCTGTGCTTTTCAATTCAGGGTCATTTTAGCTCAAAATAAATCATGAAATGCATGAAAAATAGCAAATGAAGTCAGAAAAAGTTTGAAAAGTGATGATGTGGCTTTGAATGGTGCATATTGAATGCAGAAAAAGTCTTGAGTTCAAATATGTTTAAAAAATTGAAATCCTTTTGTAACAGATGAGTTTTCGTCCCAAACCCTGACACTTCGAAAGAGATTGTCCAGTTCGTACACGAAGTGCTTCCAGTTTTTGCCGTAACCCTTTGAACTTTTTCGCACATGCGATGTGGGTGAAATGATGATACCATGCCAACTTGCAACCATTTCAGAGTTCATTTGCAGTGCTTTTCAATTCAGGGTCATTTTAGCTCAAAATAAATCATGAAATGCATGAAAAATAGCAAATGAAGTCAGAAAAGGTTTGAAAAGTGATGATGTGGCTTTGAATGGTGCATATTGAATGCAGAAAAAGTCTTGAGTTCAAATATGTTTAAAAAATTGAAATCCTTTTGTAACAGATGAGTTTTCGTCCGAAACCCTGACACTTCGAAAGAGATTGTCCAGTTCGTAAACGAAGTGCATCCAGTTTTTGCCGTAACCCTCTCAAATTTTTAGCACATGCTATGTGGGTGAAATGATGATACCATGCCAATTTGCAACCATTTCAGAGTTCATTTGTAGTGCTTTTCAATTCAGGGTCATTTTAGCTCAAAATAAATCATGAAATGCATGAAAAGTAGCAAATGAAGTCAGAAAAGGTTTGAAAAGTGATGATGTGGCTTTGTATGGTGCATATTGAATGCAGAAAAAGTCTTGAGTTCAAATATGTTTAAAAAATTGAAATCCTTTTGTAACAGATGAGTTTTCGTCCGAAACCCTGACACTTCGAAAGAGATTGTCCAGTTCGTACACGAAGTGCATCCAGTTTTTGCCGTAACCCTCTCAACTTTTTCGCACATGCTATGTTTTTGAAATGATGATACCATGCCAACTTGCAACCATTTCAGAGTTCATTTGCAGTGCTTTTCAATTCAGTGTCATTTTAACTCAACATAAATCATGAAATGCATGAAAAAAAGCAAATGAAGTCAGAAAAGGTTTGAAAAGTGATGATGTGGCTTTGAATGGTGCATATTGAATGCAGAAAAAGTCTTGAGTTCAAATATGTTTAAAAAATTGAAATCCTTTTGTAACAGATGAGTTTTCGTCCGAAACCCTGACACTTCGAAAGAGATTGTCCAGTTCGTACACGAAGTGCATCCAGTTTTTGCCGTAACCCTCTCAACTTTTTAGCACATGCTATGTGGGTGAAATGATGATACCATACCAACTTGCAACCATTTCAGAGTTCATTTGCAGTGCTTTTCAATTCAGTGTCATTTTAGCTCAAAATAAATCATGAAATGCATGAAAAATAGCAAATGAAGTCAGAAAAGGTTTGAAAAGTGATGATGTGGCTTTGGATGGTGCATATTGAATGCAGAAAAAGTCTTGAGTTCAAATATGTTTAAAAAATTGAAATCCTTTTGTAACAGATGAGTTTTCGTCCGAAACCCTGACACTTCGAAAGAGATTGTCCAGTTCGTACACGAAGTGCATCCAGTTTTAGCCGTAACCCTCTCAACTTTTTAGCACATGCGATGTGGGTGAAATGATGATACCATGCCAACTTGCAACCATTTCAGAGTTCATTTGCAGTGCTTTTCAATTCAGGGTCATTTTAGCTCAAAATAAATCATGAAATGCATGAAAAATAGCAAATAAAGTCAGAAAAGGTTTGAAAAGTGATAATGTGGCTTTGTATGGTGCATATTGAATGCAGAAAAAGCCTTGAGTTCAAATATGTTTAAAAAATTGAAATCCTTTTGTAACAGATGAGTTTTCGTCCGAAACCCCGACACTTCGAAAGAGATTGTCCAGTTCGTACACGAAGTGCATCCTGTTTTTGCCGTAACCCTCTCAACTTTTTAGCACATGCTATGTGGGTGAAATGATGATACCATGCCAACTTGCAACCGTTTCAGAGTTCATTTGCTGTGCTTTTCAATTCAGGGTCATTTTAGCTCAAAATAAATCTTGAAATGCATGAAAAATAGCAAATGAATTCAGAAAAGGTTTGAAAAGTGATGATGTGGCTTTGTATGGTGCATATTGAATGCAGAAAAAGTCTTGAGTTCAAATATGTTTAAAAAATTGAAATCCTTTTGTAACAGATGAGTTTTCGTCCGAAACCCTGACACTTCGGAAGAGATTGTCCAGTTCGTACACGAAGTGCATCCAGTTTTTTTCGTAACCCTTTGAACTTTTTAGCACATGCTATGCGGGTGAAATGATGATACCATGCCAACTTGCAACCATTTCAGAGTTCATTTGCAGTGCTTTTCAATTCAGGGTCATTTTAGCTCAAAATAAATCATGAAATGCATGAAAAATAGCAAATGAAGTTAGAAAAGGTTTGAAAAGTGATGATGTGGCTTTGAATGGTGCATATTGAATGCAGAAAAAGTCTTGAGTTCAAATATGTTTAAAAAATTGAAATCCTTTTGTAACATATGAGTTTTCGTCCGAAACCCTGACACTTCGAAAGAGATTGTCCAGTTCGTACACGAAGTGCATCCAGTTTTTGCGGTAACCCTCTCAAATTTTTAGCACATGCTATGTGGGTGAAATGATGATACCATGCCAACTTGCAACCATTTCAGAGTTCATTTGCAGTGCTTTTCAATTCAGGGTCATTTTAGCTCAAAATAAATCATGAAATGCATGAAAAATAGCAAATGAAGTCAGAAAAGGTTTGAAAAGTGATGATGTGGCTTTGTATGGTGCATATTGAATGCAGAAAAAGTCTTGAGTTCAAATATGTTTAAAAAATTGAAATCCTTTTGTAACAGATGAGTTTTCGTCCGAAACCCTGACACTTCGAAAGAGATTGTCCAGTTCGTACACGAAGTGCATCCAGTTTTTGCCGTAACCCTCTCAACTTTTTAGCACATGCTATGTGGGTGAAATGATGATACCATGCCAACTTGCAACCATTTCAGAGTTCATTTGCTGTGCTTTTCAATTCAGGGTCATTTTAGCTCAAAATAAATCATGAAATGCATGAAAAATAGCAAATGAAGTCAGAAAAAGTTTGAAAAGTGATGATGTGGCTTTGAATGGTGCATATTGAATGCAGAAAAAGTCTTGAGTTCAAATATGTTTAAAAAATTGAAATCCTTTTGTAACAGATGAGTTTTCGTCCCAAACCCTGACACTTCGAAAGAGATTGTCCAGTTCGTACACGAAGTGCTTCCAGTTTTTGCCGTAACCCTTTGAACTTTTTCGCACATGCGATGTGGGTGAAATGATGATACCATATCAACTTGCAACCATTTCAGAGTTCATTTGCAGTGCTTTTCAATTCAGGGTCATTTTAGCTCAAAATAAATCATGAAATGCATGAAAAATAGCAAATGAAGTCAGAAAAGGTTTGAAAAGTGATGATGTGGCTTTGAATGGTGCATATTGAATGCAGAAAAAGTCTTGAGTTCAAATATGTTTAAAAAATTGAAATCCTTTTGTAACAGATGAGTTTTCGTCCGAAACCCTGACACTTCGAAAGAGATTGTCCAGTTCGTAAACGAAGTGCATCCATTTTTTGCCGTAACCCTCTCAAATTTTTAGCACATGCTATGTGGGTGAAATGATGATACCATGCCAATTTGCAACCATTTCAGAGTTCATTTGTAGTGCTTTTCAATTCAGGGTCATTTTAGCTCAAAATAAATCATGAAATGCATGAAAAGTAGCAAATGAAGTCAGAAAAGGTTTGAAAAGTGATGATGTGGCTTTGTATGGTGCATATTGAATGCAGAAAAAGTCTTGAGTTCAAATATGTTTAAAAAATTGAAATCCTTTTGTAACAGATGAGTTTTCGTCCGAAACCCTGACACTTCGAAAGAGATTGTCCAGTTCGTACACGAAGTGCATCCAGTTTTTGCCGTAACCCTCTCAACGTTTTCGCACATGCTATGTTTTTGAAATGATGATACCATGCCAACTTGCAACCATTTCAGAGTTCATTTGCAGTGCTTTTCAATTCAGTGTCATTTTAACTCAAAATAAATCATGAAATGCATGAAAAAAAGCAAATGAAGTCAGAAAAGGTTTGAAAAGTGATGATGTGGCTTTGAATGGTGCATATTGAATGCAGAAAAAGTCTTGTGTTCAAATATGTTTAAAAAATTGAAATCCTTTTGTAACAGATGAGTTTTCGTCCGAAACCCTGACACTTCGAAAGAGATTGTCCAGTTCGTACACGAAGTGCATCCAGTTTTTGCCGTAACCCTCTCAACTTTTTAGCACATGCTATGTGGGTGAAATGATGATACCATACCAACTTGCAACCATTTCAGAGTTCATTTGCAGTGCTTTTCAATTCAGTGTCATTTTAGCTCAAAATAAATCATGAAATGCATGAAAAATAGCAAATGAAGTCAGAAAAGGTTTGAAAAGTGATGATGTGGCTTTGGATGGTGCATATTGAATGCAGAAAAAGTCTTGAGTTCAAATATGTTTAAAAAATTGAAATCCTTTTGTAACAGATGAGTTTTCGTCCGAAACCCTGACACTTCGAAAGAGATGGTCCAGTTCGTACACGAAGTGCATCCAGTTTTAGCCGTAACCCTCTCAACTTTTTAGCACATGCGATGTGGGTGAAATGATGATACCATGCCAACTTGCAACCATTTCAGAGTTCATTTGCAGTGCTTTTCAATTCAGGGTCATTTTAGCTCAAAATAAATCATGAAATGCATGAAAAATAGCAAATAAAGTCAGAAATGGTTTGAAAAGTGATAATGTGGCTTTGTATGGTGCATATTGAATGCAGAAAAAGCCTTGAGTTCAAATATGTTTAAAAAATTGAAATCCTTTTGTAACAGATGAGTTTTCGTCCGAAACCCTGACACTTCGAAAGAGATTGTCCAGTTCGTACACGAAGTGCATCCTGTTTTTGCCGTAACCCTCTCAACTTTTTCGCACATGCCATGTGGTTGAAATGATGATACCATGCCAACTTGCAACCATTTCAGAGTTCATTCGCAGTGCTTTTCAATTCAGTGTCATTTTAACTCAAAATAAATCATGAAATGCATGAAAAATAGCAAATGAAGTCAGAAAAGGTTTGAAAAGTGATGATGTGGCTTTGTATGGTGCATATTGAATGCAGAAAAAGTCTTGAGTTCAAATATGTTTAAAAAATTGAAATCCTTTTGTAACAGATGAGTTTTCGTCCGAAACCCTAACACTTCGAAAGAGATTGTCCAGTTCGTACACGAAGTGCATCCAGTTTTTGCCGTAACCCTCTCAAATTTTTAGCACATGCTATGTGGGTGAAATGATGATACCATGCCAACTTGCAACCATTTCAGAGTTCATTTGCAGTGCTTTTCAATTCAGGGTCATTTTAGCTCAAAATAAATCATGAAATGCATGAAAAATAGCAAATGAAGTCAGAAAAGGTTTGAAAAGTGATGATCTGGCTTTGGATGGTGCATATTGAATGCAGAAAAAGTCTTGAGTTCAAATATGTTTAAAAAATTGAAATCCTTTTGTAACAGATGAGTTTTCGTCCGAAACCTTGACACTTCGAAAGAGATTGTCCAGTTCGTACACGAAGTGCATCCAGTTTTTGCCGTAACCCTCTCAACTTTTTAGCACATGCTATGTGGGTGAAATGATGATACCATGCCAACTTGCAACCATTTCAGAGTTCATTTGCAGTGCTTTTCAATTCAGTGTCATTTTAGCTCAAAATAAATCATGAAATGCATGAAAAATAGCAAATGAAGTCAGAAAAGGTTTGAAAAGTGATATTGTGGCTTAGGATGGTGCATATTGAATGCAGAAAAAGTCTTGAGTTCAAATATGTTTAAAAAATTGAAATCCTTTTGTAACAGATGAGTTTTCGTCCGAAACCCTGACACTTCGAAAGAGATTGTCCAGTTCGTACACGAAGTGCATCCATTTTTGGCCGTAACCCTCTCAACTTTTTAGCACATGCGATGTGGGTGAAATGATGATACCATGCCAACTTGCAACCATTTCAGAGTTCATTTGCAGTGCTTTTCAATTCAGGGTCATTTTAGCTCAAAATAAATCATGAAATGCATGAAAAATAGCAAATGAAGTCAGAAAAAGTTTGAAAAGTGATGATGTGGCTTTGAATGGTGCATATTGAATGCAGAAAAAGTCTTGAGTTCAAATATGTTTAAAAAATTGAAATCCTTTTGTAACAGATGAGTTTTCGTCCCAAACCCTGACACTTCGAAAGAGATTGTCCAGTTCGTACACGAAGTGCTTCCAGTTTTTGCCGTAACCCTTTGAACTTTTTCGCACATGCGATGTGGGTGAAATGATGATACCATATCAACTTGCAACCATTTCAGAGTTCATTTGCAGTGCTTTTCAATTCAGGGTCATTTTAGCTCAAAATAAATCATGAAATGCATGAAAAATAGCAAATGAAGTCAGAAAAGGTTTGAAAAGTGATGATGTGGCTTTGAATGGTGCATATTGAATGCAGAAAAAGTCTTGAGTTCAAATATGTTTAAAAAATTGAAATCCTTTTGTAACAGATGAGTTTTCGTCCGAAACCCTGACACTTCGAAAGAGATTGTCCAGTTCGTAAACGAAGTGCATCCATTTTTTGCCGTAACCCTCTCAAATTTTTAGCACATGCTATGTGGGTGAAATGATGATACCATGCCAATTTGCAACCATTTCAGAGTTCATTTGTAGTGCTTTTCAATTCAGGGTCATTTTAGCTCAAAATAAATCATGAAATGCATGAAAAGTAGCAAATGAAGTCAGAAAAGGTTTGAAAAGTGATGATGTGGCTTTGTATGGTGCATATTGAATGCAGAAAAAGTCTTGAGTTCAAATATGTTTAAAAAATTGAAATCCTTTTGTAACAGATGAGTTTTCGTCCGAAACCCTGACACTTCGAAAGAGATTGTCCAGTTCGTACACGAAGTGCATCCAGTTTTTGCCGTAACCCTCTCAACGTTTTCGCACATGCTATGTTTTTGAAATGATGATACCATGCCAACTTGCAACCATTTCAGAGTTCATTTGCAGTGCTTTTCAATTCAGTGTCATTTTAACTCAAAATAAATCATGAAATGCATGAAAAAAAGCAAATGAAGTCAGAAAAGGTTTGAAAAGTGATGATGTGGCTTTGAATGGTGCATATTGAATGCAGAAAAAGTCTTGTGTTCAAATATGTTTAAAAAATTGAAATCCTTTTGTAACAGATGAGTTTTCGTCCGAAACCCTGACACTTCGAAAGAGATTGTCCAGTTCGTACACGAAGTGCATCCAGTTTTTGCCGTAACCCTCTCAACTTTTTAGCACATGCTATGTGGGTGAAATGATGATACCATACCAACTTGCAACCATTTCAGAGTTCATTTGCAGTGCTTTTCAATTCAGTGTCATTTTAGCTCAAAATAAATCATGAAATGCATGAAAAATAGCAAATGAAGTCAGAAAAGGTTTGAAAAGTGATGATGTGGCTTTGGATGGTGCATATTGAATGCAGAAAAAGTCTTGAGTTCAAATATGTTTAAAAAATTGAAATCCTTTTGTAACAGATGAGTTTTCGTCCGAAACCCTGACACTTCGAAAGAGATGGTCCAGTTCGTACACGAAGTGCATCCAGTTTTAGCCGTAACCCTCTCAACTTTTTAGCACATGCGATGTGGGTGAAATGATGATACCATGCCAACTTGCAACCATTTCAGAGTTCATTTGCAGTGCTTTTCAATTCAGGGTCATTTTAGCTCAAAATAAATCATGAAATGCATGAAAAATAGCAAATAAAGTCAGAAATGGTTTGAAAAGTGATAATGTGGCTTTGTATGGTGCATATTGAATGCAGAAAAAGCCTTGAGTTCAAATATGTTTAAAAAATTGAAATCCTTTTGTAACAGATGAGTTTTCGTCCGAAACCCTGACACTTCGAAAGAGATTGTCCAGTTCGTACACGAAGTGCATCCTGTTTTTGCCGTAACCCTCTCAACTTTTTCGCACATGCCATGTGGTTGAAATGATGATACCATGCCAACTTGCAACCATTTCAGAGTTCATTCGCAGTGCTTTTCAATTCAGTGTCATTTTAACTCAAAATAAATCATGAAATGCATGAAAAATAGCAAATGAAGTCAGAAAAGGTTTGAAAAGTGATGATGTGGCTTTGTATGGTGCATATTGAATGCAGAAAAAGTCTTGAGTTCAAATATGTTTAAAAAATTGAAATCCTTTTGTAACAGATGAGTTTTCGTCCGAAACCCTAACACTTCGAAAGAGATTGTCCAGTTCGTACACGAAGTGCATCCAGTTTTTGCCGTAACCCTCTCAAATTTTTAGCACATGCTATGTGGGTGAAATGATGATACCATGCCAACTTGCAACCATTTCAGAGTTCATTTGCAGTGCTTTTCAATTCAGGGTCATTTTAGCTCAAAATAAATCATGAAATGCATGAAAAATAGCAAATGAAGTCAGAAAAGGTTTGAAAAGTGATGATCTGGCTTTGGATGGTGCATATTGAATGCAGAAAAAGTCTTGAGTTCAAATATGTTTAAAAAATTGAAATCCTTTTGTAACAGATGAGTTTTCGTCCGAAACCTTGACACTTCGAAAGAGATTGTCCAGTTCGTACACGAAGTGCATCCAGTTTTTGCCGTAACCCTCTCAACTTTTTAGCACATGCTATGTGGGTGAAATGATGATACCATGCCAACTTGCAACCATTTCAGAGTTCATTTGCAGTGCTTTTCAATTCAGTGTCATTTTAGCTCAAAATAAATCATGAAATGCATGAAAAATAGCAAATGAAGTCAGAAAAGGTTTGAAAAGTGATATTGTGGCTTAGGATGGTGCATATTGAATGCAGAAAAAGTCTTGAGTTCAAATATGTTTAAAAAATTGAAATCCTTTTGTAACAGATGAGTTTTCGTCCGAAACCCTGACACTTCGAAAGAGATTGTCCAGTTCGTACACGAAGTGCATCCATTTTTGGCCGTAACCCTCTCAACTTTTTAGCACATGCGATGTGGGTGAAATGATGATACCATGCCAACTTGCAACCATTTCAGAGTTCATTTGCAGTGCTTTTCAATTCAGGGTCATTTTAGCTCAAAATAAATCATGAAATGCATGAAAAATAGCAAATAAAGTCAGAAAAGGTTTGAAAAGTGATAATGTGGCTTTGTATGGTGCATATTGAATGCAGAAAAAGCCTTGAGTTCAAATATGTTTAAAAAATTGAAATCCTTTTGTAACAGATGAGTTTTCGTCCGAAACCCTGACACTTCGAAAGAGATTGTCCAGTTCGTACACGAAGTGCATCCTGTTTTTGCCGTAACCCTCTCAACTTTTTAGCACATGCTATGTGGGTGAAATGATGATACCATGCCAACTTGCAACCGTTTCAGAGTTCATTTGCTGTGCTTTTCAATTCAGGGTCATTTTAGCTCAAAATAAATCTTGAAATGCATGAAAAATAGCAAATGAAGTCAGAAAAGGTTTGAAAAGTGATGATGTGGCTTTGTATGGTGCATATTGAATGCAGAAAAAGTCTTGAGTTCAAATATGTTTAAAAAATTGAAATCCTTTTGTAACAGATGAGTTTTCGTCCGAAACCCTGACACTTCGGAAGAGATTGTCCAGTTCGTACACGAAGTGCATCCAGTTTTTGCCGTAACCCTTTGAACTTTTTAGCACATGCTATGCGGGTGAAATGATGATACCATGCCAACTTGCAACCATTTCAGAGTTCATTTGCAGTGCTTTTCAATTCAGGGTCATTTTAGCTCAAAATAAATCATGAAATGCATGAAAAATAGCAAATGAAGTTAGAAAAGGTTTGAAAAGTGATGATGTGGCTTTGAATGGTGCATATTGAATGCAGAAAAAGTCTTGAGTTCAAATATGTTTAAAAAATTGAAATCCTTTTGTAACATATGAGTTTTCGTCCGAAACCCTGACACTTCGAAAGAGATTGTCCAGTTCGTACACGAAGTGCATCCAGTTTTTGCGGTAACCCTCTCAAATTTTTAGCACATGCTATGTGGGTGAAATGATGATACCATGCCAACTTGCAACCATTTCAGAGTTCATTTGCAGTGCTTTTCAATTCAGGGTCATTTTAGCTCAAAATAAATCATGAAATGCATGAAAAATAGCAAATGAAGTCAGAAAAGGTTTGAAAAGTGATGATGTGGCTTTGTATGGTGCATATTGAATGCAGAAAAAGTCTTGAGTTCAAATATGTTTAAAAAATTGAAATCCTTTTGTAACAGATGAGTTTTCGTCCGAAACCCTGACACTTCGAAAGAGATTGTCCAGTTCGTACACGATGTGCATCCAGTTTTTGCCGTAACCCTCTCAACTTTTTAGCACATGCTATGTGGGTGAAATGATGATACCATGCCAACTTGCAACCATTTCAGAGTTCATTTGCTGTGCTTTTCAATTCAGGGTCATTTTAGCTCAAAATAAATCATGAAATGCATGAAAAATAGCAAATGAAGTCAGAAAAAGTTTGAAAAGTGATGATGTGGCTTTGAATGGTGCATATTGAATGCAGAAAAAGTCTTGAGTTCAAATATGTTTAAAAAATTGAAATCCTTTTGTAACAGATGAGTTTTCGTCCCAAACCCTGACACTTCGAAAGAGATTGTCCAGTTCGTACACGAAGTGCTTCCAGTTTTTGCCGTAACCCTTTGAACTTTTTCGCACATGCGATGTGGGTGAAATGATGATACCATGCCAACTTGCAACCATTTCAGAGTTCATTTGCAGTGCTTTTCAATTCAGGGTCATTTTAGCTCAAAATAAATCATGAAATGCATGAAAAATAGCAAATGAAGTCAGAAAAGGTTTGAAAAGTGATGATGTGGCTTTGAATGGTGCATATTGAATGCAGAAAAAGTCTTGAGTTCAAATATGTTTAAAAAATTGAAATCCTTTTGTAACAGATGAGTTTTCGTCCGAAACCCTGACACTTCGAAAGAGATTGTCCAGTTCGTAAACGAAGTGCATCCAGTTTTTGCCGTAACCCTCTCAAATTTTTAGCACATGCTATGTGGGTGAAATGATGATACCATGCCAATTTGCAACCATTTCAGAGTTCATTTGTAGTGCTTTTCAATTCAGGGTCATTTTAGCTCAAAATAAATCATGAAATGCATGAAAAGTAGCAAATGAAGTCAGAAAAGGTTTGAAAAGTGATGATGTGGCTTTGTATGGTGCATATTGAATGCAGAAAAAGTCTTGAGTTCAAATATGTTTAAAAAATTGAAATCCTTTTGTAACAGATGAGTTTTCGTCCGAAACCCTGACACTTCGAAAGAGATTGTCCAGTTCGTACACGAAGTGCATCCAGTTTTTGCCGTAACCCTCTCAACTTTTTCGCACATGCTATGTTTTTGAAATGATGATACCATGCCAACTTGCAACCATTTCAGAGTTCATTTGCAGTGCTTTTCAATTCAGTGTCATTTTAACTCAAAATAAATCATGAAATGCATGAAAAAAAGCAAATGAAGTCAGAAAAGGTTTGAAAAGTGATGATGTGGCTTTGAATGGTGCATATTGAATGCAGAAAAAGTCTTGAGTTCAAATATGTTTAAAAAATTGAAATCCTTTTGTAACAGATGAGTTTTCGTCCGAAACCCTGACACTTCGAAAGAGATTGTCCAGTTCGTACACGAAGTGCATCCAGTTTTTGCCGTAACCCTCTCAACTTTTTAGCACATGCTATGTGGGTGAAATGATGATACCATACCAACTTGCAACCATTTCAGAGTTTATTTGCAGTGCTTTTCAATTCAGTGTCATTTTAGCTCAAAATAAATCATGAAATGCATGAAAAATAGCAAATGAAGTCAGAAAAGGTTTGAAAAGTGATGATGTGGCTTTGGATGGTGCATATTGAATGCAGAAAAAGTCTTGAGTTCAAATATGTTTAAAAAATTGAAATCCTTTTGTAACAGATGAGTTTTCGTCCGAAACCCTGACACTTCGAAAGAGATGGTCCAGTTCGTACACGAAGTGCATCCAGTTTTAGCCGTAACCCTCTCAACTTTTTAGCACATGCGATGTGGGTGAAATGATGATACCATGCCAACTTGCAACCATTTCAGAGTTCATTTGCAGTGCTTTTCAATTCAGGGTCATTTTAGCTCAAAATAAATCATGAAATGCATGAAAAATAGCAAATAAAGTCAGAAAAGGTTTGAAAAGTGATAATGTGGCTTTGTATGGTGCATATTGAATGCAGAAAAAGCCTTGAGTTCAAATATGTTTAAAAAATTGAAATCCTTTTGTAACAGATGAGTTTTCGTCCGAAACCCTGACACTTCGAAAGAGATTGTCCAGTTCGTACACGAAGTGCATCCTGTTTTTGCCGTAACCCTCTCAACTTTTTCGCACATGCCATGTGGTTGAAATGATGATACCATGCCAACTTGCAACCATTTCAGAGTTCATTTGCAGTGCTTTTCAATTCAGTGTCATTTTAACTCAAAATAAATCATGAAATGCATGAAAAATAGCAAATGAAGTCAGAAAAGGTTTGAAAAGTGATGATGTGGCTTTGTATGGTGCATATTGAATGCAGAAAAAGTCTTGAGTTCAAATATGTTTAAAAAATTGAAATCCTTTTGTAACAGATGAGTTTTCGTCCGAAACCCTAACACTTCGAAAGAGATTGTCCAGTTCGTACACGAAGTGCATCCAGTTTTTGCCGTAACCCTCTCAAATTTTTAGCACATGCTATGTGGGTGAAATGATGATACCATGCCAACTTGCAACCATTTCAGAGTTCATTTGCAGTGCTTTTCAATTCAGGGTCATTTTAGCTCAAAATAAATCATGAAATGCATGAAAAATAGCAAATGAAGTCAGAAAAGGTTTGAAAAGTGATGATCTGGCTTTGGATGGTGCATATTGAATGCAGAAAAAGTCTTGAGTTCAAATATGTTTAAAAAATTGAAATCCTTTTGTAACAGATGAGTTTTCGTCCGAAACCTTGACACTTCGAAAGAGATTGTCCAGTTCGTACACGAAGTGCATCCAGTTTTTGCCGTAACCCTCTCAACTTTTTAGCACATGCTATGTGGGTGAAATGATGATACCATGCCAACTTGCAACCATTTCAGAGTTCATTTGCAGTGCTTTTCAATTCAGTGTCATTTTAGCTCAAAATAAATCATGAAATGCATGAAAAATAGCAAATGAAGTCAGAAAAGGTTTGAAAAGTGATATTGTGGCTTTGGATGGTGCATATTGAATGCAGAAAAAGTCTTGAGTTCAAATATGTTTAAAAAATTGAAATCCTTTTGTAACAGATGAGTTTTCGTCCGAAACCCTGACACTTCGAAAGAGATTGTCCAGTTCGTACACGAAGTGCATCCATTTTTGGCCGTAACCCTCTCAACTTTTTAGCACATGCGATGTGGGTGAAATGATGATACCATGCCAACTTGCAACCATTTCAGAGTTCATTTGCAGTGCTTTTCAATTCAGGGTCATTTTAGCTCAAGATAAATCATGAAATGCATGAAAAATAGCAAATGAAGTCAGAAAAGGTTTGAAAAGTGATGATGTGGCTTTGTATGGTGCATATTGAATGCAGAAAAAGTCTTGAGTTCAAATATGTTTAAAAAATTGAAATCCTTTTGTAACAGATGAGTTTTCGTGCGAAACCCTGACACTTCGGAAGAGATTGTCCAGTTCGTACACGAAGTGCATCCAGTTTTTGCCGTAACCCTTTGAACTTTTTAGCACATGCTTTGTGGGTGAAATGATGATACCATGCCAACTTGCAACCATTTCAGAGTTCATTTGCAGTGCTTTTCAATTCAGGGTCATTTTAGCTCAAAATAAATCATGAAATGCATGAAAAATAGCAAATGAAGTCAGAAAAGGTTTGAAAAGTGATGATGTGGCTTTGAATGGTGCATATTGAATGCAGAAAAAGTCTTGAGTTCAAATATGTTTAAAAAATTGAAATCCTTTTGTAACAGATGAGTTTTCGTCCGAAACCCTGACACTTCGAAAGAGATTGTCCAGTTCGTACACGAAGTGCATCCAGTTTTTGCGGTAACCCTCTCAAATTTTTAGCACATGCTATGTGGGTGAAATGATGATACCATGCCAACTTGCAACCATTTCAGAGTTCATTTGCAGTGCTTTTCAATTCAGGGTCATTTTAGCTCAAAATAAATCATGAAATGCATGAAAAATAGCAAATGAAGTCAGAAAAGGTTTGAAAAGTGATGATGTGGCTTTGTATGGTGCATATTGAATGCAGAAAAAGTCTTGAGTTCAAATATGTTTAAAAAATTGAAATCCTTTTGTAACAGATGAGTTTTCATCCGAAACCCTGACACTTCGAAAGAGATTGTCCAGTTCGTACACGAAGTGCATCCAGTTTTTGCGGTAACCCTCTCAAATTTTTAGCACATGCTATGTGGGTGAAATGATGATACCATGCCAACTTGCAACCATTTCAGAGTTCATTTGCAGTGCTTTTCAATTCAGGGTCATTTTAGCTCAAAATAAATCATGAAATGCATGAAAAATAGCAAATGAAGTCAGAAAAGGTTTGAAAAGTGATGATGTGGCTTTGAATGGTGCATATTGAATGCAGAAAAAGTCTTGAGTTCAAATATGTTTAAAAAATTGAAATCCTTTTGTAACAGATGAGTTTTCGTCCGAAACCCTGACACTTCGAAAGAGATTGTCCAGTTCGTAAACGAAGTGCATCCAGTTTTTGCCGTAACCCTCTCAAATTTTTAGCACATGCTATGTGGGTGAAATGATGATACCATGCCAATTTGCAACCATTTCAGAGTTCATTTGTAGTGCTTTTCAATTCAGGGTCATTTTAGCTCAAAATAAATCATGAAATGCATGAAAAGTAGCAAATGAAGTCAGAAAAGGTTTGAAAAGTGATGATGTGGCTTTGTATGGTGCATATTGAATGCAGAAAAAGTCTTGAGTTCAAATATGTTTAAAAAATTGAAATCCTTTTGTAACAGATGAGTTTTCGTCCGAAACCCTGACACTTCGAAAGAGATTGTCCAGTTCGTACACGAAGTGCATCCAGTTTTTGCCGTAACCCTCTCAACTTTTTCGCACATGCTATGTTTTTGAAATGATGATACCATGCCAACTTGCAACCATTTCAGAGTTCATTTGCAGTGCTTTTCAATTCAGTGTCATTTTAACTCAAAATAAATCATGAAATGCATGAAAAAAAGCAAATGAAGTCAGAAAAGGTTTGAAAAGTGATGATGTGGCTTTGAATGGTGCATATTGAATGCAGAAAAAGTCTTGAGTTCAAATATGTTTAAAAAATTGAAATCCTTTTGTAACAGATGAGTTTTCGTCCGAAACCCTGACACTTCGAAAGAGATTGTCCAGTTCGTACACGAAGTGCATCCAGTTTTTGCCGTAACCCTCTCAACTTTTTAGCACATGCTATGTGGGTGAAATGATGATACCATACCAACTTGCAACCATTTCAGAGTTCATTTGCAGTGCTTTTCAATTCAGTGTCATTTTAGCTCAAAATAAATCATGAAATGCATGAAAAATAGCAAATGAAGTCAGAAAAGGTTTGAAAAGTGATGATGTGGCTTTGGATGGTGCATATTGAATGCAGAAAAAGTCTTGAGTTCAAATATGTTTAAAAAATTGAAATCCTTTTGTAACAGATGAGTTTTCGTCCGAAACCCTGACACTTCGAAAGAGATGGTCCAGTTCGTACACGAAGTGCATCCAGTTTTAGCCGTAACCCTCTCAACTTTTTAGCACATGCGATGTGGGTGAAATGATGATACCATGCCAACTTGCAACCATTTCAGAGTTCATTTGCAGTGCTTTTCAATTCAGGGTCATTTTAGCTCAAAATAAATCATGAAATGCATGAAAAATAGCAAATAAAGTCAGAAAAGGTTTGAAAAGTGATAATGTGGCTTTGTATGGTGCATATTGAATGCAGAAAAAGCCTTGAGTTCAAATATGTTTAAAAAATTGAAATCCTTTTGTAACAGATGAGTTTTCGTCCGAAACCCTGACACTTCGAAAGAGATTGTCCAGTTCGTACACGAAGTGCATCCTGTTTTTGCCGTAACCCTCTCAACTTTTTCGCACATGCCATGTGGTTGAAATGATGATACCATGCCAACTTGCAACCATTTCAGAGTTCATTTGCAGTGCTTTTCAATTCAGTGTCATTTTAACTCAAAATAAATCATGAAATGCATGAAAAATAGCAAATGAAGTCAGAAAAGGTTTGAAAAGTGATGATGTGGCTTTGTATGGTGCATATTGAATGCAGAAAAAGTCTTGAGTTCAAATATGTTTAAAAAATTGAAATCCTTTTGTAACAGATGAGTTTTCGTCCGAAACCCTAACACTTCGAAAGAGATTGTCCAGTTCGTACACGAAGTGCATCCAGTTTTTGCCGTAACCCTCTCAAATTTTTAGCACATGCTATGTGGGTGAAATGATGATACCATGCCAACTTGCAACCATTTCAGAGTTCATTTGCAGTGCTTTTCAATTCAGGGTCATTTTAGCTCAAAATAAATCATGAAATGCATGAAAAATAGCAAATGAAGTCAGAAAAGGTTTGAAAAGTGATGATCTGGCTTTGGATGGTGCATATTGAATGCAGAAAAAGTCTTGAGTTCAAATATGTTTAAAAAATTGAAATCCTTTTGTAACAGATGAGTTTTCGTCCGAAACCTTGACACTTCGAAAGAGATTGTCCAGTTCGTACACGAAGTGCATCCAGTTTTTGCCGTAACCCTCTCAACTTTTTAGCACATGCTATGTGGGTGAAATGATGATACCATGCCAACTTGCAACCATTTCAGAGTTCATTTGCAGTGCTTTTCAATTCAGTGTCATTTTAGCTCAAAATAAATCATGAAATGCATGAAAAATAGCAAATGAAGTCAGAAAAGGTTTGAAAAGTGATATTGTGGCTTTGGATGGTGCATATTGAATGCAGAAAAAGTCTTGAGTTCAAATATGTTTAAAAAATTGAAATCCTTTTGTAACAGATGAGTTTTCGTCCGAAACCCTGACACTTCGAAAGAGATTGTCCAGTTCGTACACGAAGTGCATCCATTTTTGGCCGTAACCCTCTCAACTTTTTAGCACATGCGATGTGGGTGAAATGATGATACCATGCCAACTTGCAACCATTTCAGAGTTCATTTGCAGTGCTTTTCAATTCAGGGTCATTTTAGCTCAAGATAAATCATGAAATGCATGAAAAATAGCAAATGAAGTCAGAAAAGGTTTGAAAAGTGATGATGTGGCTTTGTATGGTGCATATTGAATGCAGAAAAAGTCTTGAGTTCAAATATGTTTAAAAAATTGAAATCCTTTTGTAACAGATGAGTTTTCGTGCGAAACCCTGACACTTCGGAAGAGATTGTCCAGTTCGTACACGAAGTGCATCCAGTTTTTGCCGTAACCCTTTGAACTTTTTAGCACATGCTTTGTGGGTGAAATGATGATACCATGCCAACTTGCAACCATTTCAGAGTTCATTTGCAGTGCTTTTCAATTCAGGGTCATTTTAGCTCAAAATAAATCATGAAATGCATGAAAAATAGCAAATGAAGTCAGAAAAGGTTTGAAAAGTGATGATGTGGCTTTGAATGGTGCATATTGAATGCAGAAAAAGTCTTGAGTTCAAATATGTTTAAAAAATTGAAATCCTTTTGTAACAGATGAGTTTTCGTCCGAAACCCTGACACTTCGAAAGAGATTGTCCAGTTCGTACACGAAGTGCATCCAGTTTTTGCGGTAACCCTCTCAAATTTTTAGCACATGCTATGTGGGTGAAATGATGATACCATGCCAACTTGCAACCATTCCAGAGTTCATTTGCAGTGCTTTTCAATTCAGGGTCATTTTAGCTCAAAATAAATCATGAAATGCATGAAAAATAGCAAATGAAGTCAGAAAAGGTTTGAAAAGTGATGATGTGGCTTTGTATGGTGCATATTGAATGCAGAAAAAGTCTTGAGTTCAAATATGTTTAAAAAATTGAAATCCTTTTGTAACAGATGAGTTTTCGTCCGAAACCCTGACACTTCGAAAGAGATTGTCCAGTTCGTACACGAAGTGCATCCAGTTTTTGCCGTAACCCTCTCAACTTTTTAGCACATGCTATGTGGGTGAAATGATGATACCATGCCAACTTGCAACCATTTCAGAGTTCATTTGCTGTGCTTTTCAATTCAGGGTCATTTTAGCTCAAAATAAATCATGAAATGCATGAAAAATAGCAAATGAAGTCAGAAAAGGTTTGAAAAGTGATGATGTGGCTTTGAATGCTGCATATTGAATGCAGAAAAATTCTTGAGTTCAAATATGTTTAAAAAATTGAAATCCTTTTGTAACAGATGAGTTTTCGTCCGAAACCTTGACACTTCGAAAGAGATTGTCCAGTTCGTAAACGAAGTGCATCCAGTTTTTGCCGTAACCCTCTCAAATTTTTAGCACATGCTATGTGGGTGAAATGATGATACCATGCCAACTTGCAACCATTTCAGAGTTCATTTGTAGTGCTTTTCAATTCAGGGTCATTTTAGCTCAAAATAAATCATGAAATGCATGAAAAGTAGCAAATGAAGTCAGAAAAGGTTTGAAAAGTGATGATGTGGCTTTGGATGGTGCATATTGAATGCAGAAAAAGTCTTGAGTTCAAATATGTTTAAAAAATTGAAATCCTTTTGTAACAGATGAGTTTTCGTCCGAAACCCTGACACTTCGAAAGAGATTGTCCAGTTCGTACACGAAGTGCATCCAGTTTTTGCCGTAACCCTCTCAACTTTTTCGCACATGCTATGTGGTTGAAATGATGATACCATGCCAACTTGCAACCATTTCAGAGTTCATTTGCAGTGCTTTTCAATTCAGGGTCATTTTAGCTCAAAATAAATCATGAAATGCATGAAAAGTAGCAAATGAAGTCAGAAAAGGTTTGAAAAGTGATGATGTGGCTTTGTATGGTGCATATTGAATGCAGAAAAAGTCTTGAGTTCAAATATGTTTAAAAAATTGAAATCCTTTTGTAACAGATGAGTTTTCGTCCGAAACCCTGACACTTCGAAAGAGATTGTCCAGTTCGTACACGAAGTGCATCCAGTTTTTGCCGTAACCCTCTCAAATTTTTCGCACATGCTATGTGGTTGAAATGATGATACCATGCCAACTTGCAACCATTTCAGAGTTCATTTGCAGTGCTTTTCAATTCAGGGTCATTTTAGCTCAAAATAAATCATGAAATGCATGAAAAGTAGCAAATGAAGTCAGAAAAGGTTTGAAAAGTGATGATGTGGCTTTGTATGGTGCATATTGAATGCAGAAAAAGTCTTGAGTTAAAATATGTTTAAAAAATTGAAATCCTTTTGTAACAGATGAGTTTTCGTCCGAAACCCTGACACTTCGAAAGAGATTGTCCAGTTCGTACACGAAGTGCATCCAGTTTTTGCCGTAACCCTCTCAACTTTTTCGCACATGCTATGTGGTTGAAATGATGATACCATGCCAACTTACAACCATTTCAGAGTTCATTTGCAGTGCTTTTCAATTCAGGGTCATTTTAGCTCAAAATAAATCATGAAATGCATGAAAAATAGCAAATGAAGTCAGAAAAGGTTTGAAAAGTGATGATGTGGCTTTGAATGGTGCATATTGAATGCAGAAAAAGTCTTGTGTTCAAATATGTTTAAAAAATTGAAATCCTTTTGTAACAGATGAGTTTTCGTCTGAAACCCTGACACTTCGAAAGAGATTGTTCAGTTCGTACACGAAGTGCATCCAGTTTTTGCCGTAACCCTCTCAACTTTTTAGCACATGCTATGTGGGTGAAATGATGATACCATGCCAACTTGCAACCATTTCAGAGTTCATTTGCAGTGCTTTTCAATTCAGTCTCATTTTAGCTCAAAATAAATCATGAAATGCATGAAAAATAGCAAATGAAGTCAGAAAAGGTTTGAAAGGTGATGATGTGGCTTTGGATGGTGCATATTGAATGCAGAAAAAGTCTTGAGTTCAAATATGTTTAAAAAATTGAAATCCTTTTGTAACAGATGAGTTTTCGTCCGAAACCCTGACACTTCGAAAGAGATTGTCTAGTTCGTACACGAAGTGCATCCAGTTTTTGCCGTAACCCTTTGAACTTTTTAGCACATGCTATGTGGGTGAAATGATGATACCATGCCAACTTGCAACCATTTCAGAGTTCAATTGCAGTGCTTTTCAATTCAGGGTCATTTTAGCTCAAAATAAATCATGATATGCATGAAAAATAGCAAATGAAGTCAGAACAGGTTTGAAAAGTGATGATGTGGCTTTGAATGGTGCATATTGAATGCAGAAAAAGTCTTGAGTTCAAATATGTTTAAAAAATTGAAATCCTTTTGTAACAGATGAGTTTTCGTCCGAAACCCTGACACTTCGAAAGAGATTGTCCAGTTCGTACACGAAGTGCATCCAGTTTTTGCGGTAACCCTCTCAACTTTTTAGCACATGCGATGTGGGTGAAATGATGATACCATGCCAACTTGCAACCATTTCAGAGTTCAATTGCAGTGCTTTTCAATTCAGGGTCATTTTAGCTCAAAATAAATCATGATATGCATGAAAAATAGCAAATGAAGTCAGAACAGGTTTGAAAAGTGATGATGTGGCTTTGTATGGTGCATATTGAATGCAGAAAAAGTCTTGAGTTCAAATATGTTTAAAAAATTGAAATCCTTTTGTAACAGATGAGTTTTCGTCCGAAACCCTGACACTTCGGAAGAGATTGTCCAGTTCGTACACGAAGTGCATCCAGTTTTTGCCGTAACCCTCTCAACTTTTTAGCACATGCTATGTGGGTGAAATGATGATACCATGCCAACTTGCAACCATTTCAGAGTTCATTTGCTGTGCTTTTCAATTCAGGGTCATTTTAGCTCAAAATAAATCATGAAATGCATGAAAAATAGCAAATGAAGTCAGAAAAAGTTTGAAAAGTGATGATGTGGCTTTGAATGGTGCATATTGAATGCAGAAAAAGTCTTGAGTTCAAATATGTTTAAAAAATTGAAATCCTTTTGTAACAGATGAGTTTTCGTCCGAAACCCTGACACTTCGAAAGAGATTGTCCAGTTCGTACACGAAGTGCATCCAGTTTTTGCCGTAACCCTCTCAACTTTTTCGCACATGCTATGTGGTTGAAATGATGATACCATGCCAACTTGCAACCATTTCAGAGTTCATTTGCAGTGCTTTTCAATTCAGGGTCATTTTAGCTCAAAATAAATCATGAAATGCATGAAAAGTAGCAAATGAAGTCAGAAAAGGTTTGAAAAGTGATGATGTGGCTTTGTATGGTGCATATTGAATGCAGAAAAAGTCTTGAGTTAAAATATGTTTAAAAAATTGAAATCCTTTTGTAACAGATGAGTTTTCGTCCGAAACCCTGACACTTCGAAAGAGATTGTCCAGTTCGTACACGAAGTGCATCCAGTTTTTGCCGTAACCCTCTCAACTTTTTCGCACATGCTATGTGGTTGAAATGATGATACCATGCCAACTTGCAACCATTTCAGAGTTCATTTGCAGTGCTTTTCAATTCAGGGTCATTTTAGCTCAAAATAAATCATGAAATGCATGAAAAGTAGCAAATGAAGTCAGAAAAGGTTTGAAAAGTGATGATGTGGCTTTGTATGGTGCATATTGAATGCAGAAAAAGTCTTGAGTTCAAATATGTTTAAAAAATTGAAATCCTTTTGTAACAGATGAGTTTTCGTCCGAAACCCTGACACTTCGAAAGAGATTGTCCAGTTCGTACACGAAGTGCATCCAGTTTTTGCCGTAACCCTCTCAACTTTTTCGCACATGCTATATGGTTGAAATGATGATACCATGCCAACTTGCAACCATTTCAGAGTTCATTTGCAGTGCTTTTCAATTCAGGGTCATTTTAGCTCAAAATAAATCATGAAATGCATGAAAAGTAGCAAATGAAGTCAGAAAAGGTTTGAAAAGTGATGATGTGGCTTTGTATGGTGCATATTGAATGCAGAAAAAGTCTTGAGTTAAAATATGTTTAAAAAATTGAAATCCTTTTGTAACAGATGAGTTTTCGTCCGAAACCCTGACACTTCGAAAGAGATTGTCCAGTTCGTACACGAAGTGCATCCAGTTTTGCCGTAACCCTCTCAACTTTTTCGCACATGCTATGTGGTTGAAATGATGATACCATGCCAACTTGCAACCATTTCAGAGTTCATTTGCAGTGCTTTTCAATTCAGGGTCATTTTAGCTCAAAATAAATCATGAAATGCATGAAAAATAGCAAATGAAGTCAGAAAAGGTTTGAAAAGTGATGATGTGGCTTTGAATGGTGCATATTGAATGCAGAAAAAGTCTTGAGTTCAAATATGTTTAAAAAATTGAAATCCTTTTGTAACAGATGAGTTTTCGTCCGAAACCCTGACACTTCGAAAGTGATTGTCCAGTTCATACACGAAGTGCATCCAGTTTTTGCCGTAACCCTCTCAACTTTTTAGCACATGCTATGTGGGTGAAATGATGATACCATGCCAACTTGCAACCGTTTCAGAGTTCATTTGCTGTGCTTTTCAATTCAGGGTCATTTTAGCTCAAAATAAATCATGAAATGCATGAAAAATAGCAAATGAAGTCAGAAAAGGTTTGAAAAGTGATGATGTGGCTTTGTATGGTGCATATTGAATGCAGAAAAAGTCTTGAGTTCAAATATGTTTAAAAAATTGAAATCCTTTTGTAACAGATGAGTTTTCGTCCGAAACCCTGACACTTCGGAAGAGATTGTCCAGTTCGTACACGAAGTGCATCCAGTTTTTGCCGTAACCCTTTGAACTTTTTAGCACATGCTATGTGGGTGAAATGATGATACCATGCCAACTTGCAACCATTTCAGAGTTCATTTGCAGTGCTTTTCAATTCAGGGTCATTTTAGCTCAAAATAAATCATGAAATGCATGAAAAATAGCAAATGAAGTTAGAAAAGGTTTGAAAAGTGATGATGTGGCTTTGAATGGTGCATATTGAATGCAGAAAAAGTCTTGAGTTCAAATATGTTTAAAAAATTGAAATCCTTTTGTAACATATGAGTTTTCGTCCGAAACCCTGACACTTCGAAAGAGATTGTCCAGTTCGTACACGAAGTGCATTCAGTTTTTGCGGTAACCCTCTTAAATTTTTAGCACATGCTATGTGGGTGAAATGATGATACCATGCCAACTTGCAACCATTTCAGAGTTCATTTGCAGTGCTTTTCAATTCAGGGTCATTTTAGCTCAAAATAAATCATGAAATGCATGAAAAATAGCAAATGAAGTCAGAAAAGGTTTGAAAAGTGATGATGTGGCTTTGTATGGTGCATATTGAATGCAGAAAAAGTCTTGAGTTCAAATATGTTTAAAAAATTGAAATCCTTTTGTAACAGATGAGTTTTCGTCCGAAACCCTGACACTTCGAAAGAGATTGTCCAGTTCGTACACGAAGTGCATCCAGTTTTTGCCGTAACCCTCTCAACTTTTTAGCACATGCTATGTGGGTGAAATGATGATACCATGCCAACTTGCAACCATTTCAGAGTTCATTTGCTGTGCTTTTCAATTCAGGGTCATTTTAGCTCAAAATAAATCATGAAATGCATGAAAAATAGCAAATGAAGTCAGAAAAAGTTTGAAAAGTGATGATGTGGCTTTGAATGGTGCATATTGAATGCAGAAAAAGTCTTGAGTTCAAATATGTTTAAAAAATTGAAATCCTTTTGTAACAGATGAGTTTTCGTCCGAAACCCTGACACTTCGAAAGAGATTGTCCAGTTCGTACACGAAGTGCATCCAGTTTTTGCCGTAACCCTCTCAACTTTTTCGCACATGCTATGTGGTTGAAATGATGATACCATGCCAACTTGCAACCATTTCAGAGTTCATTTGCAGTGCTTTTCAATTCAGGGTCATTTTAGCTCAAAATAAATCATGAAATGCATGAAAAGTAGCAAATGAAGTCAGAAAAGGTTTGAAAAGTGATGATGTGGCTTTGTATGGTGCATATTGAATGCAGAAAAAGTCTTGAGTTAAAATATGTTTAAAAAATTGAAATCCTTTTGTAACAGATGAGTTTTCGTCCGAAACCCTGACACTTCGAAAGAGATTGTCCAGTTCGTACACGAAGTGCATCCAGTTTTTGCCGTAACCCTCTCAACTTTTTCGCACATGCTATGTGGTTGAAATGATGATACCATGCCAACTTGCAACCATTTCAGAGTTCATTTGCAGTGCTTTTCAATTCAGGGTCATTTTAGCTCAAAATAAATCATGAAATGCATGAAAAGTAGCAAATGAAGTCAGAAAAGGTTTGAAAAGTGATGATGTGGCTTTGTATGGTGCATATTGAATGCAGAAAAAGTCTTGAGTTCAAATATGTTTAAAAAATTGAAATCCTTTTGTAACAGATGAGTTTTCGTCCGAAACCCTGACACTTCGAAAGAGATTGTCCAGTTCGTACACGAAGTGCATCCAGTTTTTGCCGTAACCCTCTCAACTTTTTCGCACATGCTATGTGGTTGAAATGATGATACCATGCCAACTTGCAACCATTTCAGAGTTCATTTGCAGTGCTTTTCAATTCAGGGTCATTTTAGCTCAAAATAAATCATGAAATGCATGAAAAGTAGCAAATGAAGTCAGAAAAGGTTTGAAAAGTGATGATGTGGCTTTGTATGGTGCATATTGAATGCAGAAAAAGTCTTGAGTTCAAATATGTTTAAAAAATTGAAATCCTTTTGTAACAGATGAGTTTTCGTCCGAAACCCTGACACTTCGAAAGAGATTGTCCAGTTCGTACACGAAGTGCATCCAGTTTTTGCCGTAACCCTCTCAACTTTTTCGCACATGCTATGTGGTTGAAATGATGATACCATGCCAACTTGCAACCATTTCAGAGTTCATTTGCAGTGCTTTTCAATTCAGGGTCATTTTAGCTCAAAATAAATCATGAAATGCATGAAAAATAGCAAATGAAGTCACAAAAGGTTTGAAAAGTGATGATGTGGCTTTGTATGGTGCATATTGAATGCATAAAAAGTCTTGAGTTCAAATTTGTTTAAAAAATTGAAATCCTTTTGTAACAGATGAGTTTTCGTCCGAAACCCTGACATTTCGAAAGAGATTGTCCAGTTCGTACACGAAGTGCATCCAGTTTTTGCCGTAACCCTCTCAACTTTTTAGCACATGCTATGTGGGTGAAATGATGATACCATGCCAACTTGCAACCATTTCAGAGTTCATTTGCTGTGCTTTTCAATTCAGGGTCATTTTAGCTCAAAATAAATCATGAAATGCATGAAAAATAGCAAATGAAGTCAGAAAAAGTTTGAAAAGTGATGATGTGGCTTTGAATGGTGCATATTGAATGCAGAAAAAGTCTTGAGTTCAAATATGTTTAAAAAATTGAAATCCTTTTGTAACAGACGAGTTTTCGTCCCAAACCCTGACACTTCGAAAGAGATTGTCCAGTTCGTACACGAAGTGCTTCCAGTTTTTCCCGTAACCCTTTGAAGTTTTTAGCACATGCTATGTGGGTGAAATGATGATACCATGCCAACTTGCAACCATTTCAGAGTTCATTTGCAGTGCTTTTCAATTCAGGGTCATTTTAGCTCAAAATAAATCATGAAATGCATGAAAAATAGCAAATGAAGTCAGAAAAGGTTTGAAAAGTGATGATGTGGCTTTGAATGGTGCATATTGAATGCAGAAAAAGTCTTGAGTTCAAATATGTTTAAAAAATTGAAATCCTTTTGTAACAGATGAGTTTTCGTCCGAAACCTTGACACTTCGAAAGAGATTGTCCAGTTCGTAAACGAAGTGCATCCAGTTTTTGCCGTAACCCTCTCAAATTTTTAGCACATGCTATGTGGGTGAAATGATGATACCATGCCAACTTGCAACCATTTCAGAGTTCATTTGTAGTGCTTTTCAATTCAGGGTCATTTTAGCTCAAAATAAATCATGAAATGCATGAAAAGTAGCAAATGAAGTCAGAAAAGGTTTGAAAAGTGATGATGTGGCTTTGGATGGTGCATATTGAATGCAGAAAAAGTCTTGAGTTCAAATATGTTTAAAAAATTGAAATCCTTTTGTAACAGATGAGTTTTCGTCTGAAACCCTGACACTTCGAAAGAGATTGTCCAGTTCGTACACGAAGTGCATCCAGTTTTTGCCGTAACCCTCTCAACTTTTTCGCACATGCTATATGGTTGAAATGATGATACCATGCCAACTTGCAACCATTTCAGAGTTCATTTGCAGTGCTTTTCAATTCAGGGTCATTTTAGCTCAAAATAAATCATGAAATGCATGAAAAGTAGCAAATGAAGTCAGAAAAGGTTTGAAAAGTGATGATGTGGCTTTGTATGGTGCATATTGAATGCAGAAAAAGTCTTGAGTTAAAATATGTTTAAAAAATTGAAATCCTTTTGTAACAGATGAGTTTTCGTCCGAAACCCTGACACTTCGAAAGAGATTGTCCAGTTCGTACACGAAGTGCATCCAGTTTTTGCCGTAACCCTCTCAACTTTTTCGCACATGCTATGTGGTTGAAATGATGATACCATGCCAACTTACAACCATTTCAGAGTTCATTTGCAGTGCTTTTCAATTCAGGGTCATTTTAGCTCAAAATAAATCATGAAATGCATGAAAAATAGCAAATGAAGTCAGAAAAGGTTTGAAAAGTGATGATGTGGCTTTGAATGGTGCATATTGAATGCAGAAAAAGTCTTGAGTTCAAATATGTTTAAAAAATTGAAATCCTTGTGTAACAGATGAGTTTTCGTCTGAAACCCTGACACTTCGAAAGAGATTGTTCAGTTCGTACACGAAGTGCATCCAGTTTTTGCCGTAACCCTCTCAACTTTTTAGCACATGCTATGTGGGTGAAATGATGATACCATGCCAACTTGCAACCATTTCAGAGTTCATTTGCAGTGCTTTTCAATTCAGTCTCATTTTAGCTCAAAATAAATCATGAAATGCATGAAAAATAGCAAATGATGTCAGAAAAGGTTTGAAAGGTGATGATGTGGCTTTGGATGGTGCATATTGAATGGAGAAAAAGTCTTGAGTTCAAATATGTTTAAAAAATTGAAATCCTTTTGTAACAGATGAGTTTTCGTCCGAAACCCTGACACTTCGAAAGAGATTGTCCAGTTCGTACACGAAGTGCATCCAGTTTTTGCCGTAACCCTCTCAACTTTTTAGCACAAGCGATATGGGTGAAATGATGATACCATGCCAACTTGCAACCATTTCAGAGTTCAATTGCAGTGCTTTTCAATTCAGGGTCATTTTAGCTCAAAATAAATCATGAAATGCATGAAAAATAGCAAATGAAGTCAGAACAGGTTTGAAAAGTGATGATGTGGCTTTGTATGGTGCATATTGAATGCAGAAAAAGTCTTGAGTTCAAATATGTTTAAAAAATTGAAATCCTTTTGTAACAGATGAGTTTTCGTCCGAAACCCTGTCACTTCGAAAGAGATTGTCTAGTTCATACACGAAGTGCATCCAGTTTTTGCCGTAACCCTCTCAACTTTTTCGCACATGCTATGTGGGTGAAATGATGATACCATGCCAACTTGCAACCATTTCAGAGTTCATTTGCAGTGCTTTTCAATTCAGGGTCATTTTAGCTCAAAATAAATCATGAAATGCATGAAAAGTAGCAAATGAAGTCAGAAAAGGTTTGAAAAGTGATGATGTGGCTTTGGATGGTGCATATTGAATGCAGAAAAAGTCTTGAGATCAAATATGTTTAAAAAATTGAAATCCTTTTGTAACAGATGAGTTTTCGTCCGAAACCCTGACACTTCGAAAGAGATTGTCCAGTTCGTACACGAAGTGCATCCAGTTTTGCCGTAACCCTCTCAACTTTTTCGCACATGCTATGTGGTTGAAATGATGATACCATGCCAACTTGCAACCATTTCAGAGTTCATTTGCAGTGCTTTTCAATTCAGGGTCATTTTAGCTCAAAATAAATCATGAAATGCATGAAAAATAGCAAATGAAGTCAGAAAAGGTTTGAAAAGTGATGATGTGGCTTTGAATGGTGCATATTGAATGCAGAAAAAGTCTTGAGTTCAAATATGTTTAAAAAATTGAAATCCTTTTGTAACAGATGAGTTTTCGTCCGAAACCTTGACACTTCGAAAGAGATTGTCCAGTTCGTACACGAAGTGCATCCAGTTTTTGCCGTAACCCTCTCAACTTTTTCGCACATGCTATGTGGTTGAAATGATGATACCATGCCAACTTGCAACCATTTCAGAGTTCATTTGCAGTGCTTTTCAATTCAGGGTCATTTTAGCTCAAAATAAATCATGAAATGCATGAAAAGTAGCAAATGAAGTCAGAAAAGGTTTGAAAAGTGATGATGTGGCTTTGTATGGTGCATATTGAATGCAGAAAAAGTCTTGAGTTCAAATATGTTTAAAAAATTGAAATCCTTTTGTAACAGATGAGTTTTCGTCCGAAACCCTGACACTTCGAAAGAGATTGTCCAGTTCGTACACGAAGTGCATCCAGTTTTTGCCGTAACCCTCTCAACTTTTTCGCACATGCTATGTGGTTGAAATGATGATACCATGCCAACTTGCAACCATTTCAGAGTTCATTTGCAGTGCTTTTCAATTCAGGGTCATTTTAGCTCAAAATAAATCATGAAATGCATGAAAAGTAGCAAATGAAGTCAGAAAAGGTTTGAAAAGTGATGATGTGGCTTTGTATGGTGCATATTGAATGCAGAAAAAGTCTTGAGTTCAAATATGTTTAAAAAATTGAAATCCTTTTGTAACAGATGAGTTTTCGTCCGAAACCCTGACACTTCGAAAGAGATTGTCCAGTTCGTACACGAAGTGCATCCAGTTTTTGCCGTAACCCTCTCAACTTTTTCGCACATGCTATGTGGTTGAAATGATGATACCATGCCAACTTGCAACCATTTCAGAGTTCATTTGCAGTGCTTTTCAATTCAGGGTCATTTTAGCTCAAAATAAATCATGAAATGCATGAAAAATAGCAAATGAAGTCACAAAAGGTTTCAAAAGTGATGATGTGGCTTTGTATGGTGCATATTGAATGCATAAAAAGTCTTGAGTTCAAATTTGTTTAAAAAATTGAAATCCTTTTGTAACAGATGAGTTTTCGTCCGAAACCCTGACATTTCGAAAGAGATTGTCCAGTTCGTACACGAAGTGCATCCAGTTTTTGCCGTAACCCTCTCAACTTTTTAGCACATGCTATGTGGGTGAAATGATGATACCATGCCAACTTGCAACCATTTCAGAGTTCATTTGCTGTGCTTTTCAATTCAGGGTCATTTTAGCTCAAAATAAATCATGAAATGCATGAAAAATAGCAAATGAAGTCAGAAAAAGTTTGAAAAGTGATGATGTGGCTTTGAATGGTGCATATTGAATGCAGAAAAAGTCTTGAGTTCAAATATGTTTAAAAAATTGAAATCCTTTTGTAACAGATGAGTTTTCGTCCCAAACCCTGACACTTCGAAAGAGATTGTCCAGTTCGTACACGAAGTGCTTCCAGTTTTTGCCGTAACCCTTTGAAGTTTTTAGCACATGCTATGTGGGTGAAATGATGATACCATGCCAACTTGCAACCATTTCAGAGTTCATTTGCAGTGCTTTTCAATTCAGGGTCATTTTAGCTCAAAATAAATCATGAAATGCATGAAAAATAGCAAATGAAGTCAGAAAAGGTTTGAAAAGTGATGATGTGGCTTTGAATGGTGCATATTGAATGCAGAAAAAGTCTTGAGTTCAAATATGTTTAAAAAATTGAAATCCTTTTGTAACAGATGAGTTTTCGTCCGAAACCTTGACACTTCGAAAGAGATTGTCCAGTTCGTAAACGAAGTGCATCCAGTTTTTGCCGTAACCCTCTCAAATTTTTAGCACATGCTATGTGGGTGAAATGATGATACCATGCCAACTTGCAACCATTTCAGAGTTCATTTGTAGTGCTTTTCAATTCAGGGTCATTTTAGCTCAAAATAAATCATGAAATGCATGAAAAGTAGCAAATGAAGTCAGAAAAGGTTTGAAAAGTGATGATGTGGCTTTGGATGGTGCATATTGAATGCAGAAAAAGTCTTGAGTTCAAATATGTTTAAAAAATTGAAATCCTTTTGTAACAGATGAGTTTTCGTCTGAAACCCTGACACTTCGAAAGAGATTGTCCAGTTCGTACACGAAGTGCATCCAGTTTTTGCCGTAACCCTCTCAACTTTTTCGCACATGCTATATGGTTGAAATGATGATACCATGCCAACTTGCAACCATTTCAGAGTTCATTTGCAGTGCTTTTCAATTCAGGGTCATTTTAGCTCAAAATAAATCATGAAATGCATGAAAAGTAGCAAATGAAGTCAGAAAAGGTTTGAAAAGTGATGATGTGGCTTTGTATGGTGCATATTGAATGCAGAAAAAGTCTTGAGTTAAAATATGTTTAAAAAATTGAAATCCTTTTGTAACAGATGAGTTTTCGTCCGAAACCCTGACACTTCGAAAGAGATTGTCCAGTTCGTACACGAAGTGCATCCAGTTTTTGCCGTAACCCTCTCAACTTTTTCGCACATGCTATGTGGTTGAAATGATGATACCATGCCAACTTACAACCATTTCAGAGTTCATTTGCAGTGCTTTTCAATTCAGGGTCATTTTAGCTCAAAATAAATCATGAAATGCATGAAAAATAGCAAATGAAGTCAGAAAAGGTTTGAAAAGTGATGATGTGGCTTTGAATGGTGCATATTGAATGCAGAAAAAGTCTTGAGTTCAAATATGTTTAAAAAATTGAAATCCTTGTGTAACAGATGAGTTTTCGTCTGAAACCCTGACACTTCGAAAGAGATTGTTCAGTTCGTACACGAAGTGCATCCGGTTTTTGCCGTAACCCTCTCAACTTTTTAGCACATGCTATGTGGGTGAAATGATGATACCATGCCAACTTGCAACCATTTCAGAGTTCATTTGCAGTGCTTTTCAATTCAGTCTCATTTTAGCTCAAAATAAATCATGAAATGCATGAAAAATAGCAAATGATGTCAGAAAAGGTTTGAAAGGTGATGATGTGGCTTTGGATGGTGCATATTGAATGGAGAAAAAGTCTTGAGTTCAAATATGTTTAAAAAATTGAAATCCTTTTGTAACAGATGAGTTTTCGTCCGAAACCCTGACACTTCGAAAGAGATTGTCCAGTTCGTACACGAAGTGCATCCAGTTTTTGCCGTAACCCTCTCAACTTTTTAGCACATGCGATATGGGTGAAATGATGATACCATGCCAACTTGCAACCATTTCAGAGTTCAATTGCAGTGCTTTTCAATTCAGGGTCATTTTAGCTCAAAATAAATCATGAAATGCATGAAAAATAGCAAATGAAGTCAGAACAGGTTTGAAAAGTGATGATGTGGCTTTGTATGGTGCATATTGAATGCAGAAAAAGTCTTGAGTTCAAATATGTTTAAAAAATTGAAATCCTTTTGTAACAGATGAGTTTTCGTCCGAAACCCTGTCACTTCGAAAGAGATTGTCTAGTTCATACACGAAGTGCATCCAGTTTTTGCCGTAACCCTCTCAACTTTTTCGCACATGCTATGTGGGTGAAATGATGATACCATGCCAACTTGCAACCATTTCAGAGTTCATTTGCAGTGCTTTTCAATTCAGGGTCATTTTAGCTCAAAATAAATCATGAAATGCATGAAAAGTAGCAAATGAAGTCAGAAAAGGTTTGAAAAGTGATGATGTGGCTTTGGATGGTGCATATTGAATGCAGAAAAAGTCTTGAGATCAAATATGTTTAAAAAATTGAAATCCTTTTGTAACAGATGAGTTTTCGTCCGAAACCCTGACACTTCGAAAGAGATTGTCCAGTTCGTACACGAAGTGCATCCAGTTTTGCCGTAACCCTCTCAACTTTTTCGCACATGCTATGTGGTTGAAATGATGATACCATGCCAACTTGCAACCATTTCAGAGTTCATTTGCAGTGCTTTTCAATTCAGGGTCATTTTAGCTCAAAATAAATCATGAAATGCATGAAAAATAGCAAATGAAGTCAGAAAAGGTTTGAAAAGTGATGATGTGGCTTTGAATGGTGCATATTGAATGCAGAAAAAGTCTTGAGTTCAAATATGTTTAAAAAATTGAAATCCTTTTGTAACAGATGAGTTTTCGTCCGAAACCCTGACACTTCGAAAGTGATTGTCCAGTTCGTACACGAAGTGCATCCAGTTTTTGCCGTAACCCTCTCAACTTTTTAGCACATGCTATGTGGGTGAAATGATCATACCATGCCAACTTGCAACCGTTTCAGAGTTCATTTGCTGTGCTTTTCAATTCAGGGTCATTTTAGCTCAAAATAAATCATGAAATGCATGAAAAATAGCAAATGAAGTCAGAAAAGGTTTGAAAAGTGATGATGTGGCTTTGTATGGTGCATATTGAATGCAGAAAAAGTCTTGAGTTCAAATATGTTTAAAAAATTGAAATCCTTTTGTAACAGATGAGTTTTCGTCCGAAACCCTGACACTTCGGAAGAGATTGTCCAGTTCGTACACGAAGTGCATCCAGTTTTTGCCGTAACCCTTTGAACTTTTTAGCACATGCTATGTGGGTGAAATGATGATACCATGCCACCTTGCAACCATTTCAGAGTTCATTTGCAGTGCTTTTCAATTCAGGGTCATTTTAGCTCAAAATAAATCATGAAATGCATGAAAAATAGCAAATGAAGTTAGCAAAGGTTTGAAAAGTGATGATGTGGCTTTGAATGGTGCATATTGAATGCAGAAAAAGTCTTGAGATCAAATATGTTTAAAAAATTGAAATCCTTTTGTAACATATGAGTTTTCGTCCGAAACCCTGACACTTCGAAAGAGATTGTCCAGTTCGTACACGAAGTGCATCCAGTTTTTGCGGTAACCCTCTCAAATTTTTAGCACATGCTATGTGGGTGAAATGATGATACCATGCCAACTTGCAACCATTTCAGAGTTCATTTGTAGTGCTTTTCAATTCAGGGTCATTTTTGCTCAAAATAAATCATGAAATGCATGAAAAATAGCAAATGAAGTCAGAAAAGGTTTGAAAAGTGATGATGTGGCTTTGTATGGTGCATATTGAATGCAGAAAAAGTCTTGAGTTCAAATATGTTTAAAAAATTGAAATCCTTTTGTAACAGATGAGTTTTCGTCCGAAACCCTGACACTTCGAAAGAGATTGTCCAGTTCGTACACGAAGTGCATCCAGTTTTTGCCGTAACCCTCTCAAATTTTTAGCACATGCGATGTGGGTGAAATGATGATACCATGCCAACTTGCAACCATTTCAGAGTTCAATTGCAGTGCTTTTCAATTCAGGGTCATTTTAGCTCAAAATAAATCATGAAATGCATGAAAAATAGCAAATGAAGTCAGAAAAGGTTTGAAAAGTGATGATGTGGCTTTGAATGGTGCATATTGAATGCAGAAAAAGTCTTGAGTTCAAATATGTTTAAAAAATTGAAATCCTTTTGTAACAGACGAGTTTTCGTCCGAAACCTTGACACTTCGAAAGAGATTGTCCAGTTCGTAAACGAAGTGCATCCAGTTTTTGCCGTAACCCTCTCAAATTTTTAGCACATGCTATGTGGGTGAAATGATGATACCATGCCAACTTGCAACCATTTCAGAGTTCATTTGTAGTGCTTTTCAATTCAGGGTCATTTTAGCTCAAAATAAATCATGAAATGCATGAAAAGTAGCAAATGAAGTCAGAAAAGGTTTGAAAAGTGATGATGTGGCTTTGGATGGTGCATATTGAATGCAGAAAAAGTCTTGAGTTCAAATATGTTTAAAAAATTGAAATCCTTTTGTAACTGATGAGTTTTCGTCCGAAACCCTGACACTTCGAAAGAGATTGTCCAGTTCGTACACGAAGTGCATCCAGTTTTTGCCGTAACCCTCTCAACTTTTTCGCACATGCTATATGGTTGAAATGATGATACCATGCCAACTTGCAACCATTTCAGAGTTCATTTGCAGTGCTTTTCAATTCAGGGTCATTTTAGCTCAAAATAAATCATGAAATGCATGAAAAGTAGCAAATGAAGTCAGAAAAGGTTTGAAAAGTGATGATGTGGCTTTGTATGGTGCATATTGAATGCAGAAAAAGTCTTGAGTTAAAATATGTTTAAAAAATTGAAATTCTTTTGTAACAGATGAGTTTTCGTCCGAAACCCTGACACTTCGAAAGAGATTGTCCAGTTCGTACACGAAGTGCATCCAGTTTTTGCCGTAACCCTCTCAACTTTTTCGCACATGCTATGTGGTTGAAATGATGATACCATGCCAACTTACAACCATTTCAGAGTTCATTTGCAGTGCTTTTCAATTCAGGGTCATTTTAGCTCAAAATAAATCATGAAATGCATGAAAAATAGCAAATGAAGTCAGAAAAGGTTTGAAAAGTGATGATGTGGCTTTGAATGGTGCATATTGAATGCAGAAAAAGTCTTGAGTTCAAATATGTTTAAAAAATTGAAATCCTTTTGTAACAGATGAGTTTTCGTCTGAAACCCTGACACTTCGAAAGAGATTGTTCAGTTCGTACACGAAGTGCATCCAGTTTTTGCCGTAACCCTCTCAACTTTTTAGCACATGCTATGTGGGTGAAATGATGATACCATGCCAACCTGCAACCATTTCAGAGTTCATTTGCAGTGCTTTTCAATTCAGTCTCATTTTAGCTCAAAATAAATCATGAAATGCATGAAAAATAGCAAATGAAGTCAGAAAAGGTTTGAAAGGTGATGATGTGGCTTTGGATGGTGCATATTGAATGGAGAAAAAGTCTTGAGTTCAAATATGTTTAAAAAATTGAAATCCTTTTGTAACAGATGAGTTTTCGTCCGAAACCCTGACACTTCGAAAGAGATTGTCCAGTTCGTACACGAAGTGCATCCAGTTTTTGCCGTAACCCTCTCAACTTTTTAGCACATGCGATGTGGGTGAAATGATGATACCATGCCAACTTGCAACCATTTCAGAGTTCAATTGCAGTGCTTTTCAATTCAGGGTCATTTTAGCTCAAAATAAATCATGAAATGCATGAAAAATAGCAAATGAAGTCACAAAAGGTTTGAAAAGTGATGATGTGGCTTTGTATGGTGCATATTGAATGCATAAAAAGTCTTGAGTTCAAATTTGTTTAAAAAATTGAAATCCTTTTGTAACAGATGAGTTTTCGTCCGAAACCCTGACATTTCGAAAGAGATTGTCCAGTTCGTACACGAAGTGCATCCAGTTTTTGCCGTAACCCTCTCAACTTTTTAGCACATGCTATGTGGGTGAAATGATGATACCATGCCAACTTGCAACCATTTCAGAGTTCATTTGCTGTGCTTTTCAATTCAGGGTCATTTTAGCTCAAAATAAATCATGAAATGCATGAAAAATAGCAAATGAAGTCAGAAAAAGTTTGAAAAGTGATGATGTGGCTTTGAATGGTGCATATTGAATGCAGAAAAAGTCTTGAGTTCAAATATGTTTAAAAAATTGAAATCCTTTTGTAACAGATGAGTTTTCGTCCCAAACCCTGACACTTCGAAAGAGATTGTCCAGTTCGTACACGAAGTGCTTCCAGTTTTTGCCGTAACCCTTTGAAGTTTTTAGCACATGCTATGTGGGTGAAATGATGATACCATGCCAACTTGCAACCATTTCAGAGTTCATTTGCAGTGCTTTTCAATTCAGGGTCATTTTAGCTCAAAATAAATCATGAAATGCATGAAAAATAGCAAATGAAGTCAGAAAAGGTTTGAAAAGTGATGATGTGGCTTTGAATGGTGCATATTGAATGCAGAAAAAGTCTTGAGTTCAAATATGTTTAAAAAATTGAAATCCTTTTGTAACAGATGAGTTTTCGTCCGAAACCTTGACACTTCGAAAGAGATTGTCCAGTTCGTAAACGAAGTGCATCCAGTTTTTGCCGTAACCCTCTCAAATTTTTAGCACATGCTATGTGGGTGAAATGATGATACCATGCCAACTTGCAACCATTTCAGAGTTCATTTGTAGTGCTTTTCAATTCAGGGTCATTTTAGCTCAAAATAAATCATGAAATGCATGAAAAGTAGCAAATGAAGTCAGAAAAGGTTTGAAAAGTGATGATGTGGCTTTGGATGGTGCATATTGAATGCAGAAAAAGTCTTGAGTTCAAATATGTTTAAAAAATTGAAATCCTTTTGTAACAGATGAGTTTTCGTCTGAAACCCTGACACTTCGAAAGAGATTGTCCAGTTCGTACACGAAGTGCATCCAGTTTTTGCCGTAACCCTCTCAACTTTTTCGCACATGCTATATGGTTGAAATGATGATACCATGCCAACTTGCAACCATTTCAGAGTTCATTTGCAGTGCTTTTCAATTCAGGGTCATTTTAGCTCAAAATAAATCATGAAATGCATGAAAAGTAGCAAATGAAGTCAGAAAAGGTTTGAAAAGTGATGATGTGGCTTTGTATGGTGCATATTGAATGCAGAAAAAGTCTTGAGTTAAAATATGTTTAAAAAATTGAAATCCTTTTGTAAGAGATGAGTTTTCGTCCGAAACCCTGACACTTCGAAAGAGATTGTCCAGTTCGTTCACGAAGTGCATCCAGTTTTTGCCGTAACCCTCTCAACTTTTTCGCACATGCTATGTGGTTGAAATGATGATACCATGCCAACTTACAACCATTTCAGAGTTCATTTGCAGTGCTTTTCAATTCAGGGTCATTTTAGCTCAAAATAAATCATGAAATGCATGAAAAATAGCAAATGAAGTCAGAAAAGGTTTGAAAAGTGATGATGTGGCTTTGAATGGTGCATATTGAATGCAGAAAAAGTCTTGAGTTCAAATATGTTTAAAAAATTGAAATCCTTGTGTAACAGATGAGTTTTCGTCTGAAACCCTGACACTTCGAAAGAGATTGTTCAGTTCGTACACGAAGTGCATCCAGTTTTTGCCGTAACCCTCTCAACTTTTTAGCACATGCTATGTGGGTGAAATGATGATACCATGCCAACTTGCAACCATTTCAGAGTTCATTTGCAGTGCTTTTCAATTCAGTCTCATTTTAGCTCAAAATAAATCATGAAATGCATGAAAAATAGCAAATGAAGTCAGAAAAGGTTTGAAAGGTGATGATGTGGCTTTGGATGGTGCATATTGAATGGAGAAAAAGTCTTGAGTTCAAATATGTTTAAAAAATTGAAATCCTTTTGTAACAGATGAGTTTTCGTCCGAAACCCTGACACTTCGAAAGAGATTGTCCAGTTCGTACACGAAGTGCATCCAGTTTTTGCCGTAACCCTCTCAACTTTTTAGCACATGCTATGTGGTTGAAATGATGATACCATGCCAACTTACAACCATTTCAGAGTTCATTTGCAGTGCTTTTCAATTCAGGGTCATTTTAGCTCAAAATAAATCATGAAATGCATGAAAAATAGCAAATGAAGTCAGAAAAGGTTTGAAAAGTGATGATGTGGCTTTGAATGGTGCATATTGAATGCAGAAAAAGTCTTGAGTTCAAATATGTTTAAAAAATTGAAATCCTTTTGTAACAGATGAGTTTTCGTCTGAAACCCTGACACTTCGAAAGAGATTGTTCAGTTCGTACACGAAGTGCATCCAGTTTTTGCCGTAACCCTCTCAACTTTTTAGCACATGCTATGTGGGTGAAATGATGATACCATGCCAACCTGCAACCATTTCAGAGTTCATTTGCAGTGCTTTTCAATTCAGTCTCATTTTAGCTCAAAATAAATCATGAAATGCATGAAAAATAGCAAATGAAGTCAGAAAAGGTTTGAAAGGTGATGATGTGGCTTTGGATGGTGCATATTGAATGGAGAAAAAGTCTTGAGTTCAAATATGTTTAAAAAATTGAAATCCTTTTGTAACAGATGAGTTTTCGTCCGAAACCCTGACACTTCGAAAGAGATTGTCCAGTTCGTACACGAAGTGCATCCAGTTTTTGCCGTAACCCTCTCAACTTTTTAGCACATGCGATGTGGGTGAAATGATGATACCATGCCAACTTGCAACCATTTCAGAGTTCAATTGCAGTGCTTTTCAATTCAGGGTCATTTTAGCTCAAAATAAATCATGAAATGCATGAAAAATAGCAAATGAAGTCACAAAAGGTTTGAAAAGTGATGATGTGGCTTTGTATGGTGCATATTGAATGCATAAAAAGTCTTGAGTTCAAATTTGTTTAAAAAATTGAAATCCTTTTGTAACAGATGAGTTTTCGTCCGAAACCCTGACATTTCGAAAGAGATTGTCCAGTTCGTACACGAAGTGCATCCAGTTTTTGCCGTAACCCTCTCAACTTTTTAGCACATGCTATGTGGGTGAAATGATGATACCATGCCAACTTGCAACCATTTCAGAGTTCATTTGCTGTGCTTTTCAATTCAGGGTCATTTTAGCTCAAAATAAATCATGAAATGCATGAAAAATAGCAAATGAAGTCAGAAAAAGTTTGAAAAGTGATGATGTGGCTTTGAATGGTGCATATTGAATGCAGAAAAAGTCTTGAGTTCAAATATGTTTAAAAAATTGAAATCCTTTTGTAACAGATGAGTTTTCGTCCCAAACCCTGACACTTCGAAAGAGATTGTCCAGTTCGTACACGAAGTGCTTCCAGTTTTTGCCGTAACTCTTTGAAGTTTTTAGCACATGCTATGTGGGTGAAATGATGATACCATGCCAACTTGCAACCATTTCAGAGTTCATTTGCAGTGCTTTTCAATTCAGGGTCATTTTAGCTCAAAATAAATCATGAAATGCATGAAAAATAGCAAATGAAGTCAGAAAAGGTTTGAAAAGTGATGATGTGGCTTTGAATGGTGCATATTGAATGCAGAAAAAGTCTTGAGTTCAAATATGTTTAAAAAATTGAAATCCTTTTGTAACAGATGAGTTTTCGTCCGAAACCTTGACACTTCGAAAGAGATTGTCGAGTTCGTAAACGAAGTGCATCCAGTTTTTGCCGTAACCCTCTCAAATTTTTAGCACATGCTATGTGGGTGAAATGATGATACCATGCCAACTTGCAACCATTTCAGAGTTCATTTGTAGTGCTTTTCAATTCAGGGTCATTTTAGCTCAAAATAAATCATGAAATGCATGAAAAGTAGCAAATGAAGTCAGAAAAGGTTTGAAAAGTGATGATGTGGCTTTGGATGGTGCATATTGAATGCAGAAAAAGTCTTGAGTTCAAATATGTTTAAAAAATTGAAATCCTTTTGTAACAGATGAGTTTTCGTCTGAAACCCTGACACTTCGAAAGAGATTGTCCAGTTCGTACACGAAGTGCATCCAGTTTTTGCCGTAACCCTCTCAACTTTTTCGCACATGCTATATGGTTGAAATGATGATACCATGCCAACTTGCAACCATTTCAGAGTTCATTTGCAGTGCTTTTCAATTCAGGGTCATTTTAGCTCAAAATAAATCATGAAATGCATGAAAAGTAGCAAATGAAGTCAGAAAAGGTTTGAAAAGTGATGATGTGGCTTTGTATGGTGCATATTGAATGCAGAAAAAGTCTTGAGTTAAAATATGTTTAAAAAATTGAAATCCTTTTGTAAGAGATGAGTTTTCGTCCGAAACCCTGACACTTCGAAAGAGATTGTCCAGTTCGTTCACGAAGTGCATCCAGTTTTTGCCGTAACCCTCTCAACTTTTTCGCACATGCTATGTGGTTGAAATGATGATACCATGCCAACTTACAACCATTTCAGAGTTCATTTGCAGTGCTTTTCAATTCAGGGTCATTTTAGCTCAAAATAAATCATGAAATGCATGAAAAATAGCAAATGAAGTCAGAAAAGGTTTGAAAAGTGATGATGTGGCTTTGAATGGTGCATATTGAATGCAGAAAAAGTCTTGAGTTCAAATATGTTTAAAAAATTGAAATCCTTGTGTAACAGATGAGTTTTCGTCTGAAACCCTGACACTTCGAAAGAGATTGTTCAGTTCGTACACGAAGTGCATCCAGTTTTTGCCGTAACCCTCTCAACTTTTTAGCACATGCTATGTGGGTGAAATGATGATACCATGCCAACTTGCAACCATTTCAGAGTTCATTTGCAGTGCTTTTCAATTCAGTCTCATTTTAGCTCAAAATAAATCATGAAATGCATGAAAAATAGCAAATGAAGTCAGAAAAGGTTTGAAAGGTGATGATGTGGCTTTGGATGGTGCATATTGAATGGAGAAAAAGTCTTGAGTTCAAATATGTTTAAAAAATTGAAATCCTTTTGTAACAGATGAGTTTTCGTCCGAAACCCTGACACTTCGAAAGAGATTGTCCAGTTCGTACACGAAGTGCATCCAGTTTTTGCCGTAACCCTCTCAACTTTTTAGCACATGCTATGTGGTTGAAATGATGATACCATGCCAACTTACAACCATTTCAGAGTTCATTTGCAGTGCTTTTCAATTCAGGGTCATTTTAGCTCAAAATAAATCATGAAATGCATGAAAAATAGCAAATGAAGTCAGAAAAGGTTTGAAAAGTGATGATGTGGCTTTGAATGGTGCATATTGAATGCAGAAAAAGTCTTGAGTTCAAATATGTTTAAAAAATTGAAATCCTTTTGTAACAGATGAGTTTTCGTCTGAAACCCTGACACTTCGAAAGAGATTGTTCAGTTCGTACACGAAGTGCATCCAGTTTTTGCCGTAACCCTCTCAACTTTTTAGCACATGCTATGTGGGTGAAATGATGATACCATGCCAACCTGCAACCATTTCAGAGTTCATTTGCAGTGCTTTTCAATTCAGTCTCATTTTAGCTCAAAATAAATCATGAAATGCATGAAAAATAGCAAATGAAGTCAGAAAAGGTTTGAAAGGTGATGATGTGGCTTTGGATGGTGCATATTGAATGGAGAAAAAGTCTTGAGTTCAAATATGTTTAAAAAATTGAAATCCTTTTGTAACAGATGAGTTTTCGTCCGAAACCCTGACACTTCGAAAGAGATTGTCCAGTTCGTACACGAAGTGCATCCAGTTTTTGCCGTAACCCTCTCAACTTTTTAGCACATGCGATGTGGGTGAAATGATGATACCATGCCAACTTGCAACCATTTCAGAGTTCAATTGCAGTGCTTTTCAATTCAGGGTCATTTTAGCTCAAAATAAATCATGAAATGCATGAAAAATAGCAAATGAAGTCACAAAAGGTTTGAAAAGTGATGATGTGGCTTTGTATGGTGCATATTGAATGCATAAAAAGTCTTGAGTTCAAATTTGTTTAAAAAATTGAAATCCTTTTGTAACAGATGAGTTTTCGTCCGAAACCCTGACATTTCGAAAGAGATTGTCCAGTTCGTACACGAAGTGCATCCAGTTTTTGCCGTAACCCTCTCAACTTTTTAGCACATGCTATGTGGGTGAAATGATGATACCATGCCAACTTGCAACCATTTCAGAGTTCATTTGCTGTGCTTTTCAATTCAGGGTCATTTTAGCTCAAAATAAATCATGAAATGCATGAAAAATAGCAAATGAAGTCAGAAAAAGTTTGAAAAGTGATGATGTGGCTTTGAATGGTGCATATTGAATGCAGAAAAAGTCTTGAGTTCAAATATGTTTAAAAAATTGAAATCCTTTTGTAACAGATGAGTTTTCGTCCCAAACCCTGACACTTCGAAAGAGATTGTCCAGTTCGTACACGAAGTGCTTCCAGTTTTTGCCGTAACCCTTTGAAGTTTTTAGCACATGCTATGTGGGTGAAATGATGATACCATGCCAACTTGCAACCATTTCAGAGTTCATTTGCAGTGCTTTTCAATTCAGGGTCATTTTAGCTCAAAATAAATCATGAAATGCATGAAAAATAGCAAATGAAGTCAGAAAAGGTTTGAAAAGTGATGATGTGGCTTTGAATGGTGCATATTGAATGCAGAAAAAGTCTTGAGTTCAAATATGTTTAAAAAATTGAAATCCTTTTGTAACAGATGAGTTTTCGTCCGAAACCTTGACACTTCGAAAGAGATTGTCCAGTTCGTAAACGAAGTGCATCCAGTTTTTGCCGTAACCCTCTCAAATTTTTAGCACATGCTATGTGGGTGAAATGATGATACCATGCCAACTTGCAACCATTTCAGAGTTCATTTGTAGTGCTTTTCAATTCAGGGTCATTTTAGCTCAAAATAAATCATGAAATGCATGAAAAGTAGCAAATGAAGTCAGAAAAGGTTTGAAAAGTGATGATGTGGCTTTGGATGGTGCATATTGAATGCAGAAAAAGTCTTGAGTTCAAATATGTTTAAAAAATTGAAATCCTTTTGTAACAGATGAGATTTCGTCTGAAACCCTGACACTTCGAAAGAGATTGTCCAGTTCGTACACGAAGTGCATCCAGTTTTTGCCGTAACCCTCTCAACTTTTTCGCACATGCTATATGGTTGAAATGATGATACCATGCCAACTTGCAACCATTTCAGAGTTCATTTGCAGTGCTTTTCAATTCAGGGTCATTTTAGCTCAAAATAAATCATGAAATGCATGAAAAGTAGCAAATGAAGTCAGAAAAGGTTTGAAAAGTGATGATGTGGCTTTGTATGGTGCATATTGAATGCAGAAAAAGTCTTGAGTTAAAATATGTTTAAAAAATTGAAATCCTTTTGTAAGAGATGAGTTTTCGTCCGAAACCCTGACACTTCGAAAGAGATTGTCCAGTTCGTTCACGAAGTGCATCCAGTTTTTGCCGTAACCCTCTCAACTTTTTCGCACATGCTATGTGGTTGAAATGATGATACCATGCCAACTTACAACCATTTCAGAGTTCATTTGCAGTGCTTTTCAATTCAGGGTCATTTTAGCTCAAAATAAATCATGAAATGCATGAAAAATAGCAAATGAAGTCAGAAAAGGTTTGAAAAGTGATGATGTGGCTTTGAATGGTGCATATTGAATGCAGAAAAAGTCTTGAGTTCAAATATGTTTAAAAAATTGAAATCCTTGTGTAACAGATGAGTTTTCGTCTGAAACCCTGACACTTCGAAAGAGATTGTTCAGTTCGTACACGAAGTGCATCCAGTTTTTGCCGTAACCCTCTCAACTTTTTAGCACATGCTATGTGGGTGAAATGATGATACCATGCCAACTTGCAACCATTTCAGAGTTCATTTGCAGTGCTTTTCAATTCAGTCTCATTTTAGCTCAAAATAAATCATGAAATGCATGAAAAATAGCAAATGAAGTCAGAAAAGGTTTGAAAGGTGATGATGTGGCTTTGGATGGTGCATATTGAATGGAGAAAAAGTCTTGAGTTCAAATATGTTTAAAAAATTGAAATCCTTTTGTAACAGATGAGTTTTCGTCCGAAACCCTGACACTTCGAAAGAGATTGTCCAGTTCGTACACGAAGTGCATCCAGTTTTTGCCGTAACCCTCTCAACTTTTTAGCACATGCGATATGGGTGAAATGATGATACCATGCCAACTTGCAACCATTTCAGAGTTCAATTGCAGTGCTTTTCAATTCAGGGTCATTTTAGCTCAAAATAAATCATGAAATGCATGAAAAATAGCAAATGAAGTCAGAACAGGTTTGAAAAGTGATGATGTGGCTTTGTATGGTGCATATTGAATGCAGAAAAAGTCTTGAGTTCAAATATGTTTAAAAAATTGAAATCCTTTTGTAACAGATGAGTTTTCGTCCGAAACCCTGTCACTTCGAAAGAGATAGTCTAGTTCATACACGAAGTGCATCCAGTTTTTGCCGTAACCCTCTCAACTTTTTCGCACATGCTATGTGGGTGAAATGAAGATACCATGCCAACTTGCAACCATTTCAGAGTTCATTTGCAGTGCTTTTCAATTCAGGGTCATTTTAGCTCAAAATAAATCATGAAATGCATGAAAAGTAGCAAATGAAGTCAGAAAAGGTTTGAAAAGTGATGATGTGGCTTTGGATGGTGCATATTGAATGCAGAAAAAGTCTTGAGATCAAATATGTTTAAAAAATTGAAATCCTTTTGTAACAGATGAGTTTTCGTCCGAAACCCTGACACTTCGAAAGAGATTGTCCAGTTCGTACACGAAGTGCATCCAGTTTTGCCGTAACCCTCTCAACTTTTTCGCACATGCTATGTGGTTGAAATGATGATACCATGCCAACTTGCAACCATTTCAGAATTCATTTGCAGTGCTTTTCAATTCAGGGTCATTTTAGCTCAAAATAAATCATGAAATGCATGAAAAATAGCAAATGAAGTCAGAAAAGGTTTGAAAAGTGATGATGTGGCTTTGAATGGTGCATATTGAATGCAGAAAAAGTCTTGAGTTCAAATATGTTTAAAAAATTGAAATCCTTTTGTAACAGATGAGTTTTCGTCCGAAACCCTGACACTTCGAAAGTGATTGTCCAGTTCGTACACGAAGTGCATCCAGTTTTTGCCGTAACCCTCTCAACTTTTTAGCACATGCTATGTGGGTGAAATGATCATACCATGCCAACTTGCAACCGTTTCAGAGTTCATTTGCTGTGCTTTTCAATTCAGGGTCATTTTAGCTCAAAATAAATCATGAAATGCATGAAAAATAGCAAATGAAGTCAGAAAAGGTTTGAAAAGTGATGATGTGGCTTTGTATGGTGCATATTGAATGCAGAAAAAGTCTTGAGTTCAAATATGTTTAAAAAATTGAAATCCTTTTGTAACAGATGAGTTTTCGTCCGAAACCCTGACACTTCGGAAGAGATTGTCCAGTTCGTACACGAAGTGCATCCAGTTTTTGCCGTAACCCTTTGAACTTTTTAGCACATGCTATGTGGGTCAAATGATGATACCATGCCACCTTGCAACCATTTCAGAGTTCATTTGCAGTGCTTTTCAATTCAGGGTCATTTTAGCTCAAAATAAATCATGAAATGCATGAAAAATAGCAAATGAAGTTAGAAAAGGTTTGAAAAGTGATGATGTGGCTTTGAATGGTGCATATTGAATGCAGAAAAAGTCTTGAGATCAAATATGTTTAAAAAATTGAAATCCTTTTGTAACATATGAGTTTTCGTCCGAAACCCTGACACTTCGAAAGAGATTGTCCAGTTCGTACACGAAGTGCATCCAGTTTTTGCGGTAACCCTCTCAAATTTTTAGCACATGCTATGTGGGTGAAATGATGATACCATGCCAACTTGCAACCATTTCAGAGTTCATTTGTAGTGCTTTTCAATTCAGGGTCATTTTAGCTCAAAATAAATCATGAAATGCATGAAAAATAGCAAATGAAGTCAGAAAAGGTTTGAAAAGTGATGATGTGGCTTTGTATGGTGCATATTGAATGCAGAAAAAGTCTTGAGTTCAAATATGTTTAAAAAATTGAAATCCTTTTGTAACAGATGAGTTTTCGTCCGAAACCCTGACACTTCGAAAGAGATTGTCCAGTTCGTACACGAAGTGCATCCAGTTTTTGCCGTAACCCTCTCAAATTTTTAGCACATGCGATGTGCGTGAAATGATGATACCATGCCAACTTGCAACCATTTCAGAGTTCAATTGCAGTGCTTTTCAATTCAGGGTCATTTTAGCTCAAAATAAATCATGAAATGCATGAAAAATAGCAAATGAAGTCAGAAAAGGTTTGAAAAGTGATGATGTGGCTTTGAATGGTGCATATTGAATGCAGAAAAAGTCTTGAGTTCAAATATGTTTAAAAAATTGAAATCCTTTTGTAACAGACGAGTTTTCGTCCGAAACCTTGACACTTCGAAAGAGATTGTCCAGTTCGTAAACGAAGTGCATCCAGTTTTTGCCGTAACCCTCTCAAATTTTTAGCACATGCTATGTGGGTGAAATGATGATACCATGCCAACTTGCAACCATTTCAGAGTTCATTTGTAGTGCTTTTCAATTCAGGGTCATTTTAGCTCAAAATAAATCATGAAATGCATGAAAAGTAGCAAATGAAGTCAGAAAAGGTTTGAAAAGTGATGATGTGGCTTTGGATGGTGCATATTGAATGCAGAAAAAGTCTTGAGTTCAAATATGTTTAAAAAATTGAAATCCTTTTGTAACAGATGAGTTTTCGTCCGAAACCCTGACACTTCGAAAGAGATTGTCCAGTTCGTACACGAAGTGCATCCAGTTTTTGCCGTAACCCTCTCAACTTTTTCGCACATGCTATATGGTTGAAATGATGATACCATGCCAACTTGCAACCATTTCAGAGTTCATTTGCAGTGCTTTTCAATTCAGGGTCATTTTAGCTCAAAATAAATCATGAAATGCATGAAAAGTAGCAAATGAAGTCAGAAAAGGTTTGAAAAGTGATGATGTGGCTTTGTATGGTGCATATTGAATGCAGAAAAAGTCTTGAGTTAAAATATGTTTAAAAAATTGAAATTCTTTTGTAACAGATGAGTTTTCGTCCGAAACCCTGACACTTCGAAAGAGATTGTCCAGTTCGTACACGAAGTGCATCCAGTTTTTGCCGTAACCCTCTCAACTTTTTCGCACATGCTATGTGGTTGAAATGATGATACCATGCCAACTTACAACCATTTCAGAGTTCATTTGCAGTGCTTTTCAATTCAGGGTCATTTTAGCTCAAAATAAATCATGAAATGCATGAAAAATAGCAAATGAAGTCAGAAAAGGTTTGAAAAGTGATGATGTGGCTTTGAATGGTGCATATTGAATGCAGAAAAAGTCTTGAGTTCAAATATGTTTAAAAAATTGAAATCCTTTTGTAACAGATGAGTTTTCGTCTGAAACCCTGACACTTCGAAAGAGATTGTTCAGTTCGTACACGAAGTGCATCCAGTTTTTGCCGTAACCCTCTCAACTTATTAGCACATGCTATGTGGGTGAAATGATGATACCATGCCAACTTGCAACCATTTCAGAGTTCATTTGCAGTGCTTTTCAATTCAGTCTCATTTTAGCTCAAAATAAATCATGAAATGCATGAAAAATAGCAAATGAAGTCAGAAAAGGTTTGAAAGGTGATGATGTGGCTTTGGATGGTGCATATTGAATGGAGAAAAAGTCTTGAGTTCAAATATGTTTAAAAAATTGAAATCCTTTTGTAACAGATGAGTTTTCGTCCGAAACCCTGACACTTCGAAAGAGATTGTCCAGTTCGTACACGAAGTGCATCCAGTTTTTGCCGTAACCCTCTCAACTTTTTAGCACATGCGATGTGGGTGAAATGATGATACCATGCCAACTTGCAACCATTTCAGAGTTCAATTGCAGTGCTTTTCAATTCAGGGTCATTTTAGCTCAAAATAAATCATGAAATGCATGAAAAATAGCAAATGAAGTCACAAAAGGTTTGAAAAGTGATGATGTGGCTTTGTATGGTGCATATTGAATGCATAAAAAGTCTTGAGTTCAAATTTGTTTAAAAAATTGAAATCCTTTTGTAACAGATGAGTTTTCGTCCGAAACCCTGACATTTCGAAAGAGATTGTCCAGTTCGTACACGAAGTGCATCCAGTTTTTGCCGTAACCCTCTCAACTTTTTAGCACATGCTATGTGGGTGAAATGATGATACCATGCCAACTTGCAACCATTTCAGAGTTCATTTGTTGTGCTTTTCAATTCAGGGTCATTTTAGCTCAAAATAAATCATGAAATGCATGAAAAATAGCAAATGAAGTCAGAAAAAGTTTGAAAAGTGATGATGTGGCTTTGAATGGTGCATATTGAATGCAGAAAAAGTCTTGAGTTCAAATATGTTTAAAAAATTGAAATCCCTTTGTAACAGATGAGTTTTCGTCCCAAACCCTGACACTTCGAAAGAGATTGTCCAGTTCGTACACGAAGTGCTTCCAGTTTTTGCCGTAACCCTTTGAAGTTTTTAGCACATGCTATGTGGGTGAAATGATGATACCATGCCAACTTGCAACCATTTCAGAGTTCATTTGCAGTGCTTTTCAATTCAGGGTCATTTTAGCTCAAAATAAATCATGAAATGCATGAAAAATAGCAAATGAAGTCAGAAAAGGTTTGAAAAGTGATGATGTGGCTTTGAATGGTGCATATTGAATGCAGAAAAAGTCTTGAGTTCAAATATGTTTAAAAAATTGAAATCCTTTTGTAACAGATGAGTTTTCGTCCGAAACCTTGACACTTCGAAAGAGATTGTCCAGTTCGTAAACGAAGTGCATCCAGTTTTTGCCGTAACCCTCTCAAATTTTTAGCACATGCTATGTGGGTGAAATGATGATACCATGCCAACTTGCAACCATTTCAGAGTTTATTTGTAGTGCTTTTCAATTCAGGGTCATTTTAGCTCAAAATAAATCATGAAATGCATGAAAAGTAGCAAATGAAGTCAGAAAAGGTTTGAAAAGTGATGATGTGGCTTTGGATGGTGCATATTGAATGCAGAAAAAGTCTTGAGTTCAAATATGTTTAAAAAATTGAAATCCTTTTGTAACAGATGAGTTTTCGTCTGAAACCCTGACACTTCGAAAGAGATTGTCCAGTTCGTACACGAAGTGCATCCAGTTTTTGCCGTAACCCTCTCAACTTTTTCGCACATGCTATATGGTTGAAATGATGATACCATGCCAACTTGCAACCATTTCAGAGTTCATTTGCAGTGCTTTTCAATTCAGGGTCATTTTAGCTCAAAATAAATCATGAAATGCATGAAAAGTAGCAAATGAAGTCAGAAAAGGTTTGAAAAGTGATGATGTGGCTTTGTATGGTGCATATTGAATGCAGAAAAAGTCTTGAGTTAAAATATGTTTAAAAAATTGAAATCCTTTTGTAACAGATGAGTTTTCGTCCGAAACCCTGACACTTCGAAAGAGATTGTCCAGTTCGTACACGAAGTGCATCCAGTTTTTGCCGTAACCCTCTCAACTTTTTCGCACATGCTTTGTGGTTGAAATGATGATACCATGCCAACTTACAACCATTTCAGAGTTCATTTGCAGTGCTTTTCAATTCAGGGTCATTTTAGCTCAAAATAAATCATGAAATGCATGAAAAATAGCAAATGAAGTCAGAAAAGGTTTGAAAAGTGATGATGTGGCTTTGAATGGTGCATATTGAATGCAGAAAAAGTCTTGAGTTCAAATATGTTTAAAAAATTGAAATCCTTGTGTAACAGATGAGTTTTCGTCTGAAACCCTGACACTTCGAAAGAGATTGTTCAGTTCGTACACGAAGTGCATCCAGTTTTTGCCGTAACCCTCTCAACTTTTTAGCACATGCTATGTGGGTGAAATGATGATACCATGCCAACTTGCAACCATTTCAGAGTTCATTTGCAGTGCTTTTCAATTCAGTCTCATTTTAGCTCAAAATAAATCATGAAATGCATGAAAAATAGCAAATGAAGTCAGAAAAGGTTTGAAAGGTGATGATGTGGCTTTGGATGGTGCATATTGAATGGAGAAAAAGTCTTGAGTTCAAATATGTTTAAAAAATTGAAATCCTTTTGTAACAGATGAGTTTTCGTTCGAAACCCTGACACTTCGAAAGAGATTGTCCAGTTCGTACACGAAGTGCATCCAGTTTTTGCCGTAACCCTCTCAACTTTTTAGCACATGCGATATGGGTGAAATGATGATACCATGCCAACTTGCAACCATTTCAGAGTTCAATTGCAGTGCTTTTCAATTCAGGGTCATTTTAGCTCAAAATAAATCATGAAATGCATGAAAAATAGCAAATGAAGTCAGAACAGGTTTGAAAAGTGATGATGTGGCTTTGTATGGTGCATATTGAATGCAGAAAAAGTCTTGAGTTCAAATATGTTTAAAAAATTGAAATCCTTTTGTAACAGATGAGTTTTCGTCCGAAACCCTGTCACTTCGAAAGAGATTGTCTAGTTCATACACGAAGTGCATCCAGTTTTTGCCGTAACCCTCTCAACTTTTTCGCACATGCTATGTGGGTGAAATGATGATACCATGCCAACTTGCAACCATTTCAGAGTTCATTTGCAGTGCTTTTCAATTCAGGGTCATTTTAGCTCAAAATAAATCATGAAATGCATGAAAAGTAGCAAATGAAGTCAGAAAAGGTTTGAAAAGTGATGATGTGGCTTTGGATGGTGCATATTGAATGCAGAAAAAGTCTTGAGATCAAATATGTTTAAAAAATTGAAATCCTTTTGTAACAGATGAGTTTTCGTCCGAAACCCTGACACTTCGAAAGAGATTGTCCAGTTCGTACACGAAGTGCATCCAGTTTTGCCGTAACCCTCTCAACTTTTTCGCACATGCTATGTGGTTGAAATGATGATACCATGCCAACTTGCAACCATTTCAGAGTTCATTTGCAGTGCTTTTCAATTCAGGGTCATTTTAGCTCAAAATAAATCATGAAATGCATGAAAAATAGCAAATGAAGTCAGAAAAGGTTTGAAAAGTGATGATGTGGCTTTGAATGGTGCATATTGAATGCAGAAAAAGTCTTGAGTTCAAATATGTTTAAAAAATTGAAATCCTTTTGTAACAGATGAGTTTTCGTCCGAAACCCTGACACTTCGAAAGTGATTGTCCAGTTCGTACACGAAGTGCATCCAGTTTTTGCCGTAACCCTCTCAACTTTTTAGCACATGCTATGTGGGTGAAATGATCATACCATGCCAACTTGCAACCGTTTCAGAGTTCATTTGCTGTGCTTTTCAATTCAGGGTCATTTTAGCTCAAAATAAATCATGAAATGCATGAAAAATAGCAAATGAAGTCAGAAAAGGTTTGAAAAGTGATGATGTGGCTTTGTATGGTGCATATTGAATGCAGAAAAAGTCTTGAGTTCAAATATGTTTAATAAATTGAAATCCTTTTGTAACAGATGAGTTTTCGTCCGAAACCCTGACACTTCGGAAGAGATTGTCCAGTTCGTACACGAAGTGCATCCAGTTTTTGCCGTAACCCTTTGAACTTTTTAGCACATGCTATGTGGGTGAAATGATGATACCATGCCACCTTGCAACCATTTCAGAGTTCATTTGCAGTGCTTTTCAATTCAGGGTCATTTTAGCTCAAAATAAATCATGAAATGCATGAAAAATAGCAAATGAAGTTAGAAAAGGTTTGAAAAGTGATGATGTGGCTTTGAATGGTGCATATTGAATGCAGAAAAAGTCTTGAGATCAAATATGTTTAAAAAATTGAAATCCTTTTGTAACATATGAGTTTTCGTCCGAAACCCTGACACTTCGAAAGAGATTGTCCAGTTCGTACACGAAGTGCATCCAGTTTTTGTCGTAACCCTCTCAACTTTTTCGCACATGCTATATGGTTGAAATGATGATACCATGCCAACTTGCAACCATTTCAGAGTTCATTTGCAGTGCTTTTCAATTCAGGGTCATTTTAGCTCAAAATAAATCATGAAATGCATGAAAAGTAGCAAATGAAGTCAGAAAAGGTTTGAAAAGTGATGATGTGGCTTTGTATGGTGCATATTGAATGCAGAAAAAGTCTTGAGTTAAAATATGTTTAAAAAATTGAAATTCTTTTGTAACAGATGAGTTTTCGTCCGAAACCCTGACACTTCGAAAGAGATTGTCCAGTTCGTACACGAAGTGCATCCAGTTTTTGCCGTAACCCTCTCAACTTTTTCGCACATGCTATGTGGTTGAAATGATGATACCATGCCAACTTACAACCATTTCAGAGTTCATTTGCAGTGCTTTTCAATTCAGGGTCATTTTAGCTCAAAATAAATCATGAAATGCATGAAAAATAGCAAATGAAGTTAGAAAAGGTTTGAAAAGTGATGATGTGGCTTTGGATGGTGCATATTGAATGCAGAAAAAGTCTTGAGATCAAATATGTTTAAAAAATTGAAATCCTTTTGTAACATATGAGTTTTCGTCCGAAACCCTGACACTTCGAAAGAGATTATCCAGTTCGTACACGAAGTGCATCCAGTTTTTGCGGTAACCCTCTCAAATTTTTAGCACATGCTATGTGGGTGAAATGATGATACCATGCCAACTTGCAACCATTTCAGAGTTCATTTGTAGTGCTTTTCAATTCAGGGTCATTTTAGCTCAAAATAAATCATGAAATGCATGAAAAATAGCAAATGAAGTCAGAAAAGGTTTGAAAAGTGATGATGTGGCTTTGTATGGTGCATATTGAATGCAGAAAAAGTCTTGAGTTCAAATATGTTTAAAAAATTGAAATCCTTTTGTAACAGATGAGTTTTCGTCCGAAACCCTGACACTTCGAAAGAGATTGTCCAGTTCGTACACGAAGTGCATCCAGTTTTTGCCGTAACCCTCTCAAATTTTTAGCACATGCGATGTGGGTGAAATGATGATACCATGCCAACTTGCAACCATTTCAGAGTTCAATTGCAGTGCTTTTCAATTCAGGGTCATTTTAGCTCAAAATAAATCATGAAATGCATGAAAAATAGCAAATGAAGTCAGAAAAGGTTTGAAAAGTGATGATGTGGCTTTGAATGGTGCATATTGAATACAGAAAAAGTCTTGAGTTCAAATATGTTTAAAAAATTGAAATCCTTTTGTAACAGACGAGTTTTCGTCCGAAACCTTGACACTTCGAAAGAGATTGTCCAGTTCGTAAACGAAGTTCATCCAGTTTTTGCCGTAACCCTCTCAAATTTTTAGCACATGCTATGTGGGTGAAATGATGATACCATGCCAACTTGCAACCATTTCAGAGTTCATTTGTAGTGCTTTTCAATTCAGGGTCATTTTAGCTCAAAATAAATCATGAAATGCATGAAAAGTAGCAAATGAAGTCAGAAAAGGTTTGAAAAGTGATGATGTGGCTTTGGATGGTGCATATTGAATGCAGAAAAAGTCTTGAGTTCAAATATGTTTAAAAAATTGAAATCCTTTTGTAACAGATGAGTTTTCGTCCGAAACCCTGACACTTCGAAAGAGATTGTCCAGTTCGTACACGAAGTGCATCCAGTTTTTGTCGTAACCCTCTCAACTTTTTCGCACATGCTATATGGTTGAAATGATGATACCATGCCAACTTGCAACCATTTCAGAGTTCATTTGCAGTGCTTTTCAATTCAGGGTCATTTTAGCTCAAAATAAATCATGAAATGCATGAAAAGTAGCAAATGAAGTCAGAAAAGGTTTGAAAAGTGATGATGTGGCTTTGTATGGTGCATATTGAATGCAGAAAAAGTCTTGAGTTAAAATATGTTTAAAAAATTGAAATTCTTTTGTAACAGATGAGTTTTCGTCCGAAACCCTGACACTTCGAAAGAGATTGTCCAGTTCGTACACGAAGTGCATCCAGTTTTTGCCGTAACCCTCTCAACTTTTTCGCACATGCTATGTGGTTGAAATGATGATACCATGCCAACTTACAACCATTTCAGAGTTCATTTGCAGTGCTTTTCAATTCAGGGTCATTTTAGCTCAAAATAAATCATGAAATGCATGAAAAATAGCAAATGAAGTCAGAAAAGGTTTGAAAAGTGATGATGTGGCTTTGAATGGTGCATATTGAATGCAGAAAAAGTCTTGAGTTCAAATATGTTTAAAAAATTGAAATCCTTTTGTAACAGATGAGTTTTCGTCTGAAACCCTGACACTTCGAAAGAGATTGTTCAGTTCGTACACGAAGTGCATCCAGTTTTTGCCGTAACCCTCTCAACTTTTTAGCACATGCTATGTGGGTGAAATGATGATACCATGCCAACTTGCAACCATTTCAGAGTTCATTTGCAGTGCTTTTCAATTCAGTCTCATTTTAGCTCAAAATAAATCATGAAATGCATGAAAAATAGCAAATGAAGTCAGAAAAGGTTTGAAAGGTGATGATGTGGCTTTGGATGGTGCATATTGAATGGAGAAAAAGTCTTGAGTTCAAATATGTTTAAAAAATTGAAATCCTTTTGTAACAGATGAGTTTTCGTTCGAAACCCTGACACTTCGAAAGAGATTGTCCAGTTCGTACACGAAGTGCATCCAGTTTTTGCCGTAACCCTCTCAACTTTTTAGCACATGCGATATGGGTGAAATGATGATACCATGCCAACTTGCAACCATTTCAGAGTTCAATTGCAGTGCTTTTCAATTCAGGGTCATTTTAGCTCAAAATAAATCATGAAATGCATGAAAAATAGCAAATGAAGTCAGAACAGGTTTGAAAAGTGATGATGTGGCTTTGTATGGTGCATATTGAATGCAGAAAAAGTCTTGAGTTCAAATATGTTTAAAAAATTGAAATCCTTTTGTAACAGATGAGTTTTCGTCCGAAACCCTGTCACTTCGAAAGAGATTGTCTAGTTCGTACACGAAGTGCATCCAGTTTTTGCCGTAACCCTCTCAACTTTTTCGCACATGCTATGTGGGTGAAATGATGATACCATGCCAACTTGCAACCATTTCAGAGTTCATTTGCAGTGCTTTTCAATTCAGGGTCATTTTAGCTCAAAATAAATCATGAAATGCATGAAAAGTAGCAAATGAAGTCAGAAAAGGTTTGAAAAGTGATGATGTGGCTTTGGATGGTGCATATTGAATGCAGAAAAAGTCTTGAGATCAAATATGTTTAAAAAATTGAAATCCTTTTGTAACAGATGAGTTTTCGTCCGAAACCCTGACACTTCGAAAGAGATTGTCCAGTTCGTACACGAAGTGCATCCAGTTTTGCCGTAACCCTCTCAACTTTTTCGCACATGCTATGTGGTTGAAATGATGATACCATGCCAACTTGCAACCATTTCAGAGTTCATTTGCAGTGCTTTTCAATTCAGGGTCATTTTAGCTCAAAATAAATCATGAAATGCATGAAAAATAGCAAATGAAGTCAGAAAAGGTTTGAAAAGTGATGATGTGGCTTTGAATGGTGCATATTGAATGCAGAAAAAGTCTTGAGTTCAAATATGTTTAAAAAATTGAAATCCTTTTGTAACAGATGAGTTTTCGTCCGAAACCCTGACACTTCGAAAGTGATTGTCCAGTTCGTACACGAAGTGCATCCAGTTTTTGCCGTAACCCTCTCAACTTTTTAGCACATGCTATGTGGGTGAAATGATCATACCATGCCAACTTGCAACCGTTTCAGAGTTCATTTGCTGTGCTTTTCAATTCAGGGTCATTTTAGCTCAAAATAAATCATGAAATGCATGAAAAATAGCAAATGAAGTCAGAAAAGGTTTGAAAAGTGATGATGTGGCTTTGTATGGTGCATATTGAATGCAGAAAAAGTCTTGAGTTCAAATATGTTTAAAAAATTGAAATCCTTTTGTAACAGATGAGTTTTCGTTCGAAACCCTGACACTTCGGAAGAGATTGTCCAGTTCGTACACGAAGTGCATCCAGTTTTTGCCGTAACCCTTTGAACTTTTTAGCACATGCTATGTGGGTGAAATGATGATACCATGCCACCTTGCAACCATTTCAGAGTTCATTTGCAGTGCTTTTCAATTCAGGGTCATTTTAGCTCAAAATAAATCATGAAATGCATGAAAAATAGCAAATGAAGTTAGAAAAGGTTTGAAAAGTGATGATGTGGCTTTGAATGGTGCATATTGAATGCAGAAAAAGTCTTGAGTTCAAATATGTTTAAAAAATTGAAATCCTTTTGTAACATATGAGTTTTCGTCCGAAACCCTGACACTTCGAAAGAGATTGTCCAGTTCGTACACGAAGTGCATCCAGTTTTTGCGGTAACCCTCTCAAATTTTTAGCACATGCTATGTGGGTGAAATGATGATACCATGCCAACTTGCAACCATTTCAGAGTTCATTTGTAGTGCTTTTCAATTCAGGGTAATTTTAGCTCAAAATAAATCATGAAATGCATGAAAAATAGCAAATGAAGTCAGAAAAGGTTTGAAAAGTGATGATGTGGCTTTGTATGGTGCATATTGAATGCAGAAAAAGTCTTGAGTTCAAATATGTTTAAAAAATTGAAATCCTTTTGTAACAGATGAGTTTTCGTCCGAAACCCTGACACTTCGAAAGAGATTGTCCAGTTCGTACACGAAGTGCATCCAGTTTTTGCAGTAACCCTCTCAACTTTTTAGCACATGCTATGTGGGTGAAATGATGATACCATGCCAACTTGCAACCATTTCAGAGTTCATTTGCTGTGCTTTTCAATTCAGGGTCATTTTAGCTCAAAATAAATCATGAAATGCATGAAAAATAGCAAATGAAGTCAGAAAAAGTTTGAAAAGTGATGATGTGGCTTTGAATGGTGCATATTGAATGCAGAAAAAGTCTTGAGTTCAAATATGTTTAAAAAATTGAAATCCTTTTGTAACAGATGAGTTTTCGTCCGAAACCCTGACACTTCGAAAGAGATTGTCCAGTTCGTACACGAAGTGCATCCAGTTTTTGCCGTAACCCTCTCAACTTTTTCGCACATGCTATGTGGTTGAAATGATGATACCATGCCAACTTGCAACCATTTCAGAGTTCATTTGCAGTGCTTTTCAATTCAGGGTCATTTTAGCTCAAAATAAATCATGAAATGCATGAAAAGTAGCAAATGAAGTCAGAAAAGGTTTGAAAAGTGATGATGTGGCTTTGTATGGTGCATATTGAATGCAGAAAAAGTCTTGAGTTAAAATATGTTTAAAAAATTGAAATCCTTTTGTAACAGATGAGTTTTCGTCCGAAACCCTGACACTTCGAAAGAGATTGTCCAGTTCGTACACGAAGTGCATCCAGTTTTTGCCGTAACCCTCTCAACTTTTCCGCACATGCTATGTGGTTGAAATGATGATACCATGCCAACTTACAACCATTTCAGACTTCATTTGCGGTGCTTTTCAATTCAGGGTCATTTTAGCTCAAAATAAATCATGAAATGCATGAAAAATAGCAAATGAAGTCAGAAACGGTTTGAAAAGTGATGATGTGGCTTTGAATGGTGCATATTGAATGCAGAAAAAGTCTTGAGTTCAAATATGTTTAAAAAATTGAAATCCTTTTGTAACAGATGAGTTTTCGTCTGAAACCCGGACACTTCGAAAGAGATTGTTCAGTTCGTACACGAAGTGCATCCAGTTTTTGCCGTAACCCTCTCAACTTTTTAGCACATGCTATGTGGGTGAAATGATGATACCATGCCAACTTGCAACCATTTCAGAGTTCATTTGCAGTGCTTTTCAATTCAGTCTCATTTTAGCTCAAAATAAATCATGAAATGCATGAAAAATAGCAAATGAAGTCAGAAAAGGTTTGAAAGGTGATGATGTGGCTTTGGATGGTGCATATTGAATGCAGAAAAAGTCTTGAGTTCAAATATGTTTAAAAAATTGAAATCCTTTTGTAACAGATGAGTTTTCGTCCGAAACCCTGACACTTCGAAAGAGATTGTCTAGTTCGTACACGAAGTGCATCCAGTTTTTGCCGTAACCCTCTCAACTTTTTCGCACATGCTATGTGGGTGAAATGATGATACCATGCCAACTTGCAACCATTTCAGAGTTCATTTGCAGTGCTTTTCAATTCAGGGTCATTTTAGCTCAAAATAAATCATGAAATGCATGAAAAGTAGCAAATGAAGTCAGAAAAGGTTTGAAAAGTGATGATGTGGCTTTGGATGGTGCATATTGAATGCAGAAAAAGTCTTGAGATCAAATATGTTTAAAAAATTGAAATCCTTTTGTAACAGATGAGTTTTCGTCCGAAACCCTGACACTTCGAAAGAGATTGTCCAGTTCGTACACGAAGTGCATCCAGTTTTTGCCGTAACCCTCTCAACTTTTTCGCACATGCTATGTGGTTGAAATGATGATACCATGCCAACTTGCAACCATTTCAGAGTTCATTTGCAGTGCTTTTCAATTCAGGGTCATTTTAGCTCAAAATAAATCATGAAATGCATGAAAAATAGCAAATGAAGTCAGAAAAGGTTTGAAAAGTGATGATGTGGCTTTGAATGGTGCATATTGAATGCAGAAAAAGTCTTGAGTTCAAATATGTTTAAAAAATTGAAATCCTTTTGTAACAGATGAGTTTTCGTCCGAAACCCTGACACTTCGAAAGTGATTGTCCAGTTCGTACACGAAGTGCATCCAGTTTTTGCCGTAACCCTCTCAACTTTTTAGCACATGCTATGTGGGTGAAATGATGATACCATGCCAACTTGCAACCGTTTCAGAGTTCATTTGCTGTGCTTTTCAATTCAGGGTCATTTTAGCTCAAAATAAATCATGAAATGCATGAAAAATAGCAAATGAAGTCAGAAAAGGTTTGAAAAGTGATGATGTGGCTTTGTATGGTGCATATTGAATGTAGAAAAAGTCTTGAGTTCAAATATGTTTAAAAAATTGAAATCCTTTTGTAACAGATGAGTTTTCGTCCGAAACCCTGACACTTCGGAAGAGATTGTCCAGTTCGTACACGAAGTGCATCCAGTTTTTGCCGTAACCCTTTGAACTTTTTAGCACATGCTATGTGGGTGAAATGATGATACCATGCCAACTTGCAACCATTTCAGAGTTCATTTGCAGTTCTTTTCAATTCAGGGTCATTTTAGCTCAAAATAAATCATGAAATGCATGAAAAATAGCAAATGAAGTTAGAAAAGGTTTGAAAAGTGATGATGTGGCTTTGAATGGTGCATATTGAATGCAGAAAAAGTCTTGAGTTCAAATATGTTTAAAAAATTGAAATCCTTTTGTAACAGATGAGTTTTCGTCCGAAACCCTGACACTTCGAAAGAGATTGTCCAGTTCGTACACGAAGTGCATCCAGTTTTTGCCGTAACCCTCTCAACTTTTTCGCACATGCTATGTGGTTGAAATGATGATACCATGCCAACTTGCAACCATTTCAGAGTTCATTTGCAGTGCTTTTCAATTCAGGGTCATTTTAGCTCAAAATAAATCATGAAATGCATGAAAAGTAGCAAATGAAGTCAGAAAAGGTTTGAAAAGTGATGATGTGGCTTTGTATGGTGCATATTGAATGCAGAAAAAGTCTTGAGTTAAAATATGTTTAAAAAATTGAAATCCTTTTGTAACAGATGAGTTTTCGTCCGGAACCCTGACACTTCGAAAGAGATTGTCCAGTTCGTACACGAAGTGCATCCAGTTTTTGCCGTAACCCTCTCAACTTTTTCGCACATGCTATGTGGTTGAAATGATGATACCATGCCAACTTACAACCATTTCAGAGTTCATTTGCAGTGCTTTTCAATTCAGCGTCATTTTAGCTCAAAATAAATCATGAAATGCATGAAAAATAGCAAATGAAGTCAGAAAAAGTTTGAAAAGTGATGATGTGGCTTTGAATGGTGCATATTGAATGCAGAAAAAGTCTTGAGTTCAAATATGTTTAAAAAATTGAAATCCTTTTGTAACAGATGAGTTTTCGTCCCAAACCCTGACACTTCGAAAGAGATTGTCCAGGTCGTACACGAAGTGCATCCAGTTTTTGCCGTAACCCTCTCAATTTTTTAGCACATGCTATGTGGGTGAAATGATGATACCATGCCAACTTGCAACCATTTCAGAGTTCATTTGCTGTGCTTTTCAATTCAGGGTCATTTTAGCTCAAAATAAATCATGAAATGCATGAAAAATAGCAAATGAAGTCAGAAAAAGTTTGAAAAGTGATGATGTGGCTTTGAATGGTGCATATTGAATGCAGAAAAAGTCTTGAGTTCAAATATGTTTAAAAAATTGAAATCCTTTTGTAACAGATGAGTTTTCGTCCCAAACCCTGACACTTCGAAAGAGATTGTCCAGTTCGTACACGAAGTGCTTCCAGTTTTTGCCGTAACCCTTTGAACTTTTTAGCACATGCTATGTGGGTGAAATGATGATACCATGCCAACTTGCAACCATTTCAGAGTTCATTTGCAGTGCTTTTCAATTCAGGGTCATTTTAGCTCAAAATAAATCATGAAATGCATGAAAAATAGCAAATGAAGCCAGAAAAGGTTTGAAAAGTGATGATGTGGCTTTGAATGGTGCATATTGAATGCAGAAAAAGTCTTGAGTTCAAATATGTTTAAAAAATTGAAATCCTTTTGTAACAGATGAGTTTTCGTCCGAAACCTTGACACTTCGAAAGAGATTGTCCAGTTCGTAAACGAAGTGCATCCAGTTTTTGCCGTAACCCTCTCAAATTTTTAGCACATGCTATGTGGGTGAAATGATGATACCATGCCAACTTGCAACCATTTCAGAGTTCATTTGTAGTGCTTTTCAATTCAGGGTCATTTTAGCTCAAAATAAATCATGAAATGCATGAAAAGTAGCAAATGAAGTCAGAAAAGGTTTGAAAGGTGATGATGTGGCTTTGGATGGTGCATATTGAATGCAGAAAAAGTCTTGAGTTCAAATATGTTTAAAAAATTGAAATCCTTTTGTAACAGATGAGTTTTCGTCCGAAACCCTGACACTTCGAAAGAGATTGTCCAGTTCGTACACGAAGTGCATCCAGTTTTTGCCGTAACCCTCTCAACTTTTTCGCACATGCTATGTGGTTGAAATGATGATACCATGCCAACTTGCAACCATTTCAGAGTTCATTTGCAGTGCTTTTCAATTCAGGGTCATTTTAGCTCAAAATAAATCATGAAATGCATGAAAAATAGCAAATGAAGTCAGAAAAAGTTTGAAAAGTGATGATGTGGCTTTGAATGGTGCATATTGAATGCAGAAAAAGTCTTGAGTTCAAATATGTTTAAAAAATTGAAATCCTTTTGTAACAGATGAGTTTTCGTCCCAAACCCTGACACTTCGAAAGAGATTGTCCAGGTCGTACACGAAGTGCATCCAGTTTTTGCCGTAACCCTCTCAATTTTTTAGCACATGCTATGTGGGTGAAATGATGATACCATGCCAACTTGCAACCATTTCAGAGTTCATTTGCTGTGCTTTTCAATTCAGGGTCATTTTAGCTCAAAATAAATCATGAAATGCATGAAAAATAGCAAGTGAAGTCAGAAAAAGTTTGAAAAGTGATGATGTGGCTTTGAATGGTGCATATTGAATGCAGAAAAAGTCTTGAGTTCAAATATGTTTAAAAAATTGAAATCCTTTTGTAACAGATGAGTTTTCGTCCCAAACCCTGACACTTCGAAAGAGATTGTCCAGTTCGTACACGAAGTGCTTCCAGTTTTTGCCGTAACCCTTTGAACTTTTTAGCACATGCTATGTGGGTGAAATGATGATACCATGCCAACTTGCAACCATTTCAGAGTTCATTTGCAGTGCTTTTCAATTCAGGGTCATTTTAGCTCAAAATAAATCATGAAATGCATGAAAAATAGCAAATGAAGCCAGAAAAGGTTTGAAAAGTGATGATGTGGCTTTGAATGGTGCATATTGAATGCAGAAAAAGTCTTGAGTTCAAATATGTTTAAAAAATTGAAATCCTTTTGTAACAGATGAGTTTTCGTCCGAAACCTTGACACTTCGAAAGAGATTGTCCAGTTCGTAAACGAAGTGCATCCAGTTTTTGCCGTAACCCTCTCAAATTTTTAGCACATGCTATGTGGGTGAAATGATGATACCATGCCAACTTGCAACCATTTCAGAGTTCATTTGTAGTGCTTTTCAATTCAGGGTCATTTTAGCTCAAAATAAATCATGAAATGCATGAAAAGTAGCAAATGAAGTCAGAAAAGGTTTGAAAGGTGATGATGTGGCTTTGGATGGTGCATATTGAATGCAGAAAAAGTCTTGAGTTCAAATATGTTTAAAAAATTGAAATCCTTTTGTAACAGATGAGTTTTCGTCCGAAACCCTGACACTTCGAAAGAGATTGTCCAGTTCGTACACGAAGTGCATCCAGTTTTTGCCGTAACCCTCTCAACTTTTTCGCACATGCTATGTGGTTGAAATGATGATACCATGCCAACTTGCAACCATTTCAGAGTTCATTTGCAGTGCTTTTCAATTCAGGGTCATTTTAGCTCAAAATAAATCATGAAATGCATGAAAAATAGCAAATGAAGTCAGAAAAAGTTTGAAAAGTGATGATGTGGCTTTGAATGGTGCATATTGAATGCAGAAAAAGTCTTGAGTTCAAATATGTTTAAAAAATTGAAATCCTTTTGTAACAGATGAGTTTTCGTCCCAAACCCTGACACTTCGAAAGAGATTGTCCAGGTCGTACACGAAGTGCATCCAGTTTTTGCCGTAACCCTCTCAATTTTTTAGCACATGCTATGTGGGTGAAATGATGATACCATGCCAACTTGCAACCATTTCAGAGTTCATTTGCTGTGCTTTTCAATTCAGGGTCATTTTAGCTCAAAATAAATCATGAAATGCATGAAAAATAGCAAATGAAGTCAGAAAAAGTTTGAAAAGTGATGATGTGGCTTTGAATGGTGCATATTGAATGCAGAAAAAGTCTTGAGTTCAAATATGTTTAAAAAATTGAAATCCTTTTGTAACAGATGAGTTTTCGTCCCAAACCCTGACACTTCGAAAGAGATTGTCCAGTTCGTACACGAAGTGCTTCCAGTTTTTGCCGTAACCCTTTGAACTTTTTAGCACATGCTATGTGGGTGAAATGATGATACCATGCCAACTTGCAACCATTTCAGAGTTCATTTGCAGTGCTTTTCAATTCAGGGTCATTTTAGCTCAAAATAAATCATGAAATGCATGAAAAATAGCAAATGAAGTCAGAAAAGGTTTGAAAAGTGATGATGTGGCTTTGAATGGTGCATATTGAATGCAGAAAAAGTCTTGAGTTCAAATATGTTTAAAAAATTGAAATCCTTTTGTAACAGATGAGTTTTCGTCCGAAACCTTGACACTTCGAAAGAGATTGTCCAGTTCGTAAACGAAGTGCATCCAGTTTTTGCCGTAACCCTCTCAAATTTTTAGCACATGCTATGTGGGTGAAATGATGATACCATGCCAACTTGCAACCATTTCAGAGTTCATTTGTAGTGCTTTTCAATTCAGGGTCATTTTAGCTCAAAATAAATCATGAAATGCATGAAAAGTAGCAAATGAAGTCAGAAAAGGTTTGAAAGGTGATGATGTGGCTTTGGATGGTGCATATTGAATGCAGAAAAAGTCTTGAGTTCAAATATGTTTAAAAAATTGAAATCCTTTTGTAACAGATGAGTTTTCGTCCGAAACCCTGACACTTCGAAAGAGATTGTCCAGTTCGTACACGAAGTGCATCCAGTTTTTGCCGTAACCCTCTCAACATTTTCGCACATGCTATGTGGTTGAAATGATGATACCATGCCAACTTGCAACCATTTCAGAGTTCATTTGCAGTGCTTTTCAATTCAGGGTCATTTTAGCTCAAAATAAATCATGAAATGCATGAAAAGTAGCAAATGAAGTCAGAAAAGGTTTGAAAAGTGATGATGTGGCTTTGTATGGTGCATATTGAATGCAGAAAAAGTCTTGAGTTAAAATATGTTTAAAAAATTGAAATCCTTTTGTAACAGATGAGTATTCGTCCGAAACCCTGACACTTCGAAAGAGATTGTCCAGTTCGTACACGAAGTGCATCCAGTTTTTGCCGTAACCCTCTCAACTTTTTCGCACATGCTATGTGGTTGAAATGATGATACCATGCCAACTTACAACCATTTCAGAGTTCATTTGCAGTGCTTTTCAATTCAGGGTCATTTTAGCTCAAAATAAATCATGAAATGCATGAAAAATAGCAAATGAAGTCAGAAAAGGTTTGAAAAGTGATGATGTGGCTTTGAATGGTGCATATTGAATGCAGAAAAAGTCTTGAGTTCAAATATGTTTAAAAAATTGAAATCCTTTTGTAACAGATGAGTTTTCGTCTGAAACCCTGACACTTCGAAAGAGATTGTTCAGTTCGTACACGAAGTGCATCCAGTTTTTGCCGTAACCCTCTCAACTTTTTAGCACATGCTATGTGGGTGAAATGATGATACCATGCCAACTTGCAACCATTTCAGATTTCATTTGCAGTGCTTTTCAATACAGTCTCATTTTAGCTCAAAATAAATCATGAAATGCATGAAAAATAGCAAATGAAGTCAGAAAAGGTTTGAAAGGTGATGATGTGGCTTTGGATGGTGCATATTGAATGCAGAAAAAGTCTTGAGTTCAAATATGTTTAAAAAATTGAAATCCTTTTGTAACAAATGAGTTTTCGTCCGAAACCCTGACACTTCGAAAGAGATTGTCCAGTTCGTACACGAAGTGCATCCAGTTTTTTCCGTAACCCTCTCAACTTTTTAGCACATGCGATGTGGGTGAAATGATGATACCATGCCAACTTGCAACCATTTCAGAGTTCAATTGCAGTGCTTTTCAATTCAGGGTCATTTTAGCTCAAAATAAATCATGAAATGCATGAAAAATAGCAAATGAAGTCAGAACATGTTTGAAAAGTGATGATGTGGCTTTGTATGGTGCATATTGAATGCAGAAAAAGTCTTGAGTTCAAATATGTTTAAAAAATTGAAATCCTTTTGTAACAGATGAGTTTTCGTCCGAAACCCTGTCACTTCGAAAGAGATTGTCTAGTTCGTACACGAAGTGCATCCAGTTTTTGCCGTAACCCTCTCAACTTTTTCGCACATGCTATGTGGATGAAATGATGATACCATGCCAACTTGCAACCATTTCAGAGTTCATTTGCAGTGCTTTTCAATTCAGGGTCATTTTAGCTCAAAATAAATCATGAAATGCATGAAAAGTAGCAAATGAAGTCAGAAAAGGTTTGAAAAGTGATGATGTGGCTTTGGATGGTGCATATTGAATGCAGAAAAAGTCTTGAGATCAAATATGTTTAAAAAATTGAAATCCTTTTGTAACAGATGAGTTTTCGTCCGAAACCCTGACACTTCGAAAGAGATTGTCCAGTTCGTACACGAAGTGCATCCAGTTTTGCCGTAACCCTCTCAACTTTTTCGCACATGCTATGTGGTTGAAATGATGATACCATGCCAACTTGCAACCATTTCAGAGTTCATTTGCAGTGCTTTTCAATTCAGGGTCATTTTAGCTCAAAATAAATCATGAAATGCATGAAAAATAGCAAATGAAGTCAGAAAAGGTTTGAAAAGTGATGATGTGGCTTTGAATGGTGCATATTGAATGCAGAAAAAGTCTTGAGTTCAAATATGTTTAAAAAATTGAAATCCTTTTGTAACAGATGAGTTTTCGTCCGAAACCCTGACACTTCGAAAGTGATTGTCCAGTTCGTACACGAAGTGCATCCAGTTTTTGCCGTAACCCTCTCAACTTTTTAGCACATGCTATGTGGGTGAAATGATGATACCATGCCAACTTGCAACCGTTTCAGAGTTCATTTCCTGTGCTTTTCAATTCAGGGTCATTTTAGCTCAAAATAAATCATGAAATGCATGAAAAATAGCAAATGAAGTCAGAAAAGGTTTGAAAAGTGATGATGTGGCTTTGTATGGTGCATATTGAATGCAGAAAAAGTCTTGAGTTCAAATATGTTTAAAAAATTGAAATCCTTTTGTAACAGATGAGTTTTCGTCCGAAACCCTGACACTTCGGAAGAGATTGTCCAGTTCGTACACGAAGTGCATCCAGTTTTTGCCGTAACCCTTTGAACTTTTTAGCACATGCTATGTGGGTGAAATGATGATACCATGCCAACTTGCAACCATTTCAGAGTTCATTTGCAGTGCTTTTCAATTCAGGGTCATTTTAGCTCAAAATAAATCATGAAATGCATGAAAAATAGCAAATGAAGTTAGAAAAGGTTTGAAAAGTGATGATGTGGATTTGAATGGTGCATATTGAATGCAGAAAAAGTCTTGATTTCAAATATGTTTAAAAAATTGAAATCCTTTTGTAACATATGAGTTTTCGTCCGAAACCCTGACACTTCGAAAGAGATTGTCCAGTTCGTACACGAAGTGCATCCAGTTTTTGCGGTAACCCTCTCAAATTTTTAGCACATGCTATGTGGGTGAAATGATGATACCATGCCAACTTGCAACCATTTCAGAGTTCATTTGCAGTGCTTTTCAATTCAGGGTCATTTTAGCTCAAAATAAATCATGAAATGCATGAAAAATAGCAAATGAAGTCAGAAAAGGTTTGAAAAGTGATGATGTGGCTTTGTATGGTGCATATTGAATGCAGAAAAAGTCTTGAGTTCAAATATGTTTAAAAAATTGAAATCCTTTTGTAACAGATGAGTTTTCGTCCGAAACCCTGACACTTCGAAAGAGATTGTCCAGTTCGTACACGAAGTGCATCCAGTTTTTGCCGTAACCCTCTCAACTTTTTAGCACATGCTATGTGGGTGAAATGATGATACCATGCCAACTTGCAACCATTTCAGAGTTCATTTGCTGTGCTTTTCAATTCAGGGTCATTTTAGCTCAAAATAAATCATGAAATGCATGAAAAATAGCAAATGAAGTCAGAAAAAGTTTGAAAAGTGATGATGTGGCTTTGAATGGTGCATATTGAATGCAGAAAAAGTCTTGAGTTCAAATATGTTTAAAAAATTGAAATCCTTTTGTAACAGATGAGTTTTCGTCCGAAACCCTGACACTTCGAAAGAGATTGTCCAGTTCGTACACGAAGTGCATCCAGTTTTTGCCGTAACCCTCTCAACTTTTTCGCACATGCTATGTGGTTGAAATGATGATACCATGCCAACTTGCAACCATTTCAGAGTTCATTTGCAGTGCTTTTCAATTCAAGGTCATTTTAGCTCAAAATAAATCATGAAATGCATGAAAAGTAGCAAATGAAGTCAGAAAAGGTTTGAAAAGTGATGATGTGGCTTTGTATGGTGCATATTGAATGCAGAAAAAGTCTTGAGTTAAAATATGTTTAAAAAATTGAAATCCTTTTGTAACAGATGAGTTTTCGTCCGAAACCCTGACACTTCGAAAGAGATTGTCCAGTTCGTACACGAAGTGCATCCAGTTTTTGCCGTAACCCTCTCAACTTTTTCGCACATGCTATGTGGTTGAAATGATGATACCATGCCAACTTACAACCATTTCAGACTTCATTTGCAGTGCTTTTCAATTCAGGGTCATTTTAGCTCAAAATAAATCATGAAATGCATGAAAAATAGCAAATGAAGTCAGAAAAGGTTTGAAAAGTGATGATGTGGCTTTGAATGGTGCATATTGAATGCAGAAAAAGTCTTGAGTTCAAATATGTTTAAAAAATTGAAATCCTTTTGTAACAGATGAGTTTTCGTCTGAAACCCTGACACTTCGAAAGAGATTGTTCAGTTCGTACACGAAGTGCATCCAGTTTTTGCCGTAACCCTCTCAACTTTTTAGCACATGCTATGTGGGTGAAATGATGATACCATGCCAACTTGCAACCATTTCAGAGTTCATTTGCAGTGCTTTTCAATTCAGTCTCATTTTAGCTCAAAATAAATCATGAAATGCATGAAAAATAGCAAATGAAGTCAGAAAAGGTTTGAAAGGTGATGATGTGGCTTTGGATGGTGCATATTGAATGCAGAAAAAGTCTTGAGTTCAAATATGTTTAAAAAATTGAAATCATTTTTTAACAGATGAGTTTTCGTCCGAAACCCTGACACTTCGAAAGAGATTGTCCAGTTCGTACACGAAGTGCATCCAGTTTTTGCCGTAACCCTCTCAACTTTTTAGCACATGCGATGTGGGTGAAATGATGATACCATGCCAACTTGCAACCATTTCAGAGTTCAATTGCAGTGCTTTTCAATTCAGGGTCATTTTAGCTCAAAATAAATCATGAAATGCATGAAAAATAGCAAATGAAGTCAGAACAGGTTTGAAAAGTGATGATGTGGCTTTGTATGGTGCATATTGAATGCAGAAAAAGTCTTGAGTTCAAATATGTTTAAAAAATTGAAATCCTTTTGTAACAGATGAGTTTTCGTCCGAAACCCTGACACTTCGAAAGAGATTGTCTAGTTCGTACACGAAGAGCATCCAGTTTTTGCCGTAACCCTCTCAACTTTTTCGCACATGCTATGTGGGTGAAATGATGATACCATGCCAACTTGCAACCATTTCAGAGTTCATTTGCAGTGCTTTTCAATTCAGGGTCATTTTAGCTCAAAATAAATCATGAAATGCATGAAAAGTAGCAAATGAAGTCAGAAAAGGTTTGAAAAGTGATGATGTGGCTTTGGATGGTGCATATTGAATGCAGAAAAAGTCTTGAGATCAAATATGTTTAAAAAATTGAAATCCTTTTGTAACAGATGAGTTTTCGTCCGAAACCCTGACACTTCGAAAGAGATTGTCCAGTTCGTACACGAAGTGCATCCAGTTTTTGCCGTAACCCTCTCAACTTTTTCGCACATGCTATGTGGTTGAAATGATGATACCATGCCAACTTGCAACCATTTCAGAGTTCATTTGCAGTGCTTTTCAATTCAGGGTCATTTTAGCTCAAAATAAATCATGAAATGCATGAAAAATAGCAAATGAAGTCAGAAAAGGTTTGAAAAGTGATGATGTGGCTTTGAATGGTGCATATTGAATGCAGAAAAAGTCTTGAGTTCAAATATGTTTAAAAAATTGAAATCCTTTTGTAACAGATGAGTTTTCGTCCGAAACCCTGACACTTCGAAAGTGATTGTCCAGTTCGTACACGAAGTGCATCCAGTTTTTGCCGTAACCCTCTCAACTTTTTAGCACATGCTATGTGGGTGAAATGATGATACCATGCCAACTTGCAACCGTTTCAGAGTTCATTTGCTGTGCTTTTCAATTCAGGGTCATTTTAGCTCAAAATAAATCATGAAATGCATGAAAAATAGCAAATGAAGTCAGAAAAGGTTTGAAAAGTGATGATGTGGCTTTGTATGGTGCATATTGAATGCAGAAAAAGTCTTGAGTTCAAATATGTTTAAAAAATTGAAATCCTTTTGTAACAGATGAGTTTTCGTCCGAAACCCTGACACTTCGGAAGAGATTGTCCAGTTCGTACACGAAGTGCATCCAGTTTTTGCCGTAACCCTTTGAACTTTTTAGCACATGCTATGTGGGTGAAATGATGATACCATGCCAACTTGCAACCATTTCAGAGTTCATTTGCAGTGCTTTTCAATTCAGGGTCATTTTAGCTCAAAATAAATCATGAAATGCATGAAAAATAGCAAATGAAGTTAGAAAAGGTTTGAAAAGTGATGATGTGGCTTTGAATGGTGCATATTGAATGCAGAAAAAGTCTTGAGTTCAAATATGTTTAAAAAATTGAAATCCTTTTGTAACATATGAGTTTTCGTCCGAAACCCTGACACTTCGAAAGAGATTGTCCAGTTCGTACACGAAGTGCATCCAATTTTTGCGGTAACCCTCTCAAATTTTTAGCACATGCTATGTGGGTGAAATGATGATACCATGCCAACTTGCAACCATTTCAGAGTTCATTTGCAGTGCTTTTCAATTCAGGGTCATTTTAGCTCAAAATAAATCATGAAATGCATGAAAAATAGCAAATGAAGTCAGAAAAGGTTTGAAAAGTGATGATGTGGCTTTGTATGGTGCATATTGAATGCAGAAAAAGTCTTGAGTTCAAATATGTTTAAAAAATTGAAATCCTTTTGTAACAGATGAGTTTTCGTCCGAAACCCTGACACTTCGAAAGAGATTGTCCAGTTCGTACACGAAGTGCATCCAGTTTTTGCCGTAACCCTCTCAACTTTTTAGCACATGCTATGTGGGTGAAATGATGATACCATGCCAACTTGCAACCATTTCAGAGTTCATTTGCTGTGCTTTTCAATTCAGGGTCATTTTAGCTCAAAATAAATCATGAAATGCATGAAAAATAGCAAATGAAGTCAGAAAAAGTTTGAAAAGTGATGTTGTGGCTTTGAATGGTGCATATTGAATGCAGAAAAAGTCTTGAGTTCAAATATGTTTAAAAAATTGAAATCCTTTTGTAACAGATGAGTTTTCGTCCGAAACCCTGACACTTCGAAAGAGATTGTCCAGTTCGTACACGAAGTGCATCCAGTTTTTGCCGTAACCCTCTCAACTTTTTCGCACATGCTATGTGGTTGAAATGATGATACCATGCCAACTTGCAACCATTTCAGAGTTCATTTGCAGTGCTTTTCAATTCAGGGTCATTTTAGCTCAAAATAAATCATGAAATGCATGAAAAGTAGCAAATGAAGTCAGAAAAGGTTTGAAAAGTGATGATGTGGCTTTGTATGGTGCATATTGAATGCAGAAAAAGTCTTGAGTTAAAATATGTTTAAAAAATTGAAATCCTTTTGTAACAGATGAGTTTTCGTCCGAAACCCTGACACTTCGAAAGAGATTGTCCAGTTCGTACACGAAGTGCATCCAGTTTTTGCCGTAACCCTCTCAACTTTTTCGCACATGCTATGTGGTTGAAATGATGATACCATGCCAACTTACAACCATTTCAGACTTCATTTGCAGTGCTTTTCAATTCAGGGTCATTTTAGCTCAAAATAAATCATGAAATGCATGAAAAATAGCAAATGAAGTTAGAAAAGGTTTGAAAAGTGATGATGTGGCTTTGAATGGTGCATATTGAATGCAGAAAAAGTCTTGAGTTCAAATATGTTTAAAAAATTGAAATCCTTTTGTAACATATGAGTTTTCGTCCGAAACCCTGACACTTCGAAAGAGATTGTCCAGTTCGTACACGAAGTGCATCCAATTTTTGCGGTAACCCTCTCAAATTTTTAGCACATGCTATGTGGGTGAAATGATGATACCATGCCAACTTGCAACCATTTCAGAGTTCATTTGCAGTGCTTTTCAATTCAGGGTCATTTTAGCTCAAAATAAATCATGAAATGCATGAAAAATAGCAAATGAAGTCAGAAAAGGTTTGAAAAGTGATGATGTGGCTTTGTATGGTGCATATTGAATGCAGAAAAAGTCTTGAGTTCAAATATGTTTAAAAAATTGAAATCCTTTTGTAACAGATGAGTTTTCGTCCGAAACCCTGACACTTCGAAAGAGATTGTCCAGTTCGTACACGAAGTGCATCCAGTTTTTGCCGTAACCCTCTCAACTTTTTAGCACATGCTATGTGGGTGAAATGATGATACCATGCCAACTTGCAACCATTTCAGAGTTCATTTGCTGTGCTTTTCAATTCAGGGTCATTTTAGCTCAAAATAAATCATGAAATGCATGAAAAATAGCAAATGAAGTCAGAAAAAGTTTGAAAAGTGATGTTGTGGCTTTGAATGGTGCATATTGAATGCAGAAAAAGTCTTGAGTTCAAATATGTTTAAAAAATTGAAATCCTTTTGTAACAGATGAGTTTTCGTCCGAAACCCTGACACTTCGAAAGAGATTGTCCAGTTCGTACACGAAGTGCATCCAGTTTTTGCCGTAACCCTCTCAACTTTTTCGCACATGCTATGTGGTTGAAATGATGATACCATGCCAACTTGCAACCATTTCAGAGTTCATTTGCAGTGCTTTTCAATTCAGGGTCATTTTAGCTCAAAATAAATCATGAAATGCATGAAAAGTAGCAAATGAAGTCAGAAAAGGTTTGAAAAGTGATGATGTGGCTTTGTATGGTGCATATTGAATGCAGAAAAAGTCTTGAGTTAAAATATGTTTAAAAAATTGAAATCCTTTTGTAACAGATGAGTTTTCGTCCGAAACCCTGACACTTCGAAAGAGATTGTCCAGTTCGTACACGAAGTGCATCCAGTTTTTGCCGTAACCCTCTCAACTTTTTCGCACATGCTATGTGGTTGAAATGATGATACCATGCCAACTTACAACCATTTCAGACTTCATTTGCAGTGCTTTTCAATTCAGGGTCATTTTAGCTCAAAATAAATCATGAAATGCATGAAAAATAGCAAATGAAGTCAGAAAAGGTTTGAAAAGTGATGATGTGGCTTTGAATGGTGCATATTGAATGCAGAAAAAGTCTTGAGTTCAAATATGTTTAAAAAATGGAAATCCTTTTGTAACAGATGAGTTTTCGTCTGAAACCCTGACACTTCGAAAGAGATTGTTCAGTTCGTACACGAAGTGCATCCAGTTTTTGCCGTAACCCTCTCAACTTTTTAGCACATGCTATGTGGGTGAAATGATGATACCATGCCAACTTGCAACCATTTCAGAGTTCATTTGCAGTGCTTTTCAATTCAGTCTCATTTTAGCTCAAAATAAATCATGAAATGCATGAAAAATAGCAAATGAAGTCAGAAAAGGTTTGAAAGGTGATGATGTGGCTTTGGATGGTGCATATTGAATGCAGAAAAAGTCTTGAGTTCAAATATGTTTAAAAAATTGAAATCATTTTGTAACAGATGAGTTTTCGTCCGAAACCCTGACACTTCGAAAGAGATTGTCCAGTTCGTACACGAAGTGCATCCAGTTTTTGCCGTAACCCTCTCAACTTTTTAGCACATGCGATGTGGGTGAAATGATGATACCATGCCAACTTGCAACCATTTCAGAGTTCAATTGCAGTGCTTTTCAATTCAGGGTCATTTTAGCTCAAAATAAATCATGAAATGCATGAAAAATAGCAAATGAAGTCAGAACAGGTTTGAAAAGTGATGATGTGGCTTTGTATGGTGCATATTGAATGCAGAAAAAGTCTTGAGTTCAAATATGTTTAAAAAATTGAAATCCTTTTGTAACAGATGAGTTTTCGTCCGAAACCCTGACACTTCGAAAGAGATTGTCTAGTTCGTACACGAAGTGCATCCAGTTTTTGCCGTAACCCTCTCAACTTTTTCGCACATGCTATGTGGGTGAAATGATGATACCATGCCAACTTGCAACCATTTCAGAGTTCATTTGCAGTGCTTTTCAATTCAGGGTCATTTTAGCTCAAAATAAATCATGAAATGCATGAAAAGTAGCAAATGAAGTCAGAAAAGGTTTGAAAAGTGATGATGTGGCTTTGGATGGTGCATATTGAATGCAGAAAAAGTCTTGAGATCAAATATGTTTAAAAAATTGAAATCCTTTTGTAACAGATGAGTTTTCGTCCGAAACCCTGACACTTCGAAAGAGATTGTCCAGTTCGTACACGAAGTGCATCCAGTTTTTGCCGTAACCCTCTCAACTTTTTCGCACATGCTATGTGGTTGAAATGATGATACCATGCCAACTTGCAACCATTTCAGAGTTCATTTGCAGTGCTTTTCAATTCAGGGTCATTTTAGCTCAAAATAAATCATGAAATGCATGAAAAATAGCAAATGAAGTCAGAAAAGGTTTGAAAAGTGATGATGTGGCTTTGAATGGTGCATATTGAATGCAGAAAAAGTCTTGAGTTCAAATATGTTTAAAAAATTGAAATCCTTTTGTAACAGATGAGTTTTCGTCCGAAACCCTGACACTTCGAAAGAGATTGTTCAGTTCGTACACGAAGTGCATCCAGTTTTTGCCGTAACCCTCTCAACTTTTTAGCACATGCTATGTGGGTGAAATGATGATACCATGCCAACTTGCAACCATTTCAGAGTTCATTTGCAGTGCTTTTCAATTCAGTCTCATTTTAGCTCAAAATAAATCATGAAATGCATGAAAAATAGCAAATGAAGTCAGAAAAGGTTTGAAAGGTGATGATGTGGCTTTGGATGGTGCATATTGAATGCAGAAAAAGTCTTGAGTTCAAATATGTTTAAAAAATTGAAATCATTTTGTAACAGATGAGTTTTCGTCCGAAACCCTGACACTTCGAAAGAGATTGTCCAGTTCGTACACGAAGTGCATCCAGTTTTTGCCGTAACCCTCTCAACTTTTTAGCACATGCGATGTGGGTGAAATGATGATACCATGCCAACTTGCAACCATTTCAGAGTTCAATTGCAGTGCTTTTCAATTCAGGGTCATTTTAGCTCAAAATAAATCATGAAATGCATGAAAAATAGCAAATGAAGTCAGAACAGGTTTGAAAAGTGATGATGTGGCTTTGTATGGTGCATATTGAATGCAGAAAAAGTCTTGAGTTCAAATATGTTTAAAAAATTGAAATCCTTTTGTAACAGATGAGTTTTCGTCCGAAACCCTGACACTTCGAAAGAGATTGTCTAGTTCGTACACGAAGTGCATCCAGTTTTTGCCGTAACCCTCTCAACTTTTTCGCACATGCTATGTGGGTGAAATGATGATACCATGCCAACTTGCAACCATTTCAGAGTTCATTTGCAGTGCTTTTCAATTCAGGGTCATTTTAGCTCAAAATAAATCATGAAATGCATGAAAAGTAGCAAATGAAGTCAGAAAAGGTTTGAAAAGTGATGATGTGGCTTTGGATGGTGCATATTGAATGCAGAAAAAGTCTTGAGATCAAATATGTTTAAAAAATTGAAATCCTTTTGTAACAGATGAGTTTTCGTCCGAAACCCTGACACTTCGAAAGAGATTGTCCAGTTCGTACACGAAGTGCATCCAGTTTTTGCCGTAACCCTCTCAACTTTTTCGCACATGCTATGTGGTTGAAATGATGATACCATGCCAACTTGCAACCATTTCAGAGTTCATTTGCAGTGCTTTTCAATTCAGGGTCATTTTAGCTCAAAATAAATCATGAAATGCATGAAAAATAGCAAATGAAGTCAGAAAAGGTTTGAAAAGTGATGATGTGGCTTTGAATGGTGCATATTGAATGCAGAAAAAGTCTTGAGTTCAAATATGTTTAAAAAATTGAAATCCTTTTGTAACAGATGAGTTTTCGTCCGAAACCCTGACACTTCGAAAGTGATTGTCTAGTTCGTACACGAAGTGCATCCAGTTTTTGCCGTAACCCTCTCAACTTTTTAGCACATGCTATGTGGGTGAAATGATGATACCATGCCAACTTGCAACCGTTTCAGAGTTCATTTGCTGTGCTTTTCAATTCAGGGTCATTTTAGCTCAAAATAAATCATGAAATGCATGAAAAATAGCAAATGAAGTCAGAAAAGGTTTGAAAAGTGATGATGTGGCTTTGTATGGTGCATATTGAATGCAGAAAAAGTCTTGAGTTCAAATATGTTTAAAAAATTGAAATCCTTTTGTAACAGATGAGTTTTCGTCCGAAACCCTGACACTTCGGAAGAGATTGTCCAGTTCGTACACGAAGTGCATCCAGTTTTTGCCGTAACCCTTTGAACTTTTTAGCACATGCTATGTGGGTGAAATGATGATACCATGCCAACTTGCAACCATTTCAGAGTTCATTTGCAGTGCTTTTCAATTCAGGGTCATTTTAGCTCAAAATAAATCATGAAATGCATGAAAAATAGGAAATGAAGTTAGAAAAGGTTTGAAAAGTGATGATGTGGCTTTGAATGGTGCATATTGAATGCAGAAAAAGTCTTGAGTTCAAATATGTTTAAAAAATTGAAATCCTTTTGTAACATATGAGTTTTCGTCCGAAACCCTGACACTTTGAAAGAGATTGTCCAGTTCGTACACGAAGTGCATCCAGTTTTTGCGGTAACCCTCTCAAATTTTTAGCACATGCTATGTGGGTGAAATGATGATACCATGCCAACTTGCAACCATTTCAGAGTTCATTTGCTGTGCTTTTCAATTCAGGGTCATTTTAGCTCAAAATAAATCATGAAATGCATGAAAAATAGCAAATGAAGTCAGAAAAAGTTTGAAAAGTGATGATGTGGCTTTGAATGGTGCATATTGAATGCAGAAAAAGTCTTGAGTTCAAATATGTTTAAAAAATTGAAATCCTTTTGTAACAGATGAGTTTTCGTCCGAAACCCTGACACTTCGAAAGAGATTGTCCAGTTCGTACACGAAGTGCATCCAGTTTTTGCCGTAACCCTCTCAACTTTTTCGCACATGCTATGTGGTTGAAATGATGATACCATGCCAACTTGCAACCATTTCAGAGTTCATTTGCAGTGCTTTTCAATTCAGGGTCATTTTAGCTCAAAATAAATCATGAAATGCATGAAAAGTAGCAAATGAAGTCAGAAAAGGTTTGAAAAGTGATGATGTGGCTTTGTATGGTGCATATTGAATGCAGAAAAAGTCTTGAGTTAAAATATGTTTAAAAAATTGAAATCCTTTTGTAACAGATGAGTTTTCGTCCGAAACCCTGACACTTCGAAAGAGATTGTCTAGTTCGTACACGAAGTGCATCCAGTTTTTGCCGTAACCCTTTGAACTTTTTAGCACATGCTATGTGGGTGAAATGATGATACCATGCCAACTTGCAACCATTTCAGAGTTCATTTGCAGTGCTTTTCAATTCAGGGTCATTTTAGCTCAAAATAAATCATGAAATGCATGAAAAATAGGAAATGAAGTTAGAAAAGGTTTGAAAAGTGATGATGTGGCTTTGAATGGTGCATATTGAATGCAGAAAAAGTCTTGAGTTCAAATATGTTTAAAAAATTGAAATCCTTTTGTAACAGATGAGTTTTCGTCCGAAACCCTGACACTTCGAAAGAGATTGTCCAGTTCGTACACGAAGTGCATCCAGTTTTTGCCGTAACCCTCTCAACTTTTTCGCACATGCTATGTGGTTGAAATGATGATACCATGCCAACTTGCAACCATTTCAGAGTTCATTTGCAGTGCTTTTCAATTCAGGGTCATTTTAGCTCAAAATAAATCATGAAATGCATGAAAAATAGCAAATGAAGTCAGAAAAGGTTTGAAAAGTGATGATGTGGCTTTGAATGGTGCATATTGAATGCAGAAAAAGTCTTGAGTTCAAATATGTTTAAAAAATTGAAATCCTTTTGTAACAGATGAGTTTTCGTCCGAAACCCTGACACTTCGAAAGTGATTGTCCAGTTCGTACACGAAGTGCATCCAGTTTTTGCCGTAACCCTCTCAACTTTTTAGCACATGCTATGTGGGTGAAATGATGATACCATGCCAACTTGCAACCGTTTCAGAGTTCATTTGCTGTGCTTTTCAATTCAGGGTCATTTTAGCTCAAAATAAATCATGAAATGCATGAAAAATAGCAAATGAAGTCAGAAAAGGTTTGAAAAGTGATGATGTGGCTTTGTATGGTGCATATTGAATGCAGAAAAAGTCTTGAGTTCAAATATGTTTAAAAAATTGAAATCCTTTTGTAACAGATGAGTTTTCGTCCGAAACCCTGACACTTCGGAAGAGATTGTCCAGTTCGTACACGAAGTGCATCCAGTTTTTGCCGTAACCCTTTGAACTTTTTAGCACATGCTATGTGGGTGAAATGATGATACCATGCCAACTTGCAACCATTTCAGAGTTCATTTGCAGTGCTTTTCAATTCAGGGTCATTTTAGCTCAAAATAAATCATGAAATGCATGAAAAATAGGAAATGAAGTTAGAAAAGGTTTGAAAAGTGATGATGTGGCTTTGAATGGTGCATATTGAATGCAGAAAAAGTCTTGAGTTCAAATATGTTTAAAAAATTGAAATCCTTTTGTAACATATGAGTTTTCGTCCGAAACCCTGACACTTCGAAAGAGATTGTCCAGTTCGTACACGAAGTGCATCCAGTTTTTGCGGTAACCCTCTCAAATTTTTAGCACATGCTATGTGGGTGAAATGATGATACCATGCCAACTTGCAACCATTTCAGAGTTCATTTGCTGTGCTTTTCAATTCAGGGTCATTTTAGCTCAAAATAAATCATGAAATGCATGAAAAATAGCAAATGAAGTCAGAAAAAGTTTGAAAAGTGATGATGTGGCTTTGAATGGTGCATATTGAATGCAGAAAAAGTCTTGAGTTCAAATATGTTTAAAAAATTGAAATCCTTTTGTAACAGATGAGTTTTCGTCCGAAACCCTGACACTTCGAAAGAGATTGTCCAGTTCGTACACGAAGTGCATCCAGTTTTTGCCGTAACCCTCTCAACTTTTTCGCACATGCTATGTGGTTGAAATGATGATACCATGCCAACTTGCAACCATTTCAGAGTTCATTTGCAGTGCTTTTCAATTCAGGGTCATTTTAGCTCAAAATAAATCATGAAATGCATGAAAAGTAGCAAATGAAGTCAGAAAAGGTTTGAAAAGTGATGATGTGGCTTTGTATGGTGCATATTGAATGCAGAAAAAGTCTTGAGTTAAAATATGTTTAAAAAATTGAAATCCTTTTGTAACAGATGAGTTTTCGTCCGAAACCCTGACACTTCGAAAGAGATTGTCCAGTTCTTACACGAAGTGCATCCAGTTTTTGCCGTAACCCTTTGAACTTTTTAGCACATGCTATGTGGGTGAAATGATGATACCAAGCCAACTTGCAACCATTTCAGAGTTCATTTGCAGTGCTTTTCAATTCAGGGTCATTTTAGCTCAAAATAAATCATGAAATGCATGAAAAATAGGAAATGAAGTTAGAAAAGGTTTGAAAAGTGATGATGTGGCTTTGAATGGTGCATATTGAATGCAGAAAAAGTCTTGAGTTCAAATATGTTTAAAAAATTGAAATCCTTTTGTAACAGATGAGTTTTCGTCCGAAACCCTGACACTTCGAAAGAGATTGTCCAGTTCGTACACGAAGTGCATCCAGTTTTTGCCGTAACCCTCTCAACTTTTTCGCACATGCTATGTGGTTGAAATGATGATACCATGCCAACTTGCAACCATTTCAGAGTTCATTTGCAGTGCTTTTCAATTCAGGGTCATTTTAGCTCAAAATAAATCATGAAATGCATGAAAAATAGCAAATGAATCAGAAAAGGTTTGAAAAGTGATGATGTGGCTTTGAATGGTGCATATTGAATGCAGAAAAAGTCTTGAGTTCAAATATGTTTAAAAAATTGAAATCCTTTTGTAACAGATGAGTTTTCGTCCGAAACCCTGACACTTCGAAAGTGATTGTCCAGTTCGTACACGAAGTGCATCCAGTTTTTGCCGTAACCCTCTCAACTTTTTAGCACATGCTATGTGGGTGAAATGATGATACCATGCCAACTTGCAACCGTTTCAGAGTTCATTTGCTGTGCTTTTCAATTCAGGGTCATTTTAGCTCAAAATAAATCATGAAATGCATGAAAAATAGCAAATGAAGTCAGAAAAGGTTTGAAAAGTGATGATGTGGCTTTGTATGGTGCATATTGAATGCAGAAAAAGTCTTGAGTTCAAATATGTTTAAAAAATTGAAATCCTTTTGTAACAGATGAGTTTTCGTCCGAAACCCTAACACTTCGGAAGAGATTGTCCAGTTCGTACACGAAGTGCATCCAGTTTTTGCCGTAACCCTTTGAACTTTTTAGCACATGCTATGTGGGTGAAATGATGATACCATGCCAACTTGCAACCATTTCAGAGTTCATTTGCAGTGCTTTTCAATTCAGGGTCATTTTAGCTCAAAATAAATCATGAAATGCATGAAAAATAGCAAATGAAGTTAGAAAAGGTTTGAAAAGTGATGATGTGGCTTTGAATGGTGCATATTGAATGCAGAAAAAGTCTTGAGTTCAAATATGTTTAAAAAATTGAAATCCTTTTGTAACAGATGAGTTTTCGTCCGAAACCCTGACACTTCGAAAGAGATTGTCCAGTTCGTACACGAAGTGCATCCAGTTTTTGCCGTAACCCTCTCAACTTTTTCGCACATGCTATGTGGTTGAAATGATGATACCATGCCAACTTGCAACCATTTCAGAGTTCATTTGCAGTGCTTTTCAATTCAGGGTCATTTTAGCTCAAAATAAATCATGAAATGCATGAAAAGTAGCAAATGAAGTCAGAAAAGGTTTGAAAAGTGATGATGTGGCTTTGTATGGTGCATATTGAATGCAGAAAAAGTCTTGAGTTAAAATATGTTTAAAAAATTGAAATCCTTTTGTAACAGATGAGTTTTCGTCCGAAACCCTGACACTTCGAAAGAGATTGTCCAGTTCTTACACGAAGTGCATCCAGTTTTTGCCGTAACCCTTTGAACTTTTTAGCACATGCTATGTGGGTGAAATGATGATACCAAGCCAACTTGCAACCATTTCAGAGTTCATTTGCAGTGCTTTTCAATTCAGGGTCATTTTAGCTCAAAATAAATCATGAAATGCATGAAAAATAGGAAATGAAGTTAGAAAAGGTTTGAAAAGTGATGATGTGGCTTTGAATGGTGCATATTGAATGCAGAAAAAGTCTTGAGTTCAAATATGTTTAAAAAATTGAAATCCTTTTGTAACAGATGAGTTTTCGTCCGAAACCCTGACACTTCGAAAGAGATTGTCCAGTTCGTACACGAAGTGCATCCAGTTTTTGCCGTAACCCTCTCAACTTTTTCGCACATGCTATGTGGTTGAAATGATGATACCATGCCAACTTGCAACCATTTCAGAGTTCATTTGCAGTGCTTTTCAATTCAGGGTCATTTTAGCTCAAAATAAATCATGAAATGCATGAAAAATAGCAAATGAATCAGAAAAGGTTTGAAAAGTGATGATGTGGCTTTGAATGGTGCATATTGAATGCAGAAAAAGTCTTGAGTTCAAATATGTTTAAAAAATTGAAATCCTTTTGTAACAGATGAGTTTTCGTCCGAAACCCTGACACTTCGAAAGTGATTGTCCAGTTCGTACACGAAGTGCATCCAGTTTTTGCCGTAACCCTCTCAACTTTTTAGCACATGCTATGTGGGTGAAATGATGATACCATGCCAACTTGCAACCGTTTCAGAGTTCATTTGCTGTGCTTTTCAATTCAGGGTCATTTTAGCTCAAAATAAATCATGAAATGCATGAAAAATAGCAAATGAAGTCAGAAAAGGTTTGAAAAGTGATGATGTGGCTTTGTATGGTGCATATTGAATGCAGAAAAAGTCTTGAGTTCAAATATGTTTAAAAAATTGAAATCCTTTTGTAACAGATGAGTTTTCGTCCGAAACCCTGACACTTCGGAAGAGATTGTCCAGTTCGTACACGAAGTGCATCCAGTTTTTGCCGTAACCCTTTGAACTTTTTAGCACATGCTATGTGGGTGAAATGATGATACCATGCCAACTTGCAACCATTTCAGAGTTCATTTGCAGTGCTTTTCAATTCAGGGTCATTTTAGCTCAAAATAAATCATGAAATGCATGAAAAATAGGAAATGAAGTTAGAAAAGGTTTGAAAAGTGATGATGTGGCTTTGAATGGTGCATATTGAATGCAGAAAAAGTCTTGAGTTCAAATATGTTTAAAAAATTGAAATCCTTTTGTAACATATGAGTTTTCGTCCGAAACCCTGACACTTCGAAAGAGATTGTCCAGTTCGTACACGAAGTGCATCCAGTTTTTGCGGTAACCCTCTCAAATTTTTAGCACATGCTATGTGGGTGAAATGATGATACCGTGCCAACTTGCAACCATTTCAGAGTTCATTTGCTGTGCTTTTCAATTCAGGGTCATTTTAGCTCAAAATAAATCATGAAATGCATGAAAAATAGCAAATGAAGTCAGAAAAAGTTTGAAAAGTGATGATGTGGCTTTGAACGGTGCATATTGAATGCAGAAAAAGTCTTGAGTTCAAATATGTTTAATAAATTGAAATCCTTTTGTAACAGATGAGTTTTCGTCCGAAACCCTGACACTTCGAAAGAGATTGTCCAGTTCGTACACGAAGTGCATCCAGTTTTTGCCGTAACCCTCTCAACTTTTTCGCACATGCTATGTGGTTGAAATGATGATACCATGCCAACTTGCAACCATTTCAGAGTTCATTTGCAGTGCTTTTCAATTCAGGGTCATTTTAGCTCAAAATAAATCATGAAATGCATGAAAAGTAGCAAATGAAGTCAGAAAAGGTTTGAAAAGTGATGATGTGGCTTTGTATGGTGCATATTGAATGCAGAAAAAGTCTTGAGTTAAAATATGTTTAAAAAATTGAAATCCTTTTGTAACAGATGAGTTTTCGTCCGAAACCCTGACACTTCGAAAGAGATTGTCCAGTTCGTACACGAAGTGCATCCAGTTTTTGCCGTAACCCTCTCAACTTTTTCGCACAGGCTATGTGGTTGAAATGATGATACCATGCCAACTTACAACCATTTCAGAGTTCATTTGCAGTGCTTTTCAATTCAGGGTCATTTTAGCTCAAAATAAATCATGAAATGCATGAAAAATAGGAAATGAAGTTAGAAAAGGTTTGAAAAGTGATGATGTGGCTTTGAATGGTGCATATTGAATGCAGAAAAAGTCTTGAGTTCAAATATGTTTAAAAAATTGAAATCCTTTTGTAACAGATGAGTTTTCGTCCGAAACCCTGACACTTCGAAAGAGATTGTCCAGTTCGTACACGAAGTGCATCCAGTTTTTGCCGTAACCCTCTCAACTTTTTCGCACATGCTATGTGGTTGAAATGATGATACCATGCCAACTTGCAACCATTTCAGAGTTCATTTGCAGTGCTTTTCAATTCAGGGTCATTTTAGCTCAAAATAAATCATGAAATGCATGAAAAATAGCAAATGAATCAGAAAAGGTTCGAAAAGTGATGATGTGGCTTTGAATGGTGCATATTGAATGCAGAAAAAGTCTTGAGTTCAAATATGTTTAAAAAATTGAAATCCTTTTGTAACAGATGAGTTTTCGTCCGAAACCCTGACACTTCGAAAGTGATTGTCCAGTTCGTACACGAAGTGCATCCAGTTTTTGCCGTAACCCTCTCAACTTTTTAGCACATGCTATGTGGGTGAAATGATGATACCATGCCAACTTGCAACCGTTTCAGAGTTCATTTGCTGTGCTTTTCAATTCAGGGTCATTTTAGCTCAAAATAAATCATGAAATGCATGAAAAATAGCAAATGAAGTCAGAAAAGGTTTGAAAAGTGATGATGTGGCTTTGTATGGTGCATATTGAATGCAGAAAAAGTCTTGAGTTCAAATATGTTTAAAAAATTGAAATCCTTTTGTAACAGATGAGTTTTCGTCCGAAACCCTGACACTTCGGAAGAGATTGTCCAGTTCGTACACGAAGTGCATCCAGTTTTTGCCGTAACCCTTTGAACTTTTTAGCACATGCTATGTGGGTGAAATGATGATACCATGCCAACTTGCAACCATTTCAGAGTTCATTTGCAGTGCTTTTCAATTCAGGGTCATTTTAGCTCAAAATAAATCATGAAATGCATGAAAAATAGGAAATGAAGTTAGAAAAGGTTTGAAAAGTGATGATGTGGCTTTGAATGGTGCATATTGAATGCAGAAAAAGTCTTGAGTTCAAATATGTTTAAAAAATTGAAATCCTTTTGTAACATATGAGTTTTCGTCCGAAACCCTAACACTTCGAAAGAGATTGTCCAGTTCGTACACGAAGTGCATCCAGTTTTTGCGGTAACCCTCTCAAATTTTTAGCACATGCTATGTGGGTGAAATGATGATACCGTGCCAACTTGCAACCATTTCAGAGTTCATTTGCTGTGCTTTTCAATTCAGGGTCATTTTAGCTCAAAATAAATCATGAAATGCATGAAAAATAGCAAATGAAGTCAGAAAAAGTTTGAAAAGTGATGATGTGGCTTTGAACGGTGCATATTGAATGCAGAAAAAGTCTTGAGTTCAAATATGTTTAATAAATTGAAATCCTTTTGTAACAGATGAGTTTTCGTCCGAAACCCTGACACTTCGAAAGAGATTGTCCAGTTCGTACACGAAGTGCATCCAGTTTTTGCCGTAACCCTCTCAACTTTTTCGCACATGCTATGTGGTTGAAATGATGATACCATGCCAACTTGCAACCATTTCAGAGTTCATTTGCAGTGCTTTTCAATTCAGGGTCATTTTAGCTCAAAATAAATCATGAAATGCATGAAAAGTAGCAAATGAAGTCAGAAAAGGTTTGAAAAGTGATGATGTGGCTTTGTATGGTGCATATTGAATGCAGAAAAAGTCTTGAGTTAAAATATGTTTAAAAAATTGAAATCTTTTTGTAACAGATGAGTTTTCGTCCGAAACCCTGACACTTCGAAAGAGATTGTCCAGTTCGTACACGAAGTGCATCCAGTTTTTGCCGTAACCCTCTCAACTTTTTCGCACAGGCTATGTGGTTGAAATGATGATACCATGCCAACTTACAACCATTTCAGAGTTCATTTGCAGTGCTTTTCAATTCAGGGTCATTTTAGCTCAAAATAAATCATGAAATGCATGAAAAATAGGAAATGAAGTTAGAAAAGGTTTGAAAAGTGATGATGTGGCTTTGAATGGTGCATATTGAATGCAGAAAAAGTCTTGAGTTCAAATATGTTTAAAAAATTGAAATCCTTTTGTAACAGATGAGTTTTCGTCCGAAACCCTGACACTTCGAAAGAGATTGTCCAGTTCGTACACGAAGTGCATCCAGTTTTTGCCGTAACCCTCTCAACTTTTTCGCACATGCTATGTGGTTGAAATGATGATACCATGCCAACTTGCAACCATTTCAGAGTTCATTTGCAGTGCTTTTCAATTCAGGGTCATTTTAGCTCAAAATAAATCATGAAATGCATGAAAAATAGCAAATGAATCAGAAAAGGTTCGAAAAGTGATGATGTGGCTTTGAATGGTGCATATTGAATGCAGAAAAAGTCTTGAGTTCAAATATGTTTAAAAAATTGAAATCCTTTTGTAACAGATGAGTTTTCGTCCGAAACCCTGACACTTCGAAAGTGATTGTCCAGTTCGTACACGAAGTGCATCCAGTTTTTGCCGTAACCCTCTCAACTTTTTAGCACATGCTATGTGGGTGAAATGATGATACCATGCCAACTTGCAACCGTTTCAGAGTTCATTTGCTGTGCTTTTCAATTCAGGGTCATTTTAGCTCAAAATAAATCATGAAATGCATGAAAAATAGCAAATGAAGTCAGAAAAGGTTTGAAAAGTGATGATGTGGCTTTGTATGGTGCATATTGAATGCAGAAAAAGTCTTGAGTTCAAATATGTTTAAAAAATTGAAATCCTTTTGTAACAGATGAGTTTTCGTCCGAAACCCTGACACTTCGGAAGAGATTGTCCAGTTCGTACACGAAGTGCATCCAGTTTTTGCCGTAACCCTTTGAACTTTTTAGCACATGCTATGTGGGTGAAATGATGATACCATGCCAACTTGCAACCATTTCAGAGTTCATTTGCAGTGCTTTTCAATTCAGGGTCATTTTAGCTCAAAATAAATCATGAAATGCATGAAAAATAGGAAATGAAGTTAGAAAAGGTTTGAAAAGTGATGATGTGGCTTTGAATGGTGCATATTGAATGCAGAAAAAGTCTTGAGTTCAAATATGTTTAAAAAATTGAAATCCTTTTGTAACATATGAGTTTTCGTCCGAAACCCTGACACTTCGAAAGAGATTGTCCAGTTCGTACACGAAGTGCATCCAGTTTTTGCGGTAACCCTCTCAAATTTTTAGCACATGCTATGTGGGTGAAATGATGATACCGTGCCAACTTGCAACCATTTCAGAGTTCATTTGTTGTGCTTTTCAATTCAGGGTCATTTTAGCTCAAAATAAATCATGAAATGCATGAAAAATAGCAAATGAAGTCAGAAAAAGTTTGAAAAGTGATGATGTGGCTTTGAACGGTGCATATTGAATGCAGAAAAAGTCTTGAGTTCAAATATGTTTAATAAATTGAAATCCTTTTGTAACAGATGAGTTTTCGTCCGAAACCCTGACACTTCGAAAGAGATTGTCCAGTTCGTACACGAAGTGCATCCAGTTTTTGCCGTAACCCTCTCAACTTTTTCGCACATGCTATGTGGTTGAAATGATGATACCATGCCAACTTGAAACCATTTCAGAGTTCATTTGCAGTGCTTTTCAATTCAGGGTCATTTTAGCTCAAAATAAATCATGAAATGCATGAAAAGTAGCAAATGAAGTCAGAAAAGGTTTGAAAAGTGATGATGTGGCTTTGTATGGTGCATATTGAATGCAGAAAAAGTCTTGAGTTCAAATATGTTTAAAAAATTGAAATCCTTTTGTAACAGATGAGTTTTCGTCCGAAACCCTGACACTTCGAAAGAGATTGTCCAGTTCGTACACGAAGTGCATCCAGTTTTTGCCGTAACCCTCTCAACTTTTTCGCACAGGCTATGTGGTTGAAATGATGATACCATGCCAACTTACAACCATTTCAGAGTTCATTTGCAGTGCTTTTCAATTCAGGGTCATTTTAGCTCAAAATAAATCATGAAATGCATGAAAAATAGCAAATGAAGTCAGAAAAGGTTTGAAAAGTGATGATGTGGCTTTGAATGGTGCATATTGAATGCAGAAAAAGTCTTGAGTTCAAATATGTTTAAAAAATTGAAATCCTTTTGTAACAGATGAGTTTTCGTCTGAAACCCTGACACTTCGAAAGAGATTGTTCAGTTCGTACACGAAGTGCATCCAGTTTTTGCCGTAACCCTCTCAACTTTTTAGCACATGCTATGTGGGTGAAATGATGATACCATGCCAACTTGCAACCATTTCAGAGTTCATTTGCAGTGCTTTTCAATTCAGTCTCATTTTAGCTCAAAATAAATCATGAAATGCATGAAAAATAGCAAATGAAGTCAGAAAAGGTTTGAAAGGTGATGATGTGGCTTTGGATGGTGCATATTGAATGCAGAAAAAGTCTTGAGTTCAAATATGTTTAAAAAATTGAAATCCTTTTGTAACAGATGAGTTTTCGTCCGAAACCCTGACACTTCGAAAGAGATTGTCCAGTTCGTACACGAAGTGCATCCAGTTTTTGCCGTAACCCTCTCAACTTTTTAGCACATGCGATGTGGGTGAAATGATGATACCATGCCAACTTGCAACCATTTCAGAGTTCAATTGCAGTGCTTTTCAATTCAGGGTCATTTTAGCTCAAAATAAATCATGAAATGCATGAAAAATAGCAAATGAAGTCAGAACAGGTTTGAAAAGTGATGATGTGGCTTTGTATGGTGCATATTGAATGCAGAAAAAGTCTTGAGTTCAAATATGTTTAAAAAATTGAAATCCTTTTGTAACAGATGAGTTTTCGTCCGAAACCCTGACACTTCGAAAGAGATTGTCTAGTTCGTACACGAAGTGCATCCAGTTTTTGCCGTAACCCTCTCAACTTTTTCGCACATGCTATGTGGGTGAAATGATGATACCATGCCAACTTGCAACCATTTCAGAGTTCATTTCCAGTGCTTTTCAATTCAGGGTCATTTTAGCTCAAAATAAATCATGAAATGCATGAAAAGTAGCAAATGAAGTCAGAAAAGGTTTGAAAAGTGATGATGTGGCTTTGGATGGTGCATATTGAATGCAGAAAAAGTCTTGAGATCAAATATGTTTAAAAAATTGAAATCCTTTTGTAACAGATGAGTTTTCGTCCGAAACCCTGACACTTCGAAATAGATTGTCCAGTTCGTACACGAAGTGCATCCAGTTTTTGCCGTAACCCTCTCAACTTTTTCGCACATGCTATGTGGTTGAAATGATGATACCATGCCAACTTGCAACCATTTCAGAGTTCATTTGCAGTGCTTTTCAATTCAGGGTCATTTTAGCTCAAAATAAATCATGAAATGCATGAAAAATAGCAAATGAAGTCAGAAAAGGTTTGAAAAGTGATGATGTGGCTTTGAATGGTGCATATTGAATGCAGAAAAAGTCTTGAGTTCAAATATGTTTAAAAAATTGAAATCCTTTTGTAACAGATGAGTTTTCGTCCGAAACCCTGACACTTCGAAAGTGATTGTCCAGTTCGTACACGAAGTGCATCCAGTTTTTGCCGTAACCCTCTCAACTTTTTAGCACATGCTATGTGGTTGAAATGATGATACCATGCCAACTTGCAACCATTTCAGAGTTCATTTGCTGTGCTTTTCAATTCAGGGTCATTTTAGCTCAAAATAAATCATGAAATGCATGAAAAATAGCAAATGAAGTCAGAAAAGGTTTGAAAAGTGATGATGTGGCTTTGTATGGTGCATATTGAATGCAGAAAAAGTCTTGAGTTCAAATATGTTTAAAAAATTGAAATCCTTTTGTAACAGATGAGTTTTCGTCCGAAACCCTGACACTTCGGAAGAGATTGTCCAGTTCGTACACGAAGTGCATCCAGTTTTTGCCGTAACCCTTTGAACTTTTTAGCACATGCTATGTGGGTGAAATGATGATACCATGCCAACTTGCAACCATTTCAGAGTTCATTTGCAGTGCTTTTCAATTCAGGGTCATTTTAGTTCAAAATAAATCATGAAATGCATGAAAAATAGCAAATGAAGTTAGAAAAGGTTTGAAAAGTGATGATGTGGCTTTGAATGGTGCATATTGAATGCAGAAAAAGTCTTGAGTTCAAATATGTTTAAAAAATTGAAATCCTTTTGTAACATATGAGTTTTCGTCCGAAACCCTGACACTTCGAAAGAGATTGTCCAGTTCGTACACGAAGTGCATCCAGTTTTTGCGGTAACCCTCTCAAATTTTTAGCACATGCTATGTGGGTGAAATGATGATACCGTGCCAACTTGCAACCATTTCAGAGTTCATTTGCTGTGCTTTTCAATTCAGGGTCATTTTAGCTCAAAATAAATCATGAAATGCATGAAAAATAGCAAATGAAGTCAGAAAAAGTTTGAAAAGTGATGATGTGGCTTTGAACGGTGCATATTGAATGCAGAAAATGTCTTGAGTTCAAATATGTTTAAAAAATTGAAATCCTTTTGTAACAGATGAGTTTTCGTCCGAAACCCTGACACTTCGAAAGAGATTGTCCAGTTCGTACACGAAGTGCATCCAGTTTTTGCCGTAACCCTCTCAACTTTTTCGCACATGCTATGTGGTTGAAATGATGATACCATGCCAACTTGCAACCATTTCAGAGTTCATTTGCAGTGCTTTTCAATTCAGGGTCATTTTAGCTCAAAATAAATCATGAAATGCATGAAAAGTAGCAAATGAAGTCAGAAAAGGTTTGAAAAGTGATGATGTGGCTTTGTATGGTGCATATTGAATGCAGAAAAAGTCTTGAGTTAAAATATGTTTAAAAAATTGAAATCCTTTTGTAACAGATGAGTTTTCGTCCGAAACCCTGACACTTCGAAAGAGATTGTCCAGTTCGTACACGAAGTGCATCCAGTTTTTGCCGTAACCCTCTCAACTTTTTCGCACAGGCTATGTGGTTGAAATGATGATACCATGCCAACTTACAACAATTTCAGAGTTCATTTGCAGTGCTTTTCAATTCAGGGTCATTTTAGCTCAAAATAAATCATGAAATGCATGAAAAATAGCAAATGAAGTCAGAAAAGGTTTGAAAAGTGATGATGTGGCTTTGAATGGTGCATATTGAACGCAGAAAAAGTCTTGAGTTCAAATATGTTTAAAAAATTGAAATCCTTTTGTAACAGATGAGTTTTCGTCTGAAACCCTGACACTTCGAAAGAGATTGTTCAGTTCGTACACGAAGTGCATCCAGTTTTTGCCGTAACCCTCTCAACTTTTTAGCACATGCTATGTGGGTGAAATGATGATACCATGCCAACTTGCAACCATTTCAGAGTTCATTTGCAGTGCTTTTCAATTCAGTCTCATTTTAGCTCAAAATAAATCATGAAATGCATGAAAAATAGCAAATGAAGTCAGAAAAGGTTTGAAAGGTGATGATCTGGCTTTGGATGGTGCATATTGAATGCAGAAAAAGTCTTGAGTTCAAATATGTTTAAAAAATTGAAATCCTTTTGTAACAGATGAGTTTTCGTCCGAAACCCTGACACTTCGAAAGAGATTGTCCAGTTCGTACACGAAGTGCATCCAGTTTTTGCCGTAACCCTCTCAACTTTTTAGCACATGCGATGTGGGTGAAATGATGATACCATGCCAACTTGCAACCATTTCAGAGTTCAATTGCAGTGCTTTTCAATTCAGGGTCATTTTAGCTCAAAATAAATCATGAAATGCATGAAAAATAGCAAATGAAGTCAGAACAGGTTTGAAAAGTGATGATGTGGCTTTGTATGGTGCATATTGAATGCAGAAAAAGTCTTGAGTTCAAATATGTTTAAAAAATTGAAATCCTTTTGTAACAGATGAGTTTTCGTCCGAAACCCTGACACTCCGAAAGAGATTGTCTAGTTCGTACACGAAGTGCATCCAGTTTTTGCCGTAACCCTCTCAACTTTTTCGCACATGCTATGTGGGTGAAATGATGATACCATGCCAACTTGCAACCATTTCAGAGTTCATTTGCAGTGCTTTTCAATTCAGGGTCATTTTAGCTCAAAATAAATCATGAAATGCATGAAAAGTAGCAAATGAAGTCAGAAAAGGTTTGAAAAGTGATGATGTGGCTTTGGATGGTGCATATTGAATGCAGAAAAAGTCTTGAGATCAAATATGTTTAAAAAATTGAAATCCTTTTGTAACAGATGAGTTTTCGTCCGAAACCCTGACACTTCGAAATAGATTGTCCAGTTCGTACACGAAGTGCATCCAGTTTTTGCCGTAACCCTCTCAACTTTTTCGCACATGCTATGTGGTTGAAATGATGATACCATGCCAACTTGCAACCATTTCAGAGTTCATTTGCAGTGCTTTTCAATTCAGGGTCATTTTAGCTCAAAATAAATCATGAAATGCATGAAAAATAGCAAATGAAGTCAGAAAAGGTTTGAAAAGTGATGATGTGGCTTTGAATGGTGCATATTGAATGCAGAAAAAGTCTTGAGTTCAAATATGTTTAAAAAATTGAAATCCTTTTGTAACAGATGAGTTTTCGTCCGAAACCCTGACACTTCGAAAGTGATTGTCCAGTTCGTACACGAAGTGCATCCAGTTTTTGCCGTCACCCTCTCAACTTTTTAGCACATGCTATGTGGTTGAAATGATGATACCATGCCAACTTGCAACCATTTCAGAGTTCATTTGCTGTGCTTTTCAATTCAGGGTCATTTTAGCTCAAAATAAATCATGAAATGCATGAAAAATAGCAAATGAAGTCAGAAAAGGTTTGAAAAGTGATGATGTGGCTTTGTATGGTGCATATTGAATGCAGAAAAAGTCTTGAGTTCAAATATGTTTAAAAAATTGAAATCCTTTTGTAACAGATGAGTTTTCGTCCGAAACCCTGACACTTCGGAAGAGATTGTCCAGTTCGTACACGAAGTGCATCCAGTTTTTGCCGTAACCCTTTGAACTTTTTAGCACATGCTATGTGGGTGAAATGATGATACCATGCCAACTTGCAACCATTTCAGAGTTCATTTGCAGTGCTTTTCAATTCAGGGTCATTTTAGTTCAAAATAAATCATGAAATGCATGAAAAATAGCAAATGAAGTTAGAAAAGGTTTGAAAAGTGATGATGTGGCTTTGAATGGTGCATATTGAATGCAGAAAAAGTCTTGAGTTCAAATATGTTTAAAAAATTGAAATCCTTTTGTAACATATGAGTTTTCGTCCGAAACCCTGACACTTCAAAAGAGATTGTCCAGTTCGTACACGAAGTGCATCCAGTTTTTGCGGTAACCCTCTCAAATTTTTAGCACATGCTATGTGGGTGAAATGATGATACCATGCCAAGTTGCAACCATTTCAGAGTTCATTTGCAGTGCTTTTCAATTCAGGGTCATTTTAGCTCAAAATAAATCATGAAATGCATGAAAAATAGCAAATGAAGTCAGAAAAGGTTTGAAAAGTGATGATGTGGCTTTGTATAGTGCATATTGAATGCAGAAAAAGTCTTGAGTTCAAATATGTTTAAAAAATTGAAATCCTTTTGTAACAGATGAGTTTTCGTCCGAAACCCTGACACTTCGAAAGAGATTGTCCAGTTCGTACACGAAGTGCATCCAGTTTTTGCCGTAACCCTCTCAACTTTTTAGCACATGCTATGTGGGTGAAATGATGATACCATGCCAACTTGCAACCATTTCAGAGTTCATTTGCTGTGCTTTTCAATTCAGGGTCATTTTAGCTCAAAATAAATCATGAAATGCATGAAAAATAGCAAATGAAGTCAGAAAAAGTTTGAAAAGTGATGATGTGGATTTGAATGGTGCATATTGAATGCAGAAAAAGTCTTGAGTTCAAATATGTTTAAAAAATTGAAATCCTTTTGTAACAGATGAGTTTTCGTCCCAAACCCTGACACTTCGAAAGAGATTGTCCAGTTCGTACACGAAGTGCTTCCAGTTTTTGCCGTAACCCTTTGAACTTTTTAGCACATGCTATGTGGGTGAAATGATGATACCATGCCAACTTGCAACCATTTCAGAGTTCATTTGCAGTGCTTTTCAATTCAGGGTCATTTTAGCTCAAAATAAATCATGAAATGCATGAAAAATAGCAAATGAAGTCAGAAAAGGTTTGAAAAGTGATGATGTGGCTTTGAATGGTGCATATTGAATGCAGAAAAAGTCTTGAGTTCAAATATGTTTAAAAAATTGAAATCCTTTTGTAACAGATGAGTTTTCGTCCGAAACCCTGACACTTCGAAAGAGATTGTCCAGTTCGTAAACGAAGTGCATCCAGTTTTTGCCGTAACCCTCTCAAATTTTTAGCACATGCTATGTGGGTGAAATGATGATACCATGCCAACTTGCAACCATTTCAGAGTTCATTTGCAGTGCTTTTCAATTCAGGGTCATTTTAGCTCAAAATAAATCATGAAATGCATGAAAAGTAGCAAATGAAGTCAGAAAAGGTTTGAAAAGTGATGATGTGGCTTTGGATGGTGCATATTGAATGCAGAAAAAGTTTTGAGATCAAATATGTTTAAAAAATTGAAATCCTTTTGTAACAGATGAGTTTTCGTCCGAAACCCTGACACTTCGAAAGAGATTGTCCAGTTCGTACACGAAGTGCATCCAGTTTTTGCCGTAACCCTCTCAACTTTTTCGCACATGCTATGTGGTTGAAATGATGATACCATGCCAACTTGCAACCATTTCAGAGTTCATTTGCAGTGCTTTTCAATTCAGTGTCATTTTAGCTCAAAATAAATCATGAAATGCATGACAAAAGCAAATGAAGTCAGAAAAGGTTTGAAAAGTGATGATGTGGCTTTGTATGGTGCATATTGAATGCAGAAAAAGTCTTGAGTTCAAATATGTTTAAAAAATTGAAATCCTTTTGAAACAGATGAGTTTTCGTCCGAAACCCTGACACTTCGAAAGAGATTGTCCAGTTCGTACACGAAGTGCATCCAGTTTTTGCCGTAACCCTCTCAACTTTTTAGCACATGCTATGTGGGTGAAATGATGATACCATGCCAACTTGCAACCATTTCAGAGTTCATTTGCAGTGCTTTTCAATTCAGTGTCATTTTAGCTCAAAATAAATCATGAAATGCATGAAAAATAGCAAATGAAGTCAGCAAAGGTTTGAAAAGTGATGATGTGGCTTTGGATGGTGCATATTGAATGCAGAAAAAGTCTTGAGTTCAAATATGTTTAAAAAATTGAAATCCTTTTGTAACAGATGAGTTTTCGTCCGAAACCTTGACACTTCGAAAGAGATTGTCCAGTTCGTAAACGAAGTGCATCCAGTTTTTGCCATAACCCTCTCAACTTTTTAGCACATGCTATGTGGGTGAAATGATGATACCATGCCAACTTGCAACCATTTCAGAGTTCATTTGCAGTGCTTTTCAATTCAGTGTCATTTTAGCTCAAAATAAATCATGAAATGCATGAAAAATAGCAAATGAGGTCAGAAAAGGTTTGAAAAGTGATGATGTGGCTTTGTATGGTGCATATTGAATGCAGAAAAAGTCTTGAGTTCAAATATGTTTAAAAAATTGAAATCCTTTTGTAAGAGATGAGTTTTCGCCCGAAACCCTGACACTTCGAAAGAGATTGTCCAGTTCGTACACGAAGTGCATCCAGTTTTTGCCGTAACCCTCTCAACTTTTTAGCACATGCAATGTGGGTGAAATGATGATACCATGCCAACTTGCAACCATTTCAGAGTTCATTTACAGTGCTTTTCAATTCAGTGTCATTTTAGCTCAAAATAAATCATGAAATGCATGAAAAATAGCAAATGAAGTCAGACAAGGTTTGAAAAGTGATGATGTGGCTTTGTATGGTGCATATTGAATGCAGAAAAAGTCTTGAGTTCAAATATGTTTAAAAAATTGAAATCCTTTTGTAACAGATGAGTTTTCGTCCGAAACCCTGACACTTCGAAAGAGATTGTCCAGTTCGTACACGAAGTGCATCCAGTTTTTGCCGTAACCCTCTCAACTTTTTCGCACATGCTATGTGGTTGAAATGATGATACCATGCCAACTTGCAACCATTTCAGAGTTCATTTGCAGTGCTTTTCAATTCATTGTCATTTTAACTCAAAATAAATCATGAAATGCATGACAAAAGCAAATGAAGTCAGAAAAGGTTTGAAAAGTGATGATGTGGCTTTGAATGGTGCATATTGAATGCAGAAAAAGTCTTGAGTTCAAATATGTTTAAAAAATTGAAATCCTTTTGTAACAGATGAGTTTTCGTCCGAAACCCTGACACTTCGAAAGAGATTGTCCAGTTCGTACACGAAGTGCATCCAGTTTTTGCCGTAACCCTCTCAACTTTTTAGCACATGCTATGTGGGTGAAATGATGATACCATGCCAACTTGCAACCATTTCAGAGTTCATTTGCAGTGCTTTTCAATTCAGTGTCATTTTAGCTCAAAATAAATCATGAAATGCATGAAAAATAGCAAATGAAGTCAGCAAAGGTTTGAAAAGTGATGATGTGGCTTTGGATGGTGCATATTGAATGCAGAAAAAGTCTTGAGTTCAAATATGTTTAAAAAATTGAAATCCTTTTGTAACAGATGAGTTTTCGTCCGAAACCCTGACACTTCGAAAGAGATTGTCCAGTTCGTACACGAAGTGCATCCAGTTTTTGCCATAACCATCTCAACTTTTTAGCACATGCTATGTGGGTGAAATGATGATACCATGCCAACTTGCAACCATTTCAGAGTTCATTTGCAGTGCTTTTCAATTCAGTGTCATTTTAGCTCAAAATAAATCATGAAATGCATGAAAAATAGCAAATGAGGTCAGAAAAGGTTTGAAAAGTGATGATGTGGTTTTGTATGGTGCATATTGAATGCAGAAAAAGCCTTGAGTTCAAATATGTTTAAAAAATTGAAATCCTTTTGTAACAGATGAGTTTTCGTCCAAAACCCTGACACTTCGAAAGAGATTGTCCAGTTCGTACACGAAGTGCATCCAGTTTTTGCCGTAACCCTCTCAACTTTTTAGCACATGCTATGTGGGTGAAATGATGATACCATGCCAACTTGCAACCATTTCAGAGTTCATTTACAGTGCTTTTCAATTCAGTGTCATTTTAGCTCAAAATAAATCATGAAATGCATGAAAAATAGCAAATGAAGTCAGAAAAGGTTTGAAAAGTGATGATGTGGCTTTGAATGGTGCATATTGAATGCAGAAAAAGTCTTGAGTTCAAATATGTTTAAAAAATTGAAATCCTTTTGTAACAGATGAGTTTTCGTCCGAAACCCTGACACTTCGAAAGAGATTGTCCAGTTCGTACACGAAGTGCATCCAGTTTTTGCCGTAACCCTCTCAACTTTTTCGCAAATGCTATGTGGTTGAAATGATGATACCATGCCAACTTGCAACCATTTCAGAGTTCATTTGTAGTGCTTTTCAATTCAGTGTCATTTTAACTCAAAATAAATCATGAAATGCATGACAAAAGCAAATGAAGTCAGAAAAGGTTTGAAAAGTGATGATGTGGCTTTGTATGGTGCATATTGAATGCAGAAAAAGTCTTGAGTTCAAATATGTTTAAAAAATTGAAATCCTTTTGTAACAGATGAGTTTTCGTCCGAAACCCTGACACTTCGAAAGAGATTGTCCAGTTCGTACACGAAGTGCATCCAGTTTTTGCCGTAACCCTCTCAACTTTTTAGCACATGCTATGTGGGTGAAATGATGATACCATGCCAACTTGCAACCATTTCAGAGTTCATTTGCAGTGCTTTTCAATTCAGTGTCATTTTAGCTCAAAATAAATCATGAAATGCATGAAAAATAGCAAATGAAGTCAGCAAAGGTTTGAAAAGTGATGATGTGGCTTTGGATGGTGCATATTGAATGCAGAAAAAGTCTTGAGTTCAAATATGTTTAAAAAATTGAAATCCTTTTGTAACAGATGAGTTTTCGTCCGAAACCCTGACACTTCGAAAGAGATTGTCTAGTTCGTACACGAAGTGCATCCAGTTTTTGCCGTTACCCTCTCAACTTTTTAGCACATGCTATGTGGTTGAAATGATTATACCATGCCAACTTGCAACCATTTCAGAGTTCATTTGCAGTGCTTTTCAATTCAGTGTCATTTTAGCTCAAAATAAATCATGAAATGCATGAAAAATAGCAAATAAAGTCAGAAAAGGTTTGAAAAGTGATGATGTGGCTTTGTATGGTGCATATTGAATGCAGAAAAAGCCTTGAGTTCAAATATGTTTAAAAAATTGAAATCCTTTTGTCACAGATGAGTTTTCGTCCGAAACCCTGACACTTCGAAAGAGATTGTCCAGTTCGTACACGAAGTGCATCCAGTTTTTGCCGTAACCCTCTCAACTTTTTCGCACATGCCATGTGGTTGAAATGATGATACCATGCCAACTTGCAACCATTTCAGAGTTCATTTGCACTGCTTTTCAATTCAGTGTCATTTTAACTCAAAATAAATCATGAAATGCATGAAAAATAGCAAATGAAGTCAGAAAAGGTTTGAAAAGTGATGATGTGGCTTTGTATGGTGCATATTGAATGCAGAAAAAGTCTTGAGTTCAAATATGTTTAAAAAATTGAAATCCTTTTGTAACAGATGAGTTTTCGTCCGAAACCCTAACACTTCGAAAGAGATTGTCCAGTTCGTACACGAAGTGCATCCAGTTTTTGCCGTAACCCTCTCAACTTCTTAGCACATGCTATGTGGGTGAAATGATGATACCATGCCAACTTGCAACCATTTCAGAGTTCATTTGCTGTGCTTTTCAATTCAGTCTCATTTTGGCTCAAAATAAATCATGAAATGCATGAAAAATAGCAAATGAAGTCAGAAATGGTTTGAAAAGTGATGATGTGGCTTTGAATGGTGCATATTGAATGCAGAAAAAGTCTTGAGTTCAAATATGTTTAAAAAATTGAAATCCTTTTGTAACAGATGAGTTTTCGTTCGAAACCCTGACACTTCGAAAGAGATTGTCCAGTTCGTACACGAAGTGCATCCAGTTTTTGCCGTAACCCTCTCAACTTTTTAGCACATGCTATGTGGGTGAAATGATGATACCATGCCAACTTGCAACCATTTCAGAGTTCATTTGCAGTGCTTTTCAATTCAGTGTCATTTTAGCTCAAAATAAATCATGAAATGCATGAAAAATAGCAAATGAAGTCAGAAAAGGTTTGAAAAGTGATGATGTGGCTTTGGATGGTGCATATTGAATGCAGAAAAAGTCTTGAGTTCAAATATGTTTAAAAAATTGAAATCCTTTTGTAACAGATGAGTTTTCGTCCAAAACCCTGACACTTCGAAAGAGATTGTCCAGTTCGTACACGAAGTGCATCCAGTTTTTGCCGTAACCCTCTCAACTTTTTAGCACATGCGATGTGGGTGAAATGATGATACCATGCCAACTTGCAACCATTTCAGAGTTCATTTGCAGTGCTTTTCAATTCAGTGTCATTTTAGCTCAAAATAAATCATGAAATGCATGAAAAGTAGCAAATGAAGTCAGAAAAGGTTTGAAAAGTGATGATGTGGCTTTGAATGGTGCATATTGAATGCAGAAAAAGTCTTGAGTTCAAATATGTTTAAAAAATTGAAATCCTTTTGTAACAGATGAGTTTTCGTCCGAAACCCTGACACTTCGAAAGAGATTGTCCAGTTCGTACACGAAGTGCATCCAGTTTTTGCCGTAACCCTCTCAAATTTTTCGCACATGCTATGTGGTTGAAATGATGATACCATGCCAACTTGCAACCATTTCAGAGTTCATTTGCAGTGCTTTTCAATTCAGTGTCATTTTAACTCAAAATAAATCATGAAATGCATGACAAAAGCAAATGAAGTCAGAAAAGGTTTGAAAAGTGATGATGTGGCTTTGTATGGTGCATATTGAATGCAGAAAAAGTCTTGAGTTCAAATATGTTTAAAAAATTGAAATCCTTTTGTAACAGATGAGTTTTCGTCCGAAACCCTGACACTTCGAAAGAGATTGTCCAGTTCGTACACGAAGTGCATCCAGTTTTTGCCGTAACCCTCTCAACTTTTTAGCACATGCTATGTGGGTGAAATGATGATACCATGCCAACTTGCAACCATTTCAGAGTTCATTTGCAGTGCTTTTCAATTCAGTGTCATTTTAGCTCAAAATAAATCATGAAATGCATGAAAAATAGCAAATGAAGTCAGCAAAGGTTTGAAAAGTGATGATGTGGCTTTGGATGGTGCATATTGAATGCAGAAAAAGTCTTGAGTTCAAATATGTTTAAAAAATTGAAATCCTTTTGTAACAGATGAGTTTTCGTCCGAAACCCTGACACTTCGAAAGAGATTGTCTAGTTCGTACACGAAGTGCATCCAGTTTTTGCCGTTACCCTCTCAACTTTTTAGCACATGCTATGTGGTTGAAATGATTATACCATGCCAACTTGCAACCATTTCAGAGTTCATTTGCAGTGCTTTTCAATTCAGTGTCATTTTAGCTCAAAATAAATTATGAAATGCATGAAAAATAGCAAATAAAGTCAGAAAAGGTTTGAAAAGTGATGATGTGGCTTTGTATGGTGCATATTGAATGCAGAAAAAGCCTTGAGTTCAAATATGTTTAAAAAATTGAAATCCTTTTGTAACAGATGAGTTTTCGTCCGAAACCCTGACACTTCGAAAGAGATTGTCCAGTTCGTACACGAAGTGCATCCAGTTTTTGCCGTAACCCTCTCAACTTTTTCGCACATGCCATGTGGTTGAAATGATGATACCATGCCAACTTGCAACCATTTCAGAGTTCATTTGCAGTCCTTTTCAATTCAGTGTCATTTTAACTCAAAATAAATCATGAAATGCATGAAAAATAGCAAATGAAGTCAGAAAAGGTTTGAAAAGTGATGATGTGGCTTTGTATGGTGCATATTGAATGCAGAAAAAGTCTTGAGTTCAAATATGTTTAAAAAATTGAAATCCTTTTGTAACAGATGAGTTTTCGTCCGAAACCCTAACACTTCGAAAGAGATTGTCCAGTTCGTACACGAAGTGCATCCAGTTTTTGCCGTAACCCTCTCAACTTCTTAGCACATGCTATGTGGGTGAAATGATGATACCATGCCAACTTGCAACCATTTCAGAGTTCATTTGCTGTGCTTTTCAATTCAGTCTCATTTTGGCTCAAAATAAATCATGAAATGCATGAAAAATAGCAAATGAAGTCAGAAATGGTTTGAAAAGTGATGATGTGGCTTTGAATGGTGCATATTGAATGCAGAAAAAGTCTTGAGTTCAAATATGTTTAAAAAATTGAAATCCTTTTGTAACAGATGAGTTTTCGTTCGAAACCCTGACACTTCGAAAGAGATTGTCCAGTTCGTACACGAAGTGCATCCAGTTTTTGCCGTAACCCTCTCAACTTTTTAGCACATGCTATGTGGGTGAAATGATGATACCATGCCAACTTGCAACCATTTCAGAGTTCATTTGCAGTGCTTTTCAATTCAGTGTCATTTTAGCTCAAAATAAATCATGAAATGCATGAAAAATAGCAAATGAAGTCAGAAAAGGTTTGAAAAGTGATGATGTGGCTTTGGATGGTGCATATTGAATGCAGAAAAAGTCTTGAGTTCAAATATGTTTAAAAATTTGAAATCCTTTTGTAACAGATGAGTTTTCGTCCAAAACCCTGACACTTCGAAAGAGATTGTCCAGTTCGTACACGAAGTGCATCCAGTTTTTGCCGTAACCCTCTCAACTTTTTAGCACATGCGATGTGGGTGAAATGATGATACCATGCCAACTTGCAACCATTTCAGAGTTCATTTGCAGTGCTTTTCAATTCAGTGTCATTTTAGCTCAAAATAAATCATGAAATGCATGAAAAGTAGCAAATGAAGTCAGAAAAGGTTTGAAAAGTGATGATGTGGCTTTGAATGGTGCATATTGAATGCAGAAAAAGTCTTGAGTTCAAATATGTTTAAAAAATTGAAATCCTTTTGTAACAGATGAGTTTTCGTCCGAAACCCTGACACTTCGAAAGAGATTGTCCAGTTCGTACACGAAGTGCATCCAGTTTTTGCCGTAACCCTCTCAAATTTTTCGCACATGCTATGTGGTTGAAATGATGATACCATGCCAACTTGCAACCATTTCAGAGTTCATTTGCAGTGCTTTTCAATTCAGTGTCATTTTAACTCAAAATAAATCATGAAATGCATGACAAAAGCAAATGAAGTCAGAAAAGGTTTGAAAAGTGATGATGTGGCTTTGTATGGTGCATATTGAATGCAGAAAAAGTCTTGAGTTCAAATATGTTTAAAAAATTGAAATCCTTTTGTAACAGATGAGTTTTCGTCCGAAACCCTGACACTTCGAAAGAGATTGTCCAGTTCGTACACGAAGTGCATCCAGTTTTTGCCGTAACCCTCTCAACTTTTTAGCACATGCTATGTGGGTGAAATGATGATACCATGCCAACTTGCAACCATTTCAGAGTTCATTTGCAGTGCTTTTCAATTCAGTGTCATTTTAGCTCAAAATAAATCATGAAATGCATGAAAAATAGCAAATGAAGTCAGCAAAGGTTTGAAAAGTGATGATGTGGCTTTGGATGGTGCATATTGAATGCAGAAAAAGTCTTGAGTTCAAATATGTTTAAAAAATTGAAATCCTTTTGTAACAGATGAGTTTTCGTCCGAAACCCTGACACTTCGAAAGAGATTGTCTAGTTCGTACACGAAGTGCATCCAGTTTTTGCCGTTACCCTCTCAACTTTTTAGCACATGCTATGTGGTTGAAATGATTATACCATGCCAACTTGCAACCATTTCAGAGTTCATTTGCAGTGCTTTTCAATTCAGTGTCATTTTAGCTCAAAATAAATTATGAAATGCATGAAAAATAGCAAATAAAGTCAGAAAAGGTTTGAAAAGTGATGATGTGGCTTTGTATGGTGCATATTGAATGCAGAAAAAGCCTTGAGTTCAAATATGTTTAAAAAATTGAAATCCTTTTGTAACAGATGAGTTTTCGTCCGAAACCCTGACACTTCGAAAGAGATTGTCCAGTTCGTACACGAAGTGCATCCAGTTTTTGCCGTAACCCTCTCAACTTTTTCGCACATGCCATGTGGTTGAAATGATGATACCATGCCAACTTGCAACCATTTCAGAGTTCATTTGCAGTCCTTTTCAATTCAGTGTCATTTTAACTCAAAATAAATCATGAAATGCATGAAAAATAGCAAATGAAGTCAGAAAAGGTTTGAAAAGTGATGATGTGGCTTTGTATGGTGCATATTGAATGCAGAAAAAGTCTTGAGTTCAAATATGTTTAAAAAATTGAAATCCTTTTGTAACAGATGAGTTTTCGTCCGAAACCCTAACACTTCGAAAGAGATTGTCCAGTTCGTACACGAAGTGCATCCAGTTTTTGCCGTAACCCTCTCAACTTCTTAGCACATGCTATGTGGGTGAAATGATGATACCATGCCAACTTGCAACCATTTCAGAGTTCATTTGCTGTGCTTTTCAATTCAGTCTCATTTTGGCTCAAAATAAATCATGAAATGCATGAAAAATAGCAAATGAAGTCAGAAATGGTTTGAAAAGTGATGATGTGGCTTTGAATGGTGCATATTGAATGCAGAAAAAGTCTTGAGTTCAAATATGTTTAAAAAATTGAAATCCTTTTGTAACAGATGAGTTTTCGTTCGAAACCCTGACACTTCGAAAGAGATTGTCCAGTTCGTACACGAAGTGCATCCAGTTTTTGCCGTAACCCTCTCAACTTTTTAGCACATGCTATGTGGGTGAAATGATGATACCATGCCAACTTGCAACCATTTCAGAGTTCATTTGCAGTGCTTTTCAATTCAGTGTCATTTTAGCTCAAAATAAATCATGAAATGCATGAAAAATAGCAAATGAAGTCAGAAAAGGTTTGAAAAGTGATGATGTGGCTTTGGATGGTGCATATTGAATGCAGAAAAAGTCTTGAGTTCAAATATGTTTAAAAAATTGAAATCCTTTTGTAACAGATGAGTTTTCGTCCAAAACCCTGACACTTCGAAAGAGATTGTCCAGTTCGTACACGAAGTGCATCCAGTTTTTGCCGTAACCCTCTCAACTTTTTAGCACATGCGATGTGGGTGAAATGATGATACCATGCCAACTTGCAACCATTTCAGAGTTCATTTGCAGTGCTTTTCAATTCAGTGTCATTTTAGCTCAAAATAAATCATGAAATGCATGAAAAGTAGCAAATGAAGTCAGAAAAGGTTTGAAAAGTGATGATGTGGCTTTGAATGGTGCATATTGAATGCAGAAAAAGTCTTGAGTTCAAATATGTTTAAAAAATTGAAATCCTTTTGTAACAGATGAGTTTTCGTCCGAAACCCTGACACTTCGAAAGAGATTGTCCAGTTCGTACACGAAGTGCATCCAGTTTTTGCCGTAACCCTCTCAAATTTTTCGCACATGCTATGTGGTTGAAATGATGATACCATGCCAACTTGCAACCATTTCAGAGTTCATTTGCAGTGCTTTTCAATTCAGTGTCATTTTAACTCAAAATAAATCATGAAATGCATGACAAAAGCAAATGAAGTCAGAAAAGGTTTGAAAAGTGATGATGTGGCTTTGTATGGTGCATATTGAATGCAGAAAAAGTCTTGAGTTCAAATATGTTTAAAAAATTGAAATCCTTTTGTAACAGATGAGTTTTCGTCCGAAACCCTGACACTTCGAAAGAGATTGTCCAGTTCGTACACGAAGTGCATCCAGTTTTTGCCGTAACCCTCTCAACTTTTTAGCACATGCTATGTGGGTGAAATGATGATACCATGCCAACTTGCAACCATTTCAGAGTTCATTTGCAGTGCTTTTCAATTCAGTGTCATTTTAGCTCAAAATAAATCATGAAATGCATGAAAAATAGCAAATGAAGTCAGCAAAGGTTTGAAAAGTGATGATGTGGCTTTGGATGGTGCATATTGAATGCAGAAAAAGTCTTGAGTTCAAATATGTTTAAAAAATTGAAATCCTTTTGTAACAGATGAGTTTTCGTCCGAAACCCTGACACTTCGAAAGAGATTGTCTAGTTCGTACACGAAGTGCATCCAGTTTTTGCCGTTACCCTCTCAACTTTTTAGCACATGCTATGTGGTTGAAATGATTATACCATGCCAACTTGCAACCATTTCAGAGTTCATTTGCAGTGCTTTTCAATTCAGTGTCATTTTAGCTCAAAATAAATTATGAAATGCATGAAAAATAGCAAATAAAGTCAGAAAAGGTTTGAAAAGTGATGATGTGGCTTTGTATGGTGCATATTGAATGCAGAAAAAGCCTTGAGTTCAAATATGTTTAAAAAATTGAAATCCTTTTGTAACAGATGAGTTTTCGTCCGAAACCCTGACACTTCGAAAGAGATTGTCCAGTTCGTACACGAAGTGCATCCAGTTTTTGCCGTAACCCTCTCAACTTTTTCGCACATGCCATGTGGTTGAAATGATGATACCATGCCAACTTGCAACCATTTCAGAGTTCATTTGCAGTCCTTTTCAATTCAGTGTCATTTTAACTCAAAATAAATCATGAAATGCATGAAAAATAGCAAATGAAGTCAGAAAAGGTTTGAAAAGTGATGATGTGGCTTTGTATGGTGCATATTGAATGCAGAAAAAGTCTTGAGTTCAAATATGTTTAAAAAATTGAAATCCTTTTGTAACAGATGAGTTTTCGTCCGAAACCCTAACACTTCGAAAGAGATTGTCCAGTTCGTACACGAAGTGCATCCAGTTTTTGCCGTAACCCTCTCAACTTCTTAGCACATGCTATGTGGGTGAAATGATGATACCATGCCAACTTGCAACCATTTCAGAGTTCATTTGCTGTGCTTTTCAATTCAGTCTCATTTTGGCTCAAAATAAATCATGAAATGCATGAAAAATAGCAAATGAAGTCAGAAATGGTTTGAAAAGTGATGATGTGGCTTTGAATGGTGCATATTGAATGCAGAAAAAGTCTTGAGTTCAAATATGTTTAAAAAATTGAAATCCTTTTGTAACAGATGAGTTTTCGTCCGAAACCCTGACACTTCGAAAGAGATTGTCCAGTTCGTACACGAAGTGCATCCAGTTTTTGCCGTAACCCTCTCAACTTTTTAGCACATGCTATGTGGGTGAAATGATGATACCATGCCAACTTGCAACCATTTCAGAGTTCATTTGCAGTGCTTTTCAATTCAGTGTCATTTTAGCTCAAAATAAATCATGAAATGCATGAAAAATAGCAAATGAAGTCAGAAAAGGTTTGAAAAGTGATGATGTGGCTTTGGATGGTGCATATTGAATGCAGAAAATGTCTTGAGTTCAAATATGTTTAAAAAATTGAAATCCTTTTGTAACAGATGAGTTTTCGTCCAAAACCCTGACACTTCGAAAGAGATTGTCCAGTTCGTACACGAAGTGCATCCAGTTTTTGCCGTAACCCTCTCAACTTTTTAGCACATGCGATGTGGGTGAAATGATGATACCATGCCAACTTGCAACCATTTCAGAGTTCATTTGCAGTGCTTTTCAATTCAGGGTCATTTTAGCTCAAAATAAATCATGAAATGCATGAAAAGTAGCAAATGAAGTCAGAAAAGGTTTGAAAAGTGATGATGTGGCTTTGAATGGTGCATATTGAATGCAGAAAAAGTCTTGAGTTCAAATATGTTTAAAAAATTGAAATCCTTTTGTAACATATGAGTTTTCGTCCGAAACCCTGACACTTCGAAAGAGATTGTCCAGTTCGTACACGAAGTGCATCCAGTTTTTGCGGTAACCCTCTCAAATTTTTAGCACATGCTATGTGGGTGAAATGATGATACCATGCCAACTTGCAACCATTTCAGAGTTCATTTGCAGTGCTTTTCAATTCAGGGTCATTTTAGCTCAAAATAAATCATGAAATGCATGAAAAATAGCAAATGAAGTCAGAAAAGGTTTGAAAAGTGATGATGTAGCTTTGTATGGTGCATATTGAATGCAGAAAAAGTCTTGAGTTCAAATATGTTTAAAAAATTGAAATCCTTTTGTAACAGATGAGTTTTCGTCCGAAACCCTGACACTTCGAAAGAGATTGTCCAGTTCGTACACGAAGTGCATCCAGTTTTTGCCGTAACCCTCTCAACTTTTTAGCACATGCTATGTGGGTGAAATGATGATACCATGCCAACTTGCAACCATTTCAGAGTTCATTTGTTGTGCTTTTCAATTCAGGGTCATTTTAGCTCAAAATAAATCATGAAATGCATGAAAAATAGCAAATGAAGTCAGAAAAAGTTTGAAAAGTGATGATGTGGCTTTGAATGGTGCATATTGAATGCAGAAAAAGTCTTGAGTTCAAATATGTTTAAAAAATTGAAATCCTTTTGTAACAGATGAGTTTTCGTCCCAAACCCTAACACTTCGAAAGAGATTGTCCAGTTCGTACACGAAGTGCTTCCAGTTTTTGTCGTAACCCTTTGAACTTTTTAGCACATGCTATGTGGGTGAAATGATGATACCATGCCAACTTGCAACCATTTCAGAGTTCATTTGCAGTGCTTTTCAATTCAGGGTCATTTTAGCTCAAAATAAATCATGAAATGCATGAAAAATAGCAAATGAAGTCAGAAAAGGTTTGAAAAGTGATGATGTGGCTTTGAATGGTGCATATTGAATGCAGAAAAAGTCTTGAGTTCAAATATGTTTAAAAAATTGAAATCCTTTTGTAACAGATGAGTTTTCGTCTGAAACCCTGACACTTCGAAAGAGATTGTCCAGTTCGTAAACGAAGTGCATCCAGTTTTTGCCATAACCCTCTCAACTTTTTAGCACATGCTATGTGGGTGAAATGATGATACCATGCCAATTTGCAACCATTTCAGAGTTCATTTGTAGTGCTTTTCAATTCAGGGTCATTTTAGCTCAAAATAAATCATGAAATGCATGAAAAGTAGCAAATGAAGTCAGAAAAGGTTTGAAAAGTGATGATGTGGCTTTGTATGGTGCATATTGAATGCAGAAAAAGTCTTGAGTTCAAATATGTTTAAAAAATTGAAATCCTTTTGTAACAGATGAGTTTTCGTCCGAAACCCTGACACTTCGACAGAGATTGTCCAGTTCGTACACGAAGTGCATCCAGTTTTTGCCGTAACCCTCTCAACTTTTTCGCACATGCTATGTGGTTGAAATGATGATACCATGCCAACTTGCAACCATTTCAGAGTTCATTTGCAGTGCTTTTCAATTCAGGGTCATTTTAGCTCAAGATAAATCATGAAATGCATGAAAAATAGCAAATGAAGTCAGAAAAGGTTTGAAAAGTGATGATGTGGCTTTGGATGGTGCATATTGAATGCAGAAAAAGTCTTGAGTTCAAATATGTTTAAAAAATTGAAATCCTTTTGTAACAGATGAGTTTTCGTCCGAAACCCTGACACTTCGAAAGAGATTGTCCAGTTCGTACACGAAGTGCATCCAGTTTTTGCCGTAACCCTCTCAACTTTTTAGCGCATGCGATGTGGGTGAAATGATGATACCAAGCCAACTTGCAACCATTTCAGAGTTCATTTGCAATGCTTTTCAATTCAGTGTCATTTTAGCTCAAAATAAATCATGAAATGCATGAAAAATAACAAATGAAGTCAGAAAAGGTTTGAAAAGTGATGATGTGGCTTTGTATGGTGCATATTGAATGCAGAAAAAGTCTTGAGTTCAAATATGTTTAAAAAATTGAAATCCTTTTGTAACAGATGAGTTTTCGTCCGAAACCTTGACACTTCGAAAGAGATTGTCCAGTTCGTACACGAAGTGCATCCAGTTTTTGCCGTAACCCTCTCAACTTTTTAGCACATGCTATGTGGGTGAAATGATGATACCATGCCAACTTGCAACCATTTCAGAGTTCATTTGCAGTGCTTTTCAATTCAGTGTCATTTTAGCTCAAAATAAATCATGAAATGCATGAAAAATAGCAAATGAAGTCAGAAAAGGTTTGAAAAGTGATGATGTGGCTTTGGATGGTGCATATTGAATGCAGAAAAAGTCTTGAGTTCAAATATGTTTAAAAAATTGAAATCCTTTTGTAACAGATGAGTTTTCGTCCGAAACCCTGACACTTCGAAAGAGATTGTCCAGTTCGTACACGAAGTGCATCCAGTTTTTGCCGTAACCCTCTCAACTTTTTAGCACATGCGATGTGGGTGAAATGATGATACCATGCCAACTTGCAACCATTTCAGAGTTCATTTGCAGTGCTTTTCAAGTCAGTGTCATTTTAGCTCAAAATAAATCATGAAATGCATGAAAAATAGCAAATGAAGTCAGAAAAGGTTTGAAAAGTGATGATGTGGCTTTGTATGGTGCATATTGAATGCAGAAAAAGTCTTGAGTTCAAATATGTTTAAAAAATTGAAATCCTTTTGTAACAGATGAGTTTTCGTCCGAAACCCTGACACTTCGGAAGAGATTGTCCAGTTCGTACACGAAGTGCATCCAGTTTTTTCCGTAACCCTCTCAACTTCTTAGCACATGCTATGTGGGTGAAATGATGATACCATGCCAACTTGCAACCATTTCAGAGTTCATTTGCTGTGCTTTTCAATTCAGGGTCATTTTAGCTCAAAATAAATCATGAAATGCATGAAAAATAGCAAATGAAGTCAGAAAAGGTTTGAAAAGTGATGATGTGGCTTTGAATGGTGCATATTGAATGCAGAAAAAGTCTTGAGTTCAAATATGTTTAAAAAATTGAAATCCTTTTGTAACAGATGAGTTTTCGTCCGAAACCTTGACACTTCGAAAGAGATTGTCCAGTTCGTAAACGAAGTGCATCCAGTTTTTGCCATAACCCTCTCAACTTTTTAGCACATGCTATGTGGGTGAAATGATGATACCATGCCAACTTGCAACCATTTCAGAGTTCATTTGCAGTGCTTTTCAATTCAGTGTCATTTTAGCTCAAAATAAATCATGAAATGCCTGAAAAATAGCAAATGAAGTCAGAAAAGGTTTGAAAAGTGATGATGTGGCTTTGTATGGTGCATATTGAATGCAGAAAAAGTCTTGAGTTCAAATATGTTTAAAAAATTGAAATCCTTTTGTAACAGATGAGTTTTCGTCCGAAACCCTGACACTTCGAAAGAGATTGTCCAGTTCGTACACGAAGTGCATCCAGTTTTTGCCGTAACCCTCTCAACTTTTTAGCACATGCTATGTGGGTGAAATGATGATACCATGCCAACTTGCAACCATTTCAGAGTTCATTTACAGTGCTTTTCAATTCAGTGTCATTTTAGCTCAAAATAAATCATGAAATGCATGAAAAATAGCAAATGAAGTCAGAAAAGGTTTGAAAAGTGATGATGTGGCTTTGAATGGTGCATATTGAATGCAGAAAAAGTCTTGAGTTCAAATATGTTTAAAAAATTGAAATCCTTTTGTAACAGATGAGTTTTCGTCCGAAACCCTGACACTTCGAAAGAGATTGTCCAGTTCGTACACGAAGTGCATCCAGTTTTTGCCGTAACCCTCTCAACTTTTTCGCACATGCTATGTGGTTGAAATGATGATACCATGCCAACTTGCAACCATTTCAGAGTTCATTTGCAGTGCTTTTCAATTCAGTGTCATTTTAACTCAAAATAAATCATGAAATGCATGACAAAAGCAAATCAAGTCAGAAAAGGTTTGAAAAGTGATGATGTGGCTTTGTATGGTGCATATTGAATGCAGAAAAAGTCTTGAGTTCAAATATGTTTAAAAAATTGAAATCCTTTTGTAACAGATGAGTTTTCGTCCGAAACCCTGACACTTCGAAAGAGATTGTCCAGTTCGTACACGAAGTGCATCCAGTTTTTGCCGTAACCCTCTCAACTTTTTAGCACATGCTATGTGGGTGAAATGATGATACCATGCCAACTTGCAACCATTTCAGAGTTCATTTGCAGTGCTTTTCAATTCAGTGTCATTTTAGCTCAAAATAAATCATGAAATGCATGAAAAATAGCAAATGAAGTCAGCAAAGGTTTGAAAAGTGATGATGTGGCTTTGGATGGTGCATATTGAATGCAGAAAAAGTCTTGAGTTCAAATATGTTTAAAAAATTGAAATCCTTTTGTAACAGATGAGTTTTCGTCCGAAACCCTGACACTTCGAAAGAGATTGTCCAGTTCGTACACGAAGTGCATCCAGTTTTTGCCGTAACCCTCTCAACTTTTTAGCACATGCTATGTGGGTGATATGATGATACCATGCCAACTTGCAACCATTTCAGAGTTCATTTGCAGTGCTTTTCAATTCAGTGTCATTTTAGCTCAAAATAAATCATGAAATGCATGAAAAATAGCAAATGAAGTCAGCAAAGGTTTGAAAAGTGATGATGTGGCTTTGGATGGTGCATATTGAATGCAGAAAAAGTCTTGAGTTCAAATATGTTTAAAAAATTGAAATCCTTTTGTAACAGATGAGTTTTCGTCCGAAACCCTGACACTTCGAAAGAGATTATCCAGTTCGTACACGAAGTGCATCCAGTTTTTGCCATAACCATCTCAACTTTTTAGCACATGCTATGTGGGTGAAATGATGATACCATGCCAACTTGCAACCATTTCAGAGTTCATTTGCAGTGCTTTTTAATTCAGTGTCATTTTAGCTCAAAATAAATCATGAAATGCATGAAAAATAGCAAATGAGGTCAGAAAAGGTTTGAAAAGTGATGATGTGGCTTTGTATGGTGCATATTGAATGCAGAAAAAGCCTTGAGTTCAAATATGTTTAAAAAATTGAAATCCTTTTGTAACAGATGAGTTTTCGTCCGAAACCCTGACAGTTCGAAAGAGATTGTCCAGTTCGTACACGAAGTGCATCCAGTTTTTGCCGTAACCCTCTCAACTTTTTAGCACATGCTATGTGGGTGAAATGATGATACCATGCCAACTTGCAACCATTTCAGAGTTCATTTACAGTGCTTTTCAATTCAGTGTCATTTTAGCTCAAAATAAATCATGAAATGCATGAAAAATAGCAAATGAAGTCAGAAAAGGTTTGAAAAGTGATGATGTGGCTTTGAATGGTGCATATTGAATGCAGAAAAAGTCTTGAGTTCAAATATGTTTAAAAAATTGAAATCCTTTTGTAACAGATGAGTTTTCGTCCGAAACCCTGACACTTCGAAAGAGATTGTCCAGTTCGTACACGAAGTGCATCCAGTTTTTGCCGTAACCCTCTCAACTTTTTCGCACATGCTATGTGGTTGAAATGATGATACCATGCCAACTTGCAACCATTTCAGAGTTCATTTGCAGTGCTTTTCAATTCAGTGTCATTTTAACTCAAAATAAATCATGAAATGCATGACAAAAGCAAATGAAGTCAGAAAAGGTTTGAAAAGTGATGATGTGGCTTTGTATGGTGCATATTGAATGCAGAAAAAGTCTTGAGTTCAAATATGTTTAAAAAATTGAAATCCTTTTGTAACAGATGAGTTTTCGTCCGAAACCCTGACACTTCGAAAGAGATTGTCCAGTTCGTACACGAAGTGCATCCAGTTTTTGCCGTAACCCTCTCAACTTTTTAGCACATGCTATGTGGGTGAAATGATGATACCATGCCAACTTGCAACCATTTCAGAGTTCATTTGCAGTGCTTTTCAATTCAGTGTCATTTTAGCTCAAAATAAATCATGAAATGCATGAAAAATAGCAAATGAAGTCAGCAAAGGTTTGAAAAGTGATGATGTGGCTTTGGATGGTGCATATTGAATGCAGAAAAAGTCTTGAGTTCAAATATGTTTAAAAAATTGAAATCCTTTTGTAACAGATGAGTTTTCGTCCGAAACCCTGACACTTCGAAAGAGATTGTCTAGTTCGTACACGAAGTGCATCCAGTTTTTGCCGTAACCCTCTCAACTTTTTAGCATATGCTATGTGGTTGAAATGATGATACCATGCCAACTTGCAACCATTTCAGAGTTCATTTGCAGTGCTTTTCAATTCAGTGTCATTTTAGCTCAAAATAAATCATGAAATGCATGAAAAATAGCAAATAAAGTCAGAAAAGGTTTGAAAAGTGATGATGTGGCTTTGTATGGTGCATATTGAATGCAGAAAAAGCCTTGAGTTCAAATATGTTTAAAAAATTGAAATCCTTTTGTAACAGATGAGTTTTCGTCCGAAACCCTGACACTTCGAAAGAGATTGTCCAGTTCGTACACGAAGTGCATCCAGTTTTTGCCGTAACCCTCTCAACTTTTTCGCACATGCCATGTGGTTGAAATGATGATACCATGCCAACTTGCAACCATTTCAGAGTTCATTTGCAGTGCTTTTCAATTCAGTGTCATTTTAACTCAAAATAAATCATGAAATGCATGAAAAATAGCAAATGAAGTCAGAAAAGGTTTGAAAAGTGATGATGTGGCTTTGTATGGTGCATATTGAATGCAGAAAAAGTCTTGAGTTCAAATATGTTTAAAAAATTGAAATCCTTTTGTAACAGATGAGTTTTCGTCCGAAACCCTAACACTTCGAAAGAGATTGTCCAGTTCGTACACGAAGTGCATCCAGTTTTTGCCGTAACCGTCTCAACTTCTTAGCACATGCTATGTGGGTGAAATGATGATACCATGCCAACTTGCAACCATTTCAGAGTTCATTTGCTGTGCTTTTCAATTCAGTCTCATTTTAGCTCAAAATAAATCATGAAATGCATGAAAAATAGCAAATGAAGTCAGAAATGGTTTGAAAAGTAATGATGTGGCTTTGAATGGTGCATATTGAATGCAGAAAAAGTCTTGAGTTCAAATATGTTTAAAAAATTGAAATCCTTTTGTAACAGATGAGTTTTCGTCCGAAACCCTGACACTTCGAAAGAGATTGTCCAGTTCGTACACGAAGTGCATCCAGTTTTTGCCGTAACCCTCTCAACTTTTTAGCACATGCTATGTGGTTGAAATGATGATACCATGCCAACTTGCAACCATTTCAGAGTTCATTTGCAGTGCTTTTCAATTCAGTGTCATTTTAACTCAAAATAAATCATGAAATGCATGACAAAAGCAAATGAAGTCAGAAAAGGTTTGAAAAGTGATGATGTGGCTTTGTATGGTGCATATTGAATGCAGAAAAAGTCTTGAGTTCAAATATGTTTAAAAAATTGAAATCCTTTTGTAACAGATGAGTTTTCGTCCGAAACCCTGACACTTCGAAAGAGATTGTCCAGTTCGTACACGAAGTGCATCCAGTTTTTGCCGTAACCCTCTCAACTTTTTAGCACATGCTATGTGGGTGAAATGATGATACCATGCCAACTTGCAACCATTTCAGAGTTCATTTGCAGTGCTTTTCAATTCAGTGTCATTTTAGCTCAAAATAAATCATGAAATGCATGAAAAATAGCAAATGAAGTCAGCAAAGGTTTGAAAAGTGATGATGTGGCTTTGGATGGTGCATATTGAATGCAGAAAAAGTCTTGAGTTCAAATATGTATAAAAAATTGAAATCCTTTTGTAACAGATGAGTTTTCGTCCGAAACCCTGACACTTCGAAAGAGATTGTCTAGTTCGTACACGAAGTGCATCCAGTTTTTGCCGTAACCCTCTCAACTTTTTAGCATATGCTATGTGGTTGAAATGATGATACCATGCCAACTTGCAACCATTTCAGAGTTCATTTGCAGTGCTTTTCAATTCAGTGTCATTTTAGCTCAAAATAAATCATGAAATGCATGAAAAATAGCAAATAAAGTCAGAAAAGGTTTGAAAAGTGATGATGTGGCTTTGTATGGTGCATATTGAATGCAGAAAAAGCCTTGAGTTCAAATATGTTTAAAAAATTGAAATCCTTTTGTAACAGATGAGTTTTCGTCCGAAACCCTGACACTTCGAAAGAGATTGTCCAGTTCGTACACGAAGTGCATCCAGTTTTTGCCGTAACCCTCTCAACTTTTTCGCACATGCCATGTGGTTGAAATGATGATACCATGCCAACTTGCAACCATTTCAGAGTTCATTTGCAGTGCTTTTCAATTCAGTGTCATTTTAACTCAAAATAAATCATGAAATGCATGAAAAATAGCAAATGAAGTCAGAAAAGGTTTGAAAAGTGATGATGTGGCTTTGTATGGTGCATATTGAATGCAGAAAAAGTCTTGAGTTCAAATATGTTTAAAAAATTGAAATCCTTTTGTAACAGATGAGTTTTCGTCCGAAACCCTAACACTTCGAAAGAGATTGTCCAGTTCGTACACGAAGTGCATCCAGTTTTTGCCGTAACCCTCTCAACTTCTTAGCACATGCTATGTGGGTGAAATGATGATACCATGCCAACTTGCAACCATTTCAGAGTTCATTTGCTGTGCTTTTCAATTCAGTCTCATTTTAGCTCAAAATAAATCATGAAATGCATGAAAAATAGCAAATGAAGTCAGAAATGGTTTGAAAAGTAATGATGTGGCTTTGAATGGTGCATATTGAATGCAGAAAAAGTCTTGAGTTCAAATATGTTTAAAAAATTGAAATCCTTTTGTAACAGATGAGTTTTCGTCCGAAACCCTGACACTTCGAAAGAGATTGTCCAGTTCGTACACGAAGTGCATCCAGTTTTTGCCGTAACCCTCTCAACTTTTTAGCACATGCGATGTGGGTGAAATGATGATACCATGCCAACTTGCAACCATTTCAGAGTTCAATTGCAGTGCTTTTCAATTCAGGGTCATTTTAGCTCAAAATAAATCATGAAATGCATGAAAAATAGCAAATGAAGTCAGAACAGGTTTGAAAAGTGATGATGTGGCTTTGTATGGTGCATATTGAATGCAGAAAAAGTCTTGAGTTCAAATATGTTTAAAAAATTGAAATCCTTTTGTAACAGATGAGTTTTCGTCCGAAACCCTGACACTTCGAAAGAGATTGTCCAGTTCGTACACGAAGTGCATCCAGTTTTTGCCGTAACCCTCTCAACTTTTTAGCACATGCTACGTGGGTGAAATTATGATACCAAGCCAACTTGCAACCATTTCAGAGTTCATTTGCAGTGCTTTTCAATTCAGTGTCATTTTAGCTCAAAATAAATCATGAAATGCATGAAAAATAGCAAATGAGGTCAGAAAAGGTTTGAAAAGTGATGATGTGGCTTTGTATGGTGCATATTGAATGCAGAAAAAGTCTTGAGTTCAAATATGTTTAAAAAATTGAAATCCTTTTGTAACAGATGAGTTTTCGTCCGAAACCCTGACACTTCGAAAGAGATTGTCCAGTTCGTACACGAAGTGCATCCAGTTTTTGCCGTAACCCTCTCAACTTTTTAGCACATGCTACGTGGGTGAAATTATGATACCAAGCCAACTTGCAACCATTTCAGAGTTCATTTGCAGTGCTTTTCAATTCAGTGTCATTTTAGCTCAAAATAAATCATGAAATGCATGAAAAATAGCAAATGAGGTCAGAAAAGGTTTGAAAAGTGATGATGTGGCTTTGTATGGTGCATATTGAATGCAGAAAAAGTCTTGAGTTCAAATATGTTTAAAAAATTGAAATCCTTTTGTAACAGATGAGTTTTCGTCCGAAACCCTGACACTTCGAAAGAGATTGTCCAGTTCGTACACGAAGTGCATCCAGTTTTTGCCGTAACCCTCTCAACTTTTTAGCACATGCTATGTGGGTGAAATGATGATACCATGCCAACTTGCAACCATTTCAGAGTTCATTTGCAGTGCTTTTCAATTCAGGGTCATTTTAGCTCAAAATAAATCATGAAATGCATGAAAAATAGCAAATGAAGTCAGAAAAGGTTTGAAAAGTGATGATGTAGCTTTGTATGGTGCATATTGAATGCAGAAAAAGTCTTGAGTTCAAATATGTTTAAAAAATTGAAATCCCTTTGTAACAGATGAGTTTTCGTCCGAAACCCTGACACTTCGAAAGAGATTGTCCAGTTCGTACACGAAGTGCATCCAGTTTTTGCCGTACCCCTCTCAACTTTTTAGCACATGCTATGTGGGTGAAATGATGATACCATGCCAACTTGCAACCATTTCAGAGTTCATTTGTTGTGCTTTTCAATTCAGGGTCATTTTAGCTCAAAATAAATCATGAAATGCATGAAAAATAGCAAATGAAGTCAGAAAAAGTTTGAAAAGTGATGATGTGGCTTTGAATGGTGCATATTGAATGCAGAAAAAGTCTTGAGTTCAAATATGTTTAAAAAATTGAAATCCTTTTGTAACAGATGAGTTTTCGTCCCAAACCCTAACACTTCGAAAGAGATTGTCCAGTTCGTACACGAAGTGCTTCCAGTTTTTGCCGTAACCCTTTGAACTTTTTAGCACATGCTATGTGGGTGAAATGATGATACCATGCCAACTTGCAACCATTTCAGAGTTCATTTGCAGTGCTTTTCAATTCAGGGTCATTTTAGCTCAAAATAAATCATGAAATGCATGAAAAATAGCAAATGAAGTCAGAAAAGGTTTGAAAAGTGATGATGTGGCTTTGAATGGTGCATATTGAATGCAGAAAAAGTCTTGAGTTCAAATATGTTTAAAAAATTGAAATCCTTTTGTAACAGATGAGTTTTCGTCCGAAACCCTGACACTTCGAAAGAGATTGTCCAGTTCGTAAACGAAGTGCATCCAAATTTTGCCATAACCCTCTCAACTTTTTAGCACATGCTATGTGGGTGAAATGATGATACCATGCCAATTTGCAACCATTTCAGAGTTCATTTGTAGTGCTTTTCAATTCAGGGTCATTTTAGCTCAAAATAAATCATGAAATGCATGAAAAGTAGCAAATGAAGTCAGAAAAGGTTTGAAAAGTGATGATGTGGCTTTGTATGGTGCATATTGAATGCAGAAAAAGTCTTGAGTTCAAATATGTTTAAAAAATTGAAATCCTTTTGTAACAGATGAGTTTTCGTCCGAAACCCTGACACTTCGAAAGAGATTGTCCAGTTCGTACACGAAGTGCATCCAGTTTTTGCCGTAACCCTCTCAACTTTTTCGCACATGCTATGTGGTTGAAATGATGATACCATGCCAACTTGCAACCATTTCAGAGTTCATTTGCAGTGCTTTTCAATTCAGTGTCATTTTAACTCAAAATAAATCATGAAATGCATGACAAAAGCAAATGAAGTCAGAAAAGGTTTGAAAAGTGATGATGTGGCTTTGTATGGTGCATATTGAATGCAGAAAAAGTCTTGAGTTCAAATATGTTTAAAAAATTGAAATCCTTTTGTAACAGATGAGTTTTCGTCCGAAACCCTGACACTTCGAAAGAGATTGTCCAGTTCGTACACGAAGTGCATCCAGTTTTTGCCGTAACCCTCTCAACTTTTTAGCACATGCTATGTGGGTGAAATGATGATACCATGCCAACTTGCAACCATTTCAGAGTTCATTTGCAGTGCTTTTCAATTCAGTGTCATTTTAGCTCAAAATAAATCATGAAATGCATGAAAAATAGCAAATGAAGTCAGCAAAGGTTTGAAAAGTGATGATGTGGCTTTGGATGGTGCATATTGAATGCAGAAAAAGTCTTGAGTTCAAATATGTTTAAAAAATTGAAATCCTTTTGTAACAGATGAGTTTTCGTCCGAAACCCTGACACTTCGAAAGAGATTGTCTAGTTCGTACACGAAGTGCATCCAGTTTTTGCCGTAACCCTCTCAACTTTTTAGCATATGCTATGTGGTTGAAATGATGATACCATGCCAACTTGCAACCATTTCAGAGTTCATTTGCAGTGCTTTTCAATTCAGTGTCATTTTAGCTCAAAATAAATCATGAAATGCATGAAAAATAGCAAATAAAGTCAGAAAAGGTTTGAAAAGTGATGATGTGGCTTTGTATGGTGCATATTGAATGCAGAAAAAGCCTTGAGTTCAAATATGTTTAAAAAATTGAAATCCTTTTGTAACAGATGAGTTTTCGTCCGAAACCCTGACACTTCGAAAGAGATTGTCCAGTTCGTACACGAAGTGCATCCAGTTTTTGCCGTAACCCTCTCAACTTTTTCGCACATGCCATGTGGTTGAAATGATGATACCATGCCAACTTGCAACCATTTCAGAGTTCATTTGCAGTGCTTTTCAATTCAGTGTCATTTTAACTCAAAATAAATCATGAAATGCATGAAAAATAGCAAATGAAGTCAGAAAAGGTTTGAAAAGTGATGATGTGGCTTTGTATGGTGCATATTGAATGCAGAAAAAGTCTTGAGTTCAAATATGTTTAAAAAATTGAAATCCTTTTGTAACAGATGAGTTTTCGTCCGAAACCCTAACACTTCGAAAGAGATTGTCCAGTTCGTACACGAAGTGCATCCAGTTTTTGCCGTAACCCTCTCAACTTCTTAGCACATGCTATGTGGGTGAAATGATGATACCATGCCAACTTGCAACCATTTCAGAGTTCATTTGCAGTGCTTTTCAATTCAGTCTCATTTTAGCTCAAAATAAATCATGAAATGCATGAAAAATAGCAAATGAAGTCAGAAATGGTTTGAAAAGTAATGATGTGGCTTTGAATGGTGCATATTGAATGCAGAAAAAGTCTTGAGTTCAAATATGTTTAAAAAATTGAAATCCTTTTGTAACAGATGAGTTTTCGTCCGAAACCCTGACACTTCGAAAGAGATTGTCCAGTTCGTACACGAAGTGCATCCAGTTTTTGCCGTAACCCTCTCAACTTTTTAGCACATGCGATGTGGGTGAAATGATGATACCATGCCAACTTGCAACCATTTCAGAGTTCAATTGCAGTGCTTTTCAATTCAGGGTCATTTTAGCTCAAAATAAATCATGAAATGCATGAAAAATAGCAAATGAAGTCAGAACAGGTTTGAAAAGTGATGATGTGGCTTTGTATGGTGCATATTGAATGCAGAAAAAGTCTTGAGTTCAAATATGTTTAAAAAATTGAAATCCTTTTGTAACAGATGAGTTTTCGTCCGAAACCCTGACACTTCGAAAGAGATTGTCCAGTTCGTACACGAAGTGCATCCAGTTTTTGCCGTAACCCTCTCAACTTTTTTGCACATGCTACGTGGGTGAAATTATGATACCAAGCCAACTTGCAACCATTTCAGAGTTCATTTGCAGTGCTTTTCAATTCAGTGTCATTTTAGCTCAAAATAAATCATGAAATGCATGAAAAATAGCAAATGAGGTCAGAAAAGGTTTGAAAAGTGATGATGTGGCTTTGTATGGTGCATATTGAATGCAGAAAAAGTCTTGAGTTCAAATATGTTTAAAAAATTGAAATCCTTTTGTAACAGATGAGTTTTCGTCCGAAACCCTGACACTTCGAAAGAGATTGTCCAGTTCGTACACGAAGTGCATCCAGTTTTTGCCGTAACCCTCTCAACTTTTTAGCACATGCTACGTGGGTGAAATTATGATACCAAGCCAACTTGCAACCATTTCAGAGTTCATTTGCAGTGCTTTTCAATTCAGTGTCATTTTAGCTCAAAATAAATCATGAAATGCATGAAAAATAGCAAATGAGGTCAGAAAAGGTTTGAAAAGTGATGATGTGGCTTTGTATGGTGCATATTGAATGCAGAAAAAGTCTTGAGTTCAAATATGTTTAAAAAATTGAAATCCTTTTGTAACAGATGAGTTTTCGTCCTAAACCCTGACACTTCGAAAGAGATTGTCCAGTTCGTACACGAAGTGCATCCAGTTTTTGCCGTAACCCTCTCAACTTTTTAGCACATGCTATGTGGGTGAAATGATGATACCATGCCAACTTGCAACCATTTCAGAGTTCATTTGCAGTGCTTTTCAATTCAGGGTCATTTTAGCTCAAAATAAATCATGAAATGCATGAAAAATAGCAAATGAAGTCAGAAAAGGTTTGAAAAGTGATGATGTAGCTTTGTATGGTGCATATTGAATGCAGAAAAAGTCTTGAGTTCAAATATGTTTAAAAAATTGAAATCCTTTTGTAACAGATGAGTTTTCGTCCGAAACCCTGACACTTCGAAAGAGATTGTCCAGTTCGTACACGAAGTGCATCCAGTTTTTGCCGTAACCCTCTCAACTTTTTAGCACATGCTATGTGGGTGAAATGATGATACCATGCCAACTTGCAACCATTTCAGAGTTCATTTGTTGTGCTTTTCAATTCAGGGTCATTTTAGCTCAAAATAAATCATGAAATGCATGAAAAATAGCAAATGAAGTCAGAAAAAGTTTGAAAAGTGATGATGTGGCTTTGAATGGTGCATATTGAATGCAGAAAAAGTCTTGAGTTCAAATATGTTTAAAAAATTGAAATCCTTTTGTAACAGATGAGTTTTCGTCCCAAACCCTAACACTTCGAAAGAGATTGTCCAGTTCGTACACGAAGTGCTTCCAGTTTTTGCCGTAACCCTTTGAACTTTTTAGCACATGCTATGTGGGTGAAATGATGATACCATGCCAACTTGCAACCATTTCAGAGTTCATTTGCAGTGCTTTTCAATTCAGGGTCATTTTAGCTCAAAATAAATCATGAAATGCATGAAAAATAGCAAATGAAGTCAGAAAAGGTTTGAAAAGTGATGATGTGGCTTTGAATGGTGCATATTGAATGCAGAAAAAGTCTTGAGTACAAATATGTTTAAAAAATTGAAATCCTTTTGTAACAGATGAGTTTTCGTCCGAAACCCTGACACTTCGAAAGAGATTGTCCAGTTCGTAAACGAAGTGCATCCAGTTTTTGCCATAACCCTCTCAACTTTTTAGCACATGCTATGTGGGTGAAATGATGATACCATGCCAATTTGCAACCATTTCAGAGTTCATTTGTAGTGCTTTTCAATTCAGGGTCATTTTAGCTCAAAATAAATCATGAAATGCATGAAAAGTAGCAAATGAAGTCAGAAAAGGTTTGAAAAGTGATGATGTGGCTTTGTATGGTGCATATTGAATGCAGAAAAAGTCTTGAGTTCAAATATGTTTAAAAAATTGAAATCCTTTTGTAACAGATGAGTTTTCGTCCGAAACCCTGACACTTCGAAAGAGATTGTCCAGTTCGTACACGAAGTGCATCCAGTTTTTGCCGTAACCCTCTCAACTTTTTCGCACATGCTATGTGGTTGAAATGATGATACCATGCCAACTTGCAACCATTTCAGAGTTCATTTGCAGTGCTTTTCAATTCAGGGTCATTTTAGCTCAAGATAAATCATGAAATGCATGAAAAATAGCAAATGAAGTCAGAAAAGGTTTGAAAAGTGATGATGTGGCTTTGGATGGTGCATATTGAATGCAGAAAAAGTCTTGAGTTCAAATATGTTTAAAAAATTGAAATCCTTTTGTAACAGATGAGTTTTCGTCCGAAACCCTGACACTTCGAAAGAGATTGTCCAGTTCGTACACGAAGTGCATCCAGTTTTTGCCGTAACCCTCTCAACTTTTTAGCGCATGCGATGTGGGTGAAATGATGATACCAAGCCAACTTGCAACCATTTCAGAGTTCATTTGCAGTGCTTTTCAATTCAGTGTCATTTTAGCTCAAAATAAATCATGAAATGCATGAAAAATAACAAATGAAGTCAGAAAAGGTTTGAAAAGTGATGATGTGGCTTTGTATGGTGCATATTGAATGCAGAAAAAGTCTTGAGTTCAAATATGTTTAAAAAATTGAAATCCTTTTGTAACAGATGAGTTTTCGTCCGAAACCTTGACACTTCGAAAGAGATTGTCCAGTTCGTACACGAAGTGCATCCAGTTTTTGCCGTAACCCTCTCAACTTTTTAGCACATGCTATGTGGGTGAAATGATGATACCATGCCAACTTGCAACCATTTCAGAGTTCATTTGCAGTGCTTTTCAATTCAGTGTCATTTTAGCTCAAAATAAATCATGAAATGCATGAAAAATAGCAAATGAAGTCAGAAAAGGTTTGAAAAGTGATGATGTGGCTTTGGATGGTGCATATTGAATGCAGAAAAAGTCTTGAGTTCAAATATGTTTAAAAAATTGAAATCCTTTTGTAACAGATGAGTTTTCGTCCGAAACCCTGACACTTCGAAAGAGATTGTCCAGTTCGTACACGAAGTGCATCCAGTTTTTGCCGTAACCCTCTCAACTTTTTAGCACATGCGATGTGGGTGAAATGATGATACCATGCCAACTTGCAACCATTTCAGAGTTCATTTGCAGTGCTTTTCAATTCAGTGTCATTTTAGCTCAAAATAAATCATGAAATGCATGAAAAATAGCAAATGAAGTCAGAAAAGGTTTGAAAAGTGATGATGTGGCTTTGTATGGTGCATATTGAATGCAGAAAAAGTCTTGAGTTCAAATATGTTTAAAAAATTGAAATCCTTTTGTAACAGATGAGTTTTCGTCCGAAACCCTGACACTTCGGAAGAGATTGTCCAGTTCGTACACGAAGTGCATCCAGTTTTTTCCGTAACCCTCTCAACTTCTTAGCACATGCTATGTGGGTGAAATGATGATACCATGCCAACTTGCAACCATTTCAGAGTTCATTTGCTGTGCTTTTCAATTCAGGGTCATTTTAGCTCAAAATAAATCATGAAATGCATGAAAAATAGCAAATGAAGTCAGAAAAGGTTTGAAAAGTGATGATGTGGCTTTGAATGGTGCATATTGAATGCAGAAAAAGTCTTGAGTTCAAATATGTTTAAAAAATTGAAATCCTTTTGTAACAGATGAGTTTTCGTCCGAAACCCTGACACTTCGAAAGAGATTGTCCAGTTCGTACACGAAGTGCATCCAGTTTTTGCCGTAACCCTCTCAACTTTTTAGCACATGCGATGTGGGTGAAATGATGATACCATGCCAACTTGCAACCATTTCAGAGTTCAATTGCAGTGCTTTTCAATTCAGGGTCATTTTAGCTCAAAATAAATCATGAAATGCATGAAAAATAGCAAATGAAGTCAGAACAGGTTTGAAAAGTGATGATGTGGCTTTGTATGGTGCATATTGAATGCAGAAAAAGTCTTGAGTTCAAATATGTTTAAAAAATTGAAATCCTTTTGTAACAGATGAGTTTTCGTCCGAAACCCTGACACTTCGAAAGAGATTGTCCAGTTCGTACACGAAGTGCATCCAGTTTTTGCCGTAACCCTCTCAACTTTTTAGCACATGCTACGTGGGTGAAATTATGATACCAAGCCAACTTGCAACCATTTCAGAGTTCATTTGCAGTGCTTTTCAATTCAGTGTCATTTTAGCTCAAAATAAATCATGAAATGCATGAAAAATAGCAAATGAGGTCAGAAAAGGTTTGAAAAGTGATGATGTGGCTTTGTATGGTGCATATTGAATGCAGAAAAAGTCTTGAGTTCAAATATGTTTAAAAAATTGAAATCCTTTTGTAACAGATGAGTTTTCGTCCGAAACCCTGACACTTCGAAAGAGATTGTCCAGTTCGTACACGAAGTGCATCCAGTTTTTGCCGTAACCCTCTCAACTTTTTAGCACATGCTACGTGGGTGAAATTATGATACCAAGCCAACTTGCAACCATTTCAGAGTTCATTTGCAGTGCTTTTCAATTCAGTGTCATTTTAGCTCAAAATAAATCATGAAATGCATGAAAAATAGCAAATGAGGTCAGAAAAGGTTTGAAAAGTGATGATGTGGCTTTGTATGGTGCATATTGAATGCAGAAAAAGTCTTGAGTTCAAATATGTTTAAAAAATTGAAATCCTTTTGTAACAGATGAGTTTTCGTCCGAAACCCTGACACTTCGAAAGAGATTGTCCAGTTCGTACACGAAGTGCATCCAGTTTTTGCCGTAACCCTCTCAACTTTTTAGCACATGCTACGTGGGTGAAATTATGATACCAAGCCAACTTGCAACCATTTCAGAGTTCATTTGCAGTGCTTTTCAATTCAGTGTCATTTTAGCTCAAAATAAATCATGAAATGCATGAAAAATAGCAAATGAGGTCAGAAAAGGTTTGAAAAGTGATGATGTGGCTTTGTATGGTGCATATTGAATGCAGAAAAAGTCTTGAGTTCAAATATGTTTAAAAAATTGAAATCCTTTTGTAACAGATGAGTTTTCGTCCGAAACCCTGACACTTCGAAAGAGATTGTCCAGTTCGTACATGAAGTGCATCCAGTTTTTGCCGTAACCCTCTCAACTTTTTAGCACATGCTATGTGGGTGAAATGATGATACCATGCCAACTTGCAACCATTTCAGAGTTCATTTGCAGTGCTTTTCAATTCAGGGTCATTTTAGCTCAAAATAAATCATGAAATGCATGAAAAATAGCAAATGAAGTCAGAAAAGGTTTGAAAAGTGATGATGTAGCTTTGTATGGTGCATATTGAATGCAGAAAAAGTCTTGAGTTCAAATATGTTTAAAAAATTGAAATCCTTTTGTAACAGATGAGTTTTCGTCCGAAACCCTGACACTTCGAAAGAGATTGTCCAGTTCGTACACGAAGTGCATCCAGTTTTTGCCGTAACCCTCTCAACTTTTTAGCACATGCTATGTGGGTGAAATGATGATACCATGCCAACTTGCAACCATTTCAGAGTTCATTTGTTGTGCTTTTCAATTCAGGGTCATTTTAGCTCAAAATAAATCATGAAATGCATGAAAAATAGCAAATGAAGTCAGAAAAAGTTTGAAAAGTGATGATGTGGCTTTGAATGGTGCATATTGAATGCAGAAAAAGTCTTGAGTTCAAATATGTTTAAAAAATTGAAATCCTTTTGTAACAGATGAGTTTTCGTCCCAAACCCTAACACTTCGAAAGAGATTGTCCAGTTCGTACACGAAGTGCTTCCAGTTTTTGCCGTAACCCTTTGAACTTTTTAGCACATGCTATGTGGGTGAAATGATGATACCATGCCAACTTGCAACCATTTCAGAGTTCATTTGCAGTGCTTTTCAATTCAGGGTCATTTTAGCTCAAAATAAATCATGAAATGCATGAAAAATAGCAAATGAAGTCAGAAAAGGTTTGAAAAGTGATGATGTGGCTTTGAATGGTGCATATTGAATGCAGAAAAAGTCTTGAGTTCAAATATGTTTAAAAAATTGAAATCCTTTTGTAACAGATGAGTTTTCGTCCGAAACCCTGACACTTCGAAAGAGATTGTCCAGTTCGTAAACGAAGTGCATCCAGTTTTTGCCATAACCCTCTCAACTTTTTAGCACATGCTATGTGGGTGAAATGATGATACCATGCCAATTTGCAACCATTTCAGAGTTCATTTGTAGTGCTTTTCAATTCAGGGTCATTTTAGCTCAAAATAAATCATGAAATGCATGAAAAGTAGCAAATAAAGTCAGAAAAGGTTTGAAAAGTGATGATGTGGCTTTGTATGGTGCATATTGAATGCAGAAAAAGTCTTGAGTTCAAATATGTTTAAAAAATTGAAATCCTTTTGTAACAGATGAGTTTTCGTCCGAAACCCTGACACTTCGAAAGAGATTGTCCAGTTCGTACACGAAGTGCATCCAGTTTTTGCCGTAACCCTCTCAACTTTTTCGCACATGCTATGTGGTTGAAATGATGATACCATGCCAACTTGCAACCATTTCAGAGTTCATTTGCAGTGCTTTTCAATTCAGGGTCATTTTAGCTCAAGATAAATCATGAAATGCATGAAAAATAGCAAATGAAGTCAGAAAAGGTTTTAAAAGTGATGATGTGGCTTTGGATGGTGCATATTGAATGCAGAAAAAGTCTTGAGTTCAAATATGTTTAAAAAATTGAAATCCTTTTGTAACAGATGAGTTTTCGTCCGAAACCCTGACACTTCGAAAGAGATTGTCCAGTTCGTACACGAAGTGCATCCAGTTTTTGCCGTAACCCTCTCAACTTTTTAGCGCATGCGATGTGGGTGAAATGATGATACCAAGCCAACTTGCAACCATTTCAGAGTTCATTTGCAGTGCTTTTCAATTCAGTGTCATTTTAGCTCAAAATAAATCATGAAATGCATGAAAAATAACAAATGAAGTCAGAAAAGGTTTGAAAAGTGATGATGTGGCTTTGTATGGTGCATATTGAATGCAGAAAAAGTCTTGAGTTCAAATATGTTTAAAAAATTGAAATCCTTTTGTAACAGATGAGTTTTCGTCCGAAACCTTGACACTTCGAAAGAGATTGTCCAGTTCGTACACGAAGTGCATCCAGTTTTTGCCGTAACCCTCTCAACTTTTTAGCACATGCTATGTGGGTGAAATGATGATACCATGCCAACTTGCAACCATTTCAGAGTTCATTTGCAGTGCTTTTCAATTCAGTGTCATTTTAGCTCAAAATAAATCATGAAATGCATGAAAAATAGCAAATGAAGTCAGAAAAGGTTTGAAAAGTGATGATGTGGCTTTGGATGGTGCATATTGAATGCAGAAAAAGTCTTGAGTTCAAATATGTTTAAAAAATTGAAATCCTTTTGTAACAGATGAGTTTTCGTCCGAAACCCTGACACTTCGAAAGAGATTGTCCAGTTCGTACACGAAGTGCATCCAGTTTTTGCCGTAACCCTCTCAACTTTTTAGCACATGCGATGTGGGTGAAATGATGATACCATGCCAACTTGCAACCATTTCAGAGTTCATTTGCAGTGCTTTTCAATTCAGTGTCATTTTAGCTCAAAATAAATCATGAAATGCATGAAAAATAGCAAATGAAGTCAGAAAAGGTTTGAAAAGTGATGATGTGGCTTTGTATGGTGCATATTGAATGCAGAAAAAGTCTTGAGTTCAAATATGTTTAAAAAATTGAAATCCTTTTGTAACAGATGAGTTTTCGTCCGAAACCCTGACACTTCGGAAGAGATTGTCCAGTTCGTACACGAAGTGCATCCAGTTTTTTCCGTAACCCTCTCAACTTTTTAGCACATGCTATGTGGGTGAAATGATGATACCATGCCAACTTGCAACCATTTCAGAGTTCATTTGTTGTGCTTTTCAATTCAGGGTCATTTTAGCTCAAAATAAATCATGAAATGCATGAAAAATAGCAAATGAAGTCAGAAAAAGTTTGAAAAGTGATGATGTGGCTTTGAATGGTGCATATTGAATGCAGAAAAAGTCTTGAGTTCAAATATGTTTAAAAAATTGAAATCCTTTTGTAACAGATGAGTTTTCGTCCCAAACCCTAACACTTCGAAAGAGATTGTCCAGTTCGTACACGAAGTGCTTCCAGTTTTTGCCGTAACCCTTTGAACTTTTTAGCACATGCTATGTGGGTGAAATGATGATACCATGCCAACTTGCAACCATTTCAGAGTTCATTTGCAGTGCTTTTCAATTCAGGGTCATTTTAGCTCAAAATAAATCATGAAATGCATGAAAAATAGCAAATGAAGTCAGAAAAGGTTTGAAAAGTGATGATGTGGCTTTGAATGGTGCATATTGAATGCAGAAAAAGTCTTGAGTTCAAATATGTTTAAAAAATTGAAATCCTTTTGTAACAGATGAGTTTTCGTCCGAAACCCTGACACTTCGAAAGAGATTGTCCAGTTCGTAAACGAAGTGCATCCAGTTTTTGCCATAACCCTCTCAACTTTTTAGCACATGCTATGTGGGTGAAATGATGATACCATGCCAATTTGCAACCATTTCAGAGTTCATTTGTAGTGCTTTTCAATTCAGGGTCATTTTAGCTCAAAATAAATCATGAAATGCATGAAAAGTAGCAAATGAAGTCAGAAAAGGTTTGAAAAGTGATGATGTGGCTTTGTATGGTGCATATTGAATGCAGAAAAAGTCTTGAGTTCAAATATGTTTAAAAAATTGAAATCCTTTTGTAACAGATGAGTTTTCGTCCGAAACCCTGACACTTCGAAAGAGATTGTCCAGTTCGTACACGAAGTGCATCCAGTTTTTGCCGTAACCCTCTCAACTTTTTCGCACATGCTATGTGGTTGAAATGATGATACCATGCCAACTTGCAACCATTTCAGAGTTCATTTGCAGTGCTTTTCAATTCAGGGTCATTTTAGCTCAAGATAAATCATGAAATGCATGAAAAATAGCAAATGAAGTCAGAAAAGGTTTGAAAAGTGATGATGTGGCTTTGGATGGTGCATATTGAATGCAGAAAAAGTCTTGAGTTCAAATATGTTTAAAAAATTGAAATCCTTTTGTAACAGATGAGTTTTCGTCCGAAACCCTGACACTTCGAAAGAGATTGTCCAGTTCGTACACGAAGTGCATCCAGTTTTTGCCGTAACCCTCTCAACTTTTTAGCGCATGCGATGTGGGTGAAATGATGATACCAAGCCAACTTGCAACCATTTCAGAGTTCATTTGCAGTGCTTTTCAATTCAGTGTCATTTTAGCTCAAAATAAATCATGAAATGCATGAAAAATAACAAATGAAGTCAGAAAAGGTTTGAAAAGTGATGATGTGGCTTTGTATGGTGCATATTGAATGCAGAAAAAGTCTTGAGTTCAAATATGTTTAAAAAATTGAAATCCTTTTGTAACAGATGAGTTTTCGTCCGAAACCTTGACACTTCGAAAGAGATTGTCCAGTTCGTACACGAAGTGCATCCAGTTTTTGCCGTAACCCTCTCAACTTTTTAGCACATGCTATGTGGGTGAAATGATGATACCATGCCAACTTGCAACCATTTCAGAGTTCATTTGCAGTGCTTTTCAATTCAGTGTCATTTTAGCTCAAAATAAATCATGAAATGCATGAAAAATAGCAAATGAAGTCAGAAAAGGTTTGAAAAGTGATGATGTGGCTTTGGATGGTGCATATTGAATGCAGAAAAAGTCTTGAGTTCAAATATGTTTAAAAAATTGAAATCCTTTTGTAACAGATGAGTTTTCGTCCGAAACCCTGACACTTCGAAAGAGATTGTCCAGTTCGTACACGAAGTGCATCCAGTTTTTGCCGTAACCCTCTCAACTTTTTAGCACATGCGATGTGGGTGAAATGATGATACCATGCCAACTTGCAACCATTTCAGAGTTCATTTGCAGTGCTTTTCAATTCAGTGTCATTTTAGCTCAAAATAAATCATGAAATGCATGAAAAATAGCAAATGAAGTCAGAAAAGGTTTGAAAAGTGATGATGTGGCTTTGTATGGTGCATATTGAATGCAGAAAAAGTCTTGAGTTCAAATATGTTTAAAAAATTGAAATCCTTTTGTAACAGATGAGTTTTCGTCCGAAACCCTGACACTTCGGAAGAGATTGTCCAGTTCGTACACGAAGTGCATCCAGTTTTTTCCGTAACCCTCTCAACTTCTTAGCACATGCTATGTGGGTGAAATGATGATACCATGCCAACTTGCAACCATTTCAGAGTTCATTTGCTGTGCTTTTCAATTCAGGGTCATTTTAGCTCAAAATAAATCATGAAATGCATGAAAAATAGCAAATGAAGTCAGAAAAGGTTTGAAAAGTGATGATGTGGCTTTGAATGGTGCATATTGAATGCAGAAAAAGTCTTGAGTTCAAATATGTTTAAAAAATTGAAATCCTTTTGTAACAGATGAGTTTTCGTCCGAAACCTTGACACTTCGAAAGAGATTGTCCAGTTCGTAAACGAAGTGCATCCAGTTTTTGCCATAACCCTCTCAACTTTTTAGCACATGCTATGTGGGTGAAATGATGATACCATGCCAACTTGCAACCATTTCAGAGTTCATTTGCAGTGCTTTTCAATTCAGTGTCATTTTAGCTCAAAATAAATCATGAAATGCATGAAAAATAGCAAATGAAGTCAGAAAAGGTTTGAAAAGTGATGATGTGGCTTTGTATGGTGCATATTGAATGCAGAAAAAGTCTTGAGTTCAAATATGTTTAAAAAATTGAAATCCTTTTGTAACAGATGAGTTTTCGTCCGAAACCCTGACACTTCGAAAGAGATTGTCCAGTTCGTACACGAAGTGCATCCAGTTTTTGCCGTAACCCTCTCAACTTTTTAGCACATGCTATGTGGGTGAAATGATGATACCATGCCAACTTGCAACCATTTCAGAGTTCATTTACAGTGCTTTTCAATTCAGTGTCATTTTAGCTCAAAATAAATCATGAAATGCATGAAAAATAGCAAATGAAGTCAGAAAAGGTTTGAAAAGTGATGATGTGGCTTTGAATGGTCCATATTGAATGCAGAAAAAGTCTTGAGTTCAAATATGTTTAAAAAATTGAAATCCTTTTGTAACAGATGAGTTTTCGTCCGAAACCCTGACACTTCGAAAGAGATTGTCCAGTTCGTACACGAAGTGCATCCAGTTTTTGCCGTAACCCTCTCAACTTTTTCGCACATGCTATGTGGTTGAAATGATGATACCATGCCAACTTGCAACCATTTCAGAGTTCATTTGCAGTGCTTTTCAATTCAGTGTCATTTTAACTCAAAATAAATCATGAAATGCATGACAAAAGCAAATGAAGTCAGAAAAGGTTTGAAAAGTGATGATGTGGCTTTGTATGGTGCATATTGAATGCAGAAAAAGTCTTGAGTTCAAATATGTTTAAAAAATTGAAATCCTTTTGTAACAGATGAGTTTTCGTCCGAAACCCTGACACTTCGAAAGAGATTGTCCAGTTCGTACACGAAGTGCATCCAGTTTTTGCCGTAACCCTCTCAACTTTTTAGCACATGCTATGTGGGTGAAATGATGATACCATGCCAACTTGCAACCATTTCAAAGTTCATTTGCAGTGCTTTTCAATTCAGTGTCATTTTAGCTCAAAATAAATCATGAAATGCATGAAAAATAGCAAATGAAGTCAGCAAAGGTTTGAAAAGTGATGATGTGGCTTTGTATGGTGCATATTGAATGCAGAAAAAGTCTTGAGTTCAAATATGTTTAAAAAATTGAAATCCTTTTGTAACAGATGAGTTTTCGTCCGAAACCCTGACACTTCGAAAGAGATTGTCCAGTTCGTACACGAAGTGCATCCAGTTTTTGCCGTAACCCTCTCAACTTTTTAGCACATGCTATATGGGTGATATGATGATACCATGCCAACTTGCAACCATTTCAGAGTTCATTTGCAGTGCTTTTCAATTCAGTGTCATTTTAGCTCAAAATAAATCATGAAATGCATGAAAAATAGCAAATGAAGTCAGCAAAGGTTTGAAAAGTGATGATGTGGCTTTGGATGGTGCATATTGAATGCAGAAAAAGTCTTGAGTTCAAATATGTTTAAAAAATTGAAATCCTTTTGTAACAGATGAGTTTTCGTCCGAAACCCTGACACTTCGAAAGAGATTGTCCAGTTCGTACACGAAGTGCATCCAGTTTTTGCCATAACCCTCTCAACTTTTTAGCACATGCTATGTGGGTGAAATGATGATACCATGCCAATTTGCAACCATTTCAGAGTTCATTTGTAGTGCTTTTCAATTCAGGGTCATTTTAGCTCAAAATAAATCATGAAATGCATGAAAAGTAGCAAATGAAGTCAGAAAAGGTTTGAAAAGTGATGATGTGGCTTTGTATGGTGCATATTGAATGCAGAAAAAGTCTTGAGTTCAAATATGTTTAAAAAATTGAAATCCTTTTGTAACAGATGAGTTTTCGTCCGAAACCCTGACACTTCGAAAGAGATTGTCCAGTTCGTACACGAAGTGCATCCAGTTTTTGCCGTAACCCTCTCAACTTTTTCGCACATGCTATGTGGTTGAAATGATGATACCATGCCAACTTGCAACCATTTCAGAGTTCATTTGCAGTGCTTTTCAATTCAGGGTCATTTTAGCTCAAGATAAATCATGAAATGCATGAAAAATAGCAAATGAAGTCAGAAAAGGTTTGAAAAGTGATGATGTGGCTTTGGATGGTGCATATTGAATGCAGAAAAAGTCTTGAGTTCAAATATGTTTAAAAAATTGAAATCCTTTTGTAACAGATGAGTTTTCGTCCGAAACCCTGACACTTCGAAAGAGATTGTCCAGTTCGTACACGAAGTGCATCCAGTTTTTGCCGTAACCCTCTCAACTTTTTAGCGCATGCGATGTGGGTGAAATGATGATACCAAGCCAACTTGCAACCATTTCAGAGTTCATTTGCAGTGCTTTTCAATTCAGTGTCATTTTAGCTCAAAATAAATCATGAAATGCATGAAAAATAACAAATGAAGTCAGAAAAGGTTTGAAAAGTGATGATGTGGCTTTGTATGGTGCATATTGAATGCAGAAAAAGTCTTGAGTTCAAATATGTTTAAAAAATTGAAATCCTTTTGTAACAGATGAGTTTTCGTCCGAAACCTTGACACTTCGAAAGAGATTGTCCAGTTCGTACACGAAGTGCATCCAGTTTTTGCCGTAACCCTCTCAACTTTTTAGCACATGCTATGTGGGTGAAATGATGATACCATGCCAACTTGCAACCATTTCAGAGTTCATTTGCAGTGCTTTTCAATTCAGTGTCATTTTAGCTCAAAATAAATCATGAAATGCATGAAAAATAGCAAATGAAGTCAGAAAAGGTTTGAAAAGTGATGATGTGGCTTTGGATGGTGCATATTGAATGCAGAAAAAGTCTTGAGTTCAAATATGTTTAAAAAATTGAAATCCTTTTGTAACAGATGAGTTTTCGTCCGAAACCCTGACACTTCGAAAGAGATTGTCCAGTTCGTACACGAAGTGCATCCAGTTTTTGCCGTAACCCTCTCAACTTTTTAGCACATGCGATGTGGGTGAAATGATGATACCATGCCAACTTGCAACCATTTCAGAGTTCATTTGCAGTGCTTTTCAATTCAGTGTCATTTTAGCTCAAAATAAATCATGAAATGCATGAAAAATAGCAAATGAAGTCAGAAAAGGTTTGAAAAGTGATGATGTGGCTTTGTATGGTGCATATTGAATGCAGAAAAAGTCTTGAGTTCAAATATGTTTAAAAAATTGAAATCCTTTTGTAACAGATGAGTTTTCGTCCGAAACCCTGACACTTCGGAAGAGATTGTCCAGTTCGTACACGAAGTGCATCCAGTTTTTTCCGTAACCCTCTCAACTTCTTAGCACATGCTATGTGGGTGAAATGATGATACCATGCCAACTTGCAACCATTTCAGAGTTCATTTGCTGTGCTTTTCAATTCAGGGTCATTTTAGCTCAAAATAAATCATGAAATGCATGAAAAATAGCAAATGAAGTCAGAAAAGGTTTGAAAAGTGATGATGTGGCTTTGAATGGTGCATATTGAATGCAGAAAAAGTCTTGAGTTCAAATATGTTTAAAAAATTGAAATCCTTTTGTAACAGATGAGTTTTCGTCCGAAACCTTGACACTTCGAAAGAGATTGTCCAGTTCGTAAACGAAGTGCATCCAGTTTTTGCCATAACCCTCTCAACTTTTTAGCACATGCTATGTGGGTGAAATGATGATACCATGCCAACTTGCAACCATTTCAGAGTTCATTTGCAGTGCTTTTCAATTCAGTGTCATTTTAGCTCAAAATAAATCATGAAATGCATGAAAAATAGCAAATGAAGTCAGAAAAGGTTTGAAAAGTGATGATGTGGCTTTGTATGGTGCATATTGAATGCAGAAAAAGTCTTGAGTTCAAATATGTTTAAAAAATTGAAATCCTTTTGTAACAGATGAGTTTTCGTCCGAAACCCTGACACTTCGAAAGAGATTGTCCAGTTCGTACACGAAGTGCATCCAGTTTTTGCCGTAACCCTCTCAACTTTTTAGCACATGCTATGTGGGTGAAATGATGATACCATGCCAACTTGCAACCATTTCAGAGTTCATTTACAGTGCTTTTCAATTCAGTGTCATTTTAGCTCAAAATAAATCATGAAATGCATGAAAAATAGCAAATGAAGTCAGAAAAGGTTTGAAAAGTGATGATGTGGCTTTGAATGGTGCATATTGAATGCAGAAAAAGTCTTGAGTTCAAATATGTTTAAAAAATTGAAATCCTTTTGTAACAGATGAGTTTTCGTCCGAAACCCTGACACTTCGAAAGAGATTGTCCAGTTCGTACACGAAGTGCATCCAGTTTTTGCCGTAACCCTCTCAACTTTTTCGCACATGCTATGTGGTTGAAATGATGATACCATGCCAACTTGCAACCATTTCAGAGTTCATTTGCAGTGCTTTTCAATTCAGTGTCATTTTAACTCAAAATAAATCATGAAATGCATGACAAAAGCAAATGAAGTCAGAAAAGGTTTGAAAAGTGATGATGTGGCTTTGTATGGTGCATATTGAATGCAGAAAAAGTCTTGAGTTCAAATATGTTTAAAAAATTGAAATCCTTTTGTAACAGATGAGTTTTCGTCCGAAACCCTGACACTTCGAAAGAGATTGTCCAGTTCGTACACGAAGTGCATCCAGTTTTTGCCGTAACCCTCTCAACTTTTTAGCACATGCTATGTGGGTGAAATGATGATACCATGCCAACTTGCAACCATTTCAAAGTTCATTTGCAGTGCTTTTCAATTCAGTGTCATTTTAGCTCAAAATAAATCATGAAATGCATGAAAAATAGCAAATGAAGTCAGCAAAGGTTTGAAAAGTGATGATGTGGCTTTGTATGGTGCATATTGAATGCAGAAAAAGTCTTGAGTTCAAATATGTTTAAAAAATTGAAATCCTTTTGTAACAGATGAGTTTTCGTCCGAAACCCTGACACTTCGAAAGAGATTGTCCAGTTCGTACACGAAGTGCATCCAGTTTTTGCCGTAACCCTCTCAACTTTTTAGCACATGCTATGTGGGTGATATGATGATACCATGCCAACTTGCAACCATTTCAGAGTTCATTTGCAGTGCTTTTCAATTCAGTGTCATTTTAGCTCAAAATAAATCATGAAATGCATGAAAAATAGCAAATGAAGTCAGCAAAGGTTTGAAAAGTGATGATGTGGCTTTGGATGGTGCATATTGAATGCAGAAAAAGTCTTGAGTTCAAATATGTTTAAAAAATTGAAATCCTTTTGTAACAGATGAGTTTTCGTCCGAAACCCTGACACTTCGAAAGAGATTGTCCAGTTCGTACACGAAGTGCATCCAGTTTTTGCCATAACCATCTCAACTTTTTAGCACATGCTATGTGGGTGAAATGATGATACCATGCCAACTTGCAACCATTTCAGAGTTCATTTGCAGTGCTTTTCAATTCAGTGTCATTTTAGCTCAAAATAAATCATGAAATGCATGAAAAATAGCAAATGAGGTCAGAAAAGGTTTGAAAAGTGATGATGTGGCTTTGGATGGTGCATATTGAATGCAGAAAAAGTCTTGAGTTCAAATATGTTTAAAAAATTGAAATCCTTTTGTAACAGATGAGTTTTCGTCCGAAACCCTGACACTTCGAAAGAGATTGTCCAGTTCGTACACGAAGTGCATCCAGTTTTTTCCGTAACCCTCTCAACTTCTTAGCACATGCTATGTGGGTGAAATGATGATACCATGCCAACTTGCAACCATTTCAGAGTTCATTTGCTGTGCTTTTCAATTCAGGGTCATTTTAGCTCAAAATAAATCATGAAATGCATGAAAAATAGCAAATGAAGTCAGAAAAGGTTTGAAAAGTGATGATGTGGCTTTGAATGGTGCATATTGAATGCAGAAAAAGTCTTGAGTTCAAATATGTTTAAAAAATTGAAATCCTTTTGTAACAGATGAGTTTTCGTCCGAAACCTTGACACTTCGAAAGAGATTGTCCAGTTCGTAAACGAAGTGCATCCAGTTTTTGCCATAACCCTCTCAACTTTTTAGCACATGCTATGTGGGTGAAATGATGATACCATGCCAACTTGCAACCATTTCAGAGTTCATTTGCAGTGCTTTTCAATTCAGTGTCATTTTAGCTCAAAATAAATCATGAAATGCATGAAAAATAGCAAATGAAGTCAGAAAAGGTTTGAAAAGTGATGATGTGGCTTTGTATGGTGCATATTGAATGCAGAAAAAGTCTTGAGTTCAAATATGTTTAAAAAATTGAAATCCTTTTGTAACAGATGAGTTTTCGTCCGAAACCCTGACACTTCGAAAGAGATTGTCCAGTTCGTACACGAAGTGCATCCAGTTTTTGCCGTAACCCTCTCAACTTTTTAGCACATGCTATGTGGGTGAAATGATGATACCATGCCAACTTGCAACCATTTCAGAGTTCATTTACAGTGCTTTTCAATTCAGTGTCATTTTAGCTCAAAATAAATCATGAAATGCATGAAAAATAGCAAATGAAGTCAGAAAAGGTTTGAAAAGTGATGATGTGGCTTTGAATGGTGCATATTGAATGCAGAAAAAGTCTTGAGTTCAAATATGTTTAAAAAATTGAAATCCTTTTGTAACAGATGAGTTTTCGTCCGAAACCCTGACACTTCGAAAGAGATTGTCCAGTTCGTACACGAAGTGCATCCAGTTTTTGCCGTAACCCTCTCAACTTTTTCGCACATGCTATGTGGTTGAAATGATGATACCATGCCAACTTGCAACCATTTCAGAGTTCATTTGCAGTGCTTTTCAATTCAGTGTCATTTTAACTCAAAATAAATCATGAAATGCATGACAAAAGCAAATGAAGTCAGAAAAGGTTTGAAAAGTGATGATGTGGCTTTGTATGGTGCATATTGAATGCAGAAAAAGTCTTGAGTTCAAATATGTTTAAAAAATTGAAATCCTTTTGTAACAGATGAGTTTTCGTCCGAAACCCTGACACTTCGAAAGAGATTGTCCAGTTCGTACACGAAGTGCATCCAGTTTTTGCCGTAACCCTCTCAACTTTTTAGCACATGCTATGTGGGTGAAATGATGATACCATGCCAACTTGCAACCATTTCAAAGTTCATTTGCAGTGCTTTTCAATTCAGTGTCATTTTAGCTCAAAATAAATCATGAAATGCATGAAAAATAGCAAATGAAGTCAGCAAAGGTTTGAAAAGTGATGATGTGGCTTTGTATGGTGCATATTGAATGCAGAAAAAGTCTTGAGTTCAAATATGTTTAAAAAATTGAAATCCTTTTGTAACAGATGAGTTTTCGTCCGAAACCCTGACACTTCGAAAGAGATTGTCCAGTTCGTACACGAAGTGCATCCAGTTTTTGCCGTAACCCTCTCAACTTTTTAGCACATGCTATGTGGGTGATATGATGATACCATGCCAACTTGCAACCATTTCAGAGTTCATTTGCAGTGCTTTTCAATTCAGTGTCATTTTAGCTCAAAATAAATCATGAAATGCATGAAAAATAGCAAATGAAGTCAGCAAAGGTTTGAAAAGTGATGATGTGGCTTTGGATGGTGCATATTGAATGCAGAAAAAGTCTTGAGTTCAAATATGTTTAAAAAATTGAAATCCTTTTGTAACAGATGAGTTTTCGTCCGAAACCCTGACACTTCGAAAGAGATTGTCCAGTTCGTACACGAAGTGCATCCAGTTTTTGCCATAACCATCTCAACTTTTTAGCACATGCTATGTGGGTGAAATGATGATACCATGCCAACTTGCAACCATTTCAGAGTTCATTTGCAGTGCTTTTCAATTCAGTGTCATTTTAGCTCAAAATAAATCATGAAATGCATGAAAAATAGCAAATGAGGTCAGAAAAGGTTTGAAAAGTGATGATGTGGCTTTGTATGGTGCATATTGAATGCAGAAAAAGCCTTGAGTTCAAATATGTTTAAAAAATTGAAATCCTTTTGTAACAGATGAGTTTTCGTCCGAAACCCTGACAGTTCGAAAGAGATTGTCCAGTTCGTACACGAAGTGCATCCAGTTTTTGCCGTAACCCTCTCAACTTTTTAGCACATGCTATGTGGGTGAAATGATGATACCATGCCAACTTGCAACCATTTCAGAGTTCATTTACAGTGCTTTTCAATTCAGTGTCATTTTAGCTCAAAATAAATCATGAAATGCATGAAAAATAGCAAATGAAGTCAGAAAAGGTTTGAAAAGTGATGATGTGGCTTTGAATGGTGCATATTGAATGCAGAAAAAGTCTTGAGTTCAAATATGTTTAAAAAATTGAAATCCTTTTGTAACAGATGAGTTTTCGTCCGAAACCCTGACACTTCGAAAGAGATTGTCCAGTTCGTACACGAAGTGCATCCAGTTTTTGCCGTAACCCTCTCAACTTTTTCGCACATGCTATGTGGTTGAAATGATGATACCATGCCAACTTGCAACCATTTCAGAGTTCATTTGCAGTGCTTTTCAATTCAGTGTCATTTTAACTCAAAATAAATCATGAAATGCATGACAAAAGCAAATGAAGTCAGAAAAGGTTTGAAAAGTGATGATGTGGCTTTGTATGGTGCATATTGAATGCAGAAAAAGTCTTGAGTTCAAATATGTTTAAAAAATTGAAATCCTTTTGTAACAGATGAGTTTTCGTCCGAAACCCTGACACTTCGAAAGAGATTGTCCAGTTCGTACACGAAGTGCATCCAGTTTTTGCCGTAACCCTCTCAACTTTTTAGCACATGCTATGTGGGTGAAATGATGATACCATGCCAACTTGCAACCATTTCAGAGTTCATTTGCAGTGCTTTTCAATTCAGTGTCATTTTAGCTCAAAATAAATCATGAAATGCATGAAAAATAGCAAATGAAGTCAGCAAAGGTTTGAAAAGTGATGATGTGGCTTTGGATGGTGCATATTGAATGCAGAAAAAGTCTTGAGTTCAAATATGTTTAAAAAATTGAAATCCTTTTGTAACAGATGAGTTTTCGTCCGAAACCCTGACACTTCGAAAGAGATTGTCTAGTTCGTACACGAAGTGCATCCAGTTTTTGCCGTAACCCTCTCAACTTTTTAGCATATGCTATGTGGTTGAAATGATGATACCATGCCAACTTGCAACCATTTCAGAGTTCATTTGCAGTGCTTTTCAATTCAGTGTCATTTTAGCTCAAAATAAATCATGAAATGCATGAAAAATAGCAAATAAAGTCAGAAAAGGTTTGAAAAGTGATGATGTGGCTTTGTATGGTGCATATTGAATGCAGAAAAAGCCTTGAGTTCAAATATGTTTAAAAAATTGAAATCCTTTTGTAACAGATGAGTTTTCGTCCGAAACCCTGACACTTCGAAAGAGATTGTCCAGTTCGTACACGAAGTGCATCCAGTTTTTGCCGTAACCCTCTCAACTTTTTCGCACATGCCATGTGGTTGAAATGATGATACCATGCCAACTTGCAACCATTTCAGAGTTCATTTGCAGTGCTTTTCAATTCAGTGTCATTTTAACTCAAAATAAATCATGAAATGCATGAAAAATAGCAAATGAAGTCAGAAAAGGTTTGAAAAGTGATGATGTGGCTTTGTATGGTGCATATTGAATGCAGAAAAAGTGTTGAGTTCAAATATGTTTAAAAAATTGAAATCCTTTTGTAACAGATGAGTTTTCGTCCGAAACCCTAACACTTCGAAAGAGATTGTCCAGTTCGTACACGAAGTGCATCCAGTTTTTGCCGTAACCCTCTCAACTTCTTAGCACATGCTATGTGGGTGAAATGATGATACCATGCCAACTTGCAACCATTTCAGAGTTCATTTGCTGTGCTTTTCAATTCAGTCTCATTTTAGCTCAAAATAAATCATGAAATGCATGAAAAATAGCAAATGAAGTCAGAAATGGTTTGAAAAGTGATGATGTGGCTTTGAATGGTGCATATTGAATGCAGAAAAAGTCTTGAGTTCAAATATGTTTAAAAAATTGAAATCCTTTTGTAACAGATGAGTTTTCGTCCGAAACCCTGACACTTCGAAAGAGATTGTCCAGTTCGTACACGAAGTGCATCCAGTTTTTGCCGTAACCCTCTCAACTTTTTAGCACATGCGATGTGGGTGAAATGATGATACCATGCCAACTTGCAACCATTTCAGAGTTCAATTGCAGTGCTTTTCAATTCAGGGTCATTTTAGCTCAAAATAAATCATGAAATGCATGAAAAATAGCAAATGAAGTCAGAACAGGTTTGAAAAGTGATGATGTGGCTTTGTATGGTGCATATTGAATGCAGAAAAAGTCTTGAGTTCAAATATGTTTAAAAAATTGAAATCCTTTTGTAACAGATGAGTTTTCGTCCGAAACCCTGACACTTCGAAAGAGATTGTCTAGTTCGTACACGAAGTGCATCCAGTTTTTGCCGTAACCCTCTCAACTTTTTCGCACATGCTATGTGGGTGAAATGATGATACCATGCCAACTTGCAACCATTTCAGAGTTCATTTGCAGTGCTTTTCAATTCAGGGTCATTTTAGCTCAAAATAAATCATGAAATGCATGAAAAGTAGCAAATGAAGTCAGAAAAGGTTTGAAAAGTGATGATGTGGCTTTGGATGGTGCATATTGAATGCAGAAAAAGTCTTGAGATCAAATATGTTTAAAAAATTGAAATCCTTTTGTAACAGATGAGTTTTCGTCCGAAACCCTGACACTTCGAAAGAGATTGTCCAGTTCGTACACGAAGTGCATCCAGTTTTTGCCGTAACCCTCTCAACTTTTTCGCACATGCTATGTGGTTGAAATGATGATACCATGCCAACTTGCAACAATTTCAGAGTTCATTTGCAGTGCTTTTCAATTCAGGGTCATTTTAGCTCAAAATAAATCATGAAATGCATGAAAAATAGCAAATGAAGTCAGAAAAGGTTTGAAAAGTGATGATGTGGCTTTGAATGGTGCATATTGAATGCAGAAAAAGTCTTGAGTTCAAATATGTTTAAAAAATTGAAATCCTTTTGTAACAGATGAGTTTTCGTCCGAAACCCTGACACTTCGAAAGTGATTGTCCAGTTCGTACACGAAGTGCATCCAGTTTTTGCCGTAACCCTCTCAAATTTTTAGCACATGCGATGTGGGTGAAATGATGATACCATGCCAACTTGCAACCGTTTCAGAGTTCATTTGCTGTGCTTTTCAATTCAGGGTCATTTTAGCTCAAAATAAATCATGAAATGCATGAAAAATAGCAAATGAAGTCAGAAAAGGTTTGAAAAGTGATGATGTGGCTTTGTATGGTGCATATTGAATGCAGAAAAAGTCTTGAGTTCAAATATGTTTAAAAAATTGAAATCCTTTTGTAACAGATGAGTTTTCGTCCGAAACCGTGACACTTCGGAAGAGATTGTCCAGTTCGTACACGAAGTGCATCCAGTTTTTGCCGTAACCCTTTGAACTTTTTAGCACATGCTATGTGGGTGAAACGATGATACCATGCCAACTTGCAACCATTTCAGAGTTCATTTGCAGTGCTTTTCAATTCAGGGTCATTTTAGCTCAAAATAAATCATGAAATGCATGAAAAATAGCAAATGAAGTTAGAAAAGGTTTGAAAAGTGATGATGTGGCTTTGAATGGTGCATATTGAATGCAGAAAAAGTCTTGAGTTCAAATATGTTTAAAAAATTGAAATCCTTTTGTAACAGATGAGTTTTCGTCCGAAACCCTAATACTTCGAAAGAGATTGTCCAGTTCGTACACGAAGTGCATCCAGTTTTTGCGGTAACCCTCTCAAATTTTTAGCACATGCTATGTGGGTGAAATGATGATACCATGCCAACTTGCAACCATTTCAGAGTTCATTTGCTGTGCTTTTCAATTCAGTCTCATTTTAGCTCAAAATAAATCATGAAATGCATGAAAAATAGCAAATGAAGTCAGAAAATGTTTGAAAAGTGATGATGTGGCTTTGTATGGTGCATATTGAATGCAGAAAAAGTCTTGAGTTCAAATATGTTTAAAAAATTGAAATCCTTTTGTAACAGATGAGTTTTCGTCCGAAACCCTGACACTTCGAAAGAGATTGTCCAGTTCGTACACGAAGTGCATCCAGTTTTTGCCGTAACCCTCTCAACTTTTTAGCACATGCTATGTGGGTGAAATGATGATACCATGCCAACTTGCAACCATTTCAGAGTTCATTTGCAGTGCTTTTCAATTCAGTGTCATTTTAGCTCAAAATAAATCATGAAATGCATGAAAAATAGCAAATGAAGTCAGAAAAGGTTTGAAAAGTGATGATGTGGCTTTGGGTGGTGCATATTGAATGCAGAAAAAGTCTTGAGTTCAAATATGTTTAAAAAATTGAAATCCTTTTGTAAAAGATGAGTTTTCGTCCGAAACCCTGACACTTCGAAAGAGATTGTCCAGTTCGTACACGAAGTGCATCCAGTTTTTGCGTAACCCTCTCAACTTTTTAGCACATGCTATGTGGGTGAAATGATGATACCATGCCAACTTGCAACCATTTCAGAGTTCATTTGCAGTGCTTTTCAATTCAGGGTCATTTTAGCTCAAAATAAATCATGAAATGCATGAAAAATAGCAAATGAAGTCAGAAAAAGTTTGAAAAGTGATGATGTGGCTTTGAATGGTGCATATTGAATGCAGAAAAAGTCTTGAGTTTAAATATGTTTAAAAAATTGAAATCCTTTTGTAACAGATGAGTTTTCGTCCCAAACCCTGACACTTCGAAAGAGATTGTCCAGTTCGTACACGAAGTGCTTCCAGTTTTTGCCGTAACCCTTTGAACTTTTTAGCACATGCTATGTGGTTGAAATGATGATACCATGCCAACTTGCAACCATTTCAGAGTTCATTTGCAGTGCTTTTCAATTCAGGGTCATTTTAGCTCAAAATAAATCATGAAATGCATGAAAAATAGCAAATGAAGTCAGAAAAGGTTTGAAAAGTGATGATGTGGCTTTGAATGGTGCATATTGAATGCAGAAAAAGTCTTGAGTTCAAATATGTTTAAAAAATTGAAATCCTTTTGTAACAGATGAGTTTTCGTCCGAAACCCTGACACTTCGAAAGTGATTGTCCAGTTCGTACACGAAGTGCATCCAGTTTTTGCCGTAACCCTCTCAAATTTTTAGCACATGCGATGTGGGTGAAATGATGATACCATGCCAACTTGCAACCGTTTCAGAGTTCATTTGCTGTGCTTTTCAATTCAGGGTCATTTTAGCTCAAAATAAATCATGAAATGCATGAAAAATAGCAAATGAAGTCAGAAAAGGTTTGAAAAGTGATGATGTGGCTTTGTATGGTGCATATTGAATGCAGAAAAAGTCTTGAGTTCAAATATGTTTAAAAAATTGAAATCCTTTTGTAACAGATGAGTTTTCGTCCGAAACCCTGACACTTCGGAAGAGATTGTCCAGTTCGTACACGAAGTGCATCCAGTTTTTGCCGTAACCCTTTGAACTTTTTAGCACATGCTATGTGGGTGAAACGATGATACCATGCCAACTTGCAACCATTTCAGAGTTCATTTGCAGTGCTTTTCAATTCAGGGTCATTTTAGCTCAAAATAAATCATGAAATGCATGAAAAATAGCAAATGAAGTTAGAAAAGGTTTGAAAAGTGATGATGTGGCTTTGAATGGTGCATATTGAATGCAGAAAAAGTCTTGAGTTCAAATATGTTTAAAAAATTGAAATCCTTTTGTAACAGATGAGTTTTCGTCCGAAACCCTAATACTTCGAAAGAGATTGTCCAGTTCGTACACGAAGTGCATCCAGTTTTTGCGGTAACCCTCTCAAATTTTTAGCACATGCTATGTGGGTGAAATGATGATACCATGCCAACTTGCAACCATTTCAGAGTTCATTTGCTGTGCTTTTCAATTCAGTCTCATTTTAGCTCAAAATAAATCATGAAATGCATGAAAAATAGCAAATGAAGTCAGAAAATGTTTGAAAAGTGATGATGTGGCTTTGTATGGTGCATATTGAATGCAGAAAAAGTCTTGAGTTCAAATATGTTTAAAAAATTGAAATCCTTTTGTAACAGATGAGTTTTCGTCCGAAACCCTGACACTTCGAAAGAGATTGTCCAGTTCGTACACGAAGTGCATCCAGTTTTTGCCGTAACCCTCTCAACTTTTTAGCACATGCTATGTGGGTGAAATGATGATACCATGCCAACTTGCAACCATTTCAGAGTTCATTTGCAGTGCTTTTCAATTCAGTGTCATTTTAGCTCAAAATAAATCATGAAATGCATGAAAAATAGCAAATGAAGTCAGAAAAGGTTTGAAAAGTGATGATGTGGCTTTGGGTGGTGCATATTGAATGCAGAAAAAGTCTTGAGTTCAAATATGTTTAAAAAATTGAAATCCTTTTGTAAAAGATGAGTTTTCGTCCGAAACCCTGACACTTCGAAAGAGATTGTCCAGTTCGTACACGAAGTGCATCCAGTTTTTGCGTAACCCTCTCAACTTTTTAGCACATGCTATGTGGGTGAAATGATGATACCATGCCAACTTGCAACCATTTCAGAGTTCATTTGCAGTGCTTTTCAATTCAGGGTCATTTTAGCTCAAAATAAATCATGAAATGCATGAAAAATAGCAAATGAAGTCAGAAAAAGTTTGAAAAGTGATGATGTGGCTTTGAATGGTGCATATTGAATGCATAAAAAGTCTTGAGTTTAAATATGTTTAAAAAATTGAAATCCTTTTGTAACAGATGAGTTTTCGTCCCAAACCCTGACACTTCGAAAGAGATTGTCCAGTTCGTACACGAAGTGCTTCCAGTTTTTGCCGTAACCCTTTGAACTTTTTAGCACATGCTATGTGGGTGAAATGATGATACCATGCCAACTTGCAACCATTTCAGAGTTCATTTGCAGTGCTTTTCAATTCAGGGTCATTTTAGCTCAAAATAAATCATGAAATGCATGAAAAATAGCAAATGAAGTCAGAAAAGATTTGAAAAGTGATGATGTGGCTTTGAATGGTGCATATTGAATGCAGAAAAAGTCTTGAGTTCAAATATGTTTAAAAAATTGAAATCCTTTTGTAACAGATGAGTTTTCGTCCGAAACCCTGACACTTCGAAAGAGATTGTCCAGTTCGTAAACGAAGTGCATCCAGTCTTTGCCGTAACCCTCTCAAATTTTTAGCACATGCTATGTGGTTGAAATGATGATACCATGCCAATTTGCAACCATTTCAGAGTTCATTTGTAGTGCTTTTCAATTCAGGGTCATTTTAGCTCAAAATAAATCATGAAATGCATGAAAAGTAGCAAATGAAGTCAGAAAAGGTTTGAAAAGTGATGATGTGGCTTTGGATGGTGCATATTGAATGCAGAAAAAGTCTTGAGTTCAAATATGTTTAAAAAATTGAAATCCTTTTGTAACAGATGAGTTTTCGTCCGAAACCCTGACACTTCGAAAGAGATTGTCCAGTTCGTACACGAAGTGCATCCAGTTTTTGCCGTAACCCTCTCAACTTTTTCGCACATGCTATGTGGTTGAAATGATGATACCATGCCAACTTGCAACCATTTCAGAGTTCATTTGCAGTGCTTTTCAATTCAGGGTCATTTTAGCTCAAAATAAATCATGAAATGCATGAAAAGTAGCAAATGAAGTCAGAAATGGTTTGAAAAGTGATGATGTGGCTTTGTATGGTGCATATTGAATGCAGAAAAAGTCTTGAGTTCAAATATGTTTAAAAAATTGAAATCCTTTTGTAACAGATGAGTTTTCGTCCGAAACCCTGACACTTCGAAAGAGATTGTCCAGTTCGTACACGAAGTGCATCCAGTTTTTGCCGTAACCCTCTCAACTTTTTCGCACATGCTATGTGGTTGAAATGATGATACCATGCCAACTTGCAACTATTTCAGAGTTCATTTGCAGTGCTTTTCAATTCAGGGTCATTTTAGCTCAAAATAAATCATGAAATGCATGAAAAATAGCAAATGAAGTCAGAAAAGGTTTGAAAAGTGATGATGTGGCTTTGAATGGTGCATATTGAATGCAGAAAAAGTCTTGAGTTCAAATATGTTTAAAAAATTGAAATCCTTTTGTAACAGATGAGTTTTCGTCCGAAACCCTGACACTTCGAAAGAGATTGTCTAGTTCGTACACGAAGTGCATCCAGTTTTTGCCGTAACCCTCTCAACTTTTTAGCACATGCTATGTGGGTGAAATGATGATACCATGCCAACTTGCAACCATTTCAGAGTTCATTTGCAGTGCTTTTCAATTCAGTCTCATTTTAGCTCAAAATAAATCATGAAATGCATGAAAAATAGCAAATGAAGTCAGAAAAGGTTTGAAAGGTGATGATGTGGCTTTGGATGGTGCATATTGAATGCAGAAAAAGTCTTGAGTTCAAATATGTTTAAAAAATTGAAATCCTTTTGTAACAGATGAGTTTTCGTCCGAAACCCTGACACTTCGAAAGAGATTGTCCAGTTCGTACACGAAGTGCATCCAGTTTTTGCCGTAACCCTCTCAACTTTTTAGCACATGCGATGTGGGTGAAATGATGATACCATGCCAACTTGCAACCATTTCAGAGTTCATTTGCAGTGCTTTTCAATTCAGGGTCATTTTAGCTCAAAATAAATCATGAAATGCATGAAAAATAGCAAATGAAGTCAGAACAGGTTTGAAAAGTGATGATGTGGCTTTGTATGGTGCATATTGAATGCAGAAAAAGTCTTGATTTCAAATATGTTTAAAAAATTGAAATCCTTTTGTAACAGATGAGTTTTCGTCCGAAACCCTGACACTTCGAAAGAGATTGTCTAGTTCGTACACGAAGTGCATCCAGTTTTTGCCGTAACCCTCTCAACTTTTTCGCACATGCTATGTGGGTGAAATGATGATACCATGCCAACTTGCAACCATTTCAGAGTTCATTTGCAGTGCTTTTCAATTCAGGGTCATTTTAGCTCAAAATAAATCATGAAATGCATGAAAAGTAGCAAATGAAGTCAGAAAAGGTTTGAAAAGTGATGATGTGTCTTTGTATGGTGCATATTGAATGCAGAAAAAGTCTTGAGATCAAATATGTTTAAAAAATTGAAATCCTTTTGTAACAGATGAGTTTTCGTCCGAAACCCTGACACTTCGAAAGAGATTGTCCAGTTCGTACACGAAGTGCATCCAGTTTTTGCCGTAACCCTCTCAACTTTTTCGCACATGCTATGTGGTTGAAATGATGATACCATGCCAACTTGCAACCATTTTAGAGTTCATTTGCAGTGCTTTTCAATTCAGGGTCATTTTAGCTCAAAATAAATCATGAAATGCATGAAAAATAGCAAATGAAGTCAGAAAAGGTTTGAAAAGTGATGATGTGGCTTTGAATGGTGCATATTGAATGCAGAAAAAGTCTTGAGTTCAAATATGTTTAAAAAATTGAAATCCTTTTGTAACAGATGAGTTTTCGTCCGAAACCCTGACACTTCGAAAGTGATTGTCCAGTTCGTACACGAAGTGCATCCAGTTTTTGCCGTAACCCTCTCAACTTTTTAGCACATGCTATGTGGGTGAAATGATGATACCATGCCAACTTGCAACCATTTCAGAGTTCATTTGCTGTGCTTTTCAATCCAGGGTCATTTTAGCTCAAAATAAATCATGAAATGCATGAAAAATAGAAAATGAAGTCAGAATAGGTTTGAAAAGTGATGATGTGGCTTTGAATGGTGCATATTGAATGCAGAAAAAGTCTTGAGTTCAAATATGTTTAAAAAATTGAAATCCTTTTGTAACAGATGAGTTTTCGTCCGAAACCCTGACACTTCAAAAGAGATTGTCTAGTTCGTACACGAAGTGCATCCAGTTTTTGCCGTAACCCTCTCAACTTTTTAGCACATGCTATGTGGGTGAAATGATGATACCATGCCAACTTGCAACCATTTCAGAGTTCATTTGCAGTGCTTTTCAATTCAGTCTCATTTTAGCTCAAAATAAATCATGAAATGCATGAAAAATAGCAAATGAAGTCAGAAAAGGTTTGAAAGGTGATGATGTGGCTTTGGATGGTGCATATTGAATGCAGAAAAAGTCTTGAGTTCAAATATGTTTAAAAAATTGAAATCCTTTTGTAACAGATGAGTTTTCGTCCGAAACCCTGACACTTCGAAAGAGATTGTCCAGTTCGTACACGAAGTGCATCCAGTTTTTGCCGTAACCCTCTCAACTTTTTAGCACATGCGATGTGGGTGAAATGATGATACCATGCCAACTTGCAACCATTTCAGAGTTCATTTGCAGTGCTTTTCAATTCAGGGTCATTTTAGCTCAAAATAAATCATGAAATGCATGAAAAATAGCAAATGAAGTCAGAACAGGTTTGAAAAGTGATGATGTGGCTTTGTATGGTGCATATTGAATGCAGAAAAAGTCTTGATTTCAAATATGTTTAAAAAATTGAAATCCTTTTGTAACAGATGAGTTTTCGTCCGAAACCCTGACACTTCGAAAGAGATTGTCTAGTTCGTACACGAAGTGCATCCAGTTTTTGCCGTAACCCTCTCAACTTTTTCGCACATGCTATGTGGGTGAAATGATGATACCATGCCAACTTGCAACCATTTCAGAGTTCATTTGCAGTGCTTTTCAATTCAGGGTCATTTTAGCTCAAAATAAATCATGAAATGCATGAAAAGTAGCAAATGAAGTCAGAAAAGGTTTGAAAAGTGATGATGTGTCTTTGTATGGTGCATATTGAATGCAGAAAAAGTCTTGAGATCAAATATGTTTAAAAAATTGAAATCCTTTTGTAACAGATGAGTTTTCGTCCGAAACCCTGACACTTCGAAAGAGATTGTCCAGTTCGTACACGAAGTGCATCCAGTTTTTGCCGTAACCCTCTCAACTTTTTCGCACATGCTATGTGGTTGAAATGATGATACCATGCCAACTTGCAACCATTTTAGAGTTCATTTGCAGTGCTTTTCAATTCAGGGTCATTTTAGCTCAAAATAAATCATGAAATGCATGAAAAATAGCAAATGAAGTCAGAAAAGGTTTGAAAAGTGATGATGTGGCTTTGAATGGTGCATATTGAATGCAGAAAAAGTCTTGAGTTCAAATATGTTTAAAAAATTGAAATCCTTTTGTAACAGATGAGTTTTCGTCCGAAACCCTGACACTTCGAAAGTGATTGTCCAGTTCGTACACGAAGTGCATCCAGTTTTTGCCGTAACCCTCTCAACTTTTTAGCACATGCTATGTGGGTGAAATGATGATACCATGCCAACTTGCAACCATTTCAGAGTTCATTTGCTGTGCTTTTCAATCCAGGGTCATTTTAGCTCAAAATAAATCATGAAATGCATGAAAAATAGAAAATGAAGTCAGAATAGGTTTGAAAAGTGATGATGTGGCTTTGTATGGTGCATATTGAATGCAGAAAAAGTCTTGAGTTCAAATATGTTTAAAAAATTGAAATCCTTTTGTAACAGATGAGTTTTCGTCCGAAACCCTAACACTTCGAAAGAGATTGTCCAGTTCGTACACGAAGTGCATCCAGTTTTTGCCGTAACCCTCTGAACTTTTTAGCACATGCTATGTGGGTGAAATGATGATACCATGCCAACTTGCAACCATTTCAGAGTTCATTTGCAGTGCTTTTCAATTCAGGGTCATTTTAGCTCAAAATAAATCATGAAATGCATGAAAAGTAGCAAATGAAGTCAGAAAAGGTTTGAAAAGTGATGATGTGGCTTTGTATGGTGCATATTGAATACAGAAAAAGTCTTGAGTTCAAATATGTTTAAAAAATTGAAATCCTTTTGTAACAGATGAGTTTTCGTCCGAAACCCTGACACTTCGAAAGAGATTGTCCAGTTCGTACACGAAGTGCATCCAGTTTTTGCCGTAACCCTCTCAACTTTTTCGCACATGCTATGTGGTTGAAATGATGATACCATGCCAACTTGCAACCATTTCAGAGTTCATTTGCAGTGCTTTTCAATTCAGGGTCATTTTAGCTCAAAATAAATCATGAAATGCATGCAAAATAGCAAATGAAGTCAGAAAAGGTTTGAAAAGTGATGATGTGGCTTTGAATGGTGCATATTGAATGCAAAAAAAATCTTGAGTTCAAATATGTTTAAAAAATTGAAATCCTTTTGTAACAGATGAGTTATCGTCCGAAACCCTGACACTTCGAAAGAGATTGTCCAGTTCGTACAGGAAGTGCATCCAGTTTTTGCCGTAACCCTCTCAACTTCTTAGCACATGCTATGTGGGTGAAATGATGATACCATGCCAACTTGCAACCATTTCAGAGTTCATTTGCTGTGCTTTTCAATTCAGGGTCATTTTAGCTCAAAATAAATCATGAAATGCATGAAAAATAGCAAATGAAGTCAGAAAAGGTTTGAAAAGTGATGATGTGGCTTTGTATGGTGCATATTGAATGCAAAAAAAGTCTTGAGTTCAAATATGTTTAAAAAATTGAAATCCTTTTGTAACAGATGAGTTTTCGTCCGAAACCCTGACACTTCGAAAGAGATTGTCCAGTTCGTACACGAAGTGCTTCCAGTTTTTGCCGTAGCCCTCTCAACTTTTTAGCACGTGCTATGTGGGTGAAATGATGATACCATGCCAACTTGCAACCATTTCAGAGTTCATTTGCAGTGCTTTTCAATTCAGGGTCATTTTAGCTCAAAATAAATCATGAAATGCATGAAAAGTAGCAAATGAAGTCAGAAAAGGTTTGAAAAGTGATGATGTGGCTTTGTATGGTGCATATTGAATGCAGAAAAAGTCTTGAGTTCAAATATGTTTAAAAAATTGAAATCCTTTTGTAACAGATGAGTTTTCGTCCGAAACCCTGACACTTCGAAAGAGATTGTCCAGTTCGTACACGAAGTGCATCCAGTTTTTGCCGTAACCCTCTCAACTTTTTAGCACATGCTATGTGGGTGAAATGATGATACCATGCCAACTTGCAACCATTTCAGAGTTCATTTGCAGTGCTTTTCAATTCAGGGTCATTTTAGCTCAAAATAAATCATGAAATGCATGAAAAGTAGCAAATGAAGTCAGAAAAGGTTTGAAAGGTGATGATGTGGCTTTGTATGGTGCATATTGAATGCAGAAAAAGTCTTGAGTTCAAATATGTTTAAAAAATTGAAATCCTTTTGTAACAGATGAGTTTTCGTCCGAAACCCTGACACTTCGAAAGAGATTGTCCAGTTCGTACACGAAGTGCATCCAGTTTTTGCCGTAACCCTCTCAACTTTTTCGCACATGCTATGTGGTTGAAATGATGATACCATGCCAACTTGCAACCATTTCAGAGTTCATTTGCAGTGCTTTTCAATTCAGGGTCATTTTAGCATAAATTAAATCATGAAATGCATGAAAAATAGCAAATGAAGTCAGAAAAGGTTTGAAAAGTGATGATGTGGCTTTGTATGGTGCATATTGAATGCAGAAAAAATCTTGAGTTCAAATATGTTTAAAAAATTGAAATCCTTTTGTAACAGATGAGTTTTCGTCCGAAACCCTGACACTTCGAAAGAGATTGTCCAGTTCGTACAGGAAGTGCATCCAGTTTTTGCCGTAACCCTCTCAACTTCTTAGCACATGCTATGTGGGTAAAATGATGATACCATGCCAACTTGCAACCATTTCAGAGTTCATTTGCTGTGCTTTTCAATTCAGGGTCATTTTAGCTCAAAATAAATCATGAAATGCATGAAAAATAGCAAATGAAGTCAGAAAAGGTTTGAAAAGTGATGATGTGGCTTTGTATGGTGCATATTGAATGCAAAAAAAGACTTGAGTTCAAATATGTTTAAAAAATTGAAATCCTTTTGTAACAGATGAGTTTTCGTCCGAAACCCTGACACTTCGAAAGAGATTGTCCAGTTCGTACACGAAGTGCTTCCAGTTTTTGCCGTAGCCCTCTCAACTTTTTAGCACGTGCTATGTGGGTGAAATGATGATACCATGCCAACTTGCAACCATTTCAGACTTCATTTGCAGTGCTTTTCAATTCAGGGTCATTTTAGCTCAAAATAAATCATGAAATGCATGAAAAGTAGCAAATGAAGTCAGAAAAGGTTTGAAAAGTGATGATGTGGCTTTGTATGGTGCATATTGAATGCAGAAAAAGTCTTGAGTTCAAATATGTTTAAAAAATTGAAATCCTTTTGTAACAGATGAGTTTTCGTCCGAAACCCTGACACTTCGAAAGAGATTGTCCAGTTCGTACACGAAGTGCATCCAGTTTTTGCCGTAACCCTCTCAACTTTTTAGCACATGCTATGTGGGTGAAATGATGATACCATGCCAACTTGCAACCATTTCAGAGTTCATTTGCAGTGCTTTTCAATTCAGGGTCATTTTAGCTCAAAATAAATCATGAAATGCATGAAAAGTAGCAAATGAAGTCAGAAAAGGTTTGAAAAGTGATGATGTGGCTTTGTATGGTGCATATTGAATGCAGAAAAAGTCTTGAGTTCAAATATGTTTAAAAAATTGAAATCCTTTTGTAACAGATGAGTTTTCGTCCGAAACCCTGACACTTCGAAAGAGATTGTCCAGTTCGTACACGAAGTGCATCCAGTTTTTGCCGTAACCCTCTCAACTTTTTCGCACATGCTATGTGGTTGAAATGATGATACCATGCCAACTTGCAACCATTTCAGAGTTCATTTGCAGTGCTTTTCAATTCAGGGTCATTTTAGCATAAATTAAATCATGAAATGCATGAAAAATAGCAAATGAAGTCAGAAAAGGTTTGAAAAGTGATGATGTGGCTTTGTATGGTGCATATTGAATGCAGAAAAAGTCTTGAGTTCAAATATGTTTAAAAAATTGAAATCCTTTTGTAACAGATGTGTTTTCGTCCGAAACCCTGACACTTCGAAAGAGATTGTCCAGTTCGTACACGAAGTGCATCCAGTTTTTGCCGTAACCCTCTCATCTTTTTAGCACATGCTATGTGGGTGAAATGATGATACCATGCCAACTTCTAACCATTTCAGAGTTCATTTGCAGTGCTTTTCAATTCAGGGTCATTTTAGCTCAAAAAAAATCATGAAATGCATGAAAAATAGCAAATGAAGTCAGAAAAGGTTTGAAAAGTGATGATGTGGCTTTGGATGGTGCATATTGAATGCAGAAAAAGTCTTGAGTTCAAATATGTTTAAAAAATTGAAATCCTTTTGTAACAGATGAGTTTTCGTCCGAAACCCTGACACTTCGAAAGAGATTGTCCAGTCCGTACACGAAGTGCATCCAGTTTTTGCCGTAACCCTCTGAACTTTTTAGCACATGCTATGTGGGTGAAATGATGATACCATGCCAACTTGCAACCATTTCAGAGTTCATTTGCAGTGCTTTTCAATTCAGTGTCATTTTAGCTCAAAATAAATCATGAGATGCATGAAAAATAGCAAATGAAGTCAGAAAAGGTTTGAAAAGTGATGATGTGTCTTTGTATGGTGCATATTGAATGCAGAAAAAGTCTTGAGTTCTAATATGTTTAAAAATTGAAATCCTTTTGTAACAGATGAGTTTTCGTCCGAAACCCTGACACTTCGAAAGAGATTGTCCAGTTCGTACACGAAGTGCATCCAGTTTTTGCCGTAACCCTCTCAACTTTTTCGCACATGCTATGTGGTTGAAATGATGATACCATGCCAACTTGCAACCATTTCAGAGTTCATTTGCAGTGCTTTTCAATTCAGGGTCATTTTAGCTCAAAATAAATCATGAAATGCATGAAAAATAGCAAATGAAGTCAGAAAAGGTTTGAAAAGTGATTATGTGGCTTTGAATGGTGCATATTGAATGCAGAAAAAATCTTGAGTTCAAATATGTTTAAAAAATTGAAATCCTTTTGTAACAGATGAGTTTTCGTCCGAAACCCTGATACTTCGAAAGAGATTGTCCAGTTCGTACACAAAGTGCATCCAGTTTTTGCCGTAACCCCCTCAATTTTTTAGCACATGCTATGTGGGTGAAATGATGATACCATGCCAACTTGCAACCATTTCAGAGTTCATTTGCTGTGCTTTTCAATTCAGGGTCATTTTAGCTCAAAATAAATCATGAAATGCATGAAAAATAGCAAATGAAGTCAGAAAAGGTTTGAAAAGTGATGATGTGGCTTTGTATGGTGCATATTGAATGCAGAAAAAGTCTTGAGTTCAAATATGTTTAAAAAATTGAAATCCTTTTGTAACAGATGAGTTTTCGTCCGAAACCCTGACACTTCGAAAGAGATTGTCCAGTTCGTACACGAAGTGCATCCAGTTTTTGCCGTAACCCTCTCAACTTTTTAGCACATGCTATGTGGGTGAAATGATGATACCATGCCAACTTGCAACCATTTCAGAGTTCATTTGCAGTGCTTTTCAATTCAGGGTCATTTTAGCTCAAAATAAATCATGAAATGCATGAAAAGTAGCAAATGAAGTCAGAAAAGGTTTGAAAGGTGATGATGTGGCTTTGTATGGTGCATATTGAATGCAGAAAAAGTCTTGAGTTCAAATATGTTTAAAAAATTGAAATCCTTTTGTAACAGATGAGTTTTCGTCCGAAACCCTGACACTTCGAAAGAGATTGTCCAGTTCGTACACGAAGTGCATCCAGTTTTTGCCGTAACCCTCTCAACTTTTTCGCACATGCTATGTGGTTGAAATGATGATACCATGCCAACTTGCAACCATTTCAGAGTTCATTTGCAGTGCTTTTCAATTCAGGGTCATTTTAGCATAAATTAAATCATGAAATGCATGAAAAATAGCAAATGAAGTCAGAAAAGGTTTGAAAAGTGATGATGTGGCTTTGTATGGTGCATATTGAATGCAGAAAAAATCTTGAGTTCAAATATGTTTAAAAAATTGAAATCCTTTTGTAACAGATGAGTTTTCATCCGAAACCCTGACACTTCGAAAGAGATTGTCCAGTTCGTACAGGAAGTGCATCCAGTTTTTGCCGTAACCCTCTCAACTTCTTAGCACATGCTATGTGGGTAAAATGATGATACCATGCCAACTTGCAACCATTTCAGAGTTCATTTGCTGTGCTTTTCAATTCAGGGTCATTTTAGCTCAAAATAAATCATGAAATGCATGAAAAATAGCAAATGAAGTCAGAAAAGGTTTGAAAAGTGATGATGTGGCTTTGTATGGTGCATATTGAATGCAAAAAAAGACTTGAGTTCAAATATGTTTAAAAAATTGAAATCCTTTTGTAACAGATGAGTTTTCGTCCGAAACCCTGACACTTCGAAAGAGATTGTCCAGTTCGTACACGAAGTGCTTCCAGTTTTTGCCGTAGCCCTCTCAACTTTTTAGCACGTGCTATGTGGGTGAAATGATGATACCATGCCAACTTGCAACCATTTCAGACTTCATTTGCAGTGCTTTTCAATTCAGGGTCATTTTAGCTCAAAATAAATCATGAAATGCATGAAAAGTAGCAAATGAAGTCAGAAAAGGTTTGAAAAGTGATGATGTGGCTTTGTATGGTGCATATTGAATGCAGAAAAAGTCTTGAGTTCAAATATGTTTAAAAAATTGAAATCCTTTTGTAACAGATGAGTTTTCGTCCGAAACCCTGACACTTCGAAAGAGATTGTCCAGTTCGTACACGAAGTGCATCCAGTTTTTGCCGTAACCCTCTCAACTTTTTAGCACATGCTATGTGGGTGAAATGATGATACCATGCCAACTTGCAACCATTTCAGAGTTCATTTGCAGTGCTTTTCAATTCAGGGTCATTTTAGCTCAAAATAAATCATGAAATGCATGAAAAGTAGCAAATGAAGTCAGAAAAGGTTTGAAAAGTGATGATGTGGCTTTGTATGGTGCATATTGAATGCAGAAAAAGTCTTGAGTTCAAATATGTTTAAAAAATTGAAATCCTTTTGTAACAGATGAGTTTTCGTCCGAAACCCTGACACTTCGAAAGAGATTGTCCAGTTCGTACACGAAGTGCATCCAGTTTTTGCCGTAACCCTCTCAACTTTTTCGCACATGCTATGTGGTTGAAATGATGATACCATGCCAACTTGCAACCATTTCAGAGTTCATTTGCAGTGCTTTTCAATTCAGGGTCATTTTAGCATAAATTAAATCATGAAATGCATGAAAAATAGCAAATGAAGTCAGAAAAGGTTTGAAAAGTGATGATGTGGCTTTGTATGGTGCATATTGAATGCAGAAAAAGTCTTGAGTTCAAATATGTTTAAAAAATTGAAATCCTTTTGTAACAGATGTGTTTTCGTCCGAAACCCTGACACTTCGAAAGAGATTGTCCAGTTCGTACACGAAGTGCATCCAGTTTTTGCCGTAACCCTCTCATCTTTTTAGCACATGCTATGTGGGTGAAATGATGATACCATGCCAACTTGCAACCATTTCAGAGTTCATTTGCAGTGCTTTTCAATTCAGGGTCATTTTAGCTCAAAAAAAATCATGAAATGCATGAAAAATAGCAAATGAAGTCAGAAAAGGTTTGAAAAGTGATGATGTGGCTTTGGATGGTGCATATTGAATGCAGAAAAAGTCTTGAGTTCAAATATGTTTAAAAAATTGAAATCCTTTTGTAACAGATGAGTTTTCGTCCGAAACCCTGACACTTCGAAAGAGATTGTCCAGTCCGTACACGAAGTGCATCCAGTTTTTGCCGTAACCCTCTGAACTTTTTAGCACATGCTATGTGGGTGAAATGATGATACCATGCCAACTTGCAACCATTTCAGAGTTCATTTGCAGTGCTTTTCAATTCAGTGTCATTTTAGCTCAAAATAAATCATGAGATGCATGAAAAATAGCAAATGAAGTCAGAAAAGGTTTGAAAAGTGATGATGTGTCTTTGTATGGTGCATATTGAATGCAGAAAAAGTCTTGAGTTCTAATATGTTTAAAAATTGAAATCCTTTTGTAACAGATGAGTTTTCGTCCGAAACCCTGACACTTCGAAAGAGATTGTCCAGTTCGTACACGAAGTGCATCCAGTTTTTGCCGTAACCCTCTCAACTTTTTCGCACATGCTATGTGGTTGAAATGATGATACCATGCCAACTTGCAACCATTTCAGAGTTCATTTGCAGTGCTTTTCAATTCAGGGTCATTTTAGCTCAAAATAAATCATGAAATGCATGAAAAATAGCAAATGAAGTCAGAAAAGGTTTGAAAAGTGATTATGTGGCTTTGAATGGTGCATATTGAATGCAGAAAAAATCTTGAGTTCAAATATGTTTAAAAAATTGAAATCCTTTTGTAACAGATGAGTTTTCGTCCGAAACCCTGATACTTCGAAAGAGATTGTCCAGTTCGTACACAAAGTGCATCCAGTTTTTGCCGTAACCCCCTCAATTTTTTAGCACATGCTATGTGGGTGAAATGATGATACCATGCCAACTTGCAACCATTTCAGAGTTCATTTGCTGTGCTTTTCAATTCAGGGTCATTTTAGCTCAAAATAAATCATGAAATGCATGAAAAATAGCAAATGAAGTCAGAAAAGGTTTGAAAAGTGATGATGTGGCTTTGTATGGTGCATATTGAATGCAGAAAAAGTCTTGAGTTCAAATATGTTTAAAAAATTGAAATCCTTTTGTAACAGATGAGTTTTCGTCCGAAACCCTGACACTTCGAAAGAGATTGTCCAGTTCGTACACGAAGTGCTTCCAGTTTTTGCCGTAACCCTCTCAACTTTTTAGCACATGCTATGTGGGTGAAATGATGATACCATGCCAACTTGCAACCATTTCAGAGTTCATTTGCAGTGCTTTTCAATCCAGGGTCATTTTAGCTCAAAATAAATCATGAAATGCATGAAAAGTAGCAAATGAAGTCAGAAAAGGTTTGAAAAATGATGATGTGGCTTTGTATGGTGCATATTGAATGCAGAAAAAGTCTTGAGTTCAAATATGTTTAAAAAATTGAAATCCTTTTGTAACAGATGAGTTTTCGTCCGAAACCCTGACACTTCGAAAGAGATTGTCCAGTTCGTACACGAAGTGCATCCAGTTTTTGCCGTAACCCTCTCAATTTTTTAGCACATGCTATGTGGGTGAAATGATGATACCGTGCCAACTTGCAACCATTTCAGAGTTCATTTGCTGTGCTTTTCAATTCAGGGTCATTTTAGCTCAAAATAAATCATGAAATGCATGAAAAATAGCAAATGAAGTCAGAAAAGGTTTGAAAAGTGATGATGTGGCTTTGTATGGTGCATATTGAATGCAGAAAAAGTCTTGAGTTCAAAAATGTTTAAAAAATTGAAATCCTTTTGTAACAGATGAGTTTTCGTCCGAAACCCTGACACTTCGAAAGAGATTGTCCAGTTCGTACACGAAGTGCTTCCAGTTTTTGACGTAACCCTCTCAACTTTTTAGCACATGCTATGTGGGTGAAATGATGATACCATGCCAACTTGCAACCATTTCAGAGTTCATTTGCAGTGCTTTTCAATCCAGGGTCATTTTAGCTCAAAATAAATCATGAAATGCATGAAAGGTAGCAAATGAAGTCAGAAAAGGTTTGAAAAGTGATGATGTGGCTTTGTATGGTGCATATTGAATGCAGAAAAAGTCTTGAGTTCAAATATGTTTAAAAAATTGAAATCCTTTTGTAACAGATGAGTTTTCGTCCGAAACCCTGACACTTCGAAAGAGATTGTCCAGTTCGTACACGAAGTGCATCCAGTTTTTGCCGTAACCCTCTCAACTTTTTCGCACATGCTATGTGGTTGAAATGATGATACCATGCCAACTTGCAACCATTTCAGAGTTCATTTGCAGTGCTTTTCAATTCAGGGTCATTTTAGCTCAAAATAAATCATGAAATGCATGAAAAATAGCAAATGAAGTCAGAAAAGGTTTGAAAAGTGATGATGTGGCTTTGAATGGTGCATATTGAATGCAGAAAAAATCTTGAGTTCAAATATGTTTAAAAAATTGAAATCCTTTTGTAACAGATGAGTTTTCGTCCGAAACCCTGACACTTCGAAAGAGATTGTCCAGTTCGTACACGAAGTGCATCCAGTTTTTGCCGTAACCCTCTCAACTTTTTCGCACATGCTATGTGGGTGAAATGATGATACCATGCCAACTTGCAACCATTTCAGAGTTCATTTGCAGTGCTTTTCAATTCAGGGTCATTTTAGCTCAAAAAAAATCATGAAATGCATGAAAAATAGCAAATGAAGTCAGAAAAGGTTTGAAAAGTGATGATGTGGCTTTGGATGGTGCATATTGAATGCAGAAAAAGTCTTGAGTTCAAATATGTTTAAAAAATTGAAATCCTTTTGTAACAGATGAGTTTTCGTCCGAAACCCTGACACTTCGAAAGAGATTGTCCAGTCCGTACACGAAGTGCATCCAGTTTTTGCCGTAACCCTCTGAACTTTTTAGCACATGCTATGTGGGTGAAATGATGATACCATGCCAACTTGCAACCATTTCAGAGTTCATTTGCAGTGCTTTTCAATTCAGTGTCATTTTAGCTAAAAATAAATCATGAAATGCATGAAAAATAGCAAATCAAGTCAGAAAAGGTTTGAAAAGTGATGATGTGTCTTTGTATGGTGCATATTGAATGCAGAAAAAGTCTTGAGTTCTAATATGTTTAAAAATTGAAATCCTTTTGTAACAGATGAGTTTTCGTCCGAAACCTTGACACTTCGAAAGAGATTGTCCAGTTCGTACACGAAGTGCATCCAGTTTTTGCCGTAACCCTCTCAACTTTTTCGCACATGCTATGTGGTTGAAATGATGATACCATGCCAACTTGCAACCATTTCAGAGTTCATTTGCAGTGCTTTTCAATTCAGGGTCATTTTAGCTCAAAATAAATCATGAAATGCATGAAAAATAGCAAATGAAGTCAGAAAAGGTTTGAAAAGTGATTATGTGGCTTTGAATGGTGCATATTGAATGCAGAAAAAATCTTGAGTTCAAATATGTTTAAAAAATTGAAATCCTTTTGTAACAGATGAGTTTTCGTCCGAAACCCTGATACTTCGAAAGAGATTGTCCAGTTCGTACACAAAGTGCATCCAGTTTTTGCCGTAACCCCCTCAATTTTTTAGCACATGCTATGTGGGTGAAATGATGATACCATGCCAACTTGCAACCATTTCAGAGTTCATTTGCTGTGCTTTTCAATTCAGGGTCATTTTAGCTCAAAATAAATCATGAAATGCATGAAAAATAGCAAATGAAGTCAGAAAAGGTTTGAAAACTGATGATGTGGCTTTGTATGGTGCATATTGAATGCAGAAAAAGTCTTGAGTTCAAATATGTTTAAAAAATTGAAATCCTTTTGTAACAGATGAGTTTTCGTCCGAAACCCTGACACTTCGAAAGAGATTGTCCAGTTCGTACACGAAGTGCTTCCAGTTTTTGCCGTAACCCTCTCAACTTTTTAGCACATGCTATGTGGGTGAAATGATGATACCATGCCAACTTGCAACCATTTCAGAGTTCATTTGCAGTGCTTTTCAATCCAGGGTCATTTTAGCTCAAAATAAATCATGAAATGCATGAAAAGTAGCAAATGAAGTCAGAAAAGGTTTGAAAAATGATGATGTGGCTTTGTATGGTGCATATTGAATGCAGAAAAAGTCTTGAGTTCAAATATGTTTAAAAAATTGAAATCCTTTTGTAACAGATGAGTTTTCGTCCGAAACCCTGACACTTCGAAAGAGATTGTCCAGTTCGTACACGAAGTGCATCCAGTTTTTGCCGTAACCCTCTCAATTTTTTAGCACATGCTATGTGGGTGAAATGATGATACCGTGCCAACTTGCAACCATTTCAGAGTTCATTTGCTGTGCTTTTCAATTCAGGGTCATTTTAGCTCAAAATAAATCATGAAATGCATGAAAAATAGCAAATGAAGTCAGAAAAGGTTTGAAAAGTGATGATGTGGCTTTGTATGGTGCATATTGAATGCAGAAAAAGTCTTGAGTTCAAAAATGTTTAAAAAATTGAAATCCTTTTGTAACAGATGAGTTTTCGTCCGAAACCCTGACACTTCGAAAGAGATTGTCCAGTTCGTACACGAAGTGCTTCCAGTTTTTGACGTAACCCTCTCAACTTTTTAGCACATGCTATGTGGGTGAAATGATGATACCATGCCAACTTGCAACCATTTCAGAGTTCATTTGCAGTGCTTTTCAATCCAGGGTCATTTTAGCTCAAAATAAATCATGAAATGCATGAAAAGTAGCAAATGAAGTCAGAAAAGGTTTGAAAAGTGATGATGTGGCTTTGTATGGTGCATATTGAATGCAGAAAAAGTCTTGAGTTCAAATATGTTTAAAAAATTGAAATCCTTTTGTAACAGATGAGTTTTCGTCCGAAACCCTGACACTTCGAAAGAGATTGTCCAGTTCGTACACGAAGTGCATCCAGTTTTTGCCGTAACCCTCTCAACTTTTTCGCACATGCTATGTGGTTGAAATGATGGTACCATGCCAACTTGCAACCATTTCAGAGTTCATTTGCAGTGCTTTTCAATTCAGGGTCATTTTAGCTCAAAATAAATCATGAAATGCATGAAAAATAGCAAATGAAGTCAGAAAAGGTTTGAAAAGTGATGATGTGGCTTTGAATGGTGCATATTGAATGCAGAAAAAATCTTGAGTTCAAATATGTTTAAAAAATTGAAATCCTTTTGTAACAGATGAGTTTTCGTCCGAAACCCTGACACTTCGAAAGAGATTGTCCAGTTCGTACACGAAGTGCATCCAGTTTTTGCCGTAACCCTCTCAACTTTTTCGCACATGCTATGTGGGTGAAATGATGATACCATGCCAACTTGCAACCATTTCAGAGTTCATTTGCAGTGCTTTTCAATTCAGGGTCATTTTAGCTCAAAATAAATCATGAAATGCATGAAAAGTAGCAAATGAAGTCAGAAAAGGTTTGAAAAGTGATGATGTGGCTTTTTATGGTGCATATTGAATGCAGAAAAAGTCTTGAGTTCAAATATGTTTAAAAAATTGAAATCCTTTTGTTACAGATGAGTTTTCGTCCGAAACCCTGACACTTCGAAAGAGATTGTCCAGTTCGTACACGAAGTGCATCCAGTTTTTGCCGTAACCCTCTCAATTTTTTAGCACATGCTATGTGGGTGAAATGATGATACCATGCCAACTTGCAACCATTTCAGAGTTCATTTGCTGTGCTTTTCAATTCAGGGTCATTTTAGCTCAAAATAAATCATGAAATGCATGAAAAATAGCAAATGAAGTCAGAAAAGGTTTGAAAAGTGATGATGTGGCTTTGTATGGTGCATATTGAATGCAGAAAAAGTCTTGAGTTCAAATATGTTTAAAAAATTGAAATCCTTTTGTAACAGATGAGTTTTCGTCCGAAACCCTGACACTTCGAAAGAGATTGTCCAGTTCGTACACGAAGTGCTTCCAGTTTTTGCCGTAACCCTCTCAACTTTTTAGCACATGCTATGTGGGTGAAATGATGATACCATGCCAACTTGCAACCATTTCAGAGTTCATTTGCAGTGCTTTTCAATCCAGGGTCATTTTAGCTCAAAATAAATCATGAAATGCATGAAAAGTAGCAAATGAAGTCAGAAAAGGTTTGAAAAGTGATGATGTGGCTTTGTATGGTGCATATTGAATGCAGAAAAAGTCTTGAGTTCAAATATGTTTAAAAAATTGAAATCCTTTTGTAACAGATGAGTTTTCGTCCGAAACCCTGACACTTCGAAAGAGATTGTCCAGTTCGTACACGAAGTGCATCCAGTTTTTGCCGTAACCCTCTGAACTTTTTAGCACATGCTATGTGGGTGAAATGATGATACCATGCCAACTTGCAACAATTTCAGAGTTCATTTGCAGTGCTTTTCAATTCAGGGTCATTTTAGCTCAAAATAAATCATGAAATGCATGAAAAATAGGAAATGAAGTCAGAAATGGTTTGAAAAGTGATGATGTGGCTTTGAATGGTGCATATTGAATGCAGAAAAAGTCTTGAGTTCAAATATGTTTAAAAAATTGAAATCCTTTTGTAACAGATGAGTTTTCGTCCGAAACCGTGACACTTCGAAAGAGATTGTCCAGTTCGTACACGAAGTGCATCCAGTTTTTGCCGTAACCCTCTCAACTTTTTCGCACATGCTATGTGGTTGAAATGATGATACCATGCCAACTTGCAACCATTTCAGAGTTCATTTGCTGTGCTTTTCAATTCAGGGTCATTTTAGCTCAAAATAAATCATGAAATGCATGAAAAATAGCAAATGAAGTCAGAAAAGGTTTGAAAAGTGATGATGTGGCTTTGTATGGTGCATATTGAATGCAGAAAAAGTCTTGAGTTCAAATATGTTTAAAAAATTGAAATCCTTTTGTAACAGATGAGTTTTCGTCCGAAACCCTGACACTTCGAAAGAGATTGTCCAGTTCGTACACGAAGTGCTTCCAGTTTTTGCCGTAACCCTCTCAACTTTTTAGCACATGCTATGTGGGTGAAATGATGATACCATGCCAACTTGCAACCATTTCAGAGTTCATTTGCAGTGCTTTTCAATCCAGGGTCATTTTAGCTCAAAATAAATCATGAAATGCATGAAAAGTAGCAAATGAAGTCAGAAAAGGTTTGAAAAGTGATGATGTGGCTTTGTATGGTGCATATTGAATGCAGAAAAAGTCTTGAGTTCAAATATGTTTAAAAAATTGAAATCCTTTTGTAACAGATGAGTTTTCGTCCGAAACCCTGACACTTCGAAAGAGATTGTCCAGTTCGTACACGAAGTGCTTCCAGTTTTTGCCGTAACCCTCTCAACTTTTTAGCACATGCTATGTGGGTGAAATGATGATACCATGCCAACTTGCAACCATTTCAGAGTTCATTTGCTGTGCTTTTCAATTCAGGGTCATTTTAGCTCAAAATAAATCATGAAATGCATGAAAAATAGCAAATGAAGTCAGAAAAGGTTTGAAAAATGATGATGTGGCTTTGTATGGTGCATATTGAATGCAGAAAAAGTCTTGAGTTCAAATATGTTTAAAAAATTGAAATCCTTTTGTAACAGATGAGTTTTCGTCCGAAACCCTGACACTTCGAAAGAGATTGTCCAGTTCGTACACGAAGTGCATCCAGTTTTTGCCGTAACCCTCTCAACTTTTTCGCACATGCTATGTGGTTGAAATGATGATACCATGCCAACTTGCAACCATTTCAGAGTTCATTTGCAGTGCTTTTCAATCCAGGGTCATTTTAGCTCAAAATAAATCATGAAATGCATGAAAAGTAGCAAATGAAGTCAGAAAAGGTTTGAAAAGTGATGATGTGGCTTTGTATGGTGCATATTGAATGCAGAAAAAGTCTTGAGTTCAAATATGTTTAAAAAATTGAAATCCTTTTGTAACAGATGAGTTTTCGTCCGAAACCCTGACACTTCGAAAGAGATTGTCCAGTTCGTACACGAAGTGCATCCAGTTTTTGCCGTAACCCTCTCAACTTTTTCGCACATGCTATGTGGTTGAAATGATGATACCATGCCAACTTGCAACCATTTCAGAGTTCATTTGCAGTGCTTTTCAATTCAGGGTCATTTTAGCTCAAAATAAATCATGAAATGCATGAAAAATAGCAAATGAAGTCAGAAAAGGTTTGAAAAGTGATGATGTGGCTTTGAATGGTGCATATTGAATGCAGAAAAAATCTTGAGTTCAAATATGTTTAAAAAATTGAAATCCTTTTGTAACAGATGAGTTTTCGTCCGAAACCCTGACACTTCGAAAGAGATTGTCCAGTTCGTACACGAAGTGCATCCAGTTTTTGCCGTAACCCTCTCAACTTTTTCGCACATGCTATGTGGGTGAAATGATGATACCATGCCAACTTGCAACCATTTCAGAGTTCATTTGCAGTGCTTTTCAATTCAGGGTCATTTTAGCTCAAAATAAATCATGAAATGCATGAAAAATAGGAAATGAAGTCAGAAATGGTTTGAAAAGTGATGATGTGGCTTTGTATGGTGCATATTGAATGCAGAAAAAGTCTTGAGTTCAAATATGTTTAAAAAATTGAAATCCTTTTGTAACAGATGAGTTTTCGTCCGAAACCCTGACACTTCGAAAGAGATTGTCCAGTTCGTACACGAAGTGCATCCAGTTTTTGCCGTAACCCTCTGAACTTTTTAGCACATGCTATGTGGGTGAAATGATGATACCATGCCAACTTGCAACCATTTCAGAGTTCATTTGCTGTGCTTTTCAATTCAGGGTCATTTTAGCTCAAAATAAATCATGAAATGCATGAAAAATAGCAAATGAAGTCAGAAAAGGTTTGAAAAGTGATGATGTGGCTTTGTATGGTGCATATTGAATGCAGAAAAAGTCTTGAGTTCAAATATGTTTAAAAAATTGAAATCCTTTTGTAACAGATGAGTTTTCGTCCGAAACCCTGACACTTCGAAAGAGATTGTCCAGTTCGTACACGAAGTGCTTCCAGTTTTTGCCGTAACCCTCTCAACTTTTTAGCACATGCTATGTGGGTGAAATGATGATACCATGCCAACTTGCAACCATTTCAGAGTTCATTTGCAGTGCTTTTCAATCCAGGGTCATTTTAGCTCAAAATAAATCATGAAATGCATGAAAAGTAGCAAATGAAGTCAGAAAAGGTTTGAAAAGTGATGATGTGGCTTTGTATGGTGCATATTGAATGCAGAAAAAGTCTTGAGTTCAAATATGTTTAAAAAATTGAAATCCTTTTGTAACAGATGAGTTTTCGTCTGAAACCCTGACACTTCGAAAGAGATTGTCCAGTTCGTACACGAAGTGCATCCAGTTTTTGCCGTAACCCTCTCAACTTTTTAGCACATGCTATGTGGGTGAAATGATGATACCATGCCAACTTGCAAGCATTTCAGAGTTCATTTGCAGTGCTTTTCAATTCAGGGTCATTTTAGCTCAAAATAAATCATGAAATGCATGAAAAGTAGCAAATGAAGTCAGAAAAGGTTTGAAAAGTGATGATGTGGCTTTGTATGGTGCATATTGAATGCAGAAAAAGTCTTGAGTTCAAATATGTTTGAAAAATTGAAATCCTTTTGTAACAGATGAGTTTTCGTCCGAAACCCTGACACTTCGAAAGAGATTGTCCAGTTCGTACACGAAGTGCTTCCAGTTTTTGCCGTAACCCTCTCAACTTTTTAGCACATGCTATGTGGGTGAAATGATGATACCATGCCAACTTGCAACCATTTCAGAGTTCATTTGCTGTGCTTTTCAATTCAGGGTCATTTTAGCTCAAAATAAATCATGAAATGCATGAAAAATAGCAAATGAAGTCAGAAAAGGTTTGAAAAGTGATGATGTGGCTTTGTATGGTGCATATTGAATGCAGAAAAAGTCTTGAGTTCAAATATGTTTAAAAAATTGAAATCCTTTTGTAACAGATGAGTTTTCGTCCGAAACCCTGACACTTCGAAAGAGATTGTCCAGTTCGTACACGAAGTGCTTCCAGTTTTTGCCGTAACCCTCTCAACTTTTTAGCACATGCTATGTGGGTGAAATGATGATACCATGCCAACTTGCAACCATTTCAGAGTTCATTTGCAGTGCTTTTCAATCCAGGGTCATTTTAGCTCAAAATAAATCATGAAATGCATGAAAAGTAGCAAATGAAGTCAGAAAAGGTTTGAAAAGTGATGATGTGGCTTTGTATGGTGCATATTGAATGCAGAAAAAGTCTTGAGTTCAAATATGTTTAAAAAATTGAAATCCTTTTGTAACAGATGAGTTTTCGTCCGAAACCCTGACACTTCGAAAGAGATTGTCCAGTTCGTACACGAAGTACATCCAGTTTTTGCCGTAACCCTCTCAACTTTTTAGAACATGCTATGTGGGTGAAATGATGATACCATGCCAACTTGCAACCATTTCAGAGTTCATTTGCAGTGCTTTTCAATTCAGGGTCATTTTAGCTCAAAATAAATCATGAAATGCATGAAAAGTAGCAAATGAAGTCAGAAAAGGTTTGAAAAGTGATGATGTGGCTTTGTATGGTGCATATTGAATGCAGAAAAAGTCTTGAGTTCAAATATGTTTAAAAAATTGAAATCCTTTTGTAACAGATGACTTTTCGTCCGAAACCCTGACACTTCGAAAGAGATTGTCCAGTTCGTACACGAAGTGCTTCCAGTTTTTGCCGTAACCCTCTCAACTTTTTAGCACATGCTATGTGGGTGAAATGATGATACCATGCCAACTTGCAACCATATCAGAGTTCATTTGCAGTGCTTTTCAATCCAGGGTCATTTTAGCTCAAAATAAATCATGAAATGCATGAAAAGTAGCAAATGAAGTCAGAAAAGGTTTGAAAAGTGATGATGTGGCTTTGTATGGTGCATATTGAATGCAGAAAAAGTCTTGAGTTCAAATATGTTTAAAAAATTGAAATCCTTTTGTAACAGATGAGTTTTCGTCCGAAACCCTGACACTTCGAAAGAGATTGTCCAGTTCGTACACGAAGTGCTTCCAGTTTTTGCCGTAACCCTCTCAACTTTTTAGCACATGCTATGTGGGTGAAATGATGATACCATGCCAACTTGCAACCATTTCAGAGTTCATTTGCTGTGCTTTTCAATTCAGGGTCATTTTAGCTCAAAATAAATCATGAAATGCATGAAAAATAGCAAATGAAGTCAGAAAAGGTTTGAAAAGTGATGATGTGGCTTTGTATGGTGCATATTGAATGCAGAAAAAGTCTTGAGTTCAAATATGTTTAAAAAATTGAAATCCTTTTGTAACAGATGAGTTTTCGTCCGAAACCCTAACACTTCGAAAGAGATTGTCCAGTTCGTACACGAAGTGCTTCCAGTTTTTGCCGTAACCCTCTCAACTTTTTAGCACATGCTATGTGGGTGAAATGATGATACCATGCCAACTTGCAACCATTTCAGAGTTCATTTGCAGTGCTTTTCAATCCAGGGTCATTTTAGCTCAAAATAAATCATGAAATGCATGAAAAGTAGCAAATGAAGTCAGAAAAGGTTTGAAAAGTGATGATGTGGCTTTGTATGGTGCATATTGAATGCAGAAAAAGTCTTGAGTTCAAATATGTTTAAAAAATTGAAATCCTTTTGTAACAGATGAGTTTTCGTCCGAAACCCTGACACTTCGAAAGAGATTGTCCAGTTCGTACATGAAGTGCATCCAGTTTTTGCCGTAACCCTCTCAACTTTTTAGCACATGCTATGTGGGTGAAATGATGATACCATGCCAACTTGCAAGCATTTCAGAGTTCATTTGCAGTGCTTTTCAATTCAGGGTCATTTTAGCTCAAAATAAATCATGAAATGCATGAAAAGTAGCAAATGAAGTCAGAAAAGGTTTGAAAAGTGATGATGTGGCTTTGTATGGTGCATATTGAATGCAGAAAAAGTCTTGAGTTCAAATATGTTTAAAAAATTGAAATCCTTTTGTAACAGATGAGTTTTCGTCCGAAACCCTGACACTTCGAAAGAGATTGTCCAGTTCGTACACGAAGTGCTTCCAGTTTTTGCCGTAACCCTCTCAACTTTTTAGCACATGCTATGTGGGTGAAATGATGATACCATGCCAACTTGCAACCATTTCAGAGTTCATTTGCTGTGCTTTTCAATTCAGGGTCATTTTAGCTCAAAATAAATCATGAAATGCATGAAAAATAGCAAATGAAGTCAGAAAAGGTTTGAAAAGTGATGATGTGGCTTTGTATGGTGCATATTGAATGCAGAAAAAGTCTTGAGTTCAAATATGTTTAAAAAATTGAAATCCTTTTGTAACAGATGAGTTTTCGTCCGAAACCCTGACACTTCGAAAGAGATTGTCCAGTTCGTACACGAAGTGCTTCCAGTTTTTGCCGTAACCCTCTCAACTTTTTAGCACATGCTATGTGGGTGAAATGATGATACCATGCCAACTTGCAACCATTTCAGAGTTCATTTGCAGTGCTTTTCAATCCAGGGTCATTTTAGCTCAAAATAAATCATGAAATGCATGAAAAGTAGCAAATGAAGTCAGAAAAGGTTTGAAAAGTGATGATGTGGCTTTGTATGGTGCATATTGAATGCAGAAAAAGTCTTGAGTTCAAATATGTTTAAAAAATTGAAATCCTTTTGTAACAGATGAGTTTTCGTCCGAAACCCTGACACTTCGAAAGAGATTGTCCAGTTCGTACACGAAGTACATCCAGTTTTTGCCGTAACCCTCTCAACTTTTTAGAACATGCTATGTGGGTGAAATGATGATACCATGCCAACTTGCAACCATTTCAGAGTTCATTTGCAGTGCTTTTCAATTCAGGGTCATTTTAGCTCCAAATAAATCATGAAATGCATGAAAAGTAGCAAATGAAGTCAGAAAAGGTTTGAAAAGTGATGATGTGGCTTTGTATGGTGCATATTGAATGCAGAAAAAGTCTTGAGTTCAAATATGTTTAAAAAATTGAAATCCTTTTGTAACAGATGACTTTTCGTCCGAAACCCTGACACTTCGAAAGAGATTGTCCAGTTCGTACACGAAGTGCTTCCAGTTTTTGCCGTAACCCTCTCAACTTTTTAGCACATGCTATGTGGGTGAAATGATGATACCATGCCAACTTGCAACCATTTCAGAGTTCATTTGCAGTGCTTTTCAATCCAGGGTCATTTTAGCTCAAAATAAATCATGAAATGCATGAAAAGTAGCAAATGAAGTCAGAAAAGGTTTGAAAGTGATGATGTGGCTTTGTATGGTGCATATTGAATGCAGAAAAAGTCTTGAGTTCAAATATGTTTAAAAAATTGAAATCCTTTTGTAACAGATGACTTTTCGTCCGAAACCCTGACACTTCGAAAGAGATTGTCCAGTTCGTACACGAAGTGCTTCCAGTTTTTGCCGTAACCCTCTCAACTTTTTAGCACATGCTATGTGGGTGAAATGATGATACCATGCCAACTTGCAACCATTTCAGAGTTCATTTGCAGTGCTTTTCAATCCAGGGTCATTTTAGCTCAAAATAAATCATGAAATGCATGAAAAGTAGCAAATGAAGTCAGAAAAGGTTTGAAAAGTGATGATGTGGCTTTGTATGGTGCATATTGAATGCAGAAAAAGTCTTGAGTTCAAATATGTTTAAAAAATTGAAATCCTTTTGTAACAGATGAGTTTTCGTCCGAAACCCTGACACTTCGAAAGAGATTGTCCAGTTCGTACACGAAGTGCTTCCAGTTTTTGCCGTAACCCTCTCAACTTTTTAGCACATGCTATGTGGGTGAAATGATGATACCATGCCAACTTGCAACCATTTCAGAGTTCATTTGCTGTGCTTTTCAATTCAGGGTCATTTTAGCTCAAAATAAATCATGAAATGCATGAAAAATAGCAAATGAAGTCAGAAAAGGTTTGAAAAGTGATGATGTGGCTTTGTATGGTGCATATTGAATGCAGAAAAAGTCTTGAGTTCAAATATGTTTAAAAAATTGAAATCCTTTTGTAACAGATGAGTTTTCGTCCGAAACCCTGACACTTCGAAAGAGATTGTCCAGTTCGTACACGAAGTGCTTCCAGTTTTTGCCGTAACCCTCTCAACTTTTTAGCACATGCTATGTGGGTGAAATGATGATACCATGCCAACTTGCAACCATTTCAGAGTTCATTTGCAGTGCTTTTCAATCCAGGGTCATTTTAGCTCAAAATAAATCATGAAATGCATGAAAAGTAGCAAATGAAGTCAGAAAAGGTTTGAAAAGTGATGATGTGGCTTTGTATGGTGCATATTGAATGCAGAAAAAGTCTTGAGTTCAAATATGTTTAAAAAATTGAAATCCTTTTGTAACAGATGAGTTTTCGTCCGAAACCCTGACACTTCGAAAGAGATTGTCCAGTTCGTACACGAAGTACATCCAGTTTTTGCCGTAACCCTCTCAACTTTTTAGAACATGCTATGTGGGTGAAATGATGATACCATGCCAACTTGCAACCATTTCAGAGTTCATTTGCAGTGCTTTTCAATTCAGGGTCATTTTAGCTCCAAATAAATCATGAAATGCATGAAAAGTAGCAAATGAAGTCAGAAAAGGTTTGAAAAGTGATGATGTGGCTTTGTATGGTGCATATTGAATGCAGAAAAAGTCTTGAGTTCAAATATGTTTAAAAAATTGAAATCCTTTTGTAACAGATGACTTTTCGTCCGAAACCCTGACACTTCGAAAGAGATTGTCCAGTTCGTACACGAAGTGCTTCCAGTTTTTGCCGTAACCCTCTCAACTTTTTAGCACATGCTATGTGGGTGAAATGATGATACCATGCCAACTTGCAACCATTTCAGAGTTCATTTGCAGTGCTTTTCAATCCAGGGTCATTTTAGCTCAAAATAAATCATGAAATGCATGAAAAGTAGCAAATGAAGTCAGAAAAGGTTTGAAAAGTGATGATGTGGCTTTGTATGGTGCATATTGAATGCAGAAAAAGTCTTGAGTTCAAATATGTTTAAAAAATTGAAATCCTTTTGTAACAGATGACTTTTCGTCCGAAACCCTGACACTTCGAAAGAGATTGTCCAGTTCGTACACGAAGTGCTTCCAGTTTTTGCCGTAACCCTCTCAACTTTTTAGCACATGCTATGTGGGTGAAATGATGATACCATGCCAACTTGCAACCATTTCAGAGTTCATTTGCAGTGCTTTTCAATCCAGGGTCATTTTAGCTCAAAATAAATCATGAAATGCATGAAAAGTAGCAAATGAAGTCAGAAAAGGTTTGAAAAGTGATGATGTGGCTTTGTATGGTGCATATTGAATGCAGAAAAAGTCTTGAGTTCAAATATGTTTAAAAAATTGAAATCCTTTTGTAACAGATGAGTTTTCGTCCGAAACCCTGACACTTCGAAAGAGATTGTCCAGTTCGTACACGAAGTGCTTCCAGTTTTTGCCGTAACCCTCTCAACTTTTTAGCACATGCTATGTGGGTGAAATGATGATACCATGCCAACTTGCAACCATTTCAGAGTTCATTTGCTGTGCTTTTCAATTCAGGGTCATTTTAGCTCAAAATAAATCATGAAATGCATGAAAAATAGCAAATGAAGTCAGAAAAGGTTTGAAAAGTGATGATGTGGCTTTGTATGGTGCATATTGAATGCAGAAAAAGTCTTGAGTTCAAATATGTTTAAAAAATTGAAATCCCTTTGTAACAGATGAGTTTTCGTCCGAAACCCTAACACTTCGAAAGAGATTGTCCAGTTCGTACACGAAGTGCTTCCAGTTTTTGCCGTAACCCTCTCAACTTTTTAGCACATGCTATGTGGGTGAAATGATGATACCATGCCAACTTGCAACCATTTCAGAGTTCATTTGCAGTGCTTTTCAATTCAGGGTCATTTTAGCTCAAAATAAATCATGAAATGCATGAAAAGTAGCAAATGAAGTCAGAAAAGGTTTGAAAAGTGATGATGTGGCTTTGTATGGTGCATATTGAATGCAGAAAAAGTCTTGAGTTCAAATATGTTTAAAAAATTGAAATCCTTTTGTAACAGATGAGTTTTCGTCCGAAACCCTGACACTTCGAAAGAGATTGTCCAGTTCGTACACGAAGTGCTTCCAGTTTTTGCCGTAACCCTCTCAACTTTTTAGCACATGCTATGTGGGTGAAATGATGATACCATGCCAACTTGCAACCATTTCAGAGTTCATTTGCTGTGCTTTTCAATTCAGGGTCATTTTAGCTCAAAATAAATCATGAAATGCATGAAAAATAGCAAATGAAGTCAGAAAAGGTTTGAAAAGTGATGATGTGGCTTTGTATGGTGCATATTGAATGCAGAAAAAGTCTTGAGTTCAAATATGTTTAAAAAATTGAAATCCTTTTGTAACAGATGAGTTTTCGTCCGAAACCCTGACACTTCGAAAGAGATTGTCCAGTTCGTACACGAAGTGCTTCCAGTTTTTGCCGTAACCCTCTCAACTTTTTAGCACATGCTATGTGGGTGAAATGATGATACCATGCCAACTTGCAACCATTTCAGAGTTCATTTGCAGTGCTTTTCAATCCAGGGTCATTTTAGCTCAAAATAAATCATGAAATGCATGAAAAGTAGCAAATGAAGTCAGAAAAGGTTTGAAAAGTGATGATGTGGCTTTGTATGGTGCATATTGAATGCAGAAAAAGTCTTGAGTTCAAATATGTTTAAAAAATTGAAATCCTTTTGTAACAGATGAGTTTTCGTCCGAAACCCTGACACTTCGAAAGAGATTGTCCAGTTCGTACACGAAGTACATCCAGTTTTTGCCGTAACCCTCTCAACTTTTTAGAACATGCTATGTGGGTGAAATGATGATACCATGCCAACTTGCAACCATTTCAGAGTTCATTTGCAGTGCTTTTCAATTCAGGGTCATTTTAGCTCAAAATAAATCATGAAATGCATGAAAAGTAGCAAATGAAGTCAGAAAAGGTTTGAAAGTGATGATGTGGCTTTGTATGGTGCATATTGAATGCAGAAAAAGTCTTGAGTTCAAATATGTTTAAAAAATTGAAATCCTTTTGTAACAGATGACTTTTCGTCCGAAACCCTGACACTTCGAAAGAGATTGTCCAGTTCGTACACGAAGTGCTTCCAGTTTTTGCCGTAACCCTCTAAACTTTTTAGCACATGCTATGTGGGTGAAATGATGATACCATGCCAACTTGCAACCATTTCAGAGTTCATTTGCAGTGCTTTTCAATCCAGGGTCATTTTAGCTCAAAATAAATCATGAAATGCATGAAAAGTAGCAAATGAAGTCAGAAAAGGTTTGAAAAGTGATGATGTGGCTTTGTATGGTGCATATTGAATGCAGAAAAAGTCTTGAGTTCAAATATGTTTAAAAAATTGAAATCCTTTTGTAACAGATGAGTTTTCGTCCGAAACCCTGACACTTCGAAAGAGATTGTCCAGTTCGTAGACGAAGTGCTTCCAGTTTTTGCCGTAACCCTCTCAACTTTTTAGCACATGCTATGTGGGTGAAATGATGATACCATGCCAACTTGCAACCATTTCAGAGTTCATTTGCTGTGCTTTTCAATTCAGGGTCATTTTAGCTCAAAATAAATCATGAAATGCATGAAAAATAGCAAATGAAGTCAGAAAAGGTTTGAAAAGTGATGATGTGGCTTTGTATGGTGCATATTGAATGCAGAAAAAGTCTTGAGTTCAAATATGTTTAAAAAATTGAAATCCTTTTGTAACAGATGAGTTTTCGTCCGAAACCCTAACACTTCGAAAGAGATTGTCCAGTTCGTACACGAAGTGCTTCCAGTTTTTGCCGTAACCCTCTCAACTTTTTAGCACATGCTATGTGGGTGAAATGATGATACCATGCCAACTTGCCACCATTTCAGAGTTCATTTGCAGTGCTTTTCAATCCAGGGTCATTTTAGCTCAAAATAAATCATGAAATGCATGAAAAGTAGCAAATGAAGTCAGAAAAGGTTTGAAAAGTGATGATGTGGCTTTGTATGGTGCATATTGAATGCAGAAAAAGTCTTGAGTTCAAATATGTTTAAAAAATTGAAATCCTTTTGTAACAGATGAGTTTTCGTCCGAAACCCTGACACTTCGAAAGAGATTGTCCAGTTCGTACACGAAGTGCATCCAGTTTTTGCCGTAACCCTCTCAACTTTTTAGCACATGCTATGTGGGTGAAATGATGATACCATGCCAACTTGCAACCATTTCAGAGTTCATTTGCAGTGCTTTTCAATTCAGGGTCATTTTAGCTCAAAATAAATCATGAAATGCATGAAAAGTAGCAAATGAAGTCAGAAAAGGTTTGAAAAGTGATGATGTGGCTTTGTATGGTGCATATTGAATGCAGAAAAAGTCTTGAGTTCAAATATGTTTAAAAAATTGAAATCCTTTTGTAACAGATGAGTTTTCGTCCGAAACCCTGACACTTCGAAAGAGATTGTCCAGTTCGTACACGAAGTGCTTCCAGTTTTTGCCGTAACCCTCTCAACTTTTTAGCACATGCTATGTGGGTGAAATGATGATACCATGCCAACTTGCAACCATTTCAGAGTTCATTTGCTGTGCTTTTCAATTCAGGGTCATTTTAGCTCAAAATAAATCATGAAATGCATGAAAAATAGCAAATGAAGTCAGAAAAGGTTTGAAAAGTGATGATATGGCTTTGTATGGTGCATATTGAATGCAGAAAAAGTCTTGAGTTCAAATATGTTTAAAAAATTGAAATCCTTTTGTAACAGATGAGTTTTCGTCCGAAACCCTGACACTTCGAAAGAGATTGTCCAGTTCGTACACGAAGTGCTTCCAGTTTTTGCTGTAACCCTCTCAACTTTTTAGCACATGCTATGTGGGTGAAATGATGATACCATGCCAACTTGCAACCATTTCAGAGTTCATTTGCAGTGCTTTTCAATCCAGGGTCATTTTAGCTCAAAATAAATCATGAAATGCATGAAAAGTAGCAAATGAAGTCAGAAAAGGTTTGAAAAGTGATGATGTGGCTTTGTATGGTGCATATTGAATGCAGAAAAAGTCTTGAGTTCAAATATGTTTAAAAAATTGAAATCCTTTTGTAACAGATGAGTTTTCGTCCGAAACCCTGACACTTCGAAAGAGATTGTCCAGTTCGTACACGAAGTACATCCAGTTTTTGCCGTAACCCTGTCAACTTTTTAGCACATGCTATGTGGGTGAAATGATGATACCATGCCAACTTGCAACCATTTCAGAGTTCATTTGCAGTGCTTTTCAATTCAGGGTCATTTTAGCTCAAAATAAATCATGAAATGCATTAAAAGTAGCAAATGAAGTCAGAAAAGGTTTGAAAAGTGATGATGTGGCTTTGTATGGTGCATATTGAATGCACAAAAAGTCTTGAGTTCAAATATGTTTAAAAAACTGAAATCCTTTTGTAACAGATGACTTTTCGTCCGAAACCCTGACACTTCGAAAGAGATTGTCCAGTTCGTACACGAAGTGCTTCCAGTTTTTGCCGTAACCCTCTCAACTTTTTAGCACATGCTATGTGGGTGAAATGATGATACCATGCCAACTTGCAACCATTTCAGAGTTCATTTGCAGTGCTTTTCAATCCAGGGTCATTTTAGCTCAAAATAAATCATGAAATGCATGAAAAGTAGCAAATGAAGTCCGAAAAGGTTTGAAAAGTGATGATGTGGCTTTGTATGGTGCATATTGAATGCAGAAAAAGTCTTGAGTTCAAATATGTTTAAAAAATTGAAATCCTTTTGTAACAGATGAGTTTTCGTCCGAAACCCTGACACTTCGAAAGAGATTGTCCAGTTCGTACACGAAGTGCATCCAGTTTTTGCCGTAACCCTCTCAACTTTTTAGCACATGCTATGTGGGTGAAATGATGATACCATGCCAACTTGCAACCATTTCAGAGTTCATTTGCTGTGCTTTTCAATTCAGGGTCATTTTAGCTCAAAATAAATCATGAAATGCATGAAAAATAGCAAATGAAGTCAGAAAAGGTTTGAAAAGTGATGATGTGGCTTTGTATGGTGCATATTGAATGCAGAAAAAGTCTTGAGTTCAAATATGTTTAAAAAATTGAAATCCTTTTGTAACAGATGAGTTTTCGTCCGAAACCCTAACACTTCGAAAGAGATTGTCCAGTTCGTACACGAAGTGCTTCCAGTTTTTGCCGTAACCCTCTCAACTTTTTAGCACATGCTATGTGGGTGAAATGATGATACCATGCCAACTTGCAACCATTTCAGAGTTCATTTGCAGTGCTTTTCAATCCAGGGTCATTTTAGCTCAAAATAAATCATGAAATGCATGAAAAGTAGCAAATGAAGTCAGAAAAGGTTTGAAAAGTGATGATGTGGCTTTGTATGGTGCATATTGAATGCAGAAAAAGTCTTGAGTTCAAATATGTTTAAAAAATTGAAATCCTTTTGTAACAGATGAGTTTTCGTCCGAAACCCTGACACTTCGAAAGAGATTGTCCAGTTCGTACACGAAGTGCATCCAGTTTTTGCCGTAACCCTCTCAACTTTTTAGCACATGCTATGTGGGTGAAATGATGATACCATGCCAACTTGCAACCATTTCAGAGTTCATTTGCAGTGCTTTTCAATTCAGGGTCATTTTAGCTCAAAATAAATCATGAAATGCATGAAAAGTAGCAAATGAAGTCAGAAAAGGTTTGAAAAGTGATGATGTGGCTTTGTATGGTGCATATTGAATGCAGAAAAAGTCTTGAGTTCAAATATGTTTAAAAAATTGAAATCCTTTTGTAACAGATGAGTTTTCGTCCGAAACCCTGACACTTCGAAAGAGATTGTCCAGTTCGTACACGAAGTGCTTCCAGTTTTTGCCGTAACCCTCTCAACTTTTTAGCACATGCTATGTGGGTGAAATGATGATACCATGCCAACTTGCAACCATTTCAGAGTTCATTTGCTGTGCTTTTCAATTCAGGGTCATTTTAGCTCAAAATAAATCATGAAATGCATGAAAAATAGCAAATGAAGTCAGAAAAGGTTTGAAAAGTGATGATGTGGCTTTGTATGGTGCATATTGAATGCAGAAAAAGTCTTGAGTTCAAATATGTTTAAAAAATTGAAATCCTTTTGTAACAGATGAGTTTTCGTCCGAAACCCTGACACTTCGAAAGAGATTGTCCAGTTCGTACACGAAGTGCTTCCAGTTTTTGCCGTAACCCTCTCAACTTTTTAGCACATGCTATGTGGGTGAAATGATGATACCATGCCAACTTGCAACCATTTCAGAGTTCATTTGCAGTGCTTTTCAATCCAGGGTCATTTTAGCTCAAAATAAATCATGAAATGCATGAAAAGTAGCAAATGAAGTCAGAAAAGGTTTGAAAAGTGATGATGTGGCTTTGTATGGTGCATATTGAATGCAGAAAAAGTCTTGAGTTCAAATATGTTTAAAAAATTGAAATCCTTTTGTAACAGATGAGTTTTCGTCCGAAACCCTGACACTTCGAAAGAGATTGTCCAGTTCGTACACGAAGTGCATCCAGTTTTTGCCGTAACCCTCTCAACTTTTTAGCACATGCTATGTGGGTGAAATGATGATACCATGCCAACTTGCAACCATTTCAGAGTTCATTTGCAGTGCTTTTCAATTCAGGGTCATTTTAGCTCAAAATAAATCATGAAATGCATGAAAAGTAGCAAATGAAGTCAGAAAAGGTTTGAAAAGTGATGATGTGGCTTTGTATGGTGCATATTGAATGCAGAAAAAGTCTTGAGTTCAAATATGTTTAAAAAATTGAAATCCTTTTGTAACAGATGAGTTTTCGTCCGAAACCCTGACACTTCGAAAGAGATTGTCCAGTTCGTACACGAAGTGCATCCAGTTTTTGCCGTAACCCTGTCAACTTTTTAGCACATGCTATGTGGGTGAAATGATGATACCATGCCAACTTGCAACCATTTCAGAGTTCATTTGCAGTGCTTTTCAATTCAGGGTCATTTTAGCTCAAAATAAATCATGAAATGCATGAAAAATAGCAAATGAAGTCAGAAAAGGTTTGAAAAGTGATGATGTGCCTTTGGATGGTGCATATTGAATGCAGAAAAAGTCTTGAGTTCAAATATGTTTAAAAAATTGAAATCCTTTTGTAACAGATGAGTTTTCGTACGAAACCCTGACACTTCGAAAGAGATTGTCCAGTTCGTACACGAAGTGCATCCAGTTTTTGCCGTAACCCTCTGAACTTTTTAGAACATGCTATGTGGGTGAAATGATGATACCATGCCAACTTGCAACAATTTCAGAGTTCATTTGCAGTGCTTTTCAATTCAGGGTCATTTTAGCTCAAAATAAATCATGAAATGCATGAAAAATAGGAAATGAAGTCAGAAATGGTTTGAAAAGTGATGATGTGGCTTTGAATGGTGCATATTGAATGCAGAAAAAGTCTTGAGTTCAAATATGTTTAAAAAGTTGAAATCCTTTTGTAACAGATGAGTTTTCGTCCGAAACCCTGACACTTCGAAAGAGATTGTCCAGTTCGTACACGAAGTGCTTCCAGTTTTTGCCGTAACCCTCTCAACTTTTTAGCACATGCTATGTGGGTGAAATGATGATACCATGCCAACTTGCAACCATTTCAGAGTTCATTTGCAGTGCTTTTCAATTGAGGGTCATTTTAGCTCAAAATAAATCATGAAATGCATGAAAAATAGCAAATGAAGTCAGAAAAGGTTTGAAAAGTGAGGATGTGGCTTTGGATGGTGCATATTGAATGCAGAAAAAGTCTTGAGTTCAAATATGTTTAAAAAATTGAAATCCTTTTGTAACAGATGAGTTTTCGTCCGAAACCCTGACACTTCGAAAGAGATTGTCCAGTTCGTACACGAAGTGCATCCAGTTTTTGCCGTAACCCTCTCAATTTTTTAGCACATGCTATGTGGGTGAAATGATGATACCATGCCAACTTGCAACCATTTCAGAGTTCATTTGCTGTGCTTTTCAATTCAGGGTCATTTTAGCTCAAAATAAATCATGAAATGCAGGAAAAATAGCAAATGATGTCAGAAAAGGTTTGAAAAGTGATGATGTGGCTTTGTATGGTGCATATTGAATGCAGAAAAAGTCTTGAGTTCAAATATGTTTAAAAAATTGAAATCCTTTTGTAACAGATGAGTTTTCGTCCGAAACCCTGACACTTCGAAAGAGATTGTCCAGTTCGTACACGAAGTGCTTCCAGTTTTTGCCGTAACCCTCTCAACTTTTTAGCACATGCTATGTGGGTGAAATGATGATACCATGCCAACTTGCAACCATTTCAGAATTCATTTGCAGTGCTTTTCAATCCAGGGTCATTTTAGCTCAAAATAAATCATGAAATGCATGAAAAGTAGCAAATGAAGTCAGAAAAGGTTTGAAAAGTGATGATGTGGCTTTGTATGGTGCATATTGAATGCAGAAAAAGTCTTGAGTTCAAATATGTTTAAAAAATTGAAATCCTTTTGTAACAGATGAGTTTTCGTCCGAAACCCTGACACTTCGAAAGAGATTGTCCAGTTCGTACACGAAGTGCATCCAGTTTTTGCCGTAACCCTCTCAACTTTTTAGCACATGCTATGTGGGTGAAATGATGATACCATGCCAACTTGCAACCAATTCAGAGTTCATTTGCAGTGCTTTTCAATTCAGGGTCATTTTAGCTCAAAATAAATCATGAAATGCATGAAAAGTAGCAAATGAAGTCAGAAAAGGTTTGAAAAGTGATGATGTGGCTTTGTATGGTGCATATTGAATGCTGAAAAAGTCTTGAGTTCAAATATGTTTAAAAAATTGAAATCCTTTTGTAACAGATGAGTTTTCGTCCGAAACCCTGACACTTCGAAAGAGATTGTCCAGTTCGTACACGAAGTGCTTCCAGTTTTTGCCGTAACCCTCTCAACTTTTTAGCACATGCTATGTGGGTGAAATGATGATACCATGCCAACTTGCAACCATTTCAGAGTTCATTTGCAGTGCTTTTCAATCCAGGGTCATTTTAGCTCAAAATAAATCATGAAATGCATGAAAAGTAGCAAATGAAGTCAGAAAAGGTTTGAAAAGTGATGATGTGGCTTTGTATGGTGCATATTGAATGCAGAAAAAGTCTTGAGTTCAAATATGTTTAAAAAATTGAAATCCTTTTGTAACAGATGAGTTTTCGTCCGAAACCCTGACACTTCGAAAGAGATTGTCCAGTTCGTACACGAAGTGCATCCAGTTTTTGCCGTAACCCTCTCAACTTTTTAGCACATGCTATGTGGGTGAAATGATGATACCATGCCAACTTGCAACCATTTCAGAGTTCATTTGCAGTGCTTTTCAATTCAGGGTCATTTTAGCTCAAAATAAATCATGAAATGCATGAAAAGTAGCAAATGAAGTCAGAAAAGGTTTGAAAAGTGATGATGTGGCTTTGTATGGTGCATATTGAATGCAGAAAAAGTCTTGAGTTCAAATATGTTTAAAAAATTGAAATCCTTTTGTAACAGATGAGTTTTCGTCCGAAACCCTGACACTTCGAAAGAGATTGTCCAGTTCGTACACGAAGTGCTTCCAGTTTTTGCCGTAACCCTCTCAACTTTTTAGCACATGCTATGTGGGTGAAATGATGATACCATGCCAACTTGCAACCATTTCAGAGTTCATTTGCTGTGCTTTTCAATTCAGGGTCATTTTAGCTCAAAATAAATCATGAAATGCATGAAAAATAGCAAATGAAGTCAGAAAAGGTTTGAAAAGTGATGATGTGGCTTTGTATGGTGCATATTGAATGCAGAAAAAGTCTTGAGTTCAAATATGTTTAAAAAATTGAAATCCTTTTGTAACAGATGAGTTTTCGTCCGAAACCCTGACACTTCGAAAGAGATTGTCCAGTTCGTACACGAAGTGCTTCCAGTTTTTGCCGTAACCCTCTCAACTTTTTAGCACATGCTATGTGGGTGAAATGATGATACCATGCCAACTTGCAACCATTTCAGAGTTCATTTGCAGTGCTTTTCAATCCAGGGTCATTTTAGCTCAAAATAAATCATGAAATGCATGAAAAGTAGCAAATGAAGTCAGAAAAGGTTTGAAAAGTGATGATGTGGCTTTGTATGGTGCATATTGAATGCAGAAAAAGTCTTGAGTTCAAATATGTTTAAAAAATTGAAATCCTTTTGTAACAGATGAGTTTTCGTCCGAAACCCTGACACTTCGAAAGAGATTGTCCAGTTCGTACACGAAGTGCATCCAGTTTTTGCCGTAACCCTCTCAACTTTTTAGCACATGCTATGTGGGTGAAATGATGATACCATGCCAACTTGCAACCATTTCAGAGTTCATTTGCAGTGCTTTTCAATTCAGGGTCATTTTAGCTCAAAATAAATCATGAAATGCATGAAAAGTAGCAAATGAAGTCAGAAAAGGTTTGAAAAGTGATGATGTGGCTTTGTATGGTGCATATTGAATGCAGAAAAAGTCTTGAGTTCAAATATGTTTAAAAAATTGAAATCCTTTTGTAACAGATGAGTTTTCGTCCGAAACCCTGACACTTCGAAAGAGATTGTCCAGTTCGTACACGAAGTGCATCCAGTTTTTGCCGTAACCCTGTCAACTTTTTAGCACATGCTATGTGGGTGAAATGATGATACCATGCCAACTTGCAACCATTTCAGAGTTCATTTGCAGTGCTTTTCAATTCAGGGTCATTTTAGCTCAAAATAAATCATGAAATGCATGAAAAATAGCAAATGAAGTCAGAAAAGGTTTGAAAAGTGATGATGTGCCTTTGGATGGTGCATATTGAATGCAGAAAAAGTCTTGAGTTCAAATATGTTTAAAAAATTGAAATCCTTTTGTAACAGATGAGTTTTCGTACGAAACCCTGACACTTCGAAAGAGATTGTCCAGTTCGTACACGAAGTGCATCCAGTTTTTGCCGTAACCCTCTGAACTTTTTAGAACATGCTATGTGGGTGAAATGATGATACCATGCCAACTTGCAACAATTTCAGAGTTCATTTGCAGTGCTTTTCAATTCAGGGTCATTTTAGCTCAAAATAAATCATGAAATGCATGAAAAATAGGAAATGAAGTCAGAAATGGTTTGAAAAGTGATGATGTGGCTTTGAATGGTGCATATTGAATGCAGAAAAAGTCTTGAGTTCAAATATGTTTAAAAAGTTGAAATCCTTTTGTAACAGATGAGTTTTCGTCCGAAACCCTGACACTTCGAAAGAGATTGTCCAGTTCGTACACGAAGTGCTTCCAGTTTTTGCCGTAACCCTCTCAACTTTTTAGCACATGCTATGTGGGTGAAATGATGATACCATGCCAACTTGCAACCATTTCAGAGTTCATTTGCAGTGCTTTTCAATTGAGGGTCATTTTAGCTCAAAATAAATCATGAAATGCATGAAAAATAGCAAATGAAGTCAGAAAAGGTTTGAAAAGTGAGGATGTGGCTTTGGATGGTGCATATTGAATGCAGAAAAAGTCTTGAGTTCAAATATGTTTAAAAAATTGAAATCCTTTTGTAACAGATGAGTTTTCGTCCGAAACCCTGACACTTCGAAAGAGATTGTCCAGTTCGTACACGAAGTGCATCCAGTTTTTGCCGTAACCCTCTCAATTTTTTAGCACATGCTATGTGGGTGAAATGATGATACCATGCCAACTTGCAACCATTTCAGAGTTCATTTGCTGTGCTTTTCAATTCAGGGTCATTTTAGCTCAAAATAAATCATGAAATGCAGGAAAAATAGCAAATGATGTCAGAAAAGGTTTGAAAAGTGATGATGTGGCTTTGTATGGTGCATATTGAATGCAGAAAAAGTCTTGAGTTCAAATATGTTTAAAAAATTGAAATCCTTTTGTAACAGATGAGTTTTCGTCCGAAACCCTGACACTTCGAAAGAGATTGTCCAGTTCGTACACGAAGTGCTTCCAGTTTTTGCCGTAACCCTCTCAACTTTTTAGCACATGCTATGTGGGTGAAATGATGATACCATGCCAACTTGCAACCATTTCAGAATTCATTTGCAGTGCTTTTCAATCCAGGGTCATTTTAGCTCAAAATAAATCATGAAATGCATGAAAAGTAGCAAATGAAGTCAGAAAAGGTTTGAAAAGTGATGATGTGGCTTTGTATGGTGCATATTGAATGCAGAAAAAGTCTTGAGTTCAAATATGTTTAAAAAATTGAAATCCTTTTGTAACAGATGAGTTTTCGTCCGAAACCCTGACACTTCGAAAGAGATTGTCCAGTTCGTACACGAAGTGCATCCAGTTTTTGCCGTAACCCTCTCAACTTTTTAACACATGCTATGTGGGTGAAATGATGATACCATGCCAACTTGCAACCATTTCAGAGTTCATTTGCAGTGCTTTTCAATTCAGGGTCATTTTAGCTCAAAATAAATCATGAAATGCATGAAAAGTAGCAAATGTAGTCAGAAAAGGTTTGAAAAGTGATGATGTGGCTTTGTATGGTGCATATTGAATGCTGAAAAAGTCTTGAGTTCAAATATGTTTAAAAAATTGAAATCCTTTTGTAACAGATGAGTTTTCGTCCGAAACCCTGACACTTCGAAAGAGATTGTCCAGTTCGTACACGAAGTGCATCCAGTTTTTGCCGTAACCCTGTCAACTTTTTAGCACATGCTATGTGGGTGAAATGATGATACCATGCCAACTTGCAACCATTTCAGAGTTCATTTGTAGTGCTTTTCAATTCAGGGTCATTTTAGCTCAAAATAAATCATGAAATGCATGAAAAATAGCAAATGAAGTCAGAAAAGGTTTGAAAAGTGATGATGTGCCTTTGGATGGTGCATATTGAATGCAGAAAAAGTCTTGAGTTCAAATATGTTTAAAAAATTGAAATCCTTTTGTAACAGATGAGTTTTTGTACGAAACCCTGACACTTCGAAAGAGATTGTCCAGTTCGTACACGAAGTGCATCCAGTTTTTGCCGTAACCCTCTGAACTTTTTAGCACATGCTATGTGGGTGAAATGATGATACCATGCCAACTTGCAACAATTTCAGAGTTCATTTGCAGTGCTTTTCAATTCAGGGTCATTTTAGCTCAAAATAAATCATGAAATGCATGAAAAATAGGAAATGAAGTCAGAAATGGTTTGAAAAGTGATGATGTGGCTTTGAATGGTGCATATTGAATGCAGAAAAAGTCTTGAGTTCAAATATGTTTAAAAAGTTGAAATCCTTTTGTAACAGATGAGTTTTCGTCCGAAACCCTGACACTTCGAAAGAGATTGTCCAGTTCGTACACGAAGTGCTTCCAGTTTTTGCCGTAACCCTCTCAACTTTTTAGCACATGCTATGTGGGTGAAATGATGATACCATGCCAACTTGCAACCATTTCAGAGTTCATTTGCAGTGCTTTTCAATTCAGGGTCATTTTAGCTCAAAATAAATCATGAAATGCATGAAAAATAGCAAATGAAGTCAGAAAAGGTTTGAAAAGTGAGGATGTGGCTTTGGATGGTGCATATTGAATGCAGAAAAAGTCTTGAGTTCAAATATGTTTAAAAAATTGAAATCCTTTTGTAACAGATGAGTTTTCGTCCGAAACCCTGACACTTCGAAAGAGATTGTCCAGTTCGTACACGAAGTGCATCCAGTTTTTGCCGTAACCCTCTCAATTTTTTAGCACATGCTATGTGGGTGAAATGATGATACCATGCCAACTTGCAACCATTTCAGAGTTCATTTGCGGTGCTTTTCAATTCAGGGTCATTTTAGCTCAAAATAAATCATGAAATGCAGGAAAAATAGCAAATGAAGTCAGAAAAGGTTTGAAAAGTGATGATGTGGCTTTGTATGGTGCATATTGAATGCAGAAAAAGTCTTGAGTTCAAATATGTTTAAAAAATTGAAATCCTTTTGTAACAGATGAGTTTTCGTCCGAAACCCTGACACTTCGAAAGAGATTGTCCAGTTCGTACACGAAGTGCTTCCAGTTTTTGCCGTAACCCTCTCAACTTTTTAGCACATGCTATGTGGGTGAAATGATGATACCATGCCAACTTGCAACCATTTCAGAGTTCATTTGCAGTGCTTTTCAATCCAGGGTCATTTTAGCTCAAAATAAATCATGAAATGCATGAAAAGTAGCAAATGAAGTCAGAAAAGGTTTGAAAAGTGATGATGTGGCTTTGTATGGTGCATATTGAATGCAGAAAAAGTCTTGAGTTCAAATATGTTTAAAAAATTGAAATCCTTTTGTAACAGATGAGTTTTCGTCCGAAACCCTGACACTTCGAAAGAGATTGTCCAGTTCGTACACGAAGTGCATCCAGTTTTTGCCGTAACCCTCTCAACTTTTTAGCACATGCTATGTGGGTGAAATGATGATACCATGCCAACTTGCAACCATTTCAGAGTTCATTTGCAGTGCTTTTTAATTCAGGGTCATTTTAGCTCAAAATAAATCATGAAATGCATGAAAAATAGCAAATGAAGTCAGAAAAGGTTTGAAAAGTGATGATGTGGCTTTGGATGGTGCATATTGAATGCAGAAAAAGTCTTGAGTTCAAATATGTTTAAAAAATTGAAATCCTTTTGTAACAGATGAGTTTTCGTCCGAAACCCTGACACTTCGAAAGAGATTGTCCAGTCCGTACACGAAGTGCATCCAGTTTTTGCCGTAACCCTCTGAACTTTTTAGCACATGCTATGTGGGTGAAATGATGATACCATGCCAACTTGCAACCATTTCAGAGTTCATTTGCAGTGCTTTTCAATTCAGTGTCATTTTAGCTCAAAATAAATCATGAAATGCATGAAAAATAGCAAATGAAGTCAGAAATGGTTTGAAAAGTGATGATGTGGCTTTGAATGGTGCATATTGAATGCAGAAAAAGTCTTGAGTTCAAATATGTTTAAAAAGTTGAAATCCTTTTGTAACAGATGAGTTTTCGTCCGAAACCCTGACACTTCGAAAGAGATTGTCCAGTTCGTACACGAAGTGCATCCAGTTTTTGCCGTAACCCTCTCAACTTTTTAGCACATGCTATGTGGGTGAAATGATGATACCATGCCAACTTGCAACCATTTCAGAGTTCATTTGCAGTGCTTTTTAATTCAGGGTCATTTTAGCTCAAAATAAATCATGAAATGCATGAAAAATAGCAAATGAAGTCAGAAAAGGTTTGAAAAGTGATGATGTGGCTTTGGATGGTGCATATTGAATGCAGAAAAAGTCTTGAGTTCAAATATGTTTAAAAAATTGAAATCCTTTTGTAACAGATGAGTTTTCGTCCGAAACCCTGACACTTCGAAAGAGATTGTCCAGTCCGTACACGAAGTGCATCCAGTTTTTGCCGTAACCCTCTGAACTTTTTAGCACATGCTATGTGGGTGAAATGATGATACCATGCCAACTTGCAACCATTTCAGAGTTCATTTGCAGTGCTTTTCAATTCAGTGTCATTTTAGCTCAAAATAAATCATGAAATGCATGAAAAATAGCAAATGAAGTCAGAAAAGGTTTGAAAAGTGATGATGTGGCTTTGGATGGTGCATATTGAATGCAGAAAAAGTCTTGAGTTCAAATATGTTTAAAAAGTTGAAATCCTTTTGTAACAGATGAGTTTTCGTCCGAAACCCTGACACTTCGAAAGAGATTGTCCAGTTCGTACACGAAGTGCTTCCAGTTTTTGCCGTAACCCTCTCAACTTTTTAGCACATGCTATGTGGGTGAAATGATGATACCATGCCAACTTGCAACCATTTCAGAGTTCATTTGCAGTGCTTTTCAATTCAGTGTCATTTTAGCTCAAAATAAATCATGAAATGCATGAAAAATAGCAAATGAAGTCAGAAAAGGTTTGAAAAGTGAGGATGTGGCTTTGGATGGTGCATATTGAATGCAGAAAAAGTCTTGAGTTCAAATATGTTTAAAAAATTGAAATCCTTTTGTAACAGATGAGTTTTCGTCCGAAACCCTGACACTTCGAAAGAGATTGTCCAGTTCGTACACGAAGTGCATCCAGTTTTTGCCGTAACCCTCTCAATTTTTTAGCACATGCTATGTGGGTGAAATGATGATACCATGCCAACTTGCAACCATTTCAGAGTTCATTTGCGGTGCTTTTCAATTCAGGGTCATTTTAGCTCAAAATAAATCATGAAATGCAGGAAAAATAGCAAATGAAGTCAGAAAAGGTATGAAAAGTGATGATGTGGCTTTGTATGGTGCATATTGAATGCAGAAAAAGTCTTGAGTTCAAATATGTTTAAAAAATTGAAATCCTTTTGTAACAGATGAGTTTTCGTCCGAAACCCTGACACTTCGAAAGAGATTGTCCAGTTCGTACACGAAGTGCTTCCAGTTTTTGCCGTAACCCTCTCAACTTTTTAGCACATGCTATGTGGGTGAAATGATGATACCATGCCAACTTGCAACCATTTCAGAGTTCATTTGCAGTGCTTTTCAATCCAGGGTCATTTTAGCTCAAAATAAATCATGAAATGCATGAAAAGTAGCAAATGAAGTCAGAAAAGGTTTGAAAAGTGATGATGTGGCTTTGTATGGTGCATATTGAATGCAGAAAAAGTCTTGAGTTCAAATATGTTTAAAAAATTGAAATCCTTTTGTAACAGATGAGTTTTCGTCCGAAACCCTAACACTTCGAAAGAGATTGTCCAGTTCGTACACGAAGTGCATCCAGTTTTTGCCGTAACCCTCTCAACTTTTTAGCACATGCTATGTGGGTGAAATGATGATAGCATGCCAACTTGCAACCATTTCAGAGTTCATTTGCAGTGCTTTTTAATTCAGGGTCATTTTAGCTCAAAATAAATCATGAAATGCATGAAAAATAGCAAATGAAGTCAGAAAAGGTTTGAAAAGTGATGATGTGGCTTTGGATGGTGCATATTGAATGCAGAAAAAGTCTTGAGTTCAAATATGTTTAAAAAATTGAAATCCTTTTGTAACAGATGAGTTTTCGTCCGAAACCCTGACATTTCGAAAGAGATTGTCCAGTCCGTACACGAAGTGCATCCAGTTTTTGCCGTAACCCTCTGAACTTTTTAGCACATGCTATGTGGGTTAAATGATGATACCATGCCAACTTGCAACCATTTCAGAGTTCATTTGCAGTGCTTTTCAATTCAGTGTCATTTTAGCTCAAAATAAATCATGAAATGCATGAAAAATAGCAAATGAAGTCAGAAAAGGTTTGAAAAGTGATGATGTGGCTTTGTATGGTGCATATTGAATGCAGAAAAAGTCTTGAGTTCAAATATGTTTAAAATTTGAAATCCTTTTGTAACAGATGAGTTTTCGTCCGAAACCCTGACACTTCGAAATAGATTGTCCAGTTCGTACACGAAGTGCATCCAGTTTTTGCCGTAACCCTCTCAACTTTTTCGCACATGCTATGTGGTTGAAATGATGATACCATGCCAACTTGCAACCATTTCAGAGTTCATTTGCAGTGCTTTTCAATTCAGGGTCATTTTAGCTCAAAATAAATCATGAAATGCATGAAAAATAGCAAATGAAGTCAGAAAAGGTTTGAAAAGTGATGATGTGGCATTGGATGGTGCATATTGAATGCAAAAAAAGTCTTGAGTTCAAATATGTTTAAAAAATTGAAATCCTTTTGTAACAGATGAGTTTTCGTCCGAAACCCTGACACTTCGAAAGAGATTGTCCAGTTCGTACACGAAGTGCATCCAGTTTTTGCCGTAACCCTCTCAACTTTTTAGCACATGCGATGTGGGTGAACTGATGACACCATGCCAACTTGCAACCATTTCAGAGTTCATTTGCAGTGCTTTTCAATTCAGTGTCATTTTAGCTCAAAATAAATCATGAAATGCATGAAAAATAGCAAATGAAGTCAGAAAAGGTTTGAAAAGTGATGATGTGGCTTTGGATGGTGCATATTGAATGCAGAAAAAGTCTTGAGTTCAAATATGTTTAAAAAATTGAAATCCTTTTGTAACAGATGAGTTTTCGTCCGAAACCCTGACACTTCCAAAGAGATTGTCCAGTTCGTACACGAAGTGCTTCCAGTTTTTGCCGTAACCCTCTCAACTTTTTAGCACATGCTATGTGGGTGAAATGATGATACCATGCCAACTTGCAACCATTTCAGAGTTCATTTGCAGTGCTTTTCAATTCAGGGTCATTTTAGCTCAAAATAAATCATGAAATGCATGAAAAATAGCAAATGAAGTCAGAAAAGGTTTGAAAAGTGATGATGTGGCTTTGGATGGTGCATATTGAATGCAGAAAAAGTCTTGAGTTCAAATATGTTTAAAAAATTGAAATCCTTTTGTAACAGATGAGTTTTCGTCCGAAACCCTGACACTTCGAAAGATATTGTCCAGTTCGTACACGAAGTGCATCCAGTTTTTGCCGTAACCCTCTCAATTTTTAGCACATGCTATGTGGGTGAAATGATGATACCATGCCAACTTGCAACCATTTCAGAGTTCATTTGCGGTGCTTTTCAATTCAGGGTCATTTTAGCTCAAAATAAATCATGAAATGCAGGAAAAATAGCAAATGAAGTCAGAAAAGGTTTGAAAAGTGATGATGTGGCTTTGTATGGTGCATATTGAATGCAGAAAAAGTCTTGAGTTCAAATATGTTTAAAAAATTGAAATCCTTTTGTAACAGATGAGTTTTCGTCCGAAACCCTGACACTTCGAAAGAGATTGTCCAGTTCGTACACGAAGTGCATCCAGTTTTTGCCGTAACCCTCTCAACTTTTTAGCACATGCTATGTGGGTGAAATGATGATACCATGCCAACTTGCAACCATTTCAGAGTTCATTTGTAGTGCTTTTCAATTCAGGGTCATTTTAGCTCAAAATAAATCATGAAATGCATGAAAAATAGCAAATGAAGTCAGAAAAGGTTTGAAAAGTGATGATGTGGCTTTGGATGGTGCATATTGAATGCAGAAAAAGTCTTGAGTTCAAATATGTTTAAAAAATTGAAATCCTTTTGTAACAGATGAGTTTTCGTCCGAAACCCTGACACTTCGAAAGAGATTGTCCAGTCTGTACACGAAGTGCATCCAGTTTTTGCCGTAACCCTCTGAACTTTTTAGCACATGCTATGTGGGTGAAATGATGATACCATGCCAACTTGCAACCATTTCAGAGTTCATTTGCAGTGCTTTTCAATTCAGTGTCATTTTAGCTCAAAATAAATCATGAAATGCATGAAAAATAGCAAATGAAGTCAGAAAAGGTTTGAAAAGTGATGATGTGGCTTTGTATGGTGCATATTGAATGCAGAAAAAGTCTTGAGTTCAAATATGTTTAAAAATTGAAATCCTTTTGTAACAGATGAGTTTTCGTCCGAAACCCTGACACTTCGAAATAGATTGTCCAGTTCGTACACGAAGTGCATCCAGTTTTTGCCGTAACCCTCTCAACTTTTTCGCACATGCTATGTGGTTGAAATGATGATACCATGCCAACTTGCAACCATTTCAGAGTTCATTTGCAGTGCTTGTCAATTCAGGGTCATTTTAGCTCAAAATAAATCATGAAATGCATGAAAAATAGCAAATGAAGTCAGAAAAGGTTTGAAAAGTGATGATGTGGCATTGGATGGTGCATATTGAATGCAAAAAAAGTCTTGAGTTCAAATATGTTTAAAAAATTGAAATCCTTTTGTAACAGATGAGTTTTCGTCCGAAACCCTGACACTTCGAAAGAGATTGTCCAGTTCGTACACGAAGTGCATCCAGTTTTTGCCGTAACCCTCTCAACTTTTTAGCACATGCGATGTGGGTGAACTGATGACACCATGCCAACTTGCAACCATTTCAGAGTTCATTTGTAGTGCTTTTCAATTCAGTGTCATTTTAGCTCAAAATAAATCATGAAATGCATGAAAAATAGCAAATGAAGTCAGAAAAGGTTTGAAAAGTGATGATGTGGCTTTGGATGGTGCATATTGAATGCAGAAAAAGTCTTGAGTTCAAATATGTTTAAAAATTGAAATCCTTTTGTAACAGATGAGTTTTCGTCCGAAACCCTGACACTTCGAAAGAGATTGTCCAGTTCGTACACGAAGTGCATCCAGTTTTTGCCGTAACCCTCTGAACTTTTTAGCACATGCTATGTGGGTGAAATGATGATACCATGCCAACTTGCAACCATTTCAGAGTTCATTTGCAGTGCTTTTCAATTCAGGGTCATTTTAGATCAAAATAAATCATGAAATGCATGAAAAATAGCAAATGAAGTCAGAAATGGTTTGAAAAGTGATGATGTGGCTTTGAATGGTGCATATTGAATGCAGAAAAAGTCTTGAGTTCAAATATGTTTAAAAAATTGAAATCCTTTTGTAACAGATGAGTTTTCGTCCGAAACCCTGACACTTCAAAAGAGATTGTCCAGTTCGTACACGAAGTGCTTCCAGTTTTTGCCGTAACCCTCTCAACTTTTTAGCACATGCTATGTGGGTGAAATGATGATACCATGCCAACTTGCAACCATTTCAGAGTTCATTTGCAGTGCTTTTCAATTCAGGGTCATTTTAGCTCAAAATAAATCATGAAATGCATGAAAAATAGCAAATGAAGTCAGAAAAGGTTTGAAAAGTGATGATGTGGCTTTGGATGGTGCATATTGAATGCAGAAAAAGTCTTGAGTTCAAATATGTTTAAAAAATTGAAATCCTTTTGTAACAGATGAGTTTTCGTCCGAAACCCTGACACTTCGAAAGATATTGTCCAGTTCGTACACGAAGTGCATCCAGTTTTTGCCGTAACCCTCTCAATTTTTTAGCACATGCTATGTGGGTGAAATGATGATACCATGCCAACTTGCAACCATTTCAGAGTTCATTTGCTGTGCTTTTCAATTCAGGGTCATTTTAGCTCAAAATAAATCATGAAATGCATGAAAAATAGCAAATGAAGTCAGAAAAGGTTTGAAAAGTGATGATGTGGCTTTGTATGGTGCATATTGAATGCAGAAAAATTCTTGAGTTCAAATATGTTTAAAAAATTGAAATCCTTTTGTAACAGATGAGTTTTCGTCCGAAACCCTGACACTTCGAAAGAGATTGTCCAGTTCGTACACGAAGTGCTTCCAGTTTTTGCCGTAACCCTCTCAACTTTTTAGCACATGCTATGTGGGTGAAATGATGATACCATGCCAACTTGCAACCATTTCAAAGTTCATTTGCAGTGCTTTTCAATTCAGTGGTATTTTAGCTCAAAATAAATCATGAAATGCATGAAAAATAGCAAATGAAGTCAGAAAAGGTTTGAAAAGTGATGATGTGGCTTTGTATGGTGCATATTGAATGCAGAAAAAGTCTTGAGTTCAAATATGTTTAAAAATTGAAATCCTTTTGTAACAGATGAGTTTTCGTCCGAAACCCTGACACTTCGAAATAGATTGTCCAGTTCGTACACGAAGTGCATCCAGTTTTTGCCGTAACCCTCTCTACTTTTTCGCACATGCTATGTGGTTGAAATGATGATACCATGCCAACTTGCAACCATTTCAGAGTTCATTTGCAGTGCTTTTCAATTCAGGGTCATTTTAGCTCAAAATAAATCATGAAATGCATGAAAAATAGCAAATGAAGTCAGAAAAGGTTTGAAAAGTGATGATGTGGCATTGGATGGTGCATATTGAATGCAAAAAAAGTCTTGAATTCAAATATGTTTAAAAAATTGAAATCCTTTTGTAACAGATGAGTTTTCGTCCGAAACCCTGACACTTCGAAAGAGATTGTCCAGTTCGTACACGAAGTGCATCCAGTTTTTGCCGTAACCCTCTCAACTTTTTAGCACATGCGATGTGGGTGAACTGATGACACCATGCCAACTTGCAACCATTTCAGAGTTCATTTGTAGTGCTTTTCAATTCAGTGTCATTTTAGCTCAAAATAAATCATGAAATGCATGAAAAATAGCAAATGAAGTCAGAAAAGGTTTGAAAAGTGATGATGTGGCTTTGGATGGTGCATATTGAATGCAGAAAAAGTCTTGAGTTCAAATATGTTTAAAAAATTGAAATCCTTTTGTAACAGATGAGTTTTCGTCCGAAACCCTGACACTTCGAAAGAGATTGTCCAGTTCGTACACGAAGTGCATCCAGTTTTTGCCGTAACCCTCTGAACTTTTTAGCACATGCTATGTGGGTGAAATGATGATACCATGCCAACTTGCAACCATTTCAGAGTTCATTTGCAGTGCTTTTCAATCTAGGGTCATTTTAGCTCAAAATAAATCATGAAATGCATGAAAAGTAGCAAATGAAGTCAGAAAAGGTTTGAAAAGTGATGATGTGGCTTTGTATGGTGCATATTGAATGCAGAAAAAGTCTTGAGTTCAAATATGTTTAAAAAATTGAAATCCTTTGGTAACAGATGAGTTTTCGTCCGAAACCCTGACACTTCGAAAGAGATTGTCCAGTTCGTACACGAAGTGCTTCCAGTTTTTGCCGTAACCCTCTCAACTTTTTAGCACATGCTATGTGGGTGAAATGATGATACCATGCCAACTTGCAACCATTTCAGAGTTCATTTGCAGTGCTTTTCAATCTAGGGTCATTTTAGCTCAAAATAAATCATGAAATGCATGAAAAGTAGCAAATGAAGTCAGAAAAGGTTTGAAAAGTGATGATGTGGGTTTGTATGGTGCATATTGAATGCAGAAAAAGTCTTGAGTTCAAATATGTTTAAAAAATTGAAATCCTTTTGTAACAGATGAGTTTTCGTCCGAAACCCTGACACTTCGAAAGAGATTGTCCAGTTCGTACACGAAGTGCATCCAGTTTTTGCCGTAACCCTCTCAACTTTTTAGCACATGCGATGTGGGTGAACTGATGACACCATGCCAACTTGCAACCATTTCAGAGTTCATTTGTAGTGCTTTTCAATTCAGTGTCATTTTAGCTCAAAATAAATCATGAAATGCATGAAAAATAGCAAATGAAGTCAGAAAAGGTTTGAAAAGTGATGATGTGGCTTTGGATGGTGCATATTGAATGCAGAAAAAGTCTTGAGTTCAAATATGTTTAAAAAATTGAAATCCTTTTGTAACAGATGAGTTTTCGTCCGAAACCCTGACACTTCGAAAGAGATTGTCCAGTCCGTACACGAAGTGCATCCAGTTTTTGCCGTAACCCTCTGAACTTTTTAGCACATGCTATGTGGGTGAAATGATGATACCATGCCAACTTGCAACCATTTCAGAGTTCATTTGCAGTGCTTTTCAATCCAGGGTCATTTTAGCTCAAAATAAATCATGAAAAGTAGCAAATGAAGTCAGAAAAGGTTTGAAAAGTGATGATGTGGCTTTGTATGGTGCATATTGAATGCAGAAAAAGTCTTGAGTTCAAATATGTTTAAAAAATTGAAATCCTTTGGTAACAGATGAGTTTTCGTCCGAAACCCTGACACTTCGAAAGAGATTGTCCAGTTCGTACACGAAGTGCTTCCAGTTTTTGCCGTAACCCTCTCAACTTTTTAGCACATGCTATGTGGGTGAAATGATGATACCATGCCAACTTGCAACCATTTCAGAGTTCATTTGCAGTGCTTTTCAATCTAGGGTCATTTTAGCTCAAAATAAATCATGAAATGCATGAAAAGTAGCAAATGAAGTCAGAAAAGGTTTGAAAAGTGATGATGTGGCTTTGTATGGTGCATATTGAATGCAAAAAAAGTCTTGAGTTCAAATATGTTTAAAAAATTGAAATCCTTTTGTAACAGATGAGTTTTCGTCCGAAACCCTGACAATTCGAAAGAGATTGTCCAGTTCGTACACGAAGTGCATCCAGTTTTTGCCGTAACCCTCTCAACTTTTTAGCACATGCGATGTGGGTGAACTGATGACACCATGCCAACTTGCAACCATTTCAGAGTTCATTTGTAGTGCTTTTCAATTCAGTGTCATTTTAGCTCAAAATAAATCATGAAATGCATGAAAAATAGCAAATGAAGTCAGAAAAGGTTTGAAAAGTGATGATGTGGCTTTGGATGGTGCATATTGAATGCATAAAAAGTCTTGAGTTCAAATATGTTTAAAAAATTGAAATCCTTTTGTAACAGATGAGTTTTCGTCCGAAACCCTGACACTTCGAAAGAGATTGTCCAGTTCGTACACGAAGTGCATCCAGTTTTTGCCGTAACCCTCTGAACTTTTTAGCACATGCTATGTGGGTGAAATGATGATACCATGCCAACTTGCAACCATTTCAGAGTTCATTTGCAGTGCTTTTCAATTCAGGGTCATTTTAGATCAAAATAAATCATGAAATGCATGAAAAATAGCAAATGAAGTCAGAAATGGTTTGAAAAGTGATGATGTGGCTTTGAATGGTGCATATTGAATGCAGAAAAAGTCTTGAGTTCAAATATGTTTAAAAAATTGAAATCCTTTTGTAACAGATGAGTTTTCGTCCGAAACCCTGACACTTCAAAAGAGATTGTCCAGTTCGTACACGAAGTGCTTCCAGTTTTTGCCGTAACCCTCTCAACTTTTTAGCACATGCTATGTGGGTGAAATGATGATACCATGCCAACTTGCAACCATTTCAGAGTTCATTTGCAGTGCTTTTCAATTCAGGGTCATTTTAGCTCAAAATAAATCATGAAATGCATGAAAAATAGCAAATGAAGTCAGAAAAGGTTTGAAAAGTGATGATGTGGCTTTGGATGGTGCATATTGAATGCAGAAAAAGTCTTGAGTTCAAATATGTTTAAAAAATTGAAATCCTTTTGTAACAGATGAGTTTTCGTCCGAAACCCTGACACTTCGAAAGATATTGTCCAGTTCGTACACGAAGTGCATCCAGTTTTTGCCGTAACCCTCTCAATTTTTTAGCACATGCTATGTGGGTGAAATGATGATACCATGCCAACTTGCAACCATTTCAGAGTTCATTTGCTGTGCTTTTCAATTCAGGGTCATTTTAGCTCAAAATAAATCATGAAATGCATGAAAAATAGCAAATGAAGTCAGAAAAGGTTTGAAAAGTGATGATGTGGCTTTGTATGGTGCATATTGAATGCAGAAAAAGTCTTGAGTTCAAATATGTTTAAAAAATTGAAATCCTTTTGTAACAGATGAGTTTTCGTCCGAAACCCTGACACTTCGAAAGAGATTGTCCAGTTCGTACACGAAGTGCTTCCAGTTTTTGCCGTAACCCTCTCAACTTTTTAGCACATGCTATGTGGGTGAAATGATGATACCATGCCAACTTGCAACCATTTCAGAGTTCATTTGCAGTGCTTTTCAATTCAGTGGTATTTTAGCTCAAAATAAATCATGAAATGCATGAAAAATAGCAAATGAAGTCAGAAAAGGTTTGAAAAGTGATGATGTGGCTTTGTATGGTGCATATTGAATGCAGAAAAAGTGTTGAGTTCAAATATGTTTAAAAATTGAAATCCTTTTGTAACAGATGAGTTTTCGTCCGAAACCCTGACACTTCGAAATAGATTGTCCAGTTCGTACACGAAGTGCATCCAGTTTTTGCCGTAACCCTCTCTACTTTTTCGCACATGCTATGTGGTTGAAATGATGATACCATGCCAACTTGCAACCATTTCAGAGTTCATTTGCAGTGCTTTTCAATTCAGGGTCATTTTAGCTCAAAATAAATCATGAAATGCATGAAAAATAGCAAATGAAGTCAGAAAAGGTTTGAAAAGTGATGATGTGGCTTTGGATGGTGCATATTGAATGCAGAAAAAGTCTTGAGTTCAAATATGTTTAAAAAATTGAAATCCTTTTGTAACAGATGAGTTTTCGTCCGAAACCCTGACACTTCGAAAGAGATTGTCCAGTTCGTACACGAAGTGCATCCAGTTTTTGCCGTAACCCTCTGAACTTTTTAGCACATGCTATGTGGGTGAAATGATGATACCATGCCAACTTGCAACCATTTCAGAGTTCATTTGCAGTGCTTTTCAATTCAGGGTCATTTTAGATCAAAATAAATCATGAAATGCATGAAAAATAGCAAATGAAGTCAGAAATGGTTTGAAAAGTGATGATGTGGCTTTGAATGGTGCATATTGAATGCAGAAAAAGTCTTGAGTTCAAATATGTTTAAAAAATTGAAATCCTTTTGTAACAGATGAGTTTTCGTCCGAAACCCTGACACTTCGAAAGAGATTGTCCAGTTCGTACACGAAGTGCATCCAGTTTTTGCCGTAACCCTCTGAACTTTTTAGCACATGCTATGTGGGTGAAATGATGATACCATGCCAACTTGCAACCATTTCAGAGTTCATTTGCAGTGCTTTTCAATTCAGGGTCATTTTAGATCAAAATAAATCATGAAATGCATGAAAAATAGCAAATGAAGTCAGAAATGGTTTGAAAAGTGATGATGTGGCTTTGAATGGTGCATATTGAATGCAGAAAAAGTCTTGAGTTCAAATATGTTTAAAAAATTGAAATCCTTTTGTAACAGATGAGTTTTCGTCCGAAACCCTGACACTTCAAAAGAGATTGTCCAGTTCGTACACGAAGTGCTTCCAGTTTTTGCCGTAACCCTCTCAACTTTTTAGCACATGCTATGTGGGTGAAATGATGATACCATGCCAACTTGCAACCATTTCAGAGTTCATTTGCAGTGCTTTTCAATTCAGGGTCATTTTAGCTCAAAATAAATCATGAAATGCATGAAAAATAGCAAATGAAGTCAGAAAAGGTTTGAAAAGTGATGATGTGGCTTTGGATGGTGCATATTGAATGCAGAAAAAGTCTTGAGTTCAAATATGTTTAAAAAATTGAAATCCTTTTGTAACAGATGAGTTTTCGTCCGAAACCCTGACACTTCGAAAGATATTGTCCAGTTCGTACACGAAGTGCATCCAGTTTTTGCCGTAACCCTCTCAATTTTTTAGCACATGCTATGTGGGTGAAATGATGATACCATGCCAACTTGCAACCATTTCAGAGTTCATTTGCTGTGCTTTTCAATTCAGGGTCATTTTAGCTCAAAATAAATCATGAAATGCATGAAAAATAGCAAATGAAGTCAGAAAAGGTTTGAAAAGTGATGATGTGGCTTTGTATGGTGCATATTGAATGCAGAAAAAGTCTTGAGTTCAAATATGTTTAAAAAATTGAAATCCTTTTGTAACAGATGAGTTTTCGTCCGAAACCCTGACACTTCGAAAGAGATTGTCCAGTTCGTACACGAAGTGCTTCCAGTTTTTGCCGTAACCCTCTCAACTTTTTAGCACATGCTATGTGGGTGAAATGATGATACCATGCCAACTTGCAACCATTTCAGAGTTCATTTGCAGTGCTTTTCAATTCAGTGGTATTTTAGCTCAAAATAAATCATGAAATGCATGAAAAATAGCAAATGAAGTCAGAAAAGGTTTGAAAAGTGATGATGTGGCTTTGTATGGTGCATATTGAATGCAGAAAAAGTGTTGAGTTCAAATATGTTTAAAAATTGAAATCCTTTTGTAACAGATGAGTTTTCGTCCGAAACCCTGACACTTCGAAATAGATTGTCCAGTTCGTACACGAAGTGCATCCAGTTTTTGCCGTAACCCTCTCTACTTTTTCGCACATGCTATGTGGTTGAAATGATGATACCATGCCAACTTGCAACCATTTCAGAGTTCATTTGCAGTGCTTTTCAATTCAGGGTCATTTTAGCTCAAAATAAATCATGAAATGCATGAAAAATAGCAAATGAAGTCAGAAAAGGTTTGAAAAGTGATGATGTGGCTTTGGATGGTGCATATTGAATGCAGAAAAAGTCTTGAGTTCAAATATGTTTAAAAAATTGAAATCCTTTTGTAACAGATGAGTTTTCGTCCGAAACCCTGACACTTCGAAAGAGATTGTCCAGTTCGTACACGAAGTGCATCCAGTTTTTGCCGTAACCCTCTGAACTTTTTAGCACATGCTATGTGGGTGAAATGATGATACCATGCCAACTTGCAACCATTTCAGAGTTCATTTGCAGTGCTTTTCAATTCAGGGTCATTTTAGATCAAAATAAATCATGAAATGCATGAAAAATAGCAAATGAAGTCAGAAATGGTTTGAAAAGTGATGATGTGGCTTTGAATGGTGCATATTGAATGCAGAAAAAGTCTTGAGTTCAAATATGTTTAAAAAATTGAAATCCTTTTGTAACAGATGAGTTTTCGTCCGAAACCCTGACACTTCAAAAGAGATTGTCCAGTTCGTACACGAAGTGCTTCCAGTTTTTGCCGTAACCCTCTCAACTTTTTAGCACATGCTATGTGGGTGAAATGATGATACCATGCCAACTTGCAACCATTTCAGAGTTCATTTGCAGTGCTTTTCAATTCAGGGTCATTTTAGCTCAAAATAAATCATGAAATGCATGAAAAATAGCAAATGAAGTCAGAAAAGGTTTGAAAAGTGATGATGTGGCATTGGATGGTGCATATTGAATGCAGAAAAAGTCTTGAGTTCAAATATGTTTAAAAAATTGAAATCCTTTTGTAACAGATGAGTTTTCGTCCGAAACCCTGACACTTCGAAAGATATTGTCCAGTTCGTACACGAAGTGCATCCAGTTTTTGCCGTAACCCTCTCAATTTTTTAGCACATGCTATGTGGGTGAAATGATGATACCATGCCAACTTGCAACCATTTCAGAGTTCATTTGCTGTGCTTTTCAATTCAGGGTCATTTTAGCTCAAAATAAATCATGAAATGCATGAAAAATAGCAAATGAAGTCAGAAAAGGTTTGAAAAGTGATGATGTGGCTTTGTATGGTGCATATTGAATGCAGAAAAAGTCTTGAGTTCAAATATGTTTAAAAAATTGAAATCCTTTTGTAACAGATGAGTTTTCGTCCGAAACCCTGACACTTCGAAAGAGATTGTCCAGTTCGTACACGAAGTGCTTCCAGTTTTTGCCGTAACCCTCTCAACTTTTTAGCACATGCTATGTGGGTGAAATGATGATACCATGCCAACTTGCAACCATTTCAGAGTTCATTTGCAGTGCTTTTCAATTCAGTGGTATTTTAGCTCAAAATAAATCATGAAATGCATGAAAAATAGCAAATGAAGTCAGAAAAGGTTTGAAAAGTGATGATGTGGCTTTGTATGGTGCATATTGAATGCAGAAAAAGTCTTGAGTTCAAATATGTTTAAAAATTGAAATCCTTTTGTAACAGATGAGTTTTCGTCCGAAACCCTGACACTTCGAAATAGATTGTCCAGTTCGTACACGAAGTGCATCCAGTTTTTGCCGTAACCCTCTCTACTTTTTCGCACATGCTATGTGGTTGAAATGATGATACCATGCCAACTTGCAACCATTTCAGAGTTCATTTGCAGTGCTTTTCAATTCAGGGTCATTTTAGCTCAAAATAAATCATGAAATGCATGAAAAATAGCAAATGAAGTCAGAAAAGGTTTGAAAAGTGATGATGTGGCATTGGATGGTGCATATTGAATGCAAAAAAAGTCTTGAGTTCAAATATGTTTAAAAAATTGAAATCCTTTTGTAACAGATGAGTTTTCGTCCGAAACCCTGACACTTCGAAAGAGATTGTCCAGTTCGTACACGAAGTGCATCCAGTTTTTGCCGTAACCCTCTCAACTTTTTAGCACATGCGATGTGGGTGAACTGATGACACCATGCCAACTTGCAACCATTTCAGAGTTCATTTGTAGTGCTTTTCAATTCAGTGTCATTTTAGCTCAAAATAAATCATGAAATGCATGAAAAATAGCAAATGAAGTCAGAAAAGGTTTGAAAAGTGATGATGTGGCTTTGGATGGTGCATATTGAATGCAGAAAAAGTCTTGAGTTCAAATATGTTTAAAAAATTGAAATCCTTTTGTAACAGATGAGTTTTCGTCCGAAACCCTGACACTTCGAAAGAGATTGTCCAGTTCGTACACGAAGTGCATCCAGTTTTTGCCGTAACCCTCTCAACTTTTTAGCACATGCGATGTGGGTGAACTGATGACACCATGCCAACTTGCAACCATTTCAGAGTTCATTTGCAGTGCTTTTCAATTCAGTGTCATTTTAGCTCAAAATAAATCATGAAATGCATGAAAAATAGCAAATGAAGTCAGAAAAGGTTTGAAAAGTGATGATGTGGCTTTGTATGGTGCATATTGAATGCAGAAAAAGTCTTGAGTTCAAATATGTTTAAAAAATTGAAATCCTTTTGTAACAGATGAGTTTTCGTCCGAAACCCTGACACTTCGAAAGAGATTGTCCAGTTCGTACACGAAGTGCATCCAGTTTTTGCCGTAACCCTCTGAACTTTTTAGCACATGCTATGTGGGTGAAATGATGATACCATGCCAACTTGCAACCATTTCAGAGTTCATTTGCAGTGCTTTTCAATTCAGGGTCATTTTAGATCAAAATAAATCATGAAATGCATGAAAAATAGCAAATGAAGTCAGAAAAGGTTTGAAAAGTGATGATGTGGCTTTGAATGGTGCATATTGAATGCAGAAAAAGTCTTGAGTTCAAATATGTTTAAAAAATTGAAATCCTTTTGTAACAGATGAGTTTTCGTCCGAAACCCTGACACTTCAAAAGAGATTGTCCAGTTCGTACACGAAGTGCTTCCAGTTTTTGCCGTAACCCTCTCAACTTTTTAGCACATGCTATGTGGGTGAAATGATGATACCATGCCAACTTGCAACCATTTCAGAGTTCATTTGCAGTGCTTTTCAATTCAGGGTCATTTTAGCTCAAAATAAATCATGAAATGCATGAAAAATAGCAAATGAAGTCAGAAAAGGTTTGAAAAGTGATGATGTGGCTTTGGATGGTGCATATTGAATGCAGAAAAAGTCTTGAGTTCAAATATGTTTAAAAAATTGAAATCCTTTTGTAACAGATGAGTTTTCGTCCGAAACCCTGACACTTCGAAAGATATTGTCCAGTTCGTACACGAAGTGCATCCAGTTTTTGCCGTAACCCTCTCAACTTTTTAGCATATGTGATGTGGGTGAACTGATGACACCATGCCAACTTGCAACCATTTCAGAGTTCATTTGTAGTGCTTTTCAATTCAGTGTCATTTTAGCTCAAAATAAATCATGAAATGCATGAAAAATAGCAAATGAAGTCAGAAAAGGTTTGAAAAGTGATGATGTGGCTTTGGATGGTGCATATTGAATGCAGAAAAAGTCTTGAGTTCAAATATGTTTAAAAAATTGAAATCCTTTTGTAACAGATGAGTTTTCGTCCGAAACCTTGACACTTCGAAAGAGATTGTCCAGTTCGTACACGAAGTGCATCCAGTTTTTGCCGTAACCCTCTCAACTTTTTAGCACATGCGATGTGGGTGAACTGATGACACCATGCCAACTTGCAACCATTTCAGAGTTCATTTGCAGTGCTTTTCAATTCAGTGTCATTTTAGCTCAAAATAAATCATGAAATGCATGAAAAATAGCAAATGAAGTCAGAAAAGGTTTGAAAAGTGATGATGTGGCTTTGTATGGTGCATATTGAATGCAGAAAAAGTCTTGAGTTCAAATATGTTTAAAAAATTGAAATCCTTTTGTAACAGATGAGTTTTCGTCCGAAACCCTGACACTTCGAAAGAGATTGTCCAGTTCGTACACGAAGTGCATCCAGTTTTTGCCGTAACCCTCTGAACTTTTTAGCACATGCTATGTGGGTGAAATGATGATACCATGCCAACTTGCAACCATTTCAGAGTTCATTTGCAGTGCTTTTCAATTCAGGGTCATTTTAGATCAAAATAAATCATGAAATGCATGAAAAATAGCAAATGAAGTCAGAAAAGGTTTGAAAAGTGATGATGTGGCTTTGAATGGTGCATATTGAATGCAGAAAAAGTCTTGAGTTCAAATATGTTTAAAAAATTGAAATCCTTTTGTAACAGATGAGTTTTCGTCCGAAACCCTGACACTTCAAAAGAGATTATCCAGTTCGTACACGAAGTGCTTCCAGTTTTTGCCGTAACCCTCTCAACTTTTTAGCACATGCTATGTGGGTGAAATGATGATACCATGCCAACTTGCAACCATTTCAGAGTTCATTTGCAGTGCTTTTCAATTCAGGGTCATTTTAGCTCAAAATAAATCATGAAATGCATGAAAAATAGCAAATGAAGTCAGAAAAGGTTTGAAAAGTGATGATGTGGCTTTGGATGGTGCATATTGAATGCAGAAAAAGTCTTGAGTTCAAATATGTTTAAAAAATTGAAATCCTTTTGTAACAGATGAGTTTTCGTCCGAAACCCTGACACTTCGAAAGATATTGTCCAGTTCGTACACGAAGTGCATCCAGTTTTTGCCGTAACCCTCTCAATTTTTAGCACATGCTATGTGGGTGAAATGATGATACCATGCCAACTTGCAACCATTTCAGAGTTCATTTGCGGTGCTTTTCAATTCAGGGTCATTTTAGCTCAAAATAAATCATGAAATGCAGGAAAAATAGCAAATGAAGTCAGAAAAGGTTTGAAAAGTGATGATGTGGCTTTGTATGGTGCATATTGAATGCAGAAAAAGTCTTGAGTTCAAATATGTTTAAAAAATTGAAATCCTTTTGTAACAGATGAGTTTTCGTCCGAAACCCTGACACTTCGAAAGAGATTGTCCAGTTCGTACACGAAGTGCTTCCAGTTTTTGCCGTAACCCTCTCAACTTTTTAGCACATGCTATGTGGGTGAAATGATGATACCATGCCAACTTGCAACCATTTCAGAGTTCATTTGCAGTGCTTTTCAATCCAAGGTCATTTTAGCTCAAAATAAATCATGAAATGCATGAAAAGTAGCAAATGAAGTCAGAAAAGGTTTGAAAAGTGATGATGTGGCTTTGTATGGTGCATATTGAATGCAAAAAAAGTCTTGAGTTCAAATATGTTTAAAAAATTGAAATCCTTTTGTAACAGATGAGTTTTCGTCCGAAACCCTGACACTTCGAAAGAGATTGTCCAGTTCGTACACGAAGTGCATCCAGTTTTTGCCGTAACCCTCTCAACTTTTTAGCACATGCTATGTGGGTGAAATGATGACACCATGCCAACTTGCAACCATTTCAGAGTTCATTTGTAGTGCTTTTCAATTCAGGGTCATTTTAGCTCAAAATAAATCATGAAATGCATGAAAAATAGCAAATGAAGTCAGAAAAGGTTTGAAAAGTGATGATGTGGCTTTGGATGGTGCATATTGAATGCAGAAAAAGTCTTGAGTTCAAATATGTTTAAAAAATTGAAATCCTTTTGTAACAGATGAGTTTTCGTCCGAAACCCTGACACTTCGAAAGAGATTGTCCAGTCTGTACACGAAGTGCATCCAGTTTTTGCCGTAACCCTCTGAACTTTTTAGCACATGCTATGTGGGTGAAATGATGATACCATGCCAACTTGCAACCATTTCAGAGTTCATTTGCAGTGCTTTTCAATTCAGTGTCATTTTAGCTCAAAATAAATCATGAAATGCATGAAAAATAGCAAATGAAGTCAGAAAAGGTTTGAAAAGTGATGATGTGGCTTTGTATGGTGCATATTGAATGCAGAAAAAGTCTTGAGTTCAAATATGTTTAAAAATTGAAATCCTTTTGTAACAGATGAGTTTTCGTCCGAAACCCTGACACTTCGAAATAGATTGTCCAGTTCGTACACGAAGTGCATCCAGTTTTTGCCGTAACCCTCTCAACTTTTTCGCACATGCTATGTGGTTGAAATGATGATACCATGCCAACTTGCAACCATTTCAGAGTTCATTTGCAGTGCTTTTCAATTCAGGGTCATTTTAGCTCAAAATAAATCATGAAATGCATGAAAAATAGCAAATGAAGTCAGAAAAGGTTTGAAAAGTGATGATGTGGCATTGGATGGTGCATATTGAATGCAAAAAAAGTCTTGAGTTCAAATATGTTTAAAAAATTGAAATCCTTTTGTAACAGATGAGTTTTCGTCCGAAACCCTGACACTTCGAAAGAGACTGTCCAGTTCGTACACGAAGTGCATCCAGTTTTTGCCGTAACCCTCTCAACTTTTTAGCACATGCGATGTGGGTGAACTGATGACACCATGCCAACTTGCAACCATTTCAGAGTTCATTTGTAGTGCTTTTCAATTCAGTGTCATTTTAGCTCAAAATAAATCATGAAATGCATGAAAAATAGCAAATGAAGTTAGAAAAGGTTTGAAAAGTGATGATGTGGCTTTGGATGGTGCATATTGAATGCAGAAAAAGTCTTGAGTTCAAATATGTTTAAAAAATTGAAATCCTTTTATAACAGATGAGTTTTCGTCCGAAACCCTGACACTTCGAAAGAGATTGTCCAGTTCGTACACGAAGTGCATCCAGTTTTTGCCGTAACCCTCTGAACTTTTTAGCACATGCTATGTGGGTGAAATGATGATACCATGCCAACTTGCAACCATTTCAGAGTTCATTTGCAGTGCTTTTCAATTCAGGGTCATTTTAGATCAAAATAAATCATGAAATGCATGAAAAATAGCAAATGAAGTCAGAAATGGTTTGAAAAGTGATGGTGTGGCTTTGAATGGTGCATATTGAATGCAGAAAAAGTCTTGAGTTCAAATATGTTTAAAAAATTGAAATCCTTTTGTAACAGATGAGTTTTCGTCCGAAACCCTGACACTTCAAAAGAGATTGTCCAGTTCGTACACGAAGTGCTTCCAGTTTTTGCCGTAACCCTCTCAACTTTTTAGCACATGCTATGTGGGTGAAATGATGATACCATGCCAACTTGCAACCATTTCAGAGTTCATTTGTAGTGCTTTTCAATTCAGGGTCATTTTAGCTCAAAATAAATCATGAAATGCATGAAAAATAGCAAATGAAGTCAGAAAAGGTTTGAAAAGTGATGATGTGGCTTTGGATGGTGCATATTGAATGCAGAAAAAGTCTTGAGTTCAAATATGTTTAAAAAATTGAAATCCTTTTGTAACAGATGAGTTTTCGTCCGAAACCCTGACACTTCGAAAGAGATTGTCCAGTCTGTACACGAAGTGCATCCAGTTTTTGCCGTAACCCTCTGAACTTTTTAGCACATGCTATGTGGGTGAAATGATGATACCATGCCAACTTGCAACCATTTCAGAGTTCATTTGCAGTGCTTTTCAATTCAGTGTCATTTTAGCTCAAAATAAATCATGAAATGCATGAAAAATAGCAAATGAAGTCAGAAAAGGTTTGAAAAGTGATGATGTGGCTTTGTATGGTGCATATTGAATGCAGAAAAAGTCTTGAGTTCAAATATGTTTAAAAATTGAAATCCTTTTGTAACAGATGAGTTTTCGTCCGAAACCCTGACACTTCGAAATATATTGTCCTGTTCGTACATGAAGTGCATCCAGTTTTTGCCGTAACCCTCTCAACTTTTTCGCACATGCTATGTGGTTGAAATGATGATACCATGCCAACTTGCAACTATTTCAGAGTTCATTTGCAGTGCTTTTCAATTCAGGGTCATTTTAGCTCAAAATAAATCATGAAATGCATGAAAAATAGCAAATGAAGTCAGAAAAGGTTTGAAAAGTGATGATGTGGCATTGGATGGTGCATATTGAATGCAAAAAAAGTCTTGAGTTCAAATATGTTTAAAAAATTGAAATCCTTTTGTAACAGATGAGTTTTCGTCCGAAACCCTGACACTTCGAAAGAGACTGTCCAGTTCGTACACGAAGTGCATCCAGTTTTTGCCGTAACCCTCTCAACTTTTTAGCACATGCGATGTGGGTGAACTGATGACACCATGCCAACTTGCAACCATTTCAGAGTTCATTTGTAGTGCTTTTCAATTCAGTGTCATTTTAGCTCAAAATAAATCATGAAATGCATGAAAAATAGCAAATGAAGTTAGAAAAGGTTTGAAAAGTGATGATGTGGCTTTGGATGGTGCATATTGAATGCAGAAAAAGTCATGAGTTCAAATATGTTTAAAAAATTGAAATCCTTTTGTAACAGATGAGTTTTCGTCCGAAACCCTGACACTTCGAAAGAGATTGTCCAGTCCGTACACGAAGTGCATCCAGTTTTTGCCGTAACCCTCTGAACTTTTTAGCACATGCTATGTGGGTGAAATGATGATACCATGCCAACTTGCAACCATTTCAGAGTTCATTTGCAGTGCTTTTCAATTCAGTGTCATTTTAGCTCAAAATAAATCATGAAATGCATGAAAAATAGCAAATGAAGTCAGAAAAGGTTTGAAAAGTGATGATGTGGCTTTGTATGGTGCATATTGAATGCAGAAAAAGTCTTGAGTTCAAATATGTTTAAAAATTGAAATCCTTTTGTAACAGATGAGTTTTCGTCCGAAACCCTGACACTTCGAAATAGATTGTCCAGTTCGTACACGAAGTGCATCCAGTTTTTGCCGTAACCCTCTCAACTTTTTCGCACATGCTATGTGGTTGAAATGATGATACCATGCCAACTTGCAACCATTTCAGAGTTCATTTGCAGTGCTTTTCAATTCAGGGTCATTTTAGCTCAAAATAAATCATGAAATGCATGAAAAATAGCAAATGAAGTCAGAAAAGGTTTGAAAAGTGATGATGTGGCATTGGATGGTGCATATTGAATGCAGAAAAAGTCTTGAGTTCAAATATGTTTAAAAAATTGAAATCCTTTTGTAACAGATGAGTTTTCGTCCGAAACCCTGACACTTCGAAAGAGATTGTCCAGTTCGTACACGAAGTGCATCCAGTTTTTGCCGTAACCCTCTCAACTTTTTAGCACATGCTATGTGGGTGAAATGATGATACCATGCCAACTTGCAACCATTTCAGAGTTCATTTGCAGTGCTTTTCAATTCAGTGTCATTTTAGCTCAAAATAAATCATGAAATGCATGAAAAATAGCAAATGAAGTCAGAAAAGGTTTGAAAAGTGATGATGTGGCTTTGTATGGTGCATATTGAATGCAGAAAAAGTCTTGAGTTCAAATATGTTTAAAAAATTGAAATCCTTTTGTAACAGATGAGTTTTCGTCCGAAACCCTGACACTTCGAAAGAGATTGTCCAGTTCGTACACGAAGTGCTTCCAGTTTTTGCCGTAACCCTCTCAACTTTTTAGCACATGCTATGTGGGTGAAATGATGATACCATGCCAACTTGCAACCATTTCAGAGTTCATTTGCGGTGCTTTTTAATTCAGGGTCATTTTAGCTCAAAATAAATCATGAAATGCAGGAAAAATAGCAAATGAAGTCAGAAAAGGTTTGAAAAGTGATGATGTGGCTTTGTATGGTGCATATTGAATGCAGAAAAAGTCTTGAGTTCAAATATGTTTAAAAAATTGAAATCCTTTTGTAACAGATGAGTTTTCGTCCGAAACCCTGACACTTCGAAAGAGATTGTCCAGTTCGTACACGAAGTGCTTCCAGTTTTTGCCGTAACCCTCTCAACTTTTTAGCACATGCTATGTGGGTGAAATGATGATACCATGCCAACTTGCAACCATTTCAGAGTTCATTTGCAGTGCTTTTCAATCCAAGGTCATTTTAGCTCTAAATAAATCATGAAATGCATGAAAAGTAGCAAATGAAGTCAGAAAAGGTTTGAAAAGTGATGATGTGGCTTTGTATGGTGCATATTGAATGCAGAAAAAGTCTTGAGTTCAAATATGTTTAAAAAACTGAAATCCTTTTGTAACAGATGAGTTTTCGTCCGAAACCCTGACACTTCGAAAGAGATTGTCCAGTTCGTACACGAAGTGCATCCAGTTTTTGCCGTAACCCTCTCAACTTTTTAGCACATGCTATGTGGGTGAAATGATGATACCATGCCAACTTGCAACCATTTCAGAGTTCATTTGTAGTGCTTTTCAATTCAGGGTCATTTTAGCTCAAAATAAATCATGAAATGCATGAAAAATAGCAAATGAAGTCAGAAAAGGTTTGAAAAGTGATGATGTGGCTTTGGATGGTGCATATTGAATGCAGAAAAAGTCTTGAGTTCAAATATGTTTAAAAAATTGAAATCCTTTTGTAACAGATGAGTTTTCGTCCGAAACCCTGACACTTCGAAAGAGATTGTCCAGTCTGTACACGAAGTGCATCCAGTTTTTGCCGTAACCCTCTGAACTTTTTAGCACATGCTATGTGGGTGAAATGATGATACCATGCCAACTTGCAACCATTTCAGAGTTCATTTGTAGTGCTTTTCAATTCAGTGTCATTTTGGCTCAAAATAAATCATGAAATGCATGAAAAATAGCAAATGAAGTCAGAAAAGGTTTGAAAAGTGATGATGTGGCTTTGTTTGGTGCATATTGAATGCAGAAAAAGTCTTGAGTTCAAATATGTTTAAAAATTGAAATCCTTTTGTAACAGATGAGTTTTCGTCCGAAACCCTGACACTTCGAAATAGATTGTCCAGTTCGTACACGAAGTGCATCCAGTTTTTGCCGTAACCCTCTCAACTTTTTCGCACATGCTATGTGGTTGAAATGATGATACCATGCCAACTTGCAACCATTTCAGAGTTCATTTGCAGTGCTTTTCAATTCAGGGTCATTTTAGCTCAAAATAAATCATGAAATGCATGAAAAATAGCAAATGAAGTCAGAAAAGGTTTGAAAAGTGATGATGTGGCATTGGATGGTGCATATTGAATGCAGAAAAAGTCTTGAGTTCAAATATGTTTAAAAAATTGAAATCCTTTTGTAACAGATGAGTTTTCGTCCGAAACCCTGACACTTCGAAAGAGATTGTCCAGTTCGTACACGAAGTGCATCCAGTTTTTGCCGTAACCCTCTCAACTTTTTAGCACATGCGATGTGGGTGAACTGATGACACCATGCCAACTTGCAACCATTTCAGAGTTCATTTGTAGTGCTTTTCAATTCAGTGTCATTTTAGCTCAAAATAAATCATGAAATGCATGAAAAATAGCAAATGAAGTCAGAAAAGGTTTGAAAAGTGATGATGTGGCTTTGGATGGTGCATATTGAATGCAGAAAAAGTCTTGAGTTCAAATATGTTTAAAAAATTGAAATCCTTTTGTAACAGATGAGTTTTCGTCCGAAACCCTGACACTTCGAAAGAGATTGTCCAGTTCGTACACGAAGTGCATCCAGTTTTTGCCGTAACCCTCTGAACTTTTTAGCACATGCTATGTGGGTGAAATTATGATACCATGCCAACTTGCAACCATTTCAGAGTTCATTTGCAGTGCTTTTCAATCCAAGGTCATTTTAGCTCTAAATAAATCATGAAATGCATGAAAAGTAGCAAATGAAGTCAGAAAAGGTTTGAAAAGTGATGATGTGGCTTTGTATGGTGCATATTGAATGCAGAAAAAGTCTTGAGTTCAAATATGTTTAAAAAATTGAAATCCTTTTGTAACAGATGAGTTTTCGTCCGAAACCCTGACACTTCGAAAGAGATTGTCCAGTTCGTACACGAAGTGCATCCAGTTTTTGCCGTAACCCTCTCAACTTTTTAGCACATGCTATGTGGGTGAAATGATGATACCATGCCAACTTGCAACCATTTCAGAGTTCATTTGTAGTGCTTTTCAATTCAGGGTCATTTTAGCTCAAAATAAATCATGAAATGCATGAAAAATAGCAAATGAAGTCAGAAAAGGTTTGAAAAGTGATGATGTGGCTTTGGATGGTGCATATTGAATGCAGAAAAAGTCTTGAGTTCAAATATGTTTAAGAAATTGAAATCCTTTTGTAACAGATGAGTTTTCGTCCGAAACCCTGACACTTCGAAAGAGATTGTCCAGTCTGTACACGAAGTGCATCCAGTTTTTGCCGTAACCCTCTGAACTTTTTAGCACATGCTATGTGGGTGAAATGATGATACCATGCCAACTTGCAACCATTTCAGAGTTCATTTGCAGTGCTTTTCAATTCAGTGTCATTTTAGCTCAAAATAAATCATGAAATGCATGAAAAATAGCAAATGAAGTCAGAAAAGGTTTGAAAAGTGATGATGTGGCTTTGTTTGGTGCATATTGAATGCAGAAAAAGTCTTGAGTTCAAATATGTTTAAAAATTGAAATCCTTTTGTAACAGATGAGTTTTCGTCCGAAACCCTGACACTTCGAAATAGATTGTCCAGTTCGTACACGAAGTGCATCCAGTTTTTGCCGTAACCCTCTCAACTTTTTCGCACATGCTATGTGGTTGAAATGATGATACCATGCCAACTTGCAACCATTTCAGAGTTCATTTGCAGTGCTTTTCAATTCAGGGTCATTTTAGCTCAAAATAAATCATGAAATGCATGAAAAATAGCAAATGAAGTCAGAAAAGGTTTGAAAAGTGATGATGTGGCTTTGGATGGTGCATATTGAATGCAGAAAAAGTCTTGAGTTCAAATATGTTTAAGAAATTGAAATCCTTTTGTAACAGATGAGTTTTCGTCCGAAACCCTGACACTTCGAAAGAGATTGTCCAGTCTGTACACGAAGTGCATCCAGTTTTTGCCGTAACCCTCTGAACTTTTTAGCACATGCTATGTGGGTGAAATGATGATACCATGCCAACTTGCAACCATTTCAGAGTTCATTTGCAGTGCTTTTCAATTCAGTGTCATTTTAGCTCAAAATAAATCATGAAATGCATGAAAAATAGCAAATGAAGTCAGAAAAGGTTTGAAAAGTGATGATGTGGCTTTGTTTGGTGCATATTGAATGCAGAAAAAGTCTTGAGTTCAAATATGTTTAAAAATTGAAATCCTTTTGTAACAGATGAGTTTTCGTCCGAAACCCTGACACTTCGAAATAGATTGTCCAGTTCGTACACGAAGTGCATCCAGTTTTTGCCGTAACCCTCTCAACTTTTTCGCACATGCTATGTGGTTGAAATGATGATACCATGCCAACTTGCAACCATTTCAGAGTTCATTTGCAGTGCTTTTCAATTCAGGGTCATTTTAGCTCAAAATAAATCATGAAATGCATGAAAAATAGCAAATGAAGTCAGAAAAGGTTTGAAAAGTGATGATGTGGCATTGGATGGTGCATATTGAATGCAGAAAAAGTCTTGAGTTCAAATATGTTTAAAAAATTGAAATCCTTTTGTAACAGATGAGTTTTCGTCCGAAACCCTGACACTTCGAAAGAGATTGTCCAGTTCGTACACGAAGTGCATCCAGTTTTTGCCGTAACCCTCTCAACTTTTTAGCACATGCGCTGTGGGTGAACTGATGACACCATGCCAACTTGCAACCATTTCAGAGTTCATTTGTAGTGCTTTTCAATTCAGTGTCATTTTAGCTCAAAATAAATCATGAAATGCATGAAAAATAGCAAATGAAGTCAGAAAAGGTTTGAAAAGTGATGATGTGGCTTTGGATGGTGCATATTGAATGCAGAAAAAGTCTTGAGTTCAAATATGTTTAAAAAATTGAAATCCTTTTGTAACAGATGAGTTTTCGTCCGAAACCCTGACACTTCGAAAGAGATTGTCCAGTTCGTACACGAAGTGCATCCAGTTTTTGCCGTAACCCTCTGAACTTTTTAGCACATGCTATGTGGGTGAAATGATGATACCATGCCAACTTGCAACCATTTCAGAGTTCATTTGCAGTGCTTTTCAATCCAAGGTCATTTTAGCTCTAAATAAATCATGAAATGCATGAAAAGTAGCAAATGAAGTCAGAAAAGGTTTGAAAAGTGATGATGTGGCTTTGTATGGTGCATATTGAATGCAGAAAAAGTCTTGAGTTCAAATATGTTTAAAAAATTGAAATCCTTTTGTAACAGATGAGTTTTCGTCCGAAACCCTGACACTTCGAAAGAGATTGTCCAGTTCGTACACGAAGTGCATCCAGTTTTTGCCGTAACCCTCTCAACTTTTTAGCACATGCTATGTGGGTGAAATGATGATACCATGCCAACTTGCAACCATTTCAGAGTTCATTTGTAGTGCTTTTCAATTCAGGGTCATTTTAGCTCAAAATAAATCATGAAATGCATGAAAAATAGCAAATGAAGTCAGAAAAGGTTTGAAAAGTGATGATGTGGCTTTGGATGGTGCATATTGAATGCAGAAAAAGTCTTGAGTTCAAATATGTTTAAGAAATTGAAATCCTTTTGTAACAGATGAGTTTTCGTCCGAAACCCTGACACTTCGAAAGAGATTGTCCAGTCTGTACACGAAGTGCATCCAGTTTTTGCCGTAACCCTCTGAACTTTTTAGCACATGCTATGTGGGTGAAATGATGATACCATGCCAACTTGCAACCATTTCAGAGTTCATTTGCAGTGCTTTTCAATTCAGTGTCATTTTAGCTCAAAATAAATCATGAAATGCATGAAAAATAGCAAATGAAGTCAGAAAAGGTTTGAAAAGTGATGATGTGGCTTTGTTTGGTGCATATTGAATGCAGAAAAAGTCTTGAGTTCAAATATGTTTAAAAATTGAAATCCTTTTGTAACAGATGAGTTTTCGTCCGAAACCCTGACACTTCGAAATAGATTGTCCAGTTCGTACACGAAGTGCATCCAGTTTTTGCCGTAACCCTCTCAACTTTTTCGCACATGCTATGTGGTTGAAATGATGATACCATGCCAACTTGCAACCATTTCAGAGTTCATTTGCAGTGCTTTTCAATTCAGGGTCATTTTAGCTCAAAATAAATCATGAAATGCATGAAAAATAGCAAATGAAGTCAGAAAAGGTTTGAAAAGTGATGATGTGGCATTGGATGGTGCATATTGAATGCAAAAAAAGTCTTGAGTTCAAATATGTTTAAAAAATTGAAATCCTTTTGTAACAGATGAGTTTTCGTCCGAAACCCTGACACTTCGAAAGAGATTGTCCAGTTCGTACACGAAGTGCATCCAGTTTTTGCCGTAACCCTCTCAACTTTTTAGCACATGCGATGTGGGTGAACTGATGACACCATGCCAACTTGCAACCATTTCAGAGTTCATTTGTAGTGCTTTTCAATTCAGTGTCATTTTAGCTCAAAATAAATCATGAAATGCATGAAAAATAGCAAATGAAGTCAGAAAAGGTTTGAAAAGTGATGATGAGGCTTTGGATGGTGCATATTGAATGCAGAAAAAGTCTTGAGTTCAAATATGTTTAAAAAATTGAAATCCTTTTGTAACAGATGAGTTTTCGTCCGAAACCCTGACACTTCGAAAGAGATTGTCCAGTTCGTACACGAAGTGCATCCAGTTTTTGCCGTAACCCTCTGAACTTTTCAGCACATGCTATGTGGGTGAAATGATGATACCATGCCAACTTGCAACCATTTCAGAGTTCATTTGCAGTGCTTTTCAATTCAGGGTCATTTTAGATCAAAATAAATCATGAAATGCATGAAAAATAGCAAATGAAGTCAGAAATGGTTTGAAAAGTGATGATGTGGCTTTGAATGGTGCATATTGAATGCAGAAAAAGTCTTGAGTTCAAATATGTTTAAAAAATTGAAATCCTTTTGTAACAGATGAGTTTTCGTCCGAAACCCTGACACTTCAAAAGAGATTGTCCAGTTCGTACACGAAGTGCTTCCAGTTTTTGCCGTAACCCTCTCAACTTTTTAGCACATGCTATGTGGGTGAAATGATGATACCATGCCAACTTGCAACCATTTCAGAGTTCATTTGCAGTGCTTTTCAATTCAGGGTCATTTTAGCTCAAAATAAATCATGAAATGCATGAAAAATAGCAAATGAAGTCAGAAAAGGTTTGAAAAGTGATGATGTGGCTTTGGATGGTGCATATTGAATGCAGAAAAAGTCTTGAGTTCAAATATGTTTAAAAAATTGAAATCCTTTTGTAACAGATGAGTTTTCGTCCGAAACCCTAACACTTCGAAAGATATTGTCCAGTTCGTACACGAAGTGCATCCAGTTTTTGCCGTAACCCTCTCAATTTTTTAGCACATGCTATGTGGGTGAAATGATGATACCATGCCAACTTGCAACCATTTCAGAGTTCATTTGCTGTGCTTTTCAATTCAGGGTCATTTTAGCTCAAAATAAATCATGAAATGCATGAAAAATAGCAAATGAAGTCAGAAAAGGTTTGAAAAGTGATGATGTGGCTTTGTATGGTGCATATTGAATGCAGAAAAAGTCTTGAGTTCAAATATGTTTAAAAAATTGAAATCCTTTTGTAACAGATGAGTTTTCGTCCGAAACCCTGACACTTCGAAAGAGATTGTCCAGTTCGTACACGAAGTGCTTCCAGTTTTTGCCGTAACCCTCTCAACTTTTTAGCACATGCTATGTGGGTGAAATGATGATACCATGCCAACTTGCAACCATTTCAGAGTTCATTTGCAGTGCTTTTCAATTCAGTGGTATTTTAGCTCAAAATAAATCATGAAATGCATGAAAAATAGCAAATGAAGTCAGAAAAGGTTTGAAAAGTGATGATGTGGCTTTGTATGGTGCATATTGAATGCAGAAAAAGTCTTGAGTTCAAATATGTTTAAAAATTGAAATCCTTTTGTAACAGATGAGTTTTCGTCCGAAACCCTGACACTTCGAAATAGATTGTCCAGTTCGTACACGAAGTGCATCCAGTTTTTGCCGTAACCCTCTCTACTTTTTCGCACATGCTATGTGGTTGAAATGATGATACCATGCCAACTTGCAACCATTTCAGAGTTCATTTGCAGTGCTTTTCAATTCAGGGTCATTTTAGCTCAAAATAAATCATGAAATGCATGAAAAATAGCAAATGAAGTCAGAAAAGGTTTGAAAAGTGATGATGTGGCATTGGATGGTGCATATTGAATGCAAAAAAAGTCTTGAGTTCAAATATGTTTAAAAAATTGAAATCCTTTTGTAACAGATGAGTTTTTGTCCGAAACCCTGACACTTCGAAAGAGATTGTCCAGTTCGTACACGAAGTGCATCCAGTTTTTGCCGTAACCCTCTCAACTTTTTAGCACATGCGATGTGGGTGAACTGATGACACCATGCCAACTTGCAACCATTTCAGAGTTCATTTGTAGTGCTTTTCAATTCAGTGTCATTTTAGCTCAAAATAAATCATGAAATGCATGAAAAATAGCAAATAAAGTCAGAAAAGGTTTGAAAAGTGATGATGTGGCTTTGGATGGTGCATATTGAATGCAGAAAAAGTCTTGAGTTCAAATATGTTTAAAAAATTGAAATCCTTTTGTAACAGATGAGTTTTCGTCCGAAACCCTGACACTTCGAAAGAGATTGTCCAGTTCGTACACGAAGTGCATCCAGTTTTTGCCGTAACCCTCTAAACTTTTTAGCACATGCTATGTGGGTGAAATGATGATACCATGCCAACTTGCAACCATTTCAGAGTTCATTTGCAGTGCTTTTCAATCTAGGGTCATTTTAGCTCAAAATAAATCATGAAATGCATGAAAAGTAGCAAATGAAGTCAGAAAAGGTTTGAAAAGTGATGATGTGGCTTTGTATGGTGCATATTGAATGCAGAAAAAGTCTTGAGTTCAAATATGTTTAAAAAATTGAAATCCTTTGGTAACAGATGAGTTTTCGTCCGAAACCCTGACACTTCGAAAGAGATTGTCCAGTTCGTACACGAAGTGCTTCCAGTTTTTGCCGTAACCCTCTCAACTTTTTAGCACATGCTATGTGGGTGAAATGATGATACCATGCCAACTTGCAACCATTTCAGAGTTCATTTGCAGTGCTTTTCAATCTAGGGTCATTTTAGCTCAAAATAAATCATGAAATGCATGAAAAGTAGCAAATGAAGTCAGAAAAGGTTTGAAAAGTGATGATGTGGCTTTGTATGGTGCATATTGAATGCAGAAAAAGTCTTGAGTTCAAATATGTTTAAAAAATTGAAATCCTTTTGTAACAGATGAGTTTTCGTCCGAAACCCTGACACTTCGAAAGAGATTGTCCAGTTCGTACACGAAGTGCATCCAGTTTTTGCCGTAACCCTCTCAACTTTTTAGCACATGCGATGTGGGTGAACTGATGACACCATGCCAACTTGCAACCATTTCAGAGTTCATTTGTAGTGCTTTTCAATTCAGTGTCATTTTAGCTCAAAATAAATCATGAAATGCATGAAAAATAGCAAATGAAGTCAGAAAAGGTTTGAAAAGTGATGATGTGGCTTTGGATGGTGCATATTGAATGCAGAAAAAGTCTTGAGTTCAAATATGTTTAAAAAATTGAAATCCTTTTGTAACAGATGAGTTTTCGTCCGAAACCCTGACACTTCGAAAGAGATTGTCCAGTCCGTACACGAAGTGCATCCAGTTTTTGCCGTAACCCTCTGAACTTTTTAGCACATGCTATGTGGGTGAAATGATGATACCATGCCAACTTGCAACCATTTCAGAGTTCATTTGCAGTGCTTTTCAATTCAGTGTCATTTTAGCTCAAAATAAATCATGAAATGCATGAAAAATAGCAAATGAAGTCAGAAAAGGTTTGAAAAGTGATGATGTGGCTTTGTATGGTGCATATTGAATGCAGAAAAAGTCTTGAGTTCAAATATGTTTAAAATTTGAAATCCTTTTGTAACAGATGAGTTTTCGTCCGAAACCCTGACACTTCGAAATAGATTGTCCAGTTCGTACACGAAGTGCATCCAGTTTTTGCCGTAACCCTCTCAACTTTTTCGCACATGCTATGTGGTTGAAATGATGATACCATGCCAACTTGCAACCATTTCAGAGTTCATTTGCAGTGCTTTTCGATTCAGGGTCATTTTAGCTCAAAATAAATCATGAAATGCATGAAAAATAGCAAATGAAGTCAGAAAAGGTTTGAAAAGTGATGATGTGGCATTGGATGGTGCATATTGAATGCAGAAAAAGTCTTGAGTTCAAATATGTTTAAAATTTGAAATCCTTTTGTAACAGATGAGTTTTCGTCCGAAACCCTGACACTTCGAAATAGATTGTCCAGTTCGTACACGAAGTGCATCCAGTTTTTGCCGTAACCCTCTCAACTTTTTCGCACATGCTATGTGGTTGAAATGATGATACCATGCCAACTTGCAACCATTTCAGAGTTCATTTGCAGTGCTTTTCGATTCAGGGTCATTTTAGCTCAAAATAAATCATGAAATGCATGAAAAATAGCAAATGAAGTCAGAAAAGGTTTGAAAAGTGATGATGTGGCATTGGATGGTGCATATTGAATGCAAAAAAAGTCTTGAGTTCAAATATGTTTAAAAAATTGAAATCCTTTTGTAACAGATGAGTTTTCTTCCGAAACCCTGACACTTCGAAAGAGATTGTCCAGTTCGTACACGAAGTGCATCCAGTTTTTGCCGTAACCCTCTCAACTTTTTAGCACATGCGATGTGGGTGAACTGATGACACCATGCCAACTTGCAACCATTTCAGAGTTCATTTGCAGTGCTTTTCAATTCAGTGTCATTTTAGCTCAAAATAAATCATGAAATGCATGAAAAATAGCAAATGAAGTCAGAAAAGGTTTGAAAAGTGATGATGTGGCTTTCGATGGTGCATATTGAATGCAGAAAAAGTCTTGAGTTCAAATATGTTTAAAAAATTGAAATCCTTTTGTAACAGATGAGTTTTCGTCCGAAACCCTGACACTTCGAAAGAGATTGTCCAGTTCGTACACGAAGTGCATCCAGTTTTTGCCGTAACCCTCTGAACTTTTTAGCACATGCTATGTGGGTGAAATGATGATACCATGCCAACTTGCAACCATTTCAGAGTTCATTTGCAGTGCTTTTCAATTCAGGGTCATTTTAGATCAAAATAAATCATGAAATGCATGAAAAATAGCAAATGAAGTCAGAAATGGTTTGAAAAGTGATGATGTGGCTTTGAATGGTGCATATTGAATGCAGAAAAAGTCTTGAGTTCAAATATGTTTAAAAAATTGAAATCCTTTTGTAACAGATGAGTTTTCGTCCGAAACCCTGACACTTCAAAAGAGATTGTCCAGTTCGTACACGAAGTGCTTCCAGTTTTTGCCGTAACCCTCTCAACTTTTTAGCACATGCTATGTGGGTGAAATGATGATACCATGCCAACTTGCAACCATTTCAGAGTTCATTTGCAGTGCTTTTCAATTCAGGGTCATTTTAGCTCAAAATAAATCATGAAATGCATGAAAAATAGCAAATGAAGTCAGAAAAGGTTTGAAAAGTGATGATGTGGCTTTGGATGGTGCATATTGAATGCAGAAAAAGTCTTGAGTTCAAATATGTTTAAAAAATTGAAATCCTTTTGTAACAGATGAGTTTTCGTCCGAAACCCTGACACTTCGAAAGATATTGTCCAGTTCGTACACGAAGTGCATCCAGTTTTTGTCGTAACCCTCTCAATTTTTAGCACATGCTATGTGGGTGAAATGATGATACCATGCCAACTTGCAACCATTTCAGAGTTCATTTGCGGTGCTTTTCAATTCAGGGTCATTTTAGCTCAAAATAAATCATGAAATGCAGGAAAAATAGCAAATGAAGTCAGAAAAGGTTTGAAAAGTGATGATGTGGCTTTGTATGGTGCATATTGAATGCAGAAAAAGTCTTGAGTTCAAATATGTTTAAAAAATTGAAATCCTTTTGTAACAGATGAGTTTTCGTCCGAAACCCTGACACTTCGAAAGAGATTGTCCAGTTCGTACACGAAGTGCTTCCAGTTTTTGCCGTAACCCTCTCAACTTTTTAGCACATGCTATGTGGGTGAAATGATGATACCATGCCAACTTGCAACCATTTCAGAGTTCATTTGCAGTGCTTTTCAATCCAAGGTCATTTTAGCTCAAAATAAATCATGAAATGCATGAAAAGTAGCAAATGAAGTCAGAAAAGGTTTGAAAAGTGATGATGTGGCTTTGTATGGTGCATATTGAATGCAGAAAAAGTCTTGAGTTCAAATATGTTTAAAAAATTGAAATCCTTTTGTAACAGATGAGTTTTCGTCCGAAACCCTGACACTTCGAAAGAGATTGTCCAGTTCGTACACGAAGTGCATCCAGTTTTTGCCGTAACCCTCTCAACTTTTTAGCACATGCTATGTGGGTGAAATGATGATACCATGCCAACTTGCAACCATTTCAGAGTTCATTTGTAGTGCTTTTCAATTCAGGGTCATTTTAGCTCAAAATAAATCATGAAATGCATGAAAAATAGCAAATGAAGTCAGAAAAGGTTTGAAAAGTGATGATGTGGCTTTGGATGGTGCATATTGAATGCAGAAAAAGTCTTGAGTTCAAATATGTTTAAAAAATTGAAATCCTTTTGTAACAGATGAGTTTTCGTCCGAAACCCTGACACTTCGAAAGAGATTGTCCAGTCTGTACACGAAGTGCATCCAGTTTTTGCCGTAACCCTCTGAACTTTTTAGCACATGCTATGTGGGTGAAATGATGATACCATGCCAACTTGCAACCATTTCAGAGTTCATTTGCAGTGCTTTTCAATTCAGTGTCATTTTAGCTCAAAATAAATCATGAAATGCATGAAAAATAGCAAATGAAGTCAGAAAAGGTTTGAAAAGTGATGATGTGGCTTTGTATGGTGCATATTGAATGCAGAAAAAGTCTTGAGTTCAAATATGTTTAAAAATTGAAATCCTTTTGTAACAGATGAGTTTTCGTCCGAAACCCTGACACTTCGAAATAGATTGTCCAGTTCGTACACGAAGTGCATCCAGTTTTTGCCGTAACCCTCTCAACTTTTTCGCACATGCTATGTGGTTGAAATGATGATACCATGCCAACTTGCAACCATTTCAGAGTTCATTTGCAGTGCTTTTCAATTCAGGGTCATTTTAGCTCAAAATAAATCATGAAATGCATGAAAAATAGCAAATGAAGTCAGAAAAGGTTTGAAAAGTGATGATGTGGCATTGGATGGTGCATATTGAATGCAAAAAAAGTCTTGAGTTCAAATATGTTTAAAAAATTGAAGTCCTTTTGTAACAGATGAGTTTTCGTCCGAAACCCTGACACTTCGAAAGAGATTGTCCAGTTCGTACACGAAGTGCATCCAGTTTTTGCCGTAACCCTCTCAACTTTTTAGCACATGCGATGTGGGTGAACTGATGACACCATGCCAACTTGCAACCATTTCAGAGTTCATTTGTAGTGCTTTTCAATTCAGTGTCATTTTAGCTCAAAATAAATCATGAAATGCATGAAAAATAGCAAATGAAGTCAGAAAAGGTTTGAAAAGTGATGATGTGGCTTTGGATGGTGCATATTGAATGCAGAAAAAGTCTTGAGTTCAAATATGTTTAAAAAATTGAAATCCTTTTGTAACAGATGAGTTTTCGTCCGAAACCCTGACACTTCGAAAGAGATTGTCCAGTTCGTACACGAAGTGCATCCAGTTTTTGCCGTAACCCTCTGAACTTTTTAGCACATGCTATGTGGGTGAAATGATGATACCATGCCAACTTGCAACCATTTCAGAGTTCATTTGCAGTGCTTTTCAATTCAGGGTCATTTTAGATCAAAATAAATCATGAAATGCATGAAAAATAGCAAATGAAGTCAGAAATGGTTTGAAAAGTGATGATGTGGCTTTGAATGGTGCATATTGAATGCAGAAAAAGTCTTGAGTTCAAATATGTTTAAAAAATTGAAATCCTTTTGTAACAGATGAGTTTTCGTCCGAAACCCTGACACTTCAAAAGAGATTGTCCAGTTCGTACACGAAGTGCTTCCAGTTTTTGCCGTAACCCTCTCAACTTTTTAGCACATGCTATGTGGGTGAAATGATGATACCATGCCAACTTGCAACCATTTCAGAGTTCATTTGCAGTGCTTTTCAATTCAGGGTCATTTTAGCTCAAAATAAATCATGAAATGCATGAAAAATAGCAAATGAAGTCAGAAAAGGTTTGAAAAGTGATGATGTGGCTTTGGATGGTGCATATTGAATGCAGAAAAAGTCTTGAGTTCAAATATGTTTAAAAAATTGAAATCCTTTTGTAACAGATGAGTTTTCATCCGAAACCCTGACACTTCGAAAGATATTGTCCAGTTCGTACACGAAGTGCATCCAGTTTTTGCCGTAACCCTCTCAATTTTTTAGCACATGCTATGTGGGTGAAATGATGATACCATGCCAACTTGCAACCATTTCAGAGTTCATTTGCTGTGCTTTTCAATTCAGGGTCATTTTAGCTCAAAATAAATCATGAAATGCATGAAAAATAGCAAATGAAGTCAGAAAAGGTTTGAAAAGTGATGATGTGGCTTTGTATGGTGCATATTGAATGCAGAAAAAGTCTTGAGTTCAAATATGTTTAAAAAATTGAAATCCTTTTGTAACAGATGAGTTTTCGTCCGAAACCCTGACACTTCGAAAGAGATTGTCCAGTTCGGACACGAAGTGCTTCCAGTTTTTGCCGTAACCCTCTCAACTTTTTAGCACATGCTATGTGGGTGAAATGATGATACCATGCCAACTTGCAACCATTTCAGAGTTCATTTGCAGTGCTTTTCAATTCAGTGGTATTTTAGCTCAAAATAAATCATGAAATGCATGAAAAATAGCAAATGAAGTCAGAAAAGGTTTGAAAAGTGATGATGTGGCTTTGTATGGTGCATATTGAATGCAGAAAAAGTCTTGAGTTCAAATATGTTTAAAAATTGAAATCCTTTTGTAACAGATGAGTTTTCGTCCGAAACCCTGACACTTCGAAATAGATTGTCCAGTTCGTACACGAAGTGCATCCAGTTTTTGCCGTAACCCTCTCAACTTTTTCGCACATGCTATGTGGTTGAAATGATGATACCATGCCAACTTGCAACCATTTCAGAGTTCATTTGCAGTGCTTTTCAATTCAGGGTCATTTTAGCTCAAAATAAATCATGAAATGCATGAAAAATAGCAAATGAAGTCAGAAAAGGTTTGAAAAGTGATGATGTGGCATTGGATGGTGCATATTGAATGCAAAAAAAGTCTTGAGTTCAAATATGTTTAAAAAATTGAAATCCTTTTGTAACAGATGAGTTTTCGTCCGAAACCCTGACACTTCGAAAGAGATTGTCCAGTTCGTACACGAAGTGCATCCAGTTTTTGCCGTAACCCTCTCAACTTTTTAGCACATGCGATGTGGGTGAACTGATGACACCATGCCAACTTGCAACCATTTCAGAGTTCATTTGTAGTGCTTTTCAATTCAGTGTCATTTTAGCTCAAAATAAATCATGAAATGCATGAAAAATAGCAAATGAAGTCAGAAAAGGTTTGAAAAGTGATGATGTGGCTTTGGATGGTGCATATTGAATGCAGAAAAAGTCTTGAGTTCAAATATGTTTAAAAAATTGAAATCCTTTGGTAACAGATGAGTTTTCGTCCGAAACCCTGACACTTCGAAAGAGATTGTCCAGTTCGTACACGAAGTGCTTCCAGTTTTTGCCGTAACCCTCTCAACTTTTTAGCACATGCTATGTGGGTGAAATGATGATACCATGCCAACTTGCAACCATTTCAGAGTTCATTTGCAGTGCTTTTCAATTCAGGGTCATTTTAGCTCAAAATAAATCATGAAATGCATGAAAAATAGCAAATGAAGTCAGAAAAGGTTTGAAAAGTGATGATGTGGCTTTGGATGGTGCATATTGAATGCAGAAAAAGTCTTGAGTTCAAATATGTTTAAAAAATTGAAATCCTTTTGTAACAGATGAGTTTTCGTCCGAAACCCTGACACTTCGAAAGAGATTGTCCAGTTCGTACACGAAGTGCTTCCAGTTTTTGCCGTAACCCTCTCAACTTTTTAGCACATGCTATGTGGGTGAAATGATGATACCATGCCAACTTGCAACCATTTCAGAGTTCATTTGCAGTGCTTTTCAATCTAGGGTCATTTTAGCTCAAAATAAATCATGAAATGCATGAAAAGTAGCAAATGAAGTCAGAAAAGGTTTGAAAAGTGATGATGTGGCTTTGTATGGTGCATATTGAATGCAGAAAAAGTCTTGAGTTCAAATATGTTTAAAAAATTGAAATCCTTTTGTAACAGATGAGTTTTCGTCCGACACCCTGACACTTCGAAAGAGATTGTCCAGTTCGTACACGAAGTGCATCCAGTTTTTGCCGTAACCCTCTCAACTTTTTAGCACATGCGATGTGGGTGAACTGATGACACCATGCCAACTTGCAACCATTTCAGAGTTCATTTGTAGTGCTTTTCAATTCAGTGTCATTTTAGCTCAAAATAAATCATGAAATGCATGAAAAATAGCAAATGAAGTCAGAAAAGGTTTGAAAAGTGATGATGTGGCTTTGGATGGTGCATATTGAATGCAGAAAAAGTCTTGAGTTCAAATATGTTTAAAAAATTGAAATCCTTTTGTAACAGATGAGTTTTCGTCCGAAACCCTGACACTTCGAAAGAGATTGTCCAGTTCGTACACGAAGTGCATCCAGTTTTTGCCGTAACCCTCTGAACTTTTTAGCACATGCTATGTGGGTGAAATGGTGATACCATGCCAACTTGCAACCATTTCAGAGTTCATTTGCAGTGCTTTTCAATCTAGGGTCATTTTAGCTCAAAATAAATCATGAAATGCATGAAAAGTAGCAAATGAAGTCAGAAAAGGTTTGAAAAGTGATGATGTGGCTTTGTATGGTGCATATTGAATGCAGAAAAAGTCTTGAGTTCAAATATGTTTAAAAAATTGAAATCCTTTGGTAACAGATGAGTTTTCGTCCGAAACCCTGACACTTCGAAAGAGATTGTCCAGTTCGTACACGAAGTGCTTCCAGTTTTTGCCGTAACCCTCTCAACTTTTTAGCACATGCTATGTGGGTGAAATGATGATACCATGCCAACTTGCAACCATTTCAGAGTTCATTTGCAGTGCTTTTCAATCTAGGGTCATTTTAGCTCAAAATAAATCATGAAATGCATGAAAAGTAGCAAATGAAGTCAGAAAAGGTTTGAAAAGTGATGATGTGGCTTTGTATGGTGCATATTGAATGCAGAAAAAGTCTTGAGTTCAAATATGTTTAAAAAATTGAAATCCTTTTGTAACAGATGAGTTTTCGTCCGAAACCCTGACACTTCGAAAGAGATTGTCCAGTTCGTACACGAAGTGCATCCAGTTTTTGCCGTAACCCTCTCAACTTTTTAGCACATGCGATGTGGGTGAACTGATGACACCATGCCAACTTGCAACCATTTCAGAGTTCATTTGTAGTGCTTTTCAATTCAGTGTCATTTTAGCTCAAAATAAATCATGAAATGCATGAAAAATAGCAAATGAAGTCAGAAAAGGTTTGAAAAGTGATGATGTGGCTTTGGATGGTGCATATTGAATGCAGAAAAAGTCTTGAGTTCAAATATGTTTAAAAAATTGAAATCCTTTTGTAACAGATGAGTTTTCGTCCGAAACCCTGACACTTCGAAAGAGATTGTCCAGTTCGTACACGAAGTGCATCCAGTTTTTGCCGTAACCCTCTGAACTTTTTAGCACATGCTATGTGGGTGAAATGATGATACCATGCCAACTTGCAACCATTTCAGAGTTCATTTGCAGTGCTTTTCAATTCAGGGTCATTTTAGATCAAAATAAATCATGAAATGCATGAAAAATAGCAAATGAAGTCAGAAATGGTTTGAAAAGTGATGATGTGGCTTTGAATGGTGCATATTGAATGCAGAAAAAGTCTTGAGTTCAAATATGTTTAAAAAATTGAAATCCTTTTGTAACAGATGAGTTTTCGTCCGAAACCCTGACACTTCAAAAGAGATTGTCCAGTTCGTACACGAAGTGCTTCCAGTTTTTGCCGTAACCCTCTCAACTTTTTAGCACATGCTATGTGGGTGAAATGATGATACCATGCCAACTTGCAACCATTTCAGAGTTCATTTGCAGTGCTTTTCAATTCAGGGTCATTTTAGATCAAAATAAATCATGAAATGCATGAAAAATAGCAAATGAAGTCAGAAATGGTTTGAAAAGTGATGATGTGGCTTTGAATGGTGCATATTGAATGCAGAAAAAGTCTTGAGTTCAAATATGTTTAAAAAATTGAAATCCTTTTGTAACAGATGAGTTTTCGTCCGAAACCCTGACACTTCAAAAGAGATTGTCCAGTTCGTACACGAAGTGCTTCCAGTTTTTGCCGTAACCCTCTCAACTTTTTAGCACATGCTATGTGGGTGAAATGATGATACCATGCCAACTTGCAACCATTTCAGAGTTCATTTGCAGTGCTTTTCAATTCAGGGTCATTTTAGCTCAAAATAAATCATGAAATGCATGAAAAATAGCAAATGAAGTCAGAAAAGGTTTGAAAAGTGATGATGTGGCTTTGGATGGTGCATATTGAATGCAGAAAAAGTCTTGAGTTCAAATATGTTTAAAAAATTGAAATCCTTTTGTAACAGATGAGTTTTCGTCCGAAACCCTGACACTTCGAAAGATATTGTCCAGTTCGTACACGAAGTGCATCCAGTTTTTGCCGTAACCCTCTCAATTTTTTAGCACATGCTATGTGGGTGAAATGATGATACCATGCCAACTTGCAACCATTTCAGAGTTCATTTGCTGTGCTTTTCAATTCAGGGTCATTTTAGCTCAAAATAAATCATGAAATGCATGAAAAATAGCAAATGAAGTCAGAAAAGGTTTGAAAAGTGATGATGTGGCTTTGTATGGTGCATATTGAATGCAGAAAAAGTCTTGAGTTCAAATATGTTTAAAAAATTGAAATCCTTTGGTAACAGATGAGTTTTCGTCCGAAACCCTGACACTTCGAAAGAGATTGTCCAGTTCGTACACGAAATGCTTCCAGTTTTTGCCGTAACCCTCTCAACTTTTTAGCACATGCTATGTGGGTGAAATGATGATACCATGCCAACTTGCAACCATTTCAGAGTTCATTTGCAGTGCTTTTCAATCTAGGGTCATTTTAGCTCAAAATAAATCATGAAATGCATGAAAAGTAGCAAATGAAGTCAGAAAAGGTTTGAAAAGTGATGATGTGGCTTTGTATGGTGCATATTGAATGCAGAAAAAGTCTTGAGTTCAAATATGTTTAAAAAATTGAAATCCTTTTGTAACAGATGAGTTTTCGTCCGAAACCCTGACACTTCGAAAGAGATTGTCCAGTTTGTACACGAAGTGCATCCAGTTTTTGCCGTAACCCTCTCAACTTTTTAGCACATGCGATGTGGGTGAACTGATGACACCATGCCAACTTGCAACCATTTCAGAGTTCATTTGTAGTGCTTTTCAATTCAGTGTCATTTTAGCTCAAAATAAATCATGAAATGCATGAAAAATAGCAAATGAAGTCAGAAAAGGTTTGAAAAGTGATGATGTGGCTTTGTATGGTGCATATTGAATGCAGAAAAAGTCTTGAGTTCAAATATGTTTAAAAATTGAAATCCTTTTGTAACAGATGAGTTTTCGTCCGAAACCCTGACACTTCGAAATAGATTGTCCAGTTCGTACACGAAGTGCATCCAGTTTTTGCCGTAACCCTCTCAACTTTTTCGCACATGCTATGTGGTTGAAATGATGATACCATGCCAACTTGCAACCATTTCAGAGTTCATTTGCAGTGCTTTTCAATCTAGGGTCATTTTAGCTCAAAATAAATCATGAAATGCATGAAAAGTAGCAAATGAAGTCAGAAAAGGTTTGAAAAGTGATGATGTGGCTTTGTATGGTGCATATTGAATGCAGAAAAAGTCTTGAGTTCAAATATGTTTAAAAAATTGAAATCCTTTGGTAACAGATGAGTTTTCGTCCGAAACCCTGACACTTCGAAAGAGATTGTCCAGTTCGTACACGAAGTGCATCCAGTTTTTGCCGTAACCCTCTCAACTTTTTAGCACATGCGATGTGGGTGAACTGATGACACCATGCCAACTTGCAACCATTTCAGAGTTCATTTGTAGTGCTTTTCAATTCAGTGTCATTTTAGCTCAAAATAAATCATGAAATGCATGAAAAATAGCAAATGAAGTCAGAAAAGGTTTGAAAAGTGATGATGTGGCTTTGGATGGTGCATATTGAATGCAGAAAAAGTCTTGAGTTCAAATATGTTTAAAAAATTGAAATCCTTTTGTAACAGATGAGTTTTCGTCCGAAACCCTGACACTTCGAAAGAGATTGTCCAGTTCGTACACGAAGTGCATCCAGTTTTTGCCGTAACCCTCTGAACTTTTTAGCACATGCTATGTGGGTGAAATGATGATACCATGCCAACTTGCAATCATTTCAGAGTTCATTTGCAGTGCTTTTCAATTCAGGGTCATTTTAGATCAAAATAAATCATGAAATGCATGAAAAATAGCAAATGAAGTCAGAAATGGTTTGAAAAGTGATGATGTGGCTTTGAATGGTGCATATTGAATGCAGAAAAAGTCTTGAGTTCAAATATGTTTAAAAAATTGAAATCCTTTTGTAACAGATGAGTTTTCGTCCGAAACCCTGACACTTCAAAAGAGATTGTCCAGTTCGTACACGAAGTGCTTCCAGTTTTTGCCGTAACCCTCTCAACTTTTTAGCACATGCTATGTGGGTGAAATGATGATACCATGCCAACTTGCAACCATTTCAGAGTTCATTTGCAGTGCTTTTCAATTCAGGGTCATTTTAGCTCAAAATAAATCATGAAATGCATGAAAAATAGCAAATGAAGTCAGAAAAGGTTTGAAAAGTGATGATGTGGCTTTGGATGGTGCATATTGAATGCAGAAAAAGTCTTGAGTTCAAATATGTTTAAAAAATTGAAATCCTTTTGTAACAGATGAGTTTTCATCCGAAACCCTGACACTTCGAAAGATATTGTCCAGTTCGTACACGAAGTGCATCCAGTTTTTGCCGTAACCCTCTCAATTTTTTAGCACATGCTATGTGGGTGAAATGATGATACCATGCCAACTTGCAACCATTTCAGAGTTCATTTGCTGTGCTTTTCAATTCAGGGTCATTTTAGCTCAAAATAAATCATGAAATGCATGAAAAATAGCAAATGAAGTCAGAAAAGGTTTGAAAAGTGATGATGTGGCTTTGTATGGTGCATATTGAATGCAGAAAAAGTCTTGAGTTCAAATATGTTTAAAAAATTGAAATCCTTTTGTAACAGATGAGTTTTCGTCCGAAACCCTGACACTTCGAAAGAGATTGTCCAGTTCGGACACGAAGTGCTTCCAGTTTTTGCCGTAACCCTCTCAACTTTTTAGCACATGCTATGTGGGTGAAATGATGATACCATGCCAACTTGCAACCATTTCAGAGTTCATTTGCAGTGCTTTTCAATTCAGTGGTATTTTAGCTCAAAATAAATCATGAAATGCATGAAAAATAGCAAATGAAGTCAGAAAAGGTTTGAAAAGTGATGATGTGGCTTTGTATGGTGCATATTGAATGCAGAAAAAGTCTTGAGTTCAAATATGTTTAAAAATTGAAATCCTTTTGTAACAGATGAGTTTTCGTCCGAAACCCTGACACTTCGAAATAGATTGTCCAGTTCGTACACGAAGTGCATCCAGTTTTTGCCGTAACCCTCTCAACTTTTTAGCACATGCTATGTGGTTGAAATGATGATACCATGCCAACTTGCAACCATTTCAGAGTTCATTTGCAGTGCTTTTCAATTCAGGGTCATTTTAGCTCAAAATAAATCATGAAATGCATGAAAAATAGCAAATGAAGTCAGAAAAGGTTTGAAAAGTGATGATGTGGCATTGGATGGTGCATATTGAATGCAAAAAAAGTCTTGAGTTCAAATATGTTTAAAAAATTGAAATCCTTTTGTAACAGATGAGTTTTCGTCCGAAACCCTGACACTTCGAAAGAGATTGTCCAGTTCGTACACGAAGTGCATCCAGTTTTTGCCGTAACCCTCTCAACTTTTTAGCACATGCGATGTGGGTGAACTGATGACACCATGCCAACTTGCAACCATTTCAGAGTTCATTTGTAGTGCTTTTCAATTCAGTGTCATTTTAGCTCAAAATAAATCATGAAATGCATGAAAAATAGCAAATGAAGTCAGAAAAGGTTTGAAAAGTGATGATGTGGCTTTGGATGGTGCATATTGAATGCAGAAAAAGTCTTGAGTTCAAATATGTTTAAAAAATTGAAATCCTTTTGTAACAGATGAGTTTTCATCCGAAACCCTGACACTTCGAAAGATATTGTCCAGTTCGTACACGAAGTGCATCCAGTTTTTGCCGTAACCCTCTCAATTTTTTAGCACATGCTATGTGGGTGAAATGATGATACCATGCCAACTTGCAACCATTTCAGAGTTCATTTGCTGTGCTTTTCAATTCAGGGTCATTTTAGCTCAAAATAAATCATGAAATGCATGAAAAATAGCAAATGAAGTCAGAAAAGGTTTGAAAAGTGATGATGTGGCTTTGTATGGTGCATATTGAATGCAGAAAAAGTCTTGAGTTCAAATATGTTTAAAAAATTGAAATCCTTTGGTAACAGATGAGTTTTCGTCCGAAACCCTGACACTTCGAAAGAGATTGTCCAGTTCGTACACGAAGTGCTTCCAGTTTTTGCCGTAACCCTCTCAACTTTTTAGCACATGCTATGTGGGTGAAATGATGATACCATGCCAACTTGCAACCATTTCAGAGTTCATTTGCAGTGCTTTTCAATCTAGGGTCATTTTAGCTCAAAATAAATCATGAAATGCATGAAAAGTAGCAAATGAAGTCAGAAAAGGTTTGAAAAGTGATGATGTGGCTTTGTATGGTGCATATTGAATGCAGAAAAAGTCTTGAGTTCAAATATGTTTAAAAAATGTAAATCCTTTTGTAACAGATGAGTTTTCGTCCGAAACCCTGACACTTCGAAAGAGATTGTCCAGTTCGTACACGAAGTGCTTCCAGTTTTTGCCGTAACCCTCTCAACTTTTTAGCACATGCTATGTGGGTGAAATGATGATACCATGCCAACTTGCAACCATTTCAGAGTTCATTTGCAGTGCTTTTCAATTCAGGGTCATTTTAGCTCAAAATAAATCATGAAATGCATGAAAAATAGCAAATGAAGTCAGAAAAGGTTTGAAAAGTGATGATGTGGCTTTGGATGGTGCATATTGAATGCAGAAAAAGTCTTGAGTTCAAATATGTTTAAAAAATTGAAATCCTTTTGTAACAGATGAGTTTTCATCCGAAACCCTGACACTTCGAAAGATATTGTCCAGTTCGTACACGAAGTGCATCCAGTTTTTGCCGTAACCCTCTCAATTTTTTAGCACATGCTATGTGGGTGAAATGATGATACCATGCCAACTTGCAACCATTTCAGAGTTCATTTGCTGTGCTTTTCAATTCAGGGTCATTTTAGCTCAAAATAAATCATGAAATGCATGAAAAATAGCAAATGAAGTCAGAAAAGGTTTGAAAAGTGATGATGTGGCTTTGTATGGTGCATATTGAATGCAGAAAAAGTCTTGAGTTCAAATATGTTTAAAAAATTGAAATCCTTTTGTAACAGATGAGTTTTCGTCCGAAACCCTGACACTTCGAAAGAGATTGTCCAGTTCGGACACGAAGTGCTTCCAGTTTTTGCCGTAACCCTCTCAACTTTTTAGCACATGCTATGTGGGTGAAATGATGATACCATGCCAACTTGCAACCATTTCAGAGTTCATTTGCAGTGCTTTTCAATTCAGTGGTATTTTAGCTCAAAATAAATCATGAAATGCATGAAAAATAGCAAATGAAGTCAGAAAAGGTTTGAAAAGTGATGATGTGGCTTTGTATGGTGCATATTGAATGCAGAAAAAGTCTTGAGTTCAAATATGTTTAAAAATTGAAATCCTTTTGTAACAGATGAGTTTTCGTCCGAAACCCTGACACTTCGAAATAGATTGTCCAGTTCGTACACGAAGTGCATCCAGTTTTTGCCGTAACCCTCTCAACTTTTTCGCACATGCTATGTGGTTGAAATGATGATACCATGCCAACTTGCAACCATTTCAGAGTTCATTTGCAGTGCTTTTCAATTCAGGGTCATTTTAGCTCAAAATAAATCATGAAATGCATGAAAAATAGCAAATGAAGTCAGAAAAGGTTTGAAAAGTGATGATGTGGCATTGGATGGTGCATATTGAATGCAAAAAAAGTCTTGAGTTCAAATATGTTTAAAAAATTGAAATCCTTTTGTAACAGATGAGTTTTCGTCCGAAACCCTGACACTTCGAAAGAGATTGTCCAGTTCGTACACGAAGTGCATCCAGTTTTTGCCGTAACCCTCTCAACTTTTTAGCACATGCGATGTGGGTGAACTGATGACACCATGCCAACTTGCAACCATTTCAGAGTTCATTTGTAGTGCTTTTCAATTCAGCGTCATTTTAGCTCAAAATAAATCATGAAATGCATGAAAAATAGCAAATGAAGTCAGAAAAGGTTTGAAAAGTGATGATGTGGCTTTGGATGGTGCATATTGAATGCAGAAAAAGTCTTGAGTTCAAATATGTTTAAAAAATTGAAATCCTTTTGTAACAGATGAGTTTTCGTCCGAAACCCTGACACTTCGAAAGAGATTGTCCAGTTCGTACACGAAGTGCATCCAGTTTTTGCCGTAACCCTCTCAACTTTTTAGCACATGCGATGTGGGTGAACTGATGACACCATGCCAACTTGCAACCATTTCAGAGTTCATTTGTAGTGCTTTTCAATTCAGTGTCATTTTAGCTCAAAATAAATCATGAAATGCATGAAAAATAGCAAATGAAGTCAGAAAAGGTTTGAAAAGTGATGATGTGGCTTTGGATGGTACATATTGAATGCAGAAAAAGTCTTGAGTTCAAATATGTTTAAAAAATTGAAATCCTTTTGTAACAGATGAGTTTTCGTCCGAAACCCTGACACTTCGAAAGAGATTGTCCAGTTCGTACACGAAGTGCATCCAGTTTTTGCCGTAACCCTCTGAACTTTTTAGCACATGCTATGTGGGTGAAATGGTGATACCATGCCAACTTGCAACCATTTCAGAGTTCATTTGCAGTGCTTTTCAATCTAGGGTCATTTTAGCTCAAAATAAATCATGAAATGCATGAAAAGTAGCAAATGAAGTCAGAAAAGGTTTGAAAAGTGATGATGTGGCTTTGTATGGTGCATATTGAATGCAGAAAAAGTCTTGAGTTCAAATATGTTTAAAAAATTGAAATCCTTTGGTAACAGATGAGTTTTCGTCCGAAACCCTGACACTTCGAAAGAGATTGTCCAGTTCGTACACGAAGTGCTTCCAGTTTTTGCCGTAACCCTCTCAACTTTTTAGCACATGCTATGTGGGTGAAATGATGATACCATGCCAACTTGCAACCATTTCAGAGTTCATTTGCAGTGCTTTTCAATCTAGGGTCATTTTAGCTCAAAATAAATCATGAAATGCATGAAAAGTAGCAAATGAAGTCAGAAAAGGTTTGAAAAGTGATGATGTGGCTTTGTATGGTGCATATTGAATGCAGAAAAAGTCTTGAGTTCAAATATGTTTAAAAAATTGAAATCCTTTTGTAACAGATGAGTTTTCGTCCGAAACCCTGACACTTCGAAAGAGATTGTCCAGTTCGTACACGAAGTGCATCCAGTTTTTGCCGTAACCCTCTCAACTTTTTAGCACATGCGATGTGGGTGAACTGATGACACCATGCCAACTTGCAACAATTTCAGAGTTCATTTGTAGTGCTTTTCAATTCAGTGTCATTTTAGCTCAAAATAAATCATGAAATGCATGAAAAATAGCAAATGAAGTCAGAAAAGGTTTGAAAAGTGATGATGTGGCTTTGGATGGTGCATATTGAATGCAGAAAAAGTCTTGAGTTCAAATATGTTTAAAAAATTGAAATCCTTTTGTAACAGATGAGTTTTCGTCCGAAACCCTGACACTTCGAAAGAGATTGTCCAGTTCGTACACGAAGTGCATCCAGTTTTTGCCGTAACCCTCTGAACTTTTTAGCACATGCTATGTGGGTGAAATGATGATACCATGCCAACTTGCTACCATTTCAGAGTTCATTTGCAGTGCTTTTCAATTCAGGGTCATTTTAGATCAAAATAAATCATGAAATGCATGAAAAATAGCAAATGAAGTCAGAAATGGTTTGAAAAGTGATGATGTGGCTTTGAATGGTGCATATTGAATGCAGAAAAAGTCTTGAGTTCAAATATGTTTAAAAAATTGAAATCCTTTTGTAACAGATGAGTTTTCGTCCGAAACCCTGACACTTCAAAAGAGATTGTCCAGTTCGTACACGAAGTGCTTCCAGTTTTTGCCGTAACCCTCTCAACTTTTTAGCACAGGCTATGTGGGTGAAATGATGATACCATGCCAACTTGCAACCATTTCAGAGTTCATTTGCAGTGCTTTTCAATTCAGGGTCATTTTAGCTCAAAATAAATCATGAAATGCATGAAAAATAGCAAATGAAGTCAGAAAAGGTTTGAAAAGTGATGATGTGGCTTTGGATGGTGCATATTGAATGCAGAAAAAGTCTTGAGTTCAAATATGTTTAAAAAATTGAAATCCTTTTGTAACAGATGAGTTTTCGTCCGAAACCCTGACACTTCGAAAGATATTGTCCAGTTCGTACACGAAGTGCATCCAGTTTTTGCCGTAACCCTCTCAATTTTTTAGCACATGCTATGTGGGTGAAATGATGATACCATGCCAACTTGCAACCATTTCAGAGTTCATTTGCTGTGCTTTTCAATTCAGGGTCATTTTAGCTCAAAATAAATCATGAAATGCATGAAAAATAGCAAATGAAGTCAGAAAAGGTTTGAAAAGTGATGATGTGGCTTTGTATGGTGCATATTGAATGCAGAAAAAGTCTTGAGTTCAAATATGTTTAAAAAATTGAAATCCTTTGGTAACAGATGAGTTTTCGTCCGAAACCCTGACACTTCGAAAGAGATTGTCCAGTTCGTACACGAAGTGCTTCCAGTTTTTGCCGTAACCCTCTCAACTTTTTAGCACATGCTATGTGGGTGAAATGATGATACCATGCCAACTTGCAACCATTTCAGAGTTCATTTGCAGTGCTTTTCAATCTAGGGTCATTTTAGCTCAAAATAAATCATGAAATGCATGAAAAGTAGCAAATGAAGTCAGAAAAGGTTTGAAAAGTGATGATGTGGCTTTGTATGGTGCATATTGAATGCAGAAAAAGTCTTGAGTTCAAATATGTTTAAAAAATTGAAATCCTTTTGTAACAGATGAGTTTTCGTCCGAAACCCTGACACTTCGAAAGAGATTGTCCAGTTCGTACACGAAGTGCATCCAGTTTTTGCCGTAACCCTCTCAACTTTTTAGCACATGCGATGTGGGTGAAATGATGACACCATGCCAACTTGCAACCATTTCAGAGTTCATTTGTAGTGCTTTTCAATTCAGTGTCATTTTAGCTCAAAATAAATCATGAAATGCATGAAAAATAGCAAATGAAGTCAGAAAAGGTTTGAAAAGTGATGATGTGGCTTTGTATGGTGCATATTGAATGCAGAAAAAGTCTTGAGTTCAAATATGTTTAAAAATTGAAATCCTTTTGTAACAGATGAGTTTTCGTCCGAAACCCTGACACTTCGAAATAGATTGTCCAGTTCGTACACGAAGTGCATCCAGTTTTTGCCGTAACCCTCTCAACTTTTTCGCACATGCTATGTGGTTGAAATGATGATACCATGCCAACTTGCAACCATTTCAGAGTTCATTTGCAGTGCTTTTCAATTCAGGGTCATTTTAGCTCAAAATAAATCATGAAATGCATGAAAAATAGCAAATGAAGTCAGAAAAGGTTTGAAAAGTGATGATGTGGCATTGGATGGTGCATATTGAATGCAAAAAAAGTCTTGAGTTCAAATATGTTTAAAAAATTGAAATCCTTTTGTAACAGATGAGTTTTCGTCCGAAACCCTGACACTTCGAAAGAGATTGTCCAGTTCGTACACGAAGTGCATCCAGTTTTTGCCGTAACCCTCTCAACTTTTTAGCACATGCGATGTGGGTGAACTGATGACACCATGCCAACTTGCAACCATTTCAGAGTTCATTTGTAGTGCTTTTCAATTCAGTGTCATTTTAGCTCAAAATAAATCATGAAATGCATGAAAAATAGCAAATGAAGTCAGAAAAGGTTTGAAAAGTGATGATGTGGCTTTGGATGGTGCATATTGAATGCAGAAAAAGTCTTGAGTTCAAATATGTTTAAAAAATTGAAATCCTTTTGTAACAGATGAGTTTTCGTCCGAAACCCTGACACTTCGAAAGAGATTGTCCAGTTCGTACACGAAGTGCATCCAGTTTTTGCCGTAACCCTCTGAACTTTTTAGCACATGCTATGTGGGTGAAATGATGATACCATGCCAACTTGCAACCATTTCAGAGTTCATTTGCAGTGCTTTTCAATTCAGGGTCATTTTAGATCAAAATAAATCATGAAATGCATGAAAAATAGCAAATGAAGTCAGAAATGGTTTGAAAAGTGATGATGTGGCTTTGAATGGTGCATATTGAATGCAGAAAAAGTCTTGAGTTCAAATATGTTTAAAAAATTGAAATCCTTTTGTAACAGATGAGTTTTCGTCCGAAACCCTGACACTTCAAAAGAGATTGTCCAGTTCGTACACGAAGTGCTTCCAGTTTTTGCCGTAACCCTCTCAACTTTTTAGCACATGCTATGTGGGTGAAATGATGATACCATGCCAACTTGCAACCATTTCAGAGTTCATTTGCAGTGCTTTTCAATTCAGGGTCATTTTAGCTCAAAATAAATCATGAAATGCATGAAAAATAGCAAATGAAGTCAGAAAAGGTTTGAAAAGTGATGATGTGGCTTTGGATGGTGCATATTGAATGCAGAAAAAGTCTTGAGTTCAAATATGTTTAAAAAATTGAAATCCTTTTGTAACAGATGAGTTTTCATCCGAAACCCTGACACTTCGAAAGATATTGTCCAGTTCGTACACGAAGTGCATCCAGTTTTTGCCGTAACCCTCTCAATTTTTTAGCACATGCTATGTGGGTGAAATGATGATACCATGCCAACTTGCAACCATTTCAGAGTTCATTTGCTGTGCTTTTCAATTCAGGGTCATTTTAGCTCAAAATAAATCATGAAATGCATGAAAAATAGCAAATGAAGTCAGAAAAGGTTTGAAAAGTGATGATGTGGCTTTGTATGGTGCATATTGAATGCAGAAAAAGTCTTGAGTTCAAATATGTTTAAAAAATTGAAATCCTTTTGTAACAGATGAGTTTTCGTCCGAAACCCTGACACTTCGAAAGAGATTGTCCAGTTCGGACACGAAGTGCTTCCAGTTTTTGCCGTAACCCTCTCAACTTTTTAGCACATGCTATGTGGGTGAAATGATGATACCATGCCAACTTGCAACCATTTCAGAGTTCATTTGCAGTGCTTTTCAATTCAGTGGTATTTTAGCTCAAAATAAATCATGAAATGCATGAAAAATAGCAAATGAAGTCAGAAAAGGTTTGAAAAGTGATGATGTGGCTTTGTATGGTGCATATTGAATGCAGAAAAAGTCTTGAGTTCAAATATGTTTAAAAATTGAAATCCTTTTGTAACAGATGAGTTTTCGTCCGAAACCCTGACACTTCGAAATAGATTGTCCAGTTCGTACACGAAGTGCATCCAGTTTTTGCCGTAACCCTCTCAACTTTTTCGCACATGCTATGTGGTTGAAATGATGATACCATGCCAACTTGCAACCATTTCAGAGTTCATTTGCAGTGCTTTTCAATTCAGGGTCATTTTAGCTCAAAATAAATCATGAAATGCATGAAAAATAGCAAATGAAGTCAGAAAAGGTTTGAAAAGTGATGATGTGGCATTGGATGGTGCATATTGAATGCAAAAAAAGTCTTGAGTTCAAATATGTTTAAAAAATTGAAATCCTTTTGTAACAGATGAGTTTTCGTCCGAAACCCTGACACTTCGAAAGAGATTGTCCAGTTCGTACACGAAGTGCATCCAGTTTTTGCCGTAACCCTCTCAACTTTTTAGCACATGCGATGTGGGTGAACTGATGACACCATGCCAACTTGCAACCATTTCAGAGTTCATTTGTAGTGCTTTTCAATTCAGTGTCATTTTAGCTCAAAATAAATCATGAAATGCATGAAAAATAGCAAATGAAGTCAGAAAAGGTTTGAAAAGTGATGATGTGGCTTTGGATGGTGCATATTGAATGCAGAAAAAGTCTTGAGTTCAAATATGTTTAAAAAATTGAAATCCTTTTGTAACAGATGAGTTTTCGTCCGAAACCCTGACACTTCGAAAGAGATTGTCCAGTTCGTACACGAAGTGCATCCAGTTTTTGCCGTAACCCTCTGAACTTTTTAGCACATGCTATGTGGGTGAAATGGTGATACCATGCCAACTTGCAACCATTTCAGAGTTCATTTGCAGTGCTTTTCAATCTAGGGTCATTTTAGCTCAAAATAAATCATGAAATGCATGAAAAGTAGCAAATGAAGTCAGAAAAGGTTTGAAAAGTGATGATGTGGCTTTGTATGGTGCATATTGAATGCAGAAAAAGTCTTGAGTTCAAATATGTTTAAAAAATTGAAATCCTTTGGTAACAGATGAGTTTTCGTCCGAAACCCTGACACTTCGAAAGAGATTGTCCAGTTCGTACACGAAGTGCTTCCAGTTTTTGCCGTAACCCTCTCAACTTTTTAGCACATGCTATGTGGGTGAAATGATGATACCATGCCAACTTGCAACCATTTCAGAGTTCATTTGCAGTGCTTTTCAATCTAGGGTCATTTTAGCTCAAAATAAATCATGAAATGCATGAAAAGTAGCAAATGAAGTCAGAAAAGGTTTGAAAAGTGATGATGTGGCTTTGTATGGTGCATATTGAATGCAGAAAAAGTCTTGAGTTCAAATATGTTTAAAAAATTGAAATCCTTTTGTAACAGATGAGTTTTCGTCCGAAACCCTGACACTTCGAAAGAGATTGTCCAGTTCGTACACGAAGTGCATCCAGTTTTTGCCGTAACCCTCTCAACTTTTTAGCACATGCGATGTGGGTGAACTGATCACACCATGCCAACTTGCAACCATTTCAGAGTTCATTTGTAGTGCTTTTCAATTCAGTGTCATTTTAGCTCAAAATAAATCATGAAATGCATGAAAAATAGCAAATGAAGTCAGAAAAGGTTTGAAAAGTGATGATGTGGCTTTGGATGGTGCATATTGAATGCAGAAAAAGTCTTGAGTTCAAATATGTTTAAAAAATTGAAATCCTTTTGTAACAGATGAGTTTTCGTCCGAAACCCTGACACTTCGAAAGAGATTGTCCAGTTCGTACACGAAGTGCATCCAGTTTTTGCCGTAACCCTCTGGACTTTTTAGCACATGCTATGTGGGTGAAATGATGATACCATGCCAACTTGCTACCATTTCAGAGTTCATTTGCAGTGCTTTTCAATTCAGGGTCATTTTAGATCAAAATAAATCATGAAATGCATGAAAAATAGCAAATGAAGTCAGAAATGGTTTGAAAAGTGATGATGTGGCTTTGAATGGTGCATATTGAATGCAGAAAAAGTCTTGAGTTCAAATATGTTTAAAAAATTGAAATCCTTTTGTAACAGATGAGTTTTCGTCCGAAACCCTGACACTTCAAAAGAGATTGTCCAGTTCGTACACGAAGTGCTTCCAGTTTTTGCCGTAACCCTCTCAACTTTTTAGCACATGCTATGTGGGTGAAATGATGATACCATGCCAACTTGCAACCATTTCAGAGTTCATTTGCAGTGCTTTTCAATTCAGGGTCATTTTAGCTCAAAATAAATCATGAAATGCATGAAAAATAGCAAATGAAGTCAGAAAAGGTTTGAAAAGTGATGATGTGGCTTTGGATGGTGCATATTGAATGCAGAAAAAGTCTTGAGTTCAAATATGTTTAAAAAATTGAAATCCTTTTGTAACAGATGAGTTTTCGTCCGAAACCCTGACACTTCGAAAGATATTGTCCAGTTCGTACACGAAGTGCATCCAGTTTTTGCCGTAACCCTCTCAATTTTTTAGCACATGCTATGTGGGTGAAATGATGATACCATGCCAACTTGCAACCATTTCAGAGTTCATTTGCTGTGCTTTTCAATTCAGGGTCATTTTAGCTCAAAATAAATCATGAAATGCATGAAAAATAGCAAATGAAGTCAGAAAAGGTTTGAAAAGTGATGATGTGGCTTTGTATGGTGCATATTGAATGCAGAAAAAGTCTTGAGTTCAAATATGTTTAAAAAATTGAAATCCTTTGGTAACAGATGAGTTTTCGTCCGAAACCCTGACACTTCGAAAGAGATTGTCCAGTTCGTACACGAAGTGCTTCCAGTTTTTGCCGTAACCCTCTCAACTTTTTAGCACATGCTATGTGGGTGAAATGATGATACCATGCCAACTTGCAACCATTTCAGAGTTCATTTGCAGTGCTTTTCAATCTAGGGTCATTTTAGCTCAAAATAAATCATGAAATGCATGAAAAGTAGCAAATGAAGTCAGAAAAGGTTTGAAAAGTGATGATGTGGCTTTGTATGGTGCATATTGAATGCAGAAAAAGTCTTGAGTTCAAATATGTTTAAAAAATTGAAATCCTTTTGTAACAGATGAGTTTTCGTCCGAAACCCTGACACTTCGAAAGAGATTGTCCAGTTCGTACACGAAGTGCATCCAGTTTTTGCCGTAACCCTCTCAACTTTTTAGCACATGCGATGTGGGTGAACTGATGACACCATGCCAACTTGCAACCATTTCAGAGTTCATTTGTAGTGCTTTTCAATTCAGTGTCATTTTAGCTCAAAATAAATCATGAAATGCATGAAAAATAGCAAATGAAGTCAGAAAAGGTTTGAAAAGTGATGATGTGGCTTTGGATGGTGCATATTGAATGCAGAAAAAGTCTTGAGTTCAAATATGTTTAAAAAATTGAAATCCTTTTGTAACAGATGAGTTTTCGTCCGAAACCCTGACACTTCGAAAGAGATTGTCCAGTTCGTACACGAAGTGCATCCAGTTTTTGCCGTAACCCTCTGAACTTTTTAGCACATGCTATGTGGGTGAAATGATGATACCATGCCAACTTGCAACCATTTCAGAGTTCATTTGCAGTGCTTTTCAATTCAGGGTCATTTTAGATCAAAATAAATCATGAAATGCATGAAAAATAGCAAATGAAGTCAGAAATGGTTTGAAAAGTGATGATGTGGCTTTGAATGGTGCATATTGAATGCAGAAAAAGTCTTGAGTTCAAATATGTTTAAAAAATTGAAATCCTTTTGTAACAGATGAGTTTTCGTCCGAAACCCTGACACTTCAAAAGAGATTGTCCAGTTCGTACACGAAGTGCTTCCAGTTTTTGCCGTAACCCTCTCAACTTTTTAGCACATGCTATGTGGGTGAAATGATGATACCATGCCAACTTGCAACCATTTCAGAGTTCATTTGCAGTGCTTTTCAATTCAGGGTCATTTTAGCTCAAAATAAATCATGAAATGCATGAAAAATAGCAAATGAAATCAGAAAAGGTTTGAAAAGTGATGATGTGGCTTTGGATGGTGCATATTGAATGCAGAAAAAGTCTTGAGTTCAAATATGTTTAAAAAATTGAAATCCTTTTGTAACAGATGAGTTTTCGTCCGAAACCCTGACACTTCGAAAGATATTGTCCAGTTCGTACACGAAGTGCATCCAGTTTTTGCCGTAACCCTCTCAATTTTTTAGCACATGCTATGTGGGTGAAATGATGATACCATGCCAACTTGCAACCATTTCAGAGTTCATTTGCTGTGCTTTTCAATTCAGGGTCATTTTAGCTCAAAATAAATCATGAAATGCATGAAAAATAGCAAATGAAGTCAGAAAAGGTTTGAAAAGTGATGATGTGGCTTTGTATGGTGCATATTGAATGCAGAAAAAGTCTTGAGTTCAAATATGTTTAAAAAATTGAAATCCTTTTGTAACAGATGAGTTTTCGTTCGAAACCCTGACACTTCGAAAGAGATTGTCCAGTTCGTACACGAAGTGCTTCCAGTTTTTGCCGTAACCCTCTCAACTTTTTAGCACATGCTATGTGGGTGAAATGATGATACCATGCCAACTTGCAACCATTTCAGAGTTCATTTGCAGTGCTTTTCAATCTAGGGTCATTTTAGCTCAAAATAAATCATGAAATGCATGAAAAGTAGCAAATGAAGTCAGAAAAGGTTTGAAAAGTGATGATGTGGCTTTGTATGGTGCATATTGAATGCAGAAAAAGTCTTGAGTTCAAATATGTTTAAAAAATTGAAATCCTTTTGTAACAGATGAGTTTTCGTCCGAAACCCTGACACTTCGAAAGAGATTGTCCAGTTCGTACACGAAGTGCATCCAGTTTTTGCCGTAACCCTCTCAACTTTTTAGCACATGCTATGTGGGTGAAATGATGATACCATGCCAACTTGCAACCATTTCAGAGTTCATTTGCAGTGCTTTTCAATTCAGGGTCATTTTAGCTCAAAATAAATCATGAAATGCATGAAAAATAGCAAATGAAGTCAGAAAAGGTTTGAAAAGTGATGATGTGGCTTTGTATGGTGCATATTGAATGCAGAAAAAGTCTTGAGTTCAAATATGTTTAAAAAATTGAAATCCTTTTGTAACAGATGAGTTTTCGTCCGAAACCCTGACACTTCGAAAGAGATTGTCCAGTTCGTACACGAAGTGCATCCAGTTTTTGCCGTAACCCTCTGAACTTTTTAGCACATGCTATGTGGGTGAAATGATGATACCATGCCAACTTGCAACCATTTCAGAGTTCATTTGCAGTGCTTTTCAATTCAGGGTCATTTTAGCTCAAAATAAATCATGAAATGCATGAAAAATAGGAAATGAAGTCAGAAATGGTTTGAAAAGTGATGATGTGGCTTTGAATGGTGCATATTGAATGCAGAAAAAGTCTTGAGTTCAAATATGTTTAAAAAATTGAAATCCTTTTGTAACAGATGAGTTTTCGTCCGAAACCCTGACACTTCGAAAGAGATTGTCCAGTTCGTACACGAAGTGCTTCCAGTTTTTGCCGTAACCCTCTCAACTTTTTCGCACATGCTATGTGGGTGAAATGATGATACCATGCCAACTTGCAACCATTTCAGAGTTCATTTGCCGTGCTTTTCAATTCAGGGTCATTTTAGCTCAAAATAAATCATGAAATGCATGAAAAATAGCAAATGAAGTCAGAAAAGGTTTGAAAAGTGATGATGTGGCTTTGGATGGTGCATATTGAATGCAGAAAAAGTCTTGAGTTCAAATATGTTTAAAAAATTGAAATCCTTTTGTAACAGATGAGTTTTCGTCCGAAACCCTGACACTTCGAAAGATATTGTCCAGTTCGTACACGAAGTGCATCCAGTTTTTGCCGTAACCCTCTCAATTTTTTAGCACATGCTATGTGGGTGAAATGATGAAACCATGCCAACTTGCAACCATTTCAGAGTTCATTTGCGGTGCTTTTCAATTCAGGGTCATTTTAGCTCAAAATAAATCATGAAATGCAGGAAAAATAGCAAATGAAGTCAGAAAAGGTTTGAAAAGTGATGATGTGGCTTTGTATGGTGCATATTGAATGCAGAAAAAGTCTTGAGTTCAAATATGTTTAAAAAATTGAAATCCTTTTGTAACAGATGAGTTTTCGTCCGAAACCCTGACACTTCGAAAGAGATTGTCCAGTTCGTACACGAAGTGCTTCCAGTTTTTGCCGTTACCCTCTCAACTTTTTAGCACATGCTATGTGGGTGAAATGATGATACCATGCCAACTTGCCACCATTTCAGAGTTCATTTGCAGTGCTTTTCAATCCAAGGTCATTTTAGCTCAAAATAAATCATGAAATGCATGAAAAGTAGCAAATGAAGTCAGAAAAGGTTTGAAAAGTGATGATGTGGCTTTGTATGGTGCATATTGAATGCAGAAAAAGTCTTGAGTTCAAATATGTTTAAAAAATTGAAATCCTTTTGTAACAGATGAGTTTTCGTCCGAAACCCTGACACTTCGAAAGAGATTGTCCAGTTCGTACACGAAGTGCATCCAGTTTTTGCCGTAACCCTCTCAACTTTTTAGCACATGCTATGTGGGTGAAATGATGATACCATGCCAACTTGCAACCATTTCAGAGTTCATTTGTAGTGCTTTTCAATTCAGGGTCATTTTAGCTCAAAATAAATCATGAAATGCATGAAAAATAGCAAATGAAGTCAGAAAAGGTTTGAAAAGTGATGATGTGGCTTTGGATGGTGCATATTGAATGCAGAAAAAGTCTTGAGTTCAAATATGTTTAAAAAATTGAAATCCTTTTGTAACAGATGAGTTTTCGTCCGAAACCCTGACACTTCGAAAGAGATTGTCCAGTCTGTACACGAAGTGCATCCAGTTTTTGCCGTAACCCTCTGAACTTTTTAGCACATGCTATGTGGGTGAAATGATGATACCATGCCAACTTGCAACCATTTCAGAGTTCATTTGCAGTGCTTTTCAATTCAGTGGTATTTTAGCTCAAAATAAATCATGAAATGCATGAAAAATAGCAAATGAAGTCAGAAAAGGTTTGAAAAGTGATGATGTGGCTTTGTATGGTGCATATTGAATGCAGAAAAAGTCTTGAGTTCAAATATGTTTAAAAATTGAAATCCTTTTGTAACAGATGAGTTTTCGTCCGAAACCCTGACACTTCGAAATAGATTGTCCAGTTCGTACACGAAGTGCATCCAGTTTTTGCCGTAACCCTCTCAACTTTTTCGCACATGCTATGTGGTTGAAATGATGATACCATGCCAACTTGCAACCATTTCAGAGTTCATTTGCAGTGCTTTTCAATTCAGGGTCATTTTAGCTCAAAATAAATCATGAAATGCATGAAAAATAGCAAATGAAGTCAGAAAAGGTTTGAAAAGTGATGATGTGGCATTGGATGGTGCATATTGAATGCAAAAAAAGTCTTGAGTTCAAATATGTTTAAAAAATTGAAATCCTTTTGTAACAGATGAGTTTTCGTCCGAAACACTGACACTTCGAAAGAGATTGTCCAGTTCGTACACGAAGTGCATCCAGTTTTTGCCGTAACCCTCTCAACTTTTTAGCACATGCGATGTGGGTGAACTGATGACACCATGCCAACTTGCAACCATTTCAGAGTTCATTTGTAGTGCTTTTCAATTCAGTGTCATTTTAGCTCAAAATAAATCATGAAATGCATGAAAAATAGCAAATGAAGTCAGAAAAGGTTTGAAAAGTGATGATGTGGCTTTGGATGGTGCATATTGAATGCAGAAAAAGTCTTGAGTTCAAATATGTTTAAAAAATTGAAATCCTTTTGTAACAGATGAGTTTTCGTCCGAAACCCTGACACTTCGAAAGAGATTGTCCAGTTCGTACACGAAGTGCATCCAGTTTTTGCTGTAACCCTCTAAACTTTTTAGCACATGCTATGTGGGTGAAATGATGATACCATGCCAACTTGCAACCATTTCAGAGTTCATTTGCAGTGCTTTTCAATTCAGGGTCATTTTAGATCAAAATAAATCATGAAATGCATGAAAAATAGCAAATGAAGTCAGAAATGGTTTGAAAAGTGATGATGTGGCTTTGAATGGTGCATATTGAATGCAGAAAAAGTCTTGAGTTCAAATATGTTTAAAAAATTGAAATCCTTTTGTAACAGATGAGTTTTCGTCCGAAACCCTGACACTTCGAAAGAGATTGTCCAGTTCGTACACGAAGTGCATCCAGTTTTTGCCGTAACCCTCTCAATTTTTTAGCACATGCTATGTGGGTGAAATGATGATACCATGCCAACTTGCAACCATTTCAGAGTTCATTTGCGGTGCTTTTCAATTCAGGGTCATTTTAGCTCAAAATAAATCATGAAATGCAGGAAAAATAGCAAATGAAGTCAGAAAAGGTTTGAAAAGTGATGATGTGGCTTTGTATGGTGCATATTGAATGCAGAAAAAGTCTTGAGTTCAAATATGTTTAAAAAATTGAAATCCTTTTGTAACAGATGAGTTTTCGTCCGAAACCCTGACACTTCGAAAGAGATTGTCCAGTTCGTACACGAAGTGCTTCCAGTTTTTGCCGTAACCCTCTCAACTTTTTAGCACATGCTATGTGGGTGAAATGATGATACCATGCCAACTTGCAACCATTTCAGAGTTCATTTGCAGTGCTTTTCAATCCAAGGTCATTTTAGCTCAAAATAAATCATGAAATGCATGAAAAGTAGCAAATGAAGTCAGAAAAGGTTTGAAAAGTGATGATGTGGCTTTGTATGGTGCATATTGAATGCAGAAAAAGTCTTGAGTTCAAATATGTTTAAAAAATTGAAATCCTTTTGTAACAGATGAGTTTTCGTCCGAAACCCTGACACTTCGAAAGAGATTGTCCAGTTCGTACACGAAGTGCATCCAGTTTTTGCCGTAACCCTCTCAACTTTTTAGCACATGCTATGTGGGTGAAATGATGATACCATGCCAACTTGCAACCATTTCAGAGTTCATTTGTAGTGCTTTTCAATTCAGGGTCATTTTAGCTCAAAATAAATCATGAAATGCATGAAAAATAGCAAATGAAGTCAGAAAAGGTTTGAAAAGTGATGATGTGGCTTTGGATGGTGCATATTGAATGCAGAAAAAGTCTTGAGTTCAAATATGTTTAAAAAATTGAAATCCTTTTGTAACAGATGAGTTTTCGTCCGAAACCCTGACACTTCGAAAGAGATTGTCCAGTCTGTACACGAAGTGCATCCAGTTTTTGCCGTAACCCTCTGAACTTTTTAGCACATGCTATGTGGGTGAAATGATGATACCATGCCAACTTGCAACCATTTCAGAGTTCATTTGCAGTGCTTTTCAATTCAGTGGTATTTTAGCTCAAAATAAATCATGAAATGCATGAAAAATAGCAAATGAAGTCAGAAAAGGTTTGAAAAGTGATGATGTGGCTTTGTATGGTGCATATTGAATGCAGAAAAAGTCTTGAGTTCAAATATGTTTAAAAATTGAAATCCTTTTGTAACAGATGAGTTTTCGTCCGAAACCCTGACACTTCGAAATAGATTGTCCAGTTCGTACACGAAGTGCATCCAGTTTTTGCCGTAACCCTCTCAACTTTTTCGCACATGCTATGTGGTTGAAATGATGATACCATGCCAACTTGCAACCATTTCAGAGTTCATTTGCAGTGCTTTTCAATTCAGGGTCATTTTAGCTCAAAATAAATCATGAAATGCATGAAAAATAGCAAATGAAGTCAGAAAAGGTTTGAAAAGTGATGATGTGGCATTGGATGGTGCATATTGAATGCAAAAAAAGTCTTGAGTTCAAATATGTTTAAAAAATTGAAATCCTTTTGTAACAGATGAGTTTTCGTCCGAAACCCTGACACTTCGAAAGAGATTGTCCAGTTCGTACACGAAGTGCATCCAGTTTTTGTCGTAACCCTCTCAACTTTTTAGCACATGCGATGTGGGTGAACTGATGACACCATGCCAACTTGCAACCATTTCAGAGTTCATTTGTAGTGCTTTTCAATTCAGTGTCATTTTAGCTCAAAATAAATCATGAAATGCATGAAAAATAGCAAATGAAGTCAGAAAAGGTTTGAAAAGTGATGATGTGGCTTTGGATGGTGCATATTGAATGCAGAAAAAGTCTTGAGTTCAAATATGTTTAAAAAATTGAAATCCTTTTGTAACAGATGAGTTTTCGTCCGAAACCCTGACACTTCGAAAGAGATTGTCCAGTTCGTACACGAAGTGCATCCAGTTTTTGCCGTAACCCTCTGAACTTTTTAGCACATGCTATGTGGGTGAAATGATGATACCATGCCAACTTGCAACCATTTCAGAGTTCATTTGCAGTGCTTTTCAATTCAGGGTCATTTTAGATCAAAATAAATCATGAAATGCATGAAAAATAGCAAATGAAGTCAGAAATGGTTTGAAAAGTGATGATGTGGCTTTGAATGGTGCATATTGAATGCAGAAAAAGTCTTGAGTTCAAATATGTTTAAAAAATTGAAATCCTTTTGTAACAGATGAGTTTTCGTCCGAAACCCTGACACTTCAAAAGAGATTGTCCAGTTCGTACACGAAGTGCTTCCAGTTTTTGCCGTAACCCTCTCAACTTTTTAGCACATGCTATGTGGGTGAAATGATGATACCATGCCAACTTGCAACCATTTCAGAGTTCATTTGCAGTGCTTTTCAATTCAGGGTCATTTTAGCTCAAAATAAATCATGAAATGCATGAAAAATAGCAAATGAAGTCAGAAAAGGTTTGAAAAGTGATGATGTGGCTTTGGATGGTGCATATTGAATGCAGAAAAAGTCTTGAGTTCAAATATGTTTAAAAAATTGAAATCCTTTTGTAACAGATGAGTTTTCGTCCGAAACCCTGACACTTCGAAAGATATTGTCCAGTTCGTACACGAAGTGCATCCAGTTTTCGCCGTAACCCTCTCAATTTTTTAGCACATGCTATGTGGGTGAAATGATGATACCATGCCAACTTGCAACCATTTCAGAGTTCATTTGCTGTGCTTTTCAATTCAGGGTCATTTTAGCTCAAAATAAATCATGAAATGCATGAAAAATTGCAAATGAAGTCAGAAAATGTTTGAAAAGTGATGATGTGGCTTTGTATGGTGCATATTGAATGCAGAAAAAGTCTTGAGTTCAAATATGTTTAAAAAATTGAAATCCTTTTGTAACAGATGAGTTTTCGTCCGAAACCCTGACACTTCGAAAGAGATTGTCCAGTTCGTACACGAAGTGCTTCCAGTTTTTGCCGTAACCCTCTCAACTTTTTAGCACATGCTATGTGGGTGAAATGATGATACCATGCCAACTTGCAACCATTTCAGAGTTCATTTGCAGTGCTTTTCAATCTAGGGTCATTTTAGCTCAAAATAAATCATGAAATGCATGAAAAGTAGCAAATGAAGTCAGAAAAGGTTTGAAAAGTGATGATGTGGCTTTGTATGGTGCATATTGAATGCAGAAAAAGTCTTGAGTTCAAATATGTTTAAAAAATTGAAATCCTTTTGTAACAGATGAGTTTTCGTCCGAAACCATGACACTTCGAAAGAGATTGTCCAGTTCGTACACGAAGTGCATCCAGTTTTTGCCGTAACCCTCTCAACTTTTTAGCACATGCTATGTGGGTGAAATGATGATACCATGCCAACTTGCAACCATTTCAGAGTTCATTTGCAGTGCTTTTCAATTCAGGGTCATTTTAGCTCAAAATAAATCATGAAATGCATGAAAAATAGCAAATGAAGTCAGAAAAGGTTTGAAAAGTGATGATGTGGCTTTGTATGGTGCATATTGAATTCAGAAAAAGTCTTGAGTTCAAATATGTTTAAAAAATTGAAATCCTTTTGTAACAGATGAGTTTTCGTCCGAAACCCTGACACTTCGAAAGAGATTGTCCAGTTCGTACACGAAGTGCATCCAGTTTTTGCCGTAACCCTCTGAACTTTTTAGCACATGCTATGTGGGTGAAATGATGATACCATGCCAACTTGCAACAATTTCAGAGTTCATTTGCAGTGCTTTTCAATTCAGGGTCATTTTAGCTCAAAATAAATCATGAAATGCATGAAAAATAGGAAATGAAGTCAGAAATGGTTTGAAAAGTGATGATGTGGCTTTGAATGCTGCATATTGAATGCAGAAAAAGTCTTGAGTTCAAATATGTTTAAAAAATTGAAATCCTTTTGTAACAGATGAGTTTTCGTCCGAAACCCTGACACTTCGAAAGAGATTGTCCAGTTCGTACACGAAGTGCTTCCAGTTTTTGCCGTAACCCTCTCAACTTTTTCGCACATGCTATGTGGGTGAAATGATGATACCATGCCAACTTGCAACCATTTCAGAGTTCATTTGCAGTGCTTTTCAATTCAGGGTCATTTTAGCTCAAAATAAATCATGAAATGCATGAAAAATAGCAAATGAAGTCAGAAAAGGTTTGAAAAGTGATGATGTGGCTTTGGATGGTGCATATTGAATGCAGAAAAAGTCTTGAGTTCAAATATGTTTAAAAAATTGAAATCCTTTTGTAACAGATGAGTTTTCGTCCGAAACCCTGACACTTCGAAAGAGATTGTCCAGTTCGTACACGAAGTGCTTCCAGTTTTTGCCGTAACCCTCTCAACTTTTTAGCACATGCTATGTGGGTGAAATGATGATACCATGCCAACTTGCAACCATTTCAGAGTTCATTTGAAGTGCTTTTCAATCTAGGGTCATTTTAGCTCAAAATAAATCATGAAATGCATGAAAAGTAGCAAATGAAGTCAGAAAAGGTTTGAAAAGTGATGATGTGGCTTTGTATGGTGCATATTGAATGCAGAAAAAGTCTTGAGTTCAAATATGTTTAAAAAATTGAAATCCTTTTGTAACAGATGAGTTTTCGTCCGAAACCCTGACACTTCGAAAGAGATTGTCCAGTTCGTACACGAAGTGCATCCAGTTTTTGCCGTAACCCTCTGAACTTTTTAGCACATGCTATGTGGGTGAAATGATGATACCATGCCAACTTGCAACCATTTCAGAGTTCATTTGCAGTGCTTTTCAATTCAGGGTCATTTTAGATCAAAATAAATCATGAAATGCATGAAAAATAGCAAATGAAGTCAGAAATGGTTTGAAAAGTGATGATGTGGCTTTGAATGGTGCATATTGAATGCAGAAAAAGTCTTGAGTTCAAATATGTTTAAAAAATTGAAATCCTTTTGTAACAGATGAGTTTTCGTCCGAAACCCTGACACTTCAAAAGAGATTGTCCAGTTCGTACACGAAGTGCTTCCAGTTTTTGCCGTAACCCTCTCAACTTTTTAGCACATGCTATGTGGGTGAAATGATGATACCATGCCAACTTGCAACCATTTCAGAGTTCATTTGCAGTGCTTTTCAATTCAGGGTCATTTTAGCTCAAAATAAATCATGAAATGCATGAAAAATAGCAAATGAAGTCAGAAAAGGTTTGAAAAGTGATGATGTGGCTTTGGATGGTGCATATTGAATGCAGAAAAAGTCTTGAGTTCAAATATGTTTAAAAAATTGAAATCCTTTTGTAACAGATGAGTTTTCGTCCGAAACCCTGACACTTCGAAAGAGATTGTCCAGTTCGTACACGAAGTGCATCCAGTTTTTGCCGTAACCCTCTGAACTTTTTAGCACATGCTATGTGGGTGAAATGATGATACCATGCCAACTTGCAACAATTTCAGAGTTCATTTGCAGTGCTTTTCAATTCAGGGTCATTTTAGCTCAAAATAAATCATGAAATGCATGAAAAATAGGAAATGAAGTCAGAAATGGTTTGAAAAGTGATGATGTGGCTTTGAATGGTGCATATTGAATGCAGAAAAAGTCTTGAGTTCAAATATGTTTAAAAAATTGAAATCCTTTTGTAACAGATGAGTTTTCGTCCGAAACCCTGACACTTCGAAAGAGATTGTCCAGTTCGTACACGAAGTGCTTCCAGTTTTTGCCGTAACCCTCTCAACTTTTTCGCACATGCTATGTGGGTGAAATGATGATACCATGCCAACTTGCAACCATTTCAGAGTTCATTTGCTGTGCTTTTCAATTCAGGGTCATTTTAGCTCAAAATAAATCATGAAATGCATGAAAAATTGCAAATGAAGTCAGAAAAGGTTTGAAAAGTGATGATGTGGCTTTGTATGGTGCATATTGAATGCAGAAAAAGTCTTGAGTTCAAATATGTTTAAAAAATTGAAATCCTTTTGTAACAGATGAGTTTTCGTCCGAAACCCTGACACTTCGAAAGAGATTGTCCAGTTCGTACACGAAGTGCTTCCAGTTTTTGCCGTAACCCTCTCAACTTTTTAGCACATGCTATGTGGGTGAAATGATGATACCATGCCAACTTGCAACCATTTCAGAGTTCATTTGCAGTGCTTTTCAATCTAGGGTCATTTTAGCTCAAAATAAATCATGAAATGCATGAAAAGTAGCAAATGAAGTCAGAAAAGGTTTGAAAAGTGATGATGTGGCTTTGTATGGTGCATATTGAATGCAGAAAAAGTCTTGAGTTCAAATATGTTTAAAAAATTGAAATCCTTTTGTAACAGATGAGTTTTCGTCCGAAACCCTGACACTTCGAAAGAGATTGTCCAGTTCGTACACGAAGTGCATCCAGTTTTTGCCGTAACCCTCTGAACTTTTTAGCACATGCTATGTGGGTGAAATGATGATACCATGCCAACTTGCAACCATTTCAGAGTTCATTTGCAGTGCTTTTCAATTCAGGGTCATTTTAGATCAAAATAAATCATGAAATGCATGAAAAATAGCAAATGAAGTCAGAAATGGTTTGAAAAGTGATGATGTGGCTTTGAATGGTGCATATTGAATGCAGAAAAAGTCTTGAGTTCAAATATGTTTAAAAAATTGAAATCCTTTTGTAACAGATGAGTTTTCGTCCGAAACCCTGACACTTCAAAAGAGATTGTCCAGTTCGTACACGAAGTGCTTCCAGTTTTTGCCGTAACCCTCTCAACTTTTTAGCACATGCTATGTGGGTGAAATGATGATACCATGCCAACTTGCAACCATTTCAGAGTTCATTTGCAGTGCTTTTCAATTCAGGGTCATTTTAGCTCAAAATAAATCATGAAATGCATGAAAAATAGCAAATGAAGTCAGAAAAGGTTTGAAAAGTGATGATGTGGCTTTGGATGGTGCATATTGAATGCAGAAAAAGTCTTGAGTTCAAATATGTTTAAAAAATTGAAATCCTTTTGTAACAGATGAGTTTTCGTCCGAAACCCTGACACTTCGAAAGATATTGTCCAGTTCGTACACGAAGTGCATCCAGTTTTTGCCGTAACCCTCTCAATTTTTTAGCACATGCTATGTGGGTGAAATGATGATACCATGCCAACTTGCAACCATTTCAGAGTTCATTTGCTGTGCTTTTCAATTCAGGGTCATTTTAGCTCAAAATAAATCATGAAATGCATGAAAAATTGCAAATGAAGTCAGAAAAGGTTTGAAAAGTGATGATGTGGCTTTGTATGGTGCATATTGAATGCAGAAAAAGTCTTGAGTTCAAATATGTTTAAAAAATTGAAATCCTTTTGTAACAGATGAGTTTTCGTCCGAAACCCTGACACTTCGAAAGAGATTGTCCAGTTCGTACACGAAGTGCTTCCAGTTTTTGTCGTAACCCTCTCAACTTTTTAGCACATGCTATGTGGGTGAAATGATGATACCATGCCAACTTGCAACCATTTCAGAGTTCATTTGCAGTGCTTTTCAATCTAGGGTCATTTTAGCTCAAAATAAATCATGAAATGCATGAAAAGTAGCAAATGAAGTCAGAAAAGGTTTGTAAAGTGATGATGTGGCTTTGTATGGTGCATATTGAATGCAGAAAAAGTCTTGAGTTCAAATATGTTTAAAAAATTGAAATCCTTTTGTAACAGATGAGTTTTCGTCCGAAACCATGACACTTCGAAAGAGATTGTCCAGTTCGTACACGAAGTGCATCCAGTTTTTGCCGTAACCCTCTCAACTTTTTAGCACATGCTATGTGGGTGAAATGATGATACCATGCCAACTTGCAACCATTTCAGAGTTCATTTGCAGTGCTTTTCAATTCAGGGTCATTTTAGCTCAAAATAAATCATGAAATGCATGAAAAATAGCAAATGAAGTCAGAAAAGGTTTGAAAAGTGATGATGTGGCTTTGTATGGTGCATATTGAATTCAGAAAAAGTCTTGAGTTCAAATATGTTTAAAAAATTGAAATCCTTTTGTAACAGATGAGTTTTCGTCCGAAACCCTGACACTTCGAAAGAGATTGTCCAGTTCGTACACGAAGTGCATCCAGTTTTTGCCGTAACCCTCTGAACTTTTTAGCACATGCTATGTGGGTGAAATGATGATACCATGCCAACTTGCAACAATTTCAGAGTTCATTTGCAGTGCTTTTCAATTCAGGGTCATTTTAGCTCAAAATAAATCATGAAATGCATGAAAAATAGGAAATGAAGTCAGAAATGGTTTGAAAAGTGATGATGTGGCTTTGAATGGTGCATATTGAATGCAGAAAAAGTCTTGAGTTCAAATATGTTTAAAAAATTGAAATCCTTTTGTAACAGATGAGTTTTCGTCCGAAACCCTGACACTTCGAAAGAGATTGTCCAGTTCGTACACGAAGTGCTTCCAGTTTTTGCCGTAACCCTCTCAACTTTTTCGCACATGCTATGTGGGTGAAATGATGATACCATGCCAACTTGCAACCATTTCAGAGTTCATTTGCAGTGCTTTTCAATTCAGGGTCATTTTAGCTCAAAATAAATCATGAAATGCATGAAAAATAGCAAATGAAGTCAGAAAAGGTTTCAAAAGTGATGATGTGGCTTTGGATGGTGCATATTGAATGCAGAAAAAGTCTTGAGTTCAAATATGTTTAAAAAATTGAAATCCTTTTGTAACAGATGAGTTTTCGTCCGAAACCCTGACACTTCGAAAGAGATTGTCCAGTCCGTACACGAAGTGCATCCAGTTTTTGCCGTAACCCTCTGAACTTTTTAGCACTTGCTATGTGGGTGAAATGATGATACCATGCCAACTTGCAACCATTTCAGAGTTCATTTGCAGTGCTTTTCAATTCAGTGTCATTTTAGCTCAAAATAAATCATGAAATGCATGAAAAATAGCAAATGAAGTCAGAAAAGGTTTGAAAAGTGATGATGTGTCTTTGTATGGTGCATATTGAATGCAGAAAAAGTCTTGAGTTCAAATATGTTTAAAAAATTGAAATCCTTTTGTAACAGATGAGTTTTCGTCCGAAACCCTGACACTTCGAAAGAGATTGTCCAGTTCGTACACGAAGTGCTTCCAGTTTTTGCCGTAACCCTCTCAACTTTTTAGCACATGCTATGTGGGTGAAATGATGATACCATGCCAACTTGCAACCATTTCAGAGTTCATTTGCAGTGCTTTTCAATTCAGGGTCATTTTAGCTCAAAATAAATCATGAAATGCATGAAAAATAGCAAATGAAGTCAGAAAAGGTTTGAAAAGTGATGATGTGGCTTTGGATGGTGCATATTGAATGCAGAAAAAGTCTTGAGTTCAAATATGTTTAAAAAATTGAAATCCTTTTGTAACAGATGAGTTTTCGTCCGAAACCCTGACACTTCGAAAGAGATTGTCCAGTCCGTACACGAAGTGCATCCAGTTTTTGCCGTAACCCTCTGAACTTTTTAGCACATGCTATGTGGGTGAAATGATGATACCATGCCAACTTGCAACCATTTCAGAGTTCATTTGCAGTGCTTTTCAATTCAGTGTCATTTTAGCTCAAAATAAATCATGAAATGCATGAAAAATAGCAAATGAAGTCAGAAAAGGTTTGAAATGTGATGATGTGTCTTTGTATGGTGCATATTGATTGCAGAAAAAGCCTTGAGTTCAAATATGTTTAAAAATTGAAATCCTTTTGTAACAGATGAGTTTTCGTCCGAAACCTTGACACTTCGAAAGAGATTGTCCAGTTCGTACACGAAGTGCATCCAGTTTTTGCCGTAACCGTCTCAACTTTTTCGCACATGCTATGTGGTTGAAATGATGATACCATGCCCACTTGCAACCATTTCAGAGTTCATTTGCAGTGCTTTTCAATTCAGGGTCATTTTAGCTCAAAATAAATCATGAAATGCATGAAAAGTAGCAAATGAAGTCAGAAAAGGTTTGAAAAGTGATGATGTGGCTTTGTATGGTGCATATTTAATGCAGAAAAAGTCTTGAGTTCAAATATGTTTAAAAAATTGAAATCCTTTTGTAACAGATGAGTTTTCGTCCGAAACCCTGACACTTCGAAAGAGATTGTCCAGTTTGTACACGAAGTGCATCCAGTTTTTGCCGTAACCCTCTCAACTTTTTCGCACATGCTATGTGGTTGAAATGATGATACCATGCCAACTTGCAACCATTTCAGAGTTCATTTGCAGTGCTTTTCAATTCAGTGTCATTTTAACTCAAAATAAATCATGAAATGCATGACAAAAGCAAATGAAGTCAGAAAAGGTTTGAAAAGTGATGATGTGGCTTTGTATGGTGCATATTGAATGCAGAAAAAGTCTTGAGTTCAAATATGTTTAAAAAATTGAAATCCTTTTGTAACAGATGAGTTTTCGTCCGAAACCCTGACACTTCGAAAGAGATTGTCCAGTTCGTACACGAAGTGCATCCAGTTTTTGCCGTAACCCTCTCAATTTTTTAGCACATCCTATGTGGGTGAAATGATGATACCATGCCAACTTGCAACCATTTCAGGGTTCATTTGCTGTGCTTTTCAATTCAGGGTCATTTTAGCTCAAAATAAATCATGAAATGCATGAAAAATAGCAAATGAAGTCAGAAAAGGTTTGAAAAGTGATGATGTGGCTTTGTATGGTGCATATTGAATGCAGAAAAAGTCTTGAGTTCAAATATGTTTAAAAAATTGAAATCCTTTTGTAACAGATGAGTTTTCGTCCGAAACCCTGACACTTCGAAAGAGATTGTCCAGTTCGTACACGAAGTGCTTCCAGTTTTTGCCGTAACCCTCTCAACTTTTTAGCACATGCTATGTGGGTGAAATGATGATACCATGCCAACTTGCAACCATTTCAGAGTTCATTTGCAGTGCTTTTCAATCCAGGGTCATTTTAGCTCAAAATAAATCATGAAATGCATGAAAAGTAGCAAATGAAGTCAGAAAAGGTTTGAAAAGTGATGATGTGGCTTTGTATGGTGCATATTGAATGCAGAAAAAGTCTTGAGTTCAAATTTGTTTAAAAAATTGAAATCCTTTTGTAACAGATGAGTTTTCGTCCGAAACCCTGACACTTCGAAAGAGATTGTCCAGTTCGTACACGAAGTGCATCCAGTTTTTGCCGTAACCCTCTCAACTTTTTAGCACATGCTATGTGGGTGAAATGATGATACCATGCCAACTTGCAACCATTTCAGAGTTCATTTGCAGTGCTTTTCAATTCAGGGTCATTTTAGCTCAAAATAAATCATGAAATGCATGAAAAGTAGCAAATGAAGTCAGAAAAGGTTTGAAAAGTGATGATGTGGCTTTGTATGGTGCATATTGAATGCAGAAAAAGTCTTGAGTTCAAATATGTTTAAAAAATTGAAATCCTTTTGTAACAGATGAGTTTTCGTCCGAAACCCTGACACTTCGAAAGAGATTGTCCAGTTCGTACACGAAGTGCATCCAGTTTTTGCCATAACCCTCTCAACTTTTTAGCACATGCTATGTGGGTGAAATGATGATACCATGCCAACTTGCAACCATTTCAGAGTTCATTTGCAGTGCTTTTCAATTCAGGGTCATTTTAGCTCAAAATAAATCATGAAATGCATGAAAAATAGCAAATGAAGTCAGAAAAGGTTTGAAAAGTGATGATGTGGCTTTGTATGGTGCATATTGAATGCAGAAAAAGTCTTGAGTTCAAATATGTTTAAAAAATTGAAATCCTTTTGTAACAGATGAGTTTTCGTCCGAAACCCTGACACTTCGAAAGAGATTGTCCAGTTCGTACACGAAGTGCATCCAGTTTTTGCCGTAACCCTCTGAACTTTTTAGCACATGCTATGTGGGTGAAATGATGATACCATGCCAACTTGCAACAATTTCAGAGTTCATTTGCAGTGCTTTTCAATTCAGGGTCATTTTAGCTCAAAATAAATCATGAAATGCATGAAAAATAGGAAATGAAGTCAGAAATGGTTTGAAAAGTGATGATGTGGCTTTGAATGGTGCATATTGAATGCAGAAAAAGTCTTGAGTTCAGATATGTTTAAAAAATTGAAATCCTTTTGTAACAGATGAGTTTTCGTCCGAAACCCTGACACTTCGAAAGAGATTGTCCAGTTCGTACACGAAGTGCTTCCAGTTTTTGCCGTAACCCTCTCAACTTTTTCGCACATGCTATGTGGGTGAAATGATGATACCATGCCAACTTGCAACCATTTCAGAGTTCGTTTGCAGTGCTTTTCAATTCAGGGTCATTTTAGCTCAAAATAAATCATGAAATGCATGAAAAGTAGCAAATGAAGTCAGAAAAGGTTTAAAAAGTGATGATGTGGCTTTGTATGGTGCATATTGAATGCAGAAAAAGTCTTGAGTTCAAATATGTTTAAAAAATTGAAATCCTTTTGTAACAGATGAGTTTTCGTCCGAAACCCTGACACTTCGAAAGAGATTGTCCAGTTTGTACACGAAGTGCATCCAGTTTTTGCCGTAACCCTCTCAACTTTTTCGCACATGCTATGTGGTTGAAATGATGATACCATGCCAACTTGCAACCATTTCAGAGTTCATTTGCAGTGCTTTTCAATTCAGTGTCATTTTAACTCAAAATAAATCATGAAATGCATGACAAAAGCAAATGAAGTCAGAAAAGGTTTGAAAAGTGATGATGTGGCTTTGTATGGTGCATATTGAATGCAGAAAAAGTCTTGAGTTCAAATATGTTTAAAAAATTGAAATCCTTTTGTAACAGATGAGTTTTCGTCCGAAACCCTGACACTTCGAAAGAGATTGTCCTGTTCGTACACGAAGTGCATCCAGTTTTTGCCGTAACCCTCTCAACTTTTTAGCACATGCTATGTGGGTGAAATGATGATACCATGCCAACTTGCAACCATTTCAGAGTTCATTTGCAGTGCTTTTCAATTCAGGGTCATTTTAGCTCAAAATAAATCATGAAATGCATGAAAAATAGCAAATGAAGTCAGAAAAGGTTTGAAAAGTGATGATGTGGCTTTGTATGGTGCATATTGAATGCAGAAAAAGTCTTGAGTTCAAATATGTTTAAAAAATTGAAATCCTTTTGTAACAGATGAGTTTTCGTCCGAAACCCTGACACTTCGAAAGAGATTGTCCAGTTCGTACACGAAGTGCTCCCAGTTTTTGCCGTAACCCTCTCAACTTTTTAGCACATGCTATGTGGGTGAAATGATGATACCATGCCAACTTGCAACCATTTCAGAGTTCATTTGCAGTGCTTTTCAATTCAGGGTCATTTTAGCTCAAAATAAATCATGAAATGCATGAAAAATAGCAAATGAAGTCAGAAAAGGTTTGAAAAGTGATGATGTGGCTTTGGATGGTGCATATTGAATGCAGAAAAAGTCTTGAGTTCAAATATGTTTAAAAAATTGAAATCCTTTTGTAACAGATGAGTTTTCGTCTGAAACCCTGACACTTCGAAAGAGATTGTCCAGTTCGTACACGAAGTGCATCCAGTTTTTGCCGTAACCCTCTCAATTTTTTAGCACATGCTATGTGGGTGAAATGATGATACCATGCCAACTTGCAACCATTTCAGAGTTCATTTGCGGTGCTTTTCAATTCAGGGTCATTTTAGCTCAAAATAAATCATGAAATTGAGGAAAAATAGCAAATGAAGTCAGAAAAGGTTTGAAAAGTGATGATGTGGCTTTGTATGGTGCATATTGAATGCAGAAAAAGTCTTGAGTTCAAATATGTTTAAAAAATTGAAATCCTTTTGTAACAGATGAGTTTTCGTCCGAAACCCTGACACTTCGAAAGAGATTGTCCAGTTCGTACACGAAGTGCTTCCAGTTTTTGCCGTAACCCTCTCAACTTTTTAGCACATGCTATGTGGGTGAAATGATGATACCATGCCAACTTGCAACCATTTCAGAGTTCATTTGCAGTGCTTTTCAATCCAGGGTCATTTTAGCTCAAAATAAATCATGAAATGCATGAAAAGTAGCAAATGAAGTCAGAAAAGGTTTGAAAAGTGATGATGTGGCTTTGTATGGTGCATATTGAATGCAGAAAAAGTCTTGAGTTCAAATATGTTTAAAAAATTGAAATCCTTTTGTAACAGATGAGTTTTCGTCCGAAACCCTGACACTTCGAAAGAGATTGTCCAGTTCGTACACGAAGTGCATCCAGTTTTTCCCGTAACCCTCTCAACTTTTTAGCACATGCTATGTGGGTGAAATGATGATACCATGCCAACTTGCAACCATTTCAGAGTTCATTTGCAGTGCTTTTTAATTCAGGGTCATTTTAGCTCAAAATAAATCATGAAATGCATGAAAAATAGCAAATGAAGTCAGAAAAGGTTTGAATAGTGATGATGTGGCTTTGGATGGTGCATATTGAATGCAGAAAAAGTCTTGAGTTCAAATATGTTTAAAAAATTGAAATCCTTTTGTAACAGATGAGTTTTCGTCCGAAACCCTGACACTTCGAAAGAGATTGTCCAGTCTGTACACGAAGTGCATCCAGTTTTTGCCGTAACCCTCTGAACTTTTTAGCACATGCTATGTGGGTGAAATGATGATACCATGCCAACTTGCAACCATTTCAGAGTTCATTTGCAGTGCTTTTCAATTCAGTGTCATTTTAGCTCAAAATAAATCATGAAATGCATGAAAAATAGCAAATGAAGTCAGAAAAGGTTTGAAAAGTGATGATGTGGCTTTGTATGGTGCATATTGAATGCAGAAAAAGTCTTGAGTTCAAATATGTTTAAAAATTGAAATCCTTTTGTAACAGATGAGTTTTCGTCCGAAACCCTGACACTTCGAAATAGATTGTCCAGTTCGTACACGAAGTGCATCCAGTTTTTGCCGTAACCCTCTCAACTTTTTCGCACATGCTATGTGGTTGAAATGATGATACCATGCCAACTTGCAACCATTTCAGAGTTCATTTGCAGTGCTTTTCAATTCAGGGTCATTTTAGCTCAAAATAAATCATGAAATGCATGAAAAATAGCAAATGAAGTCAGAAAAGGTTTGAAAAGTGATGATGTGGCATTGGATGGTGCATATTGAATGCAAAAAAAGTCTTGAGTTCAAATATGTTTAAAAAATTGAAATCCTTTTGTAACAGATGAGTTTTCGTCCGAAACCCTGACACTTCGAAAGAGATTGTCCAGTTCGTACACGAAGTGCATCCAGTTTTTGCCGTAACCCTCTCAACTTTTTAGCACATGCGATGTGGGTGAACTGATGACACCATGCCAACTTGCAACCATTTCAGAGTTCATTTGCAGTGCTTTTCAATTCAGTGTCATTTTAGCTCAAAATAAATCATGAAATGCATGAAAAATAGCAAATGAAGTCAGAAAAGGTTTGAAAAGTGATGATGTGGCTTTGGATGGTGCATATTGAATGCAGAAAAAGTCTTGAGTTCAAATATGTTTAAAAAATTGAAATCCTTTTGTAACAGATGAGTTTTCGTCCGAAACCCTGACACTTCGAAAGAGATTGTCCAGTTCGTTCACGAAGTGCATCCAGTTTTTGCCGTAACCCTCTGAACTTTTTAGCACATGCTATGTGGGTGAAATGATGATACCATGCCAACTTGCAACCATTTCAGAGTTCATTTGCAGTGCTTTTCAATTCAGGGTCATTTTAGATCAAAATAAATCATGAAATGCATGAAAAATAGCAAATGAAGTCAGAAATGGTTTGAAAAGTGATGATGTGGCTTTGAATGGTGCATATTGAATGCAGAAAAAGTCTTGAGTTCAAATATGTTTAAAAAATTGAAATCCTTTTGTAACAGATGAGTTTTCGTCCGAAACCCTGACACTTCAAAAGAGATTGTCCAGTTCGTACACGAAGTGCTTCCAGTTTTTGCCGTAACCCTCTCAACTTTTTAGCACATGCTATGTGGGTGAAATGATGATACCATGCCAACTTGCAACCATTTCAGAGTTCATTTGCAGTGCTTTTCAATTCAGGGTCATTTTAGCTCAAAATAAATCATGAAATGCATGAAAAATAGCAAATGAAGTCAGAAAAGGTTTGAAAAGTGATGATGTGGCTTTGGATGGTGCATATTGAATGCAGAAAAAGTCTTGAGTTCAAATATGTTTAAAAAATTGAAATCCTTTTGTAATAGATGAGTTTTCGTCCGAAACCCTGACACTTCGAAAGATATTGTCCAGTTCGTACACGAAGTGCATCCAGTTTTTGCCGTAACCCTCTCAATTTTTTAGCACATGCTATGTGGGTGAAATGATGATACCATGCCAACTTGCAACCATTTCAGAGTTCATTTGCGGTGCTTTTCAATTCAGGGTCATTTTAGCTCAAAATAAATCATGAAATGCAGGAAAAATAGCAATTGAAGTCAGAAAAGGTTTGAAAAGTGATGATGTGGCTTTGTATGGTGCATATTGAATGCAGAAAAAGTCTTGAGTTCAAATATGTTTAAAAAATTGAAATCCTTTTGTAACAGATGAATTTTCGTCCGAAACCCTGACACTTCGAAAGAGATTGTCTAGTTCGTACACGAAGTGCTTCCAGTTTTTGCCGTAACCCTCTCAACTTTTTAGCACATGCTATGTGGGTGAAATGATGATACCATGCCAACTTGCAACCATTTCAGAGTTCATTTGCAGTGCTTTTCAATCCAGGGTCATTTTAGCTCAAAATAAATCATGAAATGCAGGAAAAATAGCAAATGAAGTCAGAAAAGGTTTGAAAAGTGATGATGTGGCTTTGTATGGTGCATATTGAATGCAGAAAAAGTCTTGAGTTCAAATATGTTTAAAAAATTGAAATCCTTTTGTAACAGATGAGTTTTCGTCCGAAACCCTGACACTTCGAAAGAGATTGTCCAGTTCGTACACGAAGTGCATCCAGTTTTTGCCGTAACCCTCTCAACTTTTTAGCACATGCTATGTGGGTGAAATGATGATACCATGCCAACTTGCAACCATTTCAGAGTTCATTTGCAGTGCTTTTCAATTCAGGGTCATTTTAGCTCAAAATAAATCATGAAATGCATGAAAAATAGCAAATGAAGTCAGAAAAGGTTTGAAAAGTGATGATGTGGCTTTGTATGGTGCATATTGAATGCAGAAAAAGTCTTGAGTTCAAATATGTTTAAAAAATTGAAATCCTTTTGTAACAGATGAGTTTTCATCCGAAACCCTGACACTTCGAAAGAGATTGTCCAGTTCGTACACGAAGTGCTTCCAGTTTTTGCCGTAACCCTCTCAACTTTTTAGCACATGCTATGTGGGTGAAATGATGATACCATGCCAACTTGCAACCATTTCAGAGTTCATTTGCAGTGCTTTTCAATTCAGGGTCATTTTAGCTCAAAATAAATCATGAAATGCATGAAAAATAGCAAATGAAGTCAGAAAAGGTTTGAAAAGTGATGATGTGGCTTTGGATGGTGCATATTGAATGCAGAAAAAGTCTTGAGTTCAAATATGTTTAAAAAATTGAAATCCTTTTGTAACAGATGAGTTTTCGTCCGAAACCCTGACACTTCGAAAGAGATTGTCCAGTTCGTACACGAAGTGCATCCAGTTTTTGCCGTAACCCTCTCAATTTTTTAGCACATGCTATGTGGGTGAAATGATGATACCATGCCAACTTGCAACCATTTCAGAGTTCATTTGCGGTGCTTTTCAATTCAGGGTCATTTTAGCTCAAAATAAATCATGAAATTGAGGAAAAATAGCAAATGAAGTCAGAAAAGGTTTGAAAAGTGATGATGTGGCTTTGTATGGTGCATATTGAATGCAGAAAAAGTCTTGAGTTCAAATATGTTTAAAAAATTGAAATCCTTTTGTAACAGATGAGTTTTCGTGCGAAACCCTGACACTTCGAAAGAGATTGTCCAGTTCGTACACGAAGTGCATCCAGTTTTTGCCGTAACCCTCTCAACTTTTTAGCACATGCTATGTGGGTGAAATGATGATACCATGCCAACTTGCAACCATTTCAGAGTTCATTTGCAGTGCTTTTCAATTCAGGGTCATTTTAGCTCAAAATAAATCATGAAATGCATGAAAAGTAGCAAATGAAGTCAGAAAAGGTTTGAAAAGTGATGATGTGGCTTTGTATGGTGCATATTGAATGCAGAAAAAGTCTTGAGTTCAAATATGTTTAAAAAATTGAAATCCTTTTGTAACAGATGAGTTTTCGTCCGAAACCCTGACACTTCGAAAGAGATTGTCCAGTTCGTACACGAAGTGCATCCAGTTTTTGCCATAACCCTCTCAACTTTTTAGCACATGCTATGTGGGTGAAATGATGATACCATGCCAACTTGCAACCATTTCAGAGTTCATTTGCAGTGCTTTTCAATTCAGGGTCATTTTAGCTCAAAATAAATCATGAAATGCATGAAAAATAGCAAATGAAGTCAGAAAAGGTTTGAAAAGTGATGATGTGGCTTTGTATGGTGCATATTGAATGCAGAAAAAGTCTTGAGTTCAAATATGTTTAAAAAATTGAAATCCTTTTGTAACAGATGAGTTTTCGTCCGAAACCCTGACACTTCGAAAGAGATTGTCCAGTTCGTACACGAAGTGCATCCAGTTTTTGCCGTAACCCTCTGAACTTTTTAGCACATGCTATGTGGGTGAAATGATGATACCATGCCAACTTGCAACAATTTCAGAGTTCATTTGCAGCGCTTTTCAATTCAGGGTCATTTTAGCTCAAAATAAATCATGAAATGCATGAAAAATAGGAAATGAAGTCAGAAATGGTTTGAAAAGTGATGATGTGGCTTTGAATGGTGCATATTGAATGCAGAAAAAGTCTTGAGTTCAGATATGTTTAAAAAATTGAAATCCTTTTGTAACAGATGAGTTTTCGTCCGAAACCCTGACACTTCGAAAGAGATTGTCCAGTTCGTACACGAAGTGCTTCCAGTTTTTGCCGTAACCCTCTCAACTTTTTCGCACATGCTATGTGGGTGAAATGATGATACCATGCCAACTTGCAACCATTTCAGAGTTCGTTTGCAGTGCTTTTCAATTCAGGGTCATTTTAGCTCAAAATAAATCATGAAATGCATGAAAAGTAGCAAATGAAGTCAGAAAAGGTTTAAAAAGTGATGATGTGGCTTTGTATGGTGCATATTGAATGCAGAAAAAGTCTTGAGTTCAAATATGTTTAAAAAATTGAAATCCTTTTGTAACAGATGAGTTTTCGTCCGAAACCCTGACACTTCGAAAGAGATTGTCCAGTTTGTACACGAAGTGCATCCAGTTTTTGCCGTAACCCTCTCAACTTTTTCGCACATGCTATGTGGTTGAAATGATGATACCATGCCAACTTGCAACCATTTCAGAGTTCATTTGCAGTGCTTTTCAATTCAGTGTCATTTTAACTCAAAATAAATCATGAAATGCATGACAAAAGCAAATGAAGTCAGAAAAGGTTTGAAAAGTGATGATGTGGCTTTGTATGGTGCATATTGAATGCAGAAAAAGTCTTGAGTTCAAATATGTTTAAAAAATTGAAATCCTTTTGTAACAGATGAGTTTTCGTCCGAAACCCTGACACTTCGAAAGAGATTGTCCTGTTCGTACACGAAGTGCATCCAGTTTTTGCCGTAACCCTCTCAACTTTTTAGCACATGCTATGTGGGTGAAATGATGATACCATGCCAACTTGCAACCATTTCAGAGTTCATTTGCAGTGCTTTTCAATTCAGGGTCATTTTAGCTCAAAATAAATCATGAAATGCATGAAAAATAGCAAATGAAGTCAGAAAAGGTTTGAAAAGTGATGATGTGGCTTTGTATGGTGCATATTGAATGCAGAAAAAGTCTTGAGTTCAAATATGTTTAAAAAATTGAAATCCTTTTGTAACAGATGAGTTTTCGTCCGAAACCCTGACACTTCGAAAGAGATTGTCCAGTTCGTACACGAAGTGCTTCCAGTTTTTGCCGTAACCCTCTCAACTTTTTAGCACATGCTATGTGGGTGAAATGATGATACCATGCCAACTTGCAACCATTTCAGAGTTCATTTGCAGTGCTTTTCAATTCAGGGTCATTTTAGCTCAAAATAAATCATGAAATGCATGAAAAATAGCAAATGAAGTCAGAAAAGGTTTGAAAAGTGATGATGTGGCTTTGGATGGTGCATATTGAATGCAGAAAAAGTCTTGAGTTCAAATATGTTTAAAAAATTGAAATCCTTTTGTAACAGATGAGTTTTCGTCCGAAACCCTGACACTTCGAAAGAGATTGTCCAGTTCGTACACGAAGTGCATCCAGTTTTTGCCGTAACCCTCTCAATTTTTTAGCACATGCTATGTGGGTGAAATGATGATACCATGCCAACTTGCAACCATTTCAGAGTTCATTTGCGGTGCTTTTCAATTCAGGGTCATTTTAGCTCAAAATAAATCATGAAATTGAGGAAAAATAGCAAATGAAGTCAGAAAAGGTTTGAAAAGTGATGATGTGGCTTTGTATGGTGCATATTGAATGCAGAAAAAGTCTTGAGTTCAAATATGTTTAAAAAATTGAAATCCTTTTGTAACAGATGAGTTTTCGTCCGAAACCCTGACACTTCGAAAGAGATTGTCCAGTTCGTACACGAAGTGCTTCCAGTTTTTGCCGTAACCCTCTCAACTTTTTAGCACATGCTATGTGGGTGAAATGATGATACCATGCCAACTTGCAACCATTTCAGAGTTCATTTGCAGTGCTTTTCAATCCAGGGTCATTTTAGCTCAAAATAAATCATGAAATGCATGAAAAGTAGCAAATGAAGTCAGAAAAGGTTTGAAAAGTGATGATGTGGCTTTGTATGGTGCATATTGAATGCAGAAAAAGTCTTGAGTTCAAATATGTTTAAAAAATTGAAATCCTTTTGTAACAGATGAGTTTTCGTCCGAAACCCTGACACTTCGAAAGAGATTGTCCAGTTCGTACACGAAGTGCATCCAGTTTTTGCCGTAACCCTCTCAACTTTTTAGCACATGCTATGTGGGTGAAATGATGATACCATGCCAACTTGCAACCATTTCAGAGTTCATTTGCAGTGCTTTTTAATTCAGGGTCATTTTAGCTCAAAATAAATCATGAAATGCATGAAAAATAGCAAATGAAGTCAGAAAAGGTTTGAAAAGTGATGATGTGGCTTTGGATGGTGCATATTGAATGCAGAAAAAGTCTTGAGTTCAAATATGTTTAAAAAATTGAAATCCTTTTGTAACAGATGAGTTTTCGTCCGAAACCCTGACACTTCGAAAGAGATTGTCCAGTCTGTACACGAAGTGCATCCAGTTTTTGCCGTAACCCTCTGAACTTTTTAGCACATGCTATGTGGGTGAAATGATGATACCATGCCAACTTGCAACCATTTCAGAGTTCATTTGCAGTGCTTTTCAATTCAGTGTCATTTTAGCTCAAAATAAATCATGAAATGCATGAAAAATAGCAAATGAAGTCAGAAAAGGTTTGAAAAGTGATGATGTGGCTTTGTATGGTGCATATTGAATGCAGAAAAAGTCTTGAGTTCAAATATGTTTAAAAATTGAAATCCTTTTGTAACAGATGAGTTTTCGTCCGAAACCCTGACACTTCGAAATAGATTGTCCAGTTCGTACACGAAGTGCATCCAGTTTTTGCCGTAACCCTCTCAACTTTTTCGCACATGCTATGTGGTTGAAATGATGATACCATGCCAACTTGCAACCATTTCAGAGTTCATTTGCAGTGCTTTTCAATTCAGGGTCATTTTAGCTCAAAATAAATCATGAAATGCATGAAAAATAGCAAATGAAGTCAGAAAAGGTTTGAAAAGTGATGATGTGGCATTGGATGGTGCATATTGAATGCAAAAAAAGTCTTGAGTTCAAATATGTTTAAAAAATTGAAATCCTTTTGTAACAGATGAGTTTTCGTCCGAAACCCTGACACTTCGAAAGAGATTGTCCAGTTCGTACACGAAGTGCATCCAGTTTTTGCCGTAACCCTCTCAACTTTTTAGCACATGCGATGTGGGTGAACTGATGACACCATGCCAACTTGCAACCATTTCAGAGTTCATTTGCAGTGCTTTTCAATTCAGTGTCATTTTAGCTCAAAATAAATCATGAAATGCATGAAAAATAGCAAATGAAGTCAGAAAAGGTTTGAAAAGTGATGATGTGGCTTTGGATGGTGCATATTGAATGCAGAAAAAGTCTTGAGTTCAAATATGTTTAAAAAATTGAAATCCTTTTGTAACAGATGAGTTTTCGTCCGAAACCCTGACACTTCGAAAGAGATTGTCCAGTTCGTTCACGAAGTGCATCCAGTTTTTGCCGTAACCCTCTGAACTTTTTAGCACATGCTATGTGGGTGAAATGATGATACCATGGCAACTTGCAACCATTTCAGAGTTCATTTGCAGTGCTTTTCAATTCAGGGTCATTTTAGATCAAAATAAATCATGAAATGCATGAAAAATAGCAAATGAAGTCAGAAATGGTTTGAAAAGTGATGATGTGGCTTTGAATGGTGCATATTGAATGCAGAAAAAGTCTTGAGTTCAAATATGTTTAAAAAATTGAAATCCTTTTGTAACAGATGAGTTTTCGTCCGAAACCCTGACACTTCAAAAGAGATTGTCCAGTTCGTACACGAAGTGCTTCCAGTTTTTGCCGTAACCCTCTCAACTTTTTAGCACATGCTATGTGGGTGAAATGATGATACCATGCCAACTTGCAACCATTTCAGAGTTCATTTGCAGTGCTTTTCAATTCAGGGTCATTTTAGCTCAAAATAAATCATGAAATGCATGAAAAATAGCAAATGAAGTCAGAAAAGGTTTGAAAAGTGATGATGTGGCTTTGGATGGTGCATATTGAATGCAGAAAAAGTCTTGAGTTCAAATATGTTTAAAAAATTGAAATCCTTTTGTAATAGATGAGTTTTCGTCCGAAACCCTGACACTTCGAAAGATATTGTCCAGTTCGTACACGAAGTGCATCCAGTTTTTGCCGTAACCCTCTCAATTTTTTAGCACATGCTATGTGGGTGAAATGATGATACCATGCCAACTTGCAACCATTTCAGAGTTCATTTGCGGTGCTTTTCAATTCAGGGTCATTTTAGCTCAAAATAAATCATGAAATGCAGGAAAAATAGCAATTGAAGTCAGAAAAGGTTTGAAAAGTGATGATGTGGCTTTGTATGGTGCATATTGAATGCAGAAAAAGTCTTGAGTTCAAATATGTTTAAAAAATTGAAATCCTTTTGTAACAGATGAATTTTCGTCCGAAACCCTGACACTTCGAAAGAGATTGTCTAGTTCGTACACGAAGTGCTTCCAGTTTTTGCCGTAACCCTCTCAACTTTTTAGCACATGCTATGTGGGTGAAATGATGATACCATGCCAACTTGCAACCATTTCAGAGTTCATTTGCAGTGCTTTTCAATCCAGGGTCATTTTAGCTCAAAATATATCATGAAATGCAGGAAAAATAGCAAATGAAGTCAGAAAAGGTTTGAAAAGTGATGATGTGGCTTTGTATGGTGCATATTGAATGCAGAAAAAGTCTTGAGTTCAAATATGTTTAAAAAATTGAAATCCTTTTGTAACAGATGAGTTTTTGTCCGAAACCCTGACACTTCGAAAGAGATTGTCCAGTTTGTACACGAAGTGCATCCAGTTTTTGCCGTAACCCTCTCAACTTTTTCGCACATGCTATGTGGTTGAAATGATGATACCATGCCAACTTGCAACCATTTCAGAGTTCATTTGCAGTGCTTTTCAATTCAGTGTCATTTTAACTCAAAATAAATCATGAAATGCATGACAAAAGCAAATGAAGTCAGAAAAGGTTTGAAAAGTGATGATGTGGCTTTGTATGGTGCATATTGAATGCAGAAAAAGTCTTGAGTTCAAATATGTTTAAAAAATTGAAATCCTTTTGTAACAGATGAGTTTTCGTCCGAAACCCTGACACTTCGAAAGAGATTGTCCAGTTCGTACACGAAGTGCATCCAGTTTTTGCCGTAACCCTCTCAACTTTTTAGCACATGCTATGTGGGTGAAATGATGATACCATGCCAACTTGCAACCATTTCAGAGTTCATTTGCAGTGCTTTTCAATTCAGGGTCATTTTAGCTCAAAATAAATCATGAAATGCATGAAAAATAGCAAATGAAGTCAGAAAAGGTTTGAAAAGTGATGATGTGGCTTTGTATGGTGCATATTGAATGCAGAAAAAGTCTTGAGTTCAAATATGTTTAAAAAATTGAAATCCTTTTGTAACAGATGAGTTTTCGTCCGAAACCCTGACACTTCGAAAGAGATTGTCCAGTTCGTACACGAAGTGCTTCCAGTTTTTGCCGTAACCCTCTCAACTTTTTAGCACATGCTATGTGGGTGAAATGATGATACCATGCCAACTTGCAACCATTTCAGAGTTCATTTGCAGTGCTTTTCAATTCAGGGTCATTTTAGCTCAAAATAAATCATGAAATGCATGAAAAATAGCAAATGAAGTCAGAAAAGGTTTGAAAAGTGATGATGTGGCTTTGGATGGTGCATATTGAATGCAGAAAAAGTCTTGAGTTCAAATATGTTTAAAAAATTGAAATCCTTTTGTAACAGTTGAGTTTTCGTCCGAAACCCTGACACTTCGAAAGAGATTGTCCAGTTCGTACACGAAGTGCATCCAGTTTTTGCCGTAACCCTCTCAATTTTTTAGCACATGCTATGTGGGTGAAATGATGATACCATGCCAACTTGCAACCATTTCAGAGTTCATTTGCGGTGCTTTTCAATTCAGGGTCATTTTAGCTCAAAATAAATCATGAAATTGAGGAAAAATAGCAAATGAAGTCAGAAAAGGTTTGAAAAGTGATGATGTGGCTTTGTATGGTGCATATTGAATGCAGAAAAAGTCTTGAGTTCAAATATGTTTAAAAAATTGAAATCCTTTTGTAACAGATGAGTTTTCGTCCGAAACCCTGACACTTCGAAAGAGATTGTCCAGTTCGTACACGAAGTGCTTCCAGTTTTTGCCGTAACCCTCTCAACTTTTTAGCACATGCTATGTGGGTGAAATGATGATACCATGCCAACTTGCAACCATTTCAGAGTTCATTTGCAGTGCTTTTCAATCCAGGGTCATTTTAGCTCAAAATAAATCATGAAATGCATGAAAAGTAGCAAATGAAGTCAGAAAAGGTTTGAAAAGTGATGATGTGGCTTTGTATGGTGCATATTGAATGCAGAAAAAGTCTTGAGTTCAAATATGTTTAAAAAATTGAAATCCTTTTGTAACAGATGAGTTTTCGTCCGAAACCCTGACACTTCGAAAGAGATTGTCCAGTTCGTACACGAAGTGCATCCAGTTTTTGCCGTAACCCTCTCAACTTTTTAGCACATGCTATGTGGGTGAAATGATGATACCATGCCAACTTGCAACCATTTCAGAGTTCATTTGCAGTGCTTTTTAATTCAGGGTCATTTTAGCTCAAAATAAATCATGAAATGCATGAAAAATAGCAAATGAAGTCAGAAAAGGTTTGAAAAGTGATGATGTGGCTTTGGATGGTGCATATTGAATGCAGAAAAAGTCTTGAGTTCAAATATGTTTAAAAAATTGAAATCCTTTTGTAACAGATGAGTTTTCGTCCGAAACCCTGACACTTCGAAAGAGATTGTCCAGTCTGTACACGAAGTGCATCCAGTTTTTGCCGTAACCCTCTGAACTTTTTAGCACATGCTATGTGGGTGAAATGATGATACCATGCCAACTTGCAACCATTTCAGAGTTCATTTGCAGTGCTTTTCAATTCAGTGTCATTTTAGCTCAAAATAAATCATGAAATGCATGAAAAATAGCAAATGAAGTCAGAAAAGGTTTGAAAAGTGATGATGTGGCTTTGTATGGTGCATATTGAATGCAGAAAAAGTCTTGAGTTCAAATATGTTTAAAAATTGAAATCCTTTTGTAACAGATGAGTTTTCGTCCGAAACCCTGACACTTCGAAAGAGATTGTCCAGTTCGTACACGAAGTGCATCCAGTTTTTGCCGTAACCCTCTGAACTTTTTAGCACATGCTATGTGGGTGAAATGATGATACCATGCCAACTTGCAACCATTTCAGAGTTCATTTGCAGTGCTTTTCAATTCAGGGTCATTTTAGATCAAAATAAATCATGAAATGCATGAAAAATAGCAAATGAAGTCAGAAATGGTTTGAAAAGTGATGATGTGGCTTTGAATGGTGCATATTGAATGCAGAAAAAGTCTTGAGTTCAAATATGTTTAAAAAATTGAAATCCTTTTGTAACAGATGAGTTTTCGTCCGAAACCCTGACACTTCAAAAGAGATTGTCCAGTTCGTACACGAAGTGCTTCCAGTTTTTGCCGTAACCCTCTCAACTTTTTAGCACATGCTATGTGGGTGAAATGATGATACCATGCCAACTTGCAACCATTTCAGAGTTCATTTGCAGTGCTTTTCAATTCAGGGTCATTTTAGCTCAAAATAAATCATGAAATGCATGAAAAATAGCAAATGAAGTCAGAAAAGGTTTGAAAAGTGATGATGTGGCTTTGGATGGTGCATATTGAATGCAGAAAAAGTCTTGAGTTCAAATATGTTTAAAAAATTGAAATCCTTTTGTAATAGATGAGTTTTCGTCCGAAACCCTGACACTTCGAAAGAGATTGTCCAGTTCGTACACGAAGTGCATCCAGTTTTTGCCGTAACCCTCTGAACTTTTTAGCACATGCTATGTGGGTGAACTGATGACACCATGCCAACTTGCAACCATTTCAGAGTTCATTTGCAGTGCTTTTCAATTCAGGGTCATTTTAGCTCAAAATAAATCATGAAATGCATGAAAAATAGCAAATGAAGTCAGAAAAGGTTTGAAAAGTGATGATGTGGCTTTGGATGGTGCATATTGAATGCAGAAAAAGTCTTGAGTTCAAATATGTTTAAAAAATTGAAATCCTTTTGTAACAGATGAGTTTTCGTCCGAAACCCTGACACTTCGAAAGAGATTGTCCAGTTCGTTCACGAAGTGCATCCAGTTTTTGCCGTAACCCTCTGAACTTTTTAGCACATGCTATGTGGGTGAAATGATGATACCATGCCAACTTGCAACCATTTCAGAGTTCATTTGCAGTGCTTTTCAATTCAGGGTCATTTTAGATCAAAATAAATCATGAAATGCATGAAAAATAGCAAATGAAGTCAGAAATGGTTTGAAAAGTGATGATGTGGCTTTGAATGGTGCATATTGAATGCAGAAAAAGTCTTGAGTTCAAATATGTTTAAAAAATTGAAATCCTTTTGTAACAGATGAGTTTTCGTCCGAAACCCTGACACTTCAAAAGAGATTGTCCAGTTCGTACACGAAGTGCTTCCAGTTTTTGCCGTAACCCTCTCAACTTTTTAGCACATGCTATGTGGGTGAAATGATGATACCATGCCAACTTGCAACCATTTCAGAGTTCATTTGCAGTGCTTTTCAATTCAGGGTCATTTTAGCTCAAAATAAATCATGAAATGCATGAAAAATAGCAAATGAAGTCAGAAAAGGTTTGAAAAGTGATGATGTGGCTTTGGATGGTGCATATTGAATGCAGAAAAAGTCTTGAGTTCAAATATGTTTAAAAAATTGAAATCCTTTTGTAATAGATGAGTTTTCGTCCGAAACCCTGACACTTCGAAAGATATTGTCCAGTTCCTACACGAAGTGCATCCAGTTTTTGCCGTAACCCTCTCAATTTTTTAGCACATGCTATGTGGGTGAAATGATGATACCATGCCAACTTGCAACCATTTCAGAGTTCATTTGCGGTGCTTTTCAATTCAGGGTCATTTTAGCTCAAAATAAATCATGAAATGCAGGAAAAATAGCAATTGAAGTCAGAAAAGGTTTGAAAAGTGATGATGTGGCTTTGTATGGTGCATATTGAATGCAGAAAAAGTCTTGAGTTCAAATATGTTTAAAAAATTGAAATCCTTTTGTAACAGATGAATTTTCGTCCGAAACCCTGACACTTCGAAAGAGATTGTCTAGTTCGTACACGAAGTGCTTCCAGTTTTTGCCGTAACCCTCTCAACTTTTTAGCACATGCTATGTGGGTGAAATGATGATACCATGCCAACTTGCAACCATTTCAGAGTTCATTTGCAGTGCTTTTCAATCCAGGGTCATTTTAGCTCAAAATATATCATGAAATGCAGGAAAAATAGCAAATGAAGTCAGAAAAGGTTTGAAAAGTGATGATGTGGCTTTGTATGGTGCATATTGAATGCAGAAAAAGTCTTGAGTTCAAATATGTTTAAAAAATTGAAATCCTTTTGTAACAGATGAGTTTTTGTCCGAAACCCTGACACTTCGAAAGAGATTGTCCAGTTTGTACACGAAGTGCATCCAGTTTTTGCCGTAACCCTCTCAACTTTTTCGCACATGCTATGTGGTTGAAATGATGATACCATGCCAACTTGCAACCATTTCAGAGTTCATTTGCAGTGCTTTTCAATTCAGTGTCATTTTAACTCAAAATAAATCATGAAATGCATGACAAAAGCAAATGAAGTCAGAAAAGGTTTGAAAAGTGATGATGTGGCTTTGTATGGTGCATATTGAATGCAGAAAAAGTCTTGAGTTCAAATATGTTTAAAAAATTGAAATCCTTTTGTAACAGATGAGTTTTCGTCCGAAACCCTGACACTTCGAAAGAGATTGTCCAGTTCGTACACGAAGTGCATCCAGTTTTTGCCGTAACCCTCTCAACTTTTTAGCACATGCTATGTGGGTGAAATGATGATACCATGCCAACTTGCAACCATTTCAGAGTTCATTTGCAGTGCTTTTCAATTCAGGGTCATTTTAGCTCAAAATAAATCATGAAATGCATGAAAAATAGCAAATGAAGTCAGAAAAGGTTTGAAAAGTGATGATGTGGCTTTGTATGGTGCATATTGAATGCAGAAAAAGTCTTGAGTTCAAATATGTTTAAAAAATTGAAATCCTTTTGTAACAGATGAGTTTTCGTCCGAAACCCTGACACTTCGAAAGAGATTGTCCAGTTCGTACACGAAGTGCTTCCAGTTTTTGCCGTAACCCTCTCAACTTTTTAGCACATGCTATGTGGGTGAAATGATGATACCATGCCAACTTGCAACCATTTCAGAGTTCATTTGCAGTGCTTTTCAATTCAGGGTCATTTTAGCTCAAAATAAATCATGAAATGCATGAAAAATAGCAAATGAAGTCAGAAAAGGTTTGAAAAGTGATGATGTGGCTTTGGATGGTGCATATTGAATGCAGAAAAAGTCTTGAGTTCAAATATGTTTAAAAAATTGAAATCCTTTTGTAACAGATGAGTTTTCGTCCGAAACCCTGACACTTCGAAAGAGATTGTCCAGTTCGTACACGAAGTGCATCCAGTTTTTGCCGTAACCCTCTCAATTTTTTAGCACATGCTATGTGGGTGAAATGATGATACCATGCCAACTTGCAACCATTTCAGAGTTCATTTGCGGTGCTTTTCAATTCAGGGTCATTTTAGCTCAAAATAAATCATGAAATTGAGGAAAAATAGCAAATGAAGTCAGAAAAGGTTTGAAAAGTGATGATGTGGCTTTGTATGGTGCATATTGAATGCAGAAAAAGTCTTGAGTTCAAATATGTTTAAAAAATTGAAATCCTTTTGTAACAGATGAGTTTTCGTCCGAAACCCTGACACTTCGAAAGAGATTGTCCAGTTCGTACACGAAGTGCTTCCAGTTTTTGCCGTAACCCTCTCAACTTTTTAGCACATGCTATGTGGGTGAAATGATGATACCATGCCAACTTGCAACCATTTCAGAGTTCATTTGCAGTGCTTTTCAATCCAGGGTCATTTTAGCTCAAAATAAATCATGAAATGCATGAAAAGTAGCAAATGAAGTCAGAAAAGGTTTGAAAAGTGATGATGTGGCTTTGTATGGTGCATATTGAATGCAGAAAAAGTCTTGAGTTCAAATATGTTTAAAAAATTGAAATCCTTTTGTAACAGATGAGTTTTCGTCCGAAACCCTGACACTTCGAAAGAGATTGTCCAGTTCGTACACGAAGTGCATCCAGTTTTTGCCGTAACCCTCTCAACTTTTTAGCACATGCTATGTGGGTGAAATGATGATACCATGCCAACTTGCAACCATTTCAGAGTTCATTTGCAGTGCTTTTTAATTCAGGGTCATTTTAGCTCAAAATAAATCATGAAATGCATGAAAAATAGCAAATGAAGTCAGAAAAGGTTTGAAAAGTGATGATGTGGCTTTGGATGGTGCATATTGAATGCAGAAAAAGTCTTGAGTTCAAATATGTTTAAAAAATTGAAATCCTTTTGTAACAGATGAGTTTTCGTCCGAAACCCTGACACTTCGAAAGAGATTGTCCAGTCTGTACACGAAGTGCATCCAGTTTTTGCCGTAACCCTCTGAACTTTTTAGCACATGCTATGTGGGTGAAATGATGATACCATGCCAACTTGCAACCATTTCAGAGTTCATTTGCAGTGCTTTTCAATTCAGTGTCATTTTAGCTCAAAATAAATCATGAAATGCATGAAAAATAGCAAATGAAGTCAGAAAAGGTTTGAAAAGTGATGATGTGGCTTTGTATGGTGCATATTGAATGCAGAAAAAGTCTTGAGTTCAAATATGTTTAAAAATTGAAATCCTTTTGTAACAGATGAGTTTTCGTCCGAAACCCTGACACTTCGAAATAGATTGTCCAGTTCGTACACGAAGTGCATCCAGTTTTTGCCGTAACCCTCTCAACTTTTTCGCACATGCTATGTGGTTGAAATGATGATACCATGCCAACTTGCAACCATTTCAGAGTTCATTTGCAGTGCTTTTCAATTCAGGGTCATTTTAGCTCAAAATAAATCATGAAATGCATGAAAAATAGCAAATGAAGTCAGAAAAGGTTTGAAAAGTGATGATGTGGCATTGGATGGTGCATATTGAATGCAAAAAAAGTCTTGAGTTCAAATATGTTTAAAAAATTGAAATCCTTTTGTAACAGATGAGTTTTCGTCCGAAACCCTGACACTTCGAAAGAGATTGTCCAGTTCGTACACGAAGTGCATCCAGTTTTTGCCGTAACCCTCTCAACTTTTTAGCACATGCGATGTGGGTGAACTGATGACACCATGCCAACTTGCAACCATTTCAGAGTTCATTTGCAGTGCTTTTCAATTCAGTGTCATTTTAGCTCAAAATAAATCATGAAATGCATGAAAAATAGCAAATGAAGTCAGAAAAGGTTTGAAAAGTGATGATGTGGCTTTGGATGGTGCATATTGAATGCAGAAAAAGTCTTGAGTTCAAATATGTTTAAAAAATTGAAATCCTTTTGTAACAGATGAGTTTTCGTCCGAAACCCTGACACTTCGAAAGAGATTGTCCAGTTCGTTCACGAAGTGCATCCAGTTTTTGCCGTAACCCTCTGAACTTTTTAGCACATGCTATGTGGGTGAAATGATGATACCATGCCAACTTGCAACCATTTCAGAGTTCATTTGCAGTGCTTTTCAATTCAGGGTCATTTTAGCTCAAAATAAATCATGAAATGCATGAAAAATAGCAAATGAAGTCAGAAAAGGTTTGAAAAGTGATGATGTGGCTTTGGATGGTGCATATTGAATGCAGAAAAAGTCTTGAGTTCAAATATGTTTAAAAAATTGAAATCCTTTTGTAATAGATGAGTTTTCGTCCGAAACCCTGACACTTCGAAAGATATTGTCCAGTTCGTACACGAAGTGCATCCAGTTTTTGCCGTAACCCTCTCAATTTTTTAGCACATGCTATGTGGGTGAAATGATGATACCATGCCAACTTGCAACCATTTCAGAGTTCATTTGCGGTGCTTTTCAATTCAGGGTCATTTTAGCTCAAAATAAATCATGAAATGCAGGAAAAATAGCAATTGAAGTCAGAAAAGGTTTGAAAAGTGATGATGTGGCTTTGTATGGTGCATATTGAATGCAGAAAAAGTCTTGAGTTCAAATATGTTTAAAAAATTGAAATCCTTTTGTAACAGATGAATTTTCGTCCGAAACCCTGACACTTCGAAAGAGATTGTCTAGTTCGTACACGAAGTGCTTCCAGTTTTTGCCGTAACCCTCTCAACTTTTTAGCACATGCTATGTGGGTGAAATGATGATACCATGCCAACTTGCAACCATTTCAGAGTTCATTTGCAGTGCTTTTCAATCCAGGGTCATTTTAGCTCAAAATATATCATGAAATGCAGGAAAAATAGCAAATGAAGTCAGAAAAGGTTTGAAAAGTGATGATGTGGCTTTGTATGGTGCATATTGAATGCAGAAAAAGTCTTGAGTTCAAATATGTTTAAAAAATTGAAATCCTTTTGTAACAGATGAGTTTTTGTCCGAAACCCTGACACTTCGAAAGAGATTGTCCAGTTTGTACACGAAGTGCATCCAGTTTTTGCCGTAACCCTCTCAACTTTTTCGCACATGCTATGTGGTTGAAATGATGATACCATGCCAACTTGCAACCATTTCAGAGTTCATTTGCAGTGCTTTTCAATTCAGTGTCATTTTAACTCAAAATAAATCATGAAATGCATGACAAAAGCAAATGAAGTCAGAAAAGGTTTGAAAAGTGATGATGTGGCTTTGTATGGTGCATATTGAATGCAGAAAAAGTCTTGAGTTCAAATATGTTTAAAAAATTGAAATCCTTTTGTAACAGATGAGTTTTCGTCCGAAACCCTGACACTTCGAAAGAGATTGTCCAGTTCGTACACGAAGTGCATCCAGTTTTTGCCGTAACCCTCTCAACTTTTTAGCACATGCTATGTGGGTGAAATGATGATACCATGCCAACTTGCAACCATTTCAGAGTTCATTTGCAGTGCTTTTCAATTCAGGGTCATTTTAGCTCAAAATAAATCATGAAATGCATGAAAAATAGCAAATGAAGTCAGAAAAGGTTTGAAAAGTGATGATGTGGCTTTGTATGGTGCATATTGAATGCAGAAAAAGTCTTGAGTTCAAATATGTTTAAAAAATTGAAATCCTTTTGTAACAGATGAGTTTTCGTCCGAAACCCTGACACTTCGAAAGAGATTGTCCAGTTCGTACACGAAGTGCTTCCAGTTTTTGCCGTAACCCTCTCAACTTTTTAGCACATGCTATGTGGGTGAAATGATGATACCATGCCAACTTGCAACCATTTCAGAGTTCATTTGCAGTGCTTTTCAATTCAGGGTCATTTTAGCTCAAAATAAATCATGAAATGCATGAAAAATAGCAAATGAAGTCAGAAAAGGTTTGAAAAGTGATGATGTGGCTTTGGATGGTGCATATTGAATGCAGAAAAAGTCTTGAGTTCAAATATGTTTAAAAAATTGAAATCCTTTTGTAACAGATGAGTTTTCGTCCGAAACCCTGACACTTCGAAAGAGATTGTCCAGTTCGTACACGAAGTGCATCCAGTTTTTGCCGTAACCCTCTCAATTTTTTAGCACATGCTATGTGGGTGAAATGATGATACCATGCCAACTTGCAACCATTTCAGAGTTCATTTGCGGTGCTTTTCAATTCAGGGTCATTTTAGCTCAAAATAAATCATGAAATTGAGGAAAAATAGCAAATGAAGTCAGAAAAGGTTTGAAAAGTGATGATGTGGCTTTGTATGGTGCATATTGAATGCAGAAAAAGTCTTGAGTTCAAATATGTTTAAAAAATTGAAATCCTTTTGTAACAGATGAGTTTTCGTCCGAAACCCTGACACTTCGAAAGAGATTGTCCAGTTCGTACACGAAGTGCTTCCAGTTTTTGCCGTAACCCTCTCAACTTTTTAGCACATGCTATGTGGGTGAAATGATGATACCATGCCAACTTGCAACCATTTCAGAGTTCATTTGCAGTGCTTTTCAATCCAGGGTCATTTTAGCTCAAAATAAATCATGAAATGCATGAAAAGTAGCAAATGAAGTCAGAAAAGGTTTGAAAAGTGATGATGTGGCTTTGTATGGTGCATATTGAATGCAGAAAAAGTCTTGAGTTCAAATATGTTTAAAAAATTGAAATCCTTTTGTAACAGATGAGTTTTCGTCCGAAACCCTGACACTTCGAAAGAGATTGTCCAGTTCGTACACGAAGTGCATCCAGTTTTTGCCGTAACCCTCTCAACTTTTTAGCACATGCTATGTGGGTGAAATGATGATACCATGCCAACTTGCAACCATTTCAGAGTTCATTTGCAGTGCTTTTTAATTCAGGGTCATTTTAGCTCAAAATAAATCATGAAATGCATGAAAAATAGCAAATGAAGTCAGAAAAGGTTTGAAAAGTGATGATGTGGCTTTGGATGGTGCATATTGAATGCAGAAAAAGTCTTGAGTTCAAATATGTTTAAAAAATTGAAATCCTTTTGTAACAGATGAGTTTTCGTCCGAAACCCTGACACTTCGAAAGAGATTGTCCAGTCTGTACACGAAGTGCATCCAGTTTTTGCCGTAACCCTCTGAACTTTTTAGCACATGCTATGTGGGTGAAATGATGATACCATGCCAACTTGCAACCATTTCAGAGTTCATTTGCAGTGCTTTTCAATTCAGTGTCATTTTAGCTCAAAATAAATCATGAAATGCATGAAAAATAGCAAATGAAGTCAGAAAAGGTTTGAAAAGTGATGATGTGGCTTTGTATGGTGCATATTGAATGCAGAAAAAGTCTTGAGTTCAAATATGTTTAAAAATTGAAATCCTTTTGTAACAGATGAGTTTTCGTCCGAAACCCTGACACTTCGAAATAGATTGTCCAGTTCGTACACGAAGTGCATCCAGTTTTTGCCGTAACCCTCTCAACTTTTTCGCACATGCTATGTGGTTGAAATGATGATACCATGCCAACTTGCAACCATTTCAGAGTTCATTTGCAGTGCTTTTCAATTCAGGGTCATTTTAGCTCAAAATAAATCATGAAATGCATGAAAAATAGCAAATGAAGTCAGAAAAGGTTTGAAAAGTGATGATGTGGCATTGGATGGTGCATATTGAATGCAAAAAAAGTCTTGAGTTCAAATATGTTTAAAAAATTGAAATCCTTTTGTAACAGATGAGTTTTCGTCCGAAACCCTGACACTTCGAAAGAGATTGTCCAGTTCGTACACGAAGTGCATCCAGTTTTTGCCGTAACCCTCTCAACTTTTTAGCACATGCGATGTGGGTGAACTGATGACACCATGCCAACTTGCAACCATTTCAGAGTTCATTTGCAGTGCTTTTCAATTCAGTGTCATTTTAGCTCAAAATAAATCATGAAATGCATGAAAAATAGCAAATGAAGTCAGAAAAGGTTTGAAAAGTGATGATGTGGCTTTGGATGGTGCATATTGAATGCAGAAAAAGTCTTGAGTTCAAATATGTTTAAAAAATTGAAATCCTTTTGTAACAGATGAGTTTTCGTCCGAAACCCTGACACTTCGAAAGAGATTGTCCAGTTCGTTCACGAAGTGCATCCAGTTTTTGCCGTAACCCTCTGAACTTTTTAGCACATGCTATGTGGGTGAAATGATGATACCATGCCAACTTGCAACCATTTCAGAGTTCATTTGCAGTGCTTTTCAATTCAGGGTCATTTTAGATCAAAATAAATCATGAAATGCATGAAAAATAGCAAATGAAGTCAGAAATGGTTTGAAAAGTGATGATGTGGCTTTGAATGGTGCATATTGAATGCAGAAAAAGTCTTGAGTTCAAATATGTTTAAAAAATTGAAATCCTTTTGTAACAGATGAGTTTTCGTCCGAAACCCTGACACTTCAAAAGAGATTGTCCAGTTCGTACACGAAGTGCTTCCAGTTTTTGCCGTAACCCTCTCAACTTTTTAGCACATGCTATGTGGGTGAAATGATGATACCATGCCAACTTGCAACCATTTCAGAGTTCATTTGCAGTGCTTTTCAATTCAGGGTCATTTTAGCTCAAAATAAATCATGAAATGCATGAAAAATAGCAAATGAAGTCAGAAAAGGTTTGAAAAGTGATGATGTGGCTTTGGATGGTGCATATTGAATGCAGAAAAAGTCTTGAGTTCAAATATGTTTAAAAATTGAAATCCTTTTGTAATAGATGAGTTTTCGTCCGAAACCCTGACACTTCGAAAGATATTGTCCAGTTCGTACACGAAGTGCATCCAGTTTTTGCCGTAACCCTCTCAATTTTTTAGCACATGCTATGTGGGTGAAATGATGATACCATGCCAACTTGCAACCATTTCAGAGTTCATTTGCGGTGCTTTTCAATTCAGGGTCATTTTAGCTCAAAATAAATCATGAAATGCAGGAAAAATAGCAATTGAAGTCAGAAAAGGTTTGAAAAGTGATGATGTGGCTTTGTATGGTGCATATTGAATGCAGAAAAAGTCTTGAGTTCAAATATGTTTAAAAAATTGAAATCCTTTTGTAACAGATGAATTTTCGTCCGAAACCCTGACACTTCGAAAGAGATTGTCTAGTTCGTACACGAAGTGCTTCCAGTTTTTGCCGTAACCCTCTCAACTTTTTAGCACATGCTATGTGGGTGAAATGATGATACCATGCCAACTTGCAACCATTTCAGAGTTCATTTGCAGTGCTTTTCAATCCAGGGTCATTTTAGCTCAAAATAAATCATGAAATGCATGAAAAGTAGCAAATGAAGTCAGAAAAGGTTTGAAAAGTGATGATGTGGCTTTGTATGGTGCATATTGAATGCAGAAAAAGTCTTGAGTTCAAATATGTTTAAAAAATTGAAATCCTTTTGTAACAGATGAGTTTTCGTCCGAAACCCTGACACTTCGAAAGAGATTGTCCAGTTTGTACACGAAGTGCATCCAGTTTTTGCCGTAACCCTCTCAACTTTTTCGCACATGCTATGTGGTTGAAATGATGATACCATGCCAACTTGCAACCATTTCAGAGTTCATTTGCAGTGCTTTTCAATTCAGTGTCATTTTAACTCAAAATAAATCATGAAATGCATGACAAAAGCAAATGAAGTCAGAAAAGGTTTGAAAAGTGATGATGTGGCTTTGTATGGTGCATATTGAATGCAGAAAAAGTCTTGAGTTCAAATATGTTTAAAAAATTGAAATCCTTTTGTAACAGATGAGTTTTCGTCCGAAACCCTGACACTTCGAAAGAGATTGTCCAGTTCGTACACGAAGTGCATCCAGTTTTTGCCGTAACCCTCTGAACTTTTTAGCACATGCTATGTGGGTGAAATGATGATACCATGCCAACTTGCAACCATTTCAGAGTTCATTTGCAGTGCTTTTCAATTCAGGGTCATTTTAGCTCAAAATAAATCATGAAATGCATGAAAAATAGCAAATGAAGTCAGAAAAGGTTTGAAAAGTGATGATGTGGCTTTGTATGGTGCATATTGAATGCAGAAAAAGTCTTGAGTTCAAATATGTTTAAAAAATTGAAATCCTTTTGTAACAGATGAGTTTTCGTCCGAAACCCTGACACTTCGAAAGAGATTGTCCAGTTCGTACACGAAGTGCTTCCAGTTTTTGCCGTAACCCTCTCAACTTTTTAGCACATGCTATGTGGGTGAAATGATGATACCATGCCAACTTGCAACCATTTCAGAGTTCATTTGCAGTGCTTTTCAATTCAGGGTCATTTTAGCTCAAAATAAATCATGAAATGCATGAAAAGTAGCAAATGAAGTCAGAAAAGGTTTGAAAAGTGATGATGTGGCTTTGTATGGTGCATATTGAATGCAGAAAAAGTCTTGAGTTCAAATATGTTTAAAAAATTGAAATCCTTTTGTAACAGATGAGTTTTCGTCCGAAACCCTGACACTTCGAAAGAGATTGTCCAGTTCGTACACGAAGTGCTTCCAGTTTTTGCCGTAACCCTCTGAACTTTTTAGCACATGCTATGTGGGTGAAATGATGATACCATGCCAACTTGCAACCATTTCAGAGTTCATTTGCAGTGCTTTTCAATTCAGGGTCATTTTAGATCAAAATAAATCATGAAATGCATGAAAAATAGCAAATGAAGTCAGAAATGGTTTGAAAAGTGATGATGTGGCTTTGAATGGTGCATATTGAATGCAGAAAAAGTCTTGAGTTCAAATATGTTTAAAAAATTGAAATCCTTTTGTAACAGATGAGTTTTCGTCCGAAACCCTGACACTTCAAAAGAGATTGTCCAGTTCGTACACGAAGTGCTTCCAGTTTTTGCCGTAACCCTCTCAACTTTTTAGCACATGCTATGTGGGTGAAATGATGATACCATGCCAACTTGCAACCATTTCAGAGTTCATTTGCAGTGCTTTTCAATTCAGGGTCATTTTAGCTCAAAATAAATCATGAAATGCATGAAAAATAGCAAATGAAGTCAGAAAAGGTTTGAAAAGTGATGATGTGGCTTTGGATGGTGCATATTGAATGCAGAAAAAGTCTTGAGTTCAAATATGTTTAAAAAATTGAAATCCTTTTGTAATAGATGAGTTTTCGTCCGAAACCCTGACACTTCAAAAGATATTGTCCAGTTCGTACACGAAGTGCATCCAGTTTTTGCCGTAACCCTCTCAATTTTTTAGCACATGCTATGTGGGTGAAATGATGATACCATGCCAACTTGCAACCATTTCAGAGTTCATTTGCGGTGCTTTTCAATTCAGGGTCATTTTAGCTCAAAATAAATCATGAAATGCAGGAAAAATAGCAAATGAAGTCAGAAAAGGTTTGAAAAGTGATGATGTGGCTTTGTATGGTGCATATTGAATGCAGAAAAAGTCTTGAGTTCAAATATGTTTAAAAAATTGAAATCCTTTTGTAACAGATGAATTTTCGTCCGAAACCCTGACACTTCGAAAGAGATTGTCCAGTTCGTACACGAAGTATATCCAGTTTTTGCCGTAACCCTCTCAATTTTTTAGCACATGCTATGTGGGTGAAATGATGATACCATGCCAACTTGCAACCATTTCAGAGTTCATTTGCGGTGCTTTTCAATTCAGGGTCATTTTAGCTCAAAATAAATCATGAAATGCAGGAAAAATAGCAAATGAAGTCAGAAAAGGTTTGAAAAGTGATGATGTGGCTTTGTATGGTGCATATTGAATGCAGAAAAAGTCTTGAGTTCAAATATGTTTAAAAAATTGAAATCCTTTTGTAACAGATGAGTTTTCGTCCGAAACCCTGACACTTCGAAAGAGATTGTCCAGTTCGTACACGAAGTGCTTCCAGTTTTTGCCGTAACCCTCTCAACTTTTTAGCACATGCTATGTGGGTGAAATGATGATACCATGCCAACTTGCAACCATTTCAGAGTTCATTTGCAGTGCTTTTCAATCCAGGGTCATTTTAGCTCAAAATAAATCATGAAATGCATGAAAAGTAGCAAATGAAGTCAGAAAAGGTTTGAAAAGTGATGATGTGGCTTTGTATGGTGCATATTGAATGCAAAAAAAGTCTTGAGTTCAAATATGTTTAAAAAATTGAAATCCTTTTGTAACAGATGAGTTTTCGTCCGAAACCCTGACACTTCGAAAGAGATTGTCCAGTTCGTACACGAAGTGCATCCAGTTTTTGCCGTCAACCTCTCAACTTTTTAGCACATGCTATGTGGGTGAAATGATGATACCATGCCAACTTGCAACCATTTCAGAGTTCATTTGCAGTGCTTTTTAATTCAGGGTCATTTTAGCTCAAAATAAATCATGAAATGCATGAAAAATAGCAAATGAAGTCAGAAAAGGTTTGAAAAGTGATGATGTGGCTTTGGATGGTGCATATTGAATGCAGAAAAAGTCTTGAGTTCAAATATGTTTAAAAAATTGAAATCCTTTTGTAACAGATGAGTTTTCGTCCGAAACCCTGACACTTCGAAAGAGATTGTCCAGTCTGTACACGAAGTGCATCCAGTTTTTGCCGTAACCCTCTGAACTTTTTAGCACATGCTATGTGGGTGAAATGATGATACCATGCCAACTTGCAACCATTTCAGAGTTCATTTGCAGTGCTTTTCAATTCAGTGTCATTTTAGCTCAAAATAAATCATGAAATGCATGAAAAATAGCAAATGAAGTCAGAAAAGGTTTGAAAAGTGATGATGTGGCTTTGTATGGTGCATATTGAATGCAGAAAAAGTCTTGAGTTCAAATATGTTTAAAAATTGAAATCCTTTTGTAACAGATGAGTTTTCGTCCGAAACCCTGACACTTCGAAATAGATTGTCCAGTTCGTACACGAAGTGCATCCAGTTTTTGCCGTAACCCTCTCAACTTTTTCGCACATGCTATGTGGTTGAAATGATGATACCATGCCAACTTGCAACCATTTCAGAGTTCATTTGCAGTGCTTTTCAATTCAGGGTCATTTTAGCTCAAAATAAATCATGAAATGCATGAAAAATAGCAAATGAAGTCAGAAAAGGTTTGAAAAGTGATGATGTGGCATTGGATGGTCCATATTGAATGCAAAAAAAGTCTTGAGTTCAAATATGTTTAAAAAATTGAAATCCTTTTGTAACAGATGAGTTTTCGTCCGAAACCCTGACACTTCGAAAGAGATTGTCCAGTTCGTACACGAAGTGCATCCAGTTTTTGCCGTAACCCTCTCAACTTTTTAGCACATGCGATGTGGGTGAACTGATGACACCATGCCAACTTGCAACCATTTCAGAGTTCATTTGCAGTGCTTTTCAATTCAGTGTCATTTTAGCTCAAAATAAATCATGAAATGCATGAAAAATAGCAAATGAAGTCAGAAAAGGTTTGAAAAGTGATGATGTGGCTTTGGATGGTGCATATTGAATGCAGAAAAAGTCTTGAGTTCAAATATGTTTAAAAAATTGAAATCCTTTTGTAACAGATGAGTTTTCGTCCGAAACCCTGACACTTCGAAAGAGATTGTCCAGTTCGTTCACGAAGTGCATCCAGTTTTTGCCGTAAAGCTCTGAACTTTTTAGCACATGCTATGTGGGTGAAATGATGATACCATGCCAACTTGCAACCATTTCAGAGTTCATTTGCAGTGCTTTTCAATTCAGGGTCATTTTAGATCAAAATAAATCATGAAATGCATGAAAAATAGCAAATGAAGTCAGAAATGGTTTGAAAAGTGATGATGTGGCTTTGAATGGTGCATATTGAATGCAGAAAAAGTCTTGAGTTCAAATATGTTTAAAAAATTGAAATCCTTTTGTAACAGATGAGTTTTCGTCCGAAACCCTGACACTTCAAAAGAGATTGTCCAGTTCGTACACGAAGTGCTTCCAGTTTTTGCCGTAACCCTCTCAACTTTTTAGCACATGCTATGTGGGTGAAATGATGATACCATGCCAACTTGCAACCATTTCAGAGTTCATTTGCAGTGCTTTTCAATTCAGGGTCATTTTAGCTCAAAATAAATCATGAAATGCATGAAAAATAGCAAATGAAGTCAGAAAAGGTTTGAAAAGTGATGATGTGGCTTTGGATGGTGCATATTGAATGCAGAAAAAGTCTTGAGTTCAAATATGTTTAAAAAATTGAAATCCTTTTGTAACAGATGAGTTTTCGTCCGAAACCCTGACACTTCGAAAGATATTGTCCAGTTCGTACACGAAGTGCATCCAGTTTTTGCCGTAACCCTCTCAATTTTTTAGCACATGCTATGTGGGTGAAATGATGATACCATGCCAACTTGCAACCATTTCAGAGTTCATTTGCGGTGCTTTTCAATTCAGGGTCATTTTAGCTCAAAATAAATCATGAAATGCAGTAAAAATAGCAAATGAAGTCAGAAAAGGTTTGAAAAGTGATGATGTGGCTTTGTATGGTGCATATTGAATGCAGAAAAAGTCTTGAGTTCAAATATGTTTAAAAAATTGAAATCCTTTTGTAACAGATGAGTTTTCGTCCGAAACCCTGACACTTCGAAAGTTATTGTCCAGTTCGTACACGAAGTGCTTCCAGTTTTTGCCGTAACCCTCTCAACTTTTTAGCACATGCTATGTGGGTGAAATGATGATACCATGCCAACTTGCAACCATTTCAGAGTTCATTTGCAGTGCTTTTCAATCCAGGGTCATTTTAGCTCAAAATAAATCATGAAATGCATGAAAAGTAGCAAATGAAGTCAGAAAAGGTTTGAAAAGTGATGATGTGGCTTTGTATGGTGCATATTGAATGCAGAAAAAGTCTTGAGTTCAAATATGTTTAAAAAATTGAAATCCTTTTGTAACAGATGAGTTTTCGTCCGAAACCCTGACACTTCGAAAGAGATTGTCCAGTTCGTACACGAAGTGCATCCAGTTTTTGCCGTAACCCTCTCAACTTTTTAGCACATGCTATGTGGGTGAAATGATGATACCATGCCATCTTGCAACCATTTCAGAGTTCATTTGCAGTGCTTTTCAATTCAGGGTCATTTTAGCTCAAAATAAATCATGAAATGCATGAAAAATAGCAAATGAAGTCAGAAAAGGTTTGAAAAGTGATGATGTGGCTTTGGATGGTGCATATTGAATGCAGAAAAAGTCTTGAGTTCAAATATGTTTAAAAAATTGAAATCCTTTTGTAACAGATGAGTTTTCGTCCGAAACCCTGACACTTTGAAAGAGATTGTCCAGTTCGTACACGAAGTGCATCCAGTTTTTGCCGTAACCCTCTCAACTTTTTAGCACATGCGATGTGGGTGAAATGATGATACCATGCCAACTTGCAACCATTTCAGAGTTCATTTGCAGTGCTTTTCAATTCAGTGTCATTTTAGCTCAAAATAAATCATGAAATGCATGAAAAATAGCAAATGAAGTCAGAAAAGGTTTGAAAAGTGATGATGTGGCTTTGTATGGTGCATATTGAATGCAGAAAAAGTCTTGAGTTCAAATATGTTTAAAAAATTGAAATCCTTTTGTAACAGATGAGTTTTCGTCCGAAACCCTGACACTTCGAAATAGATTGTCCAGTTCGTACACGAAGTGCATCCAGTTTTTGCCGTAACCCTCTCAACTTTTTCGCACATGCTATGTGGTTGAAATGATGATACCATGCCAACTTGCAACCATTTCAGAGTTCATTTGCAGTGCTTTTCAATTCAGGGTCATTTTAGCTCAAAATAAATCATGAAATGCATGAAAAATAGCAAATGAAGTCAGAAATGGTTTGAAAAGTGATGATGTGGCTTTGAATGGTGCATATTGAATGCAGAAAAAGTCTTGAGTTCAAATATGTTTAAAAAATTGAAATCCTTTTGTAACAGATGAGTTTTCGTCCGAAACCCTGACACTTCGAAAGAGATTGTCCAGTTCGTACACGAAGTGCATCCAGTTTTTGCCGTAACCCTCTCAACTTTTTAGCACATGCGATGTGGGTGAACTGATGACACCATGCCAACTTGCAACCATTTCAGAGTTCATTTGTAGTGCTTTTCAATTCAGTGTCATTTTAGCTCAAAATAAATCATGAAATGCATGAAAAATAGCAAATGAAGTCAGAAATGGTTTGAAAAGTGATGATGTGGCTTTGGATGGTGCATATTGAATGCAGAAAAAGTCTTGAGTTCAAATATGTTTAAAAAATTGAAATCCTTTTGTAACAGATGAGTTTTCGTCCGAAACCCTGACACTTCGAAAGAGATTGTCCAGTTCGTACACGAAGTGCATCCAGTTTTTGCCGTAACCCTCTGAAATTTTTAGCACATGCTATGTGGGTGAAATGATGATACCATGCAAACTTGCAACCATTTCAGAGTTCATTTGCAGTGCTTTTCAATTCAGGGTCATTTTAGATCAAAATAAATCATGAAATGCATGAAAAATAGCAAATGAAGTCAGAAATGGTTTGAAAAGTGATGATGTGGCTTTGAATGGTGCATATTGAATGCAGAAAAAGTCTTGAGTTCAAATATGTTTAAAAAATTGAAATCCTTTTGTAACAGATGAGTTTTCGTCCGAAACCCTGACACTTCAAAAGAGATTGTCCAGTTCGTGTAAAGTGCTTCCAGTTTTTGCCGTAACCCTCTCAACTTTTTAGCACATGCGATGTGGGTGAACTGATGACACCATGCCAACTTGCAACCATTTCAGAGTTCATTTGTAGTGCTTTTCAATTCAGTGTCATTTTAGCTCAAAATAAATCATGAAATGCATGAAAAATAGCAAATGAAGTCAGAAAAGGTTTGAAAAGTGATGATGTGGCTTTGGATGGTGCATATTGAATGCAGAAAAAGTCTTGAGTTCAAATATGTTTAAAAAATTGAAATCCTTTTGTAACAGATGAGTTTTCGTCCGAAACCCTGACACTTCGAAAGAGATTGTCCAGTTCGTACACGAAGTGCATCCAGTTTTTGCCGTAACCCTCTGAAATTTTTAGCACATGCTATGTGGGTGAAATGATGATACCATGCCAACTTGCAACCATTTCAGAGTTCATTTGCAGTGCTTTTCAATTCAGGGTCATTTTAGATCAAAATAAATCATGAAATGCATGAAAAATAGCAAATGAAGTCAGAAATGGTTTGAAAAGTGATGATGTGGCTTTGAATGGTGCATATTGAATGCAGAAAAAATCTTGAGTTCAAATATGGTTAAAAAATTGAAATCCTTTTGTAACAGATGAGTTTTCGTCCGAAACCCTGACACTTCAAAAGAGATTGTCCAGTTCGTACACGAAGTGCTTCCAGTTTTTGCCGTAACCCTCTCAACTTTTTAGCACATGCTATGTGGGTGAAATGATGATACCATGCCAACTTGCAACCATTTCAGAGTTCATTTGCAGTGCTTTTCAATTCAGGGTCATTTTAGCTCAAAATAAATCATGAAATGCTTGAAAAATAGCAAATGAAGTCAGAAAAGGTTTGAAAAGTGATGATGTGGCTTTGGATGGTGCATATTGAATGCAGAAAAAGTCTTGAGTTCAAATATGTTTAAAAAATTGAAATCCTTTTGTAACAGATGAGTTTTCGTCCGAAACCCTGACACTTCGAAAGATATTGTCCAGTTCGTACACGAAATGCATCCAGTTTTTGCCGTAACCCTCTCAATTTTTTAGCACATGCTATGTGGGTGAAATGATGATACCATGCCAACTTGCAACCATTTCAGAGTTCATTTGCTGTGCTTTTCAATTCAGCGTCATTTTAGCTCAAAATAAATCATGAAATGCATGAAAAATAGCAAATGAAGTCAGAAAAGGTTTGAAAAGTGATGATGTGGCTTTGTATGGTGCATATTGAATGCAGAAAAAGTCTTGAGTTCAAATATGTTTAAAAAATTGAAATCCTTTTGTAACAGATGAGTTTTCGTCCGAAACCCTGACACTTCGAAAGAGATTGTCCAGTTCGTACACGAAGTGCTTCCAGTTTTTGCCGTAACCCTCTCAACTTTTTAGCACATGCTATGTGGGTGAAATGATGATGCCATGCCAACTTGCAACCATTTCAGAGTTCATTTGCAGTGCTTTTCAATTCAGGGTCATTTTAGCTCAAAATAAATCATGAAATGCATGAAAAGTAGCAAATGAAGTCAGAAAAGGTTTGAAAAGTGATGATGTGGCTTTGTATGGTGCATATTGAATGCAGAAAAAGTCTTGAGTTCAAATATGTTTAAAAAATTGAAATCCTTTTGTAACAGATGAGTTTTCGTCCGAAACCCTGACACTTCGAAAGATATGGTCCAGTTCGTACACGAAGTGCATCCAGTTTTTGCCGTAACCCTCTCAACTTTTTAGCACATGCTATGTGGGTGAAATGATGATACCATGCCAACTTGCAACCATTTCAGAGTTCATTTGCAGTGCTTTTCAATTCAGGGTCATTTTAGCTCAAAATAAATCATGAAATGCATGAAAAATAGCAAATGAAGTCAGAAAAGGTTTGAAAAGTGATGATGTGGCTTTGGATGGTGCATATTGAATGCAGAAAAAGTCTTGAGTTCAAATATGTTTAAAAAATTGAAATCCTTTTGTAACAGATGAGTTTTCGTCCGAAACCCTGACACTTCGAAAGAGATTGTCCAGTCTGTACACGAAGTGCATCCAGTTTTTGCCGTAACCCTCTGAACTTTTTAGCACATGCTATGTGGGTGAAATGATGATACCATGCCAACTTGCAACCATTTCAGAGTTCATTTGCAGTGCTTTTCAATTCAGTGTCATTTTAGCTCAAAATAAATCATGAAATGCATGAAAAATAGCAAATGAAGTCAGAAAAGGTTTGAAAAGTGATGATGTGGCTTTGTATGGTGCATATTGAATGCAGAAAAAGTCTTGAGTTCAAATATGTTTAAAAATTGAAATCCTTTTGTAACAGATGAGTTTTCGTCCGAAACCCTGACACTTCGAAATAGATTGTCCAGTTCGTACACGAAGTGCATCCAGTTTTTGCCGTAACCCTCTCAACTTTTTCGCACATGCTATGTGGTTGAAATGATGATACCATGCCAACTTGCAACCATTTCAGAGTTCATTTGCAGTGCTTTTCAATTCAGGGTCATTTTAGCTCAAAATAAATCATGAAATGCATGAAAAATAGCAAATGAAGTCAGAAATGGTTTGAAAAGTGATGATGTGGCTTTGAATGGTGCATATTGAATGCAGAAAAAGTCTTGAGTTCAAATATGTTTAAAAAATTGAAATCCTTTTGTAACAGATGAGTTTTCGTCCGAAACCCTGACACTTCGAAAGAGATTGTCCAGTTCGTACACGAAGTGCATCCAGTTTTTGCCGTAACCCTCTCAACTTTTTAGCACATGCGATGTGGGTGAACTGATGACACCATGCCAACTTGCAACCATTTCAGAGTTCATTTGTAGTGCTTTTCAATTCAGTGTCATTTTAGCTCAAAATAAATCATGAAATGCATGAAAAATAGCAAATGAAGTCAGAAAAGGTTTGAAAAGTGATGATGTGGCTTTGGATGGTGCATATTGAATGCAGAAAAAGTCTTGAGTTCAAATATGTTTAAAAAATTGAAATCCTTTTGTAACAGATGAGTTTTCGTCCGAAACCCTGACACTTCGAAAGAGATTGTCCAGTTCGTACACGAAGTGCATCCAGTTTTTGCCGTAACCCTCTGAAATTTTTAGCACATGCTATGTGGGTGAAATGATGATACCATGCCAACTTGCAACCATTTCAGAGTTCATTTGCAGTGCTTTTCAATTCAGGGTCATTTTAGATCAAAATAAATCATGAAATGCATGAAAAATAGCAAATGAAGTCAGAAATGGTTTGAAAAGTGATGATGTGGCTTTGAATGGTGCATATTGAATGCAGAAAAAGTCTTGAGTTCAAATATGTTTAAAAAATTGAAATCCTTTTGTAACAGATGAGTTTTCGTCCGAAACCCTGACACTTCAAAAGAGATTGTCCAGTTCGTACACGAAGTGCTTCCAGTTTTTGCCGTAACCCTCTCAACTTTTTAGCACATGCGATGTGGGTGAACTGATGAAACCATGCCAACTTGCAACCATTTCAGAGTTCATTTGTAGTGCTTTTCAATTCAGTGTCATTTTTGCTCAAAATAAATCATGAAATGCATGAAAAATAGCAAATGAAGTCAGAAAAGGTTTGAAAAGTGATGATGTGGCTTTGGATGGTGCATATTGAATGCAGAAAAAGTCTTGAGTTCAAATATGTTTAAAAAATTGAAATCCTTTTGTAACAGATGAGTTTTCGTCCGAAACCCTGACACTTCGAAAGAGATTGTCCAGTTCGTACACGAAGTGCATCCAGTTTTTGCCGTAACCCTCTGAAATTTTTAGCACATGCTATGTGGGTGAAATGATGATACCATGCCAACTTGCAACCATTTCAGAGTTCATTTGCAGTGCTTTTCAATTCAGGGTCATTTTAGATCAAAATAAATCATGAAATGCATGAAAAATAGCAAATGAAGTCAGAAATGGTTTGAAAAGTGATGATGTGGCTTTGAATGGTGCATATTGAATGCAGAAAAAGTCTTGAGTTCAAATATGTTTAAAAAATTGAAATCCTTTTGTAACAGATGAGTTTTCGTCCGAAACCCTGACACTTCAAAAGAGATTGTCCAGTTCGTACACGAAGTGCTTCCAGTTTTTGCCGTAACCCTCTCAACTTTTTAGCACATGCTATGTGGGTGAAATGATGATACCATGCCAACTTGCAACCATTTCAGAGTTCATTTGCAGTGCTTTTCAATTCAGGGTCATTTTAGCTCAAAATAAATCATGAAATGCTTGAAAAATAGCAAATGAAGTCAGAAAAGGTTTGAAAAGTGATGATGTGGCTTTGGATGGTGCATATTGAATGCAGAAAAAGTCTTGAGTTCAAATATGTTTAAAAAATTGAAATCCTTTTGTAACAGATGAGTTTTCGTCCGAAACCCTGACACTTCGAAAGAGATTGTCCAGTTCGTACACGAAGTGCATCCAGTTTGTGCCGTAACCCTCTGAAATTTTTAGCACATGCTATGTGGGTGAAATGATGATACCATGCCAACTTGCAACCATTTCAGAGTTCATTTGCAGTGCTTTTCAATTCAGGGTCATTTTAGATCAAAATAAATCATGAAATGCATGAAAAATAGCAAATGAAGTCAGAAATGGTTTGAAAAGTGATGATGTGGCTTTGAATGGTGCATATTGAATGCAGAAAAAGTCTTGAGTTCAAATATGTTTAAAAAATTGAAATCCTTTTGTAACAGATGAGTTTTCGTCCGAAACCCTGACACTTCAAAAGAGATTGTCCAGTTCGTACACGAAGTGCTTCCAGTTTTTGCCGTAACCCTCTCAACTTTTTAGCACATGCGATGTGGGTGAACTGATGAAACCATGCCAACTTGCAACCATTTCAGAGTTCATTTGTAGTGCTTTTCAATTCAGTGTCATTTTAGCTCAAAATAAATCATGAAATGCATGAAAAATAGCAAATGAAGTCAGAAAAGGTTTGAAAAGTGATGATGTGGCTTTGGATGGTGCATATTGAATGCAGAAAAAGTCTTGAGTTCAAATATGTTTAAAAAATTGAAATCCTTTTGTAACAGATGAGTTTTCGTCCGAAACCCTGACACTTCGAAAGATATTGTCCAGTTCGTACACGAAATGCATCCAGTTTTTGCGGTAACCCTCTCAATTTTTTAGCACATGCTATGTGGGTGAAATGATGATACCATGCCAACTTGCAACCATTTCAGAGTTCATTTGCTGTGCTTTTCAATTCAGGGTCATTTTAGCTCAAAATAAATCATGAAATGCATGAAAAATAGCAAATGAAGTCAGAAAAGGTTTGAAAAGTGATGATGTGGCTTTGTATGGTGCATATTGAATGCAGAAAAAGTCTTGAGTTCAAATATGTTTAAAAATTGAAATCCTTTTGTAACAGATGAGTTTTCGTCCGAAACCCTGACACTTCGAAATAGATTGTCCAGTTCGTACACGAAGTGCATCCAGTTTTTGCCGTAACCCTCTCAACTTTTTCGCACATGCTATGTGGTTGAAATGATGATACCATGCCAACTTGCAACCATTTCAGAGTTCATTTGCAGTGCTTTTCAATTCAGGGTCATTTTAGCTCAAAATAAATCATGAAATGCATGAAAAATAGCAAATGAAGTCAGAAATGGTTTGAAAAGTGATGATGTGGCTTTGAATGGTGCATATTGAATGCAGAAAAAGTCTTGAGTTCAAATATGTTTAAAAAATTGAAATCCTTTTGTAACAGATGAGTTTTCGTCCGAAACCCTGACACTTCGAAAGAGATTGTCCAGTTCGTACACGAAGTGCATCCAGTTTTTGCCGTAACCCTCTCAACTTTTTAGCACATGCGATGTGGGTGAACTGATGACACCATGCCAACTTGCAACCATTTCAGAGTTCATTTGTAGTGCTTTTCAATTCAGTGTCATTTTAGCTCAAAATAAATCATGAAATGCATGAAAAATAGCAAATGAAGTCAGAAAAGGTTTGAAAAGTGATGATGTGGCTTTGGATGGTGCATATTGAATGCAGAAAAAGTCTTGAGTTCAAATATGTTTAAAAAATTGAAATCCTTTTGTAACAGATGAGTTTTCGTCCGAAACCCTGACACTTCGAAAGAGATTGTCCAGTTCGTACACGAAGTGCATCCAGTTTTTGCCGTAACCCTCTGAAATTTTTAGCACATGCTATGTGGGTGAAATGATGATACCATGCCAACTTGCAACCATTTCAGAGTTCATTTGCAGTGCTTTTCAATTCAGGGTCATTTTAGATCAAAATAAATCATGAAATGCATGAAAAATAGCAAATGAAGTCAGAAATGGTTTGAAAAGTGATGATGTGGCTTTGAATGGTGCATATTGAATGCAGAAAAAGTCTTGAGTTCAAATATGTTTAAAAAATTGAAATCCTTTTGTAACAGATGAGTTTTCGTCCGAAACCCTGACACTTCAAAAGAGATTGTCCAGTTCGTACACGAAGTGCTTCCAGTTTTTGCCGTAACCCTCTCAACTTTTTAGCACTTGCGATGTGGGTGAACTGATGAAACCATGCCAACTTGCAACCATTTCAGAGTTCATTTGTAGTGCTTTTCAATTCAGTGTCATTTTAGCTCAAAATAAATCATGAAATGCATGAAAAATAGCAAATGAAGTCAGAAAAGGTTTGAAAAGTGATGATGTGGCTTTGGATGGTGCATATTGAATGCAGAAAAAGTCTTGAGTTCAAATATGTTTAAAAAATTGAAATCCTTTTGTAACAGATGAGTTTTCGTCCGAAACCCTGACACTTCGAAAGAGATTGTCCAGTTCGTACACGAAGTGCATCCAGTTTTTGCCGTAACCCTCTGAAATTTTTAGCACATGCTATGTGGGTGAAATGATGATACCATGCCAACTTGCAACCATTTCAGAGTTCATTTGCAGTGCTTTTCAATTCAGGGTCATTTTAGATCAAAATAAATCATGAAATGCATGAAAAATAGCAAATGAAGTCAGAAATGGTTTGAAAAGTGATGATGTGGCTTTGAATGGTGCATATTGAATGCAGAAAAAGTCTTGAGTTCAAATATGTTTAAAAAATTGAAATCCTTTTGTAACAGATGAGTTTTCGTCCGAAACCCTGACACTTCAAAAGAGATTGTCTAGTTCGTACACGAAGTGCTTCCAGTTTTTGCCGTAACCCTCTCAACTTTTTAGCACATGCTATGTGGGTGAAATGATGATACCATGCCAACTTGCAACCATTTCAGAGTTCATTTGCAGTGCTTTTCAATTCAGGGTCATTTTAGCTCAAAATAAATCATGAAATGCTTGAAAAATAGCAAATGAAGTCAGAAAAGGTTTGAAAAGTGATGATGTGGCTTTGGATGGTGCATATTGAATGCAGAAAAAGTCTTGAGTTCAAATATGTTTAAAAAATTGAAATCCTTTTGTAACAGATGAGTTTTCGTCCGAAACCCTGACACTTCGAAAGATATTGTCCAGTTCGTACACGAAGTGCATCCAGTTTTTGCCGTAACCCTCTCAATTTTTTAGCACATGCTATGTGGGTGAAATGATGATACCATGCCAACTTGCAACCATTTCAGAGTTCATTTGCTGTGCTTTTCAATTCAGGGTCATTTTAGCTCAAAATAAATCATGAAATGCATGAAAAATAGCAAATGAAGTCAGAAAAGGTTTGAAAAGTGATGATGTGGCTTTGTATGGTGCATATTGAATGCAGAAAAAGTCTTGAGTTCAAATATGTTTAAAAAATTGAAATCCTTTTGTAACAGATGAGTTTTCGTCCGAAACCCTGACACTTCGAAAGAGATTGTCCAGTTCGTACACGAAGTGCTTCCAGTTTTTGCCGTAACCCTCTCAACTTTTTAGCACATGCTATGTGGGTGAAATTATGATGCCATGCCAACTTGCAACCATTTCAGAGTTCATTTGCAGTGCTTTTCAATTCAGGGTCATTTTAGCTCAAAATAAATCATGAAATGCATGAAAAGTAGCAAATGAAGTCAGAAAAGGTTTGAAAAGTGATGATGTGGCTTTGTATGGTGCATATTGAATGCAGAAAAAGTCTTGAGTTCAAATATGTTTAAAAAATTGAAATCCTTTTGTAACAGATGAGTTTTCGTCCGAAACCCTGACACTTCGAAAGAGATTGTCCAGTTCGTACACGAAGTGCATCCAGTTTTTGCCGTAACCCTCTCAACTTTTTCGCACATGCTATGTGGTTGAAATGATGATACCATGCCAACTTGCAACCATTTCAGAGTTCATTTGCAGTGCTTTTCAATTCAGGGTCATTTTAGCTCAAAATAAATCATGAAATGCATGAAAAATAGCAAATGAAGTCAGAAAAGGTTTGAAAAGTGATGATGTGGCATTGGATGGTGCATATTGAATGCAAAAAAAGTCTTGAGTTCAAATATGTTTAAAAAATTGAAATCCTTTTGTAACAGATGAGTTTTCGTCCGAAACCCTGACACTTCGAAAGAGATTGTCCAGTTCGTACACGAAGTGCATCCAGTTTTTGCCGTAACCCTCTCAACTTTTTAGCACATGCGATGTGGGTGAACTGATGACACCATGCCAACTTGCAACCATTTCAGAGTTCATTTGCAGTGCTTTTCAATTCAGTGTCATTTTAGCTCAAAATAAATCATGAAATGCATGAAAAATAGCAAATGAAGTCAGAAAAGGTTTGAAAAGTGATGATGTGGCTTTGGATGGTGCATATTGAATGCAGAAAAAGTCTTGAGTTCAAATATGTTTAAAAAATTGAAATCCTTTTGTAACAGATGAGTTTTCGTCCGAAACCCTGACACTTCGAAAGAGATTGTCCAGTTCGTACACGAAGTGCATCCAGTTTTTGCCGTAACCCTCTGAACTTTTTAGCACAAGCTATGTGGGTGAAATGATGATACCATGCCAACTTGCAACCATTTCAGAGTTCATTTGCAGTGCTTTTCAATTCAGGGTCATTTTAGATCAAAATAAATCATGAAATGCATGAAAAATAGCAAATGAAGTCAGAAATGGTTTGAAAAGTGATGATGTGGCTTTGAATGGTGCATATTGAATGCAGAAAAAGTCTTGAGTTCAAATATGTTTAAAAAATTGAAATCCTTTTGTAACAGATGAGTTTTCGTCCGAAACCCTGACACTTCAAAAGAGATTGTCCAGTTCGTACACGAAGTGCTTCCAGTTTTTGCTGTAACCCTCTCAACTTTTTAGCACATGCTATGTGGGTGAAATGATGATACCATGCCAACTTGCAACCATTTCAGAGTTCATTTGCAGTGCTTTTCAATTCAGGGTCATTTTAGCTCAAAATAAATCATGAAATGCATGAAAAATAGCAAATGAAGTCAGAAAAGGTTTGAAAAGTGATGATGTGGCTTTGGATGGTGCATATTGAATGCAGAAAAAGTCTTGAGTTCAAATATGTTTAAAAAATTGAAATCCTTTTGTAACAGATGAGTTTTCGTCCGAAACCCTGACACTTCGAAAGAGATTGTCCAGTTCGTACACGAAGTGCATCCAGTTTTTGCCGTAACCCTCTCAACTTTTTAGCACATGCGATGTGGGTGAACTGATGACACCATGCCAACTTGCAACCATTTCAGAGTTCATTTGCAGTGCTTTTCAATTCAGTGTCATTTTAGCTCAAAATAAATCATGAAATGCATGAAAAATAGCAAATGAAGTCAGAAAAGGTTTGAAAAGTGATGATGTGGCTTTGGATGGTGCATATTGAATGCAGAAAAAGTCTTGAGTTCAAATATGTTTAAAAAATTGAAATCCTTTTGTAACAGATGAGTTTTCGTCCGAAACCCTGACACTTCGAAAGAGATTGTCCAGTTCGTACACGAAGTGCATCCAGTTTTTGCCGTAACCCTCTGAACTTTTTAGCACAAGCTATGTGGGTGAAATGATGATACCATGCCAACTTGCAACCATTTCAGAGTTCATTTGCAGTGCTTTTCAATTCAGGGTCATTTTAGATCAAAATAAATCATGAAATGCATGAAAAATAGCAAATGAAGTCAGAAATGGTTTGAAAAGTGATGATGTGGCTTTGAATGGTGCATATTGAATGCAGAAAAAGTCTTGAGTTCAAATATGTTTAAAAAATTGAAATCCTTTTGTAACAGATGAGTTTTCGTCCGAAACCCTGACACTTCAAAAGAGATTGTCCAGTTCGTACACGAAGTGCTTCCAGTTTTTGCTGTAACCCTCTCAACTTTTTAGCACATGCTATGTGGGTGAAATGATGATACCATGCCAACTTGCAACCATTTCAGAGTTCATTTGCAGTGCTTTTCAATTCAGGGTCATTTTAGCTCAAAATAAATCATGAAATGCATGAAAAATAGCAAATGAAGTCAGAAAAGGTTTGAAAAGTGATGATGTGGCTTTGGATGGTGCATATTGAATGCAGAAAAAGTCTTGAGTTCAAATATGTTTAAAAAATTGAAATCCTTTTGTAACAGATGAGTTTTCGTCCGAAACCCTGACACTTCGAAAGATATTGTCCAGTTCGTACACGAAGTGCATCCAGTTTTTGCCGTAACCCTCTCAATTTTTTAGCACATGCTATGTGGGTGAAATGATGATACCATGCCAACTTGCAACCATTTCAGAGTTCATTTGCTGTGCTTTTCAATTCAGGGTCATTTTAGCTCAAAATAAATCATGAAATGCATGAAAAATAGCAAATGAAGTCAGAAAAGGTTTGAAAAGTCATGATGTGGCTTTGTATGGTGCATATTGAATGCAGAAAAAGTCTTGAGTTCAAATATGTTTAAAAAATTGAAATCCTTTTGTAACAGATGAGTTTTCGTCCGAAACCCTGACACTTCGAAAGAGATTGTCCAGTTCATACACGAAGTGCTTCCAGTTTTTGCCGTAACCCTCTCAACTTTTTAGCACATGGTATGTGGGTGAAATGATGATACCATGCCAACTTGCAACCATTTCAGAGTTCATTTGCAGTGCTTTTCAATCCAGGGTCATTTTAGCTCAAAATAAATCATGAAAAGTAGCAAATGAAGTCAGAAAAGGTTTGAAAAGTGATGATGTGGCTTTGTATGGTGCATATTGAATGCAGAAAAAGTCTTGAGTTCAAATATGTTTAAAAAATTGAAATCCTTTTGTAACAGATGAGTTTTCGTCCGAAACCCTGACACTTCGAAAGAGATTGTCCAGTTCGTACACGAAGTGCATCCAGTTTTTGCCGTAACCCTCTCAACTTTTTAGCACATGCTATGTGGGTGAAATGATGATACCATGCCAACTTGCAACCATTTCAGAGTTCATTTGCAGTGCTTTTCAATTCAGGGTCATTTTAGCTCAAAATAAATCATGAAATGCATGAAAAGTAGCAAATGAAGTCAGAAAAGGTTTGAAAAGTGATGATGTGGCTTTGTATGGTGCATATTGAATGCAGAAAAAGTCTTGAGTTCAAATATGTTTAAAAAATTGAAATCCTTTTGTAACAGATGAGTTTTCGTCCGAAACCCTGACACTTCGAAAGAGATTGTCCAGTTCGTAGACGAAGTGCATCCAGTTTTTGCCGTAACCCTCTCAACTTTTTCGCACATGCTATGTGGTTGAAATGATGATACCATGCCAACTTGCAACCATTTCAGAGTTCATTTGCAGTGCTTTTCAATTCAGGGTCATTTTAGCTCAAAATAAATCATGAAATGCATGAAAAATAGCAAATGAAGTCAGAAAAGGTTTGAAAAGTGATGATGTGGCTTTGTATGGTGCATATTGAATGCAGAAAAAGTCTTGAGTTCAAATATGTTTAAAAAATTGAAATCCTTTTGTAACAGATGAGTTTTCGTCCGAAACCCTGACACTTCGAAAGAGATTGTCCAGTTCGTACACGAAGTGCATCCAGTTTTTGCCGTAACCCTCTCATCTTTTTAGGACATGCTATGTGGGTGAAATGATGATACCATGCCAACTTGCAACCATTTCAGAGTTCATTTGCAGTGCTTTTCAATTCAGGGTCGTTTTAGCTCAAAATAAATCATGAAATGCATGAAAAATAGCAAATGAAATCAGGAAAGGTTTGAAAAGTGATGATGTGGCTTGGGATGGTGCATATTGAATGCAGAAAAAGTCTTGAGTTCAAATATGTTTAAAAAATTGAAATCCTTTTGTAACAGATGAGTTTTCGTCCGAAACCCTGACACTTCGAAAGATATTGTCCAGTTCGTACACGAAGTGCATCCAGTTTTTGCCGTAACCCTCTCAATTTTTTAGCACATGCTATGTGGGTGAAATGATGATACCATGCCAAATTGCAACCATTTCAGAGTTCATTTGCTGTGCTTTTCAATTCAGGGTCATTTTAGCTCAAAATAAATCATGAAATGCATGAAAAATAGCAAATGAAGTCAGAAATGGTTTGAAAAGTGATGATGTGGCTTTGGATGGTGCATATTGAATGCAGAAAAAGTCTTGAGTTCAAATATGTTTAAAAAATTGAAATCCTTTTGTAACAGATGAGTTTTCGTCCGAAACCCTGACACTTCGAAAGATATTGTCCAGTTCGTACACGAAGTGCATCCAGTTTTTGCCGTAACCCTCTCAATTTTTTAGCACATGCTATGTGGGTGAAATGATGATACCATGCCAACTTGCAACCATTTCAGAGTTCATTTGCTGTGCTTTTCAATTCAGGGTCATTTTAGCTCAAAATAAATCATGAAATGCATGAAAAATAGCAAATGAAGTCAGAAAAGGTTTGAAAAGTCATGATGTGGCTTTGTATGGTGCATATTGAATGCAGAAAAAGTCTTGAGTTCAAATATGTTTAAAAAATTGAAATCCTTTTGTAACAGATGAGTTTTCGTCCGAAACCCTGACACTTCGAAAGAGATTGTCCAGTTCATACACGAAGTGCTTCCAGTTTTTGCCGTAACCCTCTCAACTTTTTAGCACATGGTATGTGGGTGAAATGATGATACCATGCCAACTTGCAACCATTTCAGAGTTCATTTGCAGTGCTTTTCAATCCAGGGTCATTTTAGCTCAAAATAAATCATGAAAAGTAGCAAATGAAGTCAGAAAAGGTTTGAAAAGTGATGATGTGGCTTTGTATGGTGCATATTGAATGCAGAAAAAGTCTTGAGTTCAAATATGTTTAAAAAATTGAAATCCTTTTGTAACAGATGAGTTTTCGTCCGAAACCCTGACACTTCGAAAGAGATTATCCAGTTCGTACACGAAGTGCATCCAGTTTTTGCCGTAACCCTCTCAACTTTTTAGCACATGCTATGTGGGTGAAATGATGATACCATGCCAACTTGCAACCATTTCAGAGTTCATTTGCAGTGCTTTTCAATTCAGGGTCATTTTAGCTCAAAATAAATCATGAAATGCATGAAAAGTAGCAAATGAAGTCAGAAAAGGTTTGAAAAGTGATGATGTGGCTTTGTATGGTGCATATTGAATGCAGAAAAAGTCTTGAGTTCAAATATGTTTAAAAAATTGAAATCCTTTTGTAACAGATGAGTTTTCGTCCGAAACCCTGACACTTCGAAAGAGATTGTCCAGTTCGTACACGAAGTGCATCCAGTTTTTGCCGTAACCCTCTCAACTTTTTCGCACATGCTATGTGGTTGAAATGATGATACCATGCCAACTTGCAACCATTTCAGAGTTCATTTGCAGTGCTTTTCAATTCAGGGTCATTTTAGCTCAAAATAAATCATGAAATGCATGAAAAATAGCAAATGAAGTCAGAAAAGGTTTGAAAAGTGATGATGTGGCTTTGTATGGTGCATATTGAATGCAGAAAAAGTCTTGAGTTCAAATATGTTTAAAAAATTGAAATCCTTTTGTAACAGATGAGTTTTCGTCCGAAACCCTGACACTTCGAAAGAGATTGTCCAGTTCGTACACGAAGTGCATCCAGTTTTTGCCGTAACCCTCTCATCTTTTTAGGACATGCTATGTGGGTGAAATGATGATACCATGCCAACTTGCAACCATTTCAGAGTTCATTTGCAGTGCTTTTCAATTCAGGGTCATTTTAGCTCAAAATAAATCATGAAATGCATGAAAAATAGCAAATGAAATCAGGAAAGGTTTGAAAAGTGATGATGTGGCTTTGGATGGTGCATATTGAATGCAGAAAAAGTCTTGAGTTCAAATATGTTTAAAAAATTGAAATCCTTTTGTAACAGATGAGTTTTCGTCCGAAACCCTGACACTTCGAAAGATATTGTCCAGTTCGTACACGAAGTGCATCCAGTTTTTGCCGTAACCCTCTCAATTTTTTAGCACATGCTATGTGGGTGAAATGATGATACCATGCCAACTTGCAACCATTTCAGAGTTCATTTGCTGTGCTTTTCAATTCAGGGTCATTTTAGCTCAAAATAAATCATGAAATGCATGAAAAATAGCAAATGAAGTCAGAAAAGGTTTGAAAAGTGATGATGTGGCTTTGTATGGTGCATATTGAATGCAGAAAAAGTCTTGAGTTCAAATATGTTTAAAAAATTGAAATCCTTTTGTAACAGATGAGTTTTCGTCCGAAACCCTGACACTTCGAAAGAGATTGTCCAATTCGTACACGAAGTGCTTCCAGTTTTTGCCGTAACCCTCTCAACTTTTTAGCACATGCTATGTGGGTGAAATGATGATACCATGCCAACTTGCAACCATTTCAGAGTTCATTTGCAGTGCTTTTCAATTCAGGGTCATTTTAGCTCAAAATAAATCATGAAATGCATGAAAAGTAGCAAATGAAGTCAGAAAAGGTTTGAAAAGTGATGATGTGGCTTTGTATGGTGCATATTGAATGCAGAAAAAGTCTTGAGTTCAAATATGTTTAAAAAATTGAAATCCTTTTGTAACAGATGAGTTTTCGTCCAAAACCCTAACACTTCGAAAGAGATTGTCCAGTTCGTACACGAAGTGCATCCAGTTTTTACCGTAACCCTCTCAACTTTTTCGCACATGCTATGTGGTTGAAATGATGATACCATGCCAACTTGCAACCATTTCAGAGTTCATTTGCAGTGCTTTTCAATTCAGGGTCATTTTAGCTCAAAATAAATCATGAAATGCATGAAAAATAGCAAATGAAGTCAGAAAAGGTTTGAAAAGTGATGATGTGGCATTGGATGGTGCATATTGAATGCAAAAAAAGTCTTGAGTTCAAATATGTTTAAAAAATTGAAATCCTTTTGTAACAGATGAGTTTTCGTCCGAAACCCTGACACTTCGAAAGAGATTGTCCAGTTCGTACACGAAGTGCATCCAGTTTTTACCGTAACCCTCTCAACTTTTTCGCACATGCTATGTGGTTGAAATGATGATACCATGCCAACTTGCAACCATTTCAGAGTTCATTTGCAGTGCTTTTCAATTCAGGGTCATTTTAGCTCAAAATAAATCATGAAATGCATGAAAAATAGCAAATGAAGTCAGAAAAGGTTTGAAAAGTGATGATGTGGCATTGGATGGTGCATATTGAATGCAAAAAAAGTCTTGAGTTCAAATATGTTTAAAAAATTGAAATCCTTTTGTAACAGATGAGTTTTCGTCCGAAACCCTGACACTTCGAAAGAGATTGTCCAGTTCGTACACGAAGTGCATCCAGTTTTTGCCGTAACCCTCTCAACTTTTTAGCACATGCGATGTGGGTGAACTGATGACACCATGCCAACTTGCAACCATTTCAGAGTTCATTTGCAGTGCTTTTCAATTCAGTGTCATTTTAGCTCAAAATAAATCATGAAATGCATGAAAAATAGCAAATGAAGTCAGAAAAGGTTTGAAAAGTGATGATGTGGCTTTGGATGGTGCATATTGAATGTAGAAAAAGTCTTGAGTTCAAATATGTTTAAAAAATTGAAATCCTTTTGTAACAGATGAGTTTTCGTCCAAAACCCTAACACTTCGAAAGAGATTGTCCAGTTCGTACACGAAGTGCATCCAGTTTTTGCCGTAACCCTCTGAACTTTTTAGCACATGCTATGTGGGTGAAATGATGATACCATGCCAACTTGCAACCATTTCAGAGTTCATTTGCAGTGCTTTTCAATTCAGGGTCATTTTAGATCAAAATAAATCATGAAATGCATGAAAAATAGCAAATGAAGTCAGAAATGGTTTGAAAAGTGATGATGTGGCTTTGAATGGTGCATATTGAATGCAGAAAAAGTCTTGAGTTCAAATATGTTTAAAAAATTGAAATCCTTTTGTAACAGATGAGTTTTCGTCCGAAACCCTGACACTTCAAAAGAGATTGTCCAGTTCGTACACGAAGTGCTTCCAGTTTTTGCTGTAACCCTCTCAACTTTTTAGCACATGCTATGTGGGTGAAATGATGATACCATGCCAACTTGCAACCATTTCAGAGTTCATTTGCAGTGCTTTTCAATTCAGTGTCATTTTAGCTCAAAATAAATCATGAAATGCATGAAAAATAGCAAATGAAATCAGGAAAGGTTTGAAAAGTGATGATGTGGCTTTGGATGGTGCATATTGAATGCAGAAAAAGTCTTGAGTTCAAATATGTTTAAAAAATTGAAATCCTTTTGTAACAGATGAGTTTTCGTCCGAAACCCTGACACTTCGAAAGATATTGTCCAGTTCGTACACGAAGTGCATCCAGTTTTTGCCGTAACCCTCTCAATTTTTTAGCACATGCTATGTGGGTGAAATGATGATACCATGCCAACTTGCAACCATTTCAGAGTTCATTTGCTGTGCTTTTCAATTCAGGGTCATTTTAGCTCAAAATAAATCATGAAATGCATGAAAAATAGCAAATGAAGTCAGAAAAGGTTTGAAAAGTGATGATGTGGCTATGTATGGTGCATATTGAATGCAGAAAAAGTCTTGAGTTCAAATATGTTTCAAATATTGAAATCCTTTTGTAACAGATGAGTTTTCGTCCGAAACCCTGACACTTCGAAAGAGATTGTCCAATTCGTACACGAAGTGCTTCCAGTTTTTGCCGTAACCCTCTCAACTTTTTAGCACATGCTATGTGGGTGAAATGATGATACCATGCCAACTTGCAACCATTTCAGAGTTCATTTGCAGTGCTTTTCAATTCAGGGTCATTTTAGCTCAAAATAAATCATGAAATGCATGAAAAGTAGCAAATGAAGTCAGAAAAGGTTTGAAAAGTGATGATGTGGCTTTGTATGGTGCATATTGAATGCAGAAAAAGTCTTGAGTTCAAATATGTTTAAAAAATTGAAATCCTTTTGTAACAGATGAGTTTTCGTCCGAAACCCTGACACTTCGAAAGAGATTGTCCAGTTCGTACACGAAGTGCATCCAGTTTTTGCCGTAACCCTCTCAACTTTTTAGCACATGCTATGTGGGTGAAATGATGATACCATGCCAACTTGCAACCATTTCAGAGTTCATTTGCAGTGCTTTTCAATTCAGGGTCATTTTAGCTCAAAATAAATCATGAAATGCATGAAAAGTAGCAAATGAAGTCAGAAAAGGTTTGAAAAGTGATGATGTGGCTTTGTATGGTGCATATTGAATGCAGAAAAAGTCTTGAGTTCAAATATGTTTAAAAAATTGAAATCCTTTTGTAACAGATGAGTTTTCGTCCGAAACCCTGACACTTCGAAAGAGATTGTCCAGTTCGTACACGAAGTGCATCCAGTTTTTGCCGTAACCCTCTCAACTTTTTCGCACATGCTATGTGGTTGAAATGATGATACCATGCCAACTTGCAACCATTTCAGAGTTCATTTGCAGTGCTTTTCAATTCAGGGTCATTTTAGCTCAAAATAAATCATGAAATGCATGAAAAATAGCAAATGAAGTCAGAAAAGGTTTGAAAAGTGATGATGTGGCTTTGTATGGTGCATATTGAATGCAGAAAAAGTCTTGAGTTCAAATATGTTTAAAAAATTGAAATCCTTTTGTAACAGATGAGTTTTCGTCCGAAACCCTGACACTTCGAAAGAGATTATCCAGTTCGTACACGAAGTGCATCCAGTTTTTGCCGTAGCCCTCTCATCTTTTTAGGACATGCTATGTGGGTGAAATGATGATACCATGCCAACTTGCAACCATTTCAGAGTTCATTTGCAGTGCTTTTCAATTCAGGGTCATTTTAGCTCCAAATAAATCATGAAATGCATGAAAAATAGCAAATGAAATCAGGAAAGGTTTGAAAAGTGATGATGTGGCTTTGGATGGTGCATATTGAATGCAGAAAAAGTCTTGAGTTCAAATATGTTTAAAAAATTGAAATCCTTTTGTAACAGATGAGTTTTCGTCCGAAACCCTGACACTTCGAAAGATATTGTCCAGTTCGTACACGAAGTGCATCCAGTTTTTGCCGTAACCCTCTCAATTTTTTAGCACATGCTATGTGGGTGAAATGATGATACCATGCCAACTTGCAACCATTTCAGAGTTCATTTGCTGTGCTTTTCAATTTAGGGTCATTTTAGCTCAAAATAAATCATGAAATGCATGAAAAATAGCAAATGAAGTCAGAAAAGGTTTGAAAAGTGATGATGTGGCTTTGTATGGTGCATATTGAATGCAGAAAAAGTCTTGAGTTCAAATATGTTTAAAAAATTGAAATCCTTTTGTAACAGATGAGTTTTCGTCCGAAACCCTGACACTTCGAAAGAGATTGTCCAATTCGTACACGAAGTGCTTCCAGTTTTTGCCGTAACCCTCTCAACTTTTTAGCACATGCTATGTGGGTGAAATGATGATACCATGCCAACTTGCAACCATTTCAGAGTTCATTTGCAGTGCTTTTCAATTCAGGGTCATTTTAGCTCAAAATAAATCATGAAATGCATGAAAAGTAGCAAATGAAGTCAGAAAAGGTTTGAAAAGTGATGATGTGGCTTTGTATGGTGCATATTGAATGCAGAAAAAGTCTTGAGTTCAAATATGTTTAAAAAATTGAAATCCTTTTGTAACAGATGAGTTTTCGTCCGAAACCTTGACACTTCGAAAGAGATTGTCCAGTTCGTACACGAAGTGCATCCAGTTTTTGCCGTAACCCTCTCAACTTTTTCGCACATGCTATGTGGTTGAAATGATGATACCATGCCAACTTGCAACCATTTCAGAGTTCATTTGCAGTGCTTTTCAATTCAGGGTCATTTTAGCTCAAAATAAATCATGAAATGCATGAAAAATAGCAAATGAAGTCAGAAAAGGTTTGAAAAGTGATGATGTGGCATTGGATGGTGCATATTGAATGCAAAAAAAGTCTTGAGTTCAAATATGTTTAAAAAATTGAAATCCTTTTGTAACAGATGAGTTTTCGTCCGAAACCCTGACACTTCGAAAGAGATTGTCCAGTTCGTACACGAAGTGCATCCAGTTTTTGCCGTAACCCTCTCAACTTTTTAGCACATGCGATGTGGGTGAACTGATGACACCATGCCAACTTGCAACCATTTCAGAGTTCATTTGCAGTGCTTTTCAATTCAGTGTCATTTTAGCTCAAAATAAATCATGAAATGCATGAAAAATAGCAAATGAAGTCAGAAAAGGTTTGAAAAGTGATGATGTGGCTTTGGATGGTGCATATTGAATGCAGAAAAAGTCTTGAGTTCAAATATGTTTAAAAAATTGAAATCCTTTTGTAACAGATGAGTTTTCGTCCGAAACCCTGACACTTCGAAAGAGATTGTCCAGTTCGTACACGAAGTGCATCCAGTTTTTGCCGTAACCCTCTGAACTTTTTAGCACATGCTATGTGGGTGAAATGATGATACCATGCCAACTTGCAACCATTTCAGAGTTCATTTGCAGTGCTTTTCAATTCAGGGTCATTTTAGATCAAAATAAATCATGAAATGCATGAAAAATAGCAAATGAAGTCAGAAATGGTTTGAAAAGTGATGATGTGGCTTTGAATGGTGCATATTGAATGCAGAAAAAGTCTTGAGTTCAAATATGTTTAAAAAATTGAAATCCTTTTGTAACAGATGAGTTTTCGTCCGAAACCCTGACACTTCAAAAGAGATTGTCCAGTTCGTACACGAAGTGCTTCCAGTTTTTGCTGTAACCCTCTCAACTTTTTAGCACATGCTATGTGGGTGAAATGATGATACCATGCCAACTTGCAACCATTTCAGAGTTCATTTGTAGTGCTTTTCAATTCAGGGTCATTTTAGCTCAAAATAAATCATGAAATGCATGAAAAATAGCAAATGAAGTCAGAAAAGGTTTGAAAAGTGATGATGTGGCTTTGGATGGTGCATATTGAATGCAGAAAAAGTCTTGAGTTCAAATATGTTTAAAAAATTGAAATCCTTTTGTAACAGATGAGTTTTCGTCCGAAACCCTGACACTTCGAAAGATATTGTCCAGTTCGTACACGAAGTGCATCCAGTTTTTGCCGTAACCCTCTCAATTTTTTAGCACATGCTATGTGGGTGAAATGATGATACCATGCCAACTTGCAACCATTTCAGAGTTCATTTGCTGTGCTTTTCAATTCAGGGTCATTTTAGCTCAAAATAAATCATGAAATGCATGAAAAATAGCAAATGAAGTCAGAAAAGGTTTGAAAAGTCATGATGTGGCTTTGTATGGTGCATATTGAATGCAGAAAAAGTCTTGAGTGCAAATATGTTTAAAAAATTGAAATCCTTTTGTAACAGATGAGTTTTCGTCCGAAACCCTGACACTTCGAAAGAGATTGTCCAGTTCATACACGAAGTGCTTCCAGTTTTTGCCGTAACCCTCTCAACTTTTTAGCACATGGTATGTGGGTGAAATGATGATACCATGCCAACTTGCAACCATTTCAGAGTTCATTTGCAGTGCTTTTCAATCCAGGGTCATTTTAGCTCAAAATAAATCATGAAAAGTAGCAAATGAAGTCAGAAAAGGTTTGAAAAGTGATGATGTGGCTTTGTATGGTGCATATTGAATGCAGAAAAAGTCTTGAGTTCAAATATGTTTAAAAAATTGAAATCCTTTTGTAACAGATGAGTTTTCGTCCGAAACCCTGACACTTCGAAAGAGATTGTCCAGTTCGTACACGAAGTGCATCCAGTTTTTGCCGTAACCCTCTCAACTTTTTAGCACATGCTATGTGGGTGAAATGATGATACCATGCCAACTTGCAACCATTTCAGAGTTCATTTGCAGTGCTTTTCAATTCAGGGTCATTTTAGCTCAAAATAAATCATGAAATGCATGAAAAGTAGCAAATGAAGTCAGAAAAGGTTTGAAAAGTGATGATGTGGCTTTGTATGGTGCATATTGAATGCAGAAAAAGTCTTGAGGTCAAATATGTTTAAAAAATTGAAATCCTTTTGTAACAGATGAGTTTTCGTCCGAAACCCTGACACTTCGAAAGAGATTGTCCAGTTCGTACACGAAGTGCATCCAGTTTTTGCCGTAACCCTCTCAACTTTTTCGCACATGCTATGTGGTTGAAATGATGATACCATGCCAACTTGCAACCATTTCAGAGTTCATTTGCAGTGCTTTTCAATTCAGGGTCATTTTAGCTCAAAATAAATCATGAAATGCATGAAAAATAGCAAATGAAGTCAGAAAAGGTTTGAAAAGTCATGATGTGGCTTTGTATGGTGCATATTGAATGCAGAAAAAGTCTTGAGTTCAAATATGTTTAAAAAATTGAAATCCTTTTGTAACAGATGAGTTTTCGTCCGAAACCCTGACACTTCGAAAGAGATTGTCCAGTTCGTACACGAAGTGCATCCAGTTTTTGCCGTAACCCTCTGAACTTTTTAGCACATGCTATGTGGGTGAAATGATGATACCATGCCAACTTGCAACCATTTCAGAGTTCATTTGCAGTGCTTTTCAATTCAGGGTCATTTTAGATCAAAATAAATCATGAAATGCATGAAAAATAGCAAATGAAGTCAGAAATGGTTTGAAAAGTGATGATGTGGCTTTGAATGGTGCATATTGAATGCAGAAAAAGTCTTGAGTTCAAATATGTTTAAAAAATTGAAATCCTTTTGTAACAGATGAGTTTTCGTCCGAAACCCTGACACTTCAAAAGAGATTGTCCAGTTCGTACACGAAGTGCTTCCAGTTTTTGCTGTAACCCTCTCAACTTTTTAGCACATGCTATGTGGGTGAAATGATGATACCATGCCAACTTGCAACCATTTCAGAGTTCATTTGCAGTGCTTTTCAATTCAGGGTCATTTTAGCTCAAAATAAATCATGAAATGCATGAAAAATAGCAAATGAAGTCAGAAAAGGTTTGAAAAGTGATGATGTGGCTTTGGATGGTGCATATTGAATGCAGAAAAAGTCTTGAGTTCAAATATGTTTAAAAAATTGAAATCCTTTTGTAACAGATGAGTTTTCGTCCGAAACCCTGACACTTCGAAAGATATTGTCCAGTTCGTACACGAAGTGCATCCAGTTTTTGCCGTAACCCTCTCAATTTTTTAGCACATGCTATGTGGGTGAAATGATGATACCATGCCAACTTGCAACCATTTCAGAGTTCATTTGCTGTGCTTTTCAATTCAGGGTCATTTTAGCTCAAAATAAATCATGAAATGCATGAAAAATAGCAAATGAAGTCAGAAAAGGTTTGAAAAGTCATGATGTGGCTTTGTATGGTGCATATTGAATGCAGAAAAAGTCTTGAGTGCAAATATGTTTAAAAAATTGAAATCCTTTTGTAACAGATGAGTTTTCGTCCGAAACCCTGACACTTCGAAAGAGATTGTCCAGTTCATACACGAAGTGCTTCCAGTTTTTGCCGTAACCCTCTCAACTTTTTAGCACATGGTATGTGGGTGAAATGATGATACCATGCCAACTTGCAACCATTTCAGAGTTCATTTGCAGTGCTTTTCAATCCAGGGTCATTTTAGCTCAAAATAAATCATGAAAAGTAGCAAATGAAGTCAGAAAAGGTTTGAAAAGTGATGATGTGGCTTTGTATGGTGCATATTGAATGCAGAAAAAGTCTTGAGTTCAAATATGTTTAAAAAATTGAAATCCTTTTGTAACAGATGAGTTTTCGTCCGAAACCCTGACACTTCGAAAGAGATTGTCCAGTTCGTACACGAAGTGCATCCAGTTTTTGCCGTAACCCTCTCAACTTTTTAGCACATGCTATGTGGGTGAAATGATGATACCATGCCAACTTGCAACCATTTCAGAGTTCATTTGCAGTGCTTTTCAATTCAGGGTCATTTTAGCTCAAAATAAATCATGAAATGCATGAAAAGTAGCAAATGAAGTCAGAAAAGGTTTGAAAAGTGATGATGTGGCTTTGTATGGTGCATATTGAATGCAGAAAAAGTCTTGAGGTCAAATATGTTTAAAAAATTGAAATCCTTTTGTAACAGATGAGTTTTCGTCCGAAACCCTGACACTTCGAAAGAGATTGTCCAGTTCGTACACGAAGTGCATCCAGTTTTTGCCGTAACCCTCTCAACTTTTTCGCACATGCTATGTGGTTGAAATGATGATACCATGCCAACTTGCAACCATTTCAGAGTTCATTTGCAGTGCTTTTCAATTCAGGGTCATTTTAGCTCAAAATAAATCATGAAATGCATGAAAAATAGCAAATGAAGTCAGAAAAGGTTTGAAAAGTCATGATGTGGCTTTGTATGGTGCATATTGAATGCAGAAAAAGTCTTGAGTTCAAATATGTTTAAAAAATTGAAATCCTTTTGTAACAGATGAGTTTTCGTCCGAAACCCTGACACTTCGAAAGAGATTGTCCAGTTCGTACACGAAGTGCATCCAGTTTTTGCCGTAACCCTCTCATCTTTTTCGTACATGCTATGTGGTTGAAATGATGATACCATGCCAACTTGCAACCATTTCAGAGTTCATTTGCAGTGCTTTTCAATTCAGGGTCATTTTAGCTCAAAATAAATCATGAAATGCATGAAAAATAGCAAATGAAGTCAGAAAAGGTTTGAAAAGTGATGATGTGGCTTTGTATGGTGCATATTGAATGCAGAAAAAGTCTTGAGTTCAAATATGTTTAAAAAATTGAAATCCTTTTGTAACAGATGAGTTTTCGTCCGAAACCCTGACACTTCGAAAGAGATTGTCCAGTTCGTACACGAAGTGCATCCAGTTTTTGCCGTAACCCTCTCATCTTTTTAGGACATGCTATGTGGGTGAAATGATGATACCATGCCAACTTGCAACCATTTCAGAGTTCATTTGCAGTGCTTTTCAATTCAGGGTCATTTTAGCTCAAAATAAATCATGAAATGCATGAAAAATAGCAAATGAAATCAGGAAAGGTTTGAAAAGTGATGATGTGGCTTTGGATGGTGCATATTGAATGCAGAAAAAGTCTTGAGTTCCAATATGTTTAAAAAATTGAAATCCGTTTGTAACAGATGAGTTTTCGTCCGAAACCCTGACACTTCGAAAGATATTGTCCAGTTCGTACACGAAGTGCATCCAGTTTTTGCCGTAACCCTCTCAATTTTTTAGCACATGCTATGTGGGTGAAATGATGATACCATGCCAACTTGCAACCATTTCAGAGTTCATTTGCTGTGCTTTTCAATTCAGGGTCATTTTAGCTCAAAATAAATCATGAAATGCATGAAAAATAGCAAATGAAGTCAGAAAAGGTTTGAAAAGTGATGATGTGGCTTTGTATGTTGCATATTGAATGCAGAAAAAGTCTTGAGTTCAAATATGTTTAAAAAATTGAAATCCTTTTGTAACAGATGAGTTTTCGTCCGAAACCCTGACACTTCGAAAGAGATTGTCCAATTCGTACACGAAGTGCTTCCAGTTTTTGCCGTAACCCTCTCAACTTTTTAGCACATGCTATGTGGGTGAAATGATGATACCATGCCAACTTGCAACCATTTCAGAGTTCATTTGCAGTGCTTTTCAATTCAGGGTCATTTTAGCTCAAAATAAATCATGAAATGCATGAAAAGTAGCAAATGAAGTCAGAAAAGGTTTGAAAAGTGATGATGTGGCTTTGTATGGTGCATATTGAATGCAGAAAAAGTCTTGAGTTCAAATATGTTTAAAAAATTGAAATCCTTTTGTAACAGATGAGTTTTCGTCCGAAACCCTGACACTTCGAAAGAGATTGTCCAGTTCGTACACGAAGTGCATCCAGTTTTTGCCGTAACCCTCTCAACTTTTTAGCACATGCGATGTGGGTGAACTGATGACACCATGCCAACTTGCAACCATTTCAGAGTTCATTTGCAGTGCTTTTCAATTCAGTGTCATTTTAGCTCAAAATAAATCATGAAATGCATGAAAAATAGCAAATGAAGTCAGAAAAGGTTTGAAAAGTGATGATGTGGCTTTGGATGGTGCATATTGAATGCAGAAAAAGTCTTGAGTTCAAATATGTTTAAAAAATTGAAATCCTTTTGTAACAGATGAGTTTTCGTCCGAAACCCTGACACTTCGAAAGAGATTGTCCAGTTCGTACACGAAGTGCATCCAGTTTTTGCCGTAACCCTCTGAACTTTTTAGCACATGCTATGTGGGTGAAATGATGATACCATGCCAACTTGCAACCATTTCAGAGTTCATTTGCAGTGCTTTTCAATTCAGGGTCATTTTAGATCAAAATAAATCATGAAATGCATGAAAAATAGCAAATGAAGTCAGAAAAGGTTTGAAAAGTCATGATGTGGCTTTGTATGGTGCATATTGAATGCAGAAAAAGTCTTGAGTTCAAATATGTTTAAAAAATTGAAATCCGTTTGTAACAGATGAGTTTTCGTCCGAAACCCTGACACTTCGAAAGAGATTGTCCAGTTCATACACGAAGTGCTTCCAGTTTTTGCCGTAACCCTCTCAACTTTTTAGCACATGGTATGTGGGTGAAATGATGATACCATGCCAACTTGCAACCATTTCAGAGTTCATTTGCAGTGCTTTTCAATCCAGGGTCATTTTAGCTCAAAATAAATCATGAAAAGTAGCAAATGAAGTCAGAAAAGGTTTGAAAAGTGATGATGTGGCTTTGTATGGTGCATATTGAATGCAGAAAAAGTCTTGAGTTCAAATATGTTTAAAAAATTGAAATCCTTTTGTAACAGATGAGTTTTCGTCCGAAACCCTGACACTTCGAAAGAGATTGTCCAGTTCGTACACGAAGTGCATCCAGTTTTTGCCGTAACCCTCTCAACTTTTTAGCACATGCTATGTGGGTGAAATGATGATACCATGCCAACTTGCAACCATTTCAGAGTTCATTTGCAGTGCTTTTCAATTCAGGGTCATTTTAGCTCAAAATAAATCATGAAATGCATGAAAAGTAGCAAATGAAGTCAGAAAAGGTTTGAAAAGTGATGATGTGGCTTTGTATGGTGCATATTGAATGCAGAAAAAGTCTTGAGGTCAAATATGTTTAAAAAATTGAAATCCTTTTGTAACAGATGAGTTTTCGTCCGAAACCCTGACACTTCGAAAGAGATTGTCCAGTTCGTACACGAAGTGCATCCAGTTTTTGCCGTAACCCTCTCAACTTTTTCGCACATGCTATGTGGTTGAAATGATGATACCATGCCAACTTGCAACCATTTCAGAGTTCATTTGCAGTGCTTTTCAATTCAGGGTCATTTTAGCTCAAAATAAATCATGAAATGCATGAAAAATAGCAAATGAAGTCAGAAAAGGTTTGAAAAGTCATGATGTGGCTTTGTATGGTGCATATTGAATGCAGAAAAAGTCTTGAGTTCAAATATGTTTAAAAAATTGAAATCCTTTTGTAACAGATGAGTTTTCGTCCGAAACCCTGACACTTCGAAAGAGATTGTCCAGTTCGTACACGAAGTGCATCCAGTTTTTGCCGTAACCCTCTGAACTTTTTAGCACATGCTATGTGGGTGAAATGATGATACCATGCCAACTTGCAACCATTTCAGAGTTCATTTGCAGTGCTTTTCAATTCAGGGTCATTTTAGATCAAAATAAATCATGAAATGCATGAAAAATAGCAAATGAAGTCAGAAATGGTTTGAAAAGTGATGATGTGGCTTTGAATGGTGCATATTGAATGCAGAAAAAGTCTTGAGTTCAAATATGTTTAAAAAATTGAAATCCTTTTGTAACAGATGAGTTTTCGTCCGAAACCCTGACACTTCAAAAGAGATTGTCCAGTTCGTACACGAAGTGCTTCCAGTTTTTGCTGTAACCCTCTCAACTTTTTAGCACATGCTATGTGGGTGAAATGATGATACCATGCCAACTTGCAACCATTTCAGAGTTCATTTGCAGTGCTTTTCAATTCAGGGTCATTTTAGCTCAAAATAAATCATGAAATGCATGAAAAATAGCAAATGAAGTCAGAAAAGGTTTGAAAAGTGATGATGTGGCTTTGGATGGTGCATATTGAATGCAGAAAAAGTCTTGAGTTCAAATATGTTTAAAAAATTGAAATCCTTTTGTAACAGATGAGTTTTCGTCCGAAACCCTGACACTTCGAAAGATATTGTCCAGTTCGTACACGAAGTGCATCCAGTTTTTGCCGTAACCCTCTCAATTTTTTAGCACATGCTATGTGGGTGAAATGATGATACCATGCCAACTTGCAACCATTTCAGAGTTCATTTGCTGTGCTTTTCAATTCAGGGTCATTTTAGCTCAAAATAAATCATGAAATGCATGAAAAATAGCAAATGAAGTCAGAAAAGGTTTGAAAAGTCATGATGTGGCTTTGTATGGTGCATATTGAATGCAGAAAAAGTCTTGAGTGCAAATATGTTTAAAAAATTGAAATCCTTTTGTAACAGATGAGTTTTCGTCCGAAACCCTGACACTTCGAAAGAGATTGTCCAGTTCATACACGAAGTGCTTCCAGTTTTTGCCGTAACCCTCTCAACTTTTTAGCACATGGTATGTGGGTGAAATGATGATACCATGCCAACTTGCAACCATTTCAGAGTTCATTTGCAGTGCTTTTCAATCCAGGGTCATTTTAGCTCAAAATAAATCATGAAAAGTAGCAAATGAAGTCAGAAAAGGTTTGAAAAGTGATGATGTGGCTTTGTATGGTGCATATTGAATGCAGAAAAAGTCTTGAGTTCAAATATGTTTAAAAAATTGAAATCCTTTTGTAACAGATGAGTTTTCGTCCGAAACCCTGACACTTCGAAAGAGATTGTCCAGTTCGTACACGAAGTGCATCCAGTTTTTGCCGTAACCCTCTCAACTTTTTAGCACATGCTATGTGGGTGAAATGATGATACCATGCCAACTTGCAACCATTTCAGAGTTCATTTGCAGTGCTTTTCAATTCAGGGTCATTTTAGCTCAAAATAAATCATGAAATGCATGAAAAGTAGCAAATGAAGTCAGAAAAGGTTTGAAAAGTGATGATGTGGCTTTGTATGGTGCATATTGAATGCAGAAAAAGTCTTGAGGTCAAATATGTTTAAAAAATTGAAATCCTTTTGTAACAGATGAGTTTTCGTCCGAAACCCTGACACTTCGAAAGAGATTGTCCAGTTCGTACACGAAGTGCATCCAGTTTTTGCCGTAACCCTCTCAACTTTTTCGCACATGCTATGTGGTTGAAATGATGATACCATGCCAACTTGCAACCATTTCAGAGTTCATTTGCAGTGCTTTTCAATTCAGGGTCATTTTAGCTCAAAATAAATCATGAAATGCATGAAAAATAGCAAATGAAGTCAGAAAAGGTTTGAAAAGTCATGATGTGGCTTTGTATGGTGCATATTGAATGCAGAAAAAGTCTTGAGTTCAAATATGTTTAAAAAATTGAAATCCTTTTGTAACAGATGAGTTTTCGTCCGAAACCCTGACACTTCGAAAGAGATTGTCCAGTTCGTACACGAAGTGCATCCAGTTTTTGCCGTAACCCTCTCATCTTTTTCGTACATGCTATGTGGTTGAAATGATGATACCATGCCAACTTGCAACCATTTCAGAGTTCATTTGCAGTGCTTTTCAATTCAGGGTCATTTTAGCTCAAAATAAATCATGAAATGCATGAAAAATAGCAAATGAAGTCAGAAAAGGTTTGAAAAGTGATGATGTGGCTTTGTATGGTGCATATTGAATGCAGAAAAAGTCTTGAGTTCAAATATGTTTAAAAAATTGAAATCCTTTTGTAACAGATGAGTTTTCGTCCGAAACCCTGACACTTCGAAAGAGATTGTCCAGTTCGTACACGAAGTGCATCCAGTTTTTGCCGTAACCCTCTCATCTTTTTAGGACATGCTATGTGGGTGAAATGATGATACCATGCCAACTTGCAACCATTTCAGAGTTCATTTGCAGTGCTTTTCAATTCAGGGTCATTTTAGCTCAAAATAAATCATGAAATGCATGAAAAATAGCAAATGAAATCAGGAAAGGTTTGAAAAGTGATGATGTGGCTTTGGATGGTGCATATTGAATGCAGAAAAAGTCTTGAGTTCCAATATGTTTAAAAAATTGAAATCCGTTTGTAACAGATGAGTTTTCGTCCGAAACCCTGACACTTCGAAAGATATTGTCCAGTTCGTACACGAAGTGCATCCAGTTTTTGCCGTAACCCTCTCAATTTTTTAGCACATGCTATGTGGGTGAAATGATGATACCATGCCAACTTGCAACCATTTCAGAGTTCATTTGCTGTGCTTTTCAATTCAGGGTCATTTTAGCTCAAAATAAATCATGAAATGCATGAAAAATAGCAAATGAAGTCAGAAAAGGTTTGAAAAGTGATGATGTGGCTTTGTATGTTGCATATTGAATGCAGAAAAAGTCTTGAGTTCAAATATGTTTAAAAAATTGAAATCCTTTTGTAACAGATGAGTTTTCGTCCGAAACCCTGACACTTCGAAAGAGATTGTCCAATTCGTACACGAAGTGCTTCCAGTTTTTGCCGTAACCCTCTCAACTTTTTAGCACATGCTATGTGGGTGAAATGATGATACCATGCCAACTTGCAACCATTTCAGAGTTCATTTGCAGTGCTTTTCAATTCAGGGTCATTTTAGCTCAAAATAAATCATGAAATGCATGAAAAGTAGCAAATGAAGTCAGAAAAGGTTTGAAAAGTGATGATGTGGCTTTGTATGGTGCATATTGAATGCAGAAAAAGTCTTGAGTTCAAATATGTTTAAAAAATTGAAATCCTTTTGTAACAGATGAGTTTTCGTCCGAAACCCTGACACTTCGAAAGAGATTGTCCAGTTCGTACACGAAGTGCATCCAGATTTTGCCGTAACCCTCTCAACTTTTTAGCACATGCGATGTGGGTGAACTGATGACACCATGCCAACTTGCAACCATTTCAGAGTTCATTTGCAGTGCTTTTCAATTCAGTGTCATTTTAGCTCAAAATAAATCATGAAATGCATGAAAAATAGCAAATGAAGTCAGAAAAGGTTTGAAAAGTGATGATGTGGCTTTGGATGGTGCATATTGAATGCAGAAAAAGTCTTGAGTTCAAATATGTTTAAAAAATTGAAATCCTTTTGTAACAGATGAGTTTTCGTCCGAAACCCTGACACTTCGAAAGAGATTGTCCAGTTCGTACACGAAGTGCATCCAGTTTTTGCCGTAACCCTCTGAACTTTTTAGCACATGCTATGTGGGTGAAATGATGATACCATGCCAACTTGCAACCATTTCAGAGTTCATTTGCAGTGCTTTTCAATTCAGGGTCATTTTAGATCAAAATAAATCATGAAATGCATGAAAAATAGCAAATGAAGTCAGAAATGGTTTGAAAAGTGATGATGTGGCTTTGAATGGTGCATATTGAATGCAGAAAAAGTCTTGAGTTCAAATATGTTTAAAAAATTGAAATCCTTTTGTAACAGATGAGTTTTCGTCCGAAACCCTGACACTTCAAAAGAGATTGTCCAGTTCGTACACGAAGTGCTTCCAGTTTTTGCTGTAACCCTCTCAACTTTTTAGCACATGCTATGTGGGTGAAATGATGATACCATGCCAACTTGCAACCATTTCAGAGTTCATTTGCAGTGCTTTTCAATTCAGGGTCATTTTAGCTCAAAATAAATCATGAAATGCATGAAAAATAGCAAATGAAGTCAGAAAAGGTTTGAAAAGTGATGATGTGGCTTTGGATGGTGCATATTGAATGCAGAAAAAGTCTTGAGTTCAAATATGTTTAAAAAATTGAAATCCTTTTGTAACAGATGAGTTTTCGTCCGAAACCCTGACACTTCGAAAGATATTGTCCAGTTCGTACACGAAGTGCATCCAGTTTTTGCCGTAACCCTCTCAATTTTTTAGCACATGCTATGTGGGTGAAATGATGATACCATGCCAACTTGCAACCATTTCAGAGTTCATTTGCTGTGCTTTTCAATTCAGGGTCATTTTAGCTCAAAATAAATCATGAAATGCATGAAAAATAGCAAATGAAGTCAGAAAAGGTTTGAAAAGTCATGATGTGGCTTTGTATGGTGCATATTGAATGCAGAAAAAGTCTTGAGTTCAAATATGTTTAAAAAATTGAAATCCTTTTGTAACAGATGAGTTTTCGTCCGAAACCCTGACACTTCGAAAGAGATTGTCCAGTTCGTACACGAAGTGCTTCCAGTTTTTGCCGTAACCCTCTCAACTTTTTAGCACATGGTATGTGGGTGAAATGATGATACCATGCCAACTTGCAACCATTTCAGAGTTCATTTGCAGTGCTTTTCAATCCAGAGTTATTTTAGCTCAAAATAAATCATGAAAAGTAGCAAATGAAGTCAGAAAAGGTTTGAAAAGTGATGATGTGGCTTTGTATGGTGCATATTGAATGCAGAAAAAGTCTTGAGTTCAAATATGTTTAAAAAATTGAAATCCTTTTGTAACAGATGAGTTTTCGTCCGAAACCCTGACACTTCGAAAGAGATTGTCCAGTTCGTACACGAAGTGCATCCAGTTTTTGCCGTAACCCTCTCATCTTTTTAGCACATGCTATGTGGGTGAAATGATGATACCATGCCAACTTGCAACCATTTCAGAGTTCATTTGCAGTGCTTTTCAATTCAGGGTCATTTTAGCTCAAAATAAATCATGAAATGCATGAAAAATAGCAAATGAAATCAGGAAAGCTTTGAAAAGTGATGATGTGGCTTTGGATGGTGCATATTGAATGCAGAAAAAGTCTTGAGTTCAAATATGTTTAAAAAATTGAAATCCTTTTGTAACAGATGAGTTTTCGTCCGAAACCCTGACACTTCGAAAGATATTGTCCAGTTCGTACACGAAGTGCATCCAGTTTTTGCCGTAACCCTCTCAATTTTTTAGCACATGCTATGTGGGTGAAATGATGATACCATGCCAACTTGCAACCATTTCAGAGTTCATTTGCTGTGCTTTTCAATTCAGGGTCATTTTAGCTCAAAATAAATCATGAAATGCATGAAAAATAGCAAATGAAGTCAGAAAAGGTTTGAAAAGTGATGATGTGGCTTTGTATGGTGCATATTGAATGCAGAAAAAGTCTTGAGTTCAAATATGTTTAAAAAATTGAAATCCTTTTGTAACAGATGAGTTTTCGTCCGAAACCCTGACACTTCGAAAGAGATTGTCCAATTCGTACACGAAGTGCTTCCAGTTTTTGCCGTAACCCTCTCAACTTTTTAGCACATGCTATGTGGGTGAAATGATGATACCATGCCAACTTGCAACCATTTCAGAGTTCATTTGCAGTGCTTTTCAATTCAGGGTCATTTTAGCTCAAAATAAATCATGAAATGCATGAAAAGTAGCAAATGAAGTCAGAAAAGGTTTGAAAAGTGATGATGTGGCTTTGTATGGTGCATATTGAATGCAGAAAAAGTCTTGAGTTCAAATATGTTTAAAAAATTGAAATCCTTTTGTAACAGATGAGTTTTCGTCCGAAACCCTGACACTTCGAAAGAGATTGTCCAGTTCGTACACGAAGTGCATCCAGTTTTTGCCGTAACCCTCTCAACTTTTTAGCACATGCTATGTGGGTGAAATGATGATACCATGCCAACTTGCAACCATTTCAGAGTTCATTTGCAGTGCTTTTCAATTCAGGGTCATTTTAGCTCAAAATAAATCATGAAATGCATGAAAAGTAGCAAATGAAGTCAGAAAAGGTTTGAAAAGTGATGATGTGGCTTTGTATGGTGCATATTGAATGCAGAAAAAGTCTTGAGTTCAAATATGTTTAAAAAATTGAAATCCTTTTGTAACAGATGAGTTTTCGTCCGAAACCCTGACACTTCGAAAGAGATTGTCCAGTTCGTACACGAAGTGCATCCAGTTTTTGCCGTAACCCTCTCATCTTTTTAGCACATGCTATGTGGGTGAAATGATGATACCATGCCAACTTGCAACCATTTCAGAGTTCATTTGCAGTGCTTTTCAATTCAGGGTCATTTTAGCTCAAAATAAATCATGAAATGCATGAAAAATAGCAAATGAAATCAGGAAAGCTTTGAAAAGTGATGATGTGGCTTTGGATGGTGCATATTGAATGCAGAAAAAGTCTTGAGTTCAAATATGTTTAAAAAATTGAAATCCTTTTGTAACAGATGAGTTTTCGTCCGAAACCCTGACACTTCGAAAGATATTGTCCAGTTCGTACACGAAGTGCATCCAGTTTTTGCCGTAACCCTCTCAATTTTTTAGCACATGCTATGTGGGTGAAATGATGATACCATGCCAACTTGCAACCATTTCAGAGTTCATTTGCTGTGCTTTTCAATTCAGGGTCATTTTAGCTCAAAATAAATCATGAAATGCATGAAAAATAGCAAATGAAGTCAGAAAAGGTTTGAAAAGTGATGATGTGGCTTTGTATGGTGCATATTGAATGCAGAAAAAGTCTTGAGTTCAAATATGTTTAAAAAATTGAAATCCTTTTGTAACAGATGAGTTTTCGTCCGAAACCCTGACACTTCGAAAGAGATTGTCCAGTTCGTACACGAAGTGCATCCAGTTTTTGCCGTAACCCTCTCAACTTTTTAGCACATGCTATGTGGGTGAAATGATGATACCATGCCAACTTGCAACCATTTCAGAGTTCATTTGCAGTGCTTTTCAATTCAGGGTCATTTTAGCTCAAAATAAATCATGAAATGCATGAAAAGTAGCAAATGAAGTCAGAAAAGGTTTGAAAAGTGATGATGTGGCTTTGTATGGTGCATATTGAATGCAGAAAAAGTCTTGAGTTCAAATATGTTTAAAAAATTGAAATCCTTTTGTAACAGATGAGTTTTCGTCCGAAACCCTGACACTTCGAAAGAGATTGTCCAGTTCGTACACGAAGTGCATCCAGTTTTTGCCGTAACCCTCTCAACTTTTTCGCACATGCTATGTGGTTGAAATGATGATACCATGCCAACTTGCAACCATTTCAGAGTTCATTTGCAGTGCTTTTCAATTCAGGGTCATTTTAGCTCAAAATAAATCATGAAATGCATGAAAAATAGCAAATGAAGTCAGAAAAGGTTTGAAAAGTGATGATGTGGCTTTGTATGGTGCATATTGAATGCAGAAAAAGTCTTGAGTTCAAATATGTTTAAAAAATTGAAATCCTTTTGTAACAGATGAGTTTTCGTCCGAAACCCTGACACTTCGAAAGAGATTATCCAGTTCGTACACGAAGTGCATCCAGTTTTTGCCGTAGCCCTCTCATCTTTTTAGGACATGCTATGTGGGTGAAATGATGATACCATGCCAACTTGCAACCATTTCAGAGTTCATTTGCAGTGCTTTTCAATTCAGGGTCATTTTAGCTCCAAATAAATCATGAAATGCATGAAAAATAGCAAATGAAATCAGGAAAGGTTTGAAAAGTGATGATGTGGCTTTGGATGGTGCATATTGAATGCAGAAAAAGTCTTGAGTTCAAATATGTTTAAAAAATTGAAATCCTTTTGTAACAGATGAGTTTTCGTCCGAAACCCTGACACTTCGAAAGATATTGTCCAGTTCGTACACGAAGTGCATCCAGTTTTTGCCGTAACCCTCTCAATTTTTTAGCACATGCTATGTGGGTGAAATGATGATACCATGCCAACTTGCAACCATTTCAGAGTTCATTTGCTGTGCTTTTCAATTCAGGGTCATTTTAGCTCAAAATAAATCATGAAATGCATGAAAAATAGCAAATGAAGTCAGAAAAGGTTTGAAAAGTGATGATGTGGCTTTGTATGGTGCATATTGAATGCAGAAAAAGTCTTGAGTTCAAATATGTTTAAAAAATTGAAATCCTTTTGTAACAGATGAGTTTTCGTCCGAAACCCTGACACTTCGAAAGAGATTGTCCAATTCGTACACGAAGTGCTTCCAGTTTTTGCCGTAACCCTCTCAACTTTTTAGCACATGCTATGTGGGTGAAATGATGATACCATGCCAACTTGCAACCATTTCAGAGTTCATTTGCAGTGCTTTTCAATTCAGGGTCATTTTAGCTCAAAATAAATCATGAAATGCATGAAAAGTAGCAAATGAAGTCAGAAAAGGTTTGAAAAGTGATGATGTGGCTTTGTATGGTGCATATTGAATGCAGAAAAAGTCTTGAGTTCAAATATGTTTAAAAAATTGAAATCCTTTTGTAACAGATGAGTTTTCGTCCGAAACCTTGACACTTCGAAAGAGATTGTCCAGTTCGTACACGAAGTGCATCCAGTTTTTGCCGTAACCCTCTCAACTTTTTCGCACATGCTATGTGGTTGAAATGATGATACCATGCCAACTTGCAACCATTTCAGAGTTCATTTGCAGTGCTTTTCAATTCAGGGTCATTTTAGCTCAAAATAAATCATGAAATGCATGAAAAATAGCAAATGAAGTCAGAAAAGGTTTGAAACGTGATGATGTGGCATTGGATGGTGCATATTGAATGCAAAAAAAGTCTTGAGTTCAAATATGTTTAAAAAATTGAAATCCTTTTGTAACAGATGAGTTTTCGTCCGAAACCCTGACACTTCGAAAGAGATTGTCCAGTTCGTACACGAAGTGCATCCAGTTTTTGCCGTAACCCTCTCAACTTTTTAGCACATGCGATGTGGGTGAACTGATGACACCATGCCAACTTGCAACCATTTCAGAGTTCATTTGCAGTGCTTTTCAATTCAGTGTCATTTTAGCTCAAAATAAATCATGAAATGCATGAAAAATAGCAAATGAAGTCAGAAAAGGTTTGAAAAGTGATGATGTGGCTTTGGATGGTGCATATTGAATGCAGAAAAAGTCTTGAGTTCAAATATGTTTAAAAAATTGAAATCCTTTTGTAACAGATGAGTTTTCGTCCGAAACCCTGACACTTCGAAAGAGATTGTCCAGTTCGTACACGAAGTGCATCCAGTTTTTGCCGTAACCCTCTGAACTTTTTAGCACATGCTATGTGGGTGAAATGATGATACCATGCCAACTTGCAACCATTTCAGAGTTCATTTGCAGTGCTTTTCAATTCAGGGTCATTTTAGATCAAAATAAATCATGAAATGCATGAAAAATAGCAAATGAAGTCAGAAATGGTTTGAAAAGTGATGATGTGGCTTTGAATGGTGCATATTGAATGCAGAAAAAGTCTTGAGTTCAAATATGTTTAAAAAATTGAAATCCTTTTGTAACAGATGAGTTTTCGTCCGAAACCCTGACACTTCAAAAGAGATTGTCCAGTTCGTACACGAAGTGCTTCCAGTTTTTGCTGTAACCCTCTCAACTTTTTAGCACATGCTATGTGGGTGAAATGATGATACCATGCCAACTTGCAACCATTTCAGAGTTCATTTGCAGTGCTTTTCAATTCAGGGTCATTTTAGCTCAAAATAAATCATGAAATGCATGAAAAATAGCAAATGAAGTCAGAAAAGGTTTGAAAAGTGATGATGTGGCTTTGGATGGTGCATATTGAATGCAGAAAAAGTCTTGAGTTCAAATATGTTTAAAAAATTGAAATCCTTTTGTAACAGATGAGTTTTCGTCCGAAACCCTGACACTTCGAAAGATATTGTCCAGTTCGTACACGAAGTGCATCCAGTTTTTGCCGTAACCCTCTCAATTTTTTAGCACATGCTATGTGGGTGAAATGATGATACCATGCCAACTTGCAACCATTTCAGAGTTCATTTGCTGTGCTTTTCAATTCAGGGTCATTTTAGCTCAAAATAAATCATGAAATGCATGAAAAATAGCAAATGAAGTCAGAAAAGGTTTGAAAAGTCATGATGTGGCTTTGTATGGTGCATATTGAATGCAGAAAAAGTCTCGAGTGCAAATATGTTTAAAAAATTGAAATCCTTTTGTAACAGATGAGTTTTCGTCCGAAACCCTGACACTTCGAAAGAGATTGTCCAGTTCATACACGAAGTGCTTCCAGTTTTTGCCGTAACCCTCTCAACTTTTTAGCACATGGTATGTGGGTGAAATGATGATACCATGCCAACTTGCAACCATTTCAGAGTTCATTTGCAGTGCTTTTCAATCCAGGGTCATTTTAGCTCAAAATAAATCATGAAAAGTAGCAAATGAAGTCAGAAAAGGTTTGAAAAGTGATGATGTGGCTTTGTATGGTGCATATTGAATGCAGAAAAAGTCTTGAGTTCAAATATGTTTAAAAAATTGAAATCCTTTTGTAACAGATGAGTTTTCGTCCGAAACCCTGACACTTCGAAAGAGATTGTCCAGTTCGTACACGAAGTGCATCCAGTTTTTGCCGTAACCCTCTCATCTTTTTAGCACATGCTATGTGGGTGAAATGATGATACCATGCCAACTTGCAACCATTTCAGAGTTCATTTGCAGTGCTTTTCAATTCAGGGTCATTTTAGCTCAAAATAAATCATGAAATGCATGAAAAATAGCAAATGAAATCAGGAAAGCTTTGAAAAGTGATGATGTGGCTTTGGATGGTGCATATTGAATGCAGAAAAAGTCTTGAGTTCAAATATGTTTAAAAAATTGAAATCCTTTTGTAACAGATGAGTTTTCGTCCGAAACCCTGACACTTCGAAAGATATTGTCCAGTTCGTACACGAAGTGCATCCAGTTTTTGCCGTAACCCTCTCATCTTTTTAGCACATGCTATGTGGGTGAAATGATGATACCATGCCAACTTGCAACCATTTCAGAGTTCATTTGCAGTGCTTTTCAATTCAGGGTCATTTTAGCTCAAAATAAATCATGAAATGCATGAAAAATAGCAAATGAAATCAGGAAAGCTTTGAAAAGTGATGATGTGGCTTTGGATGGTGCATATTGAATGCAGAAAAAGTCTTGAGTTCAAATATGTTTAAAAAATTGAAATCCTTTTGTAACAGATGAGTTTTCGTCCGAAACCCTGACACTTCGAAAGATATTGTCCAGTTCGTACACGAAGTGCATCCAGTTTTTGCCGTAACCCTCTCAATTTTTTAGCACATGCTATGTGGGTGAAATGATGATACCATGCCAACTTGCAACCATTTCAGAGTTCATTTGCTGTGCTTTTCAATTCAGGGTCATTTTAGCTCAAAATAAATCATGAAATGCATGAAAAATAGCAAATGAAGTCAGAAAAGGTTTGAAAAGTGATGATGTGGCTTTGTATGGTGCATATTGAATGCAGAAAAAGTCTTGAGTTCAAATATGTTTAAAAAATTGAAATCCTTTTGTAACAGATGAGTTTTCGTCCGAAACCCTGACACTTCGAAAGAGATTGTCCAATTCGTACACGAAGTGCTTCCAGTTTTTGCCGTAACCCTCTCAACTTTTTAGCACATGCTATGTGGGTGAAATGATGATACCATGCCAACTTGCAACCATTTCAGAGTTCATTTGCAGTGCTTTTCAATTCAGGGTCATTTTAGCTCAAAATAAATCATGAAATGCATGAAAAGTAGCAAATGAAGTCAGAAAAGGTTTGAAAAGTGATGATGTGGCTTTGTATGGTGCATATTGAATGCAGAAAAAGTCTTGAGTTCAAATATGTTTAAAAAATTGAAATCCTTTTGTAACAGATGAGTTTTCGTCCGAAACCCTGACACTTCGAAAGAGATTGTCCAGTTCGTACACGAAGTGCATCCAGTTTTTGCCGTAACCCTCTCAACTTTTTAGCACATGCTATGTGGGTGAAATGATGATACCATGCCAACTTGCAACCATTTCAGAGTTCATTTGCAGTGCTTTCCAATTCAGGGTCATTTTAGCTCAAAATAAATCATGAAATGCATGAAAAGTAGCAAATGAAGTCAGAAAAGGTTTGAAAAGTGATGATGTGGCTTTGTATGGTGCATATTGAATGCAGAAAAAGTCTTGAGTTCAAATATGTTTAAAAAATTGAAATCCTTTTGTAACAGATGAGTTTTCGTCCGAAACCCTGACACTTCGAAAGAGATTGTCCAGTTCGTACACGAAGTGCATCCAGTTTTTGCCGTAACCCTCTCAACTTTTTCGCACATGCTATGTGGTTGAAATGATGATACCATGCCAACTTGCAACCATTTCAGAGTTCATTTGCAGTGCTTTTCAATTCAGGGTCATTTTAGCTCAAAATAAATCATGAAATGCATGAAAAATAGCAAATGAAATCAGGAAAGCTTTGAAAAGTGATGATGTGGCTTTGGATGGTGCATATTGAATGCAGAAAAAGTCTTGAGTTCAAATATGTTTAAAAAATTGAAATCCTTTTGTAACAGATGAGTTTTCGTCCGAAACCCTGACACTTCGAAAGATATTGTCCAGTTCGTACACGAAGTGCATCCAGTTTTTGCCGTAACCCTCTCAATTTTTTAGCACATGCTATGTGGGTGAAATGATGATACCATGCCAACTTGCAACCATTTCAGAGTTCATTTGCTGTGCTTTTCAATTCAGGGTCATTTTAGCTCAAAATAAATCATGAAATGCATGAAAAATAGCAAATGAAGTCAGAAAAGGTTTGAAAAGTGATGATGTGGCTTTGTATGGTGCATATTGAATGCAGAAAAAGTCTTGAGTTCAAATATGTTTAAAAAATTGAAATCCTTTTGTAACAGATGAGTTTTCGTCCGAAACCCTGACACTTCGAAAGAGATTGTCCAATTCGTACACGAAGTGCTTCCAGTTTTTGCCGTAACCCTCTCAACTTTTTAGCACATGCTATGTGGGTGAAATGATGATACCATGCCAACTTGCAACCATTTCAGAGTTCATTTGCAGTGCTTTTCAATTCAGGGTCATTTTAGCTCAAAATAAATCATGAAATGCATGAAAAGTAGCAAATGAAGTCAGAAAAGGTTTGAAAAGTGATGATGTGGCTTTGTATGGTGCATATTGAATGCAGAAAAAGTCTTGAGTTCAAATATGTTTAAAAAATTGAAATCCTTTTGTAACAGATGAGTTTTCGTCCGAAACCCTGACACTTCGAAAGAGATTGTCCAGTTCGTACACGAAGTGCATCCAGTTTTTGCCGTAACCCTCTCAACTTTTTAGCACATGCTATGTGGGTGAAATGATGATACCATGCCAACTTGCAACCATTTCAGAGTTCATTTGCAGTGCTTTTCAATTCAGGGTCATTTTAGCTCAAAATAAATCATGAAATGCATGAAAAGTAGCAAATGAAGTCAGAAAAGGTTTGAAAAGTGATGATGTGGCTTTGTATGGTGCATATTGAATGCAGAAAAAGTCTTGAGTTCAAATATGTTTAAAAAATTGAAATCCTTTTGTAACAGATGAGTTTTCGTCCGAAACCCTGACACTTCGAAAGAGATTGTCCAGTTCGTACACGAAGTGCATCCAGTTTTTGCCGTAACCCTCTCAACTTTTTCGCACATGCTATGTGGTTGAAATGATGATACCATGCCAACTTGCAACCATTTCAGAGTTCTTTTGCAGTGCTTTTCAATTCAGGGTCATTTTAGCTCAAAATAAATCATGAAATGCATGAAAAATAGCAAATGAAGTCAGAAAAGGTTTGAAAAGTGATGATGTGGCTTTGTATGGTGCATATTGAATGCAGAAAAAGTCTTGAGTTCAAATATGTTTAAAAAATTGAAATCCTTTTGTAACAGATGAGTTTTCGTCCGAAACCCTGACACTTCGAAAGAGATTATCCAGTTCGTACACGAAGTGCATCCAGTTTTTGCCGTAGCCCTCTCATCTTTTTAGGACATGCTATGTGGGTGAAATGATGATACCATGCCAACTTGCAACCATTTCAGAGTTCATTTGCAGTGCTTTTCAATTCAGGGTCATTTTAGCTCCAAATAAATCATGAAATGCATGAAAAATAGCAAATGAAATCAGGAAAGGTTTGAAAAGTGATGATGTGGCTTTGGATGGTGCATATTGAATGCAGAAAAAGTCTTGAGTTCAAATATGTTTAAAAAATTGAAATCCTTTTGTAACAGATGAGTTTTCGTCCGAAACCCTGACACTTCGAAAGATATTGTCCAGTTCGTACACGAAGTGCATCCAGTTTTTGCCGTAACCCTCTCAATTTTTTAGCACATGCTATGTGGGTGAAATGATGATACCATGCCAACTTGCAACCATTTCAGAGTTCATTTGCTGTGCTTTTCAATTCAGGGTCATTTTAGCTCAAAATAAATCATGAAATGCATGAAAAATAGCAAATGAAGTCAGAAAAGGTTTGAAAAGTGATGATGTGGCTTTGTATGGTGCATATTGAATGCAGAAAAAGTCTTGAGTTCAAATATGTTTAAAAAATTGAAATCCTTTTGTAACAGATGAGTTTTCGTCCGAAACCCTGACACTTCGAAAGAGATTGTCCAATTCGTACACGAAGTGCTTCCAGTTTTTGCCGTAACCCTCTCAACTTTTTAGCACATGCTATGTGGGTGAAATGATGATACCATGCCAACTTGCAACCATTTCAGAGTTCATTTGCAGTGCTTTTCAATTCAGGGTCATTTTAGCTCAAAATAAATCATGAAATGCATGAAAAGTAGCAAATGAAGTCAGAAAAGGTTTGAAAAGTGATGATGTGGCTTTGTATGGTGCATATTGAATGCAGAAAAAGTCTTGAGTTCAAATATGTTTAAAAAATTGAAATCCTTTTGTAACAGATGAGTTTTCGTCCGAAACCTTGACACTTCGAAAGAGATTGTCCAGTTCGTACACGAAGTGCATCCAGTTTTTGCCGTAACCCTCTCAACTTTTTCGCACATGCTATGTGGTTGAAATGATGATACCATGCCAACTTGCAACCATTTCAGAGTTCATTTGCAGTGCTTTTCAATTCAGGGTCATTTTAGCTCAAAATAAATCATGAAATGCATGAAAAATAGCAAATGAAGTCAGAAAAGGTTTGAAAAGTGATGATGTGGCATTGGATGGTGCATATTGAATGCAAAAAAAGTCTTGAGTTCAAATATGTTTAAAAAATTGAAATCCTTTTGTAACAGATGAGTTTTCGTCCGAAACCCTGACACTTCGAAAGAGATTGTCCAGTTCGTACACGAAGTGCATCCAGTTTTTGCCGTAACCCTCTCAACTTTTTAGCACATGCGATGTGGGTGAACTGATGACACCATGCCAACTTGCAACCATTTCAGAGTTCATTTGCAGTGCTTTTCAATTCAGTGTCATTTTAGCTCAAAATAAATCATGAAATGCATGAAAAATAGCAAATGAAGTCAGAAAAGGTTTGAAAAGTGATGATGTGGCTTTGGATGGTGCATATTGAATGCAGAAAAAGTCTTGAGTTCAAATATGTTTAAAAAATTGAAATCCTTTTGTAACAGATGAGTTTTCGTCCGAAACCCTGACACTTCGAAAGAGATTGTCCAGTTCGTACACGAAGTGCATCCAGTTTTTGCCGTAACCCTCTGAACTTTTTAGCACATGCTATGTGGGTGAAATGATGATACCATGCCAACTTGCAACCATTTCAGAGTTCATTTGCAGTGCTTTTCAATTCAGGGTCATTTTAGATCAAAATAAATCATGAAATGCATGAAAAATAGCAAATGAAGTCAGAAATGGTTTGAAAAGTGATGATGTGGCTTTGAATGGTGCATATTGAATGCAGAAAAAGTCTTGAGTTCAAATATGTTTAAAAAATTGAAATCCTTTTGTAACAGATGAGTTTTCGTCCGAAACCCTGACACTTCAAAAGAGATTGTCCAGTTCGTACACGAAGTGCTTCCAGTTTTTGCTGTAACCCTCTCAACTTTTTAGCACATGCTATGTGGGTGAAATGATGATACCATGCCAACTTGCAACCATTTCAGAGTTCATTTGCAGTGCTTTTCAATTCAGGGTCATTTTAGCTCAAAATAAATCATGAAATGCATGAAAAATAGCAAATGAAGTCAGAAAAGGTTTGAAAAGTGATGATGTGGCTTTGGATGGTGCATATTGAATGCAGAAAAAGTCTTGAGTTCAAATATGTTTAAAAAATTGAAATCCTTTTGTAACAGATGAGTTTTCGTCCGAAACCCTGACACTTCGAAAGATATTGTCCAGTTCGTACACGAAGTGCATCCAGTTTTTGCCGTAACCCTCTCAATTTTTTAGCACATGCTATGTGGGTGAAATGATGATACCATGCCAACTTGCAACCATTTCAGAGTTCATTTGCTGTGCTTTTCAATTCAGGGTCATTTTAGCTCAAAATAAATCATGAAATGCATGAAAAATAGCAAATGAAGTCAGAAAAGGTTTGAAAAGTCATGATGTGGCTTTGTATGGTGCATATTGAATGCAGAAAAAGTCTCGAGTGCAAATATGTTTAAAAAATTGAAATCCTTTTGTAACAGATGAGTTTTCGTCCGAAACCCTGACACTTCGAAAGAGATTGTCCAGTTCATACACGAAGTGCTTCCAGTTTTTGCCGTAACCCTCTCAACTTTTTAGCACATGGTATGTGGGTGAAATGATGATACCATGCCAACTTGCAACCATTTCAGAGTTCATTTGCAGTGCTTTTCAATCCAGGGTCATTTTAGCTCAAAATAAATCATGAAAAGTAGCAAATGAAGTCAGAAAAGGTTTGAAAAGTGATGATGTGGCTTTGTATGGTGCATATTGAATGCAGAAAAAGTCTTGAGTTCAAATATGTTTAAAAAATTGAAATCCTTTTGTAACAGATGAGTTTTCGTCCGAAACCCTGACACTTCGAAAGAGATTGTCCAGTTCGTACACGAAGTGCATCCAGTTTTTGCCGTAACCCTCTCAACTTTTTAGCACATGCTATGTGGGTGAAATGATGATACCATGCCAACTTGCAACCATTTCAGAGTTCATTTGCAGTGCTTTTCAATTCAGGGTCATTTTAGCTCAAAATAAATCATGAAATGCATGAAAAGTAGCAAATGAAGTCAGAAAAGGTTTGAAAAGTGATGATGTGGCTTTGTATGGTGCATATTGAATGCAGAAAAAGTCTTGAGGTCAAATATGTTTAAAAAATTGAAATCCTTTTGTAACAGATGAGTTTTCGTCCGAAACCCTGACACTTCGAAAGAGATTGTCCAGTTCGTACACGAAGTGCATCCAGTTTTTGCCGTAACCCTCTCAACTTTTTCGCACATGCTATGTGGTTGAAATGATGATACCATGCCAACTTGCAACCATTTCAGAGTTCATTTGCAGTGCTTTTCAATTCAGGGTCATTTTAGCTCAAAATAAATCATGAAATGCATGAAAAATAGCAAATGAAGTCAGAAAAGGTTTGAAAAGTCATGATGTGGCTTTGTATGGTGCATATTGAATGCAGAAAAAGTCTTGAGTTCAAATATGTTTAAAAAATTGAAATCCTTTTGTAACAGATGAGTTTTCGTCCGAAACCCTGACACTTCGAAAGAGATTGTCCAGTTCGTACACGAAGTGCATCCAGTTTTTGCCGTAACCCTCTCATCTTCTTCGTACATGCTATGTGGTTGAAATGATGATACCATGCCAACTTGCAACCATTTCAGAGTTCATTTGCAGTGCTTTTCAATTCAGGGTCATTTTAGCTCAAAATAAATCATGAAATGCATGAAAAATAGCAAATGAAGTCAGAAAAGGTTTGAAAAGTGATGATGTGGCTTTGTATGGTGCATATTGAATGCAGAAAAAGTCTTGAGTTCAAATATGTTTAAAAAATTGAAATCCTTTTGTAACAGATGAGTTTTCGTCCGAAACCCTGACACTTCGAAAGAGATTGTCCAGTTCGTACACGAAGTGCATCCAGTTTTTGCCGTAACCCTCTCATCTTTTTAGGACATGCTATGTGGGTGAAATGATGATACCATGCCAACTTGCAACCATTTCAGAGTTCATTTGCAGTGCTTTTCAATTCAGGGTCATTTTAGCTCAAAATAAATCATGAAATGCATGAAAAATAGCAAATGAAATCAGGAAAGGTTTGAAAAGTGATGATGTGGCTTTGGATGGTGCATATTGAATGCAGAAAAAGTCTTGAGTTCCAATATGTTTAAAAAATTGAAATCCTTTTGTAACAGATGAGTTTTCGTCCGAAACCCTGACACTTCGAAAGATATTGTCCAGTTCGTACACGAAGTGCATCCAGTTTTTGCCGTAACCCTCTCAATTTTTTAGCACATGCTATGTGGGTGAAATGATGATACCATGCCAACTTGCAACCATTTCAGAGTTCATTTGCTGTGCTTTTCAATTCAGGGTCATTTTAGCTCAAAATAAATCATGAAATGCATGAAAAATAGCAAATGAAGTCAGAAAAGGTTTGAAAAGTGATGATGTGGCTTTGTATGTTGCATATTGAATGCAGAAAAAGTCTTGAGTTCAAATATGTTTAAAAAATTGAAATCCTTTTGTAACAGATGAGTTTTCGTCCGAAACCCTGACACTTCGAAAGAGATTGTCCAATTCGTACACGAAGTGCTTCCAGTTTTTGCCGTAACCCTCTCAACTTTTTAGCACATGCTATGTGGGTGAAATGATGATACCATGCCAACTTGCAACCATTTCAGAGTTCATTTGCAGTGCTTTTCAATTCAGGGTCATTTTAGCTCAAAATAAATCATGAAATGCATGAAAAGTAGCAAATGAAGTCAGAAAAGGTTTGAAAAGTGATGATGTGGCTTTGTATGGTGCATATTGAATGCAGAAAAAGTCTTGAGTTCAAATATGTTTAAAAAATTGAAATCCTTTTGTAACAGATGAGTTTTCGTCCGAAACCCTGACACTTCGAAAGAGATTGTCCAGTTCGTACACGAAGTGCATCCAGTTTTTGCCGTAACCCTCTCAACTTTTTAGCACATGCGATGTGGGTGAACTGATGACACCATGCCAACTTGCAACCATTTCAGAGTTCATTTGCAGTGCTTTTCAATTCAGTGTCATTTTAGCTCAAAATAAATCATGAAATGCATGAAAAATAGCAAATGAAGTCAGAAAAGGTTTGAAAAGTGATGATGTGGCTTTGGATGGTGCATATTGAATGCAGAAAAAGTCTTGAGTTCAAATATGTTTAAAAAATTGAAATCCTTTTGTAACAGATGAGTTTTCGTCCGAAACCCTGACACTTCGAAAGAGATTGTCCAGTTCGTACACGAAGTGCATCCAGTTTTTGCCGTAACCCTCTGAACTTTTTAGCACATGCTATGTGGGTGAAATGATGATACCATGCCAACTTGCAACCATTTCAGAGTTCATTTGCAGTGCTTTTCAATTCAGGGTCATTTTAGATCAAAATAAATCATGAAATGCATGAAAAATAGCAAATGAAGTCAGAAATGGTTTGAAAAGTGATGATGTGGCTTTGAATGGTGCATATTGAATGCAGAAAAAGTCTTGAGTTCAAATATGTTTAAAAAATTGAAATCCTTTTGTAACAGATGAGTTTTCGTCCGAAACCCTGACACTTCAAAAGAGATTGTCCAGTTCGTACACGAAGTGCTTCCAGTTTTTGCTGTAACCCTCTCAACTTTTTAGCACATGCTATGTGGGTGAAATGATGATACCATGCCAACTTGCAACCATTTCAGAGTTCATTTGCAGTGCTTTTCAATTCAGGGTCATTTTAGCTCAAAATAAATCATGAAATGCATGAAAAATAGCAAATGAAGTCAGAAAAGGTTTGAAAAGTGATGATGTGGCTTTGGATGGTGCATATTGAATGCAGAAAAAGTCTTGAGTTCAAATATGTTTAAAAAATTGAAATCCTTTTGTAACAGATGAGTTTTCGTCCGAAACCCTGACACTTCGAAAGATATTGTCCAGTTCGTACACGAAGTGCATCCAGTTTTTGCCGTAACCCTCTCAATTTTTTAGCACATGCTATGTGGGTGAAATGATGATACCATGCCAACTTGCAACCATTTCAGAGTTCATTTGCTGTGCTTTTCAATTCAGGGTCATTTTAGCTCAAAATAAATCATGAAATGCATGAAAAATAGCAAATGAAGTCAGAAAAGGTTTGAAAAGTCATGATGTGGCTTTGTATGGTGCATATTGAATGCAGAAAAAGTCTTGAGTTCAAATATGTTTAAAAAATTGAAATCCTTTTGTAACAGATGAGTTTTCGTCCGAAACCCTGACACTTCGAAAGAGATTGTCCAGTTCGTACACGAAGTGCTTCCAGTTTTTGCCGTAACCCTCTCAACTTTTTAGCACATGGTATGTGGGTGAAATGATGATACCATGCCAACTTGCAACCATTTCAGAGTTCATTTGCAGTGCTTTTCAATCCAGAGTCATTTTAGCTCAAAATAAATCATGAAAAGTAGCAAATGAAGTCAGAAAAGGTTTGAAAAGTGATGATGTGGCTTTGTATGGTGCATATTGAATGCAGAAAAAGTCTTGAGTTCAAATATGTTTAAAAAATTGAAATCCTTTTGTAACAGATGAGTTTTCGTCCGAAACCCTGACACTTCGAAAGAGATTGTCCAGTTCGTACACGAAGTGCATCCAGTTTTTGCCGTAACCCTCTCATCTTTTTAGCACATGCTATGTGGGTGAAATGATGATACCATGCCAACTTGCAACCATTTCAGAGTTCATTTGCAGTGCTTTTCAATTCAGGGTCATTTTAGCTCAAAATAAATCATGAAATGCATGAAAAATAGCAAATGAAATCAGGAAAGCTTTGAAAAGTGATGATGTGGCTTTGGATGGTGCATATTGAATGCAGAAAAAGTCTTGAGTTCAAATATGTTTAAAAAATTGAAATCCTTTTGTAACAGATGAGTTTTCGTCCGAAACCCTGACACTTCGAAAGATATTGTCCAGTTCGTACACGAAGTGCATCCAGTTTTTGCCGTAACCCTCTCAATTTTTTAGCACATGCTATGTGGGTGAAATGATGATACCATGCCAACTTGCAACCATTTCAGAGTTCATTTGCTGTGCTTTTCAATTCAGGGTCATTTTAGCTCAAAATAAATCATGAAATGCATGAAAAATAGCAAATGAAGTCAGAAAAGGTTTGAAAAGTGATGATGTGGCTTTGTATGGTGCATATTGAATGCAGAAAAAGTCTTGAGTTCAAATATGTTTAAAAAATTGAAATCCTTTTGTAACAGATGAGTTTTCGTCCAAAACCCTGACACTTCGAAAGAGATTGTCCAATTCGTACACGAAGTGCTTCCAGTTTTTGCCGTAACCCTCTCAACTTTTTAGCACATGCTATGTGGGTGAAATGATGATACCATGCCAACTTGCAACCATTTCAGAGTTCATTTGCAGTGCTTTTCAATTCAGGGTCATTTTAGCTCAAAATAAATCATGAAATGCATGAAAAGTAGCAAATGAAGTCAAAAAAGGTTTGAAAAGTGATGATGTGGCTTTGTATGGTGCATATTGAATGCAGAAAAAGTCTTGAGTTCAAATATGTTTAAAAAATTGAAATCCTTTTGTAACAGATGAGTTTTCGTCCGAAACCCTGACACTTCGAAAGAGATTGTCCAGTTCGTACACGAAGTGCATCCAGTTTTTGCCGTAACCCTCTCAACTTTTTCGCACATGCTATGTGGTTGAAATGATGATACCATGCCAACTTGCAACCATTTCAGAGTTCATTTGCAGTGCTTTTCAATTCAGGGTCATTTTAGCTCAAAATAAATCATGAAATGCATGAAAAATAGCAAATGAAGTCAGAAAAGGTTTGAAAAGTGATGATGTGGCATTGGATGGTGCATATTGAATGCAAAAAAAGTCTTGAGTTCAAATATGTTTAAAAAATTGAAATCCTTTTGTAACAGATGAGTTTTCGTCCGAAACCCTGACACTTCGAAAGAGATTGTCCAGTTCGTACACGAAGTGCATCCAGTTTTTGCCGTAACCCTCTCAACTTTTTAGCACATGCGATGTGGGTGAACTGATGACACCATGCCAACTTGCAACCATTTCAGAGTTCATTTGCAGTGCTTTTCAATTCAGTGTCATTTTAGCTCAAAATAAATCATGAAATGCATGAAAAATAGCAAATGAAGTCAGAAAAGGTTTGAAAAGTGATGATGTGGCTTTGTATGGTGCATATTGAATGCAGAAAAAGTCTTGAGTTCAAATATGTTTAAAAAATTGAAATCCTTTTGTAACAGATGAGTTTTCGTCCGAAACCCTGACACTTCGAAAGATATTGTCCAGTTCGTACACGAAGTGCATCCAGTTTTTGCCGTAACCCTCTCAATTTTTTAGCACATGCTATGTGGGTGAAATGATGATACCATGCCAACTTGCAACCATTTCAGAGTTCATTTGCTGTGCTTTTCAATTCAGGGTCATTTTAGCTCAAAATAAATCATGAAATGCATGAAAAATAGCAAATGAAGTCAGAAAAGGTTTGAAAAGTGATGATGTGGCTTTGTATGGTGCATATTGAATGCAGAAAAAGTCTTGAGTTCAAATATGTTTAAAAAATTGAAATCCTTTTGTAACAGATGAGTTTTCGTCCGAAACCCTGACACTTCGAAAGAGATTGTCCAATTCGTACACGAAGTGCTTCCAGTTTTTGCCGTAACCCTCTCAACTTTTTAGCACATGCTATGTGGGTGAAATGATGATACCATGCCAACTTGCAACCATTTCAGAGTTCATTTACAGTGCTTTTCAATTCAGGGTCATTTTAGCTCAAAATAAATCATGAAATGCATGAAAAGTAGCAAATGAAGTCAGAAAAGGTTTGAAAAGTGATGATGTGGCTTTGTATGGTGCATATTGAATGCAGAAAAAGTCTTGAGTTCAAATATGTTTAAAAAATTGAAATCCTTTTGTAACAGATGAGTTTTCGTCCGAAACCCTGACACTTCGAAAGAGATTGTCCAGTTCGTACACGAAGTGCATCCAATTTTGGCCGTAACCCTCTCAACTTTTTCGCACATGCTATGTGGTTGAAATGATGATACCATGCCAACTTGCAACCATTTCAGAGTTCATTTGCAGTGCTTTTCAATTCAGGGTCATTTTAGCTCAAAATAAATCATGAAATGCATGAAAAATAGCAAATGAAGTCAGAAAAGGTTTGAAAAGTGATGATGTGGCATTGGATGGTGCATATTGAATGCAAAAAAAGTCTTGAGTTCAAATATGTTTAAAAAATTGAAATCCTTTTGTAACAGATGAGTTTTCGTCCGAAACCCTGACACTTCGAAAGAGATTGTCCAGTTCGTACACGAAGTGCATCCAGTTTTTGCCGTAACCCTCTCAACTTTTTAGCACATGCGATGTGGGTGAACTGATGACACCATGCCAACTTGCAACCATTTCAGAGTTCATTTGCAGTGCTTTTCAATTCAGTGTCATTTTAGCTCAAAATAAATCATGAAATGCATGAAAAATAGCAAATGAAGTCAGAAAAGGTTTGAAAAGTGATGATGTGGCTTTGGATGGTGCATATTGAATGCAGAAAAAGTCTTGAGTTCAAATATGTTTAAAAAATTGAAATCCTTTTGTAACAGATGAGTTTTCGTCCGAAACCCTGACACTTCGAAAGAGATTGTCCAGTTCGTACACGAAGTGCATCCAGTTTTTGCCGTAACCCTCTGAACTTTTTAGCACATGCTATGTGGGTGAAATGATGATACCATGCCAACTTGCAACCATTTCAGAGTTCATTTGCAGTGCTTTTCAATTCAGGGTCATTTTAGATCAAAATAAATCATGAAATGCATGAAAAATAGCAAATGAAGTCAGAAATGGTTTGAAAAGTGATGATGTGGCTTTGAATGGTGCATATTGAATGCAGAAAAAGTCTTGAGTTCAAATATGTTTAAAAAATTGAAATCCTTTTGTAACAGATGAGTTTTCGTCCGAAACCCTGACACTTCAAAAGAGATTGTCCAGTTCGTACACGAAGTCCTTCCAGTTTTTGCTGTAACCCTCTCAACTTTTTAGCACATGCTATGTGGGTGAAATGATGATACCATGCCAACTTGCAACCATTTCAGAGTTCATTTGCAGTGCTCTTCAATTCAGGGTCATTTTAGCTCAAAATAAATCATGAAATGCATGAAAAATAGCAAATGAAGTCAGAAAAGGTTTGAAAAGTGATGATGTGGCTTTGGATGGTGCATATTGAATGCAGAAAAAGTCTTGAGTTCAAATATGTTTAAAAAATTGAAATCCTTTTGTAACAGATGAGTTTTCGTCCGAAACCCTGACACTTCGAAAGAGATTGTCCAGTTCGTACACGAAGTGCATCCAGTTTTTGCCGTAACCCTCTCAACTTTTTTGCACATGCTATGTGGTTGAAATGATGATACCATGCCAACTTGCAACCATTTCAGAGTTCATTTGCAGTGCTTTTCAATTCAGGGTCATTTTAGCTCAAAATAAATCATGAAATGCATGAAAAATAGCAAATGAAGTCAGAAAAGGTTTGAAAAGTGATGATGTGGCATTGGATGGTGCATATTGAATGCAGAAAAAGTCTTGAGTTCAAATATGTTTAAAAAATTGAAATCCTTTTGTAACAGATGAGTTTTCGTCCGAAACCCTGACACTTCGAAAGAGATTGTCCAGTTCGTACACGAAGTGCATCCAGTTTTTGCCGTAACCCTCTCAACTTTTTAGCACATGCGATGTGGGTGAACTGATGACACCGTGCCAACTTGCAACCATTTCAGAGTTCATTTGCAGTGCTTTTCAATTCAGTGTCATTTTAGCTCAAAATAAATCATGAAATGCATGAAAAATAGCAAATGAAGTCAGAAAAGGTTTGAAAAGTGATGATGTGGCTTTGGATGGTGCATATTGAATGCAGAAAAAGTCTTGAGTTCAAATATGTTTAAAAAATTGAAATCCTTTTGTAACAGATGAGTTTTCGTCCGAAACCCTGACACTTCGAAAGAGATTGTCCAGTTCGTACACGAAGTGCATCCAGTTTTTGCCGTAACCCTCTGAACTTTTTAGCACATGCTATGTGGGTGAAATGATGATACCATGCCAACTTGCAACCATTTCAGAGTTCATTTGCAGTGCTTTTCAATTCAGGGTCATTTTAGATCAAAATAAATCATGAAATGCATGAAAAATAGCAAATGAAGTCAGAAATGGTTTGAAAAGTGATGATGTGGCTTTGAATGGTGCATATTGAATGCAGAAAAAGTCTTGAGTTCAAATATGTTTAAAAAATTGAAATCCTTTTGTAACAGATGAGTTTTCGTCCGAAACCCTGACACTTCAAAAGAGATTGTCCAGTTCGTACACGAAGTGCTTCCAGTTTTTGCTGTAACCCTCTCAACTTTTTAGCACATGCTATGTGGGTGAAATGATGATACCATGCCAACTTGCAACCATTTCAGAGTTCATTTGCAGTGCTCTTCAATTCAGGGTCATTTTAGCTCAAAATAAATCATGAAATGCATGAAAAATAGCAAATGAAGTCAGAAAAGGTTTGAAAAGTGATGATGTGGCTTTGGATGGTGCATATTGAATGCAGAAAAAGTCTTGAGTTCAAATATGTTTAAAAAATTGAAATCCTTTTGTAACAGATGAGTTTTCGTCCGAAACCCTGACACTTCGAAAGAGATTGTCCAGTTCGTACACGAAGTGCATCCAGTTTTTGCCGTAACCCTCTCAACTTTTTTGCACATGCTATGTGGTTGAAATGATGATACCATGCCAACTTGCAACCATTTCAGAGTTCATTTGCAGTGCTTTTCAATTCAGGGTCATTTTAGCTCAAAATAAATCATGAAATGCATGAAAAATAGCAAATGAAGTCAGAAAAGGTTTGAAAAGTGATGATGTGGCATTGGATGGTGCATATTGAATGCAGAAAAAGTCTTGAGTTCAAATATGTTTAAAAAATTGAAATCCTTTTGTAACAGATGAGTTTTCGTCCGAAACCCTGACACTTCGAAAGAGATTGTCCAGTTCGTACACGAAGTGCATCCAGTTTTTGCCGTAACCCTCTCAACTTTTTAGCACATGCGATGTGGGTGAACTGATGACACCATGCCAACTTGCAACCATTTCAGAGTTCATTTGCAGTGCTTTTCAATTCAGTGTCATTTTAGCTCAAAATAAATCATGAAATGCATGAAAAATAGCAAATGAAGTCAGAAAAGGTTTGAAAAGTGATGATGTGGCTTTGGATGGTGCATATTGAATGCAGAAAAAGTCTTGAGTTCAAATATGTTTAAAAAATTGAAATCCTTTTGTAACAGATGAGTTTTCGTCCGAAACCCTGACACTTCGAAAGAGATTGTCCAGTTCGTACACGAAGTGCATCCAGTTTTTGCCGTAACCCTCTGAACTTTTTAGCACATGCTATGTGGGTGAAATGATGATACCATGCCAACTTGCAACCATTTCAGAGTTCATTTGCAGTGCTTTTCAATTCAGGGTCATTTTAGATCAAAATAAATCATGAAATGCATGAAAAATAGCAAATGAAGTCAGAAATGGTTTGAAAAGTGATGATGTGGCTTTGAATGGTGCATATTGAATGCAGAAAAAGTCTTGAGTTCAAATATGTTTAAAAAATTGAAATCCTTTTGTAACAGATGAGTTTTCGTCCGAAACCCTGACACTTCAAAAGAGATTGTCCAGTTCGTACACGAAGTGCTTCCAGTTTTTGCTGTAACCCTCTCAACTTTTTAGCACATGCTATGTGGGTGAAATGATGATACCATGCCAACTTGCAACCATTTCAGAGTTCATTTGCAGTGCTCTTCAATTCAGGGTCATTTTAGCTCAAAATAAATCATGAAATGCATGAAAAATAGCAAATGAAATCAGAAAAGGTTTGAAAAGTGATGATGTGGCTTTGGATGGTGCATATTGAATGCAGAAAAAGTCTTGAGTTCAAATATGTTTAAAAAATTGAAATCCTTTTGTAACAGATGAGTTTTCGTCCGAAACCCTGACACTTCGAAAGATATTGTCCAGTTCGTACACGAAGTGCATCCAGTTTTTGCCGTAACCCTCTCAATTTTTTAGCACATGCTATGTGGGTGAAATGATGATACCATGCCAACTTGCAACCATTTCAGAGTTCATTTGCTGTGCTTTTCAATTCAGGGTCATTTTAGCTCAAAATAAATCATGAAATGCATGAAAAATAGCAAATGAAGTCAGAAAAGGTTTGAAAAGTCATGATGTGGCTTTGTATGGTGCATATTGAATGCAGAAAAAGTCTTGAGTTCAAATATGTTTAAAAAATTGAAATCCTTTTGTAACAGATGAGTTTTCGTCCGAAACCCTGACACTTCGAAAGAGATTGTCCAGTTCGTACACGAAGTGCTTCTAGTTTTTGCCGTAACCCTCTCAACTTTTTAGCACATGGTATGTGGGTGAAATGATGATACCATGCCAACTTGCAACCATTTCAGAGTTCATTTGCAGTGCTTTTCAATCCAGGGTCATTTTAGCTCAAAATAAATCATGAAAAGTAGCAAATGAAGTCAGAAAAGGTTTGAAAAGTGATGATGTGGCTTTGTATGGTGCATATTGAACGCAGAAAAAGTCTTGAGTTCAAATATGTTTAAAAAATTGAAATCCTTTTGTAACAGATGAGTTTTCGTCCGAAACCCTGACACTTCGAAAGAGATTGTCCAGTTCGTACACGAAGTGCATCCAGTTTTTGCCGTAACCCTCTCAACTTTTTAGCACATGCTATGTGGGTGAAATGATGATACCATGCCAACTTGCAACCATTTCAGAGTTCATTTGCAGTGCTTTTCAATTCAGGGTCATTTTAGCTCAAAATAAATCATGAAATGCATGAAAAATAGCAAATGAAGTCAGAAAAGGTTTGAAAAGTGATGATGTGGCTTTGTATGGTGCATATTGAATGCAGAAAAAGTCTTGAGATCAAATATGTTTAAAAAATTGAAATCCTTTTGTAACAGATGAGTTTTCGTCCGAAACCCTGACACTTCGAAAGAGATTGTCCAGTTCGTACACGAAGTGCATCCAGTTTTTGCCGTAACCCTCTCAATTTTTTAGCACATGCTATGTGGGTGAAATGATGATACCATGCCAACTTGCAACCATTTCAGAGTTCATTTGCTGTGCTTTTCAATTCAGGGTCATTTTAGCTCAAAATAAATCATGAAATGCATGAAAAATAGCAAATGAAGTCAGAAAAGGTTTGAAAAGTCATGATGTGGCTTTGTATGGTGCATATTGAATGCAGAAAAAGTCTTGAGTTCAAATATGTTTAAAAAATTGATATCCTTTTGTAACAGATGAGTTTTCGTCCGAAACCCTGACACTTCGAAAGAGATTGTCCAGTTCGTACACGAAGTGCTTCCAGTTTTTGCCGTAACCCTCTCAACTTTTTAGCACATGGTATGTGGGTGAAATGATGATACCATGCCAACTTGCAACCATTTCAGAGTTCATTTGCAGTGCTTTTCAATCCAGGGTCATTTTAGCTCAAAATAAATCATGAAAAGTAGCAAATGAAGTCAGAAAAGGTTTGAAAAGTGATGATGTGGCTTTGTATGGTGCATATTGAATGCAGAAAAAGTCTTGAGTTCAAATATGTTTAAAAAATTGAAATCCTTTTGTAACAGATGAGTTTTCGTCCGAAACCCTGACACTTCGAAAGATATTGTCCAGTTCGTACACGAAGTGCATCCAGTTTTTGCCGTAACCCTCTCAACTTTTTAGCACATGCTATGTGGGTGAAATGATGATACCATGCCAACTTGCAACCATTTCAGAGTTCATTTGCAGTGCTTTTCAATTCAGGGTCATTTTAGCTCAAAATAAATCATGAAATGCATGAAAAGTAGCAAATGAAGTCAGAAAAGGTTTGAAAAGTGATGATGTGGCTTTGTATGGTGCATATTGAATGCAGAAAAAGTCTTGAGTTCAAATATGTTTAAAAAATTGAAATCCTTTTGTAACAGATGAGTTTTCGTCCGAAACCCTGACACTTCGAAAGAGATTGTCCAGTTCGTACACGAAGTGCATCCAGTTTTTGCCGTAACCCTCTCAACTTTTTCGCACATGCTATGTGGTTGAAATGATGATACCATGCCAACTTGCAACCATTTCAGAGTTCATTTGCAGTGCTTTTCAATTCAGGGTCATTTTAGCTCAAAATAAATCATGAAATGCATGAAAAGTAGCAAATGAAGTCAGAAAAGGTTTGAAAAGTGATGATGTGGCTTTGTATGGTGCATATTGAATGCAGAAAAAGTCTTGAGTTCAAATATGTTTAAAAAATTGAAATCCTTTTGTAACAGATGAGTTTTCGTCCGAAACCCTGACACTTCGAAAGAGATTGTCCAGTTCGTACACGAAGTGCATCCAGTTTTTGCCGTAACCCTCTCAACTTTTTAGCACATGCGATGTGGGTGAACTGATGACACCATGCCAACTTGCAACCATTTCAGAGTTCATTTGCAGTGCTTTTCAATTCAGTGTCATTTTAGCTCAAAATAAATCATGAAATGCATGAAAAATAGCAAATGAAGTCAGAAAAGGTTTGAAAAGTGATGATGTGGCTTTGGATGGTGCATATTGAATGCAGAAAAAGTCTTGAGTTCAAATATGTTTAAAAAATTGAAATCCTTTTGTAACAGATGAGTTTTCGTCCGAAACCCTGACACTTCGAAAGAGATTGTCCAGTTCGTACACGAAGTGCATCCAGTTTTTGCCGTAACCCTCTCAACTTTTTAGCACATGCGATGTGGGTGAACTGATGACACCATGCCAACTTGCAACCATTTCAGAGTTCATTTGCAGTGCTTTTCAATTCAGTGTCATTTTAGCTCAAAATAAATCATGAAATGCATGAAAAATAGCAAATGAAGTCAGAAAAGGTTTGAAAAGTGATGATGTCGCTTTGGATGGTGCATATTGAATGCAGAAAAAGTCTTGAGTTCAAATATGTTTAAAAAATTGAAATCCTTTTGTAACAGATGAGTTTTCGTCCGAAACCCTGACACTTCGAAAGAGATTGTCCAGTTCGTACACGAAGTGCATCCAGTTTTTGCCGTAACCCTCTGAACTTTTTAGCACATGCTATGTGGGTGAAATGATGATACCATGCCAACTTGCAACCATTTCAGAGTTCATTTGCAGTGCTTTTCAATTCAGGGTCATTTTAGATCAAAATAAATCATGAAATGCATGAAAAATAGCAAATGAAGTCAGAAATGGTTTGAAAAGTGATGATGTGGCTTTGAATGGTGCATATTGAATGCAGAAAAAGTCTTGAGTTCAAATATGTTTAAAAAATTGAAATCCTTTTGTAACAGATGAGTTTTCGTCCGAAACCCTGACACTTCAAAAGAGATTGTCCAGTTCGTACACGAAGTGCTTCCAGTTTTTGCTGTAACCCTCTCAACTTTTTAGCACATGCTATGTGGGTGAAATGATGATACCATGCCAACTTGCAACCATTTCAGAGTTCATTTGCAGTGCTCTTCAATTCAGGGTCATTTTAGCTCAAAATAAATCATGAAATGCATGAAAAATAGCAAATGAAGTCAGAAAAGGTTTGAAAAGTGATGATGTGGCTTTGGATGGTGCATATTGAATGCAGAAAAAGTCTTGAGTTCAAATATGTTTAAAAAATTGAAATCCTTTTGTAACAGATGAGTTTTCGTCCGAAACCCTGACACTTCGAAAGAGATTGTCCAGTTCGTACACGAAGTGCATCCAGTTTTTGCCGTAACCCTCTCAACTTTTTTGCACATGCTATGTGGTTGAAATGATGATACCATGCCAACTTGCAACCATTTCAGAGTTCATTTGCAGTGCTTTTCAATTCAGGGTCATTTTAGCTCAAAATAAATCATGAAATGCATGAAAAATAGCAAATGAAGTCAGAAAAGGTTTGAAAAGTGATGATGTGGCATTGGATGGTGCATATTGAATGCAGAAAAAGTCTTGAGTTCAAATATGTTTAAAAAATTGAAATCCTTTTGTAACAGATGAGTTTTCGTCCGAAACCCTGACACTTCGAAAGAGATTGTCCAGTTCGTACACGAAGTGCATCCAGTTTTTGCCGTAACCCTCTCAACTTTTTAGCACATGCGATGTGGGTGAACTGATGACACCATGCCAACTTGCAACCATTTCAGAGTTCATTTGCAGTGCTTTTCAATTCAGTGTCATTTTAGCTCAAAATAAATCATGAAATGCATGAAAAATAGCAAATGAAGTCAGAAAAGGTTTGAAAAGTGATGATGTGGCTTTGGATGGTGCATATTGAATGCAGAAAAAGTCTTGAGTTCAAATATGTTTAAAAAATTGAAATCCTTTTGTAACAGATGAGTTTTCGTCCGAAACCCTGACACTTCGAAAGAGATTGTCCAGTTCGTACACGAAGTGCATCCAGTTTTTGCCGTAACCCTCTGAACTTTTTAGCACATGCTATGTGGGTGAAATGATGATACCATGCCAACTTGCAACCATTTCAGAGTTCATTTGCAGTGCTTTTCAATTCAGGGTCATTTTAGATCAAAATAAATCATGAAATGCATGAAAAATAGCAAATGAAGTCAGAAATGGTTTGAAAAGTGATGATGTGGCTTTGAATGGTGCATATTGAATGCAGAAAAAGTCTTGAGTTCAAATATGTTTAAAAAATTGAAATCCTTTTGTAACAGATGAGTTTTCTTCCGAAACCCTGACACTTCAAAAGAGATTGTCCAGTTCGTACACGAAGTGCTTCCAGTTTTTGCTGTAACCCTCTCAACTTTTTAGCACATGCTATGTGCGTGAAATGATGATACCATGCCAACTTGCAACCATTTCAGAGTTCATTTGCAGTGCTCTTCAATTCAGGGTCATTTTAGCTCAAAATAAATCATGAAATGCATGAAAAATAGCAAATGAAGTCAGAAAAGGTTTGAAAAGTGATGATGTGGCTTTGGATGGTGCATATTGAATGCAGAAAAAGTCTTGAGTTCAAATATGTTTAAAAAATTGAAATCCTTTTGTAACAGATGAGTTTTCGTCCGAAACCCTGACACTTCGAAAGATATTGTCCAGTTCGTACACGAAGTGCATCCAGTTTTTGCCGTAACCCTCTCAATTTTTTAGCACATGCTATGTGGGTGAAATGATGATACCATGCCAACTTGCAACCATTTCAGAGTTCATTTGCTGTGCTTTTCAATTCAGGGTCATTTTAGCTCAAAATAAATCATGAAATGCATGAAAAATAGCAAATGAAGTCAGAAAAGGTTTGAAAAGTCATGATGTGGCTTTGTATGGTGCATATTGAATGCAGAAAAAGTCTTGAGTTCAAATATGTTTAAAAAATTGAAATCCTTTTGTAACAGATGAGTTTTCGTCCGAAACCCTGACACTTCGAAAGAGATTGTCCAGTTCGTACACGAAGTGCTTCTAGTTTTTGCCGTAACCCTCTCAACTTTTTAGCACATGGTATGTGGGTGAAATGATGATACCATGCCAACTTGCAACCATTTCAGAGTTCATTTGCAGTGCTTTTCAATCCAGGGTCATTTTAGCTCAAAATAAATCATGAAAAGTAGCAAATGAAGTCAGAAAAGGTTTGAAAAGTGATGATGTGGCTTTGTATGGTGCATATTGAACGCAGAAAAAGTCTTGAGTTCAAATATGTTTAAAAAATTGAAATCCTTTTGTAACAGATGAGTTTTCGTCCGAAACCCTGACACTTCGAAAGAGATTGTCCAGTTCGTACACGAAGTGCATCCAGTTATTGCCGTAACCCTCTCAACTTTTTAGCACATGCTATGTGGGTGAAATGATGATACCATGCCAACTTGCAACCATTTCAGAGTTCATTTGCAGTGCTTTTCAATTCAGGGTCATTTTAGCTCAAAATAAATCATGAAATGCATGAAAAATAGCAAATGAAGTCAGAAAAGGTTTGAAAAGTGATGATGTGGCTTTGTATGGTGCATATTGAATGCAGAAAAAGTCTTGAGATCAAATATGTTTAAAAAATTGAAATCCTTTTGTAACAGATGAGTTTTCGTCCGAAACCCTGACACTTCGAAAGAGATTGTCCAGTTCGTACACGAAGTGCATCCAGTTTTTGCCGTAACCCTCTCAATTTTTTAGCACATGCTATGTGGGTGAAATGATGATACCATGCCAACTTGCAACCATTTCAGAGTTCATTTGCTGTGCTTTTCAATTCAGGGTCATTTTAGCTCAAAATAAATCATGAAATGCATGAAAAATAGCAAATGAAGTCAGAAAAGGTTTGAAAAGTCATGATGTGGCTTTGTATGGTGCATATTGAATGCAGAAAAAGTCTTGAGTTCAAATATGTTTAAAAAATTGATATCCTTTTGTAACAGATGAGTTTTCGTCCGAAACCCTGACACTTCGAAAGAGATTGTCCAGTTCGTACACGAAGTGCTTCCAGTTTTTGCCGTAACCCTCTCAACTTTTTAGCACATGGTATGTGGGTGAAATGATGATACCATGCCAACTTGCAACCATTTCAGAGTTCATTTGCAGTGCTTTTCAATCCAGGGTCATTTTAGCTCAAAATAAATCATGAAAAGTAGCAAATGAAGTCAGAAAAGGTTTGAAAAGTGATGATGTGGCTTTGTATGGTGCATATTGAATGCAGAAAAAGTCTTGAGTTCAAATATGTTTAAAAAATTGAAATCCTTTTGTAACAGATGAGTTTTCGTCCGAAACCCTGACACTTCGAAAGATATTGTCCAGTTCGTACACGAAGTGCATCCAGTTTTTGCCGTAACCCTCTCAACTTTTTAGCACATGCTATGTGGGTGAAATGATGATACCATGCCAACTTGCAACCATTTCAGAGTTCATTTGCAGTGCTTTTCAATTCAGGGTCATTTTAGCTCAAAATAAATCATGAAATGCATGAAAAGTAGCAAATGAAGTCAGAAAAGGTTTGAAAAGTGATGATGTGGCTTTGTATGGTGCATATTGAATGCAGAAAAAGTCTTGAGTTCAAATATGTTTAAAAAATTGAAATCCTTTTGTAACAGATGAGTTTTCGTCCGAAACCCTGACACTTCGAAAGAGATTGTCCAGTTCGTACACGAAGTGCATCCAGTTTTTGCCGTAACCCTCTCAACTTTTTCACACATGCTATGTGGTTGAAATGATGATACCATGCCAACTTGCAACCATTTCAGAGTTCATTTGCAGTGCTTTTCAATTCAGGGTCATTTTAGCTCAAAATAAATCATGAAATGCATGAAAAGTAGCAAATGAAGTCAGAAAAGGTTTGAAAAGTGATGATGTGGCTTTGTATGGTGCATATTGAATGCAGAAAAAGTCTTGAGTTCAAATATGTTTAAAAAATTGAAATCCTTTTGTAACAGATGAGTTTTCGTCCGAAACCCTGACACTTCGAAAGAGATTGTCCAGTTCGTACACGAAGTGCATCCAGTTTTTGCCGTAACCCTCTCAACTTTTTAGCACATGCGATGTGGGTGAACTGATGACACCATGCCAACTTGCAACCATTTCAGAGTTCATTTGCAGTGCTTTTCAATTCAGTGTCATTTTAGCTCAAAATAAATCATGAAATGCATGAAAAATAGCAAATGAAGTCAGAAAAGGTTTGAAAAGTGATGATGTGGCTTTGGATGGTGCATATTGAATGCAGAAAAAGTCTTGAGTTCAAATATGTTTAAAAAATTGAAATCCTTTTGTAACAGATGAGTTTTCGTCCGAAACCCTGACACTTCGAAAGAGATTGTCCAGTTCGTACACGAAGTGCATCCAGTTTTTGCCGTAACCCTCTCAACTTTTTAGCACATGCTATGTGGGTGAAATGATGATACCATGCCAACTTGCAACCATTTCAGAGTTCATTTGCAGTGCTTTTCAATTCAGGGTCATTTTAGATCAAAATAAATCATGAAATGCATGAAAAATAGCAAATGAAGTCAGAAATGGTTTGAAAAGTGATGATGTGGCTTTGAATGGTGCATATTGAATGCAGAAAAAGTCTTGAGTTCAAATATGTTTAAAAAATTGAAATCCTTTTGTAACAGATGAGTTTTCGTCCGAAACCCTGACACTTCGAAAGAGATTGTCCAGTTCGTACACGAAGTGCATCCAGTTTTTGCCGTAACCCTCTCAACTTTTTAGCACATGCTATGTGGGTGAAATGATGATACCATGCCAACTTGCAACCATTTCAGAGTTCATTTGCAGTGCTTTTCAATTCAGGGTCATTTTAGATCAAAATAAATCATGAAATGCATGAAAAATAGCAAATGAAGTCAGAAATGGTTTGAAAAGTGATGATGTGGCTTTGAATGGTGCATATTGAATGCAGAAAAAGTCTTGAGTTCAAATATGTTTAAAAAATTGAAATCCTTTTGTAACAGATGAGTTTTCGTCCGAAACCCTGACACTTCAAAAGAGATTGTCCAGTTCGTACACGAAGTGCTTCCAGTTTTTGCTGTAACCCTCTCAACTTTTTAGCACATGCTATGTGGGTGAAATGATGATACCATGCCAACTTGCAACCATTTCAGAGTTCAAATATGTTTAAAAAATTGAAATCCTTTTGTAACAGATGAGTTTTCGTCCGAAACCCTGACACTTCGAAAGAGATTGTCCAGTTCGTACACGAAGTGCATCCAGTTTTTGCCGTAACCCTCTCAACTTTTTAGCACATGCGATGTGGGTGAACTGATGACACCATGCCAACTTGCAACCATTTCAGAGTTCATTTGCAGTGCTTTTCAATTCAGTGTCATTTTAGCTCAAAATAAATCATGAAATGCATGAAAAATAGCAAATGAAGTCAGAAAAGGTTTGAAAAGTGATGATGTGGCTTTGGATGGTGCATATTGAATGCAGAAAAAGTCTTGAGTTCAAATATGTTTAAAAAATTGAAATCCTTTTGTAACAGATGAGTTTTCGTCCGAAACCCTGACACTTCGAAAGAGATTGTCCAGTTCGTACACGAAGTGCATCCAGTTTTTGCCGTAACCCTCTCAACTTTTTAGCACATGCTATGTGGGTGAAATGATGATACCATGCCAACTTGCAACCATTTCAGAGTTCATTTGCAGTGCTTTTCAATTCAGGGTCATTTTAGCTCAAAATAAATCATGAAATGCATGAAAAGTAGCAAATGAAGTCAGAAAAGGTTTGAAAAGTGATGATGTGGCTTTGTATGGTGCATATTGAATTTAGAAAAAGTCTTGAGTTCAAATATGTTTAAAAAATTGAAATCCTTTTGTAACAGATGAGTTTTCGTCCGAAACCCTGACACTTCGAAAGAGATTGTCCAGTTCGTACACGAAGTGCATCCAGTTTTTGCCGTAACCCTCTCAACTTTTTCGCACATGCTATGTGGTTGAAATGATGATACCATGCCAACTTGCAACCATTTCAGAGTTCATTTGCAGTGCTTTTCAATTCAGGGTCATTTTAGCTCAAAATAAACCATGAAATGCATGAAAAGTAGCAAATGAAGTCAGAAAAGGTTTGAAAAGTGATGATGTGGCTTTGTATGTTGCATATTGAATGCAGAAAAAGTCTTGAGTTCAAATATGTTTAAAAAATTGAAATCCTTTTGTAACAGATGAGTTTTCGTCCGAAACCCTGACACTTCGAAAGAGATTGTCCAGTTCGTACACGAAGTGCATCCAGTTTTTGCCGTAACCCTCTCAACTTTTTAGCACATGCGATGTGGGTGAACTGATGACACCATGCCAACTTGCAACCATTTCAGAGTTCATTTGCAGTGCTTTTCAATTCAGTGTCATTTTAGCTCAAAATAAATCATGAAATGCATGAAAAATAGCAAATGAAGTCAGAAAAGGTTTGAAAAGTGATGATGTGGCTTTGGATGGTGCATATTGAATGCAGAAAAAGTCTTGAGTTCAAATATGTTTAAAAAATTGAAATCCTTTTGTAACAGATGAGTTTTCTTCCGAAACCCTGACACTTCAAAAGAGATTGTCCAGTTCGTACACGAAGTGCTTCCAGTTTTTGCTGTAACCCTCTCAACTTTTTAGCACATGCTATGTGGGTGAAATGATGATACCATGCCAACTTGCAACCATTTCAGAGTTCAAATATGTTTAAAAAATTGAAATCCTTTTGTAACAGATGAGTTTTCGTCCGAAACCCTGACACTTCGAAAGAGATTGTCCAGTTCGTACACGAAGTGCATCCAGTTTTTGCCGTAACCCTCTCAACTTTTTAGCACATGCGATGTGGGTGAACTGATGACACCATGCCAACTTGCAACCATTTCAGAGTTCATTTGCAGTGCTTTTCAATTCAGTGTCATTTTAGCTCAAAATAAATCATGAAATGCATGAAAAATAGCAAATGAAGTCAGAAAAGGTTTGAAAAGTGATGATGTGGCTTTGGATGGTGCATATTGAATGCAGAAAAAGTCTTGAGTTCAAATATGTTTAAAAAATTGAAATCCTTTTGTAACAGATGAGTTTTCGTCCGAAACCCTGACACTTCGAAAGAGATTGTCCAGTTCGTACACGAAGTGCATCCAGTTTTTGCCGTAACCCTCTCAACTTTTTAGCACATGCTATGTGGGTGAAATGATGATACCATGCCAACTTGCAACCATTTCAGAGTTCATTTGCAGTGCTTTTCAATTCAGGGTCATTTTAGCTCAAAATAAATCATGAAATGCATGAAAAGTAGCAAATGAAGTCAGAAAAGGTTTGAAAAGTGATGATGTGGCTTTGTATGGTGCATATTGAATTTAGAAAAAGTCTTGAGTTCAAATATGTTTAAAAAATTGAAATCCTTTTGTAACAGATGAGTTTTCGTCCGAAACCCTGACACTTCGAAAGAGATTGTCCAGTTCGTACACGAAGTGCATCCAGTTTTTGCCGTAACCCTCTCAACTTTTTCGCACATGCTATGTGGTTGAAATGATGATACCATGCCAACTTGCAACCATTTCAGAGTTCATTTGCAGTGCTTTTCAATTCAGGGTCATTTTAGCTCAAAATAAACCATGAAATGCATGAAAAGTAGCAAATGAAGTCAGAAAAGGTTTGAAAAGTGATGATGTGGCTTTGTATGTTGCATATTGAATGCAGAAAAAGTCTTGAGTTCAAATATGTTTAAAAAATTGAAATCCTTTTGTAACAGATGAGTTTTCGTCCGAAACCCTGACACTTCGAAAGAGATTGTCCAGTTCGTACACGAAGTGCATCCAGTTTTTGCCGTAACCCTCTCAACTTTTTAGCACATGCGATGTGGGTGAACTGATGACACCATGCCAACTTGCAACCATTTCAGAGTTCATTTGCAGTGCTTTTCAATTCAGTGTCATTTTAGCTCAAAATAAATCATGAAATGCATGAAAAATAGCAAATGAAGTCAGAAAAGGTTTGAAAAGTGATGATGTGGCTTTGGATGGTGCATATTGAATGCAGAAAAAGTCTTGAGTTCAAATATGTTTAAAAAATTGAAATCCTTTTGTAACAGATGAGTTTTCGTCCGAAACCCTGACACTTCGAAAGAGATTGTCCAGTTCGTACACGAAGTGCATCCAGTTTTTGCCGTAACCCTCTGAACTTTTTAGCACATGCTATGTGGGTGAAATGATGATACCATGCCAACTTGCAACCATTTCAGAGTTCATTTGCAGTGCTTTTCAATTCAGGGTCATTTTAGATCAAAATAAATCATGAAATGCATGAAAAATAGCAAATGAAGTCAGAAATGGTTTGAAAAGTGATGATGTGGCTTTGAATGGTGCATATTGAATGCAGAAAAAGTCTTGAGTTCAAATAAGTTTAAAAAATTGAAATCCTTTTGTAACAGATGAGTTTTCGTCCGAAACCCTGACACTTCAAAAGAGATTGTCCAGTTCGTACACGAAGTGCTTCCAGTTTTTGCTGTAACCCTCTCAACTTTTTAGCACATGCTATGTGGGTGAAATGATGATACCATGCCAACTTGCAACCATTTCAGAGTTCAAATATGTTTAAAAAATTGAAATCCTTTTGTAACAGATGAGTTTTCGTCCGAAACCCTGACACTTCGAAAGAGATTGTCCAGTTCGTACACGAAGTGCATCCAGTTTTTGCCGTAACCCTCTCAACTTTTTAGCACATGCGATGTGGGTGAACTGATGACACCATGCCAACTTGCAACCATTTCAGAGTTCATTTGCAGTGCTTTTCAATTCAGTGTCATTTTAGCTCAAAATAAATCATGAAATGCATGAAAAATAGCAAATGAAGTCAGAAAAGGTTTGAAAAGTGATGATGTGGCTTTGGATGGTGCATATTGAATGCAGAAAAAGTCTTGAGTTCAAATATGTTTAAAAAATTGAAATCCTTTTGTAACAGATGAGTTTTCGTCCGAAACCCTGACACTTCGAAAGAGATTGTCCAGTTCGTACACGAAGTGCATCCAGTTTTTGCCGTAACCCTCTGAACTTTTTAGCACATGCTATGTGGGTGAAATGATGATACCATGCCAACTTGCAACCATTTCAGAGTTCATTTGCAGTGCTTTTCAATTCAGGGTCATTTTAGATCAAAATAAATCATGAAATGCATGAAAAATAGCAAATGAAGTCAGAAATGGTTTGAAAAGTGATGATGTGGCTTTGAATGGTGCATATTGAATGCAGAAAAAGTCTTGAGTTCAAATATGTTTAAAAAATTGAAATCCTTTTGTAACAGATGAGTTTTCGTCCGAAACCCTGACACTTCAAAAGAGATTGTCCAGTTCGTACACGAAGTGCTTCCAGTTTTTGCTGTAACCCTCTCAACTTTTTAGCACATGCTATGTGGGTGAAATGATGATACCATGCCAACTTGCAACCATTTCAGAGTTCATTTGCAGTGCTCTTCAATTCAGGGTCATTTTAGCTCAAAATAAATCATGAAATGCATGAAAAATAGCAAATGAAGTCAGAAAAGGTTTGAAAAGTGATGATGTGGCTTTGGATGGTGCATATTGAATGCAGAAAAAGTCTTGAGTTCAAATATGTTTAAAAAATTGAAATCCTTTTGTAACAGATGAGTTTTCGTCCGAAACCCTGACACTTCGAAAGATATTGTCCAGTTCGTACACGAAGTGCATCCAGTTTTTGCCGTAACCCTCTCAATTTTTTAGCACATGCTATGTGGGTGAAATGATGATACCATGCCAACTTGCAACCATTTCAGAGTTCATTTGCTGTGCTTTTCAATTCAGGGTCATTTTAGCTCAAAATAAATCATGAAATGCATGAAAAATAGCAAATGAAGTCAGAAAAGGTTTGAAAAGTGATGATGTGGCTTTGTATGGTGCATATTGAATGCAGAAAAAGTCTTGAGTTCAAATATGTTTAAAAAATTGAAATCCTTTTGTAACAGATGAGTTTTCGTCCGAAACCCTGACACTTCGAAAGAGATTGTCCAGTTCGTACACGAAGTGCTTCCAGTTTTTGCCGTAACCCTCTCAACTTTTTAGCACATGGTATGTGGGTGAAATGATGATACCATGCCAACTTGCAACCATTTCAGAGTTCATTTGCAGTGCTTTTCAATCCAGGGTCATTTTAGCTCAAAATAAATCATGAAAAGTAGCAAATGAAGTCAGAAAAGGTTTGAAAAGTGATGATGTGGCTTTGTATGGTGCATATTGAATGCAGAAAAAGTCTTGAGTTCAAATATGTTTAAAAAATTGAAATCCTTTTGTAACAGATGAGTTTTCGTCCGAAACCCTGACACTTCGAAAGAGATTGTCCAGTTCGTACACGAAGTGCTTCCAGTTTTTGCCGTAACCCTCTCAACTTTTTAGCACATGGTATGTGGGTGAAATGATGATACCATGCCAACTTGCAACCATTTCAGAGTTCATTTGCAGTGCTTTTCAATCCAGGGTCATTTTAGCTCAAAATAAATCATGAAAAGTAGCAAATGAAGTCAGAAAAGGTTTGAAAAGTGATGATGTGGCTTTGTATGGTGCATATTGAATGCAGAAAAAGTCTTGAGTTCAAATATGTTTAAAAAATTGAAATCCTTTTGTAACAGATGAGTTTTCGTCCGAAACCCTGACACTTCGAAAGAGATTGTCCAGTTCGTACACGAAGTGCATCCAGTTTTTGCCGTAACCCTCTCAACTTTTTAGCACATGCTATGTGGGTGAAATGATGATACCATGCCAACTTGCAACCATTTCAGAGTTCATTTGCAGTGCTTTTCAATTCAGGGTCATTTTAGCTCAAAATAAATCATGAAATGCTTGAAAAATAGCAAATGAAGTCAGAAAAGGTTTGAAAAGTGATGATGTGGCTTTGTATGGTGCATATTGAATGCAGAAAAAGTCTTGAGATCAAATATGTTTAAAAAATTGAAATCCTTTTGTAACAGATGAGTTTTCATCCGAAACCCTGACACTTCGAAAGAGATTGTCCAGTTCGTACACGAAGTGCATCCAGTTTTTGCCGTAACCCTCTCAATTTTTTAGCACATGCTATGTGGGTGAAATGATGATACCATGCCAACTTGCAACCATTTCAGAGTTCATTTGCTGTGCTTTTCAATTCAGGGTCATTTTAGCTCAAAATAAATCATGAAATGCATGAAAAATAGCAAATGAAGTCAGAAAAGGTTTGAAAAGTCATGATGTGGCTTTGTATGGTGCATATTGAATGCAGAAAAAGTCTTGAGTTCAAATATGTTTAAAAAATTGAAATCCTTTTGTAACAGATGAGTTTTCGTCCGAAACCCTGACACTTCGAAAGAGATTGTCCAGTTCGTACACGAAGTGCTTCCAGTTTTTGCCGTAACCCTCTCAACTTTTTAGCACATGGTATGTGGGTGAAATGATGATACCATGCCAACTTGCAACCATTTCAGAGTTCATTTGCAGTGCTTTTCAATCCAGGGTCATTTTAGCTCAAAATAAATCATGAAAAGTAGCAAATGAAGTCAGAAAAGGTTTGAAAAGTGATGATGTGGCTTTGTATGGTGCATATTGAATGCAGAAAAAGTCTTGAGTTCAAATATGTTTAAAAAATTGAAATCCTTTTGTAACAGATGAGTTTTCGTCCGAAACCCTGACACTTCGAAAGATATTGTCCAGTTCGTACACGAAGTGCATCCAGTTTTTGCCGTAACCCTCTCAACTTTTTAGCACATGCTATGTGGGTGAAATGATGATACCATGCCAACTTGCAACCATTTCAGAGTTCATTTGCAGTGCTTTTCAATTCAGGGTCATTTTAGCTCAAAATAAATCATGAAATGCATGAAAAGTAGCAAATGAAGTCAGAAAAGGTTTGAAAAGTGATGATGTGGCTTTGTATGGTGCATATTGAATGCAGAAAAAGTCTTGAGTTCAAATATGTTTAAAAAATTGAAATCCTTTTGTAACAGATGAGTTTTCGTCCGAAACCCTGACACTTCGAAAGAGATTGTCCAGTTCGTACACGAAGTGCATCCAGTTTTTGCCGTAACCCTCTCAACTTTTTCGCACATGCTATGTGGTTGAAATGATGATACCATGCCAACTTGCAACCATTTCAGAGTTCATTTGCAGTGCTTTTCAATTCAGGGTCATTTTAGCTCAAAATAAATCATGAAATGGATGAAAAGTAGCAAATGAAGTCAGAAAAGGTTTGAAAAGTGATGATGTGGCTTTGTATGGTGCATATTGAATGCAGAAAAAGTCTTGAGTTCAAATATGTTTAAAAAATTGAAATCCTTTTGTAACAGATGAGTTTTCGTCCGAAACCCGGACACTTCGAAAGAGATTGTCCAGTTCGTACACGAAGTGCATCCAGTTTTTGCCGTAACCCTCTCAACTTTTTAGCACATGCGATGTGGGTGAACTGATGACACCATGCCAACTTGCAACCATTTCAGAGTTCATTTGCAGTGCTTTTCAATTCAGTGTCATTTTAGCTCAAAATAAATCATGAAATGCATGAAAAATAGCAAATGAAGTCAGAAAAGGTTTGAAAAGTGATGATGTGGCTTTGGATGGTGCATATTGAATGCAGAAAAAGTCTTGAGTTCAAATATGTTTAAAAAATTGAAATCCTTTTGTAACAGATGAGTTTTCGTCCGAAACCCTGACACTTCGAAAGAGATTGTCCAGTTCGTACACGAAGTGCATCCAGTTTTTGCCGTAACCCTCTGAACTTTTTAGCACATGCTATGTGGGTGAAATGATGATACCATGCCAACTTGCAACCATTTCAGAGTTCATTTGCAGTGCTTTTCAATTCAGGGTCATTTTAGATCAAAATAAATCATGAAATGCATGAAAAATAGCAAATGAAGTCAGAAATGGTTTGAAAAGTGATGATGTGGCTTTGAATGGTGCATATTGAATGCAGAAAAAGTCTTGAGTTCAAATATGTTTAAAAAATTGAAATCCTTTTGTAACAGATGAGTTTTCGTCCGAAACCCTGACACTTCAAAAGAGATTGTCCAGTTCGTACACGAAGTGCTTCCAGTTTTTGCTGTAACCCTCTCAACTTTTTAGCACATGCTATGTGGGTGAAATGATGATACCATGCCAACTTGCAACCATTTCAGAGTTCAAATATGTTTAAAAAATTGAAATCCTTTTGTAACAGATGAGTTTTCGTCCGAAACCCTGACACTTCGAAAGAGATTGTCCAGTTCGTACACGAAGTGCATCTAGTTTTTGCCGTAACCCTCTCAACTTTTTAGCACATGCGATGTGGGTGAACTGATGACACCATGCCAACTTGCAACCATTTCAGAGTTCATTTGCAGTGCTTTTCTATTCAGTGTCATTTTAGCTCAAAATAAATCATGAAATGCATGAAAAATAGCAAATGAAGTCAGAAAAGGTTTGAAAAGTGATGATGTGGCTTTGGATGGTGCATATTGAATGCAGAAAAAGTCTTGAGTTCAAATATGTTTAAAAAATTGAAATCCTTTTGTAACAGATGAGTTTTCGTCCGAAACCCTGACACTTCGAAAGAGATTGTCCAGTTCGTACACGAAGTGCATCCAGTTTTTGCCGTAACCCTCTGAACTTTTTAGCACATGCTATGTGGGTGAAATGATGATACCATGCCAACTTGCAACCATTTCAGAGTTCATTTGCAGTGCTTTTCAATTCAGGGTCATTTTAGATCAAAATAAATCATGAAATGCATGAAAAATAGCAAATGAAGTCAGAAATGGTTTGAAAAGTGATGATGTGGCTTTGAATGGTGCATATTGAATGCAGAAAAAGTCTTGAGTTCAAATATGTTTAAAAAATTGAAATCCTTTTGTAACAGATGAGTTTTCGTCCGAAACCCTGACACTTCAAAAGAGATTGTCCAGTTCGTACACGAAGTGCTTCCAGTTTTTGCTGTAACCCTCTCAACTTTTTAGCACATGCTATGTGGGTGAAATGATGATACCATGCCAACTTGCAACCATTTCAGACTTCATTTGCAGTGCTCTTCAATTCAGGGTCATTTTAGCTCAAAATAAATCATGAAATGCATGAAAAATAGCAAATGAAGTCAGAAAAGGTTTGAAAAGTGATGATGTGGCTTTGGATGGTGCATATTGAATGCAGAAAAAGTCTTGAGTTCAAATATGTTTAAAAAATTGAAATCCTTTTGTAACAGATGAGTTTTCGTCCGAAACCCTGACACTTTGAAAGATATTGTCCAGTTAGTACACGAAGTGCATCCAGTTTTTGCCGTAACCCTCTCAATTTTTTAGCACATGCTATGTGGGTGAAATGATGATACCATGCCAACTTGCAACCATTTCAGAGTTCATTTGCTGTGCTTTTCAATTCAGGGTCATTTTAGCTCAAAATAAATCATGAAATGCATGAAAAGTAGCAAATGAAGTCAGAAAAGGTTTGAAAAGTGATGATGTGGCTTTGTATGGTGCATATTGAATGCAGAAAAAGTCTTGAGTTCAAATATGTTTAAAAAATTGAAATCCTTTTGTAACAGATGAGTTTTCGTCCGAAACCCTGACACTTCGAAAGAGATTGTCCAGTTCGTACACGAAGTGCATCCAGTTTTTGCCGTAACCCTCTCAACTTTTTCGCACATGCTATGTGGTTGAAATGATGATACCATGCCAACTTGCAACCATTTCAGAGTTCATTTGCAGTGCTTTTCAATTCAGGGTCATTTTAGCTCAAAATAAATCATGAAATGCATGAAAAATAGCAAATGAAGTCAGAAAAGGTTTGAAAAGTGATGATGTGGCTTTGTATGGTGCATATTGAATGCAGAAAAAGTCTTGAGATCAAATATGTTTAAAAAATTGAAATCCTTTTGTAACAGATGAGTTTTCGTCCGAAACCCTGACACTTCGAAAGAGATTGTCCAGTTCGTACACGAAGTGCATCCAGTTTTTGCCGTAACCCTCTCAACTTTTTAGCACATGCTATGTGGGTGAAATGATGATACCATGCCAACTTGCAACCATTTCAGAGTTCATTTGCAGTGCTTTTCAATTCAGGGTCATTTTAGCTCAAAATAAATCATGAAATGCATGAAAAATAGCAAATGAAGTCAGAAAAGGTTTGAAAAGTGATGATGTGGCATTGGATGGTGCATATTGAATGCAAAAAAAGTCTTGAGTTCAAATATGTTTAAAAAATTGAAATCCTTTTGTAACAGATGAGTTTTCGTCCGAAACCCTGACACTTCGAAAGAGATTGTCCAGTTCGTACACGAAGTGCATCCAGTTTTTGCCGTAACCCTCTCAACTTTTTAGCACATGCTATGTGGGTGAAATGATGATACCATGCCAACTTGCAACCATTTCAGAGTTCATTTGCAGTGCTTTTCAATTCAGGGTCATTTTAGCTCAAAATAAATCATGAAATGCATGAAAAATAGCAAATGAAGTCAGAAAAGGTTTGAAAAGTGATGATGTGGCTTTGTATGGTGCATATTGAATGCAGAAAAAGTCTTGAGATCAAATATGTTTAAAAAATTGAAATCCTTTTGTAACAGATGAGTTTTCGTCCGAAACCCTGACACTTCGAAAGAGATTGTCCAGTTCGTACACGAAGTGCATCCAGTTTTTGCCGTAACCCTCTCAATTTTTTAGCACATGCTATGTGGGTAAAATGATGATACCATGCCAACTTGCAACCATTTCAGAGTTCATTTGCTGTGCTTTTCAATTCAGGGTCATTTTAGCTCAAAATAAATCATGAAATGCATGAAAAATAGCAAATGAAGTCAGAAAAGGTTTGAAAAGTCATGATGTGGCTTTGTATGGTGCATATTGAATGCAGAAAAAGTCTTGAGTTCAAATATGTTTAAAAAATTGAAATCCTTTTGTAACAGATGAGTTTTCATCCGAAACCCTGACACTTCGAAAGAGATTGTCCAGTTCGTACACGAAGTGCTTCCAGTTTTTGCCGTAACCCTCTCAACTTTTTAGCACATGGTATGTGGGTGAAATGATGATACCATGCCAACTTGCAACCATTTCAGAGTTCATTTGCAGTGCTTTTCAATCCAGGGTCATTTTAGCTCAAAATAAATCATGAAAAGTAGCAAATGAAGTCAGAAAAGGTTTGAAAAGTGATGATGTGGCTTTGTATGGTGCATATTGAATGCAGAAAAAGTCTTGAGTTCAAATATGTTTAAAAAATTGAAATCCTTTTGTAACAGATGAGTTTTCGTCCGAAACCCTGACACTTCGAAAGAGATTGTCCAGTTCGTACACGAAGTGCATCCAGTTTTTGCCGTAACCCTCTCAACTTTTTCGCACATGCTATGTGGTTGAAATGATGATACCATGCCAACTTGCAACCATTTCAGAGTTCATTTGCAGTGCTTTTCAATTCAGGGTCATTTTAGCTCAAAATAAATCATGAAATGCATGAAAAGTAGCAAATGAAGTCAGAAAAGGTTTGAAAAGTGATGATGTGGCTTTGTATGGTGCATATTGAATGCAGAAAAAGTCTTGAGTTCAAATATGTTTAAAAAATTGAAATCCTTTTGTAACAGATGAGTTTTCGTCCGAAACCCTGACACTTCGAAAGAGATTGTCCAGTTCGTACACGAAGTGCATCCAGTTTTTGCCGTAACCCTCTCAACTTTTTCGCACATGCTATGTGGTTGAAATGATGATACCATGCCAACTTGCAACCATTTCAGAGTTCATTTGCAGTGCTTTTCAATTCAGGGTCATTTTAGCTCAAAATAAATCATGAAATGCATGAAAAATAGCAAATGAAGTCAGAAAAGGTTTGAAAAGTGATGATGTGGCATTGGATGGTGCATATTGAATGCAAAAAAAGTCTTGAGTTCAAATATGTTTAAAAAATTGAAATCCTTTTGTAACAGATGAGTTTTCGTCCGAAACCCTGACACTTCGAAAGAGATTGTCCGGTTCGTACACGAAGTGCATCCAGTTTTTGCCGTAACCCTCTCAACTTTTTAGCACATGCGATGTGGGTGAACTGATGACACCATGCCAACTTGCAACCATTTCAGAGTTCATTTGAAGTGCTTTTCAATTCAGTGTCATTTTAGCTCAAAATAAATCATGAAATGCATGAAAAATAGCAAATGAAGTCAGAAAAGGTTTGAAAAGTGATGATGTGGCTTTGGATGGTGCATATTGAATGCAGAAAAAGTCTTGAGTTCAAATATGTTTAAAAAATTGAAATCCTTTTGTAACAGATGAGTTTTCGTCCGAAACCCTGACACTTCGAAAGAGATTGTCCAGTTCGTACACGAAGTGCATCCAGTTTTTGCCGTAACCCTCTGAACTTTTTAGCACATGCTATGTGGGTGAAATGATGATACCATGCCAACTTGAAACCATTTCAGAGTTCATTTGCAGTGCTTTTCAATTCAGGGTCATTTTAGATCAAAATAAATCATGAAATGCATGAAAAATAGCAAATGAAGTCAGAAATGGTTTGAAAAGTGATGATGTGGCTTTGAATGGTGCATATTGAATGCAGAAAAAGTCTTGAGTTCAAATATGTTTAAAAAATTGAAATCCTTTTGTAACAGATGAGTTTTCGTCCGAAACCCTGACACTTCAAAAGAGACTGTCCAGTTCGTACACGAAGTGCTTCCAGTTTTTGCTGTAACCCTCTCAACTTTTTAGCACATGCTATGTGGGTGAAATGATGATACCATGCCAACTTGCAACCATTTCAGAGTTCAAATATGTTTAAAAAATTGAAATCCTTTTGTAACAGATGAGTTTTCGTCCGAAACCCTGACACTTCGAAAGAGATTGTCCAGTTCGTACACGAAGTGCATCCAGTTTTTGCCGTAACCCTCTCAACTTTTTCGCACATGCTATGTGGTTGAAATGATGATACCATGCCAACTTGCAACCATTTCAGAGTTCATTTGCAGTGCTTTTCAATTCAGAGTCATTTTAGCTCAAAATAAATCATGAAATGCATGAAAAATAGCAAATGAAGTCAGAAAAGGTTTGAAAAGTGATGATGTGGCATTGGATGGTGCATATTGAATGCAAAAAAAGTCTTGAGTTCAAATATGTTTAAAAAATTGAAATCCTTTTGTAACAGATGATTTTTCGTCCGAAACCCTGACACTTCGAAAGAGATTGTCCAGTTCGTACACGAAGTGCATCCAGTTTTTGCCGTAACCCTCTCAACTTTTTAGCACATGCGATGTGGGTGAACTGATGACACCATGCCAACTTGCAACCATTTCAGAGTTCATTTGCAGTGCTTTTCAATTCAGGGTCATTTTAGCTCAAAATAAATCATGAAATGCATGAAAAATAGCAAATGAAGTCAGAAAAGGTTTGAAAAGTGATGATGTGGCTTTGGATGGTGCATATTGAATGCAGAAAAAGTCTTGAGTTCAAATATGTTTAAAAAATTGAAATCCTTTTGTAACAGATGAGTTTTCGTCCGAAACCCTGACACTTCGAAAGAGATTGTCCAGTTCGTACACGAAGTGCATCCAGTTTTTGCCGTAACCCTCTCAACTTTTTAGCACATGCGATGTGGGTGAACTGATGACACCATGCCAACTTGCAACCATTTCAGAGTTCATTTGCAGTGCTTTTCAATTCAGTGTCATTTTAGCTCAAAATAAATCATGAAATGCATGAAAAATAGCAAATGAAGTCAGAAAAGGTTTGAAAAGTGATGATGTGGCTTTGGATGGTGCATATTGAATGCAGAAAAAGTCTTGAGTTCAAATATGTTTAAAAAATTGAAATCCTTTTGTAACAGATGAGTTTTCGTCCGAAACCCTGACACTTCGAAAGAGATTGTCCAGTTCGTACACGAAGTGCATCCAGTTTTTGCCGTAACCCTCTGAACTTTTTAGCACATGCTATGTGGGTGAAATGATGATACCATGCCAACTTGCAACCATTTCAGAGTTCATTTGCAGTGCTTTTCAATTCAGGGTCATTTTAGATCAAAATAAATCATGAAATGCATGAAAAATAGCAAATGAAGTCAGAAATGGTTTGAAAAGTGATGATGTGGCTTTGAATGGTGCATATTGAATGCAGAAAAAGTCTTGAGTTCAAATATGTTTAAAAAATTGAAATCCTTTTGTAACAGATGAGTTTTCGTCCGAAACCCTGACACTTCAAAAGAGATTGTCCAGTTCGTACACGAAGTGCTTCCAGTTTTTGCTGTAACCCTCTCAACTTTTTAGCACATGCTATGTGGGTGAAATGATGATACCATGCCAACTTGCAACCATTTCAGACTTCATTTGCAGTGCTCTTCAATTCAGGGTCATTTTAGCTCAAAATAAATCATGAAATGCATGAAAAATAGCAAATGAAGTCAGAAAAGGTTTGAAAAGTGATGATGTGGCTTTGGATGGTGCATATTGAATGCAGAAAAAGTCTTGAGTTCAAATATGTTTAAAAAATTGAAATCCTTTTGTAACAGATGAGTTTTCGTCCGAAACCCTGACACTTTGAAAGATATTGTCCAGTTTGTACACGAAGTGCATCCAGTTTTTGCCGTAACCCTCTCAATTTTTTAGCACATGCTATGTGGGTGAAATGATGATACCATGCCAACTTGCAACCATTTCAGAGTTCATTTGCTGTGCTTTTCAATTCAGGGTCATTTTAGCTCAAAATAAATCATGAAATGCATGAAAAATAGCAAATGAAGTCAGAAAAGGTTTGAAAAGTCATGATGTGGCTTTGTATGGTGCATATTGAATGCAGAAAAAGTCTTGAGTTCAAATATGTTTAAAAAATTGAAATCCTTTTGTAACAGATGAGTTTTCGTCCGAAACCCTGACACTTCGAAAGAGATTGTCCAGTTCGTACACGAAGTGCTTCCAGTTTTTGCCGTAACCCTCTCAACTTTTTAGCACATGGTATGTGGGTGAAATGATGATACCATGCCAACTTGCAACCATTTCAGAGTTCATTTGCAGTGCTTTTCAATCCAGGGTCATTTTATCTCAAAATAAATCATGAAAAGTAGCAAATGAAGTCAGAAAAGGTTTGAAAAGTGATGATGTGGCTTTGTATGGTGCATATTGAATGCAGAAAAAGTCTTGAGTTCAAATATGTTTAAAAAATTGAAATCCTTTTGTAACAGATGAGTTTTCGTCCGAAACCCTGACACTTCGAAAGAGATTGTCCAGTTCGTACACGAAGTGCATCCAGTTTTTGCCGTAACCCTCTCAACTTTTTAGCACATGCTATGTGGGTGAAATGATGATACCATGCCAACTTGCAACCATTTCAGAGTTCATTTGCAGTGCTTTTCAATTCAGGGTCATTTTAGCTCAAAATAAATCATGAAATGCATGAAAAATAGCAAATGAAGTCAGAAAAGGTTTGAAAAGTGATGATGTGGCTTTGTATGGTGCATATTGAATGCAGAAAAAGTCTTGAGATCAAATATGTTTAAAAAATTGAAATCCTTTTGTAACAGATGAGTTTTCGTCCGAAACCCTGACACTTCGAAAGAGATTGTCCAGTTCGTACACGAAGTGCATCCAGTTTTTGCCGTAACCCTCTCAATTTTTTAGCACATGCTATGTGGGTAAAATGATGATACCATGCCAACTTGCAACCATTTCAGAGTTCATTTGCTGTGCTTTTCAATTCAGGGTCATTTTAGCTCAAAATAAATCATGAAATGCATGAAAAATAGCAAATGAAGTCAGAAAAGGTTTGAAAAGTCATGATGTGGCTTTGTATGGTGCATATTGAATGCAGAAAAAGTCTTGAGTTCAAATATGTTTAAAAAATTGAAATCCTTTTGTAACAGATGAGTTTTCGTCCGAAACCCTGACACTTCGAAAGAGATTGTCCAGTTCGTACACGAAGTGCTTCCAGTTTTTGCCGTAACCCTCTCAACTTTTTAGCACATGGTATGTGGGTGAAATGATGATACCATGCCAACTTGCAACCATTTCAGAGTTCATTTGCAGTGCTTTTCAATCCAGGGTCATTTTAGCTCAAAATAAATCATGAAAAGTAGCAAATGAAGTCAGAAAAGGTTTGAAAAGTGATGATGTGGCTTTGTATGGTGCATATTGAATGCAGAAAAAGTCTTGAGTTCAAATATGTTTAAAAAATTGAAATCCTTTTGTAACAGATGAGTTTTCGTCCGAAACCCTGACACTTCGAAAGATATTGTCCAGTTCGTACACGAAGTGCATCCAGTTTTTGCCGTAACCCTCTCAACTTTTTAGCACATGCTATGTGGGTGAAATGATGATACCATGCCAACTTGCAACCATTTCAGAGTTCATTTGCAGTGCTTTTCAATTCAGGGTCATTTTAGCTCAAAATAAATCATGAAATGCATGAAAAGTAGCAAATGAAGTCCGAAAAGGTTTGAAAAGTGATGATGTGGCTTTGTATGGTGCATATTGAATGCAGAAAAAGTCTTGAGTTCAAATATGTTTAAAAAATTGAAATCCTTTTGTAACAGATGAGTTTTCGTCCGAAACCCTGACACTTCGAAAGAGATTGTCCAGTTCGTACACGAAGTGCATCCAGTTTTTGCCGTAACCCTCTCAACTTTTTCGCACATGCTATGTGGTTGAAATGATGATACCATGCCAACTTGCAACCATTTCAGAGTTCATTTGCTGTGCTTTTCAATTCAGGGTCATTTTAGCTCAAAATAAATCATGAAATGCATGAAAAATAGCAAATGAAGTCAGAAAAGGTTTGAAAAGTCATGATGTGGCTTTGTATGGTGCATATTGAATGCAGAAAAAGTCTTGAGTTCAAATATGTTTAAAAAATTGAAATCCTTTTGTAACAGATGAGTTTTCGTCCGAAACCCTGACACTTCGAAAGAGATTGTCCAGTTCGTACACGAAGTGCTTCCAGTTTTTGCCGTAACCCTCTCAACTTTTTAGCACATGGTATGTGGGTGAAATGATGATACCATGCCAACTTGCAACCATTTCAGAGTTCATTTGCAGTGCTTTTCAATCCAGGGTCATTTTAGCTCAAAATAAATCATGAAAAGTAGCAAATGAAGTCAGAAAAGGTTTGAAAAGTGATGATGTGGCTTTGTATGGTGCATATTGAATGCAGAAAAAGTCTTGAGTTCAAATATGTTTAAAAAATTGAAATCCTTTTGTAACAGATGAGTTTTCGTCCGAAACCCTGACACTTCGAAAGATATTGTCCAGTTCGTACACGAAGTGCATCCAGTTTTTGCCGTAACCCTCTCAACTTTTTAGCACATGCTATGTGGGTGAAATGATGATACCATGCCAACTTGCAACCATTTCAGAGTTCATTTGCAGTGCTTTTCAATTCAGGGTCATTTTAGCTCAAAATAAATCATGAAATGCATGAAAAGTAGCAAATGAAGTCCGAAAAGGTTTGAAAAGTGATGATGTGGCTTTGTATGGTGCATATTGAATGCAGAAAAAGTCTTGAGTTCAAATATGTTTAAAAAATTGAAATCCTTTTGTAACAGATGAGTTTTCGTCCGAAACCCTGACACTTCGAAAGAGATTGTCCAGTTCGTACACGAAGTGCATCCAGTTTTTGCCGTAACCCTCTCAACTTTTTCGCACATGCTATGTGGTTGAAATGATGATACCATGCCAACTTGCAACCATTTCAGAGTTCATTTGCAGTGCTTTTCAATTCAGGGTCATTTTAGCTCAAAATAAATCATGAAATGCATGAAAAGTAGCAAATGAAGTCAGAAAAGGTTTGAAAAGTGATGATGTGGCTTTGTATGGTGCATATTGAATGCAGAAAAAGTCTTGAGTTCAAATATGTTTAAAAAATTGAAATCCTTTTGTAACAGATGAGTTTTCGTCCGAAACCCTGACACTTCGAAAGAGATTGTCCAGTTCGTACACGAAGTGCATCCAGTTTTTGCCGTAACCCTCTCAACTTTTTCGCACATGCTATGTGGTTGAAATGATGATACCATGCCAACTTGCAACCATTTCAGAGTTCATTTGCAGTGCTTTTCAATTCAGGGTCATTTTAGCTCAAAATAAATCATGAAATGCATGAAAAATAGCAAATGAAGTCAGAAAAGGTTTGAAAAGTGATGATGTGGCTTTGTATGGTGCATATTGAATGCAGAAAAAGTCTTGAGTTCAAATATGTTTAAAAAATTGAAATCCTTTTGTAACAGATGAGTTTTCGTCCGAAACCCTGACACTTCGAAAGAGATTGTCCAGTTCGTACACGAAGTGCTTCCAGTTTTTGCCGTAACCCTCTCAACTTTTTAGCACATGGTATGTGGGTGAAATGATGATACCATGCCAACTTGCAACCATTTCAGAGTTCATTTGCAGTGCTTTTCAATCCAGGGTCATTTTAGCTCAAAATAAATCATGAAAAGTAGCAAATGAAGTCAGAAAAGGTTTGAAAAGTGATGATGTGGCTTTGTATGGTGCATATTGAATGCAGAAAAAGTCTTGAGTTCAAATATGTTTAAAAAATTGAAATCCTTTTGTAACAGATGAGTTTTCGTCCGAAACCCTGACACTTCGAAAGATATTGTCCAGTTCGTACACGAAGTGCATCCAGTTTTTGCCGTAACCCTCTCAACTTTTTAGCACATGCTATGTGGGTGAAATGATGATACCATGCCAACTTGCAACCATTTCAGAGTTCATTTGCAGTGCTTTTCAATTCAGGGTCATTTTAGCTCAAAATAAATCATGAAATGCATGAAAAGTAGCAAATGAAGTCCGAAAAGGTTTGAAAAGTGATGATGTGGCTTTGTATGGTGCATATTGAATGCAGAAAAAGTCTTGAGTTCAAATATGTTTAAAAAATTGAAATCCTTTTGTAACAGATGAGTTTTCGTCCGAAACCCTGACACTTCGAAAGAGATTGTCCAGTTCGTACACGAAGTGCATCCAGTTTTTGCCGTAACCCTCTCAACTTTTTCGCACATGCTATGTGGTTGAAATGATGATACCATGCCAACTTGCAACCATTTTAGAGTTCATTTGCAGTGCTTTTCAATTCAGGGTCATTTTAGCTCAAAATAAATCATGAAATGCATGAAAAGTAGCAAATGAAGTCAGAAAAGGTTTGAAAAGTGATGATGTGGCTTTGTATGGTGCATATTGAATGCAGAAAAAGTCTTGAGTTCAATTATGTTTAAAAAATTGAAATCCTTTTGTAACAGATGAGTTTTCGTCCGAAACCCTGACACTTCGAAAGAGATTGTCCAGTTCGTACACGAAGTGCATCCAGTTTTTGCCGTAACCCTCTCAACTTTTTCGCACATGCTATGTGGTTGAAATGATGATACCATGCCAACTTGCAACCATTTCAGAGTTCATTTGCAGTGCTTTTCAATTCAGGGTCATTTTAGCTCAAAATAAATCATGAAATGCATGAAAAATAGCAAATGAAGTCAGAAAAGGTTTGAAAAGTGATGATGTAGCTTTGTATGGTGCATATTGAATGCAGAAAAAGTCTTGAGTTCAAATATGTTTAAAAAATTGAAATCCTTTTGTAACAGATGAGTTTTCGTCCGAAACCCTGACACTTCGAAAGAGATTGTCCAGTTCGTACACGAAGTGCATCCAGTTTTTGCCGTAACCCTCTCAACTTTTTCGCACATGCTATGTGGTTGAAATGATGATACCATGCCAACTTGCAACCATTTCAGAGTTCATTTGCAGTGCTTTTCAATTCAGGGTCATTTTAGCTCAAAATAAATCATGAAATGCATGAAAAGTAGCAAATGAAGTCAGAAAAGGTTTGAAAAGTGATGATGTGGCTTTGGATGGTGCATATTGAATGCAGAAAAAGTCTTGAGTTCAAATATGTTTAAAAAAATGAAATCCTTTTGTAACAGATGAGTTTTCGTCCGAAACCCTGACACTTCGAAAGAGATTGTCCAGTTCGTACACGAAGTGCATCCAGTTTTTGCCGTAACCCTCTCAACTTTTTCGCACATGCTATGTGGTTGAAATGATGATACCATGCCAACTTGAAACCATTTCAGAGTTCATTTGCAGTGCTTTTCAATTCAGGGTCATTTTAGATCAAAATAAATCATGAAATGCATGAAAAATAGCAAATGAAGTCAGAAAAGGTTTGAAAAGTGATGATGTGGCATTGGATGGTGCATATTGAATGCAAAAAAAGTCTTGAGTTCAAATATGTTTAAAAAATTGAAATCCTTTTGTAACAGATGAGTTTTCGTCCGAAACCCTGACACTTCAAAAGAGATTGTCCGGTTCGTACACGAAGTGCATCCAGTTTTTGCCGTAACCCTCTCAACTTTTTAGCACATGCGATGTGGGTGAAATGATGACACCATGCCAACTTGCAACCATTTCAGAGTTCATTTGAAGTGCTTTTCAATTCAGTGTCATTTTAGCTCAAAATAAATCATGAAATGCATGAAAAATAGCAAATGAAGTCAGAAAAGGTTTGAAAAGTGATGATGTGGCTTTGGATGGTGCATATTGAATGCAGAAAAAGTCTTGAGTTCAAATATGTTTAAAAAATTGAAATCCTTTTGTAACAGATGAGTTTTCGTCCGAAACCCTGACACTTCGAAAGAGATTGTCCAGTTCGTACACGAAGTGCATCCAGTTTTTGCCGTAACCCTCTGAACTTTTTAGCACATGCTATGTGGGTGAAATGATGATACCATGCCAACTTGAAACCATTTCAGAGTTCATTTGCAGTGCTTTTCAATTCAGGGTCATTTTAGATCAAAATAAATCATGAAATGCATGAAAAATAGCAAATGAAGTCAGAAATGGTTTGAAAAGTGATGATGTGGCTTTGAATGGTGCATATTGAATGCAGAAAAAGTCTTCAGTTCAAATATGTTTAAAAAATTGAAATCCTTTTGTAACAGATGAGTTTTCGTCCGAAACCCTGACACTTCAAAAGAGACTGTCCAGTTCGTACACGAAGTGCTTCCAGTTTTTGCTGTAACCCTCTCAACTTTTTAGCACAAGCTATGTGGGTGAAATGATGATACCATGCCAACTTGCAACCATTTCAGAGTTCAAATATGTTTAAAAAATTGAAATCCTTTTGTAACAGATGAGTTTTCGTCCGAAACCCTGACACTTCGAAAGAGATTGTCCAGTTCGTACACGAAGTGCATCCAGTTTTTGCCGTAACCCTCTCAACTTTTTCGCACATGCTATGTGGTTGAAATGATGATACCATGCCAACTTGCAACCATTTCAGAGTTCATTTGCAGTGCTTTTCAATTCAGAGTCATTTTAGCTCAAAATAAATCATGAAATGCATGAAAAATAGCAAATGAAGTCAGAAAAGGTTTGAAAAGTGATGATGTGGCATTGGATGGTGCATATTGAATGCAAAAAAAGTCTTGAGTTCAAATATGTTTAAAAAATTGAAATCCTTTTGTAACAGATGATTTTTCGTCCGAAACCCTGACACTTCGAAAGAGATTGTCCAGTTCGTACACGAAGTGCATCCAGTTTTTGCCGTAACCCTCTCAACTTTTTAGCACATGCGATGTGGGTGAACTGATGACACCATGCCAACTTGCAACCATTTCAGAGTTCATTTGCAGTGCTTTTCAATTCAGGGTCATTTTAGCTCAAAATAAATCATGAAATGCATGAAAAATAGCAAATGAAGTCAGAAAAGGTTTGAAAAGTGATGATGTGGCTTTGGATGGTGCATATTGAATGCAGAAAAAGTCTTGAGTTCAAATATGTTTAAAAAATTGAAATCCTTTTGTAACAGATGAGTTTTCGTCCGAAACCCTGACACTTCGAAAGAGATTGTCCAGTTCGTACACGAAGTGCATCCAGTTTTTGCCGTAACCCTCTCAACTTTTTAGCACATGCGATGTGGGTGAACTGATGACACCATGCCAACTTGCAACCATTTCAGAGTTCATTTGCAGTGCTTTTCAATTCAGTGTCATTTTAGCTCAAAATAAATCATGAAATGCATGAAAAATAGCAAATGAAGTCAGAAAAGGTTTGAAAAGTGATGATGTGGCTTTGGATGGTGCATATTGAATGCAGAAAAAGTCTTGAGTTCAAATATGTTTAAAAAATTGAAATCCTTTTGTAACAGATGAGTTTTCGTCCGAAACCCTGACACTTCGAAAGAGATTGTCCAGTTCGTACACGAAGTGCATCCAGTTTTTGCCGTAACCCTCTGAACTTTTTAGCACATGCTATGTGGGTGAAATGATGATACCATGCCAACTTGCAACCATTTCAGAGTTCATTTGCAGTGCTTTTCAATTCAGGGTCATTTTAGATCAAAATAAATCATGAAATGCATGAAAAATAGCAAATGAAGTCAGAAATGGTTTGAAAAGTGATGATGTGGCTTTGAATGGTGCATATTGAATGCAGAAAAAGTCTTGAGTTCAAATATGTTTAAAAAATTGAAATCCTTTTGTAACAGATGAGTTTTCGTCCGAAACCCTGACACTTCGAAAGAGATTGTCCAGTTCGTACACGAAGTGCATCCAGTTTTTGCCGTAACCCTCTGAACTTTTTAGCACATGCTATGTGGGTGAAATGATGATACCATGCCAACTTGCAACCATTTCAGAGTTCATTTGCAGTGCTTTTCAATTCAGGGTCATTTTAGATCAAAATAAATCATGAAATGCATGAAAAATAGCAAATGAAGTCAGAAATGGTTTGAAAAGTGATGATGTGGCTTTGAATGGTGCATATTGAATGCAGAAAAAGTCTTGAGTTCAAATATGTTTAAAAAATTGAAATCCTTTTGTAACAGATGAGTTTTCGTCCGAAACCCTGACACTTCAAAAGAGATTGTCCAGTTCGTACACGAAGTGCTTCCAGTTTTTGCTGTAACCCTCTCAACTTTTTAGCACATGCTATGTGGGTGAAATGATGATACCATGCCAACTTGCAACCATTTCAGAGTTCATTTGCAGTGCTTTTCAATTCAGGGTCATTTTAGCTCAAAATAAATCATGAAATGCATGAAAAATAGCAAATGAAGTCAGAAAAGGTTTGAAAAGTGATGATGTGGCATTGGATGGTGCATATTGAATGCAAAAAAAGTCTTGAGTTCAAATATGTTTAAAAAATTGAAATCCTTTTGTAACAGATGAGTTTTCGTCCGAAACCCTGACACTTCGAAAGAGATTGTCCGGTTCGTACACGAAGTGCATCCAGGTTTTGCCGTAACCCTCTCAACTTTTTAGCACATGCGATGTGGGTGAACTGATGACACCATGCCAACTTGCAACCATTTCAGAGTTCATTTGAAGTGCTTTTCAATTCAGTGTCATTTTAGCTCAAAATAAATCATGAAATGCATGAAAAATAGCAAATGAAGTCAGAAAAGGTTTGAAAAGTGATGATGTGGCTTTGGATGGTGCATATTGAATGCAGAAAAAGTCTTGAGTTCAAATATGTTTAAAAAATTGAAATCCTTTTGTAACAGATGAGTTTTCGTCCGAAACCCTGACACTTCGAAAGAGATTGTCCAGTTCGTACACGAAGTGCATCCAGTTTTTGCCGTAACCCTCTGAACTTTTTAGCACATGCTATGTGGGTGAAATGATGATACCATGCCAACTTGAAACCATTTCAGAGTTCATTTGCAGTGCTTTTCAATTCAGGGTCATTTTAGATCAAAATAAATCATGAAATGCATGAAAAATAACAAATAAAGTCAGAAATGGTTTGAAAAGTGATGATGTGGCTTTGAATGGTGCATATTGAATGCAGAAAAAGTCTTGAGTTCAAATATGTTTAAAAAATTGAAATCCTTTTGTAACAGATGAGTTTTCGTCCGAAACCCTGACACTTCAAAAGAGACTGTCCAGTTCGTACACGAAGTGCTTCCAGTTTTTGCTGTAACCCTCTCAACTTTTTAGCACATGCTATGTGGGTGAAATGATGATACCATGCCAACTTGCAACCATTTCAGAGTTCAAATATGTTTAAAAAATTGAAATCCTTTTGTAACAGATGAGTTTTCGTCCGAAACCCTGACACTTCGAAAGAGATTGTCCAGTTCGTACACGAAGTGCATCCAGTTTTTGCCGTAACCCTCTCAACTTTTTCGCACATGCTATGTGGTTGAAATGATGATACCATGCCAACTTGCAACCATTTCAGAGTTCATTTGCAGTGCTTTTCAATTCAGAGTCATTTTAGCTCAAAATAAATCATGAAATGCATGAAAAATAGCAAATGAAGTCAGAAAAGGTTTGAAAAGTGATGATGTGGCATTGGATGGTGCATATTGAATGCAAAAAAAGTCTTGAGTTCAAATATGTTTAAAAAATTGAAATCCTTTTGTAACAGATGATTTTTCGTCCGAAACCCTGACACTTCGAAAGAGATTGTCCAGTTCGTACACGAAGTGCATCCAGTTTTTGCCGTAACCCTCTCAACTTTTTAGCACATGCGATGTGGGTGAACTGATGACACCATGCCAACTTGCAACCATTTCAGAGTTCATTTGCAGTGCTTTTCAATTCAGGGTCATTTTAGCTCAAAATAAATCATTAAATGCATGAAAAATAGCAAATGAAGTCAGAAAAGGTTTGAAAAGTGATGATGTGGCTTTGGATGGTGCATATTGAATGCAGAAAAAGTCTTGAGTTCAAATATGTTTAAAAAATTGAAATCCTTTTGTAACAGATGAGTTTTCGTCCGAAACCCTGACACTTCGAAAGAGATTGTCCAGTTCGTACACAAAGTGCATCCAGTTTTTGCCGTAACCCTCTCAACTTTTTAGCACATGCGATGTGGGTGAACTGATGACACCATGCCAACTTGCAACCATTTCAGAGTTCATTTGCAGTGCTTTTCAATTCAGTGTCATTTTAGCTCAAAATAAATCATGAAATGCATGAAAAATAGCAAATGAAGTCAGAAAAGGTTTGAAAAGTGATGATGTGGCTTTGGATGGTGCATATTGAATGCAGAAAAAGTCTTGAGTTCAAATATGTTTAAAAAATTGAAATCCTTTTGTAACAGATGAGTTTTCGTCCGAAACCCTGACACTTCGAAAGAGATTGTCCAGTTCGTACACGAAGTGCATCCAGTTTTTGCCGTAACCCTCTGAACTTTTTAGCACATGCTATGTGGGTGAAATGATGATACCATGCCAACTTGCAACCATTTCAGAGTTCATTTGCAGTGCTTTTCAATTCAGGGTCATTTTAGATCAAAATAAATCATGAAATGCATGAAAAATAGCAAATGAAGTCAGAAATGGTTTGAAAAGTGATGATGTGGCTTTGAATGGTGCATATTGAATGCAGAAAAAGTCTTGAGTTCAAATATGTTTAAAAAATTGAAATCCTTTTGTAACAGATGAGTTTTCGTCCGAAACCCTGACACTTCAAAAGAGATTGTCCAGTTCGTACACGAAGTGCTTCCAGTTTTTGCTGTAACCCTCTCAACTTTTTAGCACATGCTATGTGGGTGAAATGATGATACCATGCCAACTTGCAACCATTTCAGAGTTCATTTGCAGTGCTTTTCAATTCAGGGTCATTTTAGCTCAAAATAAATCATGAAATGCATGAAAAATAGCAAATGAAGTCAGAAAAGGTTTGAAAAGTGATGATGTGGCATTGGATGGTGCATATTGAATGCAAAAAAAGTCTTGAGTTCAAATATGTTTAAAAAATTGAAATCCTTTTGTAACAGATGAGTTTTCGTCCGAAACCCTGACACTTCGAAAGAGATTGTCCGGTTCGTACACGAAGTGCATCCAGTTTTTGCCGTAACCCTCTCAACTTTTTAGCACATGCGATGTGGGTGAACTGATGACACCATGCCAACTTGCAACCATTTCAGAGTTCATTTGAAGTGCTTTTCAATTCAGTGTCATTTTAGCTCAAAATAAATCATGAAATGCATGAAAAATAGCAAATGAAGTCAGAAAAGGTTTGAAAAGTGATGATGTGGCTTTGGATGGTGCATATTGAATGCAGAAAAAGTCTTGAGTTCAAATATGTTTAAAAAATTGAAATCCTTTTGTAACAGATGAGTTTTCGTCCGAAACCCTGACACTTCGAAAGAGATTGTCCAGTTCGTACACGAAGTGCATCCAGTTTTTGCCGTAACCCTCTGAACTTTTTAGCACATGCTATGTGGGTGAAATGATGATACCATGCCAACTTGAAACCATTTCAGAGTTCATTTGCAGTGCTTTTCAATTCAGGGTCATTTTAGATCAAAATAAATCATGAAATGCATGAAAAATAGCAAATGAAGTCAGAAATGGTTTGAAAAGTGATGATGTGGCTTTGAATGGTGCATATTGAATGCAGAAAAAGTCTTGAGTTCAAATATGTTTAAAAAATTGAAATCCTTTTGTAACAGATGAGTTTTCGTCCGAAACCCTGACACTTCAAAAGAGACTGTCCAGTTCGTACACGAAGTGCTTCCAGTTTTTGCTGTAACCCTCTCAACTTTTTAGCACATGCTATGTGGGTGAAATGATGATACCATGCCAACTTGCAACCATTTCAGAGTTCAAATATGTTTAAAAAATTGAAATCCTTTTGTAACAGATGAGTTTTCGTCCGAAACCCTGACACTTCGAAAGAGATTGTCCAGTTCGTACACGAAGTGCATCCAGTTTTTGCTGTAACCCTCTCAACTTTTTCGCACATGCTATGTGGTTGAAATGATGATACCATGCCAACTTGCAACCATTTCAGAGTTCATTTGCAGTGCTTTTCAATTCAGAGTCATTTTAGCTCAAAATAAATCATGAAATGCATGAAAAATAGCAAATGAAGTCAGAAAAGGTTTGAAAAGTGATGATGTGGCATTGGATGGTGCATATTGAATGCAAAAAAAGTCTTGAGTTCAAATATGTTTAAAAAATTGAAATCCTTTTGTAACAGATGATTTTTCGTCCGAAACCCTGACACTTCGAAAGAGATTGTCCAGTTCGTACACGAAGTGCATCCAGTTTTTGCCGTAACCCTCTCAACTTTTTAGCACATGCGATGTGGGTGAACTGATGACACCATGCCAACTTGCAACCATTTCAGAGTTCATTTGCAGTGCTTTTCAATTCAGGGTCATTTTAGCTCAAAATAAATCATGAAATGCATGAAAAATAGCAAATGAAGTCAGAAAAGGTTTGAAAAGTGATGATGTGGCTTTGGATGGTGCATATTGAATGCAGAAAAAGTCTTGAGTTCAAATATGTTTAAAAAATTGAAATCCTTTTGTAACAGATGAGTTTTCGTCCGAAACCCTGACACTTCGAAAGAGATTGTCCAGTTCGTACACAAAGTGCATCCAGTTTTTGCCGTAACCCTCTCAACTTTTTAGCACATGCGATGTGGGTGAACTGATGACACCATGCCAACTTGCAACCATTTCAGAGTTCATTTGCAGTGCTTTTCAATTCAGTGTCATTTTAGCTCAAAATAAATCATGAAATGCATGAAAAATAGCAAATGAAGTCAGAAAAGGTTTGAAAAGTGATGATGTGGCTTTGGATGGTGCATATTGAATGCAGAAAAAGTCTTGAGTTCAAATATGTTTAAAAAATTGAAATCCTTTTGTAACAGATGAGTTTTCGTCCGAAACCCTGACACTTCGAAAGAGATTGTCCAGTTCGTACACGAAGTGCATCCAGTTTTTGCCGTAACCCTCTGAACTTTTTAGCACATGCTATGTGGGTGAAATGATGATACCATGCCAACTTGCAACCATTTCAGAGTTCATTTGCAGTGCTTTTCAATTCAGGGTCATTTTAGATCAAAATAAATCATGAAATGCATGAAAAATAGCAAATGAAGTCAGAAATGGTTTGAAAAGTGATGATGTGGCTTTGAATGGTGCATATTGAATGCAGAAAAAGTCTTGAGTTCAAATATGTTTAAAAAATTGAAATCCTTTTGTAACAGATGAGTTTTCGTCCGAAACCCTGACACTTCAAAAGAGATTGTCCAGTTCGTACACGAAGTGCTTCCAGTTTTTGCTGTAACCCTCTCAACTTTTTAGCACATGCTATGTGGGTGAAATGATTATACCATGCCAACTTGCAACCATTTCAGAGTTCATTTGCAGTGCTTTTCAATTCAGGGTCATTTTAGCTCAAAATAAATCATGAAATGCATGAAAAATAGCAAATGAAGTCAGAAAAGGTTTGAAAAGTGATGATGTGGCTTTGGATGGTGCATATTGAATGCAGAAAAAGTCTTGAGTTCAAATATGTTTAAAAAATTGAAATCCTTTTGTAACAGATGAGTTTTCGTCCGAAACCCTGACACTTCGAAAGATATTGTCCAGTTCGTACACGAAGTGCATCCAGTTTTTGCCGTAACCCTCTCAATTTTTTAGCACATGCTATGTGGGTGAAATGATGATACCATGCCAACTTGCAACCATTTCAGAGTTCATTTGCAGTGCTTTTCAATTCAGGGTCATTTTAGCTCAAAATAAATCATGAAATGCATGAAAAGTAGCAAATGAAGTCAGAAAAGGTTTGAAAAGTGATGATGTGGCTTTGTATGGTGCATATTGAATGCAGAAAAAGTCTTGAGTTCAAATATGTTTAAAAAATTGAAATCCTTTTGTAACAGATGAGTTTTCGTCCGAAACCCTGACACTTCGAAAGAGATTGTCCAGTTCGTACACGAAGTGCATCCAGTTTTTGCCGTAACCCTCTCAACTTTTTCGCACATGCTATGTGGTTGAAATGATGATACCATGCCAACTTGCAACCATTTCAGAGTTCATTTGCAGTGCTTTTCAATTCAGGGTCATTTTAGCTCAAAATAAATCATGAAATGCATGAAAAATAGCAAATGAAGTCAGAAAAGGTTTGAAAAGTGATGATGTGGCATTGGATGGTGCATATTGAATGCAAAAAAAGTCTTGAGTTCAAATATGTTTAAAAAATTGAAATCCTTTTGTAACAGATGAGTTTTCGTCCGAAACCCTGACACTTCGAAAGAGATTGTCCAGTTCGTACACGAAGTGCATCCAGTTTTTGCCGTAACCCTCTCAACTTTTTAGCACATGCGATGTGGGTGAACTGATGACACCATGCCAACTTGCAACCATTTCAGAGTTCATTTGCAGTGCTTTTCAATTCAGTGTCATTTTAGCTCAAAATAAATCATGAAATGCATGAAAAATAGCAAATGAAGTCAGAAAAGGTTTGAAAAGTGATGATGTGGCTTTGGATGGTGCATATTGAATGCAGAAAAAGTCTTGAGTTCAAATATGTTTAAAAAATTGAAATCCTTTTGTAACAGATGAGTTTTCGTCCGAAACCCTGACACTTCGAAAGAGATTGTCCAGTTCGTACACGAAGTGCATCCAGTTTTTGCCGTAACCCTCTCAACTTTTTAGCACATGCGATGTGGGTGAACTGATGACACCATGCCAACTTGCAACCATTTCAGAGTTCATTTGCAGTGCTTTTCAATTCAGGGTCATTTTAGCTCAAAATAAATCATGAAATGCATGAAAAATAGCAAATGAAATCAGAAAAGGTTTGAAAAGTGATGATGTGGCTTTGAATGGTGCATATTGAATGCAGAAAAAGTCTTGAGTTCAAATATGTTTAAAAAATTGAAATCCTTTTTTAACAGATGAGTTTTCGTCCGAAACCCTGACACTTCGAAAGAGATTGTCCAGTTCGTACACGAAGTGCATCCAGTTTTTGCCGTAACCCTCTCAACTTTTTAGCACATGCTATGTGGGTGAAATGATGATACCATGCCAACTTGCAACCATTTCAGAGTTCATTTGCAGTGCTTTTCAATTCAGAGTCATTTTAGCTCAAAATAAATCATGAAATGCATGAAAAATAGCAAATGAAGTCAGAAAAGGTTTGAAAAGTGATGATGTGGCTTTGGATGGTGCATATTGAATGCAGAAAAAGTTTTAAGTTCAAATAGGTTTAAAAATTGAAATCCTTTTGTAACAGATGAGTTTTCGTCCGAAACCCTCACACTTCGAAAGAGATTGTCCAGTTCGTACACGAAGTGCATCCAGTTTTTGCCGTAACCCTCTCATCTTTTTAGCACATGCTATGTGGGTGAAATGATGATACCATGCCAACTTGCAACCATTTCAGAGTTCATTTGCAGTGCTTTTCAATTCAGGGTCATTTTAGCTCAAAATAAATCATGAAATGCATGAAAAATAGCAAATGAAATCAGGAAAGGTTTGAAAAGTGATGATGTGGCTTTGGATGGTGCATATTGAATGCAGAAAAAGTCTTGATTTCAAATATGTTTAAAAAATTGAAATCCTTTTGTAACACATGAGTTTTCGTCCGAAACCCTGACACTTCGAAAGAGATTGTCCAGTCTGTACACGAAGTGCATCCAGTTTTTGCCGTAACCCTCTGAACTTTTTAGCACATGCTATGTGGGTGAAATGATGATACCATGCCAACTTGCAACCATTTCAGAGTTCATTTGCAGTGCTTTTCAATTCAGTGTCATTTTAGCTCAAAATAAATCATGAAATGCATGAAAAATACCAAATGAAGTCAGAAAAGGTTTGAAAAGTGATGATGTGGCTTTGTATGGTGCATATTGAATGCAGAAAAAGTCTTGAGTTCAAATATGTTTAAAAATTGAAATCCTTTTGTAACAGATGAGTTTTCGTCCGAAACCCTGACACTTCGAAATAGATTGTCCAGTTCGTACACGAAGTGCATCCAGTTTTTGCCGTAACCCTCTCAACTTTTTCGCACATGCTATGTGGTTGAAATGATGATACCATGCCAACTTGCAACCATTTCAGAGTTCATTTGCAGTGCTTTTCAATTCAGGGTCATTTTAGCTCAAAATAAATCATGAAATGCATGAAAAATAGCAAATGAAGTCAGAAAAGGTTTGAAAAGTGATGATGTGGCTTTGGATGGTGCATATTGAATGCAGAAAAAGTTTTAAGTTCTAATAGGTTTAAAAATTGAAATCCTTTTGTAACAGATGAGTTTTCGTCCGAAACCCTCACACTTCGAAAGAGATTGTCCAGTTCGTACACGAAGTGCATCCAGTTTTTGCCATAACCCTCTCATCTTTTTAGCACATGCTATGTGGGTGAAATGATGATACCATGCCAACTTGCAACCATTTCAGAGTTCATTTGTAGTGCTTTTCAATTCAGGGTCATTTTAGCTCAAAATAAATCATGAAATGCATGAAAAATAGCAAATGAAATCAGGAAAGGTTTGAAAAGTGATGATGTGGCTTTGGATGGTGCATATTGAATGCAGAAAAAGTCTTGAGTTCAAATATGTTTAAAAAATTGAAATCCTTTTGTAACACATGAGTTTTCGTCCGAAACCCTGACACTTCGAAAGAGATTGTCCAGTCTGTACACGAAGTGCTTCCAGTTTTTGCCGTAACCCTCTGAACTTTTTAGCACATGCTATGTGGGTGAAATGATGATACCATGCCAACTTGCAACCATTTTAGAGTTCATTTGCAGTGCTTTTCAATTCAGTGTCATTTTAGCTCAAAATAAATCATGAAATGCATGAAAAATACCAAATGAAGTCAGAAAAGGTTTGAAAAGTGATGATGTGGCTTTGTATGGTGCATATTGAATGCAGAAAAAGTCTTGAGTTCAAATATGTTTAAAAATTGAAATCCTTTTGTAACAGATGAGTTTTCGTCCGAAACCCTGACACTTCGAAATAGATTGTCCAGTTCGTACACGAAGTGCATCCAGTTTTTGCCGTAACCCTCTCAACTTTTTCGCACATGCTATGTGGTTGAAATGATGATACCATGCCAACTTGCAACCATTTCAGAGTTCATTTGCAGTGCTTTTCAATTCAGGGTCATTTTAGCTCAAAATAAATCATGAAATGCATGAAAAATAGCAAATGAAGTCAGAAAAGGTTTGAAAAGTGATGATGTGGCATTGGATGGTGCATATTGAATGCAAAAAAAGTCTTGAGTTCAAATATGTTTAAAAAAGTGAAATCCTTTTGTAACAGATGAGTTTTCGTCCGAAACCCTTACACTTCGAAAGAGATTGTCCAGTTCGTACACGAAGTGCATCCAGTTTTTGCCGTAACCCTCTCAACTTTTTCGCACATGCGATGTGGGTGAACTAATGACACCATGCCAACTTGCAACCATTTCAGAGTTCATTTGCAGTGCTTTTCAATTCAGTGTCATTTTAGCTCAAAATAAATCATGAAATGCATGAAAAATAGCAAATGAAGTCAGAAAAGGTTTGAAAAGTGATGATGTGGCTTTGTATGGTGCATATTGAATGCAGAAAAAGTCTTGAGTTCAAATATGTTTAAAAAATTGAAATCCTTTTGTAACAGATGAGTTTTCGGCCGAAACCCTGACACTTCGAAAGAGATTGTCCAGTTCGTACACGAAGTGCATCCAGTTTTTGCCGTAACCCTCTCATATTTTTAGCACATGCTATGTGGGTGAAATGATGATACCATGCCAACTTACAACCATTTCAGAGTTCATTTGCAGTGCTTTTCAATTCAGGGTCATTTTAGCTCAAAATAAATCATGAAATGCATGAAAAATAGCAAATGAAATCAGAAAAGGTTTGAAAAGTGATGATGTGGCTTTGGATGGTGCATATTGAATGCAGAAAAAGTCTTGAGTTCAAATATGTTTAAAAAATTGAAATCCTTTTGTAACAGATGAGTTTTCGTCCGAAACCCTGACACTTCGAAAGAGATTGTCCAGTCTGTACACGAAGTGCATCCAGTTTTTGCCGTAACCCTCTGAACTTTTTAGCACATGCTATGTGGGTGAAATGATGATACCATGCCAACTTGCAACCATTTCAGAGTTCATTTGCAGTGCTTTTCAATTCAGTGTCATTTTAGCTCAAAATAAATCATGAAATGCATGAAAAATACCAAATGAAGTCAGAAAAGGTTTGAAAAGTGATGATGTGGCTTTGTATGGTGCATATTGAATGCAGAAAAAGTCTTGAGTTCAAATATGTTTAAAAAATTGAAATCCTTTTGTAACACATGAGTTTTCGTCCGAAACCCTGACACTTCGAAAGAGATTGTCCAGTCTGTACACGAAGTGCATCCAGTTTTTGCCGTAACCCTCTGAACTTTTTAGCACATGCTATGTGGGTGAAATGATGATACCATGCCAACTTGCAACCATTTCAGAGTTCATTTGCAGTGCTTTTCAATTCAGTGTCATTTTAGCGCAAAATAAATCATGAAATGCATGAAAAATACCAAATGAAGTCAGAAAAGGTTTGAAAAGTGATGATGTGGCTTTGTATGGTGCATATTGAATGCAGAAAAAGTCTTGAGTTCAAATATGTTTAAAAATTGAAATCCTTTTGTAACAGATGAGTTTTCGTCCGAAACCCTGACACTTCGAAATAGGTTGTCCAGTTCGTACACGAAGTGCATCCAGTTTTTGCCGTAACCCTCTCAACTTTTTCGCACATGCTATGTGGTTGAAATGATGATACCATGCCAACTTGCAACCATTTCAGAGTTCATTTGCAGTGCTTTTCAATTCAGGGTCATTTTAGCTCAAAATAAATCACGAAATGCATGAAAAATAGCAAATGAAGTCAGAAAAGGTTTGAAAAGTGATGATGTGGCATTGGATGGTGCATATTGAATGCAAAAAAAGTCTTGAGTTCAAATATGTTTAAAAAATTGAAATCCTTTTGTAACAGATGAGTTTTCGTCCGAAACCCTTACACTTCGAAAGAGATTGTCCAGTTCGTACACGAAGTGCATCCAGTTTTTGCCGTAACCCTCTCAACTTTTTCGCACATGCGATGTGGGTGAACTGATGACACCATGCCAACTTGCAACCATTTCAGAGTTCATTTGCAGTGCTTTTCAATTCAGTGTCATTTTAGCTCAAAATAAATCATGAAATGCATGAAAAATAGCAAATGAAGTCAGAAAAGGTTTGAAAAGTGATGATGTGGCTTTGTATGGTGCATATTGAATGCAGAAAAAGTCTTGAGTTCAAATATGTTTAAAAATTGAAATCCTTTTGTAACAGATGAGTTTTCGTCCGAAACCCTGACACTTCGAAATAGGTTGTCCAGTTCGTACACGAAGTGCATCCAGTTTTTGCCGTAACCCTCTCAACTTTTTCGCACATGCTATGTGGTTGAAATGATGATACCATGCCAACTTGCAACCATTTCAGAGTTCATTTGCAGTGCTTTTCAATTCAGGGTCATTTTAGCTCAAAATAAATCACGAAATGCATGAAAAATAGCAAATGAAGTCAGAAAAGGTTTGAAAAGTGATGATGTGGCATTGGATGGTGCATATTGAATGCAAAAAAAGTCTTGAGTTCAAATATGTTTAAAAAATTGAAATCCTTTTGTAACAGATGAGTTTTCGTCCGAAACCCTTACACTTCGAAAGAGATTGTCCAGTTCGTACACGAAGTGCATCCAGTTTTTGCCGTAACCCTCTCAACTTTTTCGCACATGCGATGTGGGTGAACTGATGACACCATGCCAACTTGCAACCATTTCAGAGTTCATTTGCAGTGCTTTTCAATTCAGTGTCATTTTAGCTCAAAATAAATCATGAAATGCATGAAAAATAGCAAATGAAGTCAGAAAAGGTTTGAAAAGTGATGATGTGGCTTTGTATGGTGCATATTGAATGCAGAAAAAGTCTTGAGTTCAAATATGTTTAAAAAATTGAAATCCTTTTGTAACAGATGAGTTTTCGTCCGAAACCCTGACACTTCGAAAGAGATTGTCCAGTTCGTACACGAAGTGCATCCAGTTTTTGCCGTAACCCTCTCATCTTTTTAGCACATGCTATGTGGGTGAAATGATGATACCATGCCAACTTGCAACCATTTCAGAGTTCATTTGCAGTGCTTTTCAATTCAGGGTCATTTTAGCTCAAAATAAATCATGAAATGCATGAAAAATAGCAAATGAAATCAGAAAAGGTTTGAAAAGTGATGATGTGGCTTTGAATGGTGCATATTGAATGCAGAAAAAGTCTTGAGTTCAAATATGTTTAAAAAATTGAAATCCTTTTTTAACAGATGAGTTTTCGTCCGAAACCCTGACACTTCGCAAGAGATTGTCCAGTTCGTACACGAAGTGCATCCAGTTTTTGCCGTAACCCTCTCAACTTTTTAGCACATGCTATGTGGGTGAAATGATGATACCATGCCAACTTGCAACCATTTCAGAGTTCATTTGCAGTGCTTTTCAATTCAGTGTCATTTTAGCTCAAAATAAATCATGAAATGCATGAAAAATAGCAAATGAAGTCAGAAAAGGTTTGAAAAGTGATGATGTGGCTTTGGATGGTGCATATTGAATGCAGAAAAAGTTTTAAGTTCAAATAGGTTTAAAAATTGAAATCCTTTTGTAACAGATGAGTTTTCGTCCGAAACCCTCACACTTCGAAAGAGATTGTCCAGTTCGTACACGAAGTGCATCCAGTTTTTGCCGTAACCCTCTCATCTTTTTAGCACATGCTATGTGGGTGAAATGATGATACCATGCCAACTTGCAACCATTTCAGAGTTCATTTGCAGTGCTTTTCAATTCAGGGTCATTTTAGCTCAAAATAAATCATGAAATGCATGAAAAATAGCAAATGAAATCAGGAAAGGTTTGAAAAGTGATGATGTGGCTTTGGATGGTGCATATTGAATGCAGAAAAAGTCTTGAGTTCAAATATGTTTAAAAAATTGAAATCCTTTTGTAACACATGAGTTTTCGTCCGAAACCCTGACACTTCGAAAGAGATTGTCCAGTCTGTACACGAAGTGCATCCAGTTTTTGCCGTAACCCTCTGAACTTTTTAGCACATGCTATGTGGGTGAAATGATGATACCATGCCAACTTGCAACCATTTCAGAGTTCATTTGCAGTGCTTTTCAATTCAGTGTCATTTTAGCTCAAAATAAATCATGAAATGCATGAAAAATACCAAATGAAGTCAGAAAAGGTTTGAAAAGTGATGATGTGGCTTTGTATGGTGCATATTGAATGCAGAAAAAGTCTTGAGTTCAAATATGTTTAAAAATTGAAATCCTTTTGTAACGGATGAGTTTTCGTCCGAAACCCTGACATTTCGAAATAGATTGTCCAGTTCGTACACGAAGTGCATCCAGTTTTTGCCGTAACCCTCTCAACTTTTTCGCACATGCTATGTGGTTGAAATGATGATACCATGCCAACTTGCAACCATTTCAGAGTTCATTTGCAGTGCTTTTCAATTCAGGGTCATTTTAGCTCAAAATAAATCATGAAATGCATGAAAAATAGCAAATGAAGTCAGAAAAGGTTTGAAAAGTGATGATGTGGCATTGGATGGTGCATATTGAATGCAAGAAAGTCTTGAGTTCAAATATGTTTAAAAAATTGAAATCCTTTTGTAACACATGAGTTTTCGTCCGAAACCCTGACACTTCGAAAGAGATTGTCCAGTCTGTACACGAAGTGCATCCAGTTTTTGCCGTAACCCTCTGAACTTTTTAGCACATGCTATGTGGGTGAAATGATGATACCATGCCAACTTGCAACCATTTCAGAGTTCATTTGCAGTGCTTTTCAATTCAGTGTCATTTTAGCTCAAAATAAATCATGAAATGCATGAAAAATACCAAATGAAGTCAGAAAAGGTTTGAAAAGTGATGATGTGGCTTTGTATGGTTTATATTGAATGCAGAAAAAGTCTTGAGTTCAAATATGTTTAAAAATTGAAATCCTTTTGTAACAGATGAGTTTTCGTCCGAAACCCTGACACTTCGAAATAGATTGTCCAGTTCGTACACGAAGTGCATTCAGTTTTTGCCGTAACCCTCTCAACTTTTTCGCACATGCTATGTGGTTGAAATGATGATACCATGCCAACTTGCAACCATTTCAGAGTTCATTTGCAGTGCTTTTCAATTCAGGGTCATTTTAGCTCAAAATAAATCATGAAATGCATGAAAAATAGCAAATGAAGTCAGAAAAGGTTTGAAAAGTGATGATGTGGCTTTGGATGGTGCATATTGAATGCAGAAAAAGTTTTAAGTTCAAATAGGTTTAAAAATTGAAATCCTTTTGTAACAGATGAGTTTTCGTCCGAAACCCTGACACTTCGAAATAGATTGTCCAGTTCGTACACGAAGTGCATTCAGTTTTTGCCGTAACCCTCTCAACTTTTTCGCACATGCTATGTGGTTGAAATGATGATACCATGCCAACTTGCAACCATTTCAGAGTTCATTTGCAGTGCTTTTCAATTCAGGGTCATTTTAGCTCAAAATAAATCATGAAATGCATGAAAAATAGCAAATGAAGTCAGAAAAGGTTTGAAAAGTGATGATGTGGCTTTGGATGGTGCATATTGAATGCAGAAAAAGTTTTAAGTTCAAATAGGTTTAAAAATTGAAATCCTTTTGTAACAGATGAGTTTTCGTCCAAAACCCTCACACTTCGAAAGAGATTGTCCAGTTCGTACACGAAGTGCATCCAGTTTTTGCCGTAACCCTCTCATCTTTTTAGCACATGCTATGTGGGTGAAATGATGATACCATGCCAACTTGCAACCATTTCAGAGTTCATTTGCAGTGCTTTTCAATTCAGGGTCATTTTAGCTCAAAATAAATCATGAAATGCATGAAAAATAGCAAATGAAATCAGGAAAGGTTTGAAAAGTGATGATGTGGCTTTGGATGGTGCATATTGAATGCAGAAAAAGTCTTGAGTTCAAATATGTTTAAAAAATTGAAATCCTTTTGTAACAGATGAGTTTTCGTCCGAAACCCTGACACTTCGAAAGAGATTGTCCAGTCTGTACACGAAGTGCATCCAGTTTTTGCCGTAACCCTCTCAACTTTTTAGCACATGCTATGTGGGTGAAATGATGATACCATGCCAACTTGCAACCATTTCAGAGTTCATTTGCAGTGCTTTTCAATTCAGTGTCATTTTAGCTCAAAATAAATCATGAAATGCATGAAAAATAGCAAATGAAGTCAGAAAAGGTTTGAAAAGTGATGATGTGGCTTTGGATGGTGCATATTGAATGCAGAAAAAGTTTTAAGTTCAAATAGGTTTAAAAATTGAAATCCTTTTGTAACAGATGAGTTTTCGTCCGAAACCCTCACACTTCGAAAGAGATTGTCCAGTTCGTACACGAAGTGCATCCAGTTTTTGCCGTAACCCTCTCATCTTTTTAGCACATGCTATGTGGGTGAAATGATGATACCATGCCAACTTGCAACCATTTCAGAGTTCATTTGCAGTGCTTTTCAATTCAGGGTCATTTTAGCTCAAAATAAATCATGAAATGCATGAAAAATAGCAAATGAAATCAGGAAAGGTTTGAAAAGTGATGATGTGGCTTTGGATGGTGCATATTGAATGCAGAAAAAGTCTTGAGTTCAAATATGTTTAAAAAATTGAAATCCTTTTGTAACACATGAGTTTTCGTCCGAAACCCTGACACTTCGAAAGAGATTGTCCAGTCTGTACACGAAGTGCATCCAGTTTTTGCCGTAACCCTCTGAACTTTTTAGCACATGCTATGTGGGTGAAATGATGATACCATGCCAACTTGCAACCATTTCAGAGTTCATTTGCAGTGCTTTTCAATTCAGTGTCATTTTAGCTCAAAATAAATCATGAAATGCATGAAAAATACCAAATGAAGTCAGAAAAGGTTTGAAAAGTGATGATGTGGCTTTGTATGGTGCATATTGAATGCAGAAAAAGTCTTGAGTTCAAATATGTTTAAAAATTGAAATCCTTTTGTAACGGATGAGTTTTCGTCCGAAACCCTGACATTTCGAAATAGATTGTCCAGTTCGTACACGAAGTGCATCCAGTTTTTGCCGTAACCCTCTCAACTTTTTCGCACATGCTATGTGGTTGAAATGATGATACCATGCCAACTTGCAACCATTTCAGAGTTCATTTGCAGTGCTTTTCAATTCAGGGTCATTTTAGCTCAAAATAAATCATGAAATGCATGAAAAATAGCAAATGAAGTCAGAAAAGGTTTGAAAAGTGATGATGTGGCATTGGATGGTGCATATTGAATGCAAGAAAGTCTTGAGTTCAAATATGTTTAAAAAATTGAAATCCTTTTGTAACACATGAGTTTTCGTCCGAAACCCTGACACTTCGAAAGAGATTGTCCAGTCTGTACACGAAGTGCATCCAGTTTTTGCCGTAACCCTCTGAACTTTTTAGCACATGCTATGTGGGTGAAATGATGATACCATGCCAACTTGCAACCATTTCAGAGTTCATTTGCAGTGCTTTTCAATTCAGTGTCATTTTAGCTCAAAATAAATCATGAAATGCATGAAAAATACCAAATGAAGTCAGAAAAGGTTTGAAAAGTGATGATGTGGCTTTGTATGGTTTATATTGAATGCAGAAAAAGTCTTGAGTTCAAATATGTTTAAAAATTGAAATCCTTTTGTAACAGATGAGTTTTCGTCCGAAACCCTGACACTTCGAAATAGATTGTCCAGTTCGTACACGAAGTGCATTCAGTTTTTGCCGTAACCCTCTCAACTTTTTCGCACATGCTATGTGGTTGAAATGATGATACCATGCCAACTTGCAACCATTTCAGAGTTCATTTGCAGTGCTTTTCAATTCAGGGTCATTTTAGCTCAAAATAAATCATGAAATGCATGAAAAATAGCAAATGAAGTCAGAAAAGGTTTGAAAAGTGATGATGTGGCTTTGGATGGTGCATATTGAATGCAGAAAAAGTTTTAAGTTCAAATAGGTCTAAAAATTGAAATCCTTTTGTAACAGATGAGTTTTCGTCCGAAACCCTCACACTTCGAAAGAGATTGTCCAGTTCGTACACGAAGTGCATCCAGTTTTTGCCGTAACCCTCTCATCTTTTTAGCACATGCTATGTGGGTGAAATGATGATACCATACCAACTTGCAACCATTTCAGAGTTCATTTGCAGTGCTTTTCAATTCAGGGTCATTTTAGCTCAAAATAAATCATGAAATGCATGAAAAATAGCAAATGAAATCAGGAAAGGTTTGAAAAGTGATGATGTGGCTTTGGATGGTGCATATTGAATGCAGAAAAAGTCTTGAGTTCAAATATGTTTAAAAAATTGAAATCCTTTTGTAACACATGAGTTTTCGTCCGAAACCCTGACACTTCGAAAGAGATTGTCCAGTCTGTACACGAAGTGCATCCAGTTTTTGCCGTAACCCTCTGAACTTTTTAGCACATGCTATGTGGGTGAAATGATGATACCATGCCAACTTGCAACCATTTCAGAGTTCATTTGCAGTGCTTTTCAATTCAGTGTCATTTTAGCTCAAAATAAATCATGAAATGCATGAAAAATACCAAATGAAGTCAGAAAAGGTTTGAAAAGTGATGATGTGGCTTTGTATGGTGCATATTGAATGCAGAAAAAGTCTTGAGTTCAAATATGTTTAAAAATTGAAATCCTTTTGTAACAGATGAGTTTTCGTCCGAAACCCTGACACTTCGAAATAGATTGTCCAGTTCGTACACGAAGTGCATCCAGTTTTTGCCGTAACCCTCTCAACTTTTTCGCACATGCGATGTGGGTGAACTGATGACACCATGCCAACTTGCAACCATTTCAGAGTTCATTTGCAGTGCTTTTCAATTCAGTGTCATTTTAGCTCAAAATAAATCATGAAATGCATGAAAAATAGCAAATGAAGTCAAAAAAGGTTTGAAAAGTGATGATGTGGCTTTGTATGGTGCATATTGAATGCAGAAAAAGTCTTGAGTTCAAATATGTTTAAAAAATTGAAATCCTTTTGTAACAGATGAGTTTTCGTCCGAAACCCTGACACTTCGAAAGAGATTGTCCAGTTCGTACACGAAGTGCATCCAGTTTTTGCCGTAACCCTCTCATCTTTTTAGCACATGCTATGTGGGTGAAATGATGATACCATGCCAACTTGCAACCATTTCAGAGTTCATTTGCAGTGCTTTTCAATTCAGGGTCATTTTAGCTCAAAATAAATCATGAAATGCATGAAAAATAGCAAATGAAATCAGAAAAGGTTTGAAAAGTAATGATGTGGCTTTGAATGGTGCATATTGAATGCAGAAAAAGTCTTGAGTTCAAATATGTTTAAAAAATTGAAATCCTTTTTTAACAGATGAGTTTTCGTCCGAAACCCTGACACTTCGAAAGAGATTGTCCAGTTCGTACACGAAGTGCATCCAGTTTTTGCCGTAACCCTCTCAACTTTTTAGCACATGCTATGTGGGTGAAATGATGATACCATGCCAACTTGCAACCATTTCAGAGTTCATTTGCAGTGCTTTTCAATTCAGTGTCATTTTAGCTCAAAATAAATCATGAAATGCATGAAAAATAGCAAATGAAGTCAGAAAAGGTTTGAAAAGTGATGATGTGGCTTTGGATGGTGCATATTGAATGCAGAAAAAGTTTTAAGTTCAAATAGGTTTAAAAATTGAAATCCTTTTGTAACAGATGAGTTTTCGTCCGAAACCCTCACACTTCGAAAGAGATTGTCCAGTTCGTACACGAAGTGCATCCAGTTTTTGCCGTAACCCTCTCATCTTTTTAGCACATGCTATGTGGGTGAAATGATGATACCATGCCAACTTGCAACCATTTCAGAGTTCATTTGCAGTGCTTTTCAATTCAGGGTCATTTTAGCTCAAAATAAATCATGAAATGCATGAAAAATAGCAAATGAAATCAGGAAAGGTTTGAAAAGTGATGATGTGGCTTTGGATGGTGCATATTGAATGCAGAAAAAGTCTTGAGTTCAAATATGTTTAAAAAATTGAAATCCTTTTGTAACACATGAGTTTTCGTCCGAAACCCTGACACTTCGAAAGAGATTGTCCAGTCTGTACACGAAGTGCATCCAGTTTTTGCCGTAACCCTCTGAACTTTTTAGCACATGCTATGTGGGTGAAATGATGATACCATGCCAACTTGCAACCATTTCAGAGTTCATTTGCAGTGCTTTTCAATTCAGTGTCATTTTAGCTCAAAATAAATCATGAAATGCATGAAAAATACCAAATGAAGTCAGAAAAGGTTTGAAAAGTGATGATGTGGCTTTGTATGGTGCATATTGAATGCAGAAAAAGTCTTGAGTTCAAATATGTTTAAAAATTGAAATCCTTTTGTAACGGATGAGTTTTCGTCCGAAACCCTGACACTTCGAAATAGATTGTCCAGTTCGTACACGAAGTGCATCCAGTTTTTGCCGTAACCCTCTCAACTTTTTCGCACATGCTATGTGGTTGAAATGATGATACCATGCCAACTTGCAACCATTTCAGAGTTCATTTGCAGTGCTTTTCAATTCAGGGTCATTTTAGCTCAAAATAAATCATGAAATGCATGAAAAATAGCAAATGAAGTCAGAAAAGGTTTGAAAAGTGATGATGTGGCATTGGATGGTGCATATTGAATGCAAGAAAGTCTTGAGTTCAAATATGTTTAAAAAATTGAAATCCTTTTTTAACAGATGAGTTTTCGTCCGAAACCCTGACACTTCGAAAGAGATTGTCCAGTTCGTACACGAAGTGCATCCAGTTTTTGCCGTAACCCTCTCAACTTTTTCGCACATGCTATGTGGTTGAAATGATGATACCATGCCAACTTGCAACCATTTCAGAGTTCATTTGCAGTGCTTTTCAATTCAGGGTCATTTTAGCTCAAAATAAATCATGAAATGCATGAAAAATAGCAAATGAAGTCAGAAAAGGTTTGAAAAGTGATGATGTGGCTTTGGATGGTGCATATTGAATGCAGAAAAAGTTTTAAGTTCAAATAGGTTTAAAAATTGAAATCCTTTTGTAACAGATGAGTTTTCGTCCGAAACCCTCACACTTCGAAAGAGATTGTCCAGTTCGTACACGAAGTGCATCCAGTTTTTGCCGTAACCCTCTCATCTTTTTAGCACATGCTATGTGGGTGAAATGATGATACCATGCCAACTTGCAACCATTTCAGAGTTCATTTGCAGTGCTTTTCAATTCAGGGTCATTTTAGCTCAAAATAAATCATGAAATGCATGAAAAATAGCAAATGAAATCAGGAAAGGTTTGAAAAGTGATCATGTGGCTTTGGATGGTGCATATTGAATGCAGAAAAAGTCTTGAGTTCAAATATGTTTAAAAAATTGAAATCCTTTTGTAACACATGAGTTTTCGTCCGAAACCCTGACACTTCGAAAGAGATTGTCCAGTCTGTACACGAAGTGCATCCAGTTTTTGCCGTAACCCTCTGAACTTTTTAGCACATGCTATGTGGGTGAAATGATGATACCATGCCAACTTGCAACCATTTCAGAGTTCATTTGCAGTGCTTTTCAATTCAGTGTCATTTTAGCTCAAAATAAATCATGAAATGCATGAAAAATACCAAATGAAGTCAGAAAAGGTTTGAAAAGTGATGATGTGGCTTTGTATGGTGCATATTGAATGCAGAAAAAGTCTTGAGTTCAAATATGTTTAAAAATTGAAATCCTTTTGTAATAGATGAGTTTTCGTCCGAAACCCTGACACTTCGAAATAGATTGTCCAGTTCGTACACGAAGTGCATCCAGTTTTTGCCGTAACCCTCTCAACTTTTTCGCACATGCGATGTGGGTGAACTGATGACACCATGCCAACTTGCAACCATTTCAGAGTTCATTTGCAGTGCTTTTCAATTCAGTGTCATTTTAGCTCAAAATAAATCATGAAATGCATGAAAAATAGCAAATGAAGTCAGAAAAGGTTTGAAAAGTGATGATGTGGCTTTGTATGGTGCATATTGAATGCAGAAAAAGTCTTGAGTTCAAATATGTTTAAAAAATTGAAATCCTTTTGTAACAGATGAGTTTTCGTCCGAAACCCTGACACTTCGAAAGAGATTGTCCAGTTCGTACACGAAGTGCATCCAGTTTTTGCCGTAACCCTCTCATCTTTTTAGCACATGCTATGTGGGTGAAATGATGATACCATGCCAACTTGCAACCATTTCAGAGTTCATTTGCAGTGCTTTTCAATTCAGGGTCATTTTAGCTCAAAATAAATCATGAAATGCATGAAAAATAGCAAATGAAATCAGAAAAGGTTTGAAAAGTGATGATGTGGCTTTGAATGGTGCATATTGAATGCAGAAAAAGTCTTGAGTTCAAATATGTTTAAAAAATTGAAATCCTTTTTTAACAGATGAGTTTTCGTCCGAAACCCTGACACTTCGAAAGAGATTGTCCAGTTCGTACACGAAGTGCATCCAGTTTTTGCCGTAACCCTCTCAACTTTTTAGCACATGCTATGTGGGTGAAATGATGATACCATGCCAACTTGCAACCATTTCAGAGTTCATTTGCAGTGCTTTTCAATTCAGTGTCATTTTAGCTCAAAATAAATCATGAAATGCATGAAAATTAGCAAATGAAGTCAGAAAAGGTTTGAAAAGTGATGATGTGGCTTTGGATGGTGCATATTGAATGCAGAAAAAGTTTTAAGTTCAAATAGGTTTAAAAATTGAAATCCTTTTGTAACAGATGAGTTTTCGTCCGAAACCCTCACACTTCGAAAGAGATTGTCCAGTTCGTACACGAAGTGCATCCAGTTTTTGCCGTAACCCTCTCATCTTTTTAGCACATGCTATGTGGGTGAAATGATGATACCATGCCAACTTGCAACCATTTCAGAGTTCATTTGCAGTGCTTTTCAATTCAGGGTCATTTTAGCTCAAAATAAATCATGAAATGCATGAAAAATAGCAAATGAAATCAGAAAAGGTTTGAAAAGTGATGATGTGGCTTTGAATGGTGCATATTGAATGCAGAAAAAGTCTTGAGTTCAAATATGTTTAAAAAATTGAAATCCTTTTTTAACAGATGAGTTTTCGTCCGAAACCCTGACACTTCGAAAGAGATTGTCCAGTTCGTACACGAAGTGCATCCAGTTTTTGCCGTAACCCTCTCAACTTTTTAGCACATGCTATGTGGGTGAAATGATGATACCATGCCAACTTGCAACCATTTCAGAGTTCATTTGCAGTGCTTTTCAATTCAGTGTCATTTTAGCTCAAAATAAATCATGAAATGCATGAAAAATAGCAAATGAAGTCAGAAAAGGTTTGAAAAGTGATGATGTGGCTTTGGATGGTGCATATTGAATGCAGAAAAAGTTTTAAGTTCAAATAGGTTTAAAAATTGAAATCCTTTTGTAACAGATGAGTTTTCGTCCGAAACCCTCACACTTCGAAAGAGATTGTCCAGTTCGTACACGAAGTGCATCCAGTTTTTGCCGTAACCCTCTCATCTTTTTAGCACATGCTATGTGGGTGAAATGATGATACCATGCCAACTTGCAACCATTTCAGAGTTCATTTGCAGTGCTTTTCAATTCAGGGTCATTTTAGCTCAAAATAAATCATGAAATGCATGAAAAATAGCAAATGAAATCAGGAAAGGTTTGAAAAGTGATGATGTGGCTTTGGATGGTGCATATTGAATGCAGAAAAAGTCTTGAGTTCAAATATGTTTAAAAATTGAAATCCTTTTGTAATAGATGAGTTTTCGTCCGAAACCCTGACACTTCGAAATAGATTGTCCAGTTCGTACACGAAGTGCATCCAGTTTTTGCCGTAACCCTCTCAACTTTTTCGCACATGCGATGTGGGTGAACTGATGACACCATGCCAACTTGCAACCATTTCAGAGTTCATTTGCAGTGCTTTTCAATTCAGTGTCATTTTAGCTCAAAATAAATCATGAAATGCATGAAAAATAGCAAATGAAGTCAGAAAAGGTTTGAAAAGTGATGATGTGGCTTTGTATGGTGCATATTGAATGCAGAAAAAGTCTTGAGTTCAAATATGTTTAAAAAATTGAAATCCTTTTGTAACAGATGAGTTTTCGTCCGAAACCCTGACACTTCGAAAGAGATTGTCCAGTTCGTACACGAAGTGCATCCAGTTTTTGCCGTAACCCTCTCATCTTTTTAGCACATGCTATGTGGGTGAAATGATGATACCATGCCAACTTGCAACCATTTCAGAGTTCATTTGCAGTGCTTTTCAATTCAGGGTCATTTTAGCTCAAAATAAATCATGAAATGCATGAAAAATAGCAAATGAAATCAGAAAAGGTTTGAAAAGTGATGATGTGGCTTTGAATGGTGCATATTGAATGCAGAAAAAGTCTTGAGTTCAAATATGTTTAAAAAATTGAAATCCTTTTTTAACAGATGAGTTTTCGTCCGAAACCCTGACACTTCGAAAGAGATTGTCCAGTTCGTACACGAAGTGCATCCAGTTTTTGCCGTAACCCTCTCAACTTTTTAGCACATGCTATGTGGGTGAAATGATGATACCATGCCAACTTGCAACCATTTCAGAGTTCATTTGCAGTGCTTTTCAATTCAGTGTCATTTTAGCTCAAAATAAATCATGAAATGCATGAAAATTAGCAAATGAAGTCAGAAAAGGTTTGAAAAGTGATGATGTGGCTTTGGATGGTGCATATTGAATGCAGAAAAAGTTTTAAGTTCAAATAGGTTTAAAAATTGAAATCCTTTTGTAACAGATGAGTTTTCGTCCGAAACCCTCACACTTCGAAAGAGATTGTCCAGTTCGTACACGAAGTGCATCCAGTTTTTGCCGTAACCCTCTCATCTTTTTAGCACATGCTATGTGGGTGAAATGATGATACCATGCCAACTTGCAACCATTTCAGAGTTCATTTGCAGTGCTTTTCAATTCAGGGTCATTTTAGCTCAAAATAAATCATGAAATGCATGAAAAATAGCAAATGAAATCAGAAAAGGTTTGAAAAGTGATGATGTGGCTTTGAATGGTGCATATTGAATGCAGAAAAAGTCTTGAGTTCAAATATGTTTAAAAAATTGAAATCCTTTTTTAACAGATGAGTTTTCGTCCGAAACCCTGACACTTCGAAAGAGATTGTCCAGTTCGTACACGAAGTGCATCCAGTTTTTGCCGTAACCCTCTCAACTTTTTAGCACATGCTATGTGGGTGAAATGATGATACCATGCCAACTTGCAACCATTTCAGAGTTCATTTGCAGTGCTTTTCAATTCAGTGTCATTTTAGCTCAAAATAAATCATGAAATGCATGAAAAATAGCAAATGAAGTCAGAAAAGGTTTGAAAAGTGATGATGTGGCTTTGGATGGTGCATATTGAATGCAGAAAAAGTTTTAAGTTCAAATAGGTTTAAAAATTGAAATCCTTTTGTAACAGATGAGTTTTCGTCCGAAACCCTCACACTTCGAAAGAGATTGTCCAGTTCGTACACGAAGTGCATCCAGTTTTTGCCGTAACCCTCTCATCTTTTTAGCACATGCTATGTGGGTGAAATGATGATACCATGCCAACTTGCAACCATTTCAGAGTTCATTTGCAGTGCTTTTCAATTCAGGGTCATTTTAGCTCAAAATAAATCATGAAATGCATGAAAAATAGCAAATGAAATCAGGAAAGGTTTGAAAAGTGATGATGTGGCTTTGGATGGTGCATATTGAATGCAGAAAAAGTCTTGAGTTCAAATATGTTTAAAAAATTGAAATCCTTTTGTAACACATGAGTTTTCGTCCGAAACCCTGACACTTCGAAAGAGATTGTCCAGTCTGTACACGAAGTGCATCCAGTTTTTGCCGTAACCCTCTGAACTTTTTAGCACATGCTATGTGGGTGAAATGATGATACCATGCCAACTTGCAACCATTTCAGAGTTCATTTGCAGTGCTTTTCAATTCAGTGTCATTTTAGCTCAAAATAAATCATGAAATGCATGAAAAATACCAAATGAAGTCAGAAAAGGTTTGAAAAGTGATGATGTGGCTTTGTATGGTGCATATTGAATGCAGAAAAAGTCTTGAGTTCAAATATGTTTAAAAATTGAAATCCTTTTGTAACAGATGAGTTTTCGTCCGAAACCCTGACACTTCGAAATAGATTGTCCAGTTCGTACACGAAGTGCATCCAGTTTTTGCCGTAACCCTCTCAACTTTTTCGCACATGCGATGTGGGTGAACTGATGACACCATGCCAACTTGCAACCATTTCAGAGTTCATTTGCAGTGCTTTTCAATTCAGTGTCATTTTAGCTCAAAATAAATCATGAAATGCATGAAAAATAGCAAATGAAGTCAGAAAAGGTTTGAAAAGTGATGATGTGGCTTTGTATGGTGCATATTGAATGCAGAAAAAGTCTTGAGTTCAAATATGTTTAAAAAATTGAAATCCTTTTGTAACAGATGAGTTTTCGTCCGAAACCCTGACACTTCGAAAGAGATTGTCCAGTTCGTACACGAAGTGCATCCAGTTTTTGCCGTAACCCTCTCATCTTTTTAGCACATGCTATGTGGGTGAAATGATGATACCATGCCAACTTGCAACCATTTCAGAGTTCATTTGCAGTGCTTTTCAATTCAGGGTCATTTTAGCTCAAAATAAATCATGAAATGCATGAAAAATAGCAAATGAAATCAGAAAAGGTTTGAAAAGTGATGATGTGGCTTTGAATGGTGCATATTGAATGCAGAAAAAGTCTTGAGTTCAAATATGTTTAAAAAATTGAAATCCTTTTTTAACAGATGAGTTTTCGTCCGAAACCCTGACACTTCGAAAGAGATTGTCCAGTTCGTACACGAAGTGCATCCAGTTTTTGCCGTAACCCTCTCAACTTTTTAGCACATGCTATGTGGGTGAAATGATGATACCATGCCAACTTGCAACCATTTCAGAGTTCATTTGCAGTGCTTTTCAATTCAGTGTCATTTTAGCTCAAAATAAATCATGAAATGCATGAAAATTAGCAAATGAAGTCAGAAAAGGTTTGAAAAGTGATGATGTGGCTTTGGATGGTGCATATTGAATGCAGAAAAAGTTTTAAGTTCAAATAGGTTTAAAAATTGAAATCCTTTTGTAACAGATGAGTTTTCGTCCGAAACCCTCACACTTCGAAAGACATTGTCCAGTTCGTACACGAAGTGCATCCAGTTTTTGCCGTAACCCTCTCATCTTTTTAGCACATGCTATGTGGGTGAAATGATGATACCATGCCAACTTGCAACCATTTCAGAGTTCATTTGCAGTGCTTTTCAATTCAGGGTCATTTTAGCTCAAAATAAATCATGAAATGCATGAAAAATAGCAAATGAAATCAGGAAAGGTTTGAAAAGTGATGATGTGGCTTTGGATGGTGCATATTGAATGCAGAAAAAGTCTTGAGTTCAAATATGTTTAAAAAATTGTAATCCTTTTGTAACACATGAGTTTTCGTCCGAAACCCTGACACTTCGAAAGAGATTGTCCAGTCTGTACACGAAGTGCATCCAGTTTTTGCCGTAACCCTCTGAACTTTTTAGCACATGCTATGTGGGTGAAATGATGATACCATGCCAACTTGCAACCATTTCAGAGTTCATTTGCAGTGCTTTTCAATTCAGTGTCATTTTAGCTCAAAATAAATCATGAAATGCATGAAAAATACCAAATGAAGTCAGAAAAGGTTTGAAAAGTGATGATGTGGCTTTGTATGGTGCATATTGAATGCAGAAAAAGTCTTGAGTTCAAATATGTTTAAAAATTGAAATCCTTTTGTAACGGATGAGTTTTCGTCCGAAACCCTGACACTTCGAAATAGATTGTCCAGTTCGTACACGAAGTGCATCCAGTTTTTGCCGTAACCCTCTCAACTTTTTCGCACATGCTATGTGGTTGAAATGATGATACCATGCCAACTTGCAACCATTTCAGAGTTCATTTGCAGTGCTTTTCAATTCAGGGTCATTTTAGCTCAAAATAAATCATGAAATGCATGAAAAATAGCAAATGAAGTCAGAAAAGGTTTGAAAAGTGATGATGTGGCATTGGATGGTGCATATTGAATGCAAGAAAGTCTTGAGTTCAAATATGTTTAAAAAATTGAAATCCTTTTGTAACACATGAGTTTTCGTCCGAAACCCTGACACTTCGAAAGAGATTGTCCAGTCTGTACACGAAGTGCATCCAGTTTTTGCCGTAACCCTCTGAACTTTTTAGCACATGCTATGTGGGTGAAATGATGATACCATGCCAACTTGCAACCATTTCAGAGTTCATTTGCAGTGCTTTTCAATTCAGTGTCATTTTAGCTCAAAATAAATCATGAAATGCATGAAAAATACCAAATGAAGTCAGAAAAGGTTTGAAAAGTGATGATGTGGCTTTGTATGGTGCATATTGAATGCAGAAAAAGTCTTGAGTTCAAATATGTTTAAAAATTGAAATCCTTTTGTAACAGATGAGTTTTCGTCCGAAACCCTGACACTTCGAAATAGATTGTCCAGTTCGTACACGAAGTGCATCCAGTTTTTGCCGTAACCCTCTCAACTTTTTCGCACATGCTATGTGGTTGAAATGATGATACCATGCCAACTTGCAACCATTTCAGAGTTCATTTGCAGTGCTTTTCAATTCAGGGTCATTTTAGCTCAAAATAAATCATGAAATGCATGAAAAATAGCAAATGAAGTCAGAAAAGGTTTGAAAAGTGATGATGTGGCTTTGGATGGTGCATATTGAATGCAGAAAAAGTTTTAAGTTCAAATAGGTTTAAAAATTGAAATCCTTTTGTAACAGATGAGTTTTCGTCCGAAACCCTCACACTTCGAAAGAGATTGTCCAGTTCGTACACGAAGTGCATCCAGTTTTTGCCGTAACCCTCTCATCTTTTTAGCACATGCTATGTGGGTGAAATGATGATACCATGCCAACTTGCAACCATTTCAGAGTTCATTTGCAGTGCTTTTCAATTCAGGGTCATTTTAGCTCAAAATAAATCATGAAATGCATGAAAAATAGCAAATGAAATCAGGAAAGGTTTGAAAAGTGATGATGTGGCTTTGGATGGTGCATATTGAATGCAGAAAAAGTCTTGAGTTCAAATATGTTTAAAAAATTGAAATCCTTTTGTAACACATGAGTTTTCGTCCGAAACCCTGACACTTCGAAAGAGATTGTCCAGTCTGTACACGAAGTGCATCCAGTTTTTGCCGTAACCCTCTGAACTTTTTAGCACATGCTATGTGGGTGAAATGATGATACCATGCCAACTTGCAACCATTTCAGAGTTCATTTGCAGTGCTTTTCAATTCAGTGTCATTTTAGCTCAAAATAAATCATGAAATGCATGAAAAATACCAAATGAAGTCAGAAAAGGTTTGAAAAGTGATGATGTGGCTTTGTATGGTGCATATTGAATGCAGAAAAAGTCTTGAGTTCAAATATGTTTAAAAATTGAAATCCTTTTGTAACAGATGAGTTTTCGTCCGAAACCCTGACACTTCGAAATAGATTGTCCAGTTCGTACACGAAGTGCATCCAGTTGTTGCCGTAACCCTCTCAACTTTTTCGCACATGCTATGTGGTTGAAATGATGATACCATGCCAACTTGCAACCATTTCAGAGTTCATTTGCAGTGCTTTTCAATTCAGGGTCATTTTAGCTCAAAATAAATCATGAAATGCATGAAAAATAGCAAATGAAGTCAGAAAAGGTTTGAAAAGTGAGGATGTGGCATTGGATGGTGCATATTGAATGCAAAAAAAGTCTTGAGTTCAAATATGTTTAAAAAATTGAAATCATTTTGTAACAGATGAGTTTTCGTCCGAAACCCTTACACTTCGAAAGAGATTGTCCAGTTCGTACACGAAGTGCATCCAGTTTTTGCCGTAACCCTCTCAACTTTTTCGCACATGCGATGTGGGTGAACTGATGACACCATGCCAACTTGCAACCATTTCAGAGTTCATTTGCAGTGCTTTTCAATTCAGTGTCATTTTAGCTCAAAATAAATCATGAAATGCATGAAAAATAGCAAATGAAGTCAGAAAAGGTTTGAAAAGTGATGATGTGGCTTTGTATGGTGCATATTGAATGCAGAAAAAGTCTTGAGTTCAAATATGTTTAAAAAATTGAAATCCTTTTGTAACAGATGAGTTTTCGTCCGAAACCCTGACACTTCGAAAGAGATTGTCCAGTTCGTACACGAAGTGCATCCAGTTTTTGCCGTAACCCTCTCATCTTTTTAGCACATGCTATGTGGGTGAAATGATGATACCATGCCAACTTGCAACCATTTCAGAGTTCATTTGCAGTGCTTTTCAATTCAGGGTCATTTTAGCTCAAAATAAATCATGAAATGCATGAAAAATAGCAAATGAAATCAGAAAAGGTTTGAAAAGTGATGATGTGGCTTTGGATGGTGCATATTGAATGCAGAAAAAGTCTTGAGTTCAAATATGTTTAAAAAATTGAAATCCTTTTGTAACAGATGAGTTTTCGTCCGAAACCCTGACACTTCGAAAGAGATTGTCCAGTCTGTACACGAAGTGCATCCAGTTTTTTCCGTAACCCTCTGAACTTTTTAGCACATGCTATGTGGGTGAAATGATGATACCATGCCAACTTGCAACCATTTCAGAGTTCATTTGCAGTGCTTTTCAATTCAGTGTCATTTTAGCTCAAAATAAATCATGAAATGCATGAAAAATACCAAATGAAGTCAGAAAAGGTTTGAAAAGTGATGATGTGGCTTTGTATGGTGCATATTGAATGCAGAAAAAGTCTTGAGTTCAAATATGTTTAAAAATTGAAATCCTTTTGTAACAGATGAGTTTTCGTCCGAAACCCTGACACTTCGAAATAGATTGTCCAGTTCGTACACGAAGTGCATCCAGTTTTTGCCGTAACCCTCTCAACTTTTTCGCACATGCTATGTGGTTGAAATGATGATACCATGCCAACTTGCAACCATTTCAGAGTTCATTTGCAGTGCTTTTCAATTCAGGGTCATTTTAGCTCAAAATAAATCATGAAATGCATGAAAAATAGCAAATGAAGTCAGAAAAGGTTTGAAAAGTGATGATGTGGCATTGGATGGTGCATATTGAATGCAAAAAAAGTCTTGAGTTCAAATATGTTTAAAAAATTGAAATCCTTTTGTAACAGATGAGGTTTCGTCCGAAACCCTGACACTTCGAAAGAGATTGTCCAGTTCGTACACGAAGTGCATCCAGTTTTTGCCGTAACCCTCTCAACTTTTTAGCACATGCGATGTGGGTGAACTGATGACACCATGCCAACTTGCAACCATTTCAGAGTTCATTTGCAGTGCTTTTCAATTCAGTGTCATTTTAGCTCAAAATAAATCATGAAATGCATGAAAAATAGCAAATGAAGTCAGAAAAGGTTTGAAAAGTGATGATGTGGCTTTGGATGGTGCATATTGAATGCAGAAAAAGTCTTGAGTTCAAATATGTTTAAAAAATTGAAATCCTTTTGTAACAGATGAGTTTTCGTCCGAAACCCTGACACTTCGAAAGAGATTGTCCAGTTCGTACACGAAGTGCATCCAGTTTTTGCCGTAATCCTCTGAACTTTTTAGCACATGCTATGTGGGTGAAATGATGATACCATGCCAACTTGCAACCATTTCAGAGTTCATTTGCAGTGCTTTTCAATTCAGGGTCATTTTAGCTCAAAATAAATCATGAAATGCATGAAAAATAGCAAATGAAATCAGAAAAGGTTTGAAAAGTGATGATGTGGCTTTGAATGGTGCATATTGAATGCAGAAAAAGTCTTGAGTTCAAATATGTTTAAAAAATTGAAATCCTTTTTTAACAGATGAGTTTTCGTCCGAAACCCTGACACTTCGAAAGAGATTGTCCAGTTCGTACACGAAGTGCATCCAGTTTTTGCCGTAACCCTCTCAACTTTTTAGCACATGCTATGTGGGTGAAATGATGATACCATGCCAACTTGCAACCATTTCAGAGTTCATTTGCAGTGCTTTTCAATTCAGTGTCATTTTAGCTCAAAATAAATCATGAAATGCATGAAAAATAGCAAATGAAGTCAGAAAAGGTTTGAAAAGTGATGATGTGGCTTTGGATGGTGCATATTGAATGCAGAAAAAGTCTTGAGTTCAAATATGTTTAAAAAATTGAAATCCTTTTGTAACAGATGAGTTTTCGTCCGAAACCCTGACACTTCGAAAGAGATTATCCAGTTCGTACACGAAGTGCATCCAGTTTTTGCCGTAACCCTCTCAACTTTTTAGCACATGCTATGTGGGTGAAATGATGATACCATGCCAACTTGCAACCATTTCAGAGTTCATTTGCAGTGCTTTTCAATTCAGTGTCATTTTAGCTCAAAATAAATCATGAAATGCATGAAAAATAGCAAATGAAGTCAGAAAAGGTTTGAAAAGTGATGATGTGGCTTTGGATGGTGCATATTGAATGCAGAAAAAGTTTTAAGTTCAAATAGGTTTAAAAATTGAAATCCTTTTGTAACAGATGAGTTTTCGTCCGAAACCCTCACACTTCGAAAGAGATTGTCCAGTTCGTACACGAAGTGCATCCAGTTTTTGCCGTAACCCTCTCATCTTTTTAGCACATGCTATGTGGGTGAAATGATGATACCATGCCAACTTGCAACCATTTCAGAGTTCATTTGCAGTGCTTTTCAATTCAGGGTCATTTTAGCTCAAAATAAATCATGAAATGCATGAAAAATAGCAAATGAAATCAGGAAAGGTTTGAAAAGTGATGATGTGGCATTGGATGGTGCATATTGAATGCAAAAAAAGTCTTGAGTTCAAATATGTTTAAAAAATTGAAATCCTTTTGTAACAGATGAGGTTTCGTCCGAAACCCTGACACTTCGAAAGAGATTGTCCAGTTCGTACACGAAGTGCATCCAGTTTTTGCCGTAACCCTCTCAACTTTTTAGCACATGCGATGTGGGTGAACTGATGACACCATGCCAACTTGCAACCATTTCAGAGTTCATTTGCAGTGCTTTTCAATTCAGTGTCATTTTAGCTCAAAATAAATCATGAAATGCATGAAAAATAGCAAATGAAGTCAGAAAAGGTTTGAAAAGTGATGATGTGGCTTTGGATGGTGCATATTGAATGCAGAAAAAGTCTTGAGTTCAAATATGTTTAAAAAATTGAAATCCTTTTGTAACAGATGAGTTTTCGTCCGAAACCCTGACACTTCGAAAGAGATTGTCCAGTTCGTACACGAAGTGCATCCAGTTTTTGCCGTAATCCTCTGAACTTTTTAGCACATGCTATGTGGGTGAAATGATGATACCATGCCAACTTGCAACCATTTCAGAGTTCATTTGCAGTGCTTTTCAATTCAGGGTCATTTTAGCTCAAAATAAATCATGAAATGCCTGAAAAATAGCAAATGAAATCAGAAAAGGTTTGAAAAGTGATGATGTGGCTTTGAATGGTGCATATTGAATGCAGAAAAAGTCTTGAGTTCAAATATGTTTAAAAAATTGAAATCCTTTTTTAACAGATGAGTTTTCGTCCGAAACCCTGACACTTCGAAAGAGATTGTCCAGTTCGTACACGAAGTGCATCCAGTTTTTGCCGTAACCCTCTCAACTTTTTAGCACATGCTATGTGGGTGAAATGATGATACCATGCCAACTTGCAACCATTTCAGAGTTCATTTGCAGTGCTTTTCAATTCAGTGTCATTTTAGCTCAAAATAAATCATGAAATGCATGAAAAATAGCAAATGAAGTCAGAAAAGGTTTGAAAAGTGATGATGTGGCTTTGGATGGTGCATATTGAATGCAGAAAAAGTCTTGAGGTCAAATATGTTTAAAAAATTGAAATCCTTTTGTAACAGATGAGTTTTCGTCCGAAACCCTGACACTTCGAAAGAGATTATCCAGTTCGTACACGAAGTGCATCCAGTTTTTGCCGTAACCCTCTCAACTTTTTAGCACATGCTATGTGGGTGAAATGATGATACCATGCCAACTTGCAACCATTTCAGAGTTCATTTGCAGTGCTTTTCAATTCAGTGTCATTTTAGCTCAAAATAAATCATGAAATGCATGAAAAATAGCAAATGAAGTCAGAAAAGGTTTGAAAAGTGATGATGTGGCTTTGGATGGTGCATATTGAATGCAGAAAAAGTTTTAAGTTCAAATAGGTTTAAAAATTGAAATCCTTTTGTAACAGATGAGTTTTCGTCCGAAACCCTCACACTTCGAAAGAGATTGTCCAGTTCGTACACGAAGTGCATCCAGTTTTTGCCGTAACCCTCTCATCTTTTTAGCACATGCTATGTGGGTGAAATGATGATACCATGCCAACTTGCAACCATTTCAGAGTTCATTTGCAGTGCTTTTCAATTCAGGGTCATTTTAGCTCAAAATAAATCATGAAATGCATGAAAAATAGCAAATGAAATCAGGAAAGGTTTGAAAAGTGATGATGTGGCTTTGGATGGTGCATATTGAATGCAGAAAAAGTCTTGAGTTCAAATATGTTTAAAAAATTGAAATCCTTTTGTAACACATGAGTTTTCGTCCGAAACCCTGACACTTCGAAAGAGATTGTCCAGTCTGTACACGAAGTGCATCCAGTTTTTGCCGTAACCCTCTGAACTTTTTAGCACATGCTATGTGGGTGAAATGATGATACCATGCCAACTTGCAACCATTTCAGAGTTCATTTGCAGTGCTTTTCAATTCAGTGTCATTTTAGCTCAAAATAAATCATGAAATGCATGAAAAATACCAAATGAAGTCACAAAAGGTTTGAAAAGTGATGATGTGGCTTTGTATGGTGCATATTGAATGCAGAAAAAGTCTTGAGTTCAAATATGTTTAAAAATTGAAATCCTTTTGTAACAGATGAGTTTTCGTCCGAAACCCTGACACTTCGAAATAGATTGTCCAGTTCGTACACGAAGTGCATCCAGTTTTTGCCGTAACCCTCTCAACTTTTTCGCACATGCTATGTGGTTGAAATGATGATACCATGCCAACTTGCAACCATTTCAGAGTTCATTTGCAGTGCTTTTCAATTCAGGGTCATTTTAGCTCAAAATAAATCATGAAATGCATGAAAAATAGCAAATGAAGTCAGAAAAGGTTTGAAAAGTGATGATGTGGCATTGGATGGTGCATATTGAATGCAAAAAAGTCTTGAGTTCAAATATGTTTAAAAAATTGAAATCCTTTTGTAACAGATGAGTTTTCGTCCGAAACCCTTACACTTCGAAAGAGATTGTCCAGTTCGTACACGAAGTGCATCCAGTTTTTGCCGTAACCCTCTCAACTTTTTCGCACATGCGATGTGGGTGAACTGATGACACCATGCCAACTTGCAACTATTTCAGAGTTCATTTGCAGTGCTTTTCAATTCAGTGTCATTTTAGCTCAAAATAAATCATGAAATGGATGAAAAATAGCAAATGAAGTCAGAAAAGGTTTGAAAAGTGATGATGTGGCTTTGTATGGTGCATATTGAATGCAGAAAAAGTCTTGAGTTCAAATATGTTTAAAAAGTTGAAATCCTTTTGTAACAGATGAGTTTTCGTCCGAAACCCTGACACTTCGAAAGAGATTGTCCAGTTCGTACACGAAGTGCATCCAGTTTTTGCCGTAACCCTCTCATCTTTTTAGCACATGCTATGTGGGTGAAATGATGATACCATGCCAACTTGCAACCATTTCAGAGTTCATTTGCAGTGCTTTTCAATTCAGAGTCATTTTAGCTCAAAATAAATCATGAAATGCATGAAAAATAGCAAATGAAATCAGAAAAGGTTTGAAAAGTGATGATGTGGCTTTGGATGGTGCATATTGAATGCAGAAAAAGTCTTGATTTCAAATATGTTTAAAAAATTGAAATCCTTTTGTAACAGATGAGTTTTCGTCCGAAACCCTGACACTTCGAAAGAGATTGTCCAGTCTGTACACGAAGTGCATCCAGTTTTTGCCGTAACCCTCTGAACTTTTTAGCACATGCTATGTGGGTGAAATGATGATACCATGCCAACTTGCAACCATTTCAGAGTTCATTTGCAGTGCTTTTCAATTCAGTGTCATTTTAGCTCAAAATAAATCATGGAATGCATGAAAAATACCAAATGAAGTCAGAAAAGGTTTGAAAAGTGATGATGTGGCTTTGTATGGTGCATATTGAATGCAGAAAAAGTATTGAGTTCAAATATGTTTAAAAATTGAAATCCTTTTGTAACAGATGAGTTTTCGTCCGAAACCCTGACACTTCGAAATAGATTGTCCAGTTCGTACACGAAGTGCATCCAGTTTTTGCCGTAACCCTCTCAACTTTTTCGCACATGCTATGTGGTTGAAATGATGATACCATGCCAACTTGCAACCATTTCAGAGTTCATTTGCAGTGCTTTTCAATTCAGGGTCATTTTAGCTCAAAATAAATCATGAAATGCATGAAAAATAGCAAATGAAGTCAGAAAAGGTTTGAAAAGTGATGATGTGGCATTGGATGGTGCATATTGAATGCAAAAAAGTCTTGAGTTCAAATATGTTTAAAAAATTGAAATCCTTTTGTAACAGATGAGTTTTCGTCCGAAACCCTTACACTTCGAAAGAGATTGTCCAGTTCGTACACGAAGTGCATCCAGTTTTTGCCGTAACCCTCTCAACTTTTTCGCACATGCGATGTGGGTGAACTGATGACACCATGCCAACTTGCAACCATTTCAGAGTTCATTTGCAGTGCTTTTCAATTCAGTGTCATTTTAGCTCAAAATAAATCATGAAATGGATGAAAAATAGCAAATGAAGTCAGAAAAGGTTTGAAAAGTGATGATGTGGCTTTGTATGGTGCATATTCAATGCAGAAAAAGTCTTGAGTTCAAATATGTTTAAAAAATTGAAATCCTTTTGTAACAGATGAGTTTTCGTCCGAAACCCTGACACTTCGAAAGAGATTGTCCAGTTCGTACACGAAGTGCATCCAGTTTTTGCCGTAACCCTCTCATCTTTTTAGCACATGCTATGTGGGTGAAATGATGATACCATGCCAACTTGCAACCATTTCAGAGTTCATTTGCAGTGCTTTTCAATTCAGAGTCATTTTAGCTCAAAATAAATCATGAAATGCATGAAAAATAGCAAATGAAATCAGAAAAGGTTTGAAAAGTGATGACGTGGCTTTGGATGGTGCATATTGAATGCAGAAAAAGTCTTGATTTCAAATATGTTTAAAAAATTGAAATCCTTTTGTAACAGATGAGTTTTCGTCCGAAACCCTGACACTTCGAAAGAGATTGTCCAGTCTGTACACGAAGTGCATCCAGTTTTTGCCGTAACCCTCTGAACTTTTTAGCACATGCTATGTGGGTGAAATGATGATACCATGCCAACTTGCAACCATTTCAGAGTTCATTTGCAGTGCTTTTCAATTCAGTGTCATTTTAGCTCAAAATAAATCATGGAATGCATGAAAAATACCAAATGAAGTCAGAAAAGGTTTGAAAAGTGATGATGTGGCTTTGTATGGTGCATATTGAATGCAGAAAAAGTCTTGAGTTCAAATATGTTTAAAAATTGAAATCCTTTTGTAACAGATGAGTTTTCGTCCGAAACCCTGACACTTCGAAATAGATTGTCCAGTTCGTACACGAAGTGCATCCAGTTTTTGCCGTAACCCTCTCAACTTTTTCGCACATGCTATGTGGTTGAAATGATGATACCATGCCAACTTGCAACCATTTCAGAGTTCATTTGCAGTGCTTTTCAATTCAGGGTCATTTTAGCTCAAAATAAATCATGAAATGCATGAAAAATAGCAAATGAAGTCAGAAAAGGTTTGAAAAGTGATGATGTGGCATTGGATGGTGCATATTGAATGCAAAAAAAGTCTTGAGTTCAAATATGTTTAAAAAATTGAAATCCTTTTGTAACAGATGAGGTTTCGTCCGAAACCCTGACACTTCGAAAGAGATTGTCCAGTTCGTACACGAAGTGCATCCAGTTTTTGCCGTAACCCTCTCAACTTTTTAGCACATGCGATGTGGGTGAACTGATGACACCATGCCAACTTGCAACCATTTCAGAGTTCATTTGCAGTGCTTTTCAATTCAGTGTCATTTTAGCTCAAAATAAATCATGAAATGCATGAAAAATAGCAAATGAAGTCAGAAAAGGTTTGAAAAGTGATGATGTGGCTTTGGATGGTGCATATTGAATGCAGAAAAAGTCTTGAGTTCAAATATGTTTAAAAAATTGAAATCCTTTTGTAACAGATGAGTTTTCGTCCGAAACCCTGACACTTCGAAAGAGATTGTCCAGTTCGTACACGAAGTGCATCCAGTTTTTGCCGTAACCCTCTGAACTTTTTAGCACATGCTATGTGGGTGAAATGATGATACCATGCCAACTTGCAACCATTTCAGAGTTCATTTGCAGTGCTTTTCAATTCAGGGTCATTTTAGCTCAAAATAAATCATGAAATGCATGAAAAATAGCAAATGAAATCAGAAAAGGTTTGAAAAGTGATGATGTGGCTTTGAATGGTGCATATTGAATGCAGAAAAAGTCTTGAGTTCAAATATGTTTAAAAAATTGAAATCCTTTTTTAACAGATGAGTTTTCGTCCGAAACCCTGACACTTCGAAAGAGATTGTCCAGTTCGTACACGAAGTGCATCCAGTTTTTGCCGTAACCCTCTCAACTTTTTAGCACATGCTATGTGGGTGAAATGATGATACCATGCCAACTTGCAACCATTTCAGAGTTCATTTGCAGTGCTTTTCAATTCAGTGTCATTTTAGCTCAAAATAAATCATGAAATGCATGAAAAATAGCAAATGAAGTCAGAAAAGGTTTGAAAAGTGATGATGTGGCTTTGGATGGTGCATATTGAATGCAGAAAAAGTTTTAAGTTCAAATAGGTTTAAAAAATTGAAATCCTTTTGTAACAGATGAGTTTTCGTCCGAAACCCTCACACTTCGAAAGAGATTGTCCAGTTCGTACACGAAGTGCATCCAGTTTTTGCCGTAACCCTCTCAACTTTTTAGCACCTGCGATGTGGGTGAAATGATGATACCCTGCCAACTTGCAACCATTTCAGAGTTCATTTGCAGTGCTTTTCAATTCAGGGTCATTTTAGCTCAAAATAAATCACGAAATGCATGACAAATAGCAAATGAAGTCAGAAAAGGTTTGAAAAGTGATGATGTGGCTTTGTATAGTGCATATTGAATGCAGAAAAAGTCTTGAGTTCAAATATGTTTAAAAAATTGAAATCCTTTTGTAACAGATGAGTTTTCGTCCGAAACCCTCACACTTCGAAAGAGATTGTCCAGTTCGTACACGAAGTGCATCCAGTTTTTGCCGTAACCCTCTCAACTTTTTAGCACATGCTATGTGGGTGAAATGATGATACCATGCCAACTTGCAACCATTTCAGAGTTCATTTGCAGTGCTTTTCAATTCAGGGTCATTTTAGCTCAAAATAAATAATGAAATGCATGAAAAATAGCAAATGAAGTCAGAAAAGGTTTGAAAAGTGATGATGTGGCTTTGGATGGTGCATATTGAATGCAGAAAAAGTCTTGAGTTCAAATATGTTTAAAAAATTGAAATCCTTTTGTAACAGATGAGTTTTCGTCCGAAACCCTGACACTTCGAAAGAGATTGTCCAGTTCGTACACGAAGTGCATCCAGTTTTTGCCGTAACCCTCTCAACTTTTTAGCACATGCGATGTGGGTGAAATGATGATACCATGCCAACTTGCAACCATTTCAGAGTTCATTTGCAGTGCTTTTCAATTCAGGGTCATTTTAGCTCAAAATAAATCATGAAATGCATGAAAAATAGCAAATGAAGTCAGAAAAGGTTTGAAAAGTGATGATGTGGCTTTGTATGGTGCATATTGAATGCAGAAAAAGTCTTGAGTTCAAATATGTTTAAAAAATTGAAATCCTTTTGTAACAGATGAGTTTTCGTCCGAAACCCTGACACTTCGAAAGAGATTGTCCAGTTCGTACACGAAGTGCTTCCAGTTTTTGCCGTAACCCTCTCAACTTTTTAGCACATGCTATGTGGGTGAAATGATGATACCATGCCAACTTGCAACCATTTCAGAGTTCATTTGCAGTGCTTTTCAATTCAGTGTCATTTTAGCTCAAAATAAATCATGAAATGCATGAAAAATAGCAAATGAAGTCAGAAAAGGTTTGAAAAGTGATGATGTGGCTTTGGATGGTGCATATTGAATGCAGAAAAAGTTTTAAGTTCAAATAGGTTTAAAAAATTGAAATCCTTTTGTAACAGATGAGTTTTTGTCCGAAACCCTCACACTTCGAAAGAGATTGTCCAGTTCATACACGAAATGCATCCAGTTTTTGCCGTAACCCTCTCAACTTTTTAGCACATGCTATGTGGGTGAAATGATGATACCATTCCAACTTGCAACCATTTCAGAGTTAATTTGCAGCGCTTTTCAATTCAGTGTCATTTTAGCTCAAAATAAATCATGAAATGCATGAAAAATAGCAAATGAAGTCAGAAAAGGTTTGAAAAGTGATGATGTGGCTTTGGATGGTGCATATTCAATGCAGAAAAAGTCTTGAGTTCAAATATGTTTAAAAAATTGAAATCCTTTTGTAACAGATGAGTTTTCGTCCGAAACCCTCACACTTCGAAAGAGATTGTCCAGTTCGTACACGAAGTGCATCCAGTTTTTGCCGTAACCCTCTGAAATTGTAGCACATGCTATGTGGGTGAAATGATGATACCATGCCAACTTGCAACCATTTCAGAGTTCATTTGCAGTGCTTTTCAATTCAGGGTCATTTTAGCTCAAAATAAATCATGAAATGCATGAAAAATAGCAAATGAAGTCAGAAAAGGTTTGAAAAGTGATGATGTGGCTTTGAATGGTGCATATTGAATGCAGAAAAAGTCTTGAGTTCAAATATGTTTAAAAAATTGAAATCCTTTTGTAACAGATGAGTTTTCGTCCGAAACCCTGACACTTCGAAAGAGATTGTCCAGTTCGTACACGAAGTGCATCCAGTTTTTGCCGTAACCCTCTCAACTTTTTAGCACATGCTATGTGGGTGAAATGATGATACCATGCCAACTTGCAACCATTTCAGAGTTCATTTGCAGTGCTTTTCAATTCAGTGTCATTTTAGCTCAAAATAAATCATGAAATGCATGAAAAATAGCAAATGAAGTCAGAAAAGGTTTGAAAAGTGATGATGTGGCTTTGGATGGTGCATATTGAATGCAGAAAAAGTTTTAAGTTCAAATAGGTTTAAAAAATTGAAATCCTTTTGTAACAGATGAGTTTTCGTCCGAAACCCTCACACTTCGAAAGAGATTGTCCAGTTCGTACACGAAGTGCTTCCAGTTTTTGCCGTAACCCTCTCATCTTTTTAGCACATGCTATGTGGGTGAAATGATGATACCATGCCAACTTGCAACCATTTCAGAGTTCATTTGCAGTGCTTTTCAATTCAGTGTCATTTTAGCTCAAAATAAATCATGAAATGCATGAAAAATAGCAAATGAAGTCAGAAAAGGTTTGAAAAGTGATGATGTGGCTTTGGATGGTGCATATTGAATGCAGAAAAAGTCTTGAGTTCAAATATGTTTAAAAAATTGAAATCCTTTTGTAACAGATGAGTTTTCGTCCGAAACCCTGACACTTCGAAAGAGATTGTCCAGTTCGTACACGAAGTGCATCCAGTTTTTGCCGTAACCCTCTCAACTTTTTAGCACATGCGATGTGGGTGAAATGATGAAACCATGCCAACTTGCAACCATTTCAGAGTTCATTTGCAGTGCTTTTCAATTCAGGGTCATTTTAGCTCAAAATAAATCATGAAATGCATGAAAAATAGCAAATGAAGTCAGAAAAGGTTTGAAAAGTGATGATGTGGCTTTGTATGGTGCATATTGAATGCAGAAAAAGTCTTGAGTTCAAATAGGTTTAAAAAATTGAAATCCTTTTGTAACAGATGAGTTTTCGTCCGAAACCCTCACACTTCGAAAGAGATTGTCCAGTTCATACACGAAGTGCATCCAGTTTTTGCCGTAACCCTCTCAACTTTTTAGCACATGCTATGTGGGTGAAATGATGATACCATGCCAACGTGCAACCATTTCAGAGTTCATTTGCAGCGCTTTTCAATTCAGTGTCATTTTAGCTCAAAATAAATCATGAAATGCATGAAAAATAGCAAATGAAGTCAGAAAAGGTTTGAAAAGTGATGATGTGGCTTTGGATGGTGCATATTGAATGCAGAAAAAGTCTTGAGTTCAAATATGTTTAAAAAATTGAAATCCTTTTGTAACAGATGAGTTTTCGTCCGAAACCCTGACACTTCGAAAGAGATTGTCCAGTTCGTACACAAAGTGCTTCCAGTTTTTGCCGTAACCCTCTCATCTTTTTAGCACATGCTATGTGGGTGAAATGATGATACCATGCCAACTTGCAACCATTTCAGAGTTCATTTGCAGTGCTTTTCAATTCAGTGTCATTTTAGCTCAAAATAAATCATGAAATGCATGAAAAATAGCAAATGAAGTCAGAAAAGGTTTGAAAAGTGATGATGTGGCTTTGGATGGTGCATATTGAATGCAGAAAAAGTCTTGAGTTCAAATATGTTTAAAAAATTGAAATCCTTTTGTAACAGATGAGTTTTCGTCCGAAACCCTGACACTTCGAAAGAGATTGTCCAGTTCGTACACGAAGTGCATCCAGTTTTTGCCGTAACCCTCTCAACTTTTTAGCACATGTGATGTGGGTGAAATGATGAAACCATGCCAACTTGCAACCATTTCAGAGTTCATTTGCAGTGCTTTTCAATTCAGGGTCATTTTAGCTCAAAATAAATCATGAAATGCATGAAAAATAGCAAATGAAGTCAGAAAAGGTTTGAAAAGTCATGATGTGGCTTTGTATGGTGCATATTGAATGCAGAAAAAGTCTTGAGTTCAAATAGGTTTAAAAAATTGAAATCCTTTTGTAACAGATGAGTTTTCGTCCGAAACCCTCACACTTCGAAAGAGATTGTCCAGTTCATACACGAAGTGCATCCAGTTTTTGCCGTAACCCTCTCAACTTTTTAGCACATGCTATGTGGGTGAAATGATGATACCATGCCAACTTGCAACCATTTCAGAGTTCATTTGCAGCGCTTTTCAATTCAGTGTCATTTTAGCTCAAAATAAATCATGAAATGCATGAAAAATAGCAAATGAAGTCAGAAAAGGTTTGAAAAGTGATGATGTGGCTTTGGATGGTGCATATTCAATGCAGAAAAAGTCTTGAGTTCAAATATGTTTAAAAAATTGAAATCCTTTTGTAACAGATGAGTTTTCGTCTGAAACCCTGACACTTCGAAAGAGATTGTCCAGTTCGTACACGAAGTGCATGCAGTTTTTGCCGTAACCCTCTGAAATTTTAGCACATGCTATGTGGGTGAAATGATGATACCATGCCAACTTGCAACAATTTCAGAGTTCATTTGCAGTGCTTTTCAATTCAGGGTCATTTTAGCTCAAAATAAATCATGAAATGCATGAAAAATAGCAAATGAAGTCAGAAAAGGTTTGAAAAGTGATGATGTGGCTTTGAATGGTGCATATTGAATGCAGAACAAGTCTTGAGTTCAAATATGTTTAAAAAATTGAAATCCTTTTGTAACAGATGAGTTTTCGTCCGAAACCCTGACACTTCGAAAGAGATTGTCCAGTTCGTACACGAAGTGCATCCAGTTTTTGCCGTAACCCTCTCAACTTTTTAGCACATGCGATTTGGGTGAAATGATGATACCATGCCAACTTGCAACCATTTCAGAGTTCATTTGCAGTGCTTTTCAATTCAGGGTCATTTTAGCTCAAAATAAATCATGAAATGCATGAAAAATAGCAAATGAAGTCAGAAAAGGTTTGAAAATTGATGATGTGGCTTTGTATGGTGCATATTGAATGCAGAAAAAGTCTTGAGTTCAAATATGTTTAAAAAATTGAAATCCTTTTGTAACAGATGAGTTTTCGTCCGAAACCCTGACACTTCGAAAGAGATTGTCCAGTTCGTACACGAAGTGCTTCCAGTTTTTGCCGTAACCCTCTCAACTTTTTAGCACATGCTATGTGGGTGAAATGATGATACCATGCCAACTTGCAACCATTTCAGAGTTCATTTGCAGTGCTTTTCAATTCAGTGTCATTTTAGCTCAAAATAAATCATGAAATGCATCAAAAATAGCAAATGAAGTCAGAAAAGGTTTGAAAAGTGATGATGTGGCTTTGGATGGTGCATATTGAATGCAGAAAAAGTTTTAAGTTCAAATAGGTTTAAAAAATTGAAATCCTTTTGTAACAGATGAGTTTTCGTCCGAAACCCTCACACTTCGAAAGAGATTGTCCAGTTCGTACACGAAGTGCTTCCAGTTTTTGCCGTAACCCTCTCATCTTTTTAGCACATGCTATGTGGGTGAAATGATGATACCATGCCAACTTGCAACCATTTCAGAGTTCATTTGCAGTGCTTTTCAATTCAGTGTCATTTTAGCTCAAAATAAATCATGAAATGCATGAAAAATAGCAAATGAAGTCAGAAAAGGTTTGAAAAGTGATGATGTGGCTTTGGATGGTGCATATTGAATGCAGAAAAAGTCTTGAGTTCAAATATGTTTAAAAAATTGAAATCCTTTTGTAACAGATGAGTTTTCGTCCGAAACCCTGACACTTCGAAAGAGATTGTCCAGTTCGTACACGAAGTGCATCCAGTTTTTGCCGTAACCCTCTCAACTTTTTAGCACATGCGATGTGGGTGAAATGATGAAACCATGCCAACTTGCAACCATTTCAGAGTTCATTTGCAGTGCTTTTCAATTCAGGGTCATTTTAGCTCAAAATAAATCATGAAATGCATGAAAAATAGCAAATGAAGTCAGAAAAGGTTTGAAAAGTGATGATGTGGCTTTGTATGGTGCATATTGAATGCAGAAAAAGTCTTGAGTTCAAATAGGTTTAAAAAATTGAAATCCTTTTGTAACAGATGAGTTTTCGTCCGAAACCCTCACACTTCGAAAGAGATTGTCCAGTTCATACACGAAGTGCATCCAGTTTTTGCCGTAACCCTCTCAACTTTTTAGCACATGCTATGTGGGTGAAATGATGATACCATGCCAACTTGCAACCATTTCAGAGTTCATTTGCAGCGCTTTTCAATTCAGTGTCATTTTAGCTCAAAATAAATCATGAAATGCATGAAAAATAGCAAATGAGGTCAGAAAAGGTTTGAAAAGTGATGATGTGTTTTGGATGGTGCATATTCAATGCAGAAAAAGTCTTGAGTTCAAATATGTTTAAAAAATTGAAATCCTTTTGTAACAGATGAGTTTTCGTCCGAAACCCTGACACTTCGAAAGAGATTGTCCAGTTCGTACACGAAGTGCATGCAGTTTTTGCCGTAACCCTCTGAAATTTTAGCACATGCTATGTGGGTGAAATGATGATACCATGCCAACTTGCAACCATTTCAGAGTTCATTTGCAGTGCTTTTCAATTCAGGGTCATTTTAGCTCAAAGTAAATCATGAAATGCATGAAAAATAGCAAATGAAGTCAGAAAAGGTTTGAAAAGTGATGATGTGGCTTTGAATGGTGCATATTGAATGCAGAACAAGTCTTGAGTTCAAATATGTTTAAAAAATTGAAATCCTTTTGTAACAGATGAGTTTTCGTCCGAAACCCTGACACTTCGAAAGAGATTGTCCAGTTCGTACACGAAGTGCATCCAGTTTTTGCCGTAACCCTCTCAACTTTTTAGCACATGCGATGTGGGTGAAATGATGATACCATGCCAACTTGCAACCATTTCAGAGTTCATTTGCAGTGCTTTTCAATTCAGGGTCATTTTAGCTCAAAATAAATCATGAAATGCATGAAAAATAGCAAATGAAGTCAGAAAAGGTTTGAAAATTGATGATGTGGCTTTGTATGGTGCATATTGAATGCAGAAAAAGTCTTGAGTTCAAATATGTTTAAAAAATTGAAATCCTTTTGTAACAGATGAGTTTTCGTCCGAAACCCTGACACTTCGAAAGAGATTGTCCAGTTCGTACACGAAGTGCTTCCAGTTTTTGCCGTAACCCTCTCAACTTTTTAGCACATGCTATGTGGGTGAAATGATGATACCATGCCAACTTGCAACCATTTCAGAGTTCATTTGCAGTGCTTTTCAATTCAGTGTCATTTTAGCTCAAAATAAATCATGAAATGCATGAAAAATAGCAAATGAAGTCAGAAAAGGTTTGAAAAGTGATGATGTGGCTTTGGATGGTGCATATTGAATGCAGAAAAAGTTTTAAGTTCAAATAGGTTTAAAAAATTGAAATCCTTTTGTAACAGATGAGTTTTCGTCCGAAACCCTCACACTTCGAAAGAGATTGTCCAGTTCATACACGAAGTGCATCCAGTTTTTGCCATAACCCTCTCAACTTTTTAGCACATGCTATGTGGGTGAAATGATGATACCATGCCAACTTGCAACCATTTCAGAGTTCATTTGCAGCGCTTTTCAATTCAGTGTCATTTTAGCTCAAAATAAATCATGAAATGCATGAAAAATAGCAAATGAAGTCAGAAAAGGTTTGAAAAGTGATGATGTGGCTTTGGATGGTGCATATTCAATGCAGAAAAAGTCTTGAGTTCAAATATGTTTAAAAAATTGAAATCCTTTTGTAACAGATGAGTTTTCGTCCGAAACCCTGACACTTCGAAAGTGATTGTCCAGTTCGTACACGAAGTGCATCCAGTTTTTGCCGTAACCCTCTGAAATTTTAGCACATGCTATGTGGGTGAAATGATGATACCATGCCAACTTGCAACCATTTCAAAGTTCATTTGCAGTGCTTTTCAATTCAGGGTCATTTTAGCTCAAAATAAATCATGAAATGCATGAAAAATAGCAAATGAAGTCAGAAAAGATTTGAAAAGTGATGATGTGGCTTTGGATGGTGCATATTGAATGCAAAAAAAGTCTTGAGTTCAAATATGTTTAAAAAATTGAAATCCTTTTGTAACAGATGAGTTTTCGTCCGAAACCCTGACACTTCGAAAGAGATTGTCCAGTTCGTACACGAAGTGCATCCAGTTTTTGCCGTAACCCTCTCAACTTTTTAGCACATGCGATGTGGGTGAAATGATGATACCATGCCAACTTGCAACCATTTCAGAGTTCATTTGCAGTGCTTTTCAATTCAGGGTCATTTTAGCTCAAAATAAATCATGAAATGCATGTAAAATAGCAAATGAAGTCAGAAAAGGTTTGAAAAGTGATGATGTGGCTTTGTATGGTGCATATTGAATGCAGAAAAAGTCTTGAGTTCAAATATGTTTAAAAAATTGAAATCCTTTTGTAACAGATGAGTTTTCGTCCGAAACCCTCACACTTCGAAAGAGATTGTCCAGTTCATACACGAAGTGCATCCAGTTTTTGCCATAACCCTCTCAACTTTTTAGCACATGCTATGTGGGTGAAATGATGATACCATGCCAACTTGCAACCATTTCAGAGTTCATTTGCAGCGCTTTTCAATTCAGTGTCATTTTAGCTCAAAATAAATCATGAAATGCATGAAAAATAGCAAATGAAGTCAGAAAAGGTTTGAAAAGTGATGATGTGGCTTTGGATGGTGCATATTCAATGCAGAAAAAGTCTTGAGTTCAAATATGTTTAAAAAATTGAAATCCTTTTGTAACAGATGAGTTTTCGTCCGAAACCCTGACACTTCGAAAGTGATTGTCCAGTTCGTACACGAAGTGCATCCAGTTTTTGCCGTAACCCTCTGAAATTTTAGCACATGCTATGTGGGTGAAATGATGATACCATGCCAACTTGCAACCATTTCAAAGTTCATTTGCAGTGCTTTTCAATTCAGGGTCATTTTAGCTCAAAATAAATCATGAAATGCATGAAAAATAGCAAATGAAGTCAGAAAAGGTTTGAAAAGTGATGATGTGGCTTTGGATGGTGCATATTGAATGCAAAAAAAGTCTTGAGTTCAAATATGTTTAAAAAATTGAAATCCTTTTGTAACAGATGAGTTTTCGTCCGAAACCCTGACACTTCGAAAGAGATTGTCCAGTTCGTACACGAAGTGCATCCAGTTTTTGGCGTAACCCTCTCAACTTTTTAGCACATGCGATGTGGGTGAAATGATGATACCATGCCAACTTGCAACCATTTCAGAGTTCATTTGCAGTGCTTTTCAATTCAGGGTCATTTTAGCTCAAAATAAATCATGAAATGCATGTAAAATAGCAAATGAAGTCAGAAAAGGTTTGAAAAGTGATGATGTGGCTTTGTATGGTGCATATTGAATGCAGAAAAAGTCTTGAGTTCAAATATGTTTAAAAAATTGAAATCCTTTTGTAACAGATGAGTTTTCGTCCGAAACCCTGACACTTCGAAAGAGATTGTCCAGTTCGTACACGAAGTGCTTCCAGTTTTTGCCGTAACCCTCTCAACTTTTTAGCACATGCTATGTGGGTGAAATGATGATACCATGCCAACTTGCAACCATTTCAGAGTTCATTTGCAGTGCTTTTCAATTCAGTGTCATTTTAGCTCAAAATAAATCATGAAATGCATGAAAAATAGCAAATGAAGTCAGAAAAGGTTTGAAAAGTGATGATGTGGCTTTGGATGGTGCATATTGAATGCAGAAAAAGTTTTAAGTTCAAATAGGTTTAAAAAATTGAAATCCTTTTGTAACAGATGAGTTTTCGTCCGAAACCCTCACACTTCGGAAGAGATTGTCCAGTTCATACACGAAGTGCATCCAGTTTTTGCCGTAACCCTCTCTACTTTTTAGCACATGCTATGTGGGTGAAATGATGATACCATGCCAACTTGCAACCATTTCAGAGTTCATTTGCAGCGCTTTTCAATTCAGTGTCATTTTAGTTCAAAATAAATCATGAAATGCATGAAAAATAGCAAATGAAGTCAGAAAAGGTTTGAAAAGTGATGATGTGGCTTTGGATGGTGCATATTCAATGCAGAAAAAGTCTTGAGTTCAAATATGTTTAAAAAATTGAAATCCTTTTGTAACAGATGAGTTTTCGTCCAAAACCCTGACACTTCGAAAGTGATTGTCCAGTTCGTACACGAAGTGCATCCAGTTTTTGCCGTAACCCTCTGAAATTTTAGCACATGCTATGTGGGTGAAATGATGATACCATGCCAACTTGCATCCATTTCAGAGTTCATTTGCAGTGCTTTTCAATTCAGGGTCATTTTAGCTCAAAATAAATCATGAAATGCATGAAAAATAGCAAATGAAGTCAGAAAAGGTTTGAAAAGTGATGATGTGGCTTTGGATGGTGCATATTGAATGCAGAAAACGTCTTGAGTTCAAATATGTTTAAAAAATTGAAATCCTTTTGTAACAGATGAGTTTTCGTCCGAAACCCTGACACTTCGAAAGAGATTGTCCAGTTCGTACACGAAGTGCATCCAGTTTTTGCCGTAACCCTCTCAACTTTTTAGCACATGCGATGTGGGTGAAATGATGATACCATGCCAACTTGCAACCATTTCAGAGTTCATTTGCAGTGCTTTTCAATTCAGGGTCATTTTAGCTCAAAATAAATCATGAAATGCATGAAAAATAGCAAATGAAGTCAGAAAAGGTTTGAAAAGTGATGATGTGGCTTTGGATGGTGCATATTGAATGCAGAAAAAGTCTTGAGTTCAAATATGTTTAAAAAATTGAAATCCTTTTGTAACAGATGAGTTTTCGTCCGAAACCCTGACACTTCGAAAGAGATTGTCCAGTTCGTACACGAAGTGCTTCCAGTTTTTGCCGTAACCCTCTCAACTTTTTAGCACATGCTATGTGGGTGAAATGATGATACCATGCCAACTTGCAACCATTTCAGAGTTCATTTGCAGTGCTTTTCAATTCAGTGTCATTTCAGCTCAAAATAAATCATGAAATGCATGAAAAATAGCAAATGAAGTCAGAAAAGGTTTGAAAAGTGATGATGTGGCTTTGGATGGTGCATATTGAATGCAGAAAAAGTCTTAAGTTCAAATAGGTTTAAAAAATTGAAATCCTTTTGTAACAGATGAGTTTTCGTCCGAAACCCTCACACTTCGAAAGAGATTGTCCAGTTCATACACGAAGTGCATCCAGTTTTTGCCGTAACCCTCTCAACTTTTTAGCACATGCTATGTGGGTGAAATGATGATACCATGCCAACTTGCAACCATTTCAGAGTTCATTTGCAGCGCTTTTCAATTCAGTGTCATTTTAGCTCAAAATAAATCATGAAATGCATGAAAAATAGCAAATGAAGTCAGAAAAGGTTTGAAAAGTGATGATGTGGCTTTGGATGGTGCATATTCAATGCAGAAAAAGTCTTGAGTTCAAATATGTTTAAAAAATTGAAATCCTTTTGTAACAGATGAGTTTTCGTCCGAAACCCTGACACTTCGAAAGAGATTGTCCAGTTCGTACACGAAGTGCATCCAGTTTTTGCCGTAACCCTCTGAAATTTTAGCACATGCTATGTGGGTGAAATGATGATACCATGCCAACTTGCAACCATTTCAGAGTTCATTTGCAGTGCTTTTCAATTCAGGGTCATTTTAGCTCAAAATAAATCATGAAATGCATGAAAAATAGCAAATGAAGTCAGAAAAGGTTTGAAAAGTGATGATGTGGCTTTGGATGGTGCATATTGAATGCAGAAAAAGTCTTGAGTTCAAATAGGTTTAAAAAATTGAAATCCTTTTGTAACAGATGAGTTTTCGTCCGAAACCCTGACATTTCGAAAGAGATTGTCCAGTTCGTACACGAAGTGCTTCCAGTTTTTGCCGTAACCCTCTCAACTTTTTAGCACATGCTATGTGGGTGAAATGATGATACCATGCCAACTTGCAACCATTTCAGAGTTCATTTGCAGTGCTTTTCAATTCAGTGTCATTTTAGCTCAAAATAAATCATGAAATGCATGAAAAATAGCAAATGAAGTCAGAAAAGGTTTGAAAAGTGATGATGTGGCTTTGTATGGTGCATATTGAATGCAGAAAAAGTCTTGAGTTCAAATATGTTTAAAAAATTGAAATCCTTTTGTAACAGATGAGTTTTCGTCCGAAACCCTGACACTTCGAAAGAGATTGTCCAGTTCGTACACGAAGTGCATCCGGTTTTTGCCGTAACCCTCTCAACTTTTTAGCACATGCGATGTGGGTGAAATGATGATACCATGCCAACTTGCAACCATTTCAGAGTTCATTTGCAGTGCTTTTCAATTCAGGGTCATTTTAGCTCAAAATAAATCATGAAATGCATGAAAAATAGCAAATGAAGTCAGAAAAGGTTTGAAAATTGATGATGTGGCTTTGTATGGTGCATATTGAATGCAGAAAAAGTCTTGAGCTCAAATATGTTTAAAAAATTGAAATCCTTTTGTAACAGATGAGTTTTCGTCCGAAACCCTGACACTTCGAAAGAGATTGTCCAGTTCGTACACGAAGTGCTTCCAGTTTTTGCCGTAACCCTCTCAACTTTTTAGCACATGCTATGTGGGTGAAATGATGATACCATGCCAACTTGCAACCATTTCATAGTTCATTTGCAGCGCTTTTCAATTCAGTGTCATTTTAGCTCAAAATAAATCATGAAATGCATGAAAAATAGCAAATGAAGTCAGAAAAGGTTTGAAAAGTGATGATGTGGCTTTGGATGGTGCATATTCAATGCAGAAAAAGTCTTGAGTTCAAATATGTTTAAAAAATTGAAATCCTTTTGTAACAGATGAGTTTTCGTCCAAAACCCTGACACTTCGAAAGTGATTGTCCAGTTCGTACACGAAGTGCATCCAGTTTTTGCCGTAACCCTCTGAAATTTTAGCACATGCTATGTGGGTGAAATGATGATACCATGCCAACTTGCATAAATTTCAGAGTTCATTTGCAGTGCTTTTCAATTCAGGGTCATTTTAGCTCAAAATAAATCATGAAATGCATGAAAAATAGCAAATGAAGTCAGAAAAGGTTTGAAAAGTGATGATGTGGCTTTGGATGGTGCATATTGAATGCAGAAAACGTCTTGAGTTCAAATATGTTTAAAAAATTGAAATCCTTTTGTAACAGATGAGTTTTCGTCCGAAACCCTGACACTTCGAAAGAGATTGTCCAGTTCGTACACGAAGTGCATCCAGTTTTTGCCGTAACCCTCTCAACTTTTTAGCACATGCTATGTGGGTGAAATGATGATACCATGCCAACTTGCAACCATTTCAGAGTTCATTTGCAGCGCTTTTCAATTCAGTGTCATTTTAGCTCAAAATAAATCATGAAATGCATGAAAAATAGCAAATGAAGTCAGAAAAGGTTTGAAAAGTGATGATGTGGCTTTGGATGGTGCATATTCAATGCAGAAAAAGTCTTGAGTTCAAATATGTTTAAAAAATTGAAATCCTTTTGTAACAGATGAGTTTTCGTCCGAAACCCTGACACTTCGAAAGTGATTGTCCAGTTCGTACACGAAGTGCATCCAGTTTTTGCCGTAACCCTCTGAAATTTTAGCACATGCTATGTGGGTGAAATGATGATACCATGCCAACTTGCAACCATTTCAAAGTTCATTTGCAGTGCTTTTCAATTCAGGGTCATTTTAGCTCAAAATAAATCATGAAATGCATGAAAAATAGCAAATGAAGTCAGAAAAGGTTTGAAAAGTGATGATGTGGCTTTGGATGGTGCATATTGAATGCAAAAAAAGTCTTGAGTTCAAATATGTTTAAAAAATTGAAATCCTTTTGTAACAGATGAGTTTTCGTCCGAAACCCTGACACTTCGAAAGAGATTGTCCAGTTCGTACACGAAGTGCATCCGGTTTTTGCTGTAACCCTCTCAACTTTTTAGCACATGCGATGTGGGTGAAATGATGATACCATGCCAACTTGCAACCATTTCAGAGTTCATTTGCAGTGCTTTTCAATTCAGTGTCATTTTAGCTCAAAATAAATCATGAAATGCATGAAAAATAGCAAATGAAGTCAGAAAAGGTTTGAAAAGTGATGATGTGGCTTTGGATGGTGCATATTGAATGCAGAAAAAGTCTTGAGTTCAAATAGGTTTAAAAAATTGAAATCCTTTTGTAACAGATGAGTTTTCGTCCGAAACCCTCACACTTCGAAAGAGATTGTCCAGTTCATACACGAAGTGCATCCAGTTTTTGCCGTAACCCTCTCAACTTTTTAGCACATGCTATGTGGGTGAAATGATGATACCATGCCAACTTGCAACCATTTCAGAGTTCATTTGCAGTGCTTTTCAATTCAGTGTCATTTTAGCTCAAAATAAATCATGAAATGCATGAAAAATAGCAAATGAAGTCAGAGAAGGTTTGAAAAGTGATGATGTGGCTTTGTATGGTGCATATTGAATGCAGAAAAAGTCTTGAGTTCAAATATGTTTAAAAAATTGAAATCCTTTTGTAACAGATGAGTTTTCGTCCGAAACCCTCATACTTCGAAAGAGATTGTCCAGTTCGTACACGAAGTGCATCCGGTTTTTGCTGTAACCCTCTCAACTTTTTAGCACATGCGATGTGGGTGAAATGATGATACCATGCCAACTTGCAACCATTTCAGAGTTCATTTGCAGTGCTTTTCAATTCAGGGTCATTTTAGCTCAAAATAAATCATGAAATGCATGAAAAATAGCAAATGAAGTCAGAAAAGGTTTGAAAATTGATGATGTGGCTTTGTATGGTGCATATTGAATGCAGAAAAAGTCTTGAGTTCAAATATGTTTAAAAAATTGAAATCCTTTTGTAACAGATGAGTTTTCGTCCGAAACCCTGACACTTCGAAAGAGATTGTCCAGTTCGTACACGAAATGCTTCCAGTTTTTGCCGTAACCCTCTCAACTTTTTAGCACATGCTATGTGGGTGAAATGATGATACCATGCCAACTTGCAACCATTTCAGAGTTCATTTGCAGTGCTTTTCAATTCAGTGTCATTTTAGCTCAAAATAAATCATGAAATTCATGAAAAATAGCAAATGAAGTCAGAAAAGGTTTGAAAAGTGATGATGTGGCTTTGGATGGTGCATATTGAATGCAGAAAAAGTTTTAAGTTCAAATAGGTTTAAAAAATTGAAATCCTTTTGTAACAGATGAGTTTTCGTCCGAAACCCTCACACTTCGAAAGAGATTGTCCAGTTCATACACGAAGTGCATCCAGTTTTTGCCATAACCCTCTCAACTTTTTAGCACATGCTATGTGGGTGAAATGATGATACCATGCCAACTTGCAACCATTTCAGAGTTCATTTGCAGCGCTTTTCAATTCAGTGTCATTTTAGCTCAAAATAAATCATGAAATGCATGAAAAATAGCAAATGAAGTCAGAAAAGGTTTGAAAAGTGATGATGTGGCTTTGGATGGTGCATATTCAATGCAGAAAAAGTCTTGAGTTCAAATATGTTTAAAAAATTGAAATCCTTTTGTAACAGATGAGTTTTCGTCCGAAACCCTGACACTTCGAAAGTGATTGTCCAGTTCGTACACGAAGTGCATCCAGTTTTTGCCGTAACCCTCTGAAATTTTAGCACATGCTATGTGGGTGAAATGATGATACCATGCCAACTTGCAACCATTTCAAAGTTCATTTGCAGTGCTTTTCAATTCAGGGTCATTTTAGCTCAAAATAAATCATGAAATGCATGAAAAATAGCAAATGAAGTCAGAAAAGGTTTGAAAAGTGATGATGTGGCTTTGGATGGTGCATATTGAATGCAAAAAAAGTCTTGAGTTCAAATATGTTTAAAAAATTGAAATCCTTTTGTAACAGATGAGTTTTCGTCCGAAACCCTGACACTTCGAAAGAGATTGTCCAGTTCGTACACGAAGTGCATCCAGTTTTTGCCGTAACCCTCTCAACTTTTTAGCACATGCGATGTGGGTGAAATGATGATACCATGCCAACTTGCAACCATTTCAGAGTTCATTTGCAGTGCTTTTCAATTCAGGGTCATTTTAGCTCAAAATAAATCATGAAATGCATGTAAAATAGCAAATGAAGTCAGAAAAGGTTTGAAAAGTGATGATGTGGCTTTGTATGGTGCATATTGAATGCAGAAAAAGTCTTGAGTTCAAATATGTTTAAAAAATTGAAATCCTTTTGTAACAGATGAGTTTTCGTCCGAAACCCTGACACTTCGAAAGAGATTGTCCAGTTCGTACACGAAGTGCTTCCAGTTTTTGCCGTAACCCTCTCAACTTTTTAGCACATGCTATGTGGGTGAAATGATGATACCATGCCAACTTGCAACCATTTCAGAGTTCATTTGCAGTGCTTTTCAATTCAGTGTCATTTTAGGTCAAAATAAATCATGAAATGCATGAAAAATAGCAAATGAAGTCAGAAAAGGTTTGAAAAGTGATGATGTGGCTTTGGATGGTGCATATTGAATGCAGAAAAAGTCTTAAGTTCAAATAGGTTTAAAAAATTGAAATCCTTTTGTAACAGATGAGTTTTCGTTCGAAACCCTCACACTTCGAAAGAGATTGTCCAGTTCATACACGAAGTGCATCCAGTTTTTGCCGTAACCCTCTCAACTTTTTAGCACATGCTATGTGGGTGAAATGATGATACCATGCCAACTTGCAACCATTTCAGAGTTCATTTGCAGCGCTTTTCAATTCAGTGTCATTTTAGCTCAAAATAAATCATGAAATGCATGAAAAATAGCAAATGAAGTCAGAAAAGGTTTGAAAAGTGATGATGTGGCTTTGGATGGTGCATATTCAATGCAGAAAAAGTCTTGAGTTCAAATATGTTTAAAAAATTGAAATCCTTTTGTAACAGATGAGTTTTCGTCCGAAACCCTGACACTTCGAAAGAGATTGTCCAGTTCGTACACGAAGTGCATCCAGTTTTTGCCGTAACCCTCTGAAATTTTAGCACATGCTATGTGGGTGAAATGATGATACCATGCCAACTTGCAACCATTTCAGAGTTCATTTGCAGTGCTTTTCAATTCAGGGTCATTTTAGCTCAAAATAAATCATGAAATGCATGAAAAATAGCAAATGAAGTCAGAAAAGGTTTGAAAAGTGATGATGTGGCTTTGGATGGTGCATATTGAATGCAGAAAAAGTCTTGAGTTCAAATATGTTTAAAAAATTGAAATCCTTTTGTAACAGATGAGTTTTCGTCCGAAACCCTGACATTTCGAAAGAGATTGTCCAGTTCGTACACGAAGTGCTTCCAGTTTTTGCCGTAACCCTCTCAACTTTTTAGCACATGCTATGTGGGTGAAATGATGATACCATGCCAACTTGCAACCATTTCAGAGTTCATTTGCAGTGCTTTTCAATTCAGTGTCATTTTAGCTCAAAATAAATCATGAAATGCATGAAAAATAGCAAATGAAGTCAGAAAAGGTTTGAAAAGTGATGATGTGGCTTTGGATGGTGCATATTGAATGCAGAAAAAGTCTTAAGTTCAAATAGGTTTAAAAAATTGAAATCCTTTTGTAACAGATGAGTTTTCGTCCGAAACCCTCACACTTCGAAAGAGATTGTCCAGTTCATACACGAAGTGCATCCAGTTTTTGCCGTAACCCTCTCAACTTTTTAGCACATGCTATGTGGGTGAAATGATGATACCATGCCAACTTGCAACCATTTCAGAGTTCATTTGCAGCGCTTTTCAATTCAGTGTCATTTTAGCTCAAAATAAATCATGAAATGCATGAAAAATAGCAAATGAAGTCAGAAAAGGTTTGAAAAGTGATGATGTGGCTTTGGATGGTGCATATTCAATGCAGAAAAAGTCTTGAGTTCAAATATGTTTAAAAAATTGAAATCCTTTTGTAACAGATGAGTTTTCGTCCGAAACCCTGACACTTCGAAAGTGATTGTCCAGTTCGTACACGAAGTGCATCCAGTTTTTGCCGTAACCCTCTGAAATTTTAGCACATGCTATGTGGGTGAAATGATGATACCATGCCAACTTGCAACCATTTCAGAGTTCATTTGCAGTGCTTTTCAATTCAGGGTCATTTTAGCTCAAAATAAATCATGAAATGCATGAAAAATAGCAAATGAAGTCAGAAAAGGTTTGAAAAGTGATGATGTGGCTTTGGATGGTGCATATTGAATGCAGAAAACATCTTGAGTTCAAATATGTTTAAAAAATTGAAATCCTTTTGTAACAGATGAGTTTTCGTCCGAAACCCTGACACTTCGAAAGAGATTGTCCAGTTCGTACACGAAGTGCATCCAGTTTTTGCCGTAACCCTCTCAACTTTTCAGCACATGCGATGTGGGTGAAATGATGATACCATGCCAACTTGCAACCATTTCAGAGTTCATTTGCAGTGCTTTTCAATTCAGGATCATTTTAGCTCAAAATAAATCATGAAATGCATGAAAAATAGCAAATGAAGTCAGAAAAGGTTTGAAAAGTGATGATGTGGCTTTGGATGGTGCATATTGAATGCAGAAAAAGTCTTGAGTTCAAATATGTTTATAAAATTGAAATCCTTTTGTAACAGATGAGTTTTCGTCCGAAACCCTGACACTTCGAAAGAGATTGTCCAGTTCGTACACGAAGTGCTTCCAGTTTTTGCCGTAACCCTCTCAACTTTTTAGCACATGCTATGTGGGTGAAATGATGATACCATGCCAACTTGCAACCATTTCAGAGTTCATTTGCAGTGCTTTTCAATTCAGTGTCATTTTAGCTCAAAATAAATCATGAAATGCATGAAAAATAGCAAATGAAGTCAGAAAAGGTTTGAAAAGTGATGATGTGGCTTTGGATGGTGCATATTGAATGCAGAAAAAGTCTTAAGTTCAAATAGGTTTAAAAAATTGAAATCCTTTTGTAACAGATGAGTTTTCGTCCGAAACCCTCACACTTCGAAAGAGATTGTCCAGTTCGTACACGAAGTGCATCCAGTTTTTGCCGTAACCCTCTCAACTTTTTAGCACATGCTATGTGGGTGAAATGATGATACCATGCCAACTTGCAACCATTTCAAAGTTCATTTGCAGTGCTTTTCAATTCAGGGTCATTTTAGCTCAAAATAAATCATGAAATGCATGAAAAATAGCAAATGAAGTCAGAAAAGGTTTGAAAAGTGATGATGTGGCTTTGGATGGTGCATATTGAATGCAAAAAAAGTCTTGAGTTCAAATATGTTTAAAAAATTGAAATCCTTTTGTAACAGATGAGTTTTCGTCCGAAACCCTGACACTTCGAAAGAGATTGTCCAGTTCGTACACGAAGTGCATCCAGTTTTTGCCGTAACCCTCTCAACTTTTTAGCACATGCGATGTGGGTGAAATGATGATACCATGCCAACTTGCAACCATTTCAGAGTTCATTTGCAGTGCTTTTCAATTCAGGGTCATTTTAGCTCAAAATAAATCATGAAATGCATGTAAAATAGCAAATGAAGTCAGAAAAGGTTTGAAAAGTGATGATGTGGCTTTGTATGGTGCATATTGAATGCAGAAAAAGTCTTGAGTTCAAATATGTTTAAAAAATTGAAATCCTTTTGTAACAGATGAGTTTTCGTCCGAAACCCTGACACCTCGAAAGAGATTGTCCAGTTCGTACACGAAGTGCTTCCAGTTTTTGCCGTAACCCTCTCAACTTTTTAGCACATGCTATGTGGGTGAAATGATGATACCATGCCAACTTGCAACCATTTCAGAGTTCATTTGCAGTGCTTTTCAATTCAGTGTCATTTTAGCTCAAAATAAATCATGAAATGCATGAAAAATAGCAAATGAAGTCAGAAAAGGTTTGAAAAGTGATGATGTGGCTTTGGATGGTGCATATTGAATGCAGAAAAAGTTTTAAGTTCAAATAGGTTTAAAAAATTGAAATCCTTTTGTAACAGATGAGTTTTCGTCCGAAACCCTCACACTTCGAAAGAGATTGTCCAGTTCATACACGAAGTGCATCCAGTTTTTGCCGTAACCCTCTCAACTTTTTAGCACATGCTATGTGGGTGAAATGATGATACCATGCCAACTTGCAACCATTTCAGAGTTCATTTGCAGCGCTTTTCAATTCAGTGTCATTTTAGCTCAAAATAAATCATGAAATGCATGAAAAATAGCAAATGAAGTCAGAAAAGGTTTGAAAAGTGATGATGTGGCTTTGGATGGTGCATATTCAATGCAGAAAAAGTCTTGAGTTCAAATATGTTTAAAAAATTGAAATCCTTTTGTAACAGATGAGTTTTCGTCCAAAACCCTGACACTTCGAAAGTGATTGTCCAGTTCGTACACGAAGTGCATCCAGTTTTTGCCGTAACCCTCTGAAATTTTAGCACATGCTATGTGGGTGAAATGATGATACCATGCCAACTTGCAACCATTTCAGAGTTCATTTGCAGTGCTTTTCAATTCCGGGTCATTTTAGCTCAAAATAAATCATGAAATGCATGAAAAATAGCAAATGAAGTCAGAAAAGGTTTGAAAAGTGATGATGTGGCTTTGGATGGTGCCTATTGAATGCAGAAAACGTCTTGAGTTCAAATATGTTTAAAAAATTGAAATCCTTTTGTAACAGATGAGTTTTCGTCCGAAACCTTGACACTTCGAAAGAGATTGTCCAGTTCGTACACGAAGTGCATCCAGTTTTTGCCGTAACCCTCTCAACTTTTTAGCACATGCGATGTGGGTGAAATGATGATACCATGCCAACTTGCAACCATTTCAGAGTTCATTTGCAGTGCTTTTCAATTCAGGGTCATTTTAGCTCAAAATAAATCATGAAATGCATGAAAAATAGCAAATGAAGTCAGAAAAGGTTTGAAAAGTGATGATGTGGCTTTGGATGGTGCATATTGAATGCAGAAAAAGTCTTGAGTTCAAATATGTTTAAAAAATTGAAATCCTTTTGTAACAGATGAGTTTTCGTCCGAAACCCTGACACCTCGAAAGAGATTGTCCAGTTCGTACACGAAGTGCTTCCAGTTTTTGCCGTAACCCTCTCAACTTTTTAGCACATGCTATGTGGGTGAAATGATGATACCATGCCAACTTGCAACCATTTCAGAGTTCATTTGCAGTGCTTTTCAATTCAGTGTCATTTTAGCTCAAAATAAATCATGAAATGCATGAAAAATAGCAAATGAAGTCAGAAAAGGTTTGAAAAGTGATGATGTGGCTTTGGATGGTGCATATTGAATGCAGAAAAAGTTTTAAGTTCAAATAGGTTTAAAAAATTGAAATCCTTTTGTAACAGATGAGTTTTCGTCCGAAACCCTCACACTTCGAAAGAGATTGTCCAGTTCATACACGAAGTGCATCCAGTTTTTGCCGTAACCCTCTCAACTTTTTAGCACATGCTATGTGGGTGAAATGATGATACCATGCCAACTTGCAACCATTTCAGAGTTCATTTGCAGCGCTTTTCAATTCAGTGTCATTTTAGCTCAAAATAAATCATGAAATGCATGAAAAATAGCAAATGAAGTCAGAAAAGGTTTGAAAAGTGATGATGTGGCTTTGGATGGTGCATATTCAATGCAGAAAAAGTCTTGAGTTCAAATATGTTTAAAAAATTGAAATCCTTTTGTAACAGATGAGTTTTCGTCCGAAACCCTGACACTTCGAAAGTGATTGTCCAGTTCGTACACGAAGTGCATCCAGTTTTTGCCGTAACCCTCTGAAATTTTAGCACATGCTATGTGGGTGAAATGATGATACCATGCCAACTTGCAACCATTTCAGAGTTCATTTGCAGTGCTTTTCAATTCAGGGTCATTTTAGCTCAAAATAAATCATGAAATGCATGAAAAATAGCAAATGAAGTCAGAAAAGGTTTGAAAAGTGATGATGTGGCTTTGGATGGTGCATATTGAATGCAGAAAAAGTCTTGAGTTCAAATATGTTTAAAAAATTGAAATCCTTTTGTAACAGATGAGTTTTCGTCCGAAACCCTGACACTTCGAAAGAGATTGTCCAGTCTGTACACGAAGTGCATCCAGTTTTTGCCGTAACCCTCTCAACTTTTTAGCACATGCTATGTGGGTGAAATGATGATACCATGCCAACTTGCAACCATTTCAGAGTTCATTTGCAGTGCTTTTCAATTCAGGGTCATTTTAGCTCAAAATAAATCATGAAATGCATGAAAAATAGCAAATGAAGTCAGAAAAGGTTTGAAAAGTGATGATGTGGCTTTGTATGGTGCATATTGAATGCAGAAAAAGTCTTGAGTTCAAATATGTTTAAAAAATTGAAATCCTTTTGTAACAGATGAGTTTTCGTCCGAAACCCTGACACCTCGAAAGAGATTGTCCAGTTCGTACACGAAGTGCTTCCAGTTTTTGCCGTAACCCTCTCAACTTTTTAGCACATGCTATGTGGGTGAAATGATGATACCATGCCAACTTGCAACCATTTCAGAGTTCATTTGCAGTGCTTTTCAATTCAGTGTCATTTTAGCTCAAAATAAATCATGAAATGCATGAAAAATAGCAAATGAAGTCAGAAAAGGTTTGAAAAGTGATGATGTGGCTTTGGATGGTGCATATTGAATGCAGAAAAAGTTTTAAGTTCAAATAGGTTTAAAAAATTGAAATCCTTTTGTAACAGATGAGTTTTCGTCCGAAACCCTCACACTTCGAAAGAGATTGTCCAGTTCATACACGAAGTGCATCCAGTTTTTGCCGTAACCCTCTCAACTTTTTAGCACATGCTATGTGGGTGAAATGATGATACCATGCCAACTTGCAACCATTTCAGAGTTCATTTGCAGCGCTTTTCAATTCAGTGTCATTTTAGCTCAAAATAAATCATGAAATGCATGAAAAATAGCAAATGAAGTCAGAAAAGGTTTGAAAAGTGATGATGTGGCTTTGGATGGTGCATATTCAATGCAGAAAAAGTCTTGAGTTCAAATATGTTTAAAAAATTGAAATCCTTTTGTAACAGATGAGTTTTCGTCCAAAACCCTGACACTTCGAAAGTGATTGTCCAGTTCGTACACGAAGTGCATCCAGTTTTTGCCGTAACCCTCTGAAATTTTAGCACATGCTATGTGGGTGAAATGATGATACCATGCCAACTTGCAACCATTTCAGAGTTCATTTGCAGTGCTTTTCAATTCCGGGTCATTTTAGCTCAAAATAAATCATGAAATGCATGAAAAATAGCAAATGAAGTCAGAAAAGGTTTGAAAAGTGATGATGTGGCTTTGGATGGTGCCTATTGAATGCAGAAAACGTCTTGAGTTCAAATATGTTTAAAAAATTGAAATCCTTTTGTAACAGAGTTTTGCCGTAACCCTCTCAACTTTTTAGCACATGCGATGTGGGTGAAATGATGATACCATGCCAACTTGCAACCATTTCAGAGTTCATTTGCAGTGCTTTTCAATTCAGGGTCATTTTAGCTCAAAATAAATCATGAAATGCATGAAAAATAGCAAATGAAGTCAGAAAAGGTTTGAAAAGTGATGATGTGGCTTTGGATGGTGCATATTGAATGCAGAAAAAGTCTTGAGTTCAAATATGTTTAAAAAATTGAAATCCTTTTGTAACAGATGAGTTTTCGTCCGAAACCCTGACACCTCGAAAGAGATTGTCCAGTTCGTACACGAAGTGCTTCCAGTTTTTGCCGTAACCCTCTCAACTTTTTAGCACATGCTATGTGGGTGAAATGATGATACCATGCCAACTTGCAACCATTTCAGAGTTCATTTGCAGTGCTTTTCAATTCAGTGTCATTTTAGCTCAAAATAAATCATGAAATGCATGAAAAATAGCAAATGAAGTCAGAAAAGGTTTGAAAAGTGATGATGTGGCTTTGGATGGTGCATATTGAATGCAGAAAAAGTTTTAAGTTCAAATAGGTTTAAAAAATTGAAATCCTTTTGTAACAGATGAGTTTTCGTCCGAAACCCTCACACTTCGAAAGAGATTGTCCAGTTCATACACGAAGTGCATCCAGTTTTTGCCGTAACCCTCTCAACTTTTTAGCACATGCTATGTGGGTGAAATGATGATACCATGCCAACTTGCAACCATTTCAGAGTTCATTTGCAGCGCTTTTCAATTCAGTGTCATTTTAGCTCAAAATAAATCATGAAATGCATGAAAAATAGCAAATGAAGTCAGAAAAGGTTTGAAAAGTGATGATGTGGCTTTGGATGGTGCATATTCAATGCAGAAAAAGTCTTGAGTTCAAATATGTTTAAAAAATTGAAATCCTTTTGTAACAGATGAGTTTTCGTCCAAAACCCTGACACTTCGAAAGTGATTGTCCAGTTCGTACACGAAGTGCATCCAGTTTTTGCCGTAACCCTCTGAAATTTTAGCACATGCTATGTGGGTGAAATGATGATACCATGCCAACTTGCAACCATTTCAGAGTTCATTTGCAGTGCTTTTCAATTCCGGGTCATTTTAGCTCAAAATAAATCATGAAATGCATGAAAAATAGCAAATGAAGTCAGAAAAGGTTTGAAAAGTGATGATGTGGCTTTGGATGGTGCCTATTGAATGCAGAAAACGTCTTGAGTTCAAATATGTTTAAAAAATTGAAATCCTTTTGTAACAGAGTTTTGCCGTAACCCTCTCAACTTTTTAGCACATGCGATGTGGGTGAAATGATGATACCATGCCAACTTGCAACCATTTCAGAGTTCATTTGCAGTGCTTTTCAATTCAGGGTCATTTTAGCTCAAAATAAATCATGAAATGCATGAAAAATAGCAAATGAAGTCAGAAAAGGTTTGAAAAGTGATGATGTGGCTTTGGATGGTGCATATTGAATGCAGAAAAAGTCTTGAGTTCAAATATGTTTAAAAAATTGAAATCCTTTTGTAACAGATGAGTTTTCGTCCGAAACCCTGACACCTCGAAAGAGATTGTCCAGTTCGTACACGAAGTGCTTCCAGTTTTTGCCGTAACCCTCTCAACTTTTTAGCACATGCTATGTGGGTGAAATGATGATACCATGCCAACTTGCAACCATTTCAGAGTTCATTTGCAGTGCTTTTCAATTCAGTGTCATTTTAGCTCAAAATAAATCATGAAATGCATGAAAAATAGCAAATGAAGTCAGAAAAGGTTTGAAAAGTGATGATGTGGCTTTGGATGGTGCATATTGAATGCAGAAAAAGTTTTAAGTTCAAATAGGTTTAAAAAATTGAAATCCTTTTGTAACAGATGAGTTTTCGTCCGAAACCCTCACACTTCGAAAGAGATTGTCCAGTTCATACACGAAGTGCATCCAGTTTTTGCCGTAACCCTCTCAACTTTTTAGCACATGCTATGTGGGTGAAATGATGATACCATGCCAACTTGCAACCATTTCAGAGTTCATTTGCAGCGCTTTTCAATTCAGTGTCATTTTAGCTCAAAATAAATCATGAAATGCATGAAAAATAGCAAATGAAGTCAGAAAAGGTTTGAAAAGTGATGATGTGGCTTTGGATGGTGCATATTCAATGCAGAAAAAGTCTTGAGTTCAAATATGTTTAAAAAATTGAAATCCTTTTGTAACAGATGAGTTTTCGTCCGAAACCCTGACACTTCGAAAGTGATTGTCCAGTTCGTACACGAAGTGCATCCAGTTTTTGCCGTAACCCTCTGAAATTTTAGCACATGCTATGTGGGTGAAATGATGATACCATGCCAACTTGCAACCATTTCAGAGTTCATTTGCAGTGCTTTTCAATTCAGGGTCATTTTAGCTCAAAATAAATCATGAAATGCATGAAAAATAGCAAATGAAGTCAGAAAAGGTTTGAAAAGTGATGATGTGGCTTTGGATGGTGCATATTGAATGCAGAAAAAGTCTTGAGTTCAAATATGTTTAAAAAATTGAAATCCTTTTGTAACAGATGAGTTTTCGTCCGAAACCCTGACATTTCGAAAGAGATTGTCCAGTTCGTACACGAAGTGCTTCCAGTTTTTGCCGTAACCCTCTCAACTTTTTAGCACATGCTATGTGGGTGAAATGATGATACCATGCCAACTTGCAACCATTTCAGAGTTCATTTGCAGTGCTTTTCAATTCAGTGTCATTTTAGCTCAAAATAAATCATGAAATGCATGAAAAATAGCAAATGAAGTCAGAAAAGGTTTGAAAAGTGATGATGTGGCTTTGGATGGTGCATATTGAATGCAGAAAAAGTCTTAAGTTCAAATAGGTTTAAAAAATTGAAATCCTTTTGTAACAGATGAGTTTTCGTCCGAAACCCTCACACTTCGAAAGAGATTGTCCAGTTCATACACGAAGTGCATCCAGTTTTTGCCGTAACCCTCTCAACTTTTTAGCACATGCTATGTGGGTGAAATGATGATACCATGCCAACTTGCAACCATTTCAGAGTTCATTTGCAGCGCTTTTCAATTCAGTGTCATTTTAGCTCAAAATAAATCATGAAATGCATGAAAAATAGCAAATGAAGTCAGAAAAGGTTTGAAAAGTGATGATGTGGCTTTGGATGGTGCATATTCAATGCAGAAAAAGTCTTGAGTTCAAATATGTTTAAAAAATTGAAATCCTTTTGTAACAGATGAGTTTTCGTCCGAAACCCTGACACTTCGAAAGTGATTGTCCAGTTCGTACACGAAGTGCATCCAGTTTTTGCCGTAACCCTCTGAAATTTTAGCACATGCTATGTGGGTGAAATGATGATACCATGCCAACTTGCAACCATTTCAGAGTTCATTTGCAGTGCTTTTCAATTCAGGGTCATTTTAGCTCAAAATAAATCATGAAATGCATGAAAAATAGCAAATGAAGTCAGAAAAGGTTTGAAAAGTGATGATGTGGCTTTGGATGGTGCATATTGAATGCAGAAAACGTCTTGAGTTCAAATATGTTTAAAAAATTGAAATCCTTTTGTAACAGATGAGTTTTCGTCCGAAACCCTGACACTTCGAAAGAGATTGTCCAGTTCGTACACGAAGTGCATCCAGTTTTTGCCGTAACCCTCTCAACTTTTCATCACATGCGATGTGGGTGAAATGATGATACCATGCCAACTTGCAACCATTTCAGAGTTCATTTGCAGTGCTTTTCAATTCAGGATCATTTTAGCTCAAAATAAATCATGAAATGCATGAAAAATAGCAAATGAAGTCAGAAAAGGTTTGAAAAGTGATGATGTGGCTTTGGATGGTGCATATTGAATGCAGAAAAAGTCTTGAGTTCAAATATGTTTATAAAATTGAAATCCTTTTGTAACAGATGAGTTTTCGTCCGAAACCCTGACACTTCGAAAGAGATTGTCCAGTTCGTACACGAAGTGCTTCTAGTTTTTGCCGTAACCCTCTCAACTTTTTAGCACATGCTATGTGGGTGAAATGATGATACCATGCCAACTTGCAACCATTTCAGAGTTCATTTGCAGTGCTTTTCAATTCAGTGTCATTTTAGCTCAAAATAAATCATGAAATGCATGAAAAATAGCAAATGAAGTCAGAAAAGGTTTGAAAAGTGATGATGTGGCTTTGGATGGTGCATATTGAATGCAGAAAAAGTCTTAAGTTCAAATAGGTTTAAAAAATTGAAATCCTTTTGTAACAGATGAGTTTTCGTCCGAAACCCTCACACTTCGAAAGAGATTGTCCAGTTCGTACACGAAGTGCATCCAGTTTTTGCCGTAACCCTCTCAACTTTTTAGCACATGCTATGTGGGTGAAATGATGATACCATGCCAACTTGCAACCATTTCAGAGTTCATTTGCAGCGCTTTTCAATTCAGTGTCATTTTAGCTCAAAATAAATCATGAAATGCATGAAAAATAGCAAATGAAGTCAGAAAAGGTTTGAAAAGTGATGATGTGGCTTTGGATGGTGCATATTCAATGCAGAAAAAGTCTTGAGTTCAAATATGTTTAAAAAATTGAAATCCTTTTGTAACAGATGAGTTTTCGTCCGAAACCCTGACACTTCGAAAGAGATTGTCCAGTTCGTACACGAAGTGCATCCAGTTTTTGCCGTAACCCTCTGAAATTTTAGCACATGCTATGTGGGTGAAATGATGATACCATGCCAACTTGCAACCATTTCAGAGTTCATTTGCAGTGCTTTTCAATTCAGGGTCATTTTAGCTCAAAATAAATCATGAAATGCATGAAAAATAGCAAATGAAGTCAGAAAAGGTTTGAAAAGTGATGATGTGGCTTTGGATGGTGCATATTGAATGCAGAAAACGTCTTGAGTTCAAATATGTTTAAAAAATTGAAATCCTTTTGTAACAGATGAGTTTTCGTCCGAAACCCTGACACTTCGAAAGAGATTGTCCAGTTCGTACACGAAGTGCATCCAGTTTTTGCCGTAACCCTCTCAACTTTTCAGCACATGCGATGTGGGTGAAATGATGATACCATGCCAACTTGCAACCATTTCAGAGTTCATTTGCAGTGCTTTTCAATTCAGGATCATTTTAGCTCAAAATAAATCATGAAATGCATGAAAAATAGCAAATGAAGTCAGAAAAGGTTTGAAAAGTGATGATGTGGCTTTGGATGGTGCATATTGAATGCAGAAAAAGTCTTGAGTTCAAATATGTTTATAAAATTGAAATCCTTTTGTAACAGATGAGTTTTCGTCCGAAACCCTGACACTTCGAAAGAGATTGTCCAGTTCGTACACGAAGTGCTTCTAGTTTTTGCCGTAACCCTCTCAACTTTTTAGCACATGCTATGTGGGTGAAATGATGATACCATGCCAACTTGCAACCATTTCAGAGTTCATTTGCAGTGCTTTTCAATTCAGTGTCATTTTAGCTCAAAATAAATCATGAAATGCATGAAAAATAGCAAATGAAGTCAGAAAAGGTTTGAAAAGTGATGATGTGGCTTTGGATGGTGCATATTGAATGCAGAAAAAGTCTTAAGTTCAAATAGGTTTAAAAAATTGAAATCCTTTTGTAACAGATGAGTTTTCGTCCGAAACCCTCACACTTCGAAAGAGATTGTCCAGTTCGTACACGAAGTGCATCCAGTTTTTGCCGTAACCCTCTCAACTTTTTAGCACATGCTATGTGGGTGAAATGATGATACCATGCCAACTTGCAACCATTTCAGAGTTCATTTGCAGCGCTTTTCAATTCAGTGTCATTTTAGCTCAAAATAAATCATGAAATGCATGAAAAATAGCAAATGAAGTCAGAAAAGGTTTGAAAAGTGATGATGTGGCTTTGGATGGTGCATATTCAATGCAGAAAAAGTCTTGAGTTCAAATATGTTTAAAAAATTGAAATCCTTTTGTAACAGATGAGTTTTCGTCCGAAACCCTGACACTTCGAAAGAGATTGTCCAGTTCGTACACGAAGTGCATCCAGTTTTTGCCGTAACCCTCTGAAATTTTAGCACATGCTATGTGGGTGAAATGATGATACCATGCCAACTTGCAACCATTTCAGAGTTCATTTGCAGTGCTTTTCAATTCAGGGTCATTTTAGCTCAAAATAAATCATGAAATGCATGAAAAATAGCAAATGAAGTCAGAAAAGGTTTGAAAAGTGATGATGTGGCTTTGGATGGTGCATATTGAATGCAGAAAAAGTCTTGAGTTCAAATATGTTTAAAAAATTGAAATCCTTTTGTAACAGATGAGTTTTCGTCCGAAACCCTAACATTTCGAAAGAGATTGTCCAGTTCGTACACGAAGTGCTTCCAGTTTTTGCCGTAACCCTCTCTACTTTTTAGCACATGCTATGTGGGTGAAATGATGATACCATGCCAACTTGCAACCATTTCAGAGTTCATTTGCAGTGCTTTTCAATTCAGTGTCATTTTAGCTCAAAATAAATCATGAAATGCATGAAAAATAGCAAATGAAGTCAGAAAAGGTTTGAAAAGTGATGATGTGGCTTTGGATGGTGCATATTGAATGCAGAAAAAGTCTTAAGTTCAAATAGGTTTAAAAAATTGAAATCCTTTTGTAACAGATGAGTTTTCGTCCGAAACCCTCACACTTCGAAAGAGATTGTCCAGTTCATACACGAAGTGCATCCAGTTTTTGCCGTAACCCTCTCAACTTTTTAGCACATGCTATGTGGGTGAAATGATGATACCATGCCAACTTGCAACCATTTCAGAGTTCATTTGCAGCGCTTTTCAATTCAGTGTCATTTTAGCTCAAAATAAATCATGAAATGCATGAAAAATAGCAAATGAAGTCAGAAAAGGTTTGAAAAGTGATGATGTGGCTTTGGATGGTGCATATTCAATGCAGAAAAAGTCTTGAGTTCAAATATGTTTAAAAAATTGAAATCCTTTTGTAACAGATGAGTTTTCGTCCGAAACCCTGACACTTCGAAAGTGATTGTCCAGTTCGTACACGAAGTGCATCCAGTTTTTGCCGTAACCCTCTGAAATTTTAGCACATGCTATGTGGGTGAAATGATGATACCATGCCAACTTGCAACCATTTCAGAGTTCATTTGCAGCGCTTTTCAATTCAGGGTCATTTTAGCTCAAAATAAATCATGAAATGCATGAAAAATAGCAAATGAAGTCAGAAAAGGTTTGAAAAGTGATGATGTGGCTTTGGATGGTGCATATTGAATGCAGAAAAAGTCTTGAGTTCAAATATGTTTAAAAAATTGAAATCCTTTTGTAACAGATGAGTTTTCGTCCGAAACCCTGACATTTCGAAAGAGATTGTCCAGTTCGTACACGAAGTGCTTCCAGTTTTTGCCGTAACCCTCTCAACTTTTTAGCACATGCTATGTGGGTGAAATGATGATACCATGCCAACTTGCAACCATTTCAGAGTTCATTTGCAGTGCTTTTCAATTCAGTGTCATTTTAGCTCAAAATAAATCATGAAATGCATGAAAAATAGCAAATGAAGTCAGAAAAGGTTTGAAAAGTGATGATGTGGCTTTGGATGGTGCATATTGAATGCAGAAAAAGTCTTAAGTTCAAATAGGTTTAAAAAATTGAAATCCTTTTGTAACAGATGAGTTTTCGTCCGAAACCCTCACACTTCGAAAGAGATTGTCCAGTTCATACACGAAGTGCATCCAGTTTTTGCCGTAACCCTCTCAACTTTTTAGCACATGCTATGTGGGTGAAATGATGATACCATGCCAACTTGCAACCATTTCAGAGTTCATTTGCAGCGCTTTTCAATTCAGTGTCATTTTAGCTCAAAATAAATCATGAAATGCATGAAAAATAGCAAATGAAGTCAGAAAAGGTTTGAAAAGTGATGATGTGGCTTTGGATGGTGCATATTCAATGCAGAAAAAGTCTTGAGTTCAAATATGTTTAAAAAATTGAAATCCTTTTGTAACAGATGAGTTTTCGTCCGAAACCCTGACACTTCGAAAGTGATTGTCCAGTTCGTACACGAAGTGCATCCAGTTTTTGCCGTAACCCTCTGAAATTTTAGCACATGCTATGTGGGTGAAATGATGATACCATGCCAACTTGCAACCATTTCAGAGTTCATTTGCAGTGCTTTTCAATTCAGGGTCATTTTAGCTCAAAATAAATCATGAAATGCATGAAAAATAGCAAATGAAGTCAGAAAAGGTTTGAAAAGTGATGATGTGGCTTTGGATGGTGCATATTGAATGCAGAAAACGTCTTGAGTTCAAATATGTTTAAAAAATTGAAATCCTTTTGTAACAGATGAGTTTTCGTCCGAAACCCTGACACTTCGAAAGAGATTGTCCAGTTCGTACACGAAGTGCATCCAGTTTTTGCCGTAACCCTCTCAACTTTTTAGCACATGCGATGTGGGTGAAATGATGATACCATGCCAACTTGCAACCATTTCAGAGTTCATTTGCAGTGCTTTTCAATTCAGGATCATTTTAGCTCAAAATAAATCATGAAATGCATGAAAAATAGCAAATGAAGTCAGAAAAGGTTTGAAAAGTGATGATGTGGCTTTGGATGGTGCATATTGAATGCAGAAAAAGTCTTGAGTTCAAATATGTTTATAAAATTGAAATCCTTTTGTAACAGATGAGTTTTCGTCCGAAACCCTGACACTTCGAAAGAGATTGTCCAGTTCGTACACGAAGTGCTTCCAGTTTTTGCCGTAACCCTCTCAACTTTTTAGCACATGCTATGTGGGTGAAATGATGATACCATGCCAACTTGCAACCATTTCAGAGTTCATTTGCAGTGCTTTTCAATTCAGTGTCATTTTAGCTCAAAATAAATCATGAAATGCATGAAAAATAGCAAATGAAGTCAGAAAAGGTTTGAAAAGTGATGATGTGGCTTTGGATGGTGCATATTGAATGCAGAAAAAGTCTTAAGTTCAAATAGGTTTAAAAAATTGAAATCCTTTTGTAACAGATGAGTTTTCGTCCGAAACCCTCACACTTCGAAAGAGATTGTCCAGTTCGTACACGAAGTGCATCCAGTTTTTGCCGTAACCCTCTCAACTTTTTAGCACATGCTATGTGGGTGAAATGATGATACCATGCCAACTTGCAACCATTTCAGAGTTCATTTGCAGCGCTTTTCAATTCAGTGTCATTTTAGCTCAAAATAAATCATGAAATGCATGAAAAATAGCAAATGAAGTCAGAAAAGGTTTGAAAAGTGATGATGTGGCTTTGGATGGTGCATATTCAATGCAGAAAAAGTCTTGAGTTCAAATATGTTTAAAAAATTGAAATCCTTTTGTAACAGATGAGTTTTCGTCCGAAACCCTGACACTTCGAAAGAGATTGTCCAGTTCGTACACGAAGTGCATCCAGTTTTTGCCGTAACCCTCTCAACTTTTTAGCACATGCGATGTGGGTGAAATGATGATACCATGCCAACTTGCAACCATTTCAGAGTTCATTTGCAGTGCTTTTCAATTCAGGGTCATTTTAGCTCAAAATAAATCATGAAATGCATGTAAAATAGCAAATGAAGTCAGAAAAGGTTTGAAAAGTGATGATGTGGCTTTGTATGGTGCATATTGAATGCAGAAAAAGTCTTGAGTTCAAATATGTTTAAAAAATTGAAATCCTTTTGTAACAGATGAGTTTTCGTCCGAAACCCTGACACTTCGAAAGAGATTGTCCAGTTCGTACACGAAGTGCTTCCAGTTTTTGCCGTAACCCTCTCAACTTTTTAGCACATGCTATGTGGGTGAAATGATGATACCATGCCAACTTGCAACCATTTCAGAGTTCATTTGCAGTGCTTTTCAATTCAGTGTCATTTTAGCTCAAAATAAATCATGAAATGCATGAAAAATAGCAAATGAAGTCAGAAAAGGTTTGAAAAGTGATGATGTGGCTTTGGATGGTGCATATTGAATGCAGAAAAAGTCTTGAGTTCAAATATGTTTAAAAAATTGAAATACTTTTGTAACAGATGAGTTTTCGTCCGAAACCCTGACACTTCGAAAGAGATTGTCCAGTTCGTACACGAAGTGCATCCAGTTTTTGCCGTAACCCTCTCAACTTTTTAGCACCTGCGATGTGGGTGAAATGATGATACCATGCCAACTTGCAACCATTTTAGAGTTCATTTGAAGTGCTTTTCAATTCAGTGTCATTTTAGCTCAAAATAAATCATGAAATGCATGAAAAATAGCAAATGAAGTCAGAAAAGGTTTGAAAAGTGATGATGTCGCTTTGTATGGTGCATATTGAATGCAGAAAAAGTCTTGAGTTCAAATATGTTTAAAAAATTGAAATCCTTTTGTAACAGATGAGTTTTCGTCCGAAACCCTCACACTTCGAAAGAGATTGTCCAGTTCGTACACGAAGTGCATCCAGTTTTTGCCGTAACCCTCTCAACTTTTTAGCACATGCTATGTGGGTGAAATGATGATACCATGCCAACTTGCAACCATTTCAGAGTTCATTTGCAGCGCTTTTCAATTCAGTGTCATTTTAGCTCAAAATAAATCATGAAATGCATGAAAAATAGCAAATGAAGTCAGAAAAGGTTTGAAAAGTGATGATGTGGCTTTGGATGGTGCATATTCAATGCAGAAAAAGTCTTGAGTTCAAATATGTTTAAAAAATTGAAATCCTTTTGTAACAGATGAGTTTTCGTCCGAAACCCTGACACTTCGAAAGAGATTGTCCAGTTCGTACACGAAGTGCATCCAGTTTTTGCCGTAACCCTCTCAACTTTTTAGCACATGCGATGTGGGTGAAATGATGATACCATGCCAACTTGCAACCATTTCAGAGTTCATTTGCAGTGCTTTTCAATTCAGGGTCATTTTAGCTCAAAATAAATCATGAAATGCATGTAAAATAGCAAATGAAGTCAGAAAAGGTTTGAAAAGTGATGATGTGGCTTTGTATGGTGCATATTGAATGCAGAAAAAGTCTTGAGTTCAAATATGTTTAAAAAATTGAAATCCTTTTGTAACAGATGAGTTTTCGTCCGAAACCCTGACACTTCGAAAGAGATTGTCCAGTTCGTACACGAAGTGCTTCCAGTTTTTGCCGTAACCCTCTCAACTTTTTAGCACATGCTATGTGGGTGAAATGATGATACCATGCCAACTTGCAACCATTTCAGAGTTCATTTGCAGTGCTTTTCAATTCAGTGTCATTTTAGCTCAAAATAAATCATGAAATGCATGAAAAATAGCAAATGAAGTCAGAAAAGGTTTGAAAAGTGATGATGTGGCTTTGGATGGTGCATATTGAATGCAGAAAAAGTCTTGAGTTCAAATATGTTTAAAAAATTGAAATACTTTTGTAACAGATGAGTTTTCGTCCGAAACCCTGACACTTCGAAAGAGATTGTCCAGTTCGTACACGAAGTGCATCCAGTTTTTGCCGTAACCCTCTCAACTTTTTAGCACCTGCGATGTGGGTGAAATGATGATACCATGCCAACTTGCAACCATTTTAGAGTTCATTTGAAGTGCTTTTCAATTCAGTGTCATTTTAGCTCAAAATAAATCATGAAATGCATGAAAAATAGCAAATGAAGTCAGAAAAGGTTTGAAAAGTGATGATGTCGCTTTGTATGGTGCATATTGAATGCAGAAAAAGTCTTGAGTTCAAATAGGTTTAAAAAATTGAAATCCTTTTGTAACAGATGAGTTTTCGTCCGAAACCTTGACACTTCGAAAGAGATTGTCCAGTTCGTACACGAAGTGCTTCCAGTTTTTGCCGTAACCCTCTCAACTTTTTAGCACATGCGATGTGGGTGAAATGATGATACCATGCCAACTTGCAACCATTTCAGAGTTCATTTGCAGCGCTTTTCAATTCAGTGTCATTTTAGCTCAAAATAAATCATGAAATGCATGAAAAATAGCAAATGAAGTCAGAAAAGGTTTGAAAAGTGATGATGTGGCTTTGGATGGTGCATATTCAATGCAGAAAAAGTCTTGAGTTCAAATATGTTTAAAAAATTGAAATCCTTTTGTAACAGATGAGTTTTCGTCCGAAACCCTGACACTTCGAAAGAGATTGTCCAGTTCGTACACGAAGTGCATCCAGTTTTTGCCGTAACCCTCTCAACTTTTTAGCACATGCGATGTGGGTGAAATGATGATACCATGCCAACTTGCAACCATTTCAGAGTTCATTTGCAGTGCTTTTCAATTCAGGGTCATTTTAGCTCAAAATAAATCATGAAATGCATGTAAAATAGCAAATGAAGTCAGAAAAGGTTTGAAAAGTGATGATGTGGCTTTGTATGGTGCATATTGAATGCAGAAAAAGTCTTGAGTTCAAATATGTTTAAAAAATTGAAATCCTTTTGTAACAGATGAGTTTTCGTCCGAAACCCTGACACTTCGAAAGAGATTGTCCAGTTCGTACACGAAGTGCTTCCAGTTTTTGCCGTAACCCTCTCAACTTTTTAGCACATGCTATGTGGGTGAAATGATGATACCATGCCAACTTGCAACCATTTCAGAGTTCATTTGCAGTGCTTTTCAATTCAGTGTCATTTTAGCTCAAAATAAATCATGAAATGCATGAAAAATAGCAAATGAAGTCAGAAAAGGTTTGAAAAGTGATGATGTGGCTTTGGATGGTGCATATTGAATGCAGAAAAAGTCTTGAGTTCAAATATGTTTAAAAAATTGAAATACTTTTGTAACAGATGAGTTTTCGTCCGAAACCCTGACACTTCGAAAGAGATTGTCCAGTTCGTACACGAAGTGCATCCAGTTTTTGCCGTAACCCTCTCAACTTTTTAGCACCTGCGATGTGGGTGAAATGATGATACCATGCCAACTTGCAACCATTTTAGAGTTCATTTGAAGTGCTTTTCAATTCAGTGTCATTTTAGCTCAAAATAAATCATGAAATGCATGAAAAATAGCAAATGAAGTCAGAAAAGGTTTGAAAAGTGATGATGTCGCTTTGTATGGTGCATATTGAATGCAGAAAAAGTCTTGAGTTCAAATATGTTTAAAAAATTGAAATCCTTTTGTAACAGATGAGTTTTCGTCCGAAACCCTCACACTTCGAAAGAGATTGTCCAGTTCGTACACGAAGTGCATCCAGTTTTTGCCGTAACCCTCTCAACTTTTTAGCACATGCTATGTGGGTGAAATGATGATACCATGCCAACTTGCAACCATTTCAGAGTTCATTTGCAGCGCTTTTCAATTCAGTGTCATTTTAGCTCAAAATAAATCATGAAATGCATGAAAAATAGCAAATGAAGTCAGAAAAGGTTTGAAAAGTGATGATGTGGCTTTGGATGGTGCATATTCAATGCAGAAAAAGTCTTGAGTTCAAATATGTTTAAAAAATTGAAATCCTTTTGTAACAGATGAGTTTTCGTCCGAAACCCTGACACTTCGAAAGAGATTGTCCAGTTCGTACACGAAGTGCATCCAGTTTTTGCCGTAACCCTCTCAACTTTTTAGCACATGCGATGTGGGTGAAATGATGATACCATGCCAACTTGCAACCATTTCAGAGTTCATTTGCAGTGCTTTTCAATTCAGGGTCATTTTAGCTCAAAATAAATCATGAAATGCATGTAAAATAGCAAATGAAGTCAGAAAAGGTTTGAAAAGTGATGATGTGGCTTTGTATGGTGCATATTGAATGCAGAAAAAGTCTTGAGTTCAAATATGTTTAAAAAATTGAAATCCTTTTGTAACAGATGAGTTTTCGTCCGAAACCCTGACACTTCGAAAGAGATTGTCCAGTTCGTACACGAAGTGCTTCCAGTTTTTGCCGTAACCCTCTCAACTTTTTAGCACATGCTATGTGGGTGAAATGATGATACCATGCCAACTTGCAACCATTTCAGAGTTCATTTGCAGTGCTTTTCAATTCAGTGTCATTTTAGCTCAAAATAAATCATGAAATGCATGAAAAATAGCAAATGAAGTCAGAAAAGGTTTGAAAAGTGATGATGTGGCTTTGGATGGTGCATATTGAATGCAGAAAAAGTCTTGAGTTCAAATATGTTTAAAAAATTGAAATACTTTTGTAACAGATGAGTTTTCGTCCGAAACCCTGACACTTCGAAAGAGATTGTCCAGTTCGTACACGAAGTGCATCCAGTTTTTGCCGTAACCCTCTCAACTTTTTAGCACCTGCGATGTGGGTGAAATGATGATACCATGCCAACTTGCAACCATTTTAGAGTTCATTTGAAGTGCTTTTCAATTCAGTGTCATTTTAGCTCAAAATAAATCATGAAATGCATGAAAAATAGCAAATGAAGTCAGAAAAGGTTTGAAAAGTGATGATGTCGCTTTGTATGGTGCATATTGAATGCAGAAAAAGTCTTGAGTTCAAATAGGTTTAAAAAATTGAAATCCTTTTGTAACAGATGAGTTTTCGTCCGAAACCTTGACACTTCGAAAGAGATTGTCCAGTTCGTACACGAAGTGCTTCCAGTTTTTGCCGTAACCCTCTCAACTTTTTAGCACATGCGATGTGGGTGAAATGATGATACCATGCCAACTTGCAACCATTTCAGAGTTCATTTGCAGTGCTTTTCAATTCAGGGTCATTTTAGCTCAAAATAAATCATGAAATGCATGAAAAATAGCAAATGAAGTCAGAAAAGGTTAGAAAAGTGATGATGTGGCTTTGGATGGTGCATATTGAATGTAGAAAAAGTCTTGAGTTCAAATATGTTTAAAAAATTGAAATCCTTTTGTAACAGATGAGTTTTCGTCCGAAACCCTGACACTTCGAAAGAGATTGTCCAGTTCGTACACGAAGTGCTTCCAGTTTTTGCCGTAACCCTCTCAACTTTTTAGCACATGCGATGTGGGTGAAATGATGATACCATGCCAACTTGCAACCATTTCAGAGTTCATTTGCAGTGCTTTTCAATTCAGGGTCATTTTAGCTCAAAATAAATCATGAAATGCATGAAAAATAGCAAATGAAGTCGGAAAAGGTTTGAAAAGTGATGATGTGGCTTTGTATGATGCATATTGAATGCAGAAAAAGTCTTGAGTTCAAATATGTTTAAAAAATTGAAATCCTTTTGTAACAGATGAGTTTTCGTCCGAAACCCTGACACTTCGAAAGAGATTGTCCAGTTCGTACACGAAGTGCATCCAGTTTTTGCCGTAACCCTCTCAACTTTTTAGCACATGCGATGTGGGTGAAATGATGATACCATGCCAACTTGCAACCATTTCAGAGTTCATTTGCAGTGCTTTCCAATTCAGTGTCATTTTAGCTCAAAATAAATCATGAAATGCATGAAAAATAGCAAATGAAGTCAAAAAAGGTTTGAAAAGTGATGATGTGGCTTTGGATGGTGCATATTGAATGCAGAAAAAGTCTTGAGTTCAAATAGGTTAAAAAAATTGAAATCCTTTTGTAACAGATGAGTTTTCGTCCGAAACCCTGACACTTCGAAAGAGATTGTCCAGTTCGTACACGAAGTGCTTCCAGTTTTTGCCGTAACCCTCTCAACTTTTTAGCACATGCTATGTGGGTGAAATGATGATACCATGCCAACTTGCAACCATTTCAGAGTTCATTTGCAGTGCTTTTCAATTCAGGGTCATTTTAGCTCAAAATAAATCATGAAATGCATGAAAAATAGCAAATGAAGTCAGAAAAGGTTTGAAAAGTGATGATGTGGCTTTGAATGGTGCATATCGAATGCAGAAAAAGTCTTGAGTTCAAATATGTTTAAAAAATTGAAATCCTTTTGTAACAGATGAGTTTTCGTCCGAAACCCTGACACTTCGAAAGAGATTGTCCAGTTCGTACACGAAGTGCATCCAGTTTTTGCCGTAACCCTCTCAACTTTTTAGCACATGCTATGTGGGTGAAATGATGATACCATGCCAACTTGCAACCATTTCAGAGTTCATTTGCAGTGCTTTTCAATTCAGTGTCATTTTAGCTCAAAATAAATCATGAAATGCATGAAAAATAGCAAATGAAGTCAGAAAAGGTTTGAAAAGTGATGATGTGGCTTTGGATGGTGCATATTCAATGCAGAAAAAGTCTTGAGTTCAAATATGTTTAAAAAATTGAAATACTTTTGTAACAGATGAGTTTTCGTCCGAAACCCTGACACTTCGAAAGAGATTGTCCAGTTCGTACACGAAGTGCATCCAGTTTTTGCCGTAACCCTCTGAAATTTTAGCACATGCTATGTGGGTGAAATGATGATACCATGCCAACTTGCAACCATTTCAGAGTTCATTTGCAGTGCTTTTCAATTCAGTGTCATTTTAGCTCAAAATAAATCATGAAATGCATGAAAAATAGCAAATGAAGTCAGAAAAGGTTTGAAAAGTGATGATGTGCCTTTGAATGGTGCATATTGAATGCAGAAAAAGTCTTGAGTTCAAATATGTTTAAAAAATTGAAATCTTTTTGTAACAGATGAGTTTTCGTCCGAAACCCTGACACTTCGAAAGAGATTGTCCAGTTCGTACACGAAGTGCATCCAGTTTTTGCCGTAACCCTCTCAACTTTTTAGCACATGCTATGTGGGTGAAATGATGATACCATGCCAACTTGCAACCATTTCAGAGTTCATTTGCAGCGCTTTTCAATTCAGTGTCATTTTAGCTCAAAATAAATCATGAAATGCATGAAAAATAGCAAATGAAGTCAGAAAAGGTTTGAAAAGTGATGATGTGGCTTTGGATGGTGCATATTGAATGCAGAAAAAGTCTTAAGTTCAAATAGGTTTAAAAAATTGAAATCCTTTTGTAACAGATGAGTTTTCGTCCGAAACCCTCACACTTCGAAAGAGATTGTCCAGTTCGTACACGAAGTGCTTCCAGTTTTTGCCGTAACCCTCTAAACTTTTTAGCACATGCTATGTGGGTGAAATGATGATACCGTGCCAACTTGCAACCATTTCAGAGTTCATTTGCAGTGCTTTTCAATTCAGGGTCATTTTAGCTCAAAATAAATCATGAAATGCATGAAAAATAGCAAATGAAGTCAGAAAAGGTTTGAAAAGTGATGATGTGGCTTTGAATGGTGCATATTGAATGCAGAAAAAGTCTTGAGTTCAAATATGTTTAAAAAATTGAAATCCTTTTGTAACAGATGAGTTTTCGTCCGAAACCCTGACACTTCGAAAGAGATTGTCCAGTTCGTACACGAAGTGCTTCCAGTTTTTGCCGTAACCCTCTCAACTTTTTAGCACATGCTATGTGGGTGAAATGATGATACCATGCCAACTTGCAACCATTTCAGAGTTCATTTGCAGTGCTTTTCAATTCAGTGTCATTTTAGCTCAAAATAAATCATGAAATGCATGAAAAATAGCAAATGAAGTCAAAAAAGGTTTGAAAAGTGATGATGTGGCTTTGGATGGTGCATATTGAATGCAGAAAAAGTCTTGAGTTCAAATAGGTTTAAAAAATTGAAATACTTTTGTAACAGATGAGTTTTCGTCCGAAACCCTGACACTTCGAAAGAGATTGTCCAGTTCGTACACGAAGTGCTTCCAGTTTTTGCCGTAACCCTCTCAACTTTTTAGCACATGCTATGTGGGTGAAATGATGATACCATGCCAACTTGCAACCATTTCAGAGTTCATTTGCAGTGCTTTTCAATTCAGTGTCATTTTAGCTCAAAATAAATCATGAAATGCATGAAAAATAGCAAATGAAGTCAAAAAAGGTTTGAAAAGTGATGATGTCGCTTTGTATGGTGCATATTGAATGCAGAAAAAGTCTTGAGTTCAAATAGGTTTAAAAAATTGAAATCCTTTTGTAACAGATGAGTTTTCGTCCGAAACCCTCACACTTCGAAAGAGATTGTCCAGTTCGTACACGAAGTGCATCCAGTTTTTGCCGTAACCCTCTCAACTTTTTAGCACAAGCTATGTGGGTGAAATGATGATACCATGCCAACTTGCAACCATTTCAGAGTTCATTTGCAGTGCTTTTCAATTCAGTGTCATTTTAGCTAAAAATAAATCATGAAATGCATGAAAAATAGCAAATGAAGTCAGAAAAGGTTAGAAAAGTGATGATGTGGCTTTGGATGGTGCATATTGAATGTAGAAAAAGTCTTGAGTTCAAATATGTTTAAAAAATTGAAATCCTTTTGTAACAGATGAGTTTTCGTCCGAAACCCTGACACTTCGAAAGAGATTGTCCAGTTCGTACACGAAGTGCATCCAGTTTTTGCCGTAACCCTCTGAAATTTTAGCACATGCTATGTGGGTGAAATGATGATACCATGCCAACTTGCAACCATTTCAGAGTTCATTTGCAGTGCTTTTCAATTCAGGGTCATTTTAGCTCAAAATAAATCATGAAATGCATGAAAAATTGCAAATGAAGTCAGAAAAGGTTAGAAAAGTGATGATGTGGCTTTGGATGGTGCATATTGAATGTAGAAAAAGTCTTGAGTTCAAATATGTTTAAAAAATTGAAATCCTTTTGTAACAGATGAGTTTTCGTCCGAAACCCTGACACTTCGAAAGAGATTGTCCAGTTCGTACACGAAGTGCTTCCAGTTTTTGCCGTAACCCTCTCAACTTTTTAGCACATGCGACGTGGGTGAAATGATGATACCATGCCAACTTGCAACCATTTCAGAGTTCATTTGCAGTGCTTTTCAATTCAGGGTCATTTTAGCTCAAAATAAATCATGAAATGCATGAAAAATAGCAAATGAAGTCAGAAAAGGTTTGAAAAGTGATGATGTGGCTTTGTATGATGCATATTGAATGCAGAAAAAGTCTTGAGTTCAAATATGTTTAAAAAATTGAAATCCTTTTGTAACAGATGAGTTTTCGTCCGAAACCCTGACACTTCGAAAGAGATTGTCCAGTTCGTACACGAAGTGCATCCAGTTTTTGCCGTAACCCTCTCAACTTTTTAGCACATGCGATGTGGGTGAAATGATGATACCATGCCAACTTGCAACCATTTCAGAGTTCATTTGCAGTGCTTTCCAATTCAGTGTCATTTTAGCTCAAAATAAATCATGAAATGCATGAAAAATAGCAAATGAAGTCAGAAAAGGTTTGAAAAGTGATGATGTGGCTTTGGATGGTGCATATCGAATGCAGAAAAAGTCTTGAGTTCAAATAGGTTTAAAAAATTGAAATCCTTTTGTAACAGATGAGTTTTCGTCCGAAACCCTGACACTTCGAAAGAGATTGTCCAGTTCGTACACGAAGTGCTTCCAGTTTTTGCCGTAACCCTCTCAACTTTTTAGCACATGCTATGTGGGTGAAATGATGATACCATGCCAACTTGCAACCATTTCAGAGTTCATTTGCAGTGCTTTTCAATTCAGTGTCATTTTAGCTCAAAATAAATCATGAAATGCATGAAAAATAGCAAATGAAGTCAAAAAAGGTTTGAAAAGTGATGATGTGGCTTTGGATGGTGCATATCGAATGCAGAAAAAGTTTTAAGTTCAAATAGGTTTAAAAAATTGAAATCCTTTTGTAACAGATGAGTTTTCGTCCGAAACCCTGACACTTCGAAAGAGATTGTCCAGTTCGTACACGAAGTGCATCCAGTTTTTGCCGTAACCCTCTGAAATTTTAGCACATGCTATGTGGGTGAAATGATGATACCATGCCAACTTGCAACCATTTCAGAGTTCATTTGCAGTGCTTTTCAATTCAGGGTCATTTTAGCTCAAAATAAATCATGAAATGCATGAAAAATAGCAAATGAAGTCAGAAAAGGTTTGAAAAGTGATGATGTGCCTTTGGATGGTGCATATTGAATGCAGAAAAAGTCTTGAGTTCAAATATGTTTAAAAAATTGAAATCTTTTTGTAACAGATGAGTTTTCGTCCGAAACCCTGACACTTCGAAAGAGATTGTCCAGTTCGTACACGAAGTGCATCCAGTTTTTGCCGTGACCCTCTCAACTTTTTAGCACATGCTATGTGGGTGAAATGATGATACCATGCCAACTTGCAACCATTTCAGAGTTCATTTGCAGTGCTTTTCAGTTCAGGGTCATTTTAGCTCAAAATAAATCATGAAATGCATGAAAAATAGCAAATGAAGTCAGAAAAGGTTTGAAAAGTGATGATGTGGCTTTGTATGATGCATATTGAATGCAGAAAAAGTCTTGAGTTCAAATATGTTTAAAAAATTGAAATCCTTTTGTAACAGATGAGTTTTCGTCCGAAACCCTGACACTTCGAAAGAGATTGTCCAGTTCGTACACGAAGTGCATCCAGTTTTTGCCGTAACCCTCTCAACTTTTTAGCACATGCGATGTGGGTGAAATGATGATACCATGCCAACTTGCAACCATTTCAGAGTTCATTTGCAGTGCTTTCCAATTCAGTGTCATTTTAGCTCAAAATAAATCATGAAATGCATGAAAAATAGCAAATGAAGTCAGAAAAGGTTTGAAAAGTGATGATGTGGCTTTGGATGGTGCATATTGAATGCAGAAAAAGTCTTGAGTTCAAATAGGTTTAAAAAATTGAAATCCTTTTGTAACAGATGAGTTTTCGTCCGAAACCCTGACACTTCGAAAGAGATTGTCCAGTTCGTACACGAAGTGCTTCCAGTTTTTGCCGTAACCCTCTCAACTTTTTAGCACATGCTATGTGGGTGAAATGATGATACCATGCCAACTTGCAACCATTTCAGAGTTCATTTGCAGTGCTTTTCAATTCAATGTCATTTTAGCTCAAAATAAATCATGAAATGCATGAAAAATAGCAAATGAAGTCAAAAAAGGTTTGAAAAGTGATGATGTGGCTTTGGATGGTGCATATCGAATGCAGAAAAAGTTTTAAGTTCAAATAGGTTTAAAAAATTGAAATCCTTTTGTAACAGATGAGTTTTCGTCCGAAACCCTGACACTTCGAAAGAGATTGTCCAGTTCGTACACGAAGTGCATCCAGTTTTTGCCGTAACCCTCTGAAATTTTAGCACATGCTATGTGGGTGAAATGATGATACCATGCCAACTTGCAACCATTTCAGAGTTCATTTGCAGTGCTTTTCAATTCAGGGTCATTTTAGCTCAAAATAAATCATGAAATGCATGAAAAATAGCAAATGAAGTCAGAAAAGGTTTGAAAAGTGATGATGTGCCTTTGAATGGTGCATATTGAATGCAGAAAAAGTCTTGAGTTCAAATATGTTTAAAAAATTGAAATCTTTTTGTAACAGATGAGTTTTCGTCCGAAACCCTGACACTTCGAAAGAGATTGTCCAGTTCGTACACGAAGTGCATCCAGTTTTTGCCGTGACCCTCTCAACTTTTTAGCACATGCTATGTGGGTGAAATGATGATACCATGCCAACTTGCAACCATTTCAGAGTTCATTTGCAGTGCTTTTCAATTCAGTGTTATTTTAGCTCAAAATAAATCATGAAATGCATGAAAAATAGCAAATGAAGTCAGAAAAGGTTTGAAAAGTGATGATGTGGCTTTGGATGGTGCATATTGAATGCAGAAAAAGTCTTGAGTTCAAATATGTTTAAAAAATTGAAATCCTTTTGTAACAGATGAGTTTTCGTCCGAAACCCTGACACTTCGAAAGAGATTGTCCAGTTCGTACACGAAGTGCATCCAGTTTTTGCCGTAACCCTCTCAACTTGTTAGCACATGCTATGTGGGTGAAATGATGATACCATGCCAACTTGCAACCATTTCAGAGTTCATTTGCAGTGCTTTTCAATTCAGTGTCATTTTAGCTCAAAATAAATCATGAAATGCATGAAAAATAGCAAATGAAGTCAGAAAAGGTTTGAAAAGTGATGATGTGGCTTTGTATGGTGCATATTGAATGCAGAAAAAGTCTTGAGTTCAAATATGTTTAAAAAATTGAAATCCTTTTGTAACAGATGAGTTTTCGTCCGAAACCCTGACACTTCGAAAGAGATTGTCCAGTTCGTACACGAAGTGCTTCCAGTTTTTGCCGTAACCCTCTCAACTTTTTAGCACATGCTATGTGGGTGAAATGATGATACCATGCCAACTTGCAACCATTTCAGAGTTCATTTGCAGTGCTTTTCAATTCAATGTCATTTTAGCTCAAAATAAATCATGAAATGCATGAAAAATAGCAAATGAAGTCAGAAAAGGTTTGAAAAGTGATGATGTGGCTTTGGATGGTGCATATTCAATGCAGAAAAAGTCTTGAGTTCAAATATGTTTAAAAAATTGAAATCCTTTTGTAACAGATGAGTTTTCGTCCGAAACCCTGACACTTCGAAAGAGATTGTCCAGTTCGTACACGAAGTGCATCCAGTTTTTGCCGTAACCCTCTCAACTTTTTAGCACATGCGATGTGGGTGAAATGATGATACCATGCCAACTTGCAACCATTTCAGAGTTCATTTGCAGTGCTTTTCAATTCAGTGTCATTTTAGCTCAAAATAAATCATGAAATGCATGAAAAATAGCAAATGAAGTCAGAAAAGGTTTGAAAAGTGATGATGTGCCTTTGAATGGTGCATATTGAATGCAGAAAAAGTCTTGAGTTCAAATATGTTTAAAAAATTGAAATCTTTTTGTAACAGATGAGTTTTCGTCCGAAACCCTGACACTTCGAAAGAGATTGTCCAGTTCGTACACGAAGTGCATCCAGTTTTTGCCGTGACCCTCTCAACTTTTTAGCACATGCTATGTGGGTGAAATGATGATACCATGCCAACTTGCAACCATTTCAGAGTTCATTTGCAGTGCTTTTCAATTCAGTGTTATTTTAGCTCAAAATAAATCATGAAATGCATGAAAAATAGCAAATGAAGTCAGAAAAGGTTTGAAAAGTGATGATGTGGCTTTGGATGGTGCATATTGAATGCAGAAAAAGTCTTGAGTTCAAATATGTTTAAAAAATTGAAATCCTTTTGTAACAGATGAGTTTTCGTCCGAAACCCTGACACTTCGAAAGAGATTGTCCAGTTCGTACACGAAGTGCATCCAGTTTTTGCCGTAACCCTCTCAACTTGTTAGCACATGCTATGTGGGTGAAATGATGATACCATGCCAACTTGCAACCATTTCAGAGTTCATTTGCAGTGCTTTTCAATTCAGTGTCATTTTAGCTCAAAATAAATCATGAAATGCATGAAAAATAGCAAATGAAGTCAGAAAAGGTTTGAAAAGTGATGATGTGGCTTTGTATGGTGCATATTGAATGCAGAAAAAGTCTTGAGTTCAAATATGTTTAAAAAATTGAAATCCTTTTGTAACAGATGAGTTTTCGTCCGAAACCCTCATACTTCGAAAGAGATTGTCCAGTTCGTACACGAAGTGCATCCGGTTTTTGCTGTAACCCTCTCAACTTTTTAGCACATGCGATGTGGGTGAAATGATGATACCATGCCAACTTGCAACCATTTCAGAGTTCATTTGCAGTGCTTTTCAATTCAGTGTCATTTTAGCTCAAAATAAATCATGAAATGCATGAAAAATAGCAAATGAAGTCAGAAAAGGTTTGAAAAGTGATGATGTGGCTTTGTATGGTGCATATTGAATGCAGAAAAAGTCTTGAGTTCAAATATGTTTAAAAAATTGAAATCCTTTTGTAACAGATGAGTTTTCGTCCGAAACCCTGACACTTCGAAAGAGATTGTCCAGTTCGTATACGAAGTGCATCCAGTTTTTGCCGTAACCCTCTCAACTTTTTCGCACATGCTATGTGGTTGAAATGATGATACCATGCCAACTTGCAACCATTTCAGAGTTCATTTGCAGTGCTTTTCAATTCAGGGTCATTTTAGCTCAAAATAAATCATGAAATGCATGAAAAATAGCAAATGAAGTCAGAAAAGGTTTGAAAAGTGATGATGTGGCTTTGGATGGTGCATATTGAATGCAGAAAAAGTATTGAGTTCAAATATGTTTAAAAAATTGAAATCCTTTTGTAACAGATGAGTTTTCGTCCGAAACCCTGACACTTCGAAAGAGATTGTCCAGTTCGTACACGAAGTGCATCCAGTTTTTGCCGTAACCCTCTCAACTTTTTAGCACATGCGATGTGGGTGAAATGATGATACCATGCCAACTTGCTACCATTTCAGAGTTCATTTGCAGTGCTTTTCAATTCAGTGTCATTTTAGCTCAAAATAAATCATGAAATGCATGAAAAATAGCAAATGAAGTCAGAAAAGGTTTGAAAATTGATGATGTGGCTTTGGATGGTGCATATTGAATGCAGAAAAAGTATTGAGTTCAAATATGTTTAAAAAATTGAAATCCTTTTGTAACAGATGAGTTTTCGTCCGAAACCCTGACACTTCGAAAGAGATTGTCCAGTTCGTACACGAAGTGCATCCAGTTTTTGCCGTAACCCTCTCAACTTTTTAGCACATGCGATGTGGGTGAAATGATGATACCATGCCAACTTGCTACCATTTCAGAGTTCATTTGCAGTGCTTTTCAATTCAGTGTCATTTTAGCTCAAAATAAATCATGAAATGCATGAAAAATAGCAAATGAAGTCAGAAAAGGTTTGAAAAGTGATGATGTGGCTTTGTATGGTGCATATTGAATGCAGAAAAAGTCTTGAGTTCAAATATGTTTAAAAAATTGAAATCCTTTTGTAACAGATGAGTTTTCGTCCGAAACCCTGACACTTCGAAAGAGATTGTCCAGTTCGTACGCGAAGTGCATCCAGTTTTTGCCGTAACCCTCTCAACTTTTTAGCACATGCGATGTGGGTGAAATGATGATACCATGCCAACTTGCAACCATTTCAGAGTTCATTTGCAGTGCTTTTCAATTCAGTGTCATTTTAGCTCAAAATAAATCATGAAATGCATGAAAAATAGCAAATGAAGTCAGAAAAGGTTTGAAAAGTGATGATGTGGCTTTGTATGGTTCATATTGAATGCAGAAAAAGTCTTGAGTTCAAATATGTTTAAAAAATTGAAATCCTTTTGTAACAGATGAGTTTTCGTCCGAAACCCTGACACTTCGAAAGAGATTGTCCAGTTCGTACACGAAGTGCATCCAGTTTTTGCCGTAACCCTCTCAACTTTTTCGCACAGGCTATGTGGTTGAAATGATGATACCATGCCAACTTGCAACCATTTCAGAGTTCATTTGCAGTGCTTTTCAATTCAGGGTCATTTTAGCTCAAAATAAATCATGAAATGCATAAAAAATAGCAAATGAAGTCAGAAAAGGTTTGAAAAGTGATGATGTGGCTTTGTATGGTGCATATTGAATGCAGAAAAAGTCTTGAGTTCAAATATGTTTAAAAAATTGAAATCCTTTTGTAACAGATGAGTTTTCGTCCGAAACCGTGACACTTCGAAAGAGATTGTCCAGTTCGTACACGAAGTGCATCCAGTTTTTGCCGTAACCCTCTCAACTTTTTAGCACATGCGATGTGGGTGAAATGATGATACCATGCCAACTTGCAACCATTTTACAGTTCATTTGCAGTGCTTTTCAATTCAGTGTCATTTTAGCTCAAAATAAATCATGAAATGCATGAAAAATAGCAAATGAAGTCAGAAAAGGTTTGAAAAGTGATGATGTGGCTTTGTATGGTGCATATTGAATGCAGAAAAAGTCTTGAGTTCAAATATGTTTAAAAAATTGAAATCCTTTTGTAACAGATGAGTTTTCGTCCGAAACCCTGACACTTCGAAAGAGATTGTCCAGTTCGTATACGAAGTGCATCCAGTTTTTGCCGTAACCCTCTCAACTTTTTCGCACATGCTATGTGGTTGAAATGATGATACCATGCCAACTTGCAACCATTTCAGAGTTCATTTGCAGTGCTTTTCAATTCAGGGTCATTTTAGCTCAAAATAAATCATGAAATGCATGAAAAATAGCAAATGAAGTCAGAAAAGGTTTGAAAAGTGATGATGTGGCTTTGGATGGTGCATATTGAATGCAGAAAAAGTATTGAGTTCAAATATGTTTAAAAAATTGAAATCCTTTTGTTTACAGATGAGTTTTCGTCCGAAACCCTGACACTTCGAAAGAGATTGTCCAGTTCGTACACGAAGTGCATCCAGTTTTTGCCGTAACCCTCTCAACTTTTTAGCACATGCGATGTGGGTGAAATGATGATACCATGCCAACTTGCTACCATTTCAGAGTTCATTTGCAGTGCTTTTCAATTCAGTGTCATTTTAGCTCAAAATAAATCATGAAATGCATGAAAAATAGCAAATGAAGTCAGAAAAGGTTTGAAAATTGATGATGTGGCTTTGGATGGTGCATATTGAATGCAGAAAAAGTATTGAGTTCAAATATGTTTAAAAAATTGAAATCCTTTTGTAACAGATGAGTTTTCGTCCGAAACCCTGACACTTCGAAAGAGATTGTCCAGTTCGTACACGAAGTGCATCCAGTTTTTGCCGTAACCCTCTCAACTTTTTAGCACATGCGATGTGGGTGAAATGATGATACCATGCCAACTTGCTACCATTTCAGAGTTCATTTGCAGTGCTTTTCAATTCAGTGTCATTTTAGCTCAAAATAAATCATGAAATGCATGAAAAATAGCAAATGAAGTCAGAAAAGGTTTGAAAAGTGATGATGTGGCTTTGTATGGTGCATATTGAATGCAGAAAAAGTCTTGAGTTCAAATATGTTTAAAAAATTGAAATCCTTTTGTAACAGATGAGTTTTCATCCGAAACCCTGACACTTCGAAAGAGATTGTCCAGTTCGTACGCGAAGTGCATCCAGTTTTTGCCGTAACCCTCTCAACTTTTTAGCACATGCGATGTGGGTGAAATGATGATACCATGCCAACTTGCAACCATTTCAGAGTTCATTTGCAGTGCTTTTCAATTCAGTGTCATTTTAGCTCAAAATAAATCATGAAATGCATGAAAAATAGCAAATGAAGTCAGAAAAGGTTTGAAAAGTGATGATGTGGCTTTGTATGGTTCATATTGAATGCAGAAAAAGTCTTGAGTTCAAATATGTTTAAAAAATTGAAATCCTTTTGTAACAGATGAGTTTTCGTCCGAAACCCTGACACTTCGAAAGAGATTGTCCAGTTCGTACACGAAGTGCATCCAGTTTTTGCCGTAACCCTCTCAACTTTTTAGCACATGCGATGTGGGTGAAATGATGATACCATGCCAACTTGCTACCATTTCAGAGTTCATTTGCAGTGCTTTTCAATTCAGTGTCATTTTAGCTCAAAATAAATCATGAAATACATGAAAAATAGCAAATGAAGTCAGAAAAGGTTTGAAAAGTGATGTTGTGGCTTTGTATGGTGCATATTGAATGCAGAAAAAGTCTTGAGTTCAAATATGTTTAAAAAATTGAAATCCTTTTGTAACAGATGAGTTTTCGTCCGAAACCTTGACACTTCGAAAGAGATTGTCCAGTTCGTACACGAAGTGCTTCCAGTTTTTGCCGTAACCCTCTCAACTTTTTAGCACATGCGATGTGGGTGAAATGATGATACCATGCCAACTTGCAACCATTTCAGAGTTCATTTGCGGTGCTTTTCAATTCAGTGTCATTTTAGCTCAAAATAAATCATGAAATGCATGAAAAATAGCAAATGAAGTCAGAAAAGGTTTGAAAAGTGATGATGTGGCTTTGGATGGTGCATATTGAATGCAGAAAAAGTTTTAAGTTCAAATAGGTTTAAAAAATTGAAATCCTTTTGTAACAGATGAGTTTTCGTCCGAAACCCTCACACTTCGAAAGAGATTGTCCAGTTCGTACACGAAGTGCATCCAGTTTTTGCGTAACCCTCTCAACTTTTTAGCACATGCTATGTGGGTGAAATGATGATACCATGCCAACTTGCTACCATTTCAGAGTTCATTTGCAGTGCTTTTCAATTCAGTGTCATTTTAGCTCAAAATAAATCATGAAATGCATGAAAAATAGCAAATGAAGTCAGAAAAGGTTTGAAAAGTGATGATGTGGCTTTGTATGGTGCATATTGAATGCAGAAAAAGTCTTGAGTTCAAATATGTTTAAAAAATTGAAATCCTTTTGTAACAGATGAGTTTTCGTCCGAAACCCTGACACTTCGAAAGAGATTGTCCAGTTCGTACGCGAAGTGCATCCAGTTTTTGCCGTAACCCTCTCAACTTTTTAGCACATGCGATGTGGGTGAAATGATGATACCATGCCAACTTGCAACCATTTCAGAGTTCATTTGCAGTGCTTTTCAATTCAGTGTCATTTTAGCTCAAAATAAATCATGAAATGCATGAAAAATAGCAAATGAAGTCAGAAAAGGTTTGAAAAGTGATGATGTGGCTTTGTATGGTTCATATTGAATGCAGAAAAAGTCTTGAGTTCAAATATGTTTAAAAAATTGAAATCCTTTTGTAACAGATGAGTTTTCGTCCGAAACCCTGACACTTCGAAAGAGATTGTCCAGTTCGTACACGAAGTGCATCCAGTTTTTGCCGTAACCCTCTCAACTTTTTCGCACAGGCTATGTGGTTGAAATGATGATACCATGCCAACTTGCAACCATTTCAGAGTTCATTTGCAGTGCTTTTCAATTCAGGGTCATTTTAGCTCAAAATAAATCATGAAATACATGAAAAATAGCAAATGAAGTCAGAAAAGGTTTGAAAAGTGATGATGTGGCTTTGTATGGTGCATATTGAATGCAGAAAAAGTCTTGAGTTCAAATATGTTTAAAAAATTGAAATCCTTTTGTAACAGATGAGTTTTCGTCCGAAACCCTGACACTTCGAAAGAGATTGTCCAGTTCGTACACGAAGTGCATCCAGTTTTTGCCGTAACCCTCTCAACTTTTTCGCACAGGCTATGTGGTTGAAATGATGATACCATGCCAACTTGCAACCATTTCAGAGTTCATTTGCAGTGCTTTTCAATTCAGGGTCATTTTAGCTCAAAATAAATCATGAAATACATGAAAAATAGCAAATGAAGTCAGAAAAGGTTTGAAAAGTGATGATGTGGCTTTGTATGGTGCATATTGAATGCAGAAAAAGTCTTGAGTTCAAATATGTTTAAAAAATTGAAATCCTTTTGTAACAGATGAGTTTTCGTCCGAAACCCTGACACTTCGAAAGAGATTGTCCAGTTCGTACACGAAGTGCATCCAGTTTTTGCCGTAACCCTCTCAACTTTTTAGCACATGCGATGTGGGTGAAATGATGATACCATGCCAACTTGCAACCATTTCACAGTTCATTTGCGGTGCTTTTCAATTCAGTGTCATTTTAGCTCAAAATAAATCATGAAATGCATGAAAAATAGCAAATGAAGTCAGAAAAGGTTTGAAAAGTGATGATGTGGCTTTGGATATTGCATATTGAATGCAGAAAAAGTTTTAAGTTTAAATATGTTTAAAAAATTGAAATCCTTTTGTAACAGATGAGTTTTCGTCCGAAACCCTGACACTTCGAAAGAGATTGTCCAGTTCGTACACGAAGTGCGTCCAGTTTTTGCCGTAACCCTCTCAACTTTTTAGCACATGCTATGTGGGTGAAATGATGATACCATGCCAACTTGCAACCATTTCAGAGTTCATTTGCAGTGCTTTTCAATTCAGTGTCATTTTAGCTCAAAATAAATCATGAAATACATGAAAAATAGCAAATGAAGTCAGAAAAGGTTTGAAAAGTGATGTTGTGGCTTTGTATGGTGCATATTGAATGCAGAAAAAGTGTTGAGTTCAAATATGTTTAAAAAATTGAAATCCTTTTGTAACAGATGAGTTTTCGTCCGAAACCTTGACACTTCGAAAGAGATTGTCCAGTTCGTACACGAAGTGCTTCCAGTTTTTGCCGTAACCCTCTCAATTTTTTAGCACATGCTATGTGGGTGAAATGATGATACCATGCCAACTTGCAACCATTTCAGAGTTCATTTGCGGTGCTTTTCAATTCAGTGTCATTTTAGCTCAAAATAAATCATGAAATGCATGAAAAATAGCAAATGAAGTCAGAAAAGGTTTGAAAAGTGATGATGTGGCTTTGGATGGTGCATATTGAATGCAGAAAAAGTTTTAAGTTCAAATAGGTTTAAAAAATTGAAATCCTTTTGTAACAGATGAGTTTTCGTCCAAAACCCTCACACTTCGAAAGAGATTGTCCAGTTCGTACACGAAGTGCATCCAGTTTTTGCGTAACCCTCTCAACTTTTTAGCACATGCTATGTGGGTGAAATGATGATACCATGCCAACTTGCAACCATTTCAGAGTTCATTTGCAGTGCTTTTCAATTCAGTGTCATTTTAGCTCAAAATAAATCATGAAATGCATGAAAAATTGCAAATGAAGTCAGAAAAGGTTTGAAAAGTGATGATGTGGCTTTGGATGGTGCCTATTGAATGCAGAAAAAGTCTTGAGTTCAAATATGTTTAAAAAATTGAAATCCTTTTGTAACATATGAGTTTTCGTCCGAAACCCTGACACTTCGAAAGAGATTGTCCAGTTCGTACACGAAGTGCACCTAGTTTTTGCCGTAACCCTCTCATCTTTTTAGCACATGCGATGTGGGGGAAATGATGATACCATGCCAACTTGCAACCATTTCAGAGTTCATTTGCAGTGCTTTTCAATTCAGTGTCATTTTAGCTCAAAATAAATCATGAAATGCATGAAAAATAGCAAATGAAGTCAGTAAAGGTTTGAAAAGTGATGATGTGGCTTTGTATGGTGTATATTGAATGCAGAAAAAGTCTTGTGTTCAAATTTGTTTAAAAAATTGAAATCCTTTTGTAACAGATGAGTTTTCGTCCGAAACGCTGACACTTCGAATGAGATTGTCCAGTTCGTACACGAAGTGCTTCCAGTTTTTGCCGTAACCCTCTCAACTTTTTAGCACATGCTATGTGCGTGAAATGATGATACCATGCCAACTTGCAACCATTTCAGAGTTCATTTGCAGTGCTTTTTCAATTCAGTGTCATTTTAGCTCAAAATAAATCATGAAACGCATGAAAAATAGCAAATGAAGTCAGAAAAGGTTTGAAAAGTGATGATGTGGCTTTGGATATTGCATATTGAATGCAGAAAAAGTTTTAAGTTTAAATATGTTTAAAAAATTGAAATCCTTTTGTAACAGATGAGTTTTCGTCCGAAACCCTGACGCTTCGAAAGAGATTGTCCAGTTCGTACACGAAGTGCGTCCAGTTTTTGCCGTAACCCTCTCAACTTTTTAGCACATGCTATGTGGGTGAAATGATGATACCATGCCAACTTGCAACCATTTCAGAGTTCATTTGCAGTGCTTTTCAATTCAGTGTCATTTTAGCTCAAATTAAATCATGAAATGCATGAAAAATAGCAAATGAAGTCAGAAAAGGTTTGAAAAGTGATGATATGGCTTTGTATGGTGCATATTGAATGCAAAAAAAGTCTTGAGTTCAAATATGTTTAAAAAATTGAAATCCTTTTGTAACAGATGAGTTTTCGTCCGAAACCCTGACACTTCGAAAGAGATTGTCCAGTTCGTACACGAAGTGCATCCAGTTTTTGCCGTAACCCTCTGAACTTTTTCGCACATGCTATGTGGTTGAAATGATGATACCATGCCAACTTGCAACCATTTCAGACTTCATTTGGAGTGCTTTTCAATTCAGGGTCATTTTAGCTCAAAATAAATCATGAAATGCATGAAAAATAGCAAATGAAGTCAGAAAAGGTTTGAAAAGTGTTGATGTGGCTTTGAATGGTGCATATTGAATGCAGAAAAAGTCTTGAGTTCAAATATGTTTAAAAAATTGAAATCCTTTTGTAACAGATGAGTTTTCGTCCGAAACCCTGACACTTCGAAAGAGATTGTCCAGTTCGTACACGAAGTGCATCCAGTTTTTGCCGTAACCCTCTCAACTTTTTAGCACATGCTATGTGGGTGAAATGATGATACCATGCCAACTTGCAACCATTTCAGAGTTCATTTGCAGTGCTTTTCCATTCAGTGTCATTTTAGCTCAAAATAAATCATGAAATGCATGAAAAATAGCAAATGAAGTTAGAAAAGGTTTGAAAAGTGATGATGTGGCTTTGGATGGTGCATATTGAATGCAGAAAAAGTCTTGAGTTCAAATATGTTTAAAAAATTGAAATCCTTTTGTAACAGATGAGTTTTCGTCCGAAACCCTCACACTTCGAAAGAGATTGTCCAGTTCGTACACGAAGCGCATCCGGTTTTTGCCGTAACCCTCTCAACTTTTTAGCACATGCGATGTGGGTGAAATGATGATACCATGCCAACTTGCAACCATTTCAGAGTTCATTTGCAGTGCTTTTCAATTCAGTCTCATTTTAGCTCAAAATAAATCATGAAATGCATGAAAAATAGCAAATGAAGTCCGAAAAGGTTTGAAAAGTGATGATGTGGCTTTGTATGGTGCATATTGAATGCAGAAAAAGTCTTGAGTTCAAATATGTTTAAAAAATTGAAATCCTTTTGTAACAGATGAGTTTTCGTCCGAAACCCTCACACTTCGAAAGAGATTGTCCAGTTCGTACACGAAGTGCATCCGGTTTTTGCTGTAACCCTCTCAACTTTTTAGCACATGCGATGTGGGTGAAATGATGATACCATGCCAACTTGCAACCATTTCAGAGTTCATTTGCAGTGCTTTTCAATTCAGTGTCATTTTAGCTCAAAATAAATCATGAAATGCATGAAAAATAGCAAATGAAGTCAGAAAAGGTTTGAAAAGTGATGATGTGGCTTTGTATGGTGCATATTGAATGCAGAAAAAGTCTTGAGTTCAAATATGTTTAAAAAATTGAAATCCTTTTGTAACAGATGAGTTTTCGTCCGAAACCCTGACACTTCGAAAGAGATTGTCCAGTTCGTACACGAAGTGCATCCAGTTTTTGCCGTAACCCTCTCAACTTTTTCGCACATGCTATGTGGTTGAAATGATGATACCATGCCAACTTGCAACCATTTCAGAGTTCATTTGCACTGCTTTTCAATTCAGGGTCATTTTAGCTCAAAATAAATCATGAAATGCATGAAAAATAGCAAATGAAGTCAGAAAAGGTTTGAAAAGTGATGATGTGGCTTTGGATGGTGCATATTGAATGCAGAAAAAGTCTTGAGTTCAAATATGTTTAAAAAATTGAAATCCTTTTGTAACAGATGAGTTTTCGTCCGAAACCCTCACACTTCGAAAGAGATTGTCCAGTTCGTACATGAAGTGCATCCGGTTTTTGCTGTAACCCTCTCAACTTTTTAGCACATGCGATGTGGGTGAAATGATGATACCATGCCAACTTGCAACCATTTCAGAGTTCATTTGCAGTGCTTTTCAATTCAGTGTCATTTTAGCTCAAAATAAATCATGAAATGCATGAAAAATAGCAAATGAAGTCAGAAAAGGTTTGAAAAGTGATGATGTGGCTTTGGATGGTGCATATTGAATGCAGAAAAAGTATTGAGTTCAAATATGTTTAAAAAATTGAAATCCTTTTGTAACAGATGAGTTTTCGTCCGAAACCCTGACACTTCGAAAGAGATTGTCCAGTTCGTACACGAAGTGCATCCAGTTTTTGCCGTAACCCTCTCAACTTTTTAGCACATGCGATGTGGGTGAAATGATGATACCATGCCAACTTGCAACCATTTCACAGTTCATTTGCGGTGCTTTTCAATTCAGTGTCATTTTAGCTCAAAATAAATCATGAAATGCATGAAAAATAGCAAATGAAGTCAGAAAAGGTTTGAAAAGTGATGATGTGGCTTTGGATATTGCATATTGAATGCAGAAAAAGTTTTAAGTTTAAATATGTTTAAAAAATTGAAATCCTTTTGTAACAGATGAGTTTTCGTCCGAAACCCTGACACTTCGAAAGAGATTGTCCAGTTCGTACACGAAGTGCGTCCAGTTTTTGCCGTAACCCTCTCAACTTTTTAGCACATGCTATGTGGGTGAAATGATGATACCATGCCAACTTGCAACCATTTCAGAGTTCATTTGCAGTGCTTTTCAATTCAGTGTCATTTTAGCTCAAAATAAATCATGAAATACATGAAAAATAGCAAATGAAGTCAGAAAAGGTTTGAAAAGTGATGTTGTGGCTTTGTATGGTGCATATTGAATGCAGAAAAAGTGTTGAGTTCAAATATGTTTAAAAAATTGAAATCCTTTTGTAACAGATGAGTTTTCGTCCGAAACCTTGACACTTCGAAAGAGATTGTCCAGTTCGTACACGAAGTGCTTCCAGTTTTTGCCGTAACCCTCTCAATTTTTTAGCACATGCTATGTGGGTGAAATGATGATACCATGCCAACTTGCAACCATTTCAGAGTTCATTTGCGGTGCTTTTCAATTCAGTGTCATTTTAGCTCAAAATAAATCATGAAATACATGAAAAATAGCAAATGAAGTCAGAAAAGGTTTGAAAAGTGATGATGTGGCTTTGTATGGTGCATATTGAATGCAGAAAAAGTCTTGAGTTCAAATATGTTTAAAAAATTGAAATCCTTTTGTAACAGATGAGTTTTCGTCCGAAACCCTGACACTTCGAAAGAGATTGTCCAGTTCGTACACGAAGTGCATCCAGTTTTTGCCGTAACCCTCTCAACTTTTTAGCACATGCGATGTGGGTGAAATGATGATACCATGCCAACTTGCAACCATTTCACAGTTCATTTGCGGTGCTTTTCAATTCAGTGTCATTTTAGCTCAAAATAAATCATGAAATGCATGAAAAATAGCAAATGAAGTCAGAAAAGGTTTGAAAAGTGATGATGTGGCTTTGGATATTGCATATTGAATGCAGAAAAAGTTTTAAGTTTAAATATGTTTAAAAAATTGAAATCCTTTTGTAACAGATGAGTTTTCGTCCGAAACCCTGACACTTCGAAAGAGATTGTCCAGTTCGTACACGAAGTGCGTCCAGTTTTTGCCGTAACCCTCTCAACTTTTTAGCACATGCTATGTGGGTGAAATGATGATACCATGCCAACTTGCAACCATTTCAGAGTTCATTTGCAGTGCTTTTCAATTCAGTGTCATTTTAGCTCAAAATAAATCATGAAATACATGAAAAATAGCAAATGAAGTCAGAAAAGGTTTGAAAAGTGATGTTGTGGCTTTGTATGGTGCATATTGAATGCAGAAAAAGTGTTGAGTTCAAATATGTTTAAAAAATTGAAATCCTTTTGTAACAGATGAGTTTTCGTCCGAAACCTTGACACTTCGAAAGAGATTGTCCAGTTCGTACACGAAGTGCATCCAGTTTTTGCCGTAACCCTCTCAACTTTTTAGCACATGCTATGTGGGTGAAATGATGATACCATGCCAACTTGCAACCATTTCAGAGTTCATTTGCAGTGCTTTTCCATTCAGTGTCATTTTAGCTCAAAATAAATCATGAAATGCATGAAAAATAGCAAATGAAGTTAGAAAAGGTTTGAAAAGTGATGATGTGGCTTTGGATGGTGCATATTGAATGCAGAAAAAGTCTTGAGTTCAAATATGTTTAAAAAATTGAAATCCTTTTGTAACAGATGAGTTTTCGTCCGAAACCCTCACACTTCGAAAGAGATTGTCCAGTTCGTACACGAAGCGCATCCGGTTTTTGCCGTAACCCTCTCAACTTTTTAGCACATGCGATGTGGGTGAAATGATGATACCATGCCAACTTGCAACCATTTCAGAGTTCATTTGCAGTGCTTTTCAATTCAGTCTCATTTTAGCTCAAAATAAATCATGAAATGCATGAAAAATAGCAAATGAAGTCCGAAAAGGTTTGAAAAGTGATGATGTGGCTTTGTATGGTGCATATTGAATGCAGAAAAAGTCTTGAGTTCAAATATGTTTAAAAAATTGAAATCCTTTTGTAACAGATGAGTTTTCGTCCGAAACCCTCACACTTCGAAAGAGATTGTCCAGTTCGTACACGAAGTGCATCCGGTTTTTGCTGTAACCCTCTCAACTTTTTAGCACATGCGATGTGGGTGAAATGATGATACCATGCCAACTTGCAACCATTTCAGAGTTCATTTGCAGTGCTTTTCAATTCAGTGTCATTTTAGCTCAAAATAAATCATGAAATGCATGAAAAATAGCAAATGAAGTCAGAAAAGGTTTGAAAAGTGATGATGTGGCTTTGTATGGTGCATATTGAATGCAGAAAAAGTCTTGAGTTCAAATATGTTTAAAAAATTGAAATCCTTTTGTAACAGATGAGTTTTCGTCCGAAACCCTGACACTTCGAAAGAGATTGTCCAGTTCGTACACGAAGTGCATCCAGTTTTTGCCGTAACCCTCTCAACTTTTTCGCACATGCTATGTGGTTGAAATGATGATACCATGCCAACTTGCAACCATTTCAGAGTTCATTTGCACTGCTTTTCAATTCAGGGTCATTTTAGCTCAAAATAAATCATGAAATGCATGAAAAATAGCAAATGAAGTCAGAAAAGGTTTGAAAAGTGATGATGTGGCTTTGGATGGTGCATATTGAATGCAAAAAAAGTCTTGAGTTCAAATATGTTTAAAAAATTGAAATCCTTTTGTAACAGATGAGTTTTCGTCCGAAACCCTGACACTTCGAAAGAGATTGTCCAGTTCGTACACGAAGTGCATCCAGTTTTTGCCGTAACCCTCTGAACTTTTTCGCACATGCTATGTGGTTGAAATGATGATACCATGCCAACTTGCAACCATTTCAGACTTCATTTGGAGTGCTTTTCAATTCAGGGTCATTTTAGCTCAAAATAAATCATGAAATGCATGAAAAATAGCAAATGAAGTCAGAAAAGGTTTGAAAAGTGTTGATGTGGCTTTGAATGGTGCATATTGAATGCAGAAAAAGTCTTGAGTTCAAATATGTTTAAAAAATTGAAATCCTTTTGTAACAGATGAGTTTTCGTCCGAAACCCTGACACTTCGAAAGAGATTGTCCAGTTCGTACACGAAGTGCATCCAGTTTTTGCCGTAACCCTCTCAACTTTTTAGCACATGCTATGTGGGTGAAATGATGATACCATGCCAACTTGCAACCATTTCAGAGTTCATTTGCAGTGCTTTTCCATTCAGTGTCATTTTAGCTCAAAATAAATCATGAAATGCATGAAAAATAGCAAATGAAGTTAGAAAAGGTTTGAAAAGTGATGATGTGGCTTTGGATGGTGCATATTGAATGCAGAAAAAGTCTTGAGTTCAAATATGTTTAAAAAATTGAAATCCTTTTGTAACAGATGAGTTTTCGTCCGAAACCCTCACACTTCGAAAGAGATTGTCCAGTTCGTACACGAAGCGCATCCGGTTTTTGCCGTAACCCTCTCAACTTTTTAGCACATGCGATGTGGGTGAAATGATGATACCATGCCAACTTGCAACCATTTCAGAGTTCATTTGCAGTGCTTTTCAATTCAGTCTCATTTTAGCTCAAAATAAATCATGAAATGCATGAAAAATAGCAAATGAAGTCCGAAAAGGTTTGAAAAGTGATGATGTGGCTTTGTATGGTGCATATTGAATGCAGAAAAAGTCTTGAGTTCAAATATGTTTAAAAAATTGAAATCCTTTTGTAACAGATGAGTTTTCGTCCGAAACCCTCACACTTCGAAAGAGATTGTCCAGTTCGTACACGAAGTGCATCCGGTTTTTGCTGTAACCCTCTCAACTTTTTAGCACATGCGATGTGGGTGAAATGATGATACCATGCCAACTTGCAACCATTTCAGAGTTCATTTGCAGTGCTTTTCAATTCAGTGTCATTTTAGCTCAAAATAAATCATGAAATGCATGAAAAATAGCAAATGAAGTCAGAAAAGGTTTGAAAAGTGATGATGTGGCTTTGTATGGTGCATATTGAATGCAGAAAAAGTCTTGAGTTCAAATATGTTTAAAAAATTGAAATCCTTTTGTAACAGATGAGTTTTCGTCCGAAACCCTGACACTTCGAAATAGATTGTCCAGTTCGTACACGAAGTGCATCCAGTTTTTGCCGTAACCCTCTCAACTTTTTCGCACATGCTATGTGGTTGAAATGATGATACCATGCCAACTTGCAACCATTTCAGAGTTCATTTGCACTGCTTTTCAATTCAGGGTCATTTTAGCTCAAAATAAATCATGAAATGCATGAAAAATAGCAAATGAAGTCAGAAAAGGTTTGAAAAGTGATGATGTGGCTTTGGATGGTGCATATTGAATGCAGAAAAAGTCTTGAGTTCAAATATGTTTAAAAAATTGAAATCCTTTTGTAACAGATGAGTTTTCGTCCGAAACCCTCACACTTCGAAAGAGATTGTCCAGTTCGTACATGAAGTGCATCCGGTTTTTGCTGTAACCCTCTCAACTTTTTAGCACATGCGATGTGGGTGAAATGATGATACCATGCCAACTTGCAACCATTTCAGAGTTCATTTGCAGTGCTTTTCAATTCAGTGTCATTTTAGCTCAAAATAAATCATGAAATGCATGAAAAATAGCAAATGAAGTCAGAAAAGGTTTGAAAAGTGATGATGTGGCTTTGGATGGTGCATATTGAATGCAGAAAAAGTATTGAGTTCAAATATGTTTAAAAAATTGAAATCCTTTTGTAACAGATGAGTTTTCGTCCGAAACCCTGACACTTCGAAAGAGATTGTCCAGTTCGTACACGAAGTGCATCCAGTTTTTGCCGTAACCCTCTCAACTTTTTAGCACATGCGATGTGGGTGAAATGATGATACCATGCCAACTTGCAACCATTTCACAGTTCATTTGCGGTGCTTTTCAATTCAGTGTCATTTTAGCTCAAAATAAATCATGAAATGCATGAAAAATAGCAAATGAAGTCAGAAAAGGTTTGAAAAGTGATGATGTGGCTTTGGATATTGCATATTGAATGCAGAAAAAGTTTTAAGTTTAAATATGTTTAAAAAATTGAAATCCTTTTGTAACAGATGAGTTTTCGTCCGAAACCCTGACACTTCGAAAGAGATTGTCCAGTTCGTACACGAAGTGCGTCCAGTTTTTGCCGTAACCCTCTCAACTTTTTAGCACATGCTATGTGGGTGAAATGATGATACCATGCCAACTTGCAACCATTTCAGAGTTCATTTGCAGTGCTTTTCAATTCAGTGTCATTTTAGCTCAAAATAAATCATGAAATACATGAAAAATAGCAAATGAAGTCAGAAAAGGTTTGAAAAGTGATGTTGTGGCTTTGTATGGTGCATATTGAATGCAGAAAAAGTGTTGAGTTCAAATATGTTTAAAAAATTGAAATCCTTTTGTAACAGATGAGTTTTCGTCCGAAACCTTGACACTTCGAAAGAGATTGTCCAGTTCGTACACGAAGTGCTTCCAGTTTTTGCCGTAACCCTCTCAATTTTTTAGCACATGCTATGTGGGTGAAATGATGATACCATGCCAACTTGCAACCATTTCAGAGTTCATTTGCGGTGCTTTTCAATTCAGTGTCATTTTAGCTCAAAATAAATCATGAAATACATGAAAAATAGCAAATGAAGTCAGAAAAGGTTTGAAAAGTGATGATGTGGCTTTGTATGGTGCATATTGAATGCAGAAAAAGTCTTGAGTTCAAATATGTTTAAAAAATTGAAATCCTTTTGTAACAGATGAGTTTTCGTCCGAAACCCTGACACTTCGAAAGAGATTGTCCAGTTCGTACACGAAGTGCATCCAGTTTTTGCCGTAACCCTCTCAACTTTTTAGCACATGCGATGTGGGTGAAATGATGATACCATGCCAACTTGCAACCATTTCACAGTTCATTTGCGGTGCTTTTCAATTCAGTGTCATTTTAGCTCAAAATAAATCATGAAATGCATGAAAAATAGCAAATGAAGTCAGAAAAGGTTTGAAAAGTGATGATGTGGCTTTGGATATTGCATATTGAATGCAGAAAAAGTTTTAAGTTTAAATATGTTTAAAAAATTGAAATCCTTTTGTAACAGATGAGTTTTCGTCCGAAACCCTGACACTTCGAAAGAGATTGTCCAGTTCGTACACGAAGTGCGTCCAGTTTTTGCCGTAACCCTCTCAACTTTTTAGCACATGCTATGTGGGTGAAATGATGATACCATGCCAACTTGCAACCATTTCAGAGTTCATTTGCAGTGCTTTTCAATTCAGTGTCATTTTAGCTCAAAATAAATCATGAAATACATGAAAAATAGCAAATGAAGTCAGAAAAGGTTTGAAAAGTGATGTTGTGGCTTTGTATGGTGCATATTGAATGCAGAAAAAGTGTTGAGTTCAAATATGTTTAAAAAATTGAAATCCTTTTGTAACAGATGAGTTTTCGTCCGAAACCTTGACACTTCGAAAGAGATTGTCCAGTTCGTACACGAAGTGCTTCCAGTTTTTGCCGTAACCCTCTCAATTTTTTAGCACATGCTATGTGGGTGAAATGATGATACCATGCCAACTTGCAACCATTTCAGAGTTCATTTGCGGTGCTTTTCAATTCAGTGTCATTTTAGCTCAAAATAAATCATGAAATGCATGAAAAATAGCAAATGAAGTCAGAAAAGGTTTGAAAAGTGATGATGTGGCTTTGGATGGTGCATATTGAATGCAGAAAAAGTTTTAAGTTCAAATAGGTTTAAAAAATTGAAATCCTTTTGTAACAGATGAGTTTTCGTCCGAAACCCTCACACTTCGAAAGAGATTGTCCAGTTCGTACACGAAGTGCATCCAGTTTTTGCGTAACCCTCTCAACTTTTTAGCACATGCTATGTGGGTGAAATGATGATACCATGCCAACTTGCAACCATTTCAGAGTTCATTTGCAGTGCTTTTCAATTCAGTGTCATTTTAGCTCAAAATAAATCATGAAATGCATGAAAAATTGCAAATGAAGTCAGAAAAGGTTTGAAAAGTGATGATGTGGCTTTGGATGGTGCCTATTGAATGCAGAAAAAGTCTTGAGTTCAAATATGTTTAAAAAATTGAAATCCTTTTGTAACATATGAGTTTTCGTCCGAAACCCTGACACTTCGAAAGAGATTGTCCAGTTCGTACACGAAGTGCACCTAGTTTTTGCCGTAACCCTCTCATCTTTTTAGCACATGCGATGTGGGGGAAATGATGATACCATGCCAACTTGCAACCATTTCAGAGTTCATTTGCAGTGCTTTTCAATTCAGTGTCATTTTAGCTCAAAATAAATCATGAAATGCATGAAAAATAGCAAATGAAGTCAGTAAAGGTTTGAAAAGTGATGATGTGGCTTTGTATGGTGTATATTGAATGCAGAAAAAGTCTTGTGTTCAAATATGTTTAAAAAATTGAAATCCTTTTGTAACAGATGAGTTTTCGTCCGAAACGCTGACACTTCGAATGAGATTGTCCAGTTCGTACACGAAGTGCTTCCAGTTTTTGCCGTAACCCTCTCAACTTTTTAGCACATGCTATGTGCGTGAAATGATGATACCATGCCAACTTGCAACCATTTCAGAGTTCATTTGCAGTGCTTTTTCAATTCAGTGTCATTTTAGCTCAAAATAAATCATGAAACGCATGAAAAATAGCAAATGAAGTCAGAAAAGGTTTGAAAAGTGATGATGTGGCTTTGGATATTGCATATTGAATGCAGAAAAAGTTTTAAGTTTAAATATGTTTAAAAAATTGAAATCCTTTTGTAACAGATGAGTTTTCGTCCGAAACCCTGACGCTTCGAAAGAGATTGTCCAGTTCGTACACGAAGTGCGTCCAGTTTTTGCCGTAACCCTCTCAACTTTTTATCACATGCTATGTGGGTGAAATGATGATACCATGCCAACTTGCAACCATTTCAGAGTTCATTTGCAGTGCTTTTCAATTCAGTGTCATTTTAGCTCAAATTAAATCATGAAATGCATGAAAAATAGCAAATGAAGTCAGAAAAGGTTTAAAAAGTGATGATATGGCTTTGTATGGTGCATATTGAATGCAAAAAAAGTCTTGAGTTCAAATATGTTTAAAAAATTGAAATCCTTTTGTAACAGATGAGTTTTCGTCCGAAACCCTGACACTTCGAAAGAGATTGTCCAGTTCGTACACGAAGTGCATCCAGTTTTTGCCGTAACCCTCTGAACTTTTTCGCACATGCTATGTGGTTGAAATGATGATACCATGCCAACTTGCAACCATTTCAGACTTCATTTGGAGTGCTTTTCAATTCAGGGTCATTTTAGCTCAAAATAAATCATGAAATGCATGAAAAATAGCAAATGAAGTCAGAAAAGGTTTGAAAAGTGTTGATGTGGCTTTGAATGGTGCATATTGAATGCAGAAAAAGTCTTGAGTTCAAATATGTTTAAAAAATTGAAATCCTTTTGTAACAGATGAGTTTTCGTCCGAAACCCTGACACTTCGAAAGAGATTGTCCAGTTCGTACACGAAGTGCATCCAGTTTTTGCCGTAACCCTCTCAACTTTTTAGCACATGCTATGTGGGTGAAATGATGATACCATGCCAACTTGCAACCATTTCAGAGTTCATTTGCAGTGCTTTTCCATTCAGTGTCATTTTAGCTCAAAATAAATCATGAAATGCATGAAAAATAGCAAATGAAGTCAGAAAAGGTTTGAAAAGTGATGATGTGGCTTTGGATGGTGCATATTGAATGCAGAAAAAGTCTTGAGTTCAAATATGTTTAAAAAATTGAAATCCTTTTGTAACAGATGAGTTTTCGTCCGAAACCCTCACACTTCGAAAGAGATTGTCCAGTTCGTACACGAAGTGCATCCGGTTTTTGCCGTAACCCTCTCAACTTTTTAGCACATGCGATGTGGGTGAAATGATGATACCATGCCAACTTGCAACCATTTCAGAGTTCATTTGCAGTGCTTTTCAATTCAGTCTCATTTTAGCTCAAAATAAATCATGAAATGCATGAAAAATAGCAAATGAAGTCCGAAAAGGTTTGAAAAGTGATGATGTGGCTTTGTATGGTGCATATTGAATGCAGAAAAAGTCTTGAGTTCAAATATGTTTAAAAAATTGAAATCCTTTTGTAACAGATGAGTTTTCGTCCGAAACCCTCACACTTCGAAAGAGATTGTCCAGTTCGTACACGAAGTGCATCCGGTTTTTGCTGTAACCCTCTCAACTTTTTAGCACATGCGATGTGGGTGAAATGATGATACCATGCCAACTTGCAACCATTTCAGAGTTCATTTGCAGTGCTTTTCAATTCAGTGTCATTTTAGCTCAAAATAAATCATGAAATGCATGAAAAATAGCAAATGAAGTCAGAAAAGGTTTGAAAAGTGATGATGTGGCTTTGTATGGTGCATATTGAATGCAGAAAAAGTCTTGAGTTCAAATATGTTTAAAAAATTGAAATCCTTTTGTAACAGATGAGTTTTCGTCCGAAACCCTGACACTTCGAAAGAGATTGTCCAGTTCGTACACGAAGTGCATCCAGTTTTTGCCGTAACCCTCTCAACTTTTTCGCACATGCTATGTGGTTGAAATGATGATACCATGCCAACTTGCAACCATTTCAGAGTTCATTTGCACTGCTTTTCAATTCAGGGTCATTTTAGCTCAAAATAAATCATGAAATGCATGAAAAATAGCAAATGAAGTCAGAAAAGGTTTGAAAAGTGATGATGTGGCTTTGGATGGTGCATATTGAATGCAGAAAAAGTCTTGAGTTCAAATATGTTTAAAAAATTGAAATCCTTTTGTAACAGATGAGTTTTCGTCCGAAACCCTCACACTTCGAAAGAGATTGTCCAGTTCGTACACGAAGTGCATCCGGTTTTTGCTGTAACCCTCTCAACTTTTTAGCACATGCGATGTGGGTGAAATGATGATACCATGCCAACTTGCAACCATTTCAGAGTTCATTTGCAGTGCTTTTTCAATTCAGTGTCATTTTAGCTCAAAATAAATCATGAAACGCATGAAAAATAGCAAATGAAGTCAGAAAAGGTTTGAAAAGTGATGATGTGGCTTTGGATATTGCATATTGAATGCAGAAAAAGTTTTAAGTTTAAATATGTTTAAAAAATTGAAATCCTTTTGTAACAGATGAGTTTTCGTCCGAAACCCTGACGCTTCGAAAGAGATTGTCCAGTTCGTACACGAAGTGCGTCCAGTTTTTGCCGTAACCCTCTCAACTTTTTAGCACATGCTATGTGGGTGAAATGATGATACCATGCCAACTTGCAACCATTTCAGAGTTCATTTGCAGTGCTTTTCAATTCAGTGTCATTTTAGCTCAAATTAAATCATGAAATGCATGAAAAATAGCAAATGAAGTCAGAAAAGGTTTGAAAAGTGATGATATGGCTTTGTATGGTGCATATTGAATGCAAAAAAAGTCTTGAGTTCAAATATGTTTAAAAAATTGAAATCCTTTTGTAACAGATGAGTTTTCGTCCGAAACCCTGACACTTCGAAAGAGATTGTCCAGTTCGTACACGAAGTGCATCCAGTTTTTGCCGTAACCCTCTGAACTTTTTCGCACATGCTATGTGGTTGAAATGATGATACCATGCCAACTTGCAACCATTTCAGACTTCATTTGGAGTGCTTTTCAATTCAGGGTCATTTTAGCTCAAAATAAATCATGAAATGCATGAAAAATAGCAAATGAAGTCAGAAAAGGTTTGAAAAGTGATGATGTGGCTTTGGATATTGCATATTGAATGCAGAAAAAGTTTTAAGTTTAAATATGTTCAAAAAATTGAAATCCTTTTGTAACAGATGAGTTTTCGTCCGAAACCCTGACGCTTCGAAAGAGATTGTCCAGTTCGTACACGAAGTGCGTCCAGTTTTTGCCGTAACCCTCTCAACTTTTTAGCACATGCTATGTGGGTGAAATGATGATACCATGCCAACTTGCAACCATTTCAGAGTTCATTTGCAGTGCTTTTCAATTCAGTGTCATTTTAGCTCAAATTAAATCATGAAATGCATGAAAAATAGCAAATGAAGTCAGAAAAGGTTTGAAAAGTGATGATATGGCTTTGTATGGTGCATATTGAATGCAAAAAAAGTCTTGAGTTCAAATATGTTTAAAAAATTGAAATCCTTTTGTAACAGATGAGTTTTCGTCCGAAACCCTGACACTTCGAAAGAGGTTGTCCAGTTCGTACACGAAGTGCATCCAGTTTTTGCCGTAACCCTCTGAACTTTTTCGCACATGCTATGTGGTTGAAATGATGATACCATGCCAACTTGCAACCATTTCAGACTTCATTTGGAGTGCTTTTCAATTCAGGGTCATTTTAGCTCAAAATAAATCATGAAATGCATGAAAAATAGCAAATGAAGTCAGAAAAGGTTTGAAAAGTGTTGATGTGGCTTTGAATGGTGCATATTGAATGCAGAAAAAGTCTTGAGTTCAAATATGTTTAAAAAATTGAAATCCTTTTGTAACAGATGAGTTTTCGTCCGAAACCCTGACACTTCGAAAGAGATTGTCCAGTTCGTACACGAAGTGCATCCAGTTTTTGCCGTAACCCTCTCAACTTTTTAGCACATGCTATGTGGGTGAAATGATGATACCATGCCAACTTGCAACCATTTCAGAGTTCATTTGCAGTGCTTTTCCATTCAGTGTCATTTTAGCTCAAAATAAATCATGAAATGCATGAAAAATAGCAAATGAAGTCAGAAAAGGTTTGAAAAGTGATGATGTGGCTTTGGATGGTGCATATTGAATGCAGAAAAAGTCTTGAGTTCAAATATGTTTAAAAAATTGAAATCCTTTTGTAACAGATGAGTTTTCGTCCGAAACCCTCACACTTCGAAAGAGATTGTCCAGTTCGTACACGAAGTGCATCCGGTTTTTGCCGTAACCCTCTCAACTTTTTAGCACATGCGATGTGGGTGAAATGATGATACCATGCCAACTTGCAACCATTTCAGAGTTCATTTGCAGTGCTTTTCAATTCAGTCTCATTTTAGCTCAAAATAAATCATGAAATGCATGAAAAATAGCAAATGAAGTCCGAAAAGGTTTGAAAAGTGATGATGTGGCTTTGTATGGTGCATATTGAATGCAGAAAAAGTCTTGAGTTCAAATATGTTTAAAAAATTGAAATCCTTTTGTAACAGATGAGTTTTCGTCCGAAACCCTCACACTTCGAAAGAGATTGTCCAGTTCGTACACGAAGTGCATCCGGTTTTTGCTGTAACCCTCTCAACTTTTTAGCACATGCGATGTGGGTGAAATGATGATACCATGCCAACTTGCAACCATTTCAGAGTTCATTTGCAGTGCTTTTCAATTCAGTGTCATTTTAGCTCAAAATAAATCATGAAATGCATGAAAAATAGCAAATGAAGTCAGAAAAGGTTTGAAAAGTGATGATGTGGCTTTGTATGGTGCATATTGAATGCAGAAAAAGTCTTGAGTTCAAATATGTTTAAAAAATTGAAATCCTTTTGTAACAGATGAGTTTTCGTCCGAAACCCTGACACTTCGAAAGAGATTGTCCAGTTCGTACACGAAGTGCATCCAGTTTTTGCCGTAACCCTCTCAACTTTTTCGCACATGCTATGTGGTTGAAATGATGATACCATGCCAACTTGCAACCATTTCAGAGTTCATTTGCACTGCTTTTCAATTCAGTGTCATTTTAGCTCAAAATAAATCATGAAATGCATGAAAAATAGCAAATGAAGTCAGAAAAGGTTTGAAAAGTGATGATGTGGCTTTGGATGGTGCATATTGAATGCAGAAAAAGTCTTGAGTTCAAATATGTTTAAAAAATTGAAATCCTTTTGTAACAGATGAGTTTTCGTCCGAAACCCTCACACTTCGAAAGAGATTGTCCAGTTCGTACACGAAGTGCATCCGGTTTTTGCTGTAACCCTCTCAACTTTTTAGCACATGCGATGTGGGTGAAATGATGATACCATGCCAACTTGCAACCATTTCAGAGTTCATTTGCAGTGCTTTTCAATTCAGTGTCATTTTAGCTCAAAATAAATCATGAAATGCATGAAAAATAGCAAATGAAGTCAGAAAAGGTTTGAAAAGTGATGATGTGGCTTTGGATGGTGCATATTGAATGCAGAAAAAGTATTGAGTTCAAATATGTTTAAAAAATTGAAATCCTTTTGTAACAGATGAGTTTTCGTCCGAAACCCTGACACTTCGAAAGAGATTGTCCAGTTCGTACACGAAGTGCATCCAGTTTTTGCCGTAACCCTCTCAACTTTTTAGCACATGCGATGTGGGTGAAATGATGATACCATGCCAACTTGCAACCATTTCACAGTTCATTTGCGGTGCTTTTCAATTCAGTGTCATTTTAGCTCAAAATAAATCATGAAATGCATGAAAAATAGCAAATGAAGTCAGAAAAGGTTTGAAAAGTGATGATGTGGCTTTGGATATTGCATATTGAATGCAGAAAAAGTTTTAAGTTTAAATATGTTTAAAAAATTGAAATCCTTTTGTAACAGATGAGTTTTCGTCCGAAACCCTGACACTTCGAAAGAGATTGTCCAGTTCGTACACGAAGTGCGTCCAGTTTTTGCCGTAACCCTCTCAACTTTTTAGCACATGCTATGTGGGTGAAATGATGATACCATGCCAACTTGCAACCATTTCAGAGTTCATTTGCAGTGCTTTTCAATTCAATGTCATTTTAGCTCAAAATAAATCATGAAATACATGAAAAATAGCAAATGAAGTCAGAAAAGGTTTGAAAAGTGATGTTGTGGCTTTGTATGGTGCATATTGAATGCAGAAAAAGTGTTGAGTTCAAATATGTTTAAAAAATTGAAATCCTTTTGTAACAGATGAGTTTTCGTCCGAAACCTTGACACTTCGAAAGAGATTGTCCAGTTCGTACACGAAGTGCTTCCAGTTTTTGCCGTAACCCTCTCAACTTTTTAGCACATGCTATGTGGGTGAAATGATGATACCATGCCAACATGCAACCATTTCAGAGTTCATTTGCAGTGCTTTTCAATTCAGTGTCATTTTAGCTCAAATTAAATCATGAAATGCATGAAAAATAGCAAATGAAGTCAGAAAAGGTTTGAAAAGTGATGATATGGCTTTGTATGGTGCATATTGAATGCAAAAAAAGTCTTGAGTTCAAATATGTTTAAAAAATTGAAATCCTTTTGTAACAGATGAGTTTTCGTCCGAAACCCTGACACTTCGAAAGAGATTGTCCAGTTCGTACACGAAGTGCATCCAGTTTTTGCCGTAACCCTCTGAACTTTTTCGCACATGCTATGTGGTTGAAATGATGATACCATGCCAACTTGCAACCATTTCAGACTTCATTTGGAGTGCTTTTCAATTCAGGGTCATTTTAGCTCAAAATAAATCATGAAATGCATGAAAAATAGCAAATGAAGTCAGAAAAGGTTTGAAAAGTGTTGATGTGGCTTTGAATGGTGCATATTGAATGCAGAAAAAGTCTTGAGTTCAAATATGTTTAAAAAATTGAAATCCTTTTGTAACAGATGAGTTTTCGTCCGAAACCCTGACACTTCGAAAGAGATTGTCCAGTTCGTACACGAAGTGCATCCAGTTTTTGCCGTAACCCTCTCAACTTTTTAGCACATGCTATGTGGGTGAAATGATGATACCATGCCAACTTGCAACCATTTCAGAGTTCATTTGCAGTGCTTTTCCATTCAGTGTCATTTTAGCTCAAAATAAATCATGAAATGCATGAAAAATAGCAAATGAAGTCAGAAAAGGTTTGAAAAGTGATGATGTGGCTTTGGATGGTGCATATTGAATGCAGAAAAAGTCTTGAGTTCAAATATGTTTAAAAAATTGAAATCCTTTTGTAACAGATGAGTTTTCGTCCGAAACCCTCACACTTCGAAAGAGATTGTCCAGTTCGTACACGAAGTGCATCCGGTTTTTGCCGTAACCCTCTCAACTTTTTAGCACATGCGATGTGGGTGAAATGATGATACCATGCCAACTTGCAACCATTTCAGAGTTCATTTGCAGTGCTTTTCAATTCAGTCTCATTTTAGCTCAAAATAAATCATGAAATGCATGAAAAATAGCAAATGAAGTCCGAAAAGGTTTGAAAAGTGATGATGTGGCTTTGTATGGTGCATATTGAATGCAGAAAAAGTCTTGAGTTCAAATATGTTTAAAAAATTGAAATCCTTTTGTAACAGATGAGTTTTCGTCCGAAACCCTCACACTTCGAAAGAGATTGTCCAGTTCGTACACGAAGTGCATCCGGTTTTTGCTGTAACCCTCTCAACTTTTTAGCACATGCGATGTGGGTGAAATGATGATACCATGCCAACTTGCAACCATTTCAGAGTTCATTTGCAGTGCTTTTCAATTCAGTGTCATTTTAGCTCAAAATAAATCATGAAATGCATGAAAAATAGCAAATGAAGTCAGAAAAGGTTTGAAAAGTGATGATGTGGCTTTGTATGGTGCATATTGAATGCAGAAAAAGTCTTGAGTTCAAATATGTTTAAAAAATTGAAATCCTTTTGTAACAGATGAGTTTTCGTCCGAAACCCTGACACTTCGAAAGAGATTGTCCAGTTCGTACACGAAGTGCATCCAGTTTTTGCCGTAACCCTCTCAACTTTTTCGCACATGCTATGTGGTTGAAATGATGATACCATGCCAACTTGCAACCATTTCAGAGTTCATTTGCACTGCTTTTCAATTCAGGGTCATTTTAGCTCAAAATAAATCATGAAATGCATGAAAAATAGCAAATGAAGTCAGAAAAGGTTTGAAAAGTGATGATGTGGCTTTGGATGGTGCATATTGAATGCAGAAAAAGTCTTGAGTTCAAATATGTTTAAAAAATTGAAATCCTTTTGTAACAGATGAGTTTTCGTCCGAAACCCTCACACTTCGAAAGAGATTGTCCAGTTCGTACACGAAGTGCATCCGGTTTTTGCTGTAACCCTCTCAACTTTTTAGCACATGCGATGTGGGTGAAATGATGATACCATGCCAACTTGCAACCATTTCAGAGTTCATTTGCAGTGCTTTTCAATTCAGTGTCATTTTAGCTCAAAATAAATCATGAAATGCATGAAAAATAGCAAATGAAGTCAGAAAAGGTTTGAAAAGTGATGATGTGGCTTTGGATGGTGCATATTGAATGCAGAAAAAGTATTGAGTTCAAATATGTTTAAAAAATTGAAATCCTTTTGTAACAGATGAGTTTTCGTCCGAAACCCTGACACTTCGAAAGAGATTGTCCAGTTCGTACACGAAGTGCATCCAGTTTTTGCCGTAACCCTCTCAACTTTTTAGCACATGCGATGTGGGTGAAATGATGATACCATGCCAACTTGCAACCATTTCACAGTTCATTTGCGGTGCTTTTCAATTCAGTGTCATTTTAGCTCAAAATAAATCATGAAATGCATGAAAAATAGCAAATGAAGTCAGAAAAGGTTTGAAAAGTGATGATGTGGCTTTGGATATTGCATATTGAATGCAGAAAAAGTTTTAAGTTTAAATATGTTTAAAAAATTGAAATCCTTTTGTAACAGATGAGTTTTCGTCCGAAACCCTGACACTTCGAAAGAGATTGTCCAGTTCGTACACGAAGTGCGTCCAGTTTTTGCCGTAACCCTCTCAACTTTTTAGCACATGCTATGTGGGTGAAATGATGATACCATGCCAACTTGCAACCATTTCAGAGTTCATTTGCAGTGCTTTTCAATTCAGTGTCATTTTAGCTCAAAATAAATCATGAAATACATGAAAAATAGCAAATGAAGTCAGAAAAGGTTTGAAAAGTGATGTTGTGGCTTTGTATGGTGCATATTGAATGCAGAAAAAGTGTTGAGTTCAAATATGTTTAAAAAATTGAAATCCTTTTGTAACAGATGAGTTTTCGTCCGAAACCTTGACACTTCGAAAGAGATTGTCCAGTTCGTACACGAAGTGCTTCCAGTTTTTGCCGTAACCCTCTCAATTTTTTAGCACATGCTATGTGGGTGAAATGATGATACCATGCCAACTTGCAACCATTTCAGAGTTCATTTGCGGTGCTTTTCAATTCAGTGTCATTTTAGCTCAAAATAAATCATGAAATGCATGAAAAATAGCAAATGAAGTCAGAAAAGGTTTGAAAAGTGATGATGTGGCTTTGGATGGTGCATATTGAATGCAGAAAAAGTTTTAAGTTCAAATAGGTTTAAAAAATTGAAATCCTTTTGTAACAGATGAGTTTTCGTCCGAAACCCTCACACTTCGAAAGAGATTGTCCAGTTCGTACACGAAGTGCATCCAGTTTTTGCGTAACCCTCTCAACTTTTTAGCACATGCTATGTGGGTGAAATGATGATACCATGCCAACTTGCAACCATTTCAGAGTTCATTTGCAGTGCTTTTCAATTCAGTGTCATTTTAGCTCAAAATAAATCATGAAATGCATGAAAAATTGCAAATGAAGTCAGAAAAGGTTTGAAAAGTGATGATGTGGCTTTGGATGGTGCCTATTGAATGCAGAAAAAGTCTTGAGTTCAAATATGTTTAAAAAATTGAAATCCTTTTGTAACATATGAGTTTTCGTCCGAAACCCTGACACTTCGAAAGAGATTGTCCAGTTCGTACACGAAGTGCACCTAGTTTTTGCCGTAACCCTCTCATCTTTTTAGCACATGCGATGTGGGGGAAATGATGATACCATGCCAACTTGCAACCATTTCAGAGTTCATTTGCAGTGCTTTTCAATTCAGTGTCATTTTAGCTCAAAATAAATCATGAAATGCATGAAAAATAGCAAATGAAGTCAGTAAAGGTTTGAAAAGTGATGATGTGGCTTTGTATGGTGTATATTGAATGCAGAAAAAGTCTTGTGTTCAAATATGTTTAAAAAATTGAAATCCTTTTGTAACAGATGAGTTTTCGTCCGAAACGCTGACACTTCGAATGAGATTGTCCAGTTCGTACACGAAGTGCTTCCAGTTTTTGCCGTAACCCTCTCAACTTTTTAGCACATGCTATGTGCGTGAAATGATGATACCATGCCAACTTGCAACCATTTCAGAGTTCATTTGCAGTGCTTTTTCAATTCAGTGTCATTTTAGCTCAAAATAAATCATGAAACGCATGAAAAATAGCAAATGAAGTCAGAAAAGGTTTGAAAAGTGATGATGTGGCTTTGGATATTGCATATTGAATGCAGAAAAAGTTTTAAGTTTAAATATGTTTAAAAAATTGAAATCCTTTTGTAACAGATGAGTTTTCGTCCGAAACCCTGACGCTTCGAAAGAGATTGTCCAGTTCGTACACGAAGTGCGTCCAGTTTTTGCCGTAACCCTCTCAACTTTTTAGCACATGCTATGTGGGTGAAATGATGATACCATGCCAACTTGCAACCATTTCAGAGTTCATTTGCAGTGCTTTTCAATTCAGTGTCATTTTAGCTCAAATTAAATCATGAAATGCATGAAAAATAGCAAATGAAGTCAGAAAAGGTTTGAAAAGTGATGATATGGCTTTGTATGGTGCATATTGAATGCAAAAAAAGTCTTGAGTTCAAATATGTTTAAAAAATTGAAATCCTTTTGTAACAGATGAGTTTTCGTCCGAAACCCTGACACTTCGAAAGAGATTGTCCAGTTCGTACACGAAGTGCATCCAGTTTTTGCCGTAACCCTCTCAACTTTTTTGCACATGCTATGTGGTTGAAATGATGATACCATGCCAACTTGCAACCATTTCAGAGTTCATTTGCACTGCTTTTCAATTCAGGGTCATTTTAGCTCAAAATAAATCATGAAATGCATGAAAAATAGCAAATGAAGTCCGAAAAGGTTTGAAAAGTGATGATGTGGCTTTGTATGGTGCATATTGAATGCAGAAAAAGTCTTGAGTTCAAATATGTTTAAAAAATTGAAATCCTTTTGTAACAGATGAGTTTTCGTCCGAAACCCTCACACTTCGAAAGAGATTGTCCAGTTCGTACACGAAGTGCATCCGGTTTTTGCTGTAACCCTCTCAACTTTTTAGCACATGCGATGTGGGTGAAATGATGATACCATGCCAACTTGCAACCATTTCAGAGTTCATTTGCAGTGCTTTTCAATTCAGTGTCATTTTAGCTCAAAATAAATCATGAAATGCATGAAAAATAGCAAATGAAGTCAGAAAAGGTTTGAAAAGTGATGATGTGGCTTTGGATGGTGCATATTGAATGCAGAAAAAGTATTGAGTTCAAATATGTTTAAAAAATTGAAATCCTTTTGTAACAGATGAGTTTTCGTCCGAAACCCTGACACTTCGAAAGAGATTGTCCAGTTCGTACACGAAGTGCATCCAGTTTTTGCCGTAACCCTCTCAACTTTTTAGCACATGCGATGTGGGTGAAATGATGATACCATGCCAACTTGCAACCATTTCACAGTTCATTTGCGGTGCTTTTCAATTCAGTGTCATTTTAGCTCAAAATAAATCATGAAATGCATGAAAAATAGCAAATGAAGTCAGAAAAGGTTTGAAAAGTGATGATGTGGCTTTGGATATTGCATATTGAATGCAGAAAAAGTTTTAAGTTTAAATATGTTTAAAAAATTGAAATCCTTTTGTAACAGATGAGTTTTCGTCCGAAACCCTGACACTTCGAAAGAGATTGTCCAGTTCGTACACGAAGTGCGTCCAGTTTTTGCCGTAACCCTCTCAACTTTTTAGCACATGCTATGTGGGTGAAATGATGATACCATGCCAACTTGCAACCATTTCAGAGTTCATTTGCAGTGCTTTTCAATTCAGTGTCATTTTAGCTCAAAATAAATCATGAAATACATGAAAAATAGCAAATGAAGTCAGAAAAGGTTTGAAAAGTGATGTTGTGGCTTTGTATGGTGCATATTGAATGCAGAAAAAGTGTTGAGTTCAAATATGTTTAAAAAATTGAAATCCTTTTGTAACAGATGAGTTTTCGTCCGAAACCTTGACACTTCGAAAGAGATTGTCCAGTTCGTACACGAAGTGCTTCCAGTTTTTGCCGTAACCCTCTCAATTTTTTAGCACATGCTATGTGGGTGAAATGATGATACCATGCCAACTTGCAACCATTTCAGAGTTCATTTGCGGTGCTTTTCAATTCAGTGTCATTTTAGCTCAAAATAAATCATGAAATGCATGAAAAATAGCAAATGAAGTCAGAAAAGGTTTGAAAAGTGATGATGTGGCTTTGGATGGTGCATATTGAATGCAGAAAAAGTTTTAAGTTCAAATAGGTTTAAAAAATTGAAATCCTTTTGTAACAGATGAGTTTTCGTCCGAAACCCTCACACTTTGAAAGAGATTGTCCAGTTCGTACACGAAGTGCATCCAGTTTTTGCGTAACCCTCTCAACTTTTTAGCACATGCTATGTGGGTGAAATGATGATACCATGCCAACTTGCAACCATTTCAGAGTTCATTTGCAGTGCTTTTCAATTCAGTGTCATTTTAGCTCAAAATAAATCATGAAATGCATGAAAAATTGCAAATGAAGTCAGAAAAGGTTTGAAAAGTGATGATGTGGCTTTGGATGGTGCCTATTGAATGCAGAAAAAGTCTTGAGTTCAAATATGTTTAAAAAATTGAAATCCTTTTGTAACATATGAGTTTTCGTCCGAAACCCTGACACTTCGAAAGAGATTGTCCAGTTCGTACACGAAGTGCACCTAGTTTTTGCCGTAACCCTCTCATCTTTTTAGCACATGCGATGTGGGGGAAATGATGATACCATGCCAACTTGCAACCATTTCAGAGTTCATTTGCAGTGCTTTTCAATTCAGTGTCATTTTAGCTCAAAATAAATCATGAAATGCATGAAAAATAGCAAATGAAGTCAGTAAAGGTTTGAAAAGTGATGATGTGGCTTTGTATGGTGTATATTGAATGCAGAAAAAGTCTTGTGTTCAAATATGTTTAAAAAATTGAAATCCTTTTGTAACAGATGAGTTTTCGTCCGAAACGCTGACACTTCGAATGAGATTGTCCAGTTCGTACACGAAGTGCTTCCAGTTTTTGCCGTAACCCTCTCAACTTTTTAGCACATGCTATGTGCGTGAAATGATGATACCATGCCAACTTGCAACCATTTCAGAGTTCATTTGCAGTGCTTTTTCAATTCAGTGTCATTTTAGCTCAAAATAAATCATGAAACGCATGAAAAATAGCAAATGAAGTCAGAAAAGGTTTGAAAAGTGATGATGTGGCTTTGGATATTGCATATTGAATGCAGAAAAAGTTTTAAGTTTAAATATGTTTAAAAAATTGAAATCCTTTTGTAACAGATGAGTTTTCGTCCGAAACCCAGACGCTTCGAAAGAGATTGTCCAGTTCGTACACGAAGTGCGTCCAGTTTTTGCCGTAACCCTCTCAACTTTTTAGCACATGCTATGTGGGTGAAATGATGATACCATGCCAACTTGCAACCATTTCAGAGTTCATTTGCAGTGCTTTTCAATTCAGTGTCATTTTAGCTCAAATTAAATCATGAAATGCATGAAAAATAGCAAATGAAGTCAGAAAAGGTTTGAAAAGTGATGATATGGCTTTGTATGGTGCATATTGAATGCAAAAAAAGTCTTGAGTTCAAATATGTTTAAAAAATTGAAATCCTTTTGTAACAGATGAGTTTTCGTCCGAAACCCTGACACTTCGAAAGAGATTGTCCAGTTCGTACACGAAGTGCATCCAGTTTTTGCCGTAACCCTCTGAACTTTTTCGCACATGCTATGTGGTTGAAATGATGATACCATGCCAACTTGCAACCATTTCAGACTTCATTTGGAGTGCTTTTCAATTCAGGGTCATTTTAGCTCAAAATAAATCATGAAATGCATGAAAAATAGCAAATGAAGTCAGAAAAGGTTTGAAAAGTGTTGATGTGGCTTTGAATGGTGCATATTGAATGCAGAAAAAGTCTTGAGTTCAAATATGTTTAAAAAATTGAAATCCTTTTGTAACAGATGAGTTTTCGTCCGAAACCCTGACACTTCGAAAGAGATTGTCCAGTTCGTACACGAAGTGCATCCAGTTTTTGCCGTAACCCTCTCAACTTTTTAGCACATGCTATGTGGGTGAAATGATGATACCATGCCAACTTGCAACCATTTCAGAGTTCATTTGCAGTGCTTTTCCATTCAGTGTCATTTTAGCTCAAAATAAATCATGAAATGCATGAAAAATAGCAAATGAAGTCAGAAAAGTTTGAAAAGTGATGATGTGGCTTTGGATGGTGCATATTGAATGCAGAAAAAGTCTTGAGTTCAAATATGTTTAAAAAATTGAAATCCTTTTGTAACAGATGAGTTTTCGTCCGAAACCCTCACACTTCGAAAGAGATTGTCCAGTTCGTACACGAAGTGCATCCGGTTTTTGCCGTAACCCTCTCAACTTTTTAGCACATGCGATGTGGGTGAAATGATGATACCATGCCAACTTGCAACCATTTCAGAGTTCATTTGCAGTGCTTTTCAATTCAGTCTCATTTTAGCTCAAAATAAATCATGAAATGCATGAAAAATAGCAAATGAAGTCCGAAAAGGTTTGAAAAGTGATGATGTGGCTTTGTATGGTGCATATTGAATGCAGAAAAAGTCTTGAGTTCAAATATGTTTAAAAAATTGAAATCCTTTTGTAACAGATGAGTTTTCGTCCGAAACCCTCACACTTCGAAAGAGATTGTCCAGTTCGTACACGAAGTGCATCCGGTTTTTGCTGTAACCCTCTCAACTTTTTAGCACATGCGATGTGGGTGAAATGATGATACCATGCCAACTTGCAACCATTTCAGAGTTCATTTGCAGTGCTTTTCAATTCAGTGTCATTTTAGCTCAAAATAAATCATGAAATGCATGAAAAATAGCAAATGAAGTCAGAAAAGGTTTGAAAAGTGATGATGTGGCTTTGTATGGTGCATATTGAATGCAGAAAAAGTCTTGAGTTCAAATATGTTTAAAAAATTGAAATCCTTTTGTAACAGATGAGTTTTCGTCCGAAACCCTGACACTTCGAAAGAGATTGTCCAGTTCGTACACGAAGTGCATCCAGTTTTTGCCGTAACCCTCTCAACTTTTTCGCACATGCTATGTGGTTGAAATGATGATACCATGCCAACTTGCAACCATTTCAGAGTTCATTTGCACTGCTTTTCAATTCAGGGTCATTTTAGCTCAAAATAAATCATGAAATGCATGAAAAATAGCAAATGAAGTCAGAAAAGGTTTGAAAAGTGATGATGTGGCTTTGGATGGTGCATATTGAATGCAGAAAAAGTATTGAGTTCAAATATGTTTAAAAAATTGAAATCCTTTTGTAACAGATGAGTTTTCGTCCGAAACCCTGACACTTCGAAAGAGATTGTCCAGTTCGTACACGAAGTGCATCCAGTTTTTGCCGTAACCCTCTCAACTTTTTAGCACATGCGATGTGGGTGAAATGATGATACCATGCCAACTTGCAACCATTTCAGAGTTCATTTGCAGTGCTTTTCAATTCAGTGTCATTTTAGCTCAAAATAAATCATGAAATGCATGAAAAATAGCAAATGAAGTCAGAAAAGGTTTGAAAAGTGATGATGTGGCTTTGCATGGTGCATATTGAATGCAGAAAAAGTCTTGAGTTCAAATATGTTTAAAAAATTGAAATCCTTTTGTAACAGATGAGTTTTCGTCCGAAACCCTGACACTTCGAAAGAGATTGTCCAGTTCGTACACGAAGTGCATCCAGTTTTTGCCGTAACCCTCTCAACTTTTTAGCACATGCGATGTGGATGAAATGATGATACCATGCCAACTTGCTACCATTTCAGAGTTCATTTGCAGTGCTTTTCAATTCAGTGTCATTTTAGCTCAAAATAAATCATGAAATGCATGAAAAATAGCAAATGAAGTCAGAAAAGGTTTGAAAAGTGATGATGTGGCTTTGGATGGTGCATATTGAATGCAGAAAAAGTTTTAAGTTCAAATAGGTTTAAAAAATTGAAATCCTTTTGTAACAGATGAGTTTTCGTCCGAAACCCTCACACTTCGAAAGAGATTGTCCAGTTCGTACACGAAGTGCATCCAGTTTTTGCGTAACCCTCTCAACTTTTTAGCACATGCTATGTGGGTGAAATGATGATACCATGCCAACTTGCCACCATTTCAGAGTTCATTTGCAGTGCTTTTCAATTCAGTGTCATTTTAGCTCAAAATAAATCATGAAATGCATGAAAAATTGCAAATGAAGTCAGAAAAGGTTTGAAAAGTGATGATGTGGCTTTGGATGGTGCCTATTGAATGCAGAAAAAGTCTTGAGTTCAAATATGTTTAAAAAATTGAAATCCTTTTGTAACATATGAGTTTTCGTCCGAAACCCTGACACTTCGAAAGAGATTGTCCAGTTCGTACACGAAGTGCACCTAGTTTTTGCCGTAACCCTCTCAACTTTTTAGCACATGCGATGTGGGGGAAATGATGATACCATGCCAACTTGCAACCATTTCAGAGTTCATTTGCAGTGCTTTTCAATTCAGTGTCATTTTAGCTCAAAATAAATCATGAAATGCATGAAAAATAGCAAATGAAGTCAGAAAAGGTTTGAAAAGTGATGATGTGGCTTTGTATGGTGTATATTGAATGCAGAAAAAGTCTTGAGTTCAAATATGTTTAAAAAATTGAAATCCTTTTGTAACAGATGAGTTTTCGTCCGAAACCCTGACACTTCGAATGAGATTGTCCAGTTCGTACACGAAGTGCTTCCAGTTTTTGCCGTAACCCTCTCAACTTTTTAGCACATGCTATGTGCGTGAAATGATGATACCATGCCAACTTGCAACCATTTCAGAGTTCATTTGCAGTGCTTTTTCAATTCAGTGTCATTTTAGCTCAAAATAAATCATGAAACGCATGAAAAATAGCAAATGAAGTCAGAAAAGGTTTGAAAAGTGATGATGTGGCTTTGGATATTGCATATTGAATGCAGAAAAAGTTTTAAGTTTAAATATGTTTAAAAAATTGAAATCCTTTTGTAACAGATGAGTTTTCGTCCGAAACCCTGACGCTTCGAAAGAGATTGTCCAGTTCGTACACGAAGTGCGTCCAGTTTTTGCCGTAACCCTCTCAACTTTTTAGCACATGCTATGTGGGTGAAATGATGATACCATGCCAACTTGCAACCATTTCAGAGTTCATTTGCAGTGCTTTTCAATTCAGTGTCATTTTAGCTCAAATTAAATCATGAAATGCATGAAAAATAGCAAATGAAGTCAGAAAAGGTTTGAAAAGTGATGATATGGCTTTGTATGGTACATATTGAATGCAAAAAAAGTCTTGAGTTCAAATATGTTTAAAAAATTGAAATCCTTTTGTAACAGATGAGTTTTCGTCCGAAACCCTGACACTTCGAAAGAGATTGTCCAGTTCGTACACGAAGTGCATCCAGTTTTTGCCGTAACCCTCTGAACTTTTTCGCACATGCTATGTGGTTGAAATGATGATACCATGCCAACTTGCAACCATTTCAGAGTTCATTTGGGGTGCTTTTCAATTCAGGGTCATTTTAGCTCAAAATAAATCATGAAATGCATGAAAAATAGCAAATGAAGTCAGAAAAGGTTTGAAAAGTGTTGATGTGGCTTTGAATGGTGCATATTGAATGCAGAAAAAGTCTTGAGTTCAAATATGTTTAAAAAATTGAAATCCTTTTGTAACAGATGAGTTTTCGTCCGAAACCCTGACACTTCGAAAGAGATTGTCCAGTTCGTACACGAAGTGCATCCAGTTTTTGCCGTAACCCTCTCAACTTTTTAGCACATGCTATGTGGGTGAAATGATGATACCATGCCAACTTGCAACCATTTCAGAGTTCATTTGCAGTGCTTTTCCATTCAGTGTCATTTTAGCTCAAAATAAATCATGAAATGCATGAAAAATAGCAAATGAAGTCAGAAAAGGTTTGAAAAGTGATGATGTGGCTTTGGATGGTGCATATTGAATGCAGAAAAAGTCTTGAGTTCAAATATGTTTAAAAAATTGAAATCCTTTTGTAACAGATGAGTTTTCGTCCGAAACCCTCACACTTCGAAAGAGATTGTCCAGTTCGTACACGAAGTGCATCCGGTTTTTGCCGTAACCCTCTCAACTTTTTAGCACATGCGATGTGGGTGAAATGATGATACCATGCCAACTTGCAACCATTTCAGAGTTCATTTGCAGTGCTTTTCAATTCAGTCTCATTTTAGCTCAAAATAAATCATGAAATGCATGAAAAATAGCAAATGAAGTCCGAAAAGGTTTGAAAAGTGATGATGTGGCTTTGTATGGTGCATATTGAATGCAGAAAAAGTCTTGAGTTCAAATATGTTTAAAAAATTGAAATCCTTTTGTAACAGATGAGTTTTCGTCCAAAACCCTCACACTTCGAAAGAGATTGTCCAGTTCGTACACGAAGTGCATCCGGTTTTTGCTGTAACCCTCTCAACTTTTTAGCACATGCGATGTTGGTGAAATGATGATACCATGCCAACTTGCAACCATTTCAGAGTTCATTTGCAGTGCTTTTCAATTCAGTGTCATTTTAGCTCAAAATAAATCATGAAATGCATGAAAAATAGCAAATGAAGTCAGAAAAGGTTTGAAAAATGATGATGTGGCTTTGTATGGTGCATATTGAATGCAGAAAAAGTCTTGAGTTCAAATATGTTTAAAAAATTGAAATCCTTTTGTAACAGATGAGTTTTCGTCCGAAACCCTGACACTTCGAAAGAGATTGTCCAGTTCGTACACGAAGTGCATCCAGTTTTTGCCGTAACCCTCTCAACTTTTTCGCACATGCTATGTGGTTGAAATGATGATACCATGCCAACTTGCAACCATTTCAGAGTTCATTTGCAGTGCTTTTCAATTCAGGGTCATTTTAGCTCAAAATAAATCATGAAATGCATGAAAAATAGCAAATGAAGTCAGAAAAGGTTTGAAAAGTGATGATGTGGCTTTGGATGGTGCATATTGAATGCAGAAAAAGTATTGAGTTCAAATATGTTTAAAAAATTGAAATCCTTTTGTAACAGATGAGTTTTCGTCCGAAACCCTGACACTTCGAAAGAGATTGTCCAGTTCGTACACGAAGTGCATCCAGTTTTTGCCGTAACCCTCTCAACTTTTTAGCACATGCGATGTGGGTGAAATGATGATACCATGCCAACTTGCTACCATTTCAGAGTTCATTTGTAGTGCTTTTCAATTCAGTGTCATTTTAGCTCAAAATAAATCATGAAATGCATGAAAAATAGCAAATGAAGTCAGAAAAGGTTTGAAAATTGATGATGTGGCTTTGGATGGTGCATATTGAATGCAGAAAAAGTATTGAGTTCAAATATGTTTAAAAAATTGAAATCCTTTTGTAACAGATGAGTTTTCGTTCGAAACCCTGACACTTCGAAAGAGATTGTCCAGTTCGTACACGAAGTGCATCCAGTTTTTGCCGTAACCCTCTCAACTTTTTAGCACATGCGATGTGGGTGAAATGATGATACCATGCCAACTTGCAACCATTTCAGAGTTCATTTGCAGTGCTTTTCAATTCAGTGTCATTTTAGCTCAAATTAAATCATGAAATGCATGAAAAATAGCAAATGAAGTCAGAAAAGGTTTGAAAAGTGATGATATGGCTTTGTATGGTACATATTGAATGCAAAAAAAGTCTTGAGTTCAAATATGTTTAAAAAATTGAAATCCTTTTGTAACAGATGAGTTTTCGTCCGAAACCCTGACACTTCGAAAGAGATTGTCCAGTTCGTACACGAAGTGCATCCAGTTTTTGCCGTAACCCTCTGAACTTTTTCGCACATGCTATGTGGTTGAAATGATGATACCATGCCAACTTGCAACCATTTCAGAGTTCATTTGGAGTGCTTTTCAATTCAGGGTCATTTTAGCTCAAAATAAATCATGAAATGCATGAAAAATAGCAAATGAAGTCAGAAAAGGTTTGAAAAGTGTTGATGTGGCTTTGAATGGTGCATATTGAATGCAGAAAAAGTCTTGAGTTCAAATATGTTTAAAAAATTGAAATCCTTTTGTAACAGATGAGTTTTCGTCCGAAACCCTGACACTTCGAAAGAGATTGTCCAGTTCGTACACGAAGTGCATCCAGTTTTTGCCGTAACCCTCTCAACTTTTTAGCACATGCTATGTGGGTGAAATGATGATACCATGCCAACTTGCAACCATTTCAGAGTTCATTTGCAGTGCTTTTCCATTCAGTGTCATTTTAGCTCAAAATAAATCATGAAATGCATGAAAAATAGCAAATGAAGTCAGAAAAGGTTTGAAAAGTGATGATGTGGCTTTGGATGGTGCATATTGAATGCAGAAAAAGTCTTGAGTTCAAATATGTTTAAAAAATTGAAATCCTTTTGTAACAGATGAGTTTTCGTCCGAAACCCTCACACTTCGAAAGAGATTGTCCAGTTCGTACACGAAGTGCATCCGGTTTTTGCCGTAACCCTCTCAACTTTTTAGCACATGCGATGTGGGTGAAATGATGATACCATGCCAACTTGCAACCATTTCAGAGTTCATTTGCAGTGCTTTTCAATTCAGTCTCATTTTAGCTCAAAATAAATCATGAAATGCATGAAAAATAGCAAATGAAGTCCGAAAAGGTTTGAAAAGTGATGATGTGGCTTTGTATGGTGCATATTGAATGCAGAAAAAGTCTTGAGTTCAAATATGTTTAAAAAATTGAAATCCTTTTGTAACAGATGAGTTTTCGTCCAAAACCCTCACACTTCGAAAGAGATTGTCCAGTTCGTACACGAAGTGCATCCGGTTTTTGCTGTAACCCTCTCAACTTTTTAGCACATGCGATGTTGGTGAAATGATGATACCATGCCAACTTGCAACCATTTCAGAGTTCATTTGCAGTGCTTTTCAATTCAGTGTCATTTTAGCTCAAAATAAATCATGAAATGCATGAAAAATAGCAAATGAAGTCAGAAAAGGTTTGAAAAGTGATGATGTGGCTTTGAATGGTGCATATTGAATGCAGAAAAAGTCTTGAGTTCAAATATGTTTAAAAAATTGAAATCCTTTTGTAACAGATGAGTTTTCGTCCGAAACCCTGACACTTCAAAAGAGATTGTCCAGTTCGTACACGAAGTGCTTCCAGTTTTTGCCGTAACCCTCTCAACTTTTTAGCACATGCTATGTGGGTGAAATGATGATACCATGCCAACTTGCAACCATTTCAGAGTTCATTTGGAGTGCTTTTCAATTCAGGGTCATTTTAGCTCAAAATAAATCATGAAATGCATGAAAAATAGCAAATGAAGTCAGAAAAGGTTTGAAAAGTGTTGATGTGGCTTTGAATGGTGCATATTGAATGCAGAAAAAGTCTTGAGTTCAAATATGTTTAAAAAATTGAAATCCTTTTGTAACAGATGAGTTTTCGTCTGAAACCCTGACACTTCGAAAGAGATTGTCCAGTTCGTACACGAAGTGCATCCAGTTTTTGCCGTAACCCTCTCAACTTTTTAGCACATGCTATGTGGGTGAAATGATGATACCATGCCAACTTGCAACCATTTCAGAGTTCATTTGCAGTGCTTTTCCATTCAGTGTCATTTTAGCTCAAAATAAATCATGAAATGCATGAAAAATAGCAAATGAAGTCAGAAAAGGTTTGAAAAGTGATGATGTGGCTTTGGATGGTGCATATTGAATGCAGAAAAAGTCTTGAGTTCAAATATGTTTAAAAAATTGAAATCCTTTTGTAACAGATGAGTTTTCGTCCGAAACCCTCACACTTTGAAAGAGATTGTCCAGTTCGTACACGAAGTGCATCCGGTTTTTGCCGTAACCCTCTCAACTTTTTAGCACATGCGATGTGGGTGAAATGATGATACCATGCCAACTTGCAACCATTTCAGAGTTCATTTGCAGTGCTTTTCAATTCAGTCTCATTTTAGCTCAAAATAAATCATGAAATGCATGAAAAATAGCAAATGAAGTCCGAAAAGGTTTGAAAAGTGATGATGTGGCTTTGTATGGTGCATATTGAATGCAGAAAAAGTCTTGAGTTCAAATATGTTTAAAAAATTGAAATCCTTTTGTAACAGATGAGTTTTCGTCCAAAACCCTCACACTTCGAAAGAGATTGTCCAGTTCGTACACGAAGTGCATCCGGTTTTTGCTGTAACCCTCTCAACTTTTTAGCACATGCGATGTTGGTGAAATGATGATACCATGCCAACTTGCAACCATTTCAGAGTTCATTTGCAGTGCTTTTCAATTCAGTGTCATTTTAGCTCAAAATAAATCATGAAATGCATGAAAAATAGCAAATGAAGTCAGAAAAGGTTTGAAAAGTGATGATGTGGCTTTGTATGGTGCATATTGAATGCAGAAAAAGTCTTGAGTTCAAATATGTTTAAAAAATTGAAATCCTTTTGTAACAGATGAGTTTTCGTCCGAAACCCTGACACTTCGAAAGAGATTGTCCAGTTCGTACACGAAGTGCATCCAGTTTTTGCCGTAACCCTCTCAACTTTTTCGCACATGCTATGTGGTTGAAATGATGATACCATGCCAACTTGCAACCATTTCAGAGTTCATTTGCAGTGCTTTTCAATTCAGGGTCATTTTAGCTCAAAATAAATCATGAAATGCATGAAAAATAGCAAATGAAGTCAGAAAAGGTTTGAAAAGTGATGATGTGGCTTTGGATGGTGCATATTGAATGCAGAAAAAGTATTGAGTTCAAATATGTTTAAAAAATTGAAATCCTTTTGTAACAGATGAGTTTTCGTCCGAAACCCTGACACTTCGAAAGAGATTGTCCAGTTCGTACACGAAGTGCATCCAGTTTTTGCCGTAACCCTCTCAACTTTTTAGCACATGCGATGTGGGTGAAATGATGATACCATGCCAACTTGCTACCATTTCAGAGTTCATTTGTAGTGCTTTTCAATTCAGTGTCATTTTAGCTCAAAATAAATCATGAAATGCATGAAAAATAGCAAATGAAGTCAGAAAAGGTTTGAAAATTGATGATGTGGCTTTGGATGGTGCATATTGAATGCAGAAAAAGTATTGAGTTCAAATATGTTTAAAAAATTGAAATCCTTTTGTAACAGATGAGTTTTCGTCCGAAACCCTGACACTTCGAAAGAGATTGTCCAGTTCGTACACGAAGTGCATCCAGTTTTTGCCGTAACCCTCTCAACTTTTTAGCACATGCGATGTGGGTGAAATGATGATACCATGCCAACTTGCAACCATTTCAGAGTTCATTTGCAGTGCTTTTCAATTCAGTGTCATTTTAGCTCAAAATAAATCATGAAATGCATGAAAAATAGCGAATGAAGTCAGAAAAGGTTTGAAAAATGATGATGTGGCTTTGTATGGTGCATATTGAATGCAGAAAAAGTCTTGAGTTCAAATATGTTTAAAAAATTGAAATCCTTTTGTAACAGATGAGTTTTCGTCCGAAACCCTGACACTTCGAAAGAGATTGTCCAGTTCGTACACGAAGTGCATCCAGTTTTTGCCGTAACCCTCTCAACTTTTTCGCACATGCTATGTGGTTGAAATGATGATACCATGCCAACTTGCAACCATTTCAGAGTTCATTTGCAGTGCTTTTCAATTCAGGGTCATTTTAGCTCAAAATAAATCATGAAATGCATGAAAAATAGCAAATGAAGTCAGAAAAGGTTTGAAAAGTGATGATGTGGCTTTGGATGGTGCATATTGAATGCAGAAAAAGTATTGAGTTCAAATATGTTTAAAAAATTGAAATCCTTTTGTAACAGATGAGTTTTCGTCCGAAACCCTGACACTTCGAAAGAGATTGTCCAGTTCGTACACGAAGTGCATCCAGTTTTTGCCGTAACCCTCTCAACTTTTTAGCACATGCGATGTGGGTGAAATGATGATACCATGCCAACTTGCTACCATTTCAGAGTTCATTTGTAGTGCTTTTCAATTCAGTGTCATTTTAGCTCAAAATAAATCATGAAATGCATGAAAAATAGCAAATGAAGTCAGAAAAGGTTTGAAAATTGATGATGTGGCTTTGGATGGTGCATATTGAATGCAGAAAAAGTATTGAGTTCAAATATGTTTAAAAAATTGAAATCCTTTTGTAACAGATGAGTTTTCGTTCGAAACCCTGACACTTCGAAAGAGATTGTCCAGTTCGTACACGAAGTGCATCCAGTTTTTGCCGTAACCCTCTCAACTTTTTAGCACATGCGATGTGGGTGAAATGATGATACCATGCCAACTTGCAACCATTTCAGAGTTCATTTGCAGTGCTTTTCAATTCAGTGTCATTTTAGCTCAAATTAAATCATGAAATGCATGAAAAATAGCAAATGAAGTCAGAAAAGGTTTGAAAAGTGATGATATGGCTTTGTATGGTACATATTGAATGCAAAAAAAGTCTTGAGTTCAAATATGTTTAAAAAATTGAAATCCTTTTGTAACAGATGAGTTTTCGTCCGAAACCCTGACACTTCGAAAGAGATTGTCCAGTTCGTACACGAAGTGCATCCAGTTTTTGCCGTAACCCTCTGAACTTTTTCGCACATGCTATGTGGTTGAAATGATGATACCATGCCAACTTGCAACCATTTCAGAGTTCATTTGGAGTGCTTTTCAATTCAGGGTCATTTTAGCTCAAAATAAATCATGAAATGCATGAAAAATAGCAAATGAAGTCAGAAAAGGTTTGAAAAGTGTTGATGTGGCTTTGAATGGTGCATATTGAATGCAGAAAAAGTCTTGAGTTCAAATATGTTTAAAAAATTGAAATCCTTTTGTAACAGATGAGTTTTCGTCCGAAACCCTGACACTTCGAAAGAGATTGTCCAGTTCGTACACGAAGTGCATCCAGTTTTTGCCGTAACCCTCTCAACTTTTTAGCACATGCTATGTGGGTGAAATGATGATACCATGCCAACTTGCAACCATTTCAGAGTTCATTTGCAGTGCTTTTCCATTCAGTGTCATTTTAGCTCAAAATAAATCATGAAATGCATGAAAAATAGCAAATGAAATCAGAAAAGGTTTGAAAAGTGATGATGTGGCTTTGGATGGTGCATATTGAATGCAGAAAAAGTCTTGAGTTCAAATATGTTTAAAAAATTGAAATCCTTTTGTAACAGATGAGTTTTCGTCCGAAACCCTCACACTTCGAAAGAGATTGTCCAGTTCGTACACGAAGTGCATCCGGTTTTTGCCGTAACCCTCTCAACTTTTTAGCACATGCGATGTGGGTGAAATGATGATACCATGCCAACTTGCAACCATTTCAGAGTTCATTTGCAGTGCTTTTCAATTCAGTCTCATTTTAGCTCAAAATAAATCATGAAATGCATGAAAAATAGCAAATGAAGTCCGAAAAGGTTTGAAAAGTGATGATGTGGCTTTGTATGGTGCATATTGAATGCAGAAAAAGTCTTGAGTTCAAATATGTTTAAAAAATTGAAATCCTTTTGTAACAGATGAGTTTTCGTCCAAAACCCTCACACTTCGAAAGAGATTGTCCAGTTCGTACACGAAGTGCATCCGGTTTTTGCTGTAACCCTCTCAACTTTTTAGCACATGCGATGTTGGTGAAATGATGATACCATGCCAACTTGCAACCATTTCAGAGTTCATTTGCAGTGCTTTTCAATTCAGTGTCATTTTAGCTCAAAATAAATCATGAAATGCATGAAAAATAGCAAATGAAGTCAGAAAAGGTTTGAAAAGTGATGATGTGGCTTTGAATGGTGCATATTGAATGCAGAAAAAGTCTTGAGTTCAAATATGTTTAAAAAATTGAAATCCTTTTGTAACAGATGAGTTTTCGTCCGAAACCCTGACACTTCAAAAGAGATTGTCCAGTTCGTACACGAAGTGCTTCCAGTTTTTGCCGTAACCCTCTCAACTTTTTAGCACATGCTATGTGGGTGAAATGATGATACCATGCCAACTTGCAACCATTTCAGAGTTCATTTGGAGTGCTTTTCAATTCAGGGTCATTTTAGCTCAAAATAAATCATGAAATGCATGAAAAATAGCAAATGAAGTCAGAAAAGGTTTGAAAAGTGTTGATGTGGCTTTGAATGGTGCATATTGAATGCAGAAAAAGTCTTGAGTTCAAATATGTTTAAAAAATTGAAATCCTTTTGTAACAGATGAGTTTTCGTCTGAAACCCTGACACTTCGAAAGAGATTGTCCAGTTCGTACACGAAGTGCATCCAGTTTTTGCCGTAACCCTCTCAACTTTTTAGCACATGCTATGTGGGTGAAATGATGATACCATGCCAACTTGCAACCATTTCAGAGTTCATTTGCAGTGCTTTTCCATTCAGTGTCATTTTAGCTCAAAATAAATCATGAAATGCATGAAAAATAGCAAATGAAGTCAGAAAAGGTTTGAAAAGTGATGATGTGGCTTTGGATGGTGCATATTGAATGCAGAAAAAGTCTTGAGTTCAAATATGTTTAAAAAATTGAAATCCTTTTGTAACAGATGAGTTTTCGTCCGAAACCCTCACACTTCGAAAGAGATTGTCCAGTTCGTACACGAAGTGCATCCGGTTTTTGCCGTAACCCTCTCAACTTTTTAGCACATGCGATGTGGGTGAAATGATGATACCATGCCAACTTGCAACCATTTCAGAGTTCATTTGCAGTGCTTTTCAATTCAGTCTCATTTTAGCTCAAAATAAATCATGAAATGCATGAAAAATAGCAAATGAAGTCCGAAAAGGTTTGAAAAGTGATGATGTGGCTTTGTATGGTGCATATTGAATGCAGAAAAAGTCTTGAGTTCAAATATGTTTAAAAAATTGAAATCCTTTTGTAACAGATGAGTTTTCGTCCAAAACCCTCACACTTCGAAAGAGATTGTCCAGTTCGTACACGAAGTGCATCCGGTTTTTGCTGTAACCCTCTCAACTTTTTAGCACATGCGATGTTGGTGAAATGATGATACCATGCCAACTTGCAACCATTTCAGAGTTCATTTGCAGTGCTTTTCAATTCAGTGTCATTTTAGCTCAAAATAAATCATGAAATGCATGAAAAATAGCAAATGAAGTCAGAAAAGGTTTGAAAAGTGATGATGTGGCTTTGTATGGTGCATATTGAATGCAGAAAAAGTCTTGAGTTCAAATATGTTTAAAAAATTGAAATCCTTTTGTAACAGATGAGTTTTCGTCCGAAACCCTGACACTTCGAAAGAGATTGTCCAGTTCGTACACGAAGTGCATCCAGTTTTTGCCGTAACCCTCTCAACTTTTTCGCACATGCTATGTGGTTGAAATGATGATACCATGCCAACTTGCAACCATTTCAGAGTTCATTTGCAGTGCTTTTCAATTCAGGGTCATTTTAGCTCAAAATAAATCATGAAATGCATGAAAAATAGCAAATGAAGTCAGAAAAGGTTTGAAAAGTGATGATGTGGCTTTGGATGGTGCATATTGAATGCAGAAAAAGTATTGAGTTCAAATATGTTTAAAAAATTGAAATCCTTTTGTAACAGATGAGTTTTCGTCCGAAACCCTGACACTTCGAAAGAGATTGTCCAGTTCGTACACGAAGTGCATCCAGTTTTTGCCGTAACCCTCTCAACTTTTTAGCACATGCGATGTGGGTGAAATGATGATACCATGCCAACTTGCTACCATTTCAGAGTTCATTTGTAGTGCTTTTCAATTCAGTGTCATTTTAGCTCAAAATAAATCATGAAATGCATGAAAAATAGCAAATGAAGTCAGAAAAGGTTTGAAAATTGATGATGTGGCTTTGGATGGTGCATATTGAATGCAGAAAAAGTATTGAGTTCAAATATGTTTAAAAAATTGAAATCCTTTTGTAACAGATGAGTTTTCGTCCGAAACCCTGACACTTCGAAAGAGATTGTCCAGTTCGTACACGAAGTGCATCCAGTTTTTGCCGTAACCCTCTCAACTTTTTAGCACATGCGATGTGGGTGAAATGATGATACCATGCCAACTTGCAACCATTTCAGAGTTCATTTGCAGTGCTTTTCAATTCAGTGTCATTTTAGCTCAAAATAAATCATGAAATGCATGAAAAATAGCAAATGAAGTCAGAAAAGGTTTGAAAAGTGATGATGTGGCTTTGCATGGTGCATATTGAATGCAGAAAAAGTCTTGAGTTCAAATATGTTTAAAAAATTGAAATCCTTTTGTAACAGATGAGTTTTCGTCCGAAACCCTGACACTTCGAAAGAGATTGTCCAGTTCGTACACGAAGTGCATCCAGTTTTTGCCGTAACCCTCTCAACTTTTTAGCACATGCGATGTGGATGAAATGATGATACCATGCCAACTTGCTACCATTTCAGAGTTCATTTGCAGTGCTTTTCAATTCAGTGTCATTTTAGCTCAAAATAAATCATGGAATGCATGAAAAATAGCAAATGAAGTCAGAAAAGGTTTGAAAAGTGATGATGTGGCTTTGTATGGTGCATATTGAATGCAGAAAAAGTCTTGAGTTCAAATATGTTTAAAAAATTGAAATCCTTTTGTAACAGATGAGTTTTCGTCCGAAACCCTGACACTTCGAAAGAGATTGTCCAGTTCGTACGCGAAGTGCATCCAGTTTTTGCCGTAACCCTCTCAACTTTTTAGCACATGCGATGTGGGTGAAATGATGATACCATGCCAACTTGCAACCATTTCAGAGTTCATTTGCAGTGCTTTTCAATTCAGTGTCATTTTAGCTCAAAATAAATCATGAAATGCATGAAAAATAGCAAATGAAGTCAGAAAAGGTTTGAAAAGTGATGATGTGGCTTTGTATGGTTCATATTGAATGCAGAAAAAGTCTTGAGTTCAAATATGTTTAAAAAATTGAAATCCTTTTGTAACAGATGAGTTTTCGTCCGAAACCCTGACACTTCGAAAGAGATTGTCCAGTTCGTACACGAAGTGCATCCAGTTTTTGCCGTAACCCTCTCAACTTTTTCGCACAGGCTATGTGGTTGAAATGATGATACCATGCCAACTTGCAACCATTTCAGAGTTCATTTGCAGTGCTTTCCAATTCAGGGTCATTTTAGCTCAAAATAAATCATGAAATGCATAAAAAATAGCAAATGAAGTCAGAAAAGGTTCGAAAAGTGATGATGTGGCTTTGTATGGTGCATATTGAATGCAGAAAAAGTCTTGATTTCAAATATGTTTAAAAAGTTGAAATCCTTTTGTAACAGATGAGTTTTCGTCCGAAACCCTGACACTTCGAAAGAGATTGTCCAGTTCGTACACGAAGTGCATCCAGTTTTTGCCGTAACCCTCTCAACTTTTTAGCACATGCGATGTGGGTGAAATGATGATACCATGCCAACTTGCAACCATTTTACAGTTCATTTGCAGTGCTTTTCAATTCAGTGTCATTTTAGCTCAAAATAAATCATGAAATGCATGAAAAATAGCAAATGAAGTCAGAAAAGGTTTTTAAAGTGATGATGTGGCTTTGTATGGTGCATATTGAATGCAGAAAAAGTCTTGAGTTCAAATATGTTTAAAAAATTGAAATCCTTTTGTAACAGATGAGTTTTCGTCCGAAACCCTGACACTTCGAAACAGATTGTCCAGTTCGTACACGAAGTGCATCCAGTTTTTGCCGTAACCCTCTCAACTTTTTAGCACATGCGATGTGGGTGAAATGATGATACCATGCCAACTTGCAACCATTTCAGAGTTCATTTGCAGTGCTTTTCAATTCAGTGTCATTTTAGCTCAAAATAAATCATGAAATACATGAAAAATAGCAAATGAAGTCAGAAAAGGTTTGAAAAGTGATGATGTGGCTTTGTATGGTGCATATTGAATGCAGAAAAAGTCTTGAGTTCAAATATGTTTAAAAAATTGAAATCCTTTTGTAACAGATGAGTTTTCGTCCGAAACCTTGACACTTCGAAAGAGATTGTCCAGTTCGTACACGAAGTGCTTCCAGTTTTTGCCGTAACCCTCTCAATTTTTTAGCACATGCTATGTGGGTGAAATGATGATACCATGCCAACTTGCAACCATTTCAGAGTTCATTTGCGGTGCTTTTCAATTCAGTGTCATTTTAGCTCAAAATAAATCATGAAATGCATGAAAAATAGCAAATGAAGTCAGAAAAGGTTTGAAAAGTGATGATGTGGCTTTGGATGGTGCATATTGAATGCAGAAAAAGTTTTAAGTTCAAATAGGTTTAAAAAATTGAAATCCTTTTGTAACAGATGAGTTTTCGTCCGAAACCCTCACACTTCGAAAGAGATTGTCCAGTTCGTACACGAAGTGCATCCAGTTTTTGCGTAACCCTCTCAACTTTTTAGCACATGCTATGTGGGTGAAATGATGATACCATGCCAACTTGCAACCATTTCAGAGTTCATTTGCAGTGCTTTTCAATTCAGTGTCATTTTAGCTCAAAATAAATCATGAAATGCATGAAAAATTGCAAATGAAGTCAGAAAAGGTTTGAAAAGTGATGATGTGGCTTTGGATGGTGCCTATTGAATGCAGAAAAAGTCTTGAGTTCAAATATGTTTAAAAAATTGAAATCCTTTTGTAACAGATGAGTTTTCGTCCGAAACCCTGACACTTCGAATGAGATTGTCCAGTTCGTACACGAAGTGCTTCCAGTTTTTGCCGTAACCCTATCAACTTTTTAGCACATGCTATGTGCGTGAAATGATGATACCATGCCAACTTGCAACCATTTCAGAGTTCATTTGCAGTGCTTTTTCAATTCAGTGTCATTTTAGCTCAAAATAAATCATGAAACGCATGAAAAATAGCAAATGAAGTCAGAAAAGGTTTGAAAAGTGATGATGTGGCTTTGGATATTGCATATTGAATGCAGAAAAAGTTTTAAGTTTAAATATGTTTAAAAAATTGAAATCCTTTTGTAACAGATGAGTTTTCGTCCGAAACCCTGACACTTCGAAAGAGATTGTCCAGTTCGTACACGAAGTGCGTCCAGTTTTTGCCGTAACCCTCTCAACTTTTTAGCACATGCTATGTGGGTGAAATGATGATACCATGCCAACTTGCAACCATTTCAGAGTTCATTTGCAGTGCTTTTCAATTCAGTGTCATTTTAGCTCAAAATAAATCATGAAATGCATGAAAAATAGCAAATGAAGTCAGAAAAGGTTTGAAAAGTGATGATGTGGCTTTGTATGGTGTATATTGAATGCAGAAAAAGTCTTGAGTTCAAATATGTTTAAAAAATTGAAATCCTTTTGTAACAGATGAGTTTTCGTCCGAAACCCTGACACTTCGAATGAGATTGTCCAGTTCGTACACGAAGTGCTTCCAGTTTTTGCCGTAACCCTCTCAACTTTTTAGCACATGCTATGTGCGTGAAATGATGATACCATGCCAACTTGCAACCATTTCAGAGTTCATTTGCAGTGCTTTTTCAATTCAGTGTCATTTTAGGTCAAAATAAGTCATGAAACGCATGAAAAATAGCAAATGAAGTCAGAAAAGGTTTGAAAAGTGATGATGTGGCTTTGGATGGTGCCTATTGAATGCAGAAAAAGTCTTGAGTTCAAATATGTTTAAAAAATTGAAATCCTTTTGTAACATATGAGTTTTCGTCCGAAACCCTGACACTTCAAAAGAGATTGTCCAGTTCGTACACGAAGTGCACCCAGTTTTTGCCGTAACCCTCTCAACTTTTTAGCACATGCGATGTGGGTGAAATGATGATACCATGCCAACTTGCAACCATTTCAGAGTTCATTTGCAGTGCTTTTCAATTCAGTGTCATTTTAGCTCAAAATAAATCATGAAATGCATGAAAAATAGCAAATGAAGTCAGAAAAGGTTTGAAAAGTGATGATGTGGCTTTGTATGGTGTATATTGAATGCAGAAAAAGTCTTGAGTTCAAATATGTTTAAAAAATTGAAATCCTTTTGTAACAGATGAGTTTTCGTCCGAAACCCTGACACTTCGATTGAGATTGTCCAGTTCGTACACGAAGTGCTTCCAGTTTTTGCCGTAACCCTCTCAACTTTTTAGCACATGCTATGTGCGTGAAATGATGATACCATGCCAACTTGCAACCATTTCAGAGTTCATTTGCAGTGCTTTTTCAATTCAGTGTCATTTTAGCTCAAAATAAATCATGAAACGCATGAAAAATAGTAAATGAAGTCAGAAAAGGTTTGAAAAGTGATGATGTGGCTTTGGATATTGCATATTGAATGCAGAAAAAGTTTTAAGTTTAAATATGTTTAAAAAATTGAAATCCTTTTGTAACAGATGAGTTTTCGTCCGAAACCCTGACACTTCGAAAGAGATTGTCCAGTTCGTACACGAAGTGCGTCCAGTTTTTGCCGTAACCCTCTCAACTTTTTAGCACATGCTATGTGGGTGAAATGATGATACCATGCCAACTTGCAACCATTTCAGAGTTCATTTGCAGTGCTTTTCAATTCAGTGTCATTTTAGCTCAAAATAAATCATGAAATGCATGAAAAATAGCAAATGAAGTCATAAAAGGTTTGAAAAGTGATGATGTGGCTTTGTATGGTGTATATTGAATGCAGAAAAAGTCTTGAGTTCAAATATGTTTAAAAAATTGAAATCCTTTTGTAACAGATGAGTTTTCGTCCGAAACCCTGACACTTCGAATGAGATTGTCCAGTTCGTACACGAAGTGCTTCCAGTTTTTGCCGTAACCCTCTCAACTTTTTAGCACATGCTATGTGCGTGAAATGATGATACCATGCCAACTTGCAACCATTTCAGAGTTCATTTGCAGTGCTTTTTCAATTCAGTGTCATTTTAGCTCAAAATAAGTCATGAAACGCATGAAAAATAGCAAATGAAGTCAGAAAAGGTTTGAAAAGTGATGTTGTGGCTTTGGATGGTGCCTATTGAATGCAGAAAAAGTCTTGAGTTCAAATATGTTTAAAAAATTGAAATCCTTTTGTAACATATGAGTTTTCGTCCGAAACCCTGACACTTCAAAAGAGATTGTCCAGTTCGTACACGAAGTGCACCCAGTTTTTGCCGTAACCCTCTCAACTTTTTAGCACATGCTATGTGCGTGAAATGATGATACCATGCCAACTTGCAACCATTTCAGAGTTCATTTGCAGTGCTTTTTCAATTCAGTGTCATTTTAGCTCAAAATAAATCATGAAACGCATGAAAAATAGCAAATGAAGTCAGAAAAGGTTTGAAAAGTGATGATGTGGCTCTGTATGGTGCATATTGAATGCAGAAAAAGTCTTGAGTTCAAATATGTTTAAAAAATTGAAATCCTTTTGTAACAGATGAGTTTTCGTCCGAAACCCTGACACTTCGAATGAGATTGTCCAGTTCGTACACGAAGTGCTTCCAGTTTTTGCCGTAACCCTCTCAAATTTTTAGCACATGCTATGTGCGTGAAATGATGATACCATGCCAACTTGCAACCATTTCAGAGTTCATTTGCAGTGCTTTTTCAATTCAGTGTCATTTTAGCTCAAAATAAATCATGAAACGCATGAAAAATAGCAAATGAAGTCAGAAAAGGTTTGAAAAGTGATGATGTGGCTTTGGATATTGCATATTGAATGCAGAAAAAGTTTTAAGTTTAAATATGTTTAAAAAATTGAAATCCTTTTGTAACAGATGAGTTTTCGTCCGAAACCCTGACACTTCGAAAGAGATTGTCCAGTTCGTACACAAAGTGCGTCCAGTTTTTGCCGTAACCCTCTCAACTTTTAAGCACATGCTATGTGGGTGAAATGATGATACCATGCCAACTTGCAACCATTTCAGAGTTCATTTGCAGTGCTTTTCAATTCAGTGTCATTTTAGCTCAAAATAAATCATGAAATGCATGAAAAATACCAAATGAAGTCAGAAAAGGTTTGAAAAGTGATGATGTGGCTTTGTATGGTGTATATTGAATGCAGAAAAAGTCTTGAGTTCAAATATGTTTAAAAAATTGAAATCCTTTTGTAACAGATGAGTTTTCGTCCGAAACCCTGACACTTCGAATGAGATTGTCCAGTTCGTACACGAAGTGCTTCCAGTTTTTGCCGTAACCCTCTCAACTTTTTAGCACATGCTATGTGCGTGAAATGATGATACCATGCCAACTTGCAACCATTTCAGAGTTCATTTGCAGTGCTTTTTCAATTCAGTGTCATTTTAGCTCAAAATAAATCATGAAACGCATGAAAAATAGCAAATGAAGTCAGAAAAGGTTTGAAAAGTGATGATGTGGCTTTGGATATTGCATATTGAATGCAGAAAAAGTTTTAAGTTTAAATATGTTTAAAAAATTGAAATCCTTTTGTAACAGATGAGTTTTCGTCCGAAACCCTCACACTTCGAAAGAGATTGTCCAGTTCGTACACGAAGTGCATCCAGTTTTTGCCGTAACCCTCTCAACTTTTTAGCACATGCTATGTGGGTGAAATGATGATACCATGCCAACTTGCAACCATTTCAGAGTTCATTTGCAGTGCATTTCAATTCAGTGTCATTTTAGCTCAAAATAAATCATGAAATGCATGAAAAATAGCAAATGAAGTCAGAAAAGGTTTGAAAAGTGATGATGTGGCTTTGGATGGTGCATATTGAATGCAGAAAAAGTCTTGAGTTCAAATAGGTTTAAAAAATTGAAATCCTTTTGTAACAGATGAGTTTTCGTCCGAAACCCTGACACTTCGAAAGAGATTGTCCAGTTCGTACACGAAGTGCATCCAGTTTTTGCGTAACCCTCTCAACTTTTTAGCACATGCTATGTGGGTGAAATGATGATACCATGCCAACTTGCAACCATTTCAGAGTTCATTTGCAGTGCTTTTCAATTCAGTGTCATTTTAGCTCAAAATAAATCATGAAATGCATGAAAAATAGCAAATGAAGTCAGAAAAGGTTTGAAAAGTGATGATGTGGCTTTGGATGGTGCATATTGAATGCAGAAAAAGTCTTGAGTTCAAATATGTTTAAAAAATTGAAATCCTTTTGTAACAGATGAGTTTTCGTCCGAAACCCTCACACTTCGAAAGAGATTGTCCAGTTCGTACACGAAGTGCACCCAGTTTTTGCCGTAACCCTCTCAACTTTTTAGCACATGCTATGTGGGTGAAATGATGATACCATGCCAACTTGCAACCATTTCAGAGTTCATTTGCAGTGCTTTTCAATACAGTGTCATTTTAGCTCAAAATAAATCATGAAATGCATGAAAAATAGCAAATGAAGTCAGAAAAGGTTTGAAAAGTGATGATGTGGCTTTGTATGGTGTATATTGAATGCAGAAAAAGTCTTGAGTTCAAATATGTTTAAAAAATTGAAATCCTTTTGTAACAGATGAGTTTTCATCCGAAACCCTGACACTTCGAATGAGATTGTCCAGTTCGTACACGAAGTGCTTCCAGTTTTTGCCGTAACCCTCTCAACTTTTTAGCACATGCTATGTGCGTGAAATGATGATACCATGCCAACTTGCAACCATTTCAGAGTTCATTTGCAGTGCTTTTTCAATTCAGTGTCATTTTAGCTCAAAATAAGTCATGAAACGCATGAAAAATAGCAAATGAAGTCAGAAAAGGTTTGATGTGGCTTTGGATGGTGCCTATTGAATGCAGAAAAAGTCTTGAGTTCAAATATGTTTAAAAAATTGAAATCCTTTTGTAACATATGAGTTTTCGTCCGAAACCCTGACACTTCAAAAGAGATTGTCCAGTTCGTACACGAAGTGCACCCAGTTTTTGCCGTAACCCTCTCAACTTTTTAGCACATGCTATGTGCGTGAAATGATGATACCATGCCAACTTGCAACCATTTCAGAGTTCATTTGCAGTGCTTTTTCAATTCAGTGTCATTTTAGCTCAAAATAAATCATGAAACGCATGAAAAATAGCAAATGAAGTCAGAAAAGGTTTGAAAAGTGATGATGTGGCTCTGTATGGTGCATATTGAATGCAGAAAAAGTCTTGAGTTCAAATATGTTTAAAAAATTGAAATCCTTTTGTAACAGATGAGTTTTCGTCCGAAACCCTGACACTTCGAATGAGATTGTCCAGTTCGTACACGAAGTGCTTCCAGTTTTTGCCGTAACCCTCTCAAATTTTTAGCACATGCTATGTGCGTGAAATGATGATACCATGCCAACTTGCAACCATTTCAGAGTTCATTTGCAGTGCTTTTTCAATTCAGTGTCATTTTAGCTCAAAATAAATCATGAAACGCATGAAAAATAGCAAATGAAGTCAGAAAAGGTTTGAAAAGTGATGATGTGGCTTTGGATATTGCATATTGAATGCAGAAAAAGTTTTAAGTTTAAATATGTTTAAAAAATTGAAATCCTTTTGTAACAGATGAGTTTTCGTCCGAAACCCTGACACTTCGAAAGAGATTGTCCAGTTCGTACACGAAGTGCGTCCAGTTTTTGCCGTAACCCTCTCAACTTTTTAGCACATGCTATGTGGGTGAAATGATGATACCATGCCAACTTGCAACCATTTCAGAGTTCATTTGCAGTGCTTTTCAATTCAGTGTCATTTTAGCTCAAAATAAATCATGAAATGCATGAAAAATACCAAATGAAGTCAGAAAAGGTTTGAAAAGTGATGATGTGGCTTTGTATGGTGTATATTGAATGCAGAAAAAGTCTTGAGTTCAAATATGTTTAAAAAATTGAAATCCTTTTGTAACATATGAGTTTTCGTCCGAAACCCTGACACTTCGAATGAGATTGTCCAGTTCGTACACGAAGATCTTCCAGTTTTTGCCGTAACCCTCTCAACTTTTTAGCACATGCTATGTGCGTGAAATGATGATACCATGCCAACTTGCAACCATTTCAGAGTTCATTTGCAGTGCTTTTTCAATTCAGTGTCATTTTAGCTCAAAATAAATCATGAAACGCATGAAAAATAGCAAATGAAGTCAGAAAAGGTTTGAAAAGTGATGATGTGGCTTTGGATATTGCATATTGAATGCAGAAAAAGTTTTAAGTTTAAATATGTTTAAAAAATTGAAATCCTTTTGTAACAGATGAGTTTTCGTCCGAAACCCTCACACTTCGAAAGAGATTGTCCAGTTCGTACACGAAGTGCATCCAGTTTTTGCCGTAACCCTCTCAACTTTTTAGCACATGCTATGTGGGTGAAATGATGATACCATGCCAACTTGCAACCATTTCAGAGTTCATTTGCAGTGCTTTTTCAATTCAGTGTCATTTTAGCTCAAAATAAATCATGAAACGCATGAAAAATAGCAAATGAAGTCAGAAAAGGTTTGAAAAGTGATGATGTGGCTCTGTATGGTGCATATTGAATGCAGAAAAAGTCTTGAGTTCAAATATGTTTAAAAAATTGAAATCCTTTTGTAACAGATGAGTTTTCGTCCGAAACCCTGACACTTCGAATGAGATTGTCCAGTTCGTACACGAAGTGCTTCCAGTTTTTGCCGTAACCCTCTCAAATTTTTAGCACATGCTATGTGCGTGAAATGATGATACCATGCCAACTTGCAACCATTTCAGAGTTCATTTGCAGTGCTTTTTCAATTCAGTGTCATTTTAGCTCAAAATAAATCATGAAACGCATGAAAAATAGCAAATGAAGTCAGAAAAGGTTTGAAAAGTGATGATGTGGCTTTGGATATTGCATATTGAATGCAGAAAAAGTTTTAAGTTTAAATATGTTTAAAAAATTGAAATCCTTTTGTAACAGATGAGTTTTCGTCCGAAACCCTGACACTTCGAAAGAGATTGTCCAGTTCGTACACAAAGTGCGTCCAGTTTTTGCCGTAACCCTCTCAACTTTTAAGCACATGCTATGTGGGTGAAATGATGATACCATGCCAACTTGCAACCATTTCAGAGTTCATTTGCAGTGCTTTTCAATTCAGTGTCATTTTAGCTCAAAATAAATCATGAAATGCATGAAAAATACCAAATGAAGTCAGAAAAGGTTTGAAAAGTGATGATGTGGCTTTGTATGGTGTATATTGAATGCAGAAAAAGTCTTGAGTTCAAATATGTTTAAAAAATTGAAATCCTTTTGTAACAGATGAGTTTTCGTCCGAAACCCTGACACTTCGAATGAGATTGTCCAGTTCGTACACGAAGTGCTTCCAGTTTTTGCCGTAACCCTCTCAACTTTTTAGCACATGCTATGTGCGTGAAATGATGATACCATGCCAACTTGCAACCATTTCAGAGTTCATTTGCAGTGCTTTTTCAATTCAGTGTCATTTTAGCTCAAAATAAATCATGAAACGCATGAAAAATAGCAAATGAAGTCAGAAAAGGTTTGAAAAGTGATGATGTGGCTTTGGATATTGCATATTGAATGCAGAAAAAGTTTTAAGTTTAAATATGTTTAAAAAATTGAAATCCTTTTGTAACAGATGAGTTTTCGTCCGAAACCCTCACACTTCGAAAGAGATTGTCCAGTTCGTACACGAAGTGCATCCAGTTTTTGCCGTAACCCTCTCAACTTTTTAGCACATGCTATGTGGGTGAAATGATGATACCATGCCAACTTGCAACCATTTCAGAGTTCATTTGCAGTGCATTTCAATTCAGTGTCATTTTAGCTCAAAATAAATCATGAAATGCATGAAAAATAGCAAATGAAGTCAGAAAAGGTTTGAAAAGTGATGATGTGGCTTTGGATGGTGCATATTGAATGCAGAAAAAGTCTTGAGTTCAAATAGGTTTAAAAAATTGAAATCCTTTTGTAACAGATGAGTTTTCGTCCGAAACCCTGACACTTCGAAAGAGATTGTCCAGTTCGTACACGAAGTGCATCCAGTTTTTGCGTAACCCTCTCAACTTTTTAGCACATGCTATGTGGGTGAAATGATGATACCATGCCAACTTGCAACCATTTCAGAGTTCATTTGCAGTGCTTTTCAATTCAGTGTCATTTTAGCTCAAAATAAATCATGAAATGCATGAAAAATAGCAAATGAAGTCAGAAAAGGTTTGAAAAGTGATGATGTGGCTTTGGATGGTGCATATTGAATGCAGAAAAAGTCTTGAGTTCAAATATGTTTAAAAAATTGAAATCCTTTTGTAACAGATGAGTTTTCGTCCGAAACCCTCACACTTCGAAAGAGATTGTCCAGTTCGTACACGAAGTGCACCCAGTTTTTGCCGTAACCCTCTCAACTTTTTAGCACATGCTATGTGGGTGAAATGATGATACCATGCCAACTTGCAACCATTTCAGAGTTCATTTGCAGTGCTTTTCAATACAGTGTCATTTTAGCTCAAAATAAATCATGAAATGCATGAAAAATAGCAAATGAAGTCAGAAAAGGTTTGAAAAGTGATGATGTGGCTTTGTATGGTGTATATTGAATGCAGAAAAAGTCTTGAGTTCAAATATGTTTAAAAAATTGAAATCCTTTTGTAAAAGATGAGTTTTCATCCGAAACCCTGACACTTCGAATGAGATTGTCCAGTTCGTACACGAAGTGCTTCCAGTTTTTGCCGTAACCCTCTCAACTTTTTAGCACATGCTATGTGCGTGAAATGATGATACCATGCCAACTTGCAACCATTTCAGAGTTCATTTGCAGTGCTTTTTCAATTCAGTGTCATTTTAGCTCAAAATAAGTCATGAAACGCATGAAAAATAGCAAATGAAGTCAGAAAAGGTTTGATGTGGCTTTGGATGGTGCCTATTGAATGCAGAAAAAGTCTTGAGTTCAAATATGTTTAAAAAATTGAAATCCTTTTGTAACATATGAGTTTTCGTCCGAAACCCTGACACTTCAAAAGAGATTGTCCAGTTCGTACACGAAGTGCACCCAGTTTTTGCCGTAACCCTCTCAACTTTTTAGCACATGCTATGTGCGTGAAATGATGATACCATGCCAACTTGCAACCATTTCAGAGTTCATTTGCAGTGCTTTTTCAATTCAGTGTCATTTTAGCTCAAAATAAATCATGAAACGCATGAAAAATAGCAAATGAAGTCAGAAAAGGTTTGAAAAGTGATGATGTGGCTCTGTATGGTGCATATTGAATGCAGAAAAAGTCTTGAGTTCAAATATGTTTAAAAAATTGAAATCCTTTTGTAACAGATGAGTTTTCGTCCGAAACCCTGACACTTCGAATGAGATTGTCCAGTTCGTACACGAAGTGCTTCCAGTTTTTGCCGTAACCCTCTCAAATTTTTAGCACATGCTATGTGCGTGAAATGATGATACCATGCCAACTTGCAACCATTTCAGAGTTCATTTGCAGTGCTTTTTCAATTCAGTGTCATTTTAGCTCAAAATAAATCATGAAACGCATGAAAAATAGCAAATGAAGTCAGAAAAGGTTTGAAAAGTGATGATGTGGCTTTGGATATTGCATATTGAATGCAGAAAAAGTTTTAAGTTTAAATATGTTTAAAAAATTGAAATCCTTTTGTAACAGATGAGTTTTCGTCCGAAACCCTGACACTTCGAAAGAGATTGTCCAGTTCGTACACGAAGTGCGTCCAGTTTTTGCCGTAACCCTCTCAACTTTTTAGCACATGCTATGTGGGTGAAATGATGATACCATGCCAACTTGCAACCATTTCAGAGTTCATTTGCAGTGCTTTTCAATTCAGTGTCATTTTAGCTCAAAATAAATCATGAAATGCATGAAAAATACCAAATGAAGTCAGAAAAGGTTTGAAAAGTGATGATGTGGCTTTGTATGGTGTATATTGAATGCAGAAAAAGTCTTGAGTTCAAATATGTTTAAAAAATTGAAATCCTTTTGTAACATATGAGTTTTCGTCCGAAACCCTGACACTTCGAATGAGATTGTCCAGTTCGTACACGAAGATCTTCCAGTTTTTGCCGTAACCCTCTCAACTTTTTAGCACATGCTATGTGCGTGAAATGATGATACCATGCCAACTTGCAACCATTTCAGAGTTCATTTGCAGTGCTTTTTCAATTCAGTGTCATTTTAGCTCAAAATAAATCATGAAACGCATGAAAAATAGCAAATGAAGTCAGAAAAGGTTTGAAAAGTGATGATGTGGCTTTGGATATTGCATATTGAATGCAGAAAAAGTTTTAAGTTTAAATATGTTTAAAAAATTGAAATCCTTTTGTAACAGATGAGTTTTCGTCCGAAACCCTCACACTTCGAAAGAGATTGTCCAGTTCGTACACGAAGTGCATCCAGTTTTTGCCGTAACCCTCTCAACTTTTTAGCACATGCTATGTGGGTGAAATGATGATACCATGCCAACTTGCAACCATTTCAGAGTTAATTTGCAGTGCTTTTTCAATTCAGTGTCATTTTAGCTCAAAATAAATCATGAAACGCATGAAAAATAGCAAATGAAGTCAGAAAAGGTTTGAAAAGTGATGATGTGGCTCTGTATGGTGCATATTGAATGCAGAAAAAGTCTTGAGTTCAAATATGTTTAAAAAATTGAAATCCTTTTGTAACAGATGAGTTTTCGTCCGAAACCCTGACACTTCGAATGAGATTGTCCAGTTCGTACACGAAGTGCTTCCAGTTTTTGCCGTAACCCTCTCAAATTTTTAGCACATGCTATGTGCGTGAAATGATGATACCATGCCAACTTGCAACCATTTCAGAGTTCATTTGCAGTGCTTTTTCAATTCAGTGTCATTTTAGCTCAAAATAAATCATGAAACGCATGAAAAATAGCAAATGAAGTCAGAAAAGGTTTGAAAAGTGATGATGTGGCTTTGGATATTGCATATTGAATGCAGAAAAAGTTTTAAGTTTAAATATGTTTAAAAAATTGAAATCCTTTTGTAACAGATGAGTTTTCGTCCGAAACCCTGACACTTCGAAAGAGATTGTCCAGTTCGTACACAAAGTGCGTCCAGTTTTTGCCGTAACCCTCTCAACTTTTTAGCACATGCTATGTGGGTGAAATGATGATACCATGCCAACTTGCAACCATTTCAGAGTTCATTTGCAGTGCTTTTCAATTCAGTGTCATTTTAGCTCAAAATAAATCATGAAATGCATGAAAAATACCAAATGAAGTCAGAAAAGGTTTGAAAAGTGATGATGTGGCTTTGTATGGTGTATATTGAATGCAGAAAAAGTCTTGAGTTCAAATATGTTTAAAAAATTGAAATCCTTTTGTAACAGATGAGTTTTCGTCCGAAACCCTGACACTTCGAATGAGATTGTCCAGTTCGTACACGAAGTGCTTCCAGTTTTTGCCGTAACCCTCTCAACTTTTTAGCACATGCTATGTGCGTGAAATGATGATACCATGCCAACTTGCAACCATTTCAGAGTTCATTTGCAGTGCTTTTTCAATTCAGTGTCATTTTAGCTCAAAATAAATCATGAAACGCATGAAAAATAGCAAATGAAGTCAGAAAAGGTTTGAAAAGTGATGATGTGGCTTTGGATATTGCATATTGAATGCAGAAAAAGTTTTAAGTTTAAATATGTTTAAAAAATTGAAATCCTTTTGTAACAGATGAGTTTTCGTCCGAAACCCTCACACTTCGAAAGAGATTGTCCAGTTCGTACACGAAGTGCATCCAGTTTTTGCCGTAACCCTCTCAACTTTTTAGCACATGCTATGTGGGTGAAATGATGATACCATGCCAACTTGCAACCATTTCAGAGTTCATTTGCAGTGCATTTCAATTCAGTGTCATTTTAGCTCAAAATAAATCATGAAATGCATGAAAAATAGCAAATGAAGTCAGAAAAGGTTTGAAAAGTGATGATGTGGCTTTGGATGGTGCATATTGAATGCAGAAAAAGTCTTGAGTTCAAATAGGTTTAAAAAATTGAAATCCTTTTGTAACAGATGAGTTTTCGTCCGAAACCCTGACACTTCGAAAGAGATTGTCCAGTTCGTACACGAAGTGCATCCAGTTTTTGCGTAACCCTCTCAACTTTTTAGCACATGCTATGTGGGTGAAATGATGATACCATGCCAACTTGCAACCATTTCAGAGTTCATTTGCAGTGCTTTTCAATTCAGTGTCATTTTAGCTCAAAATAAATCATGAAATGCATGAAAAATAGCAAATGAAGTCAGAAAAGGTTTGAAAAGTGATGATGTGGCTTTGGATGGTGCATATTGAATGCAGAAAAAGTCTTGAGTTCAAATATGTTTAAAAAATTGAAATCCTTTTGTAACAGATGAGTTTTCGTCCGAAACCCTCACACTTCGAAAGAGATTGTCCAGTTCGTACACGAAGTGCACCCAGTTTTTGCCGTAACCCTCTCAACTTTTTAGCACATGCTATGTGGGTGAAATGATGATACCATGCCAACTTGCAACCATTTCAGAGTTCATTTGCAGTGCTTTTCAATACAGTGTCATTTTAGCTCAAAATAAATCATGAAATGCATGAAAAATAGCAAATGAAGTCAGAAAAGGTTTGAAAAGTGATGATGTGGCTTTGTATGGTGTATATTGAATGCAGAAAAAGTCTTGAGTTCAAATATGTTTAAAAAATTGAAATCCTTTTGTAACAGATGAGTTTTCGTCCGAAACCCTGACACTTCGAATGAGATTGTCCAGTTCGTACACGAAGTGCTTCCAGTTTTTGCCGTAACCCTCTCAACTTTTTAGCACATGCTATGTGCGTGAAATGATGATACCATGCCAACTTGCAACCATTTCAGAGTTCATTTGCAGTGCTTTTTCAATTCAGTGTCATTTTAGCTCAAAATAAGTCATGAAACGCATGAAAAATAGCAAATGAAGTCAGAAAAGGTTTGATGTGGCTTTGGATGGTGCCTATTGAATGCAGAAAAAGTCTTGAGTTCAAATATGTTTAAAAAATTGAAATCCTTTTGTAACATATGAGTTTTCGTCCGAAACCCTGACACTTCAAAAGAGATTGTCCAGTTCGTACACGAAGTGCACCCAGTTTTTGCCGTAACCCTCTCAACTTTTTAGCACATGCTATGTGCGTGAAATGATGATACCATGCCAACTTGCAACCATTTCAGAGTTCATTTGCAGTGCTTTTTCAATTCAGTGTCATTTTAGCTCAAAATAAATCATGAAACGCATGAAAAATAGCAAATGAAGTCAGAAAAGGTTTGAAAAGTGATGATGTGGCTCTGTATGGTGCATATTGAATGCAGAAAAAGTCTTGAGTTCAAATATGTTTAAAAAATTGAAATCCTTTTGTAACAGATGAGTTTTCGTCCGAAACCCTGACACTTCGAATGAGATTGTCCAGTTCGTACACGAAGTGCTTCCAGTTTTTGCCGTAACCCTCTCAAATTTTTAGCACATGCTATGTGCGTGAAATGATGATACCATGCCAACTTGCAACCATTTCAGAGTTCATTTGCAGTGCTTTTTCAATTCAGTGTCATTTTAGCTCAAAATAAATCATGAAACGCATGAAAAATAGCAAATGAAGTCAGAAAAGGTTTGAAAAGTGATGATGTGGCTTTGGATATTGCATATTGAATGCAGAAAAAGTTTTAAGTTTAAATATGTTTAAAAAATTGAAATCCTTTTGTAACAGATGAGTTTTCGTCCGAAACCCTGACACTTCGAAAGAGATTGTCCAGTTCGTACACGAAGTGCGTCCAGTTTTTGCCGTAACCCTCTCAACTTTTTAGCACATGCTATGTGGGTGAAATGATGATACCATGCCAACTTGCAACCATTTCAGAGTTCATTTGCAGTGCTTTTCAATTCAGTGTCATTTTAGCTCAAAATAAATCATGAAATGCATGAAAAATACCAAATGAAGTCAGAAAAGGTTTGAAAAGTGATGATGTGGCTTTGTATGGTGTATATTGAATGCAGAAAAAGTCTTGAGTTCAAATATGTTTAAAAAATTGAAATCCTTTTGTAACATATGAGTTTTCGTCCGAAACCCTGACACTTCGAATGAGATTGTCCAGTTCGTACACGAAGATCTTCCAGTTTTTGCCGTAACCCTCTCAACTTTTTAGCACATGCTATGTGCGTGAAATGATGATACCATGCCAACTTGCAACCATTTCAGAGTTCATTTGCAGTGCTTTTTCAATTCAGTGTCATTTTAGCTCAAAATAAATCATGAAACGCATGAAAAATAGCAAATGAAGTCAGAAAAGGTTTGAAAAGTGATGATGTGGCTTTGGATATTGCATATTGAATGCAGAAAAAGTTTTAAGTTTAAATATGTTTAAAAAATTGAAATCCTTTTGTAACAGATGAGTTTTCGTCCGAAACCCTCACACTTCGAAAGAGATTGTCCAGTTCGTACACGAAGTGCATCCAGTTTTTGCCGTAACCCTCTCAACTTTTTAGCACATGCTATGTGGGTGAAATGATGATACCATGCCAACTTGCAACCATTTCAGAGTTAATTTGCAGTGCTTTTTCAATTCAGTGTCATTTTAGCTCAAAATAAATCATGAAACGCATGAAAAATAGCAAATGAAGTCAGAAAAGGTTTGAAAAGTGATGATGTGGCTCTGTATGGTGCATATTGAATGCAGAAAAAGTCTTGAGTTCAAATATGTTTAAAAAATTGAAATCCTTTTGTAACAGATGAGTTTTCGTCCGAAACCCTGACACTTCGAATGAGATTGTCCAGTTCGTACACGAAGTGCTTCCAGTTTTTGCCGTAACCCTCTCAAATTTTTAGCACATGCTATGTGCGTGAAATGATGATACCATGCCAACTTGCAACCATTTCAGAGTTCATTTGCAGTGCTTTTTCAATTCAGTGTCATTTTAGCTCAAAATAAATCATGAAACGCATGAAAAATAGCAAATGAAGTCAGAAAAGGTTTGAAAAGTGATGATGTGGCTTTGGATATTGCATATTGAATGCAGAAAAAGTTTTAAGTTTAAATATGTTTAAAAAATTGAAATCCTTTTGTAACAGATGAGTTTTCGTCCGAAACCCTGACACTTCGAAAGAGATTGTCCAGTTCGTACACGAAGTGCGTCCAGTTTTTGCCGTAACCCTCTCAACTTTTTAGCACATGCTATGTGGGTGAAATGATGATACCATGCCAACTTGCAACCATTTCAGAGTTCATTTGCAGTGCTTTTCAATTCAGTGTCATTTTAGCTCAAAATAAATCATGAAATGCATGAAAAATACCAAATGAAGTCAGAAAAGGTTTGAAAAGTGATGATGTGGCTTTGTATGGTGTATATTGAATGCAGAAAAAGTCTTGAGTTCAAATATGTTTAAAAAATTGAAATCCTTTTGTAACAGATGAGTTTTCGTCCGAAACCCTGACACTTCGAATGAGATTGTCCAGTTCGTACACGAAGATCTTCCAGTTTTTGCCGTAACCCTCTCAACTTTTTAGCACATGCTATGTGCGTGAAATGATGATACCATGCCAACTTGCAACCATTTCAGAGTTCATTTGCAGTGCTTTTTCAATTCAGTGTCATTTTAGCTCAAAATAAATCATGAAACGCATGAAAAATAGCAAATGAAGTCAGAAAAGGTTTGAAAAGTGATGATGTGGCTTTGGATATTGCATATTGAATGCAGAAAAAGTTTTAAGTTTAAATATGTTTAAAAAATTGAAATCCTTTTGTAACAGATGAGTTTTCGTCCGAAACCCTCACACTTCGAAAGAGATTGTCCAGTTCGTACACGAAGTGCATCCAGTTTTTGCCGTAACCCTCTCAACTTTTTAGCACATGCTATGTGGGTGAAATGATGATACCATGCCAACTTGCAACCATTTCAGAGTTAATTTGCAGTGCATTTCAATTCAGTGTCATTTTAGCTCAAAATAAATCATGAAATGCATGAAAAATAGCAAATGAAGTCAGAAAAGGTTTGAAAAGTGATGATGTGGCTTTGGATGGTGCATATTGAATGCAGAAAAAGTCTTGAGTTCAAATAGGTTTAAAAAATTGAAATCCTTTTGTAACAGATGAGTTTTCGTCCGAAACCCTGACACTTCGAAAGAGATTTTCCAGTTCGTACACGAAGTGCATCCAGTTTTTGCGTAACCCTCTCAACTTTTTAGCACATGCTATGTGGGTGAAATGATGATACCATGCCAACTTGCAACCATTTCAGAGTTCATTTGCAGTGCTTTTCAATTCAGTGTCATTTTAGCTCAAAATAAATCATGAAATGCATGAAAAATAGCAAATGAAGTCAGAAAAGGTTTGAAAAGTGATGATGTGGCTTTGGATGGTGCATATTGAATGCAGAAAAAGTCTTGAGTTCAAATATGTTTAAAAAATTGAAATCCTTTTGTAACAGATGAGTTTTCGTCCGAAACCCTGACACTTCGAAAGAGATTGTCCAGTCTGTACACGAAGTGCATCCAGTTTTTGCCGTAACCCTCTGAACTTTTTAGCACATGCTATGTGGGTGAAATGATGATACCATGCCAACTTGCAACCATTTCAGAGTTCATTTGCAGTGCTTTTCAATTCAGGGTCATTTTAGATCAAAATAAATCATGAAATGCATGAAAAATAGCAAATGAAGTAAGAAAAGGTTTGAAAAGTGATGATGTGGCTTTGGATGGTGCATATTGAATGCAGAAAAAGTCTTGAGTTCAAATATGTTTAAAAAATTGAAATCCTTTTGTAACAGATGAGTTTTCGTCCGAAACCCTGACACTTCGAAAGAGATTGTCCAGTTCGTACACGAAGTGCATTCAGTTTTTGCCGTAACCCTCTCAACTTTTTAGCACATGCGATGTGGGTGAAATGATGATACCATGCCAACTTGCAACCATTTCAGAGTTCATTTGCAGTGCTTTTCAATTCAGTGTCATTTTAGCTCAAAATAAATCATGAAATGCATGAAAAATAGCAAATGAAGTCAGAAAAGGTTTGAAAAGTGATGATGTGGCTTTGTATGGTGCATATTGAATGCAGAAAAAGTCTTGAGTTCAAATATGTTTAAAAAATTGAAATCCTTTTGTAACAGATGAGTTTTCGTCCGAAACCCTGACACTTCGAAAGAGATTGTCCAGTTCATACACGAAGTGCATCCAGTTTTTGCCGTAACCCTCTCAACTTTTTTGCACATGCTATGTGGGTGAAATGATGATACCATGCCAACTTGCAACCATTTCAGAGTTCATTTGTAGTGCTTTTCAATTCAGTGTCATTTAGCTCAAAATAAATCATGAAATGCATGAAAAATAGCAAATGATGTCAGAAAAGGTTTGCAAAGTGATGATGTGGCTTTGGATGGTGCATATTGAATGCAGAAAAAGTCTTGAGTTCAAATATGTTTAAAAAATTGAAATCCTTTTGTAACAGATGAGTTTTCGTCCGAAACCCTGACACTTCGAAAGAGATTGTCCAGTTCGTACACGAAGTGCATCCAGTTTTTGCCGTAACCCTCTCAACTTTTTAGCACATGCGATGTGGGTGAAATGATGATACCATGCCGACTTGCAACCATTTCAGAGTTCATTTGCAGTGCTTTTCAATTCAGTGTCATTTTAGCTCAAAATAAATCATGAAATGCATGAAAAATAGCAAATGAAGTCAGAAAAGGTTTGAAAAGTGATGATGTGGCTTTGTATGGTGCATATTGAATGCAAAAAAAGTCTTGAGTTCAAATATGTTTAAAAAATTGAAATCCTTTTGTAACAGATGAGATTTCGTCCGAAACCCTGACACTTCGAAAGAGATTGTCCAGTTCGTACACGAAGTGCATCCAGTTTTTGCGTAACCCTCTCAACTTTTTAGCACATGCTATGTGGGTGAAATGATGATACCATGCCGACTTGCAACCATTTCAGAGTTCATTTGCAGTGCTTTTCAATTCAGTGTCATTTTAGCTCAAAATAAATCATGAAATGCATGAAAAATAGCAAATGAAGTCAGAAAAGGTTTGAAAAGTGATGATGTGGCTTTGGATGGTGCCTATTGAATGCAGAAAAAGTCTTGAGTTCAAATATGTTTAAAAAATTGAAATCCTTTTGTAACAGATGAGTTTTCGTCCGAAACCCTGACACTTCGAATGAGATTGTCCAGTTCGTACACGAAGTGCTTCCAGTTTTTGCCGTAACCCTCTCAACTTTTTAGCACATGCTATGTGGGTGAAATGATGATACCATGCCAACTTGCAACCATTTCAGAGTTCATTTGCAGTGCTTTTTCAATTCAGTGTCATTTTAGCTCAAAATAAATCATGAAATGCATGAAAAATAGCAAATGAAGTCAGAAAAGGTTTGAAAAGTGATGATGTGGCTTTGGATATTGCATATTGAATGCAGAAAAAGTTTTAAGTTTAAATATGTTTAAAAAATTGAAATCCTTTTGTAAAAGATGAGTTTTCGTCCGAAACCCTGACACTTCGAAAGAGATTGTCCAGTTCGTACACGAAGTGCATCCAGTTTTTGCCATAACCCTCTCAACTTTTTAGCACGTGCGATGTGGGTAAAATGATGATACCATGCCAACTTGCAACCATTTTAGAGTTCATTTGCAGTGCTTTTCAATTCAGTGTCATTTTAGCTCAAAATAAATCATGAAATGCATGAAAAATAGCAAATGAAGTCAGAAAAGGTTTGCAAAGTGATGATGTGGCTTTGGATGGTGCATATTGAATGCAGAAAAAGTCTTGAGTTCAAATATGTTTAAAAAATTGAAATCCTTTTGTAACAGATGAGTTTTCGTCCGAAACCCTGACACTTCGAAAGAGATTGTCCAGTTCGTACACGAAGTGCATCCAGTTTTTGCCGTAACCCTCTCAACTTTTTAGCACATGCGATGTGGGAGAAATGATGATACCATGCCAACTTGCAACCATTTCAGAGTTCATTTGCAGTGCTTTTCAATTCAGTGTCATTTTAGCTCAAAATAAATCATGAAATGCATGAAAAATAGCAAATGAAGTCAGAAAAGGTTTGAAAAGTGATGATGTGGCTTTGTATGGTGCATATTGAATGCAAAAAAAGTCTTGAGTTCAAATATGTTTAAAAAATTGAAATCCTTTTGTAACAGATGAGATTTCGTCCGAAACCCTGACACTTCGAAAGAGATTGTCCAGTTCGTACACGAAGTGCATCCAGTTTTTGCCGTAACCCTTTGAACTTTTTCCCACATGCTATGTGGTTGAAATGATGATACCATGCCAACTTGCAACCATTTCAGAGTTCATTTGCAGTGCTTTTCAATTCAGGGTCATTTTAGCTCAACATAAATCATGAAATGCATGAAAAATAGCAAATGAAGTCAGAAAAGGTTTGAAAAGTGATGATGTGGCTTTGAATGGTGCATATTGAATGCAGAAAAAGTCTTGAGTTCAAATATGTTTAAAAAATTGAAATCCTTTTGTAACAGATGAGTTTTCGTCCGAAACCCTGACACTTCGAAAGAGATTGTCCAGTTCGTACACGAAGTGCATCCAGTTTTTCCCGTAACCCTCTCAACTTTTTAGCACATGCTATGTGGGTGAAATGATGATACCATGCCAACTTGCAACCATTTCAGAGTTCATTTGCAGTGCTTTTCAATTCAGTGTCATTTTAGCTCAAAATAAATCATGAAATGCTTGAAAAATAGCAAATGAAGTCAGAAAAGGTTTGAAAAGTGATGATGTGGCTTTGGATGGTGCATATTGAATGCAAAAAAAGTCTTGAGTTCAAATATGTTTAAAAAATTGAAATCCTTTTGTTACAGATGAGTTTTCGTCCGAAACCCTGACACTTCGAAAGAGATTGTCCAGTTCGTACACGAAGTGCATCCAGTTTTTGCCGTAACCCTCTCAACTTTTTAGCACATGCTATGTGGGTGAAATGATGATACCATGCCGACTTGCAACCATTTCAGAGTTCATTTGCAGTGCTTTTCAATTCAGTGTCATTTTAGCTCAAAATAAATCATGAAATGCATGAAAAATAGCAAATGAAGTCAGAAAAGGTTTGAAAAGTGATGATGTGGCTTTGTATGGTGCATATTGAATGCAGAAAAAGTCTTGAGTTCAAATATGTTTAAAAATTGAAATCCTTTTGTAACAGATGAGTTTTCGTCCGAAACCCTGACACTTCGAAATAGATTGTCCAGTTCGTACACGAAGTGCATCCAGTTTTTGCCGTAACCCGCTCCACTTTTTAGCACATGCTATGTGGGTGAAATGATGATACCATGCCAACTTGCAACCATTTCAGAGTTCATTTGCAGTGCTTTTCAATTCAGTGTCATTTTAGCTCAAAATAAATCATGAAATGCATGAAAAATAGAAAATGAAGTCAGAAAAGGTTTGAAAAGTGATGATGTGGCTTTGGATGGTGCATATTGAATGCAGAAAAAGTATTGAGTTCAAATATGTTTAAAAAATTGAAATCTTTTTGTAACAGATGAGTTTTCGTCCGAAACCCTGACACTTCGAAAGAGATTGTCCAGTTCGTACACGAAGTGCATCCAGTTTTTGCCATAACCCTCTCAACTTTTTAGCACGTGCGATGTGGGTGAAATGATGATACCATGCCAACTTGCAACCATTTTAGAGTTCATTTGCAGTGCTTTTCAATTCAGTGTCATTTTAGCTCAAAATAAATCATGAAATGCATGAAAAATAGCAAATGAAGTCAGAAAAGGTTTGCAAAGTGATGATGTGGCTTTGGATGGTGCATATTGAATGCAGAAAAAGTCTTGAGTTCAAATATGTTTAAAAAATTGAAATCCTTTTGTAACAGATGAGTTTTCGTCCGAAACCCTGACACTTCGAAAGAGATTGTCCAGTTCGTACACGAAGTGCATCCAGTTTTTGCCGTAACCCTCTCAACTTTTTAGCACATGCGATGTGGGAGAAATGATGATACCATGCCAACTTGCAACCATTTCAGAGTTCATTTGCAGTGCTTTTCAATTCAGTGTCATTTTAGCTCAAAATAAATCATGAAATGCATGAAAAATAGCAAATGAAGTCAGAAAAGGTTTGAAAAGTGATGATGTGGCTTTGTATGGTGCATATTGAATGCAAAAAAAGTCTTGAGTTCAAATATGTTTAAAAAATTGAAATCCTTTTGTAACAGATGAGATTTCGTCCGAAACCCTGACACTTCGAAAGAGATTGTCCAGTTCGTACACGAAGTGCATCCAGTTTTTGCCGTAACCCTTTGAACTTTTTCGCACATGCTATGTGGTTGAAATGATGATACCATGCCAACTTGCAACCATTTCAGAGTTCATTTGCAGTGCTTTTCAATTCAGGGTCATTTTAGCTCAACATAAATCATGAAATGCATGAAAAATAGCAAATGAAGTCAGAAAAGGTTTGAAAAGTGATGATGTGGCTTTGAATGGTGCATATTGAATGCAGAAAAAGTCTTGAGTTCAAATATGTTTAAAAAATTGAAATCCTTTTGTAACAGATGAGTTTTCGTCCGAAACCCTGACACTTCGAAAGAGATTGTCCAGTTCGTACACGAAGTGCATCCAGTTTTTCCCGTAACCCTCTCAACTTTTTAGCACATGCTATGTGGGTGAAATGATGATACCATGCCAACTTGCAACCATTTCAGAGTTCATTTGCAGTGCTTTTCAATTCAGTGTCATTTTAGCTCAAAATAAATCATGAAATGCATGAAAAATAGCAAATGAAGTCAGAAAAGGTTTGAAAAGTGATGATGTGGCTTTGGATGGTGCATATTGAATGCAAAAAAAGTCTTGAGTTCAAATATGTTTAAAAAATTGAAATCCTTTTGTTACAGATGAGTTTTCGTCCGAAACCCTGACACTTCGAAAGAGATTGTCCAGTTCGTACACGAAGTGCATCCAGTTTTTGCCGTAACCCTCTCAACTTTTTAGCACATGCTATGTGGGTGAAATGATGATACCATGCCGACTTGCAACCATTTCAGAGTTCATTTGCAGTGCTTTTCAATTCAGTGTCATTTTAGCTCAAAATAAATCATGAAATGCATGAAAAATAGCAAATGAAGTCAGAAAAGGTTTGAAAAGTGATGATGTGGCTTTCTATGGTGCATATTGAATGCAGAAAAAGTCTTGAGTTCAAATATGTTTAAAAAATTGAAATCCTTTTGTAACAGATGAGTTTTCGTCCGAAACCCTGACACTTCGAAAGAGATTGTCCAGTTCGTACACGAAGTGCATCCAGTTTTTGCCGTAACCCTCTCAACTTTTTAGCACATGCGATGTGGGAGAAATGATGATACCATGCCAACTTGCAACCATTTCAGAGTTCATTTGCAGTGCTTTTCAATTCAGTGTCATTTTAGCTCAAAATAAATCATGAAATGCATGAAAAATAGCAAATGAAGTCAGAAAAGGTTTGAAAAGTGATGATGTGGCTTTGTATGGTGCATATTGAATGCAAAAAAAGTCTTGAGTTCAAATATGTTTAAAAAATTGAAATCCTTTTGTAACAGATGAGATTTCGTCCGAAACCCTGACACTTCGAAAGAGATTGTCCAGTTCGTACACGAAGTGCATCCAGTTTTTGCCGTAACCCTTTGAACTTTTTCGCACATGCTATGTGGTTGAAATGATGATACCATGCCAACTTGCAACCATTTCAGAGTTCATTTGCAGTGCTTTTCAATTCAGGGTCATTTTAGCTCAACATAAATCATGAAATGCATGAAAAATAGCAAATGAAGTCAGAAAAGGTTTGAAAAGTGATGATGTGGCTTTGAATGGTGCATATTGAATGCAGAAAAAGTCTTGAGTTCAAATATGTTTAAAAAATTGAAATCCTTTTGTAACAGATGAGTTTTCGTCCGAAACCCTGACACTTCGAAAGAGATTGTCCAGTTCGTACACGAAGTGCATCCAGTTTTTCCCGTAACCCTCTCAACTTTTTAGCACATGCTATGTGGGTGAAATGATGATACCATGCCAACTTGCAACCATTTCAGAGTTCATTTGCAGTGCTTTTCAATTCAGTGTCATTTTAGCTCAAAATAAATCATGAAATGCATGAAAAATAGCAAATGAAGTCAGAAAAGGTTTGAAAAGTGATGATGTGGCTTTGGATGGTGCATATTGAATGCAAAAAAAGTCTTGAGTTCAAATATGTTTAAAAAATTGAAATCCTTTTGTTACAGATGAGTTTTCGTCCGAAACCCTGACACTTCGAAAGAGATTGTCCAGTTCGTACACGAAGTGCATCCAGTTTTTGCCGTAACCCTCTCAACTTTTTAGCACATGCTATGTGGGTGAAATGATGATACCATGCCGACTTGCAACCATTTCAGAGTTCATTTGCAGTGCTTTTCAATTCAGTGTCATTTTAGCTCAAAATAAATCATGAAATGCATGAAAAATAGCAAATGAAGTCAGAAAAGGTTTGAAAAGTGATGATGTGGCTTTCTATGGTGCATATTGAATGCAGAAAAAGTCTTGAGTTCAAATATGTTTAAAAAATTGAAATCCTTTTGTAACAGATGAGTTTTCGTCGGAAACCCTGACACTTCGAAAGAGATTGTCCAGTTCCTACACGAAGTGCATCCAGTTTTTGCCGTAACCCTCTCAACTTTTTCGCACATGCTATGTTGTTGAAATGATGATACCATGCCAACTTACAACCATTTCATAGTTCATTTGCAGTGATTTTCAATTCAGGGTCATTTTAGCTCAAAATAAATCATGAATTGCATGAAAAATAGCAAATGAAGTCAGAAAAGGTTTGAAAAGTGATGATGTGGCTTTGTATGGTGCATATTGAATGCAGAAAAAGTGTTGAGTTCAAATATGTTTAAAAAATTGAAATCCTTTTGTAACAGATGAGTTTTCGTCCGAAACCTTGACACTTCGAAAGAGATTGTCCAGTTCGTACACGAAGTGCTTCCAGTTTTTGCCGTAACCCTCTCAATTTTTTAGCACATGCTATGTGGGTGAAATGATGATACCATGCCAACTTGCAACCATTTCAGAGTTCATTTGCAGTGCTTTTCAATTCAGTGTCATTTTAGCTCAAAATAAATCATGAAATGCATGAAAAATAGCAAATGAAGTCAGAAAAGGTTTGAAAAGTGATGATGTGGCTTTCTATGGTGCATATTGAATGCAGAAAAAGTCTTGAGTTCAAATATGTTTAAAAAATTGAAATCCTTTTGTAACAGTTGAGTTTTCGTCCGAAACCCTGACACTTCGAAAGAGATTGTCCAGTTCGTACACGAAGTGCATCCAGTTTTTGCCGTAACCCTCTCCACTTTTTAGCACATGCTATGTGGGTGAAATGATGATACCATGCCAACTTGCAACCATTTCAGAGTTCATTTGCAGTGCTTTTCAATTCAGTGTCATTTTAGCTCAAAATAAATCATGAAATGCATGAAAAATAGCAAATGAAGTCAGAAAAGGTTTGAAAAGTGATGATGTGGCTTTGGATGGTGCATATTGAATGCAGAAAAAGTATTGAGTTCAAATATGTTTAAAAAATTGAAATCTTTTTGTAACAGATGAGTTTTCGTCCGAAACCCTGACACTTCGAAAGAGATTGTCCAGTTCGTACACGAAGTGCATCCAGTTTTTGCCGTAACCCTCTCAAATTTTTAGCACGTGCGATGTGTGTGAAATGATGATACCATGCCAACTTGCAACCATTTTAGAGTTCATTTGCAGTGCTTTTCAATTCAGTGTCATTTTAGCTCAAAATAAATCATGAAATGCATGAAAAATAGCAAATGAAGTCAGAAAAGGTTTGAAAAGTGATGATGTGGCTTTGTATGGTGCATATTGAATGCAGAAAAAGTCTTGAGTTCAAATATGTTTAAAAAATTGAAATCCTTTTGTAACAGATGAGTTTTCGTCCGAAACCCTGACACTTCGAAAGAGATTGTCCAGTTCGTACACGAAGTGCTTCCAGTTTTTGCCGTAACCCTCTCAACTTTTTAGCACATGCTATGTGGGTGAAATGATGATACCATGCCAACTTGCAACCATTTCAGAGTTCATTTGCAGTGCTTTTCAATTCAGTGTCATTTTAGCTCAAAATAAATCATGAAATGCATGAAAAATAGCAAATGAAGTCAGAAAAGGTTTGAAAAGTGATGATGTGGCTTTGTATGGTGCATATTGAATGCAAAAAAAGTCTTGAGTTCAAATATGTTTAAAAAATTGAAATCCTTTTGTAACAGATGAGATTTCGTCCGAAACCCTGACACTTCGAAAGAGATTGTCCAGTTCGTACACGAAGTGCATCCAGTTTTTGCCGTAACCCTTTGAACTTTTTCGCACATGCTATGTGGTTGAAATGATGATACCATGCCAACTTGCAACCATTTCAGAGTTCATTTGCAGTGCTTTTCAATTCAGGGTCATTTTAGCTCAACATAAATCATGAAATGCATGAAAAATAGCAAATGAAGTCAGAAAAGGTTTGAAAAGTGATGATGTGGCTTTGAATGGTGCATATTGAATGCAAAAAAAGTCTTGAGTTCAAATATGTTTAAAAAATTGAAATCCTTTTGTAACAGATGAGTTTTCGTCCGAAACCCTGACACTTCGAAAGAGATTGTCCAGTTCGTACACGAAGTGCATCCAGTTTTTCCCGTAACCCTCTCAACTTTTTAGCACATGCTATGTGGGTGAAATGATGATACCATGCCAACTTGCAACCATTTCAGAGTTCATTTGCAGTGCTTTTCAATTCAGTGTCATTTTAGCTCAAAATAAATCATGAAATGCATGAAAAATAGCAAATGAAGTCAGAAAAGGTTTGAAAAGTGATGATGTGGCTTTGGATGGTGCATATTGAATGCAAAAAAAGTCTTGAGTTAAAATATGTTTAAAAAATTGAAATCCTTTTGTTACAGATGAGTTTTCGTCCGAAACCCTGACACTTCGAAAGAGATTGTCCAGTTCGTACACGAAGTGCATCCAGTTTTTGCCGTAACCCTCTCAACTTTTTAGCACATGCTATGTGGGTGAAATGATGATACCATGCCGACTTGCAACCATTTCAGAGTTCATTTGCAGTGCTTTTCAATTCAGTGTCATTTTAGCTCAAAATAAATCATGAAATGCATGAAAAATAGCAAATGAAGTCAGAAAAGGTTTGAAAAGTGATGATGTGGCTTTCTATGGTGCATATTGAATGCAGAAAAAGTCTTGAGTTCAAATATGTTTAAAAAATTGAAATCCTTTTGTAACAGATGAGTTTTCGTCGGAAACCCTGACACTTCGAAAGAGATTGTCCAGTTCCTACACGAAGTGCATCCAGTTTTTGCCGTAACCCTCTCAACTTTTTCGCACATGCTATGTGGTTGAAATGATGATACCATGCCAACTTACAACCATTTCATAGTTCATTTGCAGTGCTTTTCAATTCAGGGTCATTTTAGCTCAAAATAAATCATGAAATGCATGAAAAATAGCAAATGAACTCAGAAAAGGTTTGAAAAGTGATGATGTGGCTTTGTATGGTGCATATTGAATGCAGAAAAAGTCTTGAGTTCAAATATGTTTAAAAAATTGAAATCCTTTTGTAACAGTTGAGTTTTCGTCCGAAACCCTGACACTTCGAAAGAGATTGTCCAGTTCGTACACGAAGTGCATCCAGTTTTTGCCGTAACCCTCTCCACTTTTTAGCACATGCTATGTGGGTGAAATGATGATACCATGCCAACTTGCAACCATTTCAGAGTTCATTTGCAGTGCTTTTCAATTCAGTGTCATTTTAGCTCAAAATAAATCATGAAATGCATGAAAAATAGTAAATGAAGTCAGAAAAGGTTTGAAAAGTGATGATGTGGCTTTGGATGGTGCATATTGAATGCAGAAAAAGTATTGAGTTCAAATATGTTTAAAAAATTGAAATCTTTTTGTAACAGATGAGTTTTCGTCCGAAACCCTGACACTTCGAAAGAGATTGTCCAGTTCGTACACGAAGTGCATCCAGTTTTTGCCGTAACCCTCTCAACTTTTTAGCACGTGCGATGTGGGTGAAATGATGATACCATGCCAACTTGCAACCATTTTAGAGTTCATTTGCAGTGCTTTTCAATTCAGTGTCATTTTAGCTCAAAATAAATCATGAAATGCATGAAAAATAGCAAATGAAGTCAAAAAAGGTTTGAAAAGTGATGATGTGGCTTTGTATGGTGCATATTGAATGCAGAAAAAGTTTTGAGTTCAAATATGTTTAAAAAATTGAAATCCTTTTGTAACAGATGAGTTTTCGTCCGAAACCCTGACACTTCGAAAGAGATTGTCCAGTTCGTACACGAAGTGCTTCTAGTTTTTGCCGTAACCCTCTCAACTTTTTAGCACATGCTATGTGGGTGAAATGATGATACCATGCCAACTTGCAACCATTTCAGAGTTCATTTGCAGTGCTTTTCAATTCAGTGTCATTTTAGCTCAAAATAAATCATGAAATGCATGAAAAATAGCAAATGAAGTCAGAAAAGGTTTGAAAAGTGATGATGTGGCTTTGGATGGTGCATATTGAATGCAGAAAAAGTATTGAGTTCAAATATGTTTAAAAAATTGAAATCCTTTTGTAACAGATGAGTTTTCGTCCGAAACCCTGACACTTCGAAAGAGATTGTCCAGTTCGTACACGAAGTGCATCCAGTTTTTGCCGTAACCCTCTCAACTTTTTAGCACATGCGATGTGGGGGAAATGATGATACCATGCCAACTTGCTACCATTTCAGAGTTCATTTGCAGTGCTTTTCAATTCTGTGTCATTTTAGCTCAATATAAATCATGAAATGCATGAAAAATAGCAAATGAAGTCAGAAAAGGTTTGAAAAGTGATGATGTGGCTTTGCATGGTGCATATTGAATGCAGAAAAAGTCTTGAGTTCAAATATGTTTAAAAAATTGAAATCCTTTTGTAACAGATGAGTTTTCGTCCGAAACCCTGACACTTCGAAAGAGATTGTCCAGTTCGTACGCGAAGTGCATCCAGTTTTTGCCGTAACCCTCTCAACTTTTTAGCACATGCGATGTGGGTGAAATGATGATACCATGCCAACTTGCAACCAATTCAGAGTTCATTTGCAGTGCTTTTCAATTCAGTGTCATTTTAGCTCAAAATAAATCATGAAATGCATGAAAAATAGCAAATGAAGTCAGAAAAAGTTTGAAAAGTGATGACGTGGCTTTGTATGGTTCATATTGAATGCAGAAAAAGTCTTGAGTTCAAATATGTTTAAAAAATTGAAATCCTTTTGTAACAGATGAGTTTTCGTCCGAAACCCTGACACTTCGAAAGAGGTTGTCCAGTTCGTACACGAAGTGCATCCAGTTTTTGCCGTAACCCTCTCAACTTTTTCGCACATGCTATGTGGTTGAAATGATCATACCATGCCAACTTGCAACCATTTCAGAGTTCATTTGCAGTGCTTTTCAATTCAGGGTCATTTTAGCTCAAAATAAATCATGAAATGCATGAAAAATAGCAAATGAAGTCAGAAAATGTTTGAAAAGTGATGATGTGGCTTTGTATGGTGCATATTGAATGCAGAAAAAGTCTTGAGTTCAAATATGTTTAAAAAATTGAAATCCTTTTGTAACAGATGAGTTTTCGTCCGAAACCCTGACACTTCGAAAGAGATTGTCCTGTTCGTACACGAAGTGCATCCAGTTTTTGCCGTAACCCTCTCAACTTTTTAGCACATGCGATGTGGGTGAAATGATGATACCATCCCAACTTGCAACCATTTCAGAGTTCATTTGCAGTGCTTTTCAATTCAGTGTCATTTTAGTTCAAAATAAATCATGAAATGCATGAAAAATAGCAAATGAAGTCAGAAAAGTTTTGAAAAGTGATGATGTGGCTTTGTATGGTGCATATTGAATGCAGAAAAAGTCTTGAGTACAAATATGTTTAAAAATTTGAAATCCTTTTGTAACAGATGAGTTTTCGTCCGAAACCCTGACACTTCGAAAGAGATTGTCCAGTTCGTACACGAAGTGCATCCAGTTTTTGCCGTAACCCTCTGAACTTTTTAGCACATGCGATGTTGGTGAAATGATGATACCATGCCAACTTGCAACCATTTCAGAGTTCATTTGCAGTGCTTTTCAATTCAGTGTCATTTTAGCTCAAAATAAATCATGAAATGCATGAAAAATAGCAAATGAAGTCAGAAAAGGTTTGAAAAGTGATGATGTGGCTTTGTATGGTGCATATTGAATGCAGAAAAACTCTTGAGTTCAAATATGTTTAAAAAATTGAAATCCTTTTGTAACAGATGAGTTTTCGTCCGAAACCCTGACACTTCGAAAGAGATTGTCCAGTTCGTACACGAAGTGCTTCCAGTTTTTGCCGTAACCCTCTCAACTTTTTAGCACATGCTATGTGGGTGAAATGATGATACCATGCCAACTTGCAACCATTTCAGAGTTCATTTGCAGTGCTTTTCAATCCAGGGTCATTTTAGCTCAAAATAAATCATGAAATGCATGAAAAGTAGCAAATGAAGTCAGAAAAGGTTTGAAAAGTGATGATGTGGCTTTGTATGGTGCATATTGAATGCAGAAAAAGTCTTGAGTTCAAATATGTTTAAAAAATTGAAATCCTTTTGTAACAGATGAGTTTTCGTCCGAAACCCTGACACTTCGAAAGAGATTGTCCAGTTCGTACACGAAGTGCATCCAGTTTTTGCCGTAACCCTCTCAACTTTTTAGCACATGCTATGTGGGTGAAATGATGATACCATGCCAACTTGCAACCATTTCAGAGTTCATTTGCAGTGCTTTTTAATTCAGGGTCATTTTAGCTCAAAATAAATCATGAAATGCATGAAAAATAGCAAATGAAGTCAGAAAAGGTTTGAAAAGTGATGATGTGGCTTTGGATGGTGCATATTGAATGCAGAAAAAGTCTTGAGTTCAAATATGTTTAAAAAATTGAAATCCTTTTGTAACAGATGAGTTTTCGTCCGAAACCCTGACACTTCGAAAGAGATTGTCCAGTCTGTACACGAAGTGCATCCAGTTTTTGCCGTAACCCTCTGAACTTTTTAGCACATGCTATGTGGGTGAAATGATGATACCATGCCAACTTGCAACCATTTCAGAGTTCATTTGCAGTGCTTTTCAATTCAGTGTCATTTTAGCTCAAAATAAATCATGAAATGCATGAAAAATAGCAAATGAAGTCAGAAAAGGTTTGAAAAGTGATGATGTGGCTTTGTATGGTCCATATTGAATGCAGAAAAAGTCTTGAGTTCAAATATGTTTAAAAATTGAAATCCTTTTGTAACAGATGAGTTTTCGTCCGAAACCCTGACACTTCGAAATAGATTGTCCAGTTCGTACACGAAGTGCATCCAGTTTTTGCCGTAACCCTCTCAACTTTTTCGCACATGCTATGTGGTTGAAATGATGATACCATGCCAACTTGCAACCATTTCAGAGTTCATTTGCAGTGCTTTTCAATTCAGGGTCATTTTAGCTCAAAATAAATCATGAAATGCATGAAAAATAGCAAATGAAGTCAGAAAAGGTTTGAAAAGTGATGATGTGGCATTGGATGGTGCATATTGAATGCAAAAAAAGTCTTGAGTTCAAATATGTTTAAAAAATTGAAATCCTTTTGTAACAGATGAGTTTTCGTCCGAAACCCTGACACTTCGAAAGAGATTGTCCAGTTCGTACACGAAGTGCATCCAGTTTTTGCCGTAACCCTCTCAACTTTTTAGCACATGCGATGTGGGTGAACTGATGACACCATGCCAACTTGCAACCATTTCAGAGTTCATTTGCAGTGCTTTTCAATTCAGTGTCATTTTAGCTCAAAATAAATCATGAAATGCATGAAAAATAGCAAATGAAGTCAGAAAAGGTTTGAAAAGTGATGATGTGGCTTTGGATGGTGCATATTGAATGCAGAAAAAGTCTTGAGTTCAAATATGTTTAAAAAATTGAAATCCTTTAGTAACAGATGAGTTTTCGTCCGAAACCCTGACACTTCGAAAGAGATTGTCCAGTTCGTTCACGAAGTGCATCCAGTTTTTGCCGTAACCCTCTGAACTTTTTAGCACATGCTATGTGGGTGAAATGATGATACCATGCCAACTTGCAACCATTTCAGAGTTCATTTGCAGTGCTTTTCAATTCAGGGTCATTTTAGATCAAAATAAATCATGAAATGCATGAAAAATAGCAAATGAAGTCAGAAATGGTTTGAAAAGTGATGATGTGGCTTTGAATGGTGCATATTGAATGCAGAAAAAGTCTTGAGTTCAAATATGTTTAAAAAATTGAAATCCTTTTGTAACAGATGAGTTTTCGTCCGAAACCCTGACACTTCAAAAGAGATTGTCCAGTTCGTACACGAAGTGCTTCCAGTTTTTGCCGTAACCCTCTCAACTTTTTAGCACATGCTATGTGGGTGAAATGATGATACCATGCCAACTTGCAACCATTTCAGAGTTCATTTGCAGTGCTTTTCAATTCAGGGTCATTTTAGCTCAAAATAAATCATGAAATGCATGAAAAATAGCAAATGAAGTCAGAAAAGGTTTGAAAAGTGATGATGTGGCTTTGTATGGTCCATATTGAATGCAGAAAAAGTCTTGAGTTCAAATATGTTTAAAAATTGAAATCCTTTTGTAACAGATGAGTTTTCGTCCGAAACCCTGACACTTCGAAATAGATTGTCCAGTTCGTACACGAAGTGCATCCAGTTTTTGCCGTAACCCTCTCAACTTTTTCGCACATGCTATGTGGTTGAAATGATGATACCATGCCAACTTGCAACCATTTCAGAGTTCATTTGCAGTGCTTTTCAATTCAGGGTCATTTTAGCTCAAAATAAATCATGAAATGCATGAAAAATAGCAAATGAAGTCAGAAAAGGTTTGAAAAGTGATGATGTGGCATTGGATGGTGCATATTGAATGCAAAAAAAGTCTTGAGTTCAAATATGTTTAAAAAATTGAAATCCTTTTGTAACAGATGAGTTTTCGTCCGAAACCCTGACACTTCGAAAGAGATTGTCCAGTTCGTACACGAAGTGCATCCAGTTTTTGCCGTAACCCTCTCAACTTTTTAGCACATGCGATGTGGGTGAACTGATGACACCATGCCAACTTGCAACCATTTCAGAGTTCATTTGCAGTGCTTTTCAATTCAGTGTCATTTTAGCTCAAAATAAATCATGAAATGCATGAAAAATAGCAAATGAAGTCAGAAAAGGTTTGAAAAGTGATGATGTGGCTTTGGATGGTGCATATTGAATGCAGAAAAAGTCTTGAGTTCAAATATGTTTAAAAAATTGAAATCCTTTAGTAACAGATGAGTTTTCGTCCGAAACCCTGACACTTCGAAAGAGATTGTCCAGTTCGTTCACGAAGTGCATCCAGTTTTTGCCGTAACCCTCTGAACTTTTTAGCACATGCTATGTGGGTGAAATGATGATACCATGCCAACTTGCAACCATTTCAGAGTTCATTTGCAGTGCTTTTCAATTCAGGGTCATTTTAGATCAAAATAAATCATGAAATGCATGAAAAATAGCAAATGAAGTCAGAAATGGTTTGAAAAGTGATGATGTGGCTTTGAATGGTGCATATTGAATGCAGAAAAAGTCTTGAGTTCAAATATGTTTAAAAAATTGAAATCCTTTTGTAACAGATGAGTTTTCGTCCGAAACCCTGACACTTCAAAAGAGATTGTCCAGTTCGTACACGAAGTGCTTCCAGTTTTTGCCGTAACCCTCTCAACTTTTTAGCACATGCTATGTGGGTGAAATGATGATACCATGCCAACTTGCAACCATTTCAGAGTTCATTTGCAGTGCTTTTCAATTCAGGGTCATTTTAGCTCAAAATAAATCATGAAATGCATGAAAAATAGCAAATGAAGTCAGAAAAGGTTTGAAAAGTGATGATGTGGCTTTGGATGGTGCATATTGAATGCAGAAAAAGTCTTGAGTTCAAATATGTTTAAAAAATTGAAATCCTTTTGTAATAGATGAGTTTTCGTCCGAAACCCTGACACTTCAAAAGATATTGTCCAGTTCGTACACGAAGTGCATCCAGTTTTTGCCGTAACCCTCTCAATTTTTTAGCACATGCTATGTGGGTGAAATGATGATACCATGCCAACTTGCAACCATTTCAGAGTTCATTTGCGGTGCTTTTCAATTCAGGGTCATTTTAGCTCAAAATAAATCATGAAATGCAGGAAAAATAGCAATTGAAGTCAGAAAAGGTTTGAAAAGTGATGATGTGGCTTTGTATGGTGCATATTGAATGCAGAAAAAGTCTTGAGTTCAAATATGTTTAAAAAATTGAAATCCTTTTGTAACAGATGAATTTTCGTCCGAAACCCTGACACTTCGAAAGAGATTGTCTAGTTCGTACACGAAGTGCTTCCAGTTTTTGCCGTAACCCTCTCAACTTTTTAGCACATGCTATGTGGGTGAAATGATGATACCATGCCAACTTGCAACCATTTCAGAGTTCATTTGCAGTGCTTTTCAATCCAGGGTCATTTTAGCTCAAAATAAATCATGAAATGCAGGAAAAATAGCAAATGAAGTCAGAAAAGGTTTGAAAAGTGATGATGTGGCTTTGTATGGTGCATATTGAATGCAGAAAAAGTCTTGAGTTCAAATATGTTTAAAAAATTGAAATCCTTTTGTAACAGATGAGTTTTCGTCCGAAACCCTGACACTTCGAAAGAGATTGTCCAGTTTGTACACGAAGTGCATCCAGTTTTTGCCGTAACCCTCTCAACTTTTTCGCACATGCTATGTGGTTGAAATGATGATACCATGCCAACTTGCAACCATTTCAGAGTTCATTTGCAGTGCTTTTCAATTCAGTGTCATTTTAACTCAAAATAAATCATGAAATGCATGACAAAAGCAAATGAAGTCAGAAAAGGTTTGAAAAGTGATGATGTGGCTTTGTATGGTGCATATTGAATGCAGAAAAAGTCTTGAGTTCAAATATGTTTAAAAAATTGAAATCCTTTTGTAACAGATGAGTTTTCGTCCGAAACCCTGACACTTCGAAAGAGATTGTCCATTTCGTACACGAAGTGCATCCAGTTTTTGCCGTAACCCTCTCAACTTTTTAGCACATGCTATGTGGGTGAAATGATGATACCATGCCAACTTGCAACCATTTCAGAGTTCATTTGCAGTGCTTTTCAATTCAGGGTCATTTTAGCTCAAAATAAATCATGAAATGCATGAAAAATAGCAAATGAAGTCAGAAAAGGTTTGAAAAGTGATGATGTGGCTTTGTATGGTGCATATTGAATGCAGAAAAAGTCTTGAGTTCAAATATGTTTAAAAAATTGAAATCCTTTTGTAACAGATGAGTTTTCGTCCGAAACCCTGACACTTCGAAAGAGATTGTCCAGTTCGTACACGAAGTGCTTCCAGTTTTTGCCGTAACCCTCTCAACTTTTTAGCACATGCTATGTGGGTGAAATGATGATACCATGCCAACTTGCAACCATTTCAGAGTTCATTTGCAGTGCTTTTCAATTCAGGGTCATTTTAGCTCAAAATAAATCATGAAATGCATGAAAAATAGCAAATGAAGTCAGAAAAGGTTTGAAAAGTGATGATGTGGCTTTGGATGGTGCATATTGAATGCAGAAAAAGTCTTGAGTTCAAATATGTTTAAAAAATTGAAATCCTTTTGTAACAGATGAGTTTTCGTCCGAAACCCTGACACTTCGAAAGAGATTGTCCAGTTCGTACACGAAGTGCATCCAGTTTTTGCCGTAACCCTCTCAATTTTTTAGCACATGCTATGTGGGTGAAATGATGATACCATGCCAACTTGCAACCATTTCAGAGTTCATTTGCGGTGCTTTTCAATTCAGGGTCATTTTAGCTCAAAATAAATCATGAAATTGAGGAAAAATAGCAAATGAAGTCAGAAAAGGTTTGAAAAGTGATGATGTGGCTTTGTATGGTGCATATTGAATGCAGAAAAAGTCTTGAGTTCAAATATGTTTAAAAAATTGAAATCCTTTTGTAACAGATGAGTTTTCGTCCGAAACCCTGACACTTCGAAAGAGATTGTCCAGTTCGTACACGAAGTGCTTCCAATTTTTGCCGTAACCCACTCAACTTTTTAGCACATGCTATGTGGGTGAAATGATGATACCATGCCAACTTGCAACCATTTCAGAGTTCATTTGCAGTGCTTTTCAATCCAGGGTCATTTTAGCTCAAAATAAATCATGAAATGCATGAAAAGTAGCAAATGAAGTCAGAAAAGGTTTGAAAAGTGATGATGTGGCTTTGTATGGTGCATATTGAATGCAGAAAAAGTCTTGAGTTCAAATATGTTTAAAAAATTGAAATCCTTTTGTAACAGATGAGTTTTCGTCCGAAACCCTGACACTTCGAAAGAGATTGTCCAGTTCGTACACGAAGTGCATCCAGTTTTTGCCGGAACCCTCTCAACTTTTTAGCACATGCTATGTGGGTGAAATGATGATACCATGCCAACTTGCAACCATTTCAGAGTTCATTTGCAGTGCTTTTTAATTCAGGGTCATTTTAGCTCAAAATAAATCATGAAATGCATGAAAAATAGCAAATGAAGTCAGAAAAGGTTTGAAAAGTGATGATGTGGCTTTGGATGGTGCATATTGAATGCAGAAAAAGTCTTGAGTTCAAATATGTTTAAAAAATTGAAATCCTTTTGTAACAGATGAGTTTTCGTCCGAAACCCTGACACTTCGAAAGAGATTGTCCAGTCTGTACACGAAGTGCATCCAGTTTTTGCCGTAACCCTCTGAACTTTTTAGCACATGCTATGTGGGTGAAATGATGATACCATGCCAACTTGCAACCATTTCAGAGTTCATTTGCAGTGCTTTTCAATTCAGTGTCATTTTAGCTCAAAATAAATCATGAAATGCATGAAAAATAGCAAATGAAGTCAGAAAAGGTTTGAAAAGTGATGATGTGGCTTTGTATGGTGCATATTGAATGCAGAAAAAGTCTTGAGTTCAAATATGTTTAAAAATTGAAATCCTTTTGTAACAGATGAGTTTTCGTCCGAAACCCTGACACTTCGAAATAGATTGTCCAGTTCGTACACGAAGTGCATCCAGTTTTTGCCGTAACCCTCTCAACTTTTTCGCACATGCTATGTGGTTGAAATGATGATACCATGCCAACTTGCAACCATTTCAGAGTTCATTTGCAGTGTTTTTCAATTCAGGGTCATTTTAGCTCAAAATAAATCATGAAATGCATGAAAAATAGCAAATGAAGTCAGAAAAGGTTTGAAAAGTGATGATGTGGCATTGGATGGTGCATATTGAATGCAAAAAAAGTCTTGAGTTCAAATATGTTTAAAAAATTGAAATCCTTTTGTAACAGATGAGTTTTCGTCCGAAACCCTGACACTTCGAAAGAGATTGTCCAGTTCGTACACGAAGTGCATCCAGTTTTTGCCGTAACCCTCTCAACTTTTTAGCACATGCGATGTGGGTGAACTGATGACACCATGCCAACTTGCAACCATTTCAGAGTTCATTTGCAGTGCTTTTCAATTCAGTGTCATTTTATCTCAAAATAAATCATGAAATGCATGAAAAATAGCAAATGAAGTCAGAAAAGGTTTGAAAAGTGATGATGTGGCTTTGGATGGTGCATATTGAATGCAGAAAAAGTCTTGAGTTCAAATATGTTTAAAAAATTGAAATCCTTTTGTAACAGATGAGTTTTCGTCCGAAACCCTGACACTTCGAAAGAGATTGTCCAGTTCGTACACGAAGTGCATCCAGTTTTTGCCGTAACCCTCTCAACTTTTTAGCACATGCTATGTGGGTGAAATGATGATACCATGCCGACTTGCAACCATTTCAGAGTTCATTTGCAGTGCTTTTCAATTCAGGGTCATTTTAGCTCAAAATAAATCATGAAATGCATGAAAAATAGCAAATGAAGTCAGAAAAGGTTTGAAAAGTGATGATGTGGCTTTGTATGGTGCATATTGAATGCAGAAAAAGTCTTGAGTTCAAATATGTTTAAAAAATTGAAATCCTTTTGTAACAGATGAGTTTTCGTCCGAAACCCTGACACTTCGAAAGAGATTGTCCAGTTCGTACACGAAGTGCTTCCAGTTTTTGCCGTAACCCTCTCAACTTTTTAGCACATGCTATGTGGGTGAAATGATGATACCATGCCAACTTGCAACCATTCCAGAGTTCATTTGCAGTGCTTTTCAATTCAGGGTCATTTTAGCTCAAAATAAATCATGAAATGCATGAAAAATAGCAAATGAAGTCAGAAAAGGTTTGAAAAGTGATGATGTGGCTTTGGATGGTGCATATTGAATGCAGAAAAAGTCTTGAGTTCAAATATGTTTAAAAAATTGAAATCCTTTTGTAACAGATGAGTTTTCGTCCGAAACCCTGACACTTCGAAAGAGATTGTCCAGTTCGTACACGAAGTGCATCCAGTTTTTGCCGTAACCCTCTCAATTTTTTAGCACATGCTATGTGGGTGAAATGATGATACCATGCCAACTTGCAACCATTTCAGAGTTCATTTGCGGTGCTTTTCAATTCAGGGTCATTTTAGCTCAAAATAAATCATGAAATTGAGGAAAAATAGCAAATGAAGTCAGAAAAGGTTTGAAAAGTGATGATGTGGCTTTGTATGGTGCATATTGAATGCAGAAAAAGTCTTGAGTTCAAATATGTTTAAAAAATTGAAATCCTTTTGTAACAGATGAGTTTTCGTCCGAAACCCTGACACTTCGAAAGAGATTGTCCAGTTCGTACACGAAGTGCTTCCAGTTTTTGCCGTAACCCACTCAACTTTTTAGCACATGCTATGTGGGTGAAATGATGATACCATGCCAACTTGCAACCATTTCAGAGTTCATTTGCAGTGCTTTTCAATCCAGGGTCATTTTAGCTCAAAATAAATCATGAAATGCATGAAAAGTAGCAAATGAAGTCAGAAAAGGTTTGAAAAGTGATGATGTGGCTTTGTATGGTGCATATTGAATGCAGAAAAAGTCTTGAGTTCAAATATGTTTAAAAAATTGAAATCCTTTTGTAACAGATGAGTTTTCGTCCGAAACCCTGACACTTCGAAAGAGATTGTCCAGTTCGTACACGAAGTGCATCCAGTTTTTGCCGGAACCCTCTCAACTTTTTAGCACATGCTATGTGGGTGAAATGATGATACCATGCCAACTTGCAACCATTTCAGAGTTCATTTGCAGTGCTTTTTAATTCAGGGTCATTTTAGCTCAAAATAAATCATGAAATGCATGAAAAATAGCAAATGAAGTCAGAAAAGGTTTGAAAAGTGATGATGTGGCTTTGGATGGTGCATATTGAATGCAGAAAAAGTCTTGAGTTCAAATATGTTTAAAAAATTGAAATCCTTTTGTAACAGATGAGTTTTCGTCCGAAACCCTGACACTTCGAAAGAGATTGTCCAGTCTGTACACGAAGTGCATCCAGTTTTTGCCGTAACCCTCTGAACTTTTTAGCACATGCTATGTGGGTGAAATGATGATACCATGCCAACTTGCAACCATTTCAGAGTTCATTTGCAGTGCTTTTCAATTCAGTGTCATTTTAGCTCAAAATAAATCATGAAATGCATGAAAAATAGCAAATGAAGTCAGAAAAGGTTTGAAAAGTGATGATGTGGCTTTGTATGGTGCATATTGAATGCAGAAAAAGTCTTGAGTTCAAATATGTTTAAAAATTGAAATCCTTTTGTAACAGATGAGTTTTCGTCCGAAACCCTGACACTTCGAAATAGATTGTCCAGTTCGTACACGAAGTGCATCCAGTTTTTGCCGTAACCCTCTCAACTTTTTCGCACATGCTATGTGGTTGAAATGATGATACCATGCCAACTTGCAACCATTTCAGAGTTCATTTGCAGTGTTTTTCAATTCAGGGTCATTTTAGCTCAAAATAAATCATGAAATGCATGAAAAATAGCAAATGAAGTCAGAAAAGGTTTGAAAAGTGATGATGTGGCATTGGATGGTGCATATTGAATGCAAAAAAAGTCTTGAGTTCAAATATGTTTAAAAAATTGAAATCCTTTTGTAACAGATGAGTTTTCGTCCGAAACCCTGACACTTCGAAAGAGATTGTCCAGTTCGTACACGAAGTGCATCCAGTTTTTGCCGTAACCCTCTCAACTTTTTAGCACATGCGATGTGGGTGAACTGATGACACCATGCCAACTTGCAACCATTTCAGAGTTCATTTGCAGTGCTTTTCAATTCAGTGTCATTTTATCTCAAAATAAATCATGAAATGCATGAAAAATAGCAAATGAAGTCAGAAAAGGTTTGAAAAGTGATGATGTGGCTTTGGATGGTGCATATTGAATGCAGAAAAAGTCTTGAGTTCAAATATGTTTAAAAAATTGAAATCCTTTTGTAACAGATGAGTTTTCGTCCGAAACCCTGACACTTCGAAAGAGATTGTCCAGTTCGTTCACGAAGTGCATCCAGTTTTTGCCGTAACCCTCTGAACTTTTTAGCACATGCTATGTGGGTGAAATGATGATACCATGCCAACTTGCAACCATTTCAGAGTTCATTTGCAGTGCTTTTCAATTCAGGGTCATTTTAGATCAAAATAAATCATGAAATGCATGAAAAATAGCAAATGAAGTCAGAAATGGTTTGAAAAGTGATGATGTGGCTTTGAATGGTGCATATTGAATGCAGAAAAAGTCTTGAGTTCAAATATGTTTAAAAAATTGAAATCCTTTTGTAACAGATGAGTTTTCGTCCGAAACCCTGACACTTCAAAAGAGATTGTCCAGTTCGTACACGAAGTGCTTCCAGTTTTTGCCGTAACCCTCTCAACTTTTTAGCACATGCTATGTGGGTGAAATGATGATACCATGCCAACTTGCAACCATTTCAGAGTTCATTTGCAGTGCTTTTCAATTCAGGGTCATTTTAGCTCAAAATAAATCATGAAATGCATGAAAAATAGCAAATGAAGTCAGAAAAGGTTTGAAAAGTGATGATGTGGCTTTGGATGGTGCATATTGAATGCAGAAAAAGTCTTGAGTTCAAATATGTTTAAAAAATTGAAATCCTTTTGTAATAGATGAGTTTTCGTCCGAAACCCTGACACTTCGAAAGATATTGTCCAGTTCGTACACGAAGTGCATCCAGTTTTTGCCGTAACCCTCTCAATTTTTTAGCACATGCTATGTGGGTGAAATGATGATACCATGCCAACTTGCAACCATTTCAGAGTTCATTTGCGGTGCTTTTCAATTCAGGGTCATTTTAGCTCAAAATAAATCATGAAATGCAGGAAAAATAGCAATTGAAGTCAGAAAAGGTTTGAAAAGTGATGATGTGGCTTTGTATGGTGCATATTGAATGCAGAAAAAATATTGAGTTCAAATATGTTTAAAAAATTGAAATCCTTTTGTAACAGATGAATTTTCGTCCGAAACCCTGACACTTCGAAAGAGATTGTCTAGTTCGTACACGAAGTGCTTCCAGTTTTTGCCGTAACCCTCTCAACTTTTTAGCACATGCTATGTGGGTGAAATGATGATACCATGCCAACTTGCAACCATTTCAGAGTTCATTTGCAGTGCTTTTCAATCCAGGGTCATTTTAGCTCAAAATAAATCATGAAATGCATGAAAAGTAGCAAATGAAGTCAGAAAAGGTTTGAAAAGTGATGATGTGGCTTTGTATGGTGCATATTGAATGCAGAAAAAGTCTTGAGTTCAAATATGTTTAAAAAATTGAAATCCTTTTGTAACAGATGAGTTTTCGTCTGAAACCCTGACACTTCGAAAGAGATTGTCCAGTTTGTACACGAAGTGCATCCAGTTTTTGCCGTAACCCTCTCAACTTTTTCGCACATGCTATGTGGTTGAAATGATGATACCATGCCAACTTGCAACCATTTCAGAGTTCATTTTCAGTGCTTTTCAATTCAGTGTCATTTTAACTCAAAATAAATCATGAAATGCATGACAAAAGCAAATGAAGTCAGAAAAGGTTTGAAAAGTGATGATGTGGCTTTGTATGGTGCATATTGAATGCAGAAAAAGTCTTGAGTTCAAATATGTTTAAAAAATTGAAATCCTTTTGTAACAGATGAGTTTTCGTCCGAAACCCTGACACTTCGAAAGAGATTGTCCAGTTCGTACACGAAGTGCATCCAGTTTTTGCCGTAACCCTCTGAACTTTTTAGCACATGCGATGTGGGTGAACTGATGACACCATGCCAACTTGCAACCATTTCAGAGTTCATTTGCAGTGCTTTTCAATTCAGTGTCATTTTAGCTCAAAATAAATCATGAAATGCATGAAAAATAGCAAATGAAGTCAGAAAAGGTTTGAAAAGTGATGATGTGGCTTTGGATGGTGCATATTGAATGCAGAAAAAGTCTTGAGTTCAAATATGTTTAAAAAATTGAAATCCTTTTGTAACAGATGAGTTTTCGTCCGAAACCCTGACACTTCGAAAGAGATTGTCCAGTTCGTTCACGAAGTGCATCCAGTTTTTGCCGTAACCCTCTGAACTTTTTAGCACATGCTATGTGGGTGAAATGATGATACCATGCCAACTTGCAACCATTTCAGAGTTCATTTGCAGTGCTTTTCAATTCAGGGTCATTTTAGATCAAAATAAATCATGAAATGCATGAAAAATAGCAAATGAAGTCAGAAATGGTTTGAAAAGTGATGATGTGGCTTTGAATGGTGCATATTGAATGCAGAAAAAGTCTTGAGTTCAAATATGTTTAAAAAATTGAAATCCTTTTGTAACAGATGAGTTTTCGTCCGAAACCCTGACACTTCAAAAGAGATTGTCCAGTTCGTACACGAAGTGCTTCCAGTTTTTGCCGTAACCCTCTCAACTTTTTAGCACATGCTATGTGGGTGAAATGATGATACCATGCCAACTTGCAACCATTTCAGAGTTCATTTGCAGTGCTTTTCAATTCAGGGTCATTTTAGATCAAAATAAATCATGAAATGCATGAAAAATAGCAAATGAAGTCAGAAATGGTTTGAAAAGTGATGATGTGGCTTTGAATGGTGCATATTGAATGCAGAAAAAGTCTTGAGTTCAAATATGTTTAAAAAATTGAAATCCTTTTGTAACAGATGAGTTTTCGTCCGAAACCCTGACACTTCAAAAGAGATTGTCCAGTTCGTACACGAAGTGCTTCCAGTTTTTGCCGTAACCCTCTCAACTTTTTAGCACATGCTATGTGGGTGAAATGATGATACCATGCCAACTTGCAACCATTTCAGAGTTCATTTGCAGTGCTTTTCAATTCAGGGTCATTTTAGCTCAAAATAAATCATGAAATGCATGAAAAATAGCAAATGAAGTCAGAAAAGGTTTGAAAAGTGATGATGTGGCTTTGGATGGTGCATATTGAATGCAGAAAAAGTCTTGAGTTCAAATATGTTTAAAAAATTGAAATCCTTTTGTAATAGATGAGTTTTCGTCCGAAACCCTGACACTTCGAAAGATATTGTCCAGTTCGTACACGAAGTGCATCCAGTTTTTGCCGTAACCCTCTCAATTTTTTAGCACATGCTATGTGGGTGAAATGATGATACCATGCCAACTTGCAACCATTTCAGAGTTCATTTGCGGTGCTTTTCAATTCAGGGTCATTTTAGCTCAAAATAAATCATGAAATGCAGGAAAAATAGCAATTGAAGTCAGAAAAGGTTTGAAAAGTGATGATGTGGCTTTGTATGGTGCATATTGAATGCAGAAAAAATCTTGAGTTCAAATATGTTTAAAAAATTGAAATCCTTTTGTAACAGATGAATTTTCGTCCGAAACCCTGACACTTCGAAAGAGATTGTCTAGTTCGTACACGAAGTGCTTCCAGTTTTTGCCGTAACCCTCTCAACTTTTTAGCACATGCTATGTGGGTGAAATGATGATACCATGCCAACTTGCAACCATTTCAGAGTTCATTTGCAGTGCTTTTCAATCCAGGGTCATTTTAGCTCAAAATAAATCATGAAATGCATGAAAAGTAGCAAATGAAGTCAGAAAAGGTTTGAAAAGTGATGATGTGGCTTTGTATGGTGCATATTGAATGCAGAAAAAGTCTTGAGTTCAAATATGTTTAAAAAATTGAAATCCTTTTGTAACAGATGAGTTTTCGTCCGAAACCCTGACACTTCGAAAGAGATTGTCCAGTTTGTACACGAAGTGCATCCAGTTTTTGCCGTAACCCTCTCAACTTTTTCGCACATGCTATGTGGTTGAAATGATGATACCATGCCAACTTGCAACCATTTCAGAGTTCATTTGCAGTGCTTTTCAATTCAGTGTCATTTTAACTCAAAATAAATCATGAAATGCATGACAAAAGCAAATGAAGTCAGAAAAGGTTTGAAAAGTGATGATGTGGCTTTGTATGGTGCATATTGAATGCAGAAAAAGTCTTGAGTTCAAATATGTTTAAAAAATTGAAATCCTTTTGTAACAGATGAGTTTTCGTCCGAAACCCTGACACTTCGAAAGATATTGTCCAGTTCGTACACGAAGTGCATCCAGTTTTTGCCGTAACCCTCTGAACTTTTTAGCACATGCTATGTGGGTGAAATGATGATACCATGCCAACTTGCAACCATTTCAGAGTTCATTTGCGGTGCTTTTCAATTCAGGGTCATTTTAGCTCAAAATAAATCATGAAATGCATGAAAAATAGCAAATGAAGTCAGAAAAGGTTTGAAAAGTGATGATGTGGCTTTGTATGGTGCATATTGAATGCAGAAAAAGTCTTGAGTTCAAATATGTTTAAAAAATTGAAATCCTTTTGTAACAGATGAGTTTTCGTCCGAAACCCTGACACTTCGAAAGAGATTGTCCAGTTCGTACACGAAGTGCTTCCAGTTTTTGCCGTAACCCTCTCAACTTTTTAGCACATGCTATGTGGGTGAAATGATGATACCATGCCAACTTGCAACCATTTCAGAGTTCATTTGCAGTGCTTTTCAATTCAGGGTCATTTTAGCTCAAAATAAATCATGAAATGCATGAAAAGTAGCAAATGAAGTCAGAAAAGGTTTGAAAAGTGATGATGTGGCTTTGTATGGTGCATATTGAATGCAGAAAAAATATTGAGTTCAAATATGTTTAAAAAATTGAAATCCTTTTGTAACAGATGAATTTTCGTCCGAAACCCTGACACTTCGAAAGAGATTGTCTAGTTCGTACACGAAGTGCTTCCAGTTTTTGCCGTAACCCTCTCAACTTTTTAGCACATGCTATGTGGGTGAAATGATGATACCATGCCAACTTGCAACCATTTCAGAGTTCATTTGCAGTGCTTTTCAATCCAGGGTCATTTTAGCTCAAAATAAATCATGAAATGCATGAAAAGTAGCAAATGAAGTCAGAAAAGGTTTGAAAAGTGATGATGTGGCTTTGTATGGTGCATATTGAATGCAGAAAAAGTCTTGAGTTCAAATATGTTTAAAAAATTGAAATCCTTTTGTAACAGATGAGTTTTCGTCCGAAACCCTGACACTTCGAAAGAGATTGTCCAGTTTGTACACGAAGTGCATCCAGTTTTTGCCGTAACCCTCTCAACTTTTTCGCACATGCTATGTGGTTGAAATGATGATACCATGCCAACTTGCAACCATTTCAGAGTTCATTTTCAGTGCTTTTCAATTCAGTGTCATTTTAACTCAAAATAAATCATGAAATGCATGACAAAAGCAAATGAAGTCAGAAAAGGTTTGAAAAGTGATGATGTGGCTTTGTATGGTGCATATTGAATGCAGAAAAAGTCTTGAGTTCAAATATGTTTAAAAAATTGAAATCCTTTTGTAACAGATGAGTTTTCGTCCGAAACCCTGACACTTCGAAAGAGATTGTCCAGTTCGTACACGAAGTGCATCCAGTTTTTGCCGTAACCCTCTGAACTTTTTAGCACATGCGATGTGGGTGAACTGATGACACCATGCCAACTTGCAACCATTTCAGAGTTCATTTGCAGTGCTTTTCAATTCAGTGTCATTTTAGCTCAAAATAAATCATGAAATGCATGAAAAATAGCAAATGAAGTCAGAAAAGGTTTGAAAAGTGATGATGTGGCTTTGGATGGTGCATATTGAATGCAGAAAAAGTCTTGAGTTCAAATATGTTTAAAAAATTGAAATCCTTTTGTAACAGATGAGTTTTCGTCCGAAACCCTGACACTTCGAAAGAGATTGTCCAGTTCGTTCACGAAGTGCATCCAGTTTTTGCCGTAACCCTCTGAACTTTTTAGCACATGCTATGTGGGTGAAATGATGATACCATGCCAACTTGCAACCATTTCAGAGTTCATTTGCAGTGCTTTTCAATTCAGGGTCATTTTAGATCAAAATAAATCATGAAATGCATGAAAAATAGCAAATGAAGTCAGAAATGGTTTGAAAAGTGATGATGTGGCTTTGAATGGTGCATATTGAATGCAGAAAAAGTCTTGAGTTCAAATATGTTTAAAAAATTGAAATCCTTTTGTAACAGATGAGTTTTCGTCCGAAACCCTGACACTTCAAAAGAGATTGTCCAGTTCGTACACGAAGTGCTTCCAGTTTTTGCCGTAACCCTCTCAACTTTTTAGCACATGCTATGTGGGTGAAATGATGATACCATGCCAACTTGCAACCATTTCAGAGTTCATTTGCAGTGCTTTTCAATTCAGGGTCATTTTAGATCAAAATAAATCATGAAATGCATGAAAAATAGCAAATGAAGTCAGAAATGGTTTGAAAAGTGATGATGTGGCTTTGAATGGTGCATATTGAATGCAGAAAAAGTCTTGAGTTCAAATATGTTTAAAAAATTGAAATCCTTTTGTAACAGATGAGTTTTCGTCCGAAACCCTGACACTTCAAAAGAGATTGTCCAGTTCGTACACGAAGTGCTTCCAGTTTTTGCCGTAACCCTCTCAACTTTTTAGCACATGCTATGTGGGTGAAATGATGATACCATGCCAACTTGCAACCATTTCAGAGTTCATTTGCAGTGCTTTTCAATTCAGGGTCATTTTAGCTCAAAATAAATCATGAAATGCATGAAAAATAGCAAATGAAGTCAGAAAAGGTTTGAAAAGTGATGATGTGGCTTTGGATGGTGCATATTGAATGCAGAAAAAGTCTTGAGTTCAAATATGTTTAAAAAATTGAAATCCTTTTGTAATAGATGAGTTTTCGTCCGAAACCCTGACACTTCGAAAGATATTGTCCAGTTCGTACACGAAGTGCATCCAGTTTTTGCCGTAACCCTCTCAATTTTTTAGCACATGCTATGTGGGTGAAATGATGATACCATGCCAACTTGCAACCATTTCAGAGTTCATTTGCGGTGCTTTTCAATTCAGGGTCATTTTAGCTCAAAATAAATCATGAAATGCAGGAAAAATAGCAATTGAAGTCAGAAAAGGTTTGAAAAGTGATGATGTGGCTTTGTATGGTGCATATTGAATGCAGAAAAAATCTTGAGTTCAAATATGTTTAAAAAATTGAAATCCTTTTGTAACAGATGAATTTTCGTCCGAAACCCTGACACTTCGAAAGAGATTGTCTAGTTCGTACACGAAGTGCTTCCAGTTTTTGCCGTAACCCTCTCAACTTTTTAGCACATGCTATGTGGGTGAAATGATGATACCATGCCAACTTGCAACCATTTCAGAGTTCATTTGCAGTGCTTTTCAATCCAGGGTCATTTTAGCTCAAAATAAATCATGAAATGCATGAAAAGTAGCAAATGAAGTCAGAAAAGGTTTGAAAAGTGATGATGTGGCTTTGTATGGTGCATATTGAATGCAGAAAAAGTCTTGAGTTCAAATATGTTTAAAAAATTGAAATCCTTTTGTAACAGATGAGTTTTCGTCCGAAACCCTGACACTTCGAAAGAGATTGTCCAGTTTGTACACGAAGTGCATCCAGTTTTTGCCGTAACCCTCTCAACTTTTTCGCACATGCTATGTGGTTGAAATGATGATACCATGCCAACTTGCAACCATTTCAGAGTTCATTTGCAGTGCTTTTCAATTCAGTGTCATTTTAACTCAAAATAAATCATGAAATGCATGACAAAAGCAAATGAAGTCAGAAAAGGTTTGAAAAGTGATGATGTGGCTTTGTATGGTGCATATTGAATGCAGAAAAAGTCTTGAGTTCAAATATGTTTAAAAAATTGAAATCCTTTTGTAACAGATGAGTTTTCGTCCGAAACCCTGACACTTCGAAAGATATTGTCCAGTTCGTACACGAAGTGCATCCAGTTTTTGCCGTAACCCTCTGAACTTTTTAGCACATGCTATGTGGGTGAAATGATGATACCATGCCAACTTGCAACCATTTCAGAGTTCATTTGCGGTGCTTTTCAATTCAGGGTCATTTTAGCTCAAAATAAATCATGAAATGCATGAAAAATAGCAAATGAAGTCAGAAAAGGTTTGAAAAGTGATGATGTGGCTTTGTATGGTGCATATTGAATGCAGAAAAAGTCTTGAGTTCAAATATGTTTAAAAAATTGAAATCCTTTTGTAACAGATGAGTTTTCGTCCGAAACCCTGACACTTCGAAAGAGATTGTCCAGTTCGTACACGAAGTGCTTCCAGTTTTTGCCGTAACCCTCTCAACTTTTTAGCACATGCTATGTGGGTGAAATGATGATACCATGCCAACTTGCAACCATTTCAGAGTTCATTTGCAGTGCTTTTCAATTCAGGGTCATTTTAGCTCAAAATAAATCATGAAATGCATGAAAAGTAGCAAATGAAGTCAGAAAAGGTTTGAAAAGTGATGATGTGGCTTTGTATGGTGCATATTGAATGCAGAAAAAGTCTTGAGTTCAAATATGTTTAAAAAATTGAAATCCTTTTGTAACAGATGAGTTTTCGTCCGAAACCCTGACACTTAGAAAGAGATTGTCCAGTTCGTACACGAAGTGCTTCCAGTTTTTGCCGTAACCCTCTCAACTTTTTCGCACATGCTATGTGGTTGAAATGATGATACCATGCCAACTTGCAACCATTTCAGAGTTCATTTTCAGTGCTTTTCAATTCAGTGTCATTTTAACTCAAAATAAATCATGAAATGCATGACAAAAGCAAATGAAGTCAGAAAAGGTTTGAAAAGTGATGATGTGGCTTTGTATGGTGCATATTGAATGCAGAAAAAGTCTTGAGTTCAAATATGTTTAAAAAATTGAAATCCTTTTGTAACAGATGAGTTTTCGTCCGAAACCCTGACACTTCGAAAGAGATTGTCCAGTTCGTACACGAAGTGCATCCAGTTTTTGCCGTAACCCTCTCAACTTTTTAGCACATGCGATGTGGGTGAACTGATGACACCATGCCAACTTGCAACCATTTCAGAGTTCATTTGCAGTGCTTTTCAATTCAGTGTCATTTTAGCTCAAAATAAATCATGAAATGCATGAAAAATAGCAAATGAAGTCAGAAAAGGTTTGAAAAGTGATGATGTGGCTTTGGATGGTGCATATTGAATGCAGAAAAAGTCTTGAGTTCAAATATGTTTAAAAAATTGAAATCCTTTTGTAACAGATGAGTTTTCGTCCGAAACCCTGACACTTCGAAAGAGATTGTCCAGTTCGTTCACGAAGTGCATCCAGTTTTTGCCGTAACCCTCTGAACTTTTTAGCACATGCTATGTGGGTGAAATGATGATACCATGCCAACTTGCAACCATTTCAGAGTTCATTTGCAGTGCTTTTCAATTCAGGGTCATTTTAGATCAAAATAAATCATGAAATGCATGAAAAATAGCAAATGAAGTCAGAAATGGTTTGAAAAGTGATGATGTGGCTTTGAATGGTGCATATTGAATGCAGAAAAAGTCTTGAGTTCAAATATGTTTAAAAAATTGAAATCCTTTTGTAACAGATGAGTTTTCGTCCGAAACCCTGACACTTCAAAAGAGATTGTCCAGTTCGTACACGAAGTGCTTCCAGTTTTTGCCGTAACCCTCTCAACTTTTTAGCACATGCTATGTGGGTGAAATGATGATACCATGCCAACTTGCAACCATTTCAGAGTTCATTTGCAGTGCTTTTCAATTCAGGGTCATTTTAGCTCAAAATAAATCATGAAATGCATGAAAAATAGCAAATGAAGTCAGAAAAGGTTTGAAAAGTGATGATGTGGCTTTGGATGGTGCATATTGAATGCAGAAAAAGTCTTGAGTTCAAATATGTTTAAAAAATTGAAATCATTTTGTAATAGATGAGTTTTCGTCCGAAACCCTGACACTTCGAAAGATATTGTCCAGTTCGTACACGAAGTGCATCCAGTTTTTGCCGTAACCCTCTCAATTTTTTAGCACATGCTATGTGGGTGAAATGATGATACCATGCCAACTTGCAACCATTTCAGAGTTCATTTGCGGTGCTTTTCAATTCAGGGTCATTTTAGCTCAAAATAAATCATGAAATGCAGGAAAAATAGCAATTGAAGTCAGAAAAGGTTTGAAAAGTGATGATGTGGCTTTGTATGGTGCATATTGAATGCAGAAAAAATCTTGAGTTCAAATATGTTTAAAAAATTGAAATCCTTTTGTAACAGATGAATTTTCGTCCGAAACCCTGACACTTCGAAAGAGATTGTCTAGTTCGTACACGAAGTGCTTCCAGTTTTTGCCGTAACCCTCTCAACTTTTTAGCACATGCTATGTGGGTGAAATGATGATACCATGCCAACTTGCAACCATTTCAGAGTTCATTTGCAGTGCTTTTCAATCCAGGGTCATTTTAGCTCAAAATAAATCATGAAATGCATGAAAAGTAGCAAATGAAGTCAGAAAAGGTTTGAAAAGTGATGATGTGGCTTTGTATGGTGCATATTGAATGCAGAAAAAGTCTTGAGTTCAAATATGTTTAAAAAATTGAAATCCTTTTGTAACAGATGAGTTTTCGTCCGAAACCCTGACACTTCGAAAGAGATTGTCCAGTTTGTACACGAAGTGCATCCAGTTTTTGCCGTAACCCTCTCAACTTTTTCGCACATGCTATGTGGTTGAAATGATGATACCATGCCAACTTGCAACCATTTCAGAGTTCATTTGCAGTGCTTTTCAATTCAGTGTCATTTTAACTCAAAATAAATCATGAAATGCATGACAAAAGCAAATGAAGTCAGAAAAGGTTTGAAAAGTGATGATGTGGCTTTGTATGGTGCATATTGAATGCAGAAAAAGTCTTGAGTTCAAATATGTTTAAAAAATTGAAATCCTTTTGTAACAGATGAGTTTTCGTCCGAAACCCTGACACTTCGAAAGAGATTGTCCAGTTCGTACACGAAGTGCATCCAGTTTTTGCCGTAACCCTCTGAACTTTTTAGCACATGCTATGTGGGTGAAATGATGATACCATGCCAACTTGCAACCATTTCAGAGTTCATTTGCAGTGCTTTTCAATTCAGGGTCATTTTAGCTCAAAATAAATCATGAAATGCATGAAAAATAGCAAATGAAGTCAGAAAAGGTTTGAAAAGTGATGATGTGGCTTTGTATGGTGCATATTGAATGCAGAAAAAGTCTTGAGTTCAAATATGTTTAAAAAATTGAAATCCTTTTGTAACAGAGGAGTTTTCGTCCGAAACCCTGACACTTCGAAAGAGATTGTCCAGTTCGTACACGAAGTGCTTCCAGTTTTTGCCGTAACCCTCTCAACTTTTTAGCACATGCTATGTGGGTGAAATGATGATACCATGCCAACTTGCAACCATTTCAGAGTTCATTTGCAGTGCTTTTCAATTCAGGGTCATTTTAGCTCAAAATAAATCATGAAATGCATGAAAAGTAGCAAATGAAGTCAGAAAAGGTTTGAAAAGTGATGATGTGGCTTTGTATGGTGCATATTGAATGCAGAAAAAGTCTTGAGTTCAAATATGTTTAAAAAATTGAAATCCTTTTGTAACAGATGAGTTTTCGTCCGAAACCCTGACACTTCGAAAGAGATTGTCCAGTTCGTTCACGAAGTGCATCCAGTTTTTGCCGTAACCCTCTGAACTTTTTAGCACATGCTATGTGGGTGAAATGATGATACCATGCCAACTTGCAACCATTTCAGAGTTCATTTGCAGTGCTTTTCAATTCAGGGTCATTTTAGATCAAAATAAATCATGAAATGCATGAAAAATAGCAAATGAAGTCAGAAATGGTTTGAAAAGTGATGATGTGGCTTTGAATGGTGCATATTGAATGCAGAAAAAGTCTTGAGTTCAAATATGTTTAAAAAATTGAAATCCTTTTGTAACAGATGAGTTTTCGTCCGAAACCCTGACACTTCAAAAGAGATTGTCCAGTTCGTACACGAAGTGCTTCCAGTTTTTGCCGTAACCCTCTCAACTTTTTAGCACATGCTATGTGGGTGAAATGATGATACCATGCCAACTTGCAACCATTTCAGAGTTCATTTGCAGTGCTTTTCAATTCAGGGTCATTTTAGCTCAAAATAAATCATGAAATGCATGAAAAATAGCAAATGAAGTCAGAAAAGGTTTGAAAAGTGATGATGTGGCTTTGGATGGTGCATATTGAATGCAGAAAAAGTCTTGAGTTCAAATATGTTTAAAAAATTGAAATCCTTTTGTAATAGATGAGTTTTCGTCCGAAACCCTGACACTTCAAAAGATATTGTCCAGTTCGTACACGAAGTGCATCCAGTTTTTGCCGTAACCCTCTCAATTTTTTAGCACATGCTATGTGGGTGAAATGATGATACCATGCCAACTTGCAACCATTTCAGAGTTCATTTGCGGTGCTTTTCAATTCAGGGTCATTTTAGCTCAAAATAAATCATGAAATGCAGGAAAAATAGCAAATGAAGTCAGAAAAGGTTTGAAAAGTGATGATGTGGCTTTGTATGGTGCATATTGAATGCAGAAAAATTCTTGAGTTCAAATATGTTTAAAAAATTGAAATCCTTTTGTAACAGATGAATTTTCGTCCGAAACCCTGACACTTCGAAAGAGATTGTCCAGTTCGTACACGAAGTGCTTCCAGTTTTTGCCGTAACCCTCTCAACTTTTTAGCACATGCTATGTGGGTGAAATGATGATACCATGCCAACTTGCAACCATTTCAGAGTTCATTTGCAGTGCTTTTCAATCCAGGGTCATTTTAGCTCAAAATAAATCATGAAATGCATGAAAAGTAGCAAATGAAGTCAGAAAAGGTTTGAAAAGTGATGATGTGGCTTTGTATGGTGCATATTGAATGCAGAAAAAGTCTTGAGTTCAAATATGTTTAAAAAATTGAAATCCTTTTGTAACAGATGAGTTTTCGTCCGAAACCCTGACACTTCGAAAGAGATTGTCCAGTTTGTACACGAAGTGCATCCAGTTTTTGCCGTAACCCTCTCAACTTTTTCGCACATGCTATGTGGTTGAAATGATGATACCATGCCAACTTGCAACCATTTCAGAGTTCATTTGCAGTGCTTTTCAATTCAGTGTCATTTTAACTCAAAATAAATCATGAAATGCATGACAAAAGCAAATGAAGTCAGAAAAGGTTTGAAAAGTGATGATGTGGCTTTGTATGGTGCATATTGAATGCAGAAAAAGTCTTGAGTTCAAATATGTTTAAAAAATTGAAATCCTTTTGTAACAGATGAGTTTTCGTCCGAAACCCTGACACTTCGAAAGAGATTGTCCAGTTCGTACACGAAGTGCATCCAGTTTTTGCCGTAACCCTCTGAACTTTTTAGCACATGCTATGTGGGTGAAATGATGATACCATGCCAACTTGCAACCATTTCAGAGTTCATTTGCAATGCTTTTCAATTCAGGGTCATTTTAGCTCAAAATAAATCATGAAATGCATGAAAAATAGCAAATGAAGTCAGAAAAGGTTTGAAAAGTGATGATGTGGCTTTGTATGGTGCATATTGAATGCAGAAAAAGTCTTGAGTTCAAATATGTTTAAAAAATTGAAATCCTTTTGAAACAGATGAGTTTTCGTCCGAAACCCTGACACTTCGAAAGAGATTGTCCAGTTCGTACACGAAGTGCTTCCAGTTTTTGCCGTAGCCCTCTCAACTTTTTAGCACATGCTATGTGGGTGAAATGATGATACCATGCCAACTTGCAACCATTTCAGAGTTCATTTGCAGTGCTTTTCAATTCAGGGTCATTTTAGCTCAAAATAAATCATGAAATGCATGAAAAGTAGCAAATGAAGTCAGAAAAGGTTTGAAAAGTGATGATGTGGCTTTGTATGGTGCATATTGAATGCAGAAAAAGTCTTGAGTTCAAATATGTTTAAAAAATTGAAATCCTTTTGTAACAGATGAGTTTTCGTCCGAAACCCTGACACTTCGAAAGAGATTGTCCAGTTCGTACACGAAGTGCATCCAGTTTTTGCCGTAACCCTCTGAACTTTTTAGCACATGCTATGTGGGTAAAATGATGATACCATGCCAACTTGCAACAATTTCAGAGTTCATTTGCAGTGCTTTTCAATTCAGGGTCATTTTAGCTCAAAATAAATCATGAAATGCATGAAAAATAGGAAATGAAGTCAGAAATGGTTTGAAAAGTGATGATGTGGCTTTGAATGGTGCATATTGAATGCAGAAAAAGTCTTGAGTTCAAATATGTTTAAAAAATTGAAATCCTTTTGTAACAGATGAGTTTTCGTCCGAAACCCTGACACTACGAAAGAGATTGTCCAGTTCGTACACGAAGTGCTTCCAGTTTTTGCCGTAACCCTCTCAACTTTTTAGCACATGCTATGTGGGTGAAATGATGATACCATGCCAACTTGCAACCATTTCAGAGTTCATTTGCAGTGCTTTTCAATTCAGGGTCATTTTAGCTCAAAATAAATCATGAAATGCATGAAAAATAGCAAATGAAGTCAGAAAAGGTTTGAAAAGTGATGATGTGGCTTTGGATGGTGCATATTGAATGCAGAAAAAGTCTTGAGTTCAAATATGTTTAAAAAATTGAAATCCTTTTGTAACAGATGAGTTTTCGTCCGAAACCCTGACACTTCGAAAGAGATTGTCCAGTTCGTACACGAAGTGCTTCCAGTTTTTGCCGTAACCCTCTCAATTTTTTAGCACATGCTATGTGGGTGAAATGATGATACCATGCCAACTTGCAACCATTTCAGAGTTTATTTGCGGTGCTTTTCAATTCAGGGTCATTTTAGCTCAAAATAAATCATGAAATGCAGGAAAAATAGCAAATGAAGTCAGAAAAGGTTTGAAAAGTGATGATGTGGCTTTGTATGGTGCATATTGAATGCAGAAAAAGTCTTGAGTTCAAATATGTTTAAAAAATTGAAATCCTTTTGTAACAGATGAGTTTTCGTCCGAAACCCTGACACTTCGAAAGAGATTGTCCAGTTCGTACACGAAGTGCTTCCAGTTTTTGCCGTAACCCTCTCAACTTTTTAGCACATGCTATGTGGGTGAAATGATGATACCATGCCAACTTGCAACCATTTCAGAGTTCATTTGCAGTGCTTTTCAATCCAGGGTCATTTTAGCTCAAAATAAATCATGAAATGCATGAAAAGTAGCAAATGAAGTCAGAAAAGGTTTGAAAAGTGATGATGTGGCTTTGTATGGTGCATATTGAATGCAAAAAAAGTCTTGAGTTCAAATATGTTTAAAAAATTGAAATCCTTTTGTAACAGATGAGTTTTCGTCCGAAACCCTGACACTTCGAAAGAGATTGTCCAGTTCGTACACGAAGTGCATCCAGTTTTTGCCGTCAACCTCTCAACTTTTTAGCACATGCTATGTGGGTGAAATGATGATACCATGCCAACTTGCAACCATTTCAGAGTTCATTTGCAGTGCTTTTTAATTCAGGGTCATTTTAGCTCAAAATAAATCATGAAATGCATGAAAAATAGCAAATGAAGTCAGAAAAGGTTTGAAAAGTGATGATGTGGCTTTGGATGGTGCATATTGAATGCAGAAAAAGTCTTGAGTTCAAATATGTTTAAAAATTGAAATCCTTTTGTAACAGATGAGTTTTCGTCCGAAACCCTGACACTTCGAAAGAGATTGTCCAGTCTGTACACGAAGTGCATCCAGTTTTTGCCGTAACCCTCTGAACTTTTTAGCACATGCTATGTGGGTGAAATGATGATACCATGCCAACTTGCAACCATTTCAGAGTTCATTTGCAGTGCTTTTCAATTCAGTGACATTTTAGCTCAAAATAAATCATGAAATGCATGAAAAATAGCAAATGAAGTCAGAAAAGGTTTGAAAAGTGATGATGTGGCTTTGTATGGTGCATATTGAATGCAGAAAAAGTCTTGAGTTCAAATATGTTTAAAAATTGAAATCCTTTTGTAACAGATGAGTTTTCGTCCGAAACCCTGACACTTCGAAATAGATTGTCCAGTTCGTACACGAAGTGCATCCAGTTTTTGCCGTAACCCTCTCAACTTTTTCGCACATGCTATGTGGTTGAAATGATGATACCATGCCAACTTGCAACCATTTCAGAGTTCATTTGCAGTGCTTTTCAATTCAGGGTCATTTTAGCTCAAAATAAATCATGAAATGCATGAAAAATAGCAAATGAAGTCAGAAATGGTTTGAAAAGTGATGATGTGGCATTGGATGGTCCATATTGAATGCAAAAAAAGTCTTGAGTTCAAATATGTTTAAAAAATTGAAATCCTTTTGTAACAGATGAGTTTTCGTCCGAAACCCTGACACTTCGGAAGAGATTGTCCAGTTCGTACACGAAGTGCATCCAGTTTTTGCCGTAACCCTCTCAACTTTTTAGCACATGCGATGTGGGTGAACTGATGACACCATGCCAACTTGCAACCATTTCAGAGTTCATTTGCAGTGCTTTTCAATTCAGTGTCATTTTAGCTCAAAATAAATCATGAAATGCATGAAAAATAGCAAATGAAGTCAGAAAAGGTTTGAAAAGTGATGATGTGGCTTTGGATGGTGCATATTGAATGCAGAAAAAGTCTTGAGTTCAAATATGTTTAAAAAATTGAAATCCTTTTGTAACAGATGAGTTTTCGTCCGAAACCCTGACACTTCGAAAGAGATTGTCCAGTTCGTTCACGAAGTGCATCCAGTTTTTGCCGTAAAGCTCTGAACTTTTTAGCACATGCTATGTGGGTGAAATGATGATACCATGCCAACTTGCAACCATTTCAGAGTTCATTTGCAGTGCTTTTCAATTCAGGGTCATTTTAGATCAAAATAAATCATGAAATGCATGAAAAATAGCAAATGAAGTCAGAAATGGTTTGAAAAGTGATGATGTGGCTTTGAATGGTGCATATTGAATGCAGAAAAAGTCTTGAGTTCAAATATGTTTAAAAAATTGAAATCCTTTTGTAACAGATGAGTTTTCGTCCGAAACCCTGACACTTCAAAAGAGATTGTCCAGTTCGTACACGAAGTGCTTCCAGTTTTTGCCGTAACCCTCTCAACTTTTTAGCACATGCTATGTGGGTGAAATGATGATACCATGCCAACTTGCAACCATTTCAGAGTTCATTTGCAGTGCTTTTCAATTCAGGGTCATTTTAGCTCAAAATAAATCATGAAATGCATGAAAAATAGCAAATGAAGTCAGAAAAGGTTTGAAAAGTGATGATGTGGCTTTGGATGGTGCATATTGAATGCAGAAAAAGTCTTGAGTTCAAATATGTTTAAAAAATTGAAATCCTTTTGTAACAGATGAGTTTTCGTCCGAAACCCTGACACTTCGAAAGATATTGTCCAGTTCGTACACGAAGTGCATCCAGTTTTTGCCGTAACCCTCTCAATTTTTTAGCACATGCTATGTGGGTGAAATGATGATACCATGCCAACTTGCAACCATTTCAGAGTTCATTTGCGGTGCTTTTCAATTCAGGGTCATTTTAGCTCAAAATAAATCATGAAATGCAGTAAAAATAGCAAATGAAGTCAGAAAAGGTTTGAAAAGTGATGATGTGGCTTTGTATGGTGCATATTGAATGCAGAAAAAGTCTTGAGTTCAAATATGTTTAAAAAATTGAAATCCTTTTGTAACAGATGAGTTTTCGTCCGAAACCCTGACACTTCGAAAGAGTTTGTCCAGTTCGTACACGAAGTGCTTCCAGTTTTTGCCGTAACCCTCTCAACTTTTTAGCACATGCTATGTGGGTGAAATGATGATACCATGCCAACTTGCAACCATTTCAGAGTTCATTTGCAGTGCTTTTCAATTCAGGGTCATTTTAGCTCAAAATAAATCATGAAATGCATGAAAAATAGCAAATGAAGTCAGAAAAGGTTTGAAAAGTGATGATGTGGCTTTGGATGGTGCATATTGAATGCAGAAAAAGTCTTGAGTTCAAATATGTTTAAAAAATTGAAATCCTTTTGTAACAGATGAGTTTTCGTCCGAAACCCTGACACTTCGAAAGAGATTGTCCAGTCTGTACACGAAGTGCATCCAGTTTTTGCCGTAACCCTCTGAACTTTTTAGCACATGCTATGTGGGTGAAATGATGATACCATGCCAACTTGCAACCATTTCAGAGTTCATTTGCAGTGCTTTTCAATTCAGTGTCATTTTAGCTCAAAATAAATCATGAAATGCATGAAAAATAGCAAATGAAGTCAGAAAAGGTTTGAAAAGTGATGATGTGGCTTTGTATGGTGCATATTGAATGCAGAAAAAGTCTTGAGTTCAAATATGTTTAAAAATTGAAATCCTTTTGTAACAGATGAGTTTTCGTCCGAAACCCTGACACTTCGAAATAGATTGTCCAGTTCGTACACGAAGTGCATCCAGTTTTTGCCGTAACCCTCTCAACTTTTTCGCACATGCTATGTGGTTGAAATGATGATACCATGCCAACTTGCAACCATTTCAGAGTTCATTTGCAGTGCTTTTCAATTCAGGGTCATTTTAGCTCAAAATAAATCATGAAATGCATGAAAAATAGCAAATGAAGTCAGAAATGGTTTGAAAAGTGATGATGTGGCTTTGAATGGTGCATATTGAATGCAGAAAAAGTCTTGAGTTCAAATATGTTTAAAAAATTGAAATCCTTTTGTAACAGATGAGTTTTCGTCCGAAACCCTGACACTTCGAAAGAGATTGTCCAGTTCGTACACGAAGTGCATCCAGTTTTTGCCGTAACCCTCTCAACTTTTTAGCACATGCGATGTGGGTGAACTGATGACACCATGCCAACTTGCAACCATTTCAGAGTTCATTTGTAGTGCTTTTCAATTCAGTGTCATTTTAGCTCAAAATAAATCATGAAATGCATGAAAAATAGCAAATGAAGTCAGAAAAGGTTTGAAAAGTGATGATGTGGCTTTGGATGGTGCATATTGAATGCAGAAAAAGTCTTGAGTTGAAATATGTTTAAAAAATTGAAATCCTTTTGTAACAGATGAGTTTTCGTCCGAAACCCTGACACTTCGAAAGAGATTGTCCAGTTCGTACACGAAGTGCATCCAGTTTTTGCCGTAACCCTCTGAAATTTTTAGCACATGCTATGTGGGTGAAATGATGATACCATGCCAACTTGCAACCATTTCAGAGTTCATTTGCAGTGCTTTTCAATTCAGGGTCATTTTAGATCAAAATAAATCATGAAATGCATGAAAAATAGCAAATGAAGTCAGAAATGGTTTGAAAAGTGATGATGTGGCTTTGAATGGTGCATATTGAATGCAGAAAAAATCTTGAGTTCAAATATGGTTAAAAAATTGAAATCCTTTTGTAACAGATGAGTTTTCGTCCGAAACCCTGACACTTCAAAAGAGATTGTCCAGTTCGTACACGAAGTGCTTCCAGTTTTTGCCGTAACCCTCTCAACTTTTTAGCACATGCTATGTGGGTGAAATGATGATACCATGCCAACTTGCAACCATTTCAGAGTTCATTTGCAGTGCTTTTCAATTCAGGGTCATTTTAGCTCAAAATAAATCATGAAATGCTTGAAAAATAGCAAATGAAGTCAGAAAAGGTTTGAAAAGTGATGATGTGGCTTTGGATGGTGCATATTGAATGCAGAAAAAGTCTTGAGTTCAAATATGTTTAAAAAATTGAAATCCTTTTGTAACAGATGAGTTTTCGTCCGAAACCCTGACACTTCGAAAGATATTGTCCAGTTCGTACACGAAATGCATCCAGTTTTTGCCGTAACCCTCTCAATTTTTTAGCACATGCTATGTGGGTGAAATGATGATACCATGCCAACTTGCAACCATTTCAGAGTTCATTTGCTGTGCTTTTCAATTCAGCGTCATTTTAGCTCAAAATAAATCATGAAATGCATGAAAAATAGCAAATGAAGTCAGAAAAGGTTTGAAAAGTGATGATGTGGCTTTGTATGGTGCATATTGAATGCAGAAAAAGTCTTGAGTTCAAATATGTTTAAAAAATTGAAATCCTTTTGTAACAGATGAGTTTTCGTCCGAAACCCTGACACTTCGAAAGAGATTGTCCAGTTCGTACACGAAGTGCTTCCAGTTTTTGCCGTAACCCTCTCAACTTTTTAGCACATGCTATGTGGGTGAAATGATGATGCCATGCCAACTTGCAACCATTTCAGAGTTCATTTGCAGTGCTTTTCAATTCAGGGTCATTTTAGCTCAAAATAAATCATGAAATGCATGAAAAGTAGCAAATGAAGTCAGAAAAGGTTTGAAAAGTGATGATGTGGCTTTGTATGGTGCATATTGAATGCAGAAAAAGTCTTGAGTTCAAATATGTTTAAAAAATTGAAATCCTTTTGTAACAGATGAGTTTTCGTCCGAAACCCTGACACTTCGAAAGATATGGTCCAGTTCGTACACGAAGTGCATCCAGTTTTTGCCGTAACCCTCTCAACTTTTTAGCACATGCTATGTGGGTGAAATGATGATACCATGCCAACTTGCAACCATTTCAGAGTTCATTTGCAGTGCTTTTCAATTCAGGGTCATTTTAGCTCAAAATAAATCATGAAATGCATGAAAAATAGCAAATGAAGTCAGAAAAGGTTTGAAAAGTGATGATGTGGCTTTGGATGGTGCATATTGAATGCAGAAAAAGTCTTGAGTTCAAATATGTTTAAAAAATTGAAATCCTTTTGTAACAGATGAGTTTTCGTCCGAAACCCTGACACTTCGAAAGAGATTGTCCAGTCTGTACACGAAGTGCATCCAGTTTTTGCCGTAACCCTCTGAACTTTTTAGCACATGCTATGTGGGTGAAATGATGATACCATGCCAACTTGCAACCATTTCAGAGTTCATTTGCAGTGCTTTTCAATTCAGTGTCATTTTAGCTCAAAATAAATCATGAAATGCATGAAAAATAGCAAATGAAGTCAGAAAAGGTTTGAAAAGTGATGATGTGGCTTTGTATGGTGCATATTGAATGCAGAAAAAGTCTTGAGTTCAAATATGTTTAAAAATTGAAATCCTTTTGTAACAGATGAGTTTTCGTCCGAAACCCTGACACTTCGAAATAGATTGTCCAGTTCGTACACGAAGTGCATCCAGTTTTTGCCGTAACCCTCTCAACTTTTTCGCACATGCTATGTGGTTGAAATGATGATACCATGCCAACTTGCAACCATTTCAGAGTTCATTTGCAGTGCTTTTCAATTCAGGGTCATTTTAGCTCAAAATAAATCATGAAATGCATGAAAAATAGCAAATGAAGTCAGAAATGGTTTGAAAAGTGATGATGTGGCTTTGAATGGTGCATATTGAATGCAGAAAAAGTCTTGAGTTCAAATATGTTTAAAAAATTGAAATCCTTTTGTAACAGATGAGTTTTCGTCCGAAACCCTGACACTTCGAAAGAGATTGTCCAGTTTGTACACGAAGTGCATCCAGTTTTTGCCGTAACCCTCTCAACTTTTTAGCACATGCGATGTGGGTGAACTGATGACACCATGCCAACTTGCAACCATTTCAGAGTTCATTTGTAGTGCTTTTCAATTCAGTGTCATTTTAGCTCAAAATAAATCATGAAATGCATGAAAAATAGCAAATGAAGTCAGAAAAGGTTTGAAAAGTGATGATGTGGCTTTGGATGGTGCATATTGAATGCAGAAAAAGTCTTGAGTTCAAATATGTTTAAAAAATTGAAATCCTTTTGTAACAGACGAGTTTTCGTCCGAAACCCTGACACTTCGAAAGAGATTGTCCAGTTCGTACACGAAGTGCATCCAGTTTTTGCCGTAACCCTCTGAAATTTTTAGCACATGCTATGTGGGTGAAATGATGATACCATGCCAACTTGCAACCATTTCAGAGTTCATTTGCAGTGCTTTTCAATTCAGGGTCATTTTAGATCAAAATAAATCATGAAATGCATGAAAAATAGCAAATGAAGTCAGAAATGGTTTGAAAAGTGATGATGTGGCTTTGAATGGTGCATATTGAATGCAGAAAAAGTCTTGAGTTCAAATATGTTTAAAAAATTGAAATCCTTTTGTAACAGATGAGTTTTCGTCCGAAACCCTGACACTTCAAAAGAGATTGTCCAGTTCGTACACGAAGTGCTTCCAGTTTTTGCCGTAACCCTCTCAACTTTTTAGCACATGCGATGTGGGTGAACTGATGAAACCATGCCAACTTGCAACCATTTCAGAGTTCATTTGTAGTGCTTTTCAATTCAGTGTCATTTTAGCTCAAAATAAATCATGAAATGCATGAAAAATAGCAAATGAAGTCAGAAAAGGTTTGAAAAGTGATGATGTGGCTTTGGATGGTGCATATTGAATGCAGAAAAAGTCTTGAGTTCAAATATGTTTAAAAAATTGAAATCCTTTTGTAACAGATGAGTTTTCGTCCGAAACCCTGACACTTCGAAAGAGATTGTCCAGTTCGTACACGAAGTGCATCCAGTTTTTGCCGTAACCCTCTGAAATTTTTAGCACACGCTATGTGGGTGAAATGATGATACCATGCCAACTTGCAACCATTTCAGAGTTCATTTGCAGTGCTTTTCAATTCAGGGTCATTTTAGATCAAAATAAATCATGAAATGCATGAAAAATAGCAAATGAAGTCAGAAATGGTTTGAAAAGTGATGATGTGGCTTTGAATGGTGCATATTGAATGCAGAAAAAGTCTTGAGTTCAAATATGTTTAAAAAATTGAAATCCTTTTGTAACAGATGAGTTTTCGTCCGAAACCCTGACACTTCAAAAGAGATTGTCCAGTTCGTACACGAAGTGCTTCCAGTTTTTGCCGGAACCCTCTCAACTTTTTAGCACATGCTATGTGGGTGAAATGATGATACCATGCCAACTTGCAACCATTTCAGAGTTCATTTGCAGTGCTTTTCAATTCAGGGTCATTTTAGCTCAAAATAAATCATGAAATGCTTGAAAAATAGCAAATGAAGTCAGAAAAGGTTTGAAAAGTGATGATGTGGCTTTGGATGGTGCATATTGAATGCAGAAAAAGTCTTGAGTTCAAATATGTTTAAAAAATTGAAATCCTTTTGTAACAGATGAGTTTTCGTCCGAAACCCTGACACTTCGAAAGAGATTGTCCAGTTCGTACACGAAGTGCATCCAGTTTGTGCCGTAACCCTCTGAAATTTTTAGCACATGCTATGTGGGTGAAATGATGATACCATGCCAACTTGCAACCATTTCAGAGTTCATTTGCAGTGCTTTTCAATTCAGGGTCATTTTAGATCAAAATAAATCATGAAATGCATGAAAAATAGCAAATGAAGTCAGAAATGGTTTGAAAAGTGATGATGTGGCTTTGAATGGTGCATATTGAATGCAGAAAAAGTCTTGAGTTCAAATATGTTTAAAAAATTGAAATCCTTTTGTAACAGATGAGTTTTCGTCCGAAACCCTGACACTTCAAAAGAGATTGTCCAGTTCGTACACGAAGTGCTTCCAGTTTTTGCCGTAACCCTCTCAACTTTTTAGCACATGCGATGTGGGTGAACTGATGAAACCATGCCAACTTGCAACCATTTCAGAGTTCATTTGTAGTGCTTTTCAATTCAGTGTCATTTTAGCTCAAAATAAATCATGAAATGCATGAAAAATAGCAAATGAAGTCAGAAAAGGTTTGAAAAGTGATGATGTGGCTTTGGATGGTGCATATTGAATGCAGAAAAAGTCTTGAGTTCAAATATGTTTAAAAAATTGAAATCCTTTTGTAACAGATGAGTTTTCGTCCGAAACCCTGACACTTCGAAAGAGATTGTCCAGTTCGTACACGAAGTGCATCCAGTTTTTGCCGTAACCCTCTGAAATTTTTAGCACATGCTATGTGGGTGAAATGATGATACGATGCCAACTTGCAACCATTTCAGAGTTCATTTGCAGTGCTTTTCAATTCAGGGTCATTTTAGATCAAAATAAATCATGAAATGCATGAAAAATAGCAAATGAAGTCAGAAATGGTTTGAAAAGTGATGATGTGGCTTTGAATGGTGCATATTGAATGCAGAAAAAGTCTTGAGTTCAAATATGTTTAAAAAATTGAAATCCTTTTGTAACAGATGAGTTTTCGTCCGAAACCCTGACACTTCAAAAGAGATTGTCCAGTTCGTACACGAAGTGCTTCCAGTTTTTGCCGTAACCCTCTCAACTTTTTAGCACATGCTATGTGGGTGAAATGATGATACCATGCCAACTTGCAACCATTTCAGAGTTCATTTGCAGTGCTTTTCAATTCAGGGTCATTTTAGATCAAAATAAATCATGAAATGCATGAAAAATAGCAAATGAAGTCAGAAATGGTTTGAAAAGTGATGATGTGGCTTTGAATGGTGCATATTGAATGCAGAAAAAGTCTTGAGTTCAAATATGTTTAAAAAATTGAAATCCTTTTGTAACAGATGAGTTTTCGTCCGAAACCCTGACACTTCAAAAGAGATTGTCCAGTTCGTACACGAAGTGCTTCCAGTTTTTGCCGTAACCCTCTCAACTTTTTAGCACATGCTATGTGGGTGAAATGATGATACCATGCCAACTTGCAACCATTTCAGAGTTCATTTGCAGTGCTTTTCAATTCAGGGTCATTTTAGCTCAAAATAAATCATGAAATGCTTGAAAAATAGCAAATGAAGTCAGAAAAGGTTTGAAAAGTGATGATGTGGCTTTGGATGGTGCATATTGAATGCAGAAAAAGTCTTGAGTTCAAATATGTTTAAAAAATTGAAATCCTTTTGTAACAGATGAGTTTTCGTCCGAAACCCTGACACTTCGAAAGATATTGTCCAGTTCGTACACGAAGTGCATCCAGTTTTTGCCGTAACCCTCTCAATTTTTTAGCACATGCTATGTGGGTGAAATGATGATACCATGCCAACTTGCAACCATTTCAGAGTTCATTTGCTGTGCTTTTCAATTCAGGGTCATTTTAGCTCAAAATAAATCATGAAATGCATGAAAAATAGCAAATGAAGTCAGAAAAGGTTTGAAAAGTGATGATGTGGCTTTGTATGGTGCATATTGAATGCAGAAAAAGTCTTGAGTTCAAATATGTTTAAAAATTGAAATCCTTTTGTAACAGATGAGTTTTCGTCCGAAACCGTGACACTTCGAAATAGATTGTCCAGTTCGTACACGAAGTGCATCCAGTTTTTGCCGTAACCCTCTCAACTTTTTCGCACATGCTATGTGGTTGAAATGATGATACCATGCCAACTTGCAACCATTTCAGAGTTCATTTGCAGTGCTTTTCAATTCAGGGTCATTTTAGCTCAAAATAAATCATGAAATGCATGAAAAATAGCAAATGAAGTCAGAAATGGTTTGAAAAGTGATGATGTGGCTTTGAATGGTGCATATTGAATGCAGAAAAAGTCTTGAGTTCAAATATGTTTAAAAAATTGAAATCCTTTTGTAACAGATGAGTTTTCGTCCGAAACCCTGACACTTCGAAAGAGATTGTCCAGTTCGTACACGAAGTGCATCCAGTTTTTGCCGTAACCCTCTCAACTTTTTAGCACATGCGATGTGGGTGAACTGATGACACCATGCCAACTTGCAACCATTTCAGAGTTCATTTGTACTGCTTTTCAATTCAGTGTCATTTTAGCTCAAAATAAATCATGAAATGCATGAAAAATAGCTAATGAAGTCAGAAAAGGTTTGAAAAGTGATGATGTGGCTTTGGATGGTGCATATTGAATGCAGAAAAAGTCTTGAGTTCAAATATGTTTAAAAAATTGAAATCCTTTTGTAACAGATGAGTTTTCGTCCGAAACCCTGACACTTCGAAAGAGATTGTCCAGTTCGTACACGAAGTGCATCCAGTTTTTGCCGTAACCCTCTGAAATTTTTAGCACATGCTATGTGGGTGAAATGATGATACCATGCCAACTTGCAACCATTTCAGAGTTCATTTGCAGTGCTTTTCAATTCAGGGTCATTTTAGATCAAAATAAATCATGAAATGCATGAAAAATAGCAAATGAAGTCAGAAATGGTTTGAAAAGTGATGATGTGGCTTTGAATGGTGCATATTGAATGCAGAAAAAGTCTTGAGTTCAAATATGTTTAAAAAATTGAAATCCTTTTGTAACAGATGAGTTTTCGTCCGAAACCCTGACACTTCAAAAGAGATTGTCCAGTTCGTACACGAAGTGCTTCCAGTTTTTGCCGTAACCCTCTCAACTTTTTAGCACATGCGATGTGGGTGAACTGATGAAACCATGCCAACTTGCAACCATTTCAGAGTTCATTTGTAGTGCTTTTCAATTCAGTGTCATTTTAGCTCAAAATAAATCATGAAATGCATGAAAAATAGCAAATGAAGTCAGAAAAGGTTTGAAAAGTGATGATGTGGCTTTGGATGGTGCATATTGAATGCAGAAAAAGTCTTGAGTTCAAATATGTTTAAAAAATTGAAATCCTTTTGTAACAGATGAGTTTTCGTCCGAAACCCTGACACTTCGAAAGAGATTGTCCAGTTCGTACACGAAGTGCATCCAGTTTTTGCCGTAACCCTCTGAAATTTTTAGCACATGCTATGTGGGTGAAATGATGATACCATGCCAACTTGCAACCATTTCAGAGTTCATTTGCAGTGCTTTTCAATTCAGGGTCATTTTAGATCAAAATAAATCATGAAATGCATGAAAAATAGCAAATGAAGTCAGAAATGGTTTGAAAAGTGATGATGTGGCTTTGAATGGTGCATATTGAATGCAGAAAAAGTCTTGAGTTCAAATATGTTTAAAAAATTGAAATCCTTTTGTAACAGATGAGTTTTCGTCCGAAACCCTGACACTTCAAAAGAGATTGTCCAGTTCGTACACGAAGTGCTTCCAGTTTTTGCCGTAACCCTCTCAACTTTTTAGCACATGCGATGTGGGTGAACTGATGAAACCATGCCAACTTGCAACCATTTCAGAGTTCATTTGTAGTGCTTTTCAATTCAGTGTCATTTTAGCTCAAAATAAATCATGAAATGCATGAAAAATAGCAAATGAAGTCAGAAAAGGTTTGAAAAGTGATGATGTGGCTTTGGATGGTGCATATTGAATGCAGAAAAAGTCTTGAGTTCAAATATGTTTAAAAAATTGAAATCCTTTTGTAACAGATGAGTTTTCGTCCGAAACCCTGACACTTCGAAAGAGATTGTCCAGTTCGTACACGAAGTGCATCCAGTTTTTGCCGTAACCCTCTGAAATTTTTAGCACATGCTATGTGGGTGAAATGATGATACCATGCCAACTTGCAACCATTTCAGAGTTCATTTGCAGTGCTTTTCAATTCAGGGTCATTTTAGATCAAAATAAATCATGAAATGCATGAAAAATAGCAAATGAAGTCAGAAATGGTTTGAAAAGTGATGATGTGGCTTTGAATGGTGCATATTGAATGCAGAAAAAGTCTTGAGTTCAAATATGTTTAAAAAATTGAAATCCTTTTGTAACAGATGAGTTTTCGTCCGAAACCCTGACACTTCAAAAGAGATTGTCCAGTTCGTACACGAAGTGCTTCCAGTTTTTGCCGTAACCCTCTCAACTTTTTAGCACATGCTATGTGGGTGAAATGATGATACCATGCCAACTTGCAACCATTTCAGAGTTCATTTGCAGTGCTTTTCAATTCAGGGTCATTTTAGCTCAAAATAAATCATGAAATGCTTGAAAAATAGCAAATGAAGTCAGAAATGGTTTGAAAAGTGATGATGTGGCTTTGGATGGTGCATATTGAATGCAGAAAAAGTCTTGAGTTCAAATATGTTTAAAAAATTGAAATCCTTTTGTAACAGATGAGTTTTCGTCCGAAACCCTGACACTTCGAAAGATATTGTCCAGTTCGTACACGAAGTGCATCCAGTTTTTGCCGTAACCCTCTCAATTTTTTAGCACATGCTATGTGGGTGAAATGATGATACCATGCCAACTTGCAACCATTTCAGAGTTCATTTGCTGTGCTTTTCAATTCAGGGTCATTTTAGCTCAAAATAAATCATGAAATGCATGAAAAATAGCTAATGAAGTCAGAAAAGGTTTGAAAAGTGATGATGTGGCTTTGTATGGTGCATATTGAATGCAGAAAAAGTCTTGAGTTCAAATATGTTTAAAAATTGAAATCCTTTTGTAACAGATGAGTTTTCGTCCGAAACCGTGACACTTCGAAATAGATTGTCCAGTTCGTACACGAAGTGCATCCAGTTTTTGCCGTAACCCTCTCAACTTTTTCGCACATGCTATGTGGTTGAAATGATGATACCATGCCAACTTGCAACCATTTCAGAGTTCATTTGCAGTGCTTTTCAATTCAGGGTCATTTTAGCTCAAAATAAATCATGAAATGCATGAAAAATAGCAAATGAAGTCAGAAATGGTTTGAAAAGTGATGATGTGGCTTTGAATGGTGCATATTGAATGCAGAAAAAGTCTTGAGTTCAAATATGTTTAAAAAATTGAAATCCTTTTGTAACAGATGAGTTTTCGTCCGAAACCCTGAGACTTCGAAAGAGATTGTCCAGTTCGTACACGAAGTGCATCCAGTTTTTGCCGTAACCCTCTCAACTTTTTAGCACATGCGATGTGGGTGAACTGATGACACCATGCCAACTTGCAACCATTTCAGAGTTCATTTGTACTGCTTTTCAATTCAGTGTCATTTTAGCTCAAAATAAATCATGAAATGCATGAAAAATAGCTAATGAAGTCAGAAAAGGTTTGAAAAGTGATGATGTGGCTTTGGATGGTGCATATTGAATGCAGAAAAAGTCTTGAGTTCAAATATGTTTAAAAAATTGAAATCCTTTTGTAACAGATGAGTTTTCGTCCGAAACCCTGACACTTCGAAAGAGATTGTCCAGTTCGTACACGAAGTGCATCCAGTTTTTGCCGTAACCCTTTGAAATTTTTAGCACATGCTATGTGGGTGAAATGATGATACCATGCCAACTTGCAACCATTTCAGAGTTCATTTGCAGTGCTTTTCAATTCAGGGTCATTTTAGATCAAAATAAATCATGAAATGCATGAAAAATAGCAAATGAAGTCAGAAATGGTTTGAAAAGTGATGATGTGGCTTTGAATGGTGCATATTGAATGCAGAAAAAGTCTTGAGTTCAAATATGTTTAAAAAATTGAAATCCTTTTGTAACAGATGAGTTTTCGTCCGAAACCCTGACACTTCAAAAGAGATTGTCCAGTTCGTACACGAAGTGCTTCCAGTTTTTGCCGTAACCCTCTCAACTTTTTAGCACTTGCGATGTGGGTGAACTGATGAAACCATGCCAACTTGCAACCATTTCAGAGTTCATTTGTAGTGCTTTTCAATTCAGTGTCATTTTAGCTCAAAATAAATCATGAAATGCATGAAAAATAGCAAATGAAGTCAGAAAAGGTTTGAAAAGTGATGATGTGGCTTTGGATGGTGCATATTGAATGCAGAAAAAGTCTTGAGTTCAAATATGTTTAAAAAATTGAAATCCTTTTGTAACAGATGAGTTTTCGTCCGAAACCCTGACACTTCGAAAGAGATTGTCCAGTTCGTACACGAAGTGCATCCAGTTTTTGCCGTAACCCTCTGAAATTTTTAGCACATGCTATGTGGGTGAAATGATGATACCATGCCAACTTGCAACCATTTCAGAGTTCATTTGCAGTGCTTTTCAATTCAGGGTCATTTTAGATCAAAATAAATCATGAAATGCATGAAAAATAGCAAATGAAGTCAGCAATGGTTTGAAAAGTGATGATGTGGCTTTGAATGGTGCATATTGAATGCAGAAAAAGTCTTGAGTTCAAATATGTTTAAAAAATTGAAATCCTTTTGTAACAGATGAGTTTTCGTCCGAAACCCTGACACTTCAAAAGAGATTGTCCAGTTCGTACACGAAGTGCTTCCAGTTTTTGCCGTAACCCTCTCAACTTTTTAGCACATGCTATGTGGGTGAAATGATGATACCATGCCAACTTGCAACCATTTCAGAGTTCATTTGCAGTGCTTTTCAATTCAGGGTCATTTTAGCTCAAAATAAATCATGAAATGCTTGAAAAATAGCAAATGAAGTCAGAAAAGGTTTGAAAAGTGATGATGTGGCTTTGGATGGTGCATATTGAATGCAGAAAAAGTCTTGAGTTCAAATATGTTTAAAAAATTGAAATCCTTTTGTAACAGATGAGTTTTCGTCCGAAACCCTGACACTTCGAAAGATATTGTCCAGTTCGTACACGAAGTGCATCCAGTTTTTGCCGTAACCCTCTCAATTTTTTAGCACATGCTATGTGGGTGAAATGATGATACCATGCCAACTTGCAACCATTTCAGAGTTCATTTGCTGTGCTTTTCAATTCAGGGTCATTTTAGCTCAAAATAAATCATGAAATGCATGAAAAATAGCAAATGAAGTCAGAAAAGGTTTGAAAAGTGATGATGTGGCTTTGTATGGTGCATATTGAATGCAGAAAAAGTCTTGAGTTCAAATATGTTTAAAAAATTGAAATCCTTTTGTAACAGATGAGTTTTCGTCCGAAACACTGACACTTCGAAAGAGATTGTCCAGTTCGTACACGAAGTGCTTCCAGTTTTTGCCGTAACCCTCTCAAATTTTTAGCACATGCTATGTGGGTGAAATTATGATGCCATGCCAACTTGCAACCATTTCAGAGTTCATTTGCAGTGCTTTTCAATTCAGGGTCATTTTAGCTCAAAATAAATCATGAAATGCATGAAAAGTAGCAAATGAAGTCAGAAAAGGTTTGAAAAGTGATGATGTGGCTTTGTATGGTGCATATTGAATGCAGAAAAAGTCTTGAGTTCAAATATGTTTAAAAAATTGAAATCCTTTTGTAACAGATGAGTTTTCGTCCAAAACCCTGACACTTCGAAAGAGATTGTCCAGTTCGTACACGAAGTGCATCCAGTTTTTGCCGTAACCCTCTCAACTTTTTCGCACATGCTATGTGGTTGAAATGATGATACCATGCCAACTTGCAACCATTTCAGAGTTCATTTGCAGTGCTTTTCAATTCAGGGTCATTTTAGCTCAAAATAAATCATGAAATGCATGAAAAATAGCAAATGAAGTCAGAAAAGGTTTGAAAAGTGATGATGTGGCATTGGATGGTGCATATTGAATGCAAAAAAAGTCTTGAGTTCAAATATGTTTAAAAAATTGAAATCCTTTTGTAACAGATGAGTTTTCGTCCGAAACCCTGACACTTCGAAAGAGATTGTCCAGTTCGTACACGAAGTGCATCCAGTTTTTGCCGTAACCCTCTCAACTTTTTAGCACATGCGATGTGGGTGAACTGATGACACCATGCCAACTTGCAACCATTTCAGAGTTCATTTGCAGTGCTTTTCAATTCAGTGTCATTTTAGCTCAAAATAAATCATGAAATGCATGAAAAATAGCAAATGAAGTCAGAAAAGGTTTGAAAAGTGATGATGTGGCTTTGGATGGTGCATATTGAATGCAGAAAAAGTCTTGAGTTCAAATATGTTTAAAAAATTGAAATCCTTTTGTAACAGATGAGTTTTCGTCCGAAACCCTGACACTTCGAAAGAGATTGTCCAGTTCGTACACGAAGTGCATCCAGTTTTTGCCGTAACCCTCTGAACTTTTTAGCACATGCTATGTGGGTGAAATGATGATACCATGCCAACTTGCAACCATTTCAGAGTTCATTTGCAGTGCTTTTCAATTCAGGGTCATTTTAGATCAAAATAAATCATGAAATGCATGAAAAATAGCAAATGAAGTCAGAAATGGTTTGAAAAGTGATGATGTGGCTTTGAATGGTGCATATTGAATGCAGAAAAAGTCTTGAGTTCAAATATGTTTAAAAAATTGAAATCCTTTTGTAACAGATGAGTTTTCGTCCGAAAGCCTGACACTTCAAAAGAGATTGTCCAGTTCGTACACGAAGTGCTTCCAGTTTTTGCTGTAACCCTCTCAACTTTTTAGCACATGCTATGTGGGTGAAATGATGATACCATGCCAACTTGCAACCATTTCAGAGTTCATTTGCAGTGCTTTTCAATTCAGGGTCATTTTAGCTCAAAATAAATCATGAAATGCATGAAAAATAGCAAATGAAGTCAGAAAAGGTTTGAAAAGTGATGATGTGGCTTTGGATGGTGCATATTGAATGCAGAAAAAGTCTTGAGTTCAAATATGTTTAAAAAATTGAAATCCTTTTGTAACAGATGAGTTTTCGTCCGAAACCCTGACACTTCGAAAGATATTGTCCAGTTCGTACACGAAGTGCATCCAGTTTTTGCCGTAACCCTCTCAATTTTTTAGCACATGCTATGTGGGTGAAATGATGATACCATGCCAACTTGCAACCATTTCAGAGTTCATTTGCTGTGCTTTTCAATTCAGGGTCATTTTAGCTCAAAATAAATCATGAAATGCATGAAAAATAGCAAATGTAGTCAGAAAAGGTTTGAAAAGTCATGATGTGGCTTTGTATGGTGCATATTGAATGCAGAAAAAGTCTTGAGTTCAAATATGTTTAAAAAATTGAAATCCTTTTGTAACAGATGAGTTTTCGTCCGAAACCCTGACACTTCGAAAGAGATTGTCCAGTTCATACACGAAGTGCTTCCAGTTTTTGCCGTAACCCTCTCAACTTTTTAGCACATGGTATGTGGGTGAAATGATGATACCATGCCAACTTGCAACCATTTCAGAGTTCATTTGCAGTGCTTTTCAATCCAGGGTCATTTTAGCTCAAAATAAATCATGAAAAGTAGCAAATGAAGTCAGAAAAGGTTTGAAAAGTGATGATGTGGCTTTGTATAGTGCATATTGAATGCAGAAAAAGTCTTGAGTTCAAATATGTTTAAAAAATTGAAATCCTTTTGTAACAGATGAGTTTTCGTCCGAAACCCTGACACTTCGAAAGAGATTGTCCAGTTCGTACACGAAGTGCATCCAGTTTTTGCCGTAACCCTCTCAACTTTTTAGCACATGCTATGTGGGTGAAATGATGATACGATGCCAACTTGCAACCATTTCAGAGTTCATTTGCAGTGCTTTTCAATTCAGGGTCATTTTAGCTCAAAATAAATCATGAAATGCATGAAAAGTAGCAAATGAAGTCAGAAAAGGTTTGAAAAGTGATGATGTGGCTTTGTATGGTGCATATTGAATGCAGAAAAAGTCTTGAGTTCAAATATGTTTAAAAAATTGAAATCCTTTTGTAACAGATGAGTTTTCGTCCGAAACCCTGACACTTCGAAAGAGATTGTCCAGTTCGTACACGAAGTGCATCCAGTTTTTGCCGTAACCCTCTCAACTTTTTCGCACATGCTATGTGGTTGAAATGATGATACCATGCCAACTTGCAACCATTTCAGAGTTCATTTGCAGTGCTTTTCAATTCAGGGTCATTTTAGCTCAAAATAAATCATGAAATGCATGAAAAATAGCAAATGAAGTCAGAAAAGGTTTGAAAAGTGATGATGTGGCTTTGTATGGTGCATATTGAATGCAGAAAAAGTCTTGAGTTCAAATATGTTTAAAAAATTGACATCCTTTTGTAACAGATGAGTTTTCGTCCGAAACCCTGACACTTCGAAAGAGATTGTCCAGTTCGTACACGAAGTGCATCCAGTTTTTGACGTAACCCTCTCATCTTTTTAGGACATGCTATGTGGGTGAAATGATGATACCATGCCAACTTGCAACCATTTCAGAGTTCATTTGCAGTGCTTTTCAATTCAGGGTCATTTTAGCTCAAAATAAATCATGAAATGCATGAAAAATAGCAAATGAAATCAGGAAAGGTTTGAAAAGTGATGATGTGGCTTTGGATGGTGCATATTGAATGCAGAAAAAGTCTTGAGTTCAAATATGTTTAAAAAATTGAAATCCTTTTGTAACAGATGAGTTTTCGTCCGAAACCCTGACACTTCGAAAGATATTGTCCAGTTCGTACACGAAGTGCATCCAGTTTTTGCCGTAACCCTCTCAATTTTTTAGCACATGCTATGTGGGTGAAATGATGATACCATGCCAAATTGCAACCATTTCAGAGTTCATTTGCTGTGCTTTTCAATTCAGGGTCATTTTAGCTCAAAATAAATCATGAAATGCATGAAAAATAGCAAATGAAGTCAGAAAAGGTTTGAAAAGTGATGATGTGGCTTTGGATGGTGCATATTGAATGCAGAAAAAGTCTTGAGTTCAAATATGTTTAAAAAATTGAAATCCTTTTGTAACAGATGAGTTTTCGTCCGAAACCCTGACACTTCGAAAGATATTGTCCAGTTCGTACACGAAGTGCATCCAGTTTTTGCCGTAACCCTCTCAATTTTTTAGCACATGCTATGTGGGTGAAATGATGATACCATGCCAACTTGCAACCATTTCAGAGTTCATTTGCTGTGCTTTTCAATTCAGGGTCATTTTAGCTCAAAATAAATCATGAAATGCATGAAAAATAGCAAATGAAGTCAGAAAAGGTTTGAAAAGTCATGATGTGGCTTTGTATGGTGCATATTGAATGCAGAAAAAGTCTTGAGTTCAAATATGTTTAAAAAATTGAAATCCTTTTGTAACAGATGAGTTTTCGTCCGAAACCCTGACACTTCGAAAGAGATTGTCCAGTTCATACACGAAGTGCTTCCAGTTTTTGCCGTAACCCTCTCAACTTTTTAGCACATGGTATGTGGGTGAAATGATGATACCATGCCAACTTGCAACCATTTCAGAGTTCATTTGCAGTGCTTTTCAATCCAGGGTCATTTTAGCTCAAAATAAATCATGAAAAGTAGCAAATGAAGTCAGAAAAGGTTTGAAAAGTGATGATGTGGCTTTGTATGGTGCATATTGAATGCAGAAAAAGTCTTGAGTTCAAATATGTTTAAAAAATTGAAATCCTTTTGTAACAGATGAGTTTTCGTCCGAAACCCTGACACTTCGAAAGAGATTATCCAGTTCGTACACGAAGTGCATCCAGTTTTTGCCGTAACCCTCTCAACTTTTTAGCACATGCTATGTGGGTGAAATGATGATACCATGCCAACTTGCAACCATTTCAGAGTTCATTTGCAGTGCTTTTCAATTCAGGGTCATTTTAGCTCAAAATAAATCATGAAATGCATGAAAAGTAGCAAATGAAGTCAGAAAAGGTTTGAAAAGTGATGATGTGGCTTTGTATGGTGCATATTGAATGCAGAAAAAGTCTTGAGTTCAAATATGTTTAAAAAATTGAAATCCTTTTGTAACAGATGAGTTTTCGTCCGAAACCCTGACACTTCGAAAGAGATTGTCCAGTTCGTACACGAAGTGCATCCAGTTTTTGCCGTAACCCTCTCATCTTTTTAGGACATGCTATGTGGGTGAAATGATGATACCATGCCAACTTGCAACCATTTCAGAGTTCATTTGCAGTGCTTTTCAATTCAGGGTCATTTTAGCTCAAAATAAATCATGAAATGCATGAAAAATAGCAAATGAAATCAGGAAAGGTTTGAAAAGTGATGATGTGGCTTTGGATGGTGCATATTGAATGCAGAAAAAGTCTTGAGTTCAAATATGTTTAAAAAATTGAAATCCTTTTGTAACAGATGAGTTTTCGTCCGAAACCCTGACACTTCGAAAGATATTGTCCAGTTCGTACACGAAGTGCATCCAGTTTTTGCCGTAACCCTCTCAATTTTTTAGCACATGCTATGTGGGTGAAATGATGATACCATGCCAAATTGCAACCATTTCAGAGTTCATTTGCTGTGCTTTTCAATTCAGGGTCATTTTAGCTCAAAATAAATCATGAAATGCATGAAAAATAGCAAATGAAGTCAGAAAAGGTTTGAAAAGTGATGATGTGGCTTTGGATGGTGCATATTGAATGCAGAAAAAGTCTTGAGTTCAAATATGTTTAAAAAATTGAAATCCTTTTGTAACAGATGAGTTTTCGTCCGAAACCCTGACACTTCGAAAGATATTGTCCAGTTCATACACGAAGTGCTTCCAGTTTTTGCCGTAACCCTCTCAACTTTTTAGCACATGGTATGTGGGTGAAATGATGATACCATGCCAACTTGCAACCATTTCAGAGTTCATTTGCAGTGCTTTTCAATCCAGGGTCATTTTAGCTCAAAATAAATCATGAAAAGTAGCAAATGAAGTCAGAAAAGGTTTGAAAAGTGATGATGTGGCTTTGTATGGTGCATATTGAATGCAGAAAAAGTCTTGAGTTCAAATATGTTTAAAAAATTGAAATCCTTTTGTAACAGATGAGTTTTCGTCCGAAACCCTGACACTTCGAAAGAGATTATCCAGTTCGTACACGAAGTGCATCCAGTTTTTGCCGTAACCCTCTCAACTTTTTAGCACATGCTATGTGGGTGAAATGATGATACCATGCCAACTTGCAACCATTTCAGAGTTCATTTGCAGTGCTTTTCAATTCAGGGTCATTTTAGCTCAAAATAAATCATGAAATGCATGAAAAGTAGCAAATGAAGTCAGAAAAGGTTTGAAAAGTGATGATGTGGCTTTGTATGGTGCATATTGAATGCAGAAAAAGTCTTGAGTTCAAATATGTTTAAAAAATTGAAATCCTTTTGTAACAGATGAGTTTTCGTCCGAAACCCTGACACTTCGAAAGAGATTGTCCAGTTCGTACACGAAGTGCATCCAGTTTTTGCCATAACCCTCTCAACTTTTTCGCACATGCTATGTGGTTGAAATGATGATACCATGCCAACTTGCAACCATTTCAGAGTTCATTTGCAGTGCTTTTCAATTCAGGGTCATTTTAGCTCAAAATAAATCATGAAATGCATGAAAAATAGCAAATGAAGTCAGAAAAGGTTTGAAAAGTGATGATGTGGCTTTGTATGGTGCATATTGAATGCAGAAAAAGTCTTGAGTTCAAATATGTTTAAAAAATTGAAATCCTTTTGTAACAGATGAGTTTTCGTCCGAAACCCTGACACTTCGAAAGAGATTGTCCAGTTCGTACACGAAGTGCATCCAGTTTTTGCCGTAACCCTCTCATCTTTTTAGGACATGCTATGTGGGTGAAATGATGATACCATGCCAACTTGCAACCATTTCAGAGTTCATTTGCAGTGCTTTTCAATTCAGGGTCATTTTAGCTCAAAATAAATCATGAAATGCATGAAAAATAGCAAATGAAATCAGGAAAGGTTTGAAAAGTGATGATGTGGCTTTGGATGGTGCATATTGAATGCAGAAAAAGTCTTGAGTTCAAATATGTTTAAAAAATTGAAATCCTTTTGTAACAGATGAGTTTTCGTCCGAAACCCTGACACTTCGAAAGATATTGTCCAGTTCGTACACGAAGTGCATCCAGTTTTTGCCGTAACCCTCTCAATTTTTTAGCACATGCTATGTGGGTGAAATGATGATACCATGCCAACTTGCAACCATTTCAGAGTTCATTTGCTGTGCTTTTCAATTCAGGGTCATTTTAGCTCAAAATAAATCATGAAATGCATGAAAAATAGCAAATGAAGTCAGAAAAGGTTTGAAAAGTGATGATGTGGCTTTGTATGGTGCATATTGAATGCAGAAAAAGTCTTGAGTTCAAATATGTTTAAAAAATTGAAATCCTTTTGTAACAGATGAGTTTTCGTCCGAAACCCTGACACTTCGAAAGAGATTGTCCAATTCGTACACGAAGTGCTTCCAGTTTTTGCCGTAACCCTCTCAACTTTTTAGCACATGCTATGTGGGTGAAATGATGATACCATGCCAACTTGCAACCATTTCAGAGTTCATTTGCAGTGCTTTTCAATTCAGGGTCATTTTAGCTCAAAATAAATCATGAAATGCATGAAAAGTAGCAAATGAAGTCAGAAAAGGTTTGAAAAGTGATGATGTGGCTTTGTATGGTGCATATTGAATGCAGAAAAAGTCTTGAGTTCAAATATGTTTAAAAAATTGAAATCCTTTTGTAACAGATGAGTTTTCGTCCGAAACCCTGACACTTCGAAAGAGATTGTCCAGTTCGTACACGAAGTGCATCCAGTTTTTGCCGTAACCCTCTCAACTTTTTCGCACATGCTATGTGGTTGAAATGATGATACCATGCCAACTTGCAACCATTTCAGAGTTCATTTGCAGTGCTTTTCAATTCAGGGTCATTTTCGCTCAAAATAAATCATGAAATGCATGAAAAATAGCAAATGAAGTCAGAAAAGGTTTGAAAAGTGATGATGTGGCATTGGATGGTGCATATTGAATGCAAAAAAAGTCTTGAGTTCAAATATGTTTAAAAAATTGAAATCCTTTTGTAACAGATGAGTTTTCGTCCGAAACCCTGACACTTCGAAAGAGATTGTCCAGTTCGTACACGAAGTGCATCCAGTTTTTGCCGTAACCCTCTCAACTTTTTAGCACATGCGATGTGGGTGAACTGATGACACCATGCCAACTTGCAACCATTTCAGAGTTCATTTGCAGTGCTTTTCAATTCAGTGTCATTTTAGCTCAAAATAAATCATGAAATGCATGAAAAATAGCAAATGAAGTCAGAAAAGGTTTGAAAAGTGATGATGTGGCTTTGGATGGTGCATATTGAATGCAGAAAAAGTCTTGAGTTCAAATATGTTTAAAAAATTGAAATCCTTTTGTAACAGATGAGTTTTCGTCCGAAACCCTGACACTTCGAAAGAGATTGTCCAGTTCGTACACGAAGTGCATCCAGTTTTTGCCGTAACCCTCTGAACTTTTTAGCACATGCTATGTGGGTGAAATGATGATACCATGCCAACTTGCAACCATTTCAGAGTTCATTTGCAGTGCTTTTCAATTCAGGGTCATTTTAGATCAAAATAAATCATGAAATGCATGAAAAATAGCAAATGAAGTCAGAAATGGTTTGAAAAGTGATGATGTGGCTTTGAATGGTGCATATTGAATGCAGAAAAAGTCTTGAGTTCAAATATGTTTAAAAAATTGAAATCCTTTTGTAACAGATGAGTTTTCGTCCGAAACCCTGACACTTCAAAAGAGATTGTCCAGTTCGTACACGAAGTGCTTCCAGTTTTTGCTGTAACCCTCTCAACTTTTTAGCACATGCTATGTGGGTGAAATGATGATACCATGCCAACTTGCAACCATTTCAGAGTTCATTTGCAGTGCTTTTCAATTCAGTGTCATTTTAGCTCAAAATAAATCATGAAATGCATGAAAAATAGCAAATGAAATCAGGAAAGGTTTGAAAAGTGATGATGTGGCTTTGGATGGTGCATATTGAATGCAGAAAAAGTCTTGAGTTCAAATATGTTTAAAAAATTGAAATCCTTTTGCAACAGATGAGTTTTCGTCCGAAACCCTGACACTTCGAAAGATATTGTCCAGTTCGTACACGAAGTGCATCCAGTTTTTGCCGTAACCCTCTCAATTTTTTAGCACATGCTATGTGGGTGAAATGATGATACCATGCCAACTTGCAACCATTTCAGAGTTCATTTGCTGTGCTTTTCAATTCAGGGTCATTTTAGCTCAAAATAAATCATGAAATGCATGAAAAATAGCAAATGAAGTCAGAAAAGGTTTGAAAAGTGATGATGTGGCTTTGTATGGTGCATATTGAATGCAGAAAAAGTCTTGAGTTCAAATATGTTTAAAAAATTGAAATCCTTTTGTAACAGATGAGTTTTCGTCCGAAACCCTGACACTTCGAAAGAGATTGTCCAATTCGTACACGAAGTGCTTCCAGTTTTTGCCGTAACCCTCTCAACTTTTTAGCACATGCTATGTGGGTGAAATGATGATACCATGCCAACTTGCAACCATTTCAGAGTTCATTTGCAGTGCTTTTCAATTCAGGGTCATTTTAGCTCAAAATAAATCATGAAATGCATGAAAAGTAGCAAATGAAGTCAGAAAAGGTTTGAAAAGTGATGATGTGGCTTTGTATGGTGCATATTGAATGCAGAAAAAGTCTTGAGTTCAAATATGTTTAAAAAATTGAAATCCTTTTGTAACAGATGAGTTTTCGTCCGAAACCCTGACACTTCGAAAGAGATTGTCCAGTTCGTACACGAAGTGCATCCAGTTTTTGCCGTAACCCTCTCAACTTTTTAGCACATGCTATGTGGGTGAAATGATGATACCATGCCAACTTGCAACCATTTCAGAGTTCATTTGCAGTGCTTTTCAATTCAGGGTCATTTTAGCTCAAAATAAATCATGAAATGCATGAAAAATAGCAAATGAAATCAGGAAAGGTTTGAAAAGTGATGATGTGGCTTTGGATGGTGCATATTGAATGCAGAAAAAGTCTTGAGTTCAAATATGTTTAAAAAATTGAAATCCTTTTGTAACAGATGAGTTTTCGTCCGAAACCCTGACACTTCGAAAGATATTGTCCAGTTCGTACACGAAGTGCATCCAGTTTTTGCCGTAACCCTCTCAATTTTTTAGCACATGCTATGTGGGTGAAATGATGATACCATGCCAACTTGCAACCATTTCAGAGTTCATTTGCTGTGCTTTTCAATTCAGGGTCATTTTAGCTCAAAATAAATCATGAAATGCATGAAAAATAGCAAATGAAGTCAGAAAAGGTTTGAAAAGTGATGATGTGGCTTTGTATGGTGCATATTGAATGCAGAAAAAGTCTTGAGTTCAAATATGTTTAAAAAATTGAAATCCTTTTGTAACAGATGAGTTTTCGTCCGAAACCCTGACACTTCGAAAGAGATTGTCCAATTCGTACACGAAGTGCTTCCAGTTTTTGCCGTAACCCTCTCAACTTTTTAGCACATGCTATGTGGGTGAAATGATGATACCATGCCAACTTGCAACCATTTCAGAGTTCATTTGCAGTGCTTTTCAATTCAAGGTCATTTTAGCTCAAAATAAATCATGAAATGCATGAAAAGTAGCAAATGAAGTCAGAAAAGGTTTGAAAAGTGATGATGTGGCTTTGTATGGTGCATATTGAATGCAGAAAAAGTCTTGAGTTCAAATATGTTTAAAAAATTGAAATCCTTTTGTAACAGATGAGTTTTCGTCCGAAACCTTGACACTTCGAAAGAGATTGTCCAGTTCGTACACGAAGTGCATCCAGTTTTTGCCGTAACCCTCTCAACTTTTTCGCACATGCTATGTGGTTGAAATGATGATACCATGCCAACTTGCAACCATTTCAGAGTTCATTTGCAGTGCTTTTCAATTCAGGGTCATTTTAGCTCAAAATAAATCATGAAATGCATGAAAAATAGCAAATGAAGTCAGAAAAGGTTTGAAAAGTGATGATGTGGCATTGGATGGTGCATATTGAATGCAAAAAAAGTCTTGAGTTCAAATATGTTTAAAAAATTGAAATCCTTTTGTAACAGATGAGTTTTCGTCCGAAACCCTGACACTTCGAAAGAGATTGTCCAGTTCGTACACGAAGTGCATCCAGTTTTTGCCGTAACCCTCTCAACTTTTTAGCACATGCGATGTGGGTGAACTGATGACACCATGCCAACTTGCAACCATTTCAGAGTTCATTTGCAGTGCTTTTCAATTCAGTGTCATTTTAGCTCAAAATAAATCATGAAATGCATGAAAAATAGCAAATGAAGTCAGAAAAGGTTTGAAAAGTGATGATGTGGCTCTGGATGGTGCATATTGAATGCAGAAAAAGTCTTGAGTTCAAATATGTTTAAAAAATTGAAATCCTTTTGTAACAGATGAGTTTTCGTCCGAAACCCTGACACTTCGAAAGAGATTGTCCAGTTCGTACACGAAGTGCATCCAGTTTTTGCCGTAACCCTCTGAACTTTTTAGCACATGCTATGTGGGTGAAATGATGATACCATGCCAACTTGCAACCATTTCAGAGTTCATTTGCAGTGCTTTTCAATTCAGGGTCATTTTAGATCAAAATAAATCATGAAATGCATGAAAAATAGCAAATGAAGTCAGAAATGGTTTGAAAAGTGATGATGTGGCTTTGAATGGTGCATATTGAATGCAGAAAAAGTCTTGAGTTCAAATATGTTTAAAAAATTGAAATCCTTTTGTAACAGATGAGTTTTCATCCGAAACCCTGACACTTCAAAAGAGATTGTCCAGTTCGTACACGAAGTGCTTCCAGTTTTTGCTGTAACCCTCTCAACTTTTTAGCACATGCTATGTGGGTGAAATGATGATACCATGCCAACTTGCAACCATTTCAGAGTTCATTTGCAGTGCTTTTCAATTCAGGGTCATTTTAGCTCAAAATAAATCATGAAATGCATGAAAAATAGCAAATGAAGTCAGAAAAGGTTTGAAAAGTGATGATGTGGCTTTGGATGGTGCATATTGAATGCAGAAAAAGTCTTGAGTTCAAATATGTTTAAAAAATTGAAATCCTTTTGTAACAGATGAGTTTTCGTCCGAAACCCTGACACTTCGAAAGATATTGTCCAGTTCGTACACGAAGTGCATCCAGTTTTTGCCGTAACCCTCTCAATTTTTTAGCACATGCTATGTGGGTGAAATGATGATACCATGCCAACTTGCAACCATTTCAGAGTTCATTTGCTGTGCTTTTCAATTCAGGGTCATTTTAGCTCAAAATAAATCATGAAATGCATGAAAAATAGCAAATGAAGTCAGAAAAGGTTTGACAAGTCATGATGTGGCTTTGTATGGTGCATATTGAATGCATAAAAAGTCTTGAGTGCAAATATGTTTAAAAAATTGAAATCCTTTTGTAACAGATGAGTTTTCGTCCGAAACCCTGACACTTCGAAAGAGATTGTCCAGTTCATACACGAAGTGCTTCCAGTTTTTGCCGTAACCCTCTCAACTTTTTAGCACATGGTATGTGGGTGAAATGATGATACCATGCCAACTTGCAACCATTTCAGAGTTCATTTGCAGTGCTTTTCAATCCAGGGTCATTTTAGCTCAAAATAAATCATGAAAAGTAGCAAATGAAGTCAGAAAAGGTTTGAAAAGTGATGATGTGGCTTTGTATGGTGCATATTGAATGCAGAAAAAGTCTTGAGTTCAAATATGTTTAAAAAATTGAAATCCTTTTGTAACAGATGAGTTTTCGTCCGAAACCCTGACACTTCGAAAGAGATTGTCCAGTTCGTACACGAAGTGCATCCAGTTTTTGCCGTAACCCTCTCAACTTTTTAGCACATGCTATGTGGGTGAAATGATGATACCATGCCAACTTGCAACCATTTCAGAGTTAATTTGCAGTGCTTTTCAATTCAGGGTCATTTTAGCTCAAAATAAATCATGAAATGCATGAAAAGTAGCAAATGAAGTCAGAAAAGGTTTGAAAAGTGATGATGTGGCTTTGTATGGTGCATATTGAATGCAGAAAAAGTCTTGAGGTCAAATATGTTTAAAAAATTGAAATCCTTTTGTAACAGATGAGTTTTCGTCCGAAACCCTGACACTTCGAAAGAGATTGTCCAGTTCGTACACGAAGTGCATCCAGTTTTTGCCGTAACCCTCTCAACTTTTTCGCACATGCTATGTGGTTGAAATGATGATACCATGCCAACTTGCAACCATTTCAGAGTTCATTTGCAGTGCTTTTCAATTCAGGGTCATTTTAGCTCAAAATAAATCATGAAATGCATGAAAAATAGCAAATGAAGTCAGAAAAGGTTTGAAAAGTGATGATGTGGCTTTGTATGGTGCATATTGAATGTAGAAAAAGTCTTGAGTTCAAATATGTTTAAAAAATTGAAATCCTTTTGTAACAGATGAGTTTTCGTCCGAAACCCTGACACTTCGAAAGAGATTGTCCAGTTCGTACACGAAGTGCATCCAGTTTTTGCCGTAACCCTCTCATCTTTTTATGACATGCTATGTGGGTGAAATGATGATACCATGCCAACTTGCAACCATTTCAGAGTTCATTTGCAGTGCTTTTCAATTCAGGGTCATTTTAGCTCAAAATAAATCATGAAATGCATGAAAAATAGCAAATGAAATCAGGAAAGGTTTGAAAAGTGATGATGTGGCTTTGGATGGTGCATATTGAATGCAGAAAAAGTCTTGAGTTCAAATATGTTTAAAAAATTGAAATCCTTTTGTAACAGATGAGTTTTCGTCCGAAACCCTGACACTTCGAAAGATATTGTCCAGTTCGTACACGAAGTGCATCCAGTTTTTGCAGTAACCCTCTCAATTTTTTAGCACATGCTATGTGGGTGAAATGATGATACCATGCCAACTTGCAACCATTTCAGAGTTCATTTGCTGTGCTTTTCAATTCAGGGTCATTTTAGCTCAAAATAAATCATGAAATGCATGAAAAATAGCAAATGAAGTCAGAAAAGGTTTGAAAAGTGATGATGTGGCTTTGTATGGTGCATATTGAATGCAGAAAAAGTCTTGAGTTCAAATATGTTTAAAAAATTGAAATCCTTTTGTAACAGATGAGTTTTCGTCCGAAACCCTGACACTTCGAAAGAGATTGTCCAATTCGTACACGAAGTGCTTCCAGTTTTTGCCGTAACCCTCTCAACTTTTTAGCACATGCTATGTGGGTGAAATGATGATACCATGCCAACTTGCAACCATTTCAGAGTTCATTTGCAGTGCTTTTCAATTCAGGGTCATTTTAGCTCAAAATAAATCATGAAATGCATGAAAAGTAGCAAATGAAGTCAGAAAAGGTTTGAAAAGTGATGATGTGGCTTTGTATGGTGCATATTGAATGCAGAAAAAGTCTTGAGTTCAAATATGTTTAAAAAATTGAAATCCTTTTGTAATAGATGAGTTTTCGTCCGAAACCCTGACACTTCGAAAGAGATTGTCCAGTTCGTACACGAAGTGCATCCAGTTTTTGCCGTAACCCTCTCAAGTTTTTAGCACATGCGATGTGGGTGAACTGATGACACCATGCCAACTTGCAACCATTTCAGAGTTCATTTGCAGTGCTTTTCAATTCAGTGTCATTTTAGCTCAAAATAAATCATGAAATGCATGAAAAATAGCAAATGAAGTCAGAAAAGGTTTGAAAAGTGATGATGTGGCTTTGGATGGTGCATATTGAATGCAGAAAAAGTCTTGAGTTCAAATATGTTTAAAAAATTGAAATCCTTTTGTAACAGATGAGTTTTCGTCCGAAACCCTGACACTTCGAAAGAGATTGTCCAGTTCGTACACGAAGTGCATCCAGTTTTTGCCGTAACCCTCTGAACTTTTTAGCACATGCTATGTGGGTGAAATGATGATACCATGCCAACTTGCAACCATTTCAGAGTTCATTTGCAGTGCTTTTCAATTCAGGGTCATTTTAGATCAAAATAAATCATGAAATGCATGAAAAATAGCAAATGAAGTCAGAAATGGTTTGAAAAGTGATGATGTGGCTTTGAATGGTGCATATTGAATGCAGAAAAAGTCTTGAGTTCAAATATGTTTAAAAAATTGAAATCCTTTTGTAACAGATGAGTTTTCGTCCGAAACCCTGACACTTCAAAAGAGATTGTCCAGTTCGTACACGAAGTGCTTCCAGTTTTTGCTGTAACCCTCTCAACTTTTTAGCACATGCTATGTGGGTGAAATGATGATACCATGCCAACTTGCAACCATTTCAGAGTTCATTTGCAGTGCTTTTCAATTCAGGGTCATTTTAGCTCAAAATAAATCATGAAATGCATGAAAAATAGCAAATGAAGTCAGAAAAGGTTTGAAAAGTGATGATGTGGCTTTGGATGGTGCATATTGAATGCAGAAAAAGTCTTGAGTTCAAATATGTTTAAAAAATTGAAATCCTTTTGTAACAGATGAGTTTTCGTCCGAAACCCTGACACTTCGAAAGATATTGTCCAGTTCGTACACGAAGTGCATCCAGTTTTTGCCGTAACCCTCTCAATTTTTTAGCACATGCTATGTGGGTGAAATGATGATACCATGCCAACTTGCAACCATTTCAGAGTTCATTTGCTGTGCTTTTCAATTCAGGGTCATTTTAGCTCAAAATAAATCATGAAATGCATGAAAAATAGCAAATGAAGTCAGAAAAGGTTTGAAAAGTCATGATGTGGCTTTGTATGGTGCATATTGAATGCAGAAAAAGTCTTGAGTTCAAATATGTTTAAAAAATTGAAATCCTTTTGTAACAGATGAGTTTTCGTCCGAAACCCTGACACTTCGAAAGAGATTGTCCAGTTCGTACACGAAGTGCATCCAGTTTTTGCCGTAACCCTCTCAACTTTTTCGCACATGCTATGTGGTTGAAATGATGATACCATGCCAACTTGCAACCATTTCAGAGTTCATTTGCAGTGCTTTTCAATTCAGGGTCATTTTAGCTCAAAATAAATCATGAAATGCATGAAAAATAGCAAATGAAGTCAGAAAAGGTTTGAAAAGTGATGATGTGGCTTTGTATGGTGCATATTGAATGCAGAAAAAGTCTTGAGTTCAAATATGTTTAAAAAATTGAAATCCTTTTGTAACAGATGAGTTTTCGTCCGAAACCCTGACACTTCGAAAGAGATTGTCCAGTTCGTACACGAAGTGCATCCAGTTTTTGCCGTAACCCTCTCATCTTTTTAGGACATGCTATGTGGGTGAAATGATGATACCATGCCAACTTGCAACCATTTCAGAGTTCATTTGCAGTGCTTTTCAATTCAGGGTCATTTTAGCTCAAAATAAATCATGAAATGCATGAAAAATAGCAAATGAAATCAGGAAAGGTTTGAAAAGTGATGATGTGGCTTTGGATGGTGCATATTGAATGCAGAAAAAGTCTTGAGTTCCAATATGTTTAAAAAATTGAAATCCTTTTGTAACAGATGAGTTTTCGTCCGAAACCCTGACACTTCGAAAGATATTGTCCAGTTCGTACACGAAGTGCATCCAGTTTTTGCCGTAACCCTCTCAATTTTTTAGCACATGCTATGTGGGTGAAATGATGATACCATGCCAACTTGCAACCATTTCAGAGTTCATTTGCTGTGCTTTTCAATTCAGGGTCATTTTAGCTCAAAATAAATCATGAAATGCATGAAAAATAGCAAATGAAGTCAGAAAAGGTTTGAAAAGTGATGATGTGGCTTTGTATGTTGCATATTGAATGCAGAAAAAGTCTTGAGTTCAAATATGTTTAAAAAATTGAAATCCTTTTGTAACAGATGAGTTTTCGTCCGAAACCCTGACACTTCGAAAGAGATTGTCCAATTCGTACACGAAGTGCTTCCAGTTTTTGCCGTAACCCTCTCAACTTTTTAGCACATGCTATGTGGGTGAAATGATGATACCATGCCAACTTGCAACCATTTCAGAGTTCATTTGCAGTGCTTTTCAATTCAGGGTCATTTTAGCTCAAAATAAATCATGAAATGCATGAAAAGTAGCAAATGAAGTCAGAAAAGGTTTGAAAAGTGATGATGTGGCTTTGTATGGTGCATATTGAATGCAGAAAAAGTCTTGAGTTCAAATATGTTTAAAAAATTGAAATCCTTTTGTAACAGATGAGTTTTCGTCCGAAACCCTGACACTTCGAAAGAGATTGTCCAGTTCGTACACGAAGTGCATCCAGTTTTTGCTGTAACCCTCTCAACTTTTTAGCACATGCGATGTGGGTGAACTGATGACACCATGCCAACTTGCAACCATTTCAGAGTTCATTTGCAGTGCTTTTCAATTCAGTGTCATTTTAGCTCAAAATAAATCATGAAATGCATGAAAAATAGCAAATGAAGTCAGAAAAGGTTTGAAAAGTGATGATGTGGCTTTGGATGGTGCATATTGAATGCAGAAAAAGTCTTGAGTTCAAATATGTTTAAAAAATTGAAATCCTTTTGTAACAGATGAGTTTTCGTCCGAAACCCTGACACTTCGAAAGAGATTGTCCAGTTCGTACACGAAGTGCATCCAGTTTTTGCCGTAACCCTCTGAACTTTTTAGCACATGCTATGTGGGTGAAATGATGATACCATGCCAACTTGCAACCATTTCAGAGTTCATTTGCAGTGCTTTTCAATTCAGGGTCATTTTAGATCAAAATAAATCATGAAATGCATGAAAAATAGCAAATGAAGTCAGAAATGGTTTGAAAAGTGATGATGTGGCTTTGAATGGTGCATATTGAATGCAGAAAAAGTCTTGAGTTCAAATATGTTTAAAAAATTGAAATCCTTTTGTAACAGATGAGTTTTCGTCCGAAACCCTGACACTTCAAAAGAGATTGTCCAGTTCGTACACGAAGTGCTTCCAGTTTTTGCTGTAACCCTCTCAACTTTTTAGCACATGCTATGTGGGTGAAATGATGATACCATGCCAACTTGCAACCATTTCAGAGTTCATTTGCAGTGCTTTTCAATTCAGGGTCATTTTAGCTCAAAATAAATCATGAAATGCATGAAAAATAGCAAATGAAGTCAGAAAAGGTTTGAAAAGTGATGATGTGGCTTTGGATGGTGCATATTGAATGCAGAAAAAGTCTTGAGTTCAAATATGTTTAAAAAATTGAAATCCTTTTGTAACAGATGAGTTTTCGTCCGAAACCCTGACACTTCGAAAGAGATTGTCCAGTTCGTACACGAAGTGCATCCAGTTTTTGCCGTAACCCTCTGAACTTTTTAGCACATGCTATGTGGGTGAAATGATGATACCATGCCAACTTGCAACCATTTCAGAGTTCATTTGCAGTGCTTTTCAATTCAGGGTCATTTTAGATCAAAATAAATCATGAAATGCATGAAAAATAGCAAATGAAGTCAGAAATGGTTTGAAAAGTGATGATGTGGCTTTGAATGGTGCATATTGAATGCAGAAAAAGTCTTGAGTTCAAATATGTTTAAAAAATTGAAATCCTTTTGTAACAGATGAGTTTTCGTCCGAAACCCTGACACTTCAAAAGAGATTGTCCAGTTCGTACACGAAGTGCTTCCAGTTTTTGCTGTAACCCTCTCAACTTTTTAGCACATGCTATGTGGGTGAAATGATGATACCATGCCAACTTGCAACCATTTCAGAGTTCATTTGCAGTGCTTTTCAATTCAGGGTCATTTTAGCTCAAAATAAATCATGAAATGCATGAAAAATAGCAAATGAAGTCAGAAAAGGTTTGAAAAGTGATGATGTGGCTTTGGATGGTGCATATTGAATGCAGAAAAAGTCTTGAGTTCAAATATGTTTAAAAAATTGAAATCCTTTTGTAACAGATGAGTTTTCGTCCGAAACCCTGACACTTCGAAAGATATTGTCCAGTTCGTACACGAAGTGCATCCAGTTTTTGCCGTAACCCTCTCAATTTTTTAGCACATGCTATGTGGGTGAAATGATGATACCATGCCAACTAGCAACCATTTCAGAGTTCATTTGCTGTGCTTTTCAATTCAGGGTCATTTTAGCTCAAAATAAATCATGAAATGCATGAAAAATAGCAAATGAAGTCAGAAAAGGTTTGAAAAGTCATGATGTGGCTTTGTATGGTGCATATTGAATGCAGAAAAAGTCTTGAGTTCAAATATTTTTAAAAAATTGAAATCCTTTTGTAACAGATGAGTTTTCGTCCGAAACCCTGACACTTCGAAAGAGATTGTCCAGTTCGTACACGAAGTGCTTCCAGTTTTTGCCGTAACCCTCTCAACTTTTTAGCACATGGTATGTGGGTGAAATGATGATACCATGCCAACTTGCAACCATTTCAGAGTTCATTTGCAGTGCTTTTCAATCCAGGGTCATTTTAGCTCAAAATAAATCATGAAAAGTAGCAAATGAAGTCAGAAAAGGTTTGAAAAGTGATGATGTGGCTTTGTATGGTGCATATTGAATGCAGAAAAAGTCTTGAGTTCAAATATGTTTAAAAAATTGAAATCCTTTTGTAACAGATGAGTTTTCGTCCGAAACCCTGACACTTCGAAAGAGATTGTCCAGTTCGTACACGAAGTGCATCCAGTTTTTGCCGTAACCCTCTCATCTTTTTAGCACATGCTATGTGGGTGAAATGATGATACCATGCCAACTTGCAACCATTTCAGAGTTCATTTGCAGTGCTTTTCAATTCAGGGTCATTTTAGCTCAAAATAAATCATGAAATGCATGAAAAATAGCAAATGAAATCAGGAAAGGTTTGAAAAGTGATGATGTGGCTTTGGATGGTGCATATTGAATGCAGAAAAAGTCTTGAGTTCAAATATGTTTAAAAAATTGAAATCCTTTTGTAACAGATGAGTTTTCGTCCGAAACCCTGACACTTCGAAAGATATTGTCCAGTTCGTACATGAAGTGCATCCAGTTTTTGCCGTAACCCTCTCAATTTTTTAGCACATGCTATGTGGGTGAAATGATGATACCATGCCAACTTGCAACCATTTCAGAGTTCATTTGCTGTGCTTTTCAATTCAGGGTCATTTTAGCTCAAAATAAATCATGAAATGCATGAAAAATAGCAAATGAAGTCAGAAAAGGTTTGAAAAGTGATGATGTGGCTTTGTATGGTGCATATTGAATGCAGAAAAAGTCTTGAGTTCAAATATGTTTAAAAAATTGAAATCCTTTTGTAACAGATGAGTTTTCGTCCGAAACCCTGACACTTCGAAAGAGATTGTCCAGTTCGTACACGAAGTGCATCCAGTTTTTGCCGTAACCCTCTCAACTTTTTCGCACATGCTATGTGGTTGAAATGATGATACCATGCCAACTTGCAACCATTTCAGAGTTCATTTGCAGTGCTTTTCAATTCAGGGTCATTTTAGCTCAAAATAAATCATGAAATGCATGAAAAATAGCAAATGAAGTCAGAAAAGGTTTGAAAAGTGATGATGTGGCATTGGATGGTGCATATTGAATGCAAAAAAAGTCTTGAGTTCAAATATGTTTAAAAAATTGAAATCCTTTTGTAACAGATGAGTTTTCGTCCGAAACCCTGACACTTCGAAAGAGATTGTCCAGTTCGTACACGAAGTGCATCCAGTTTTTGCCGTAACCCTCTCAACTTTTTAGCACATGCGATGTGGGTGAACTGATGACACCATGCCAACTTGCAACCATTTCAGAGTTCATTTGCAGTGCTTTTCAATTCAGTGTCATTTTAGCTCAAAATAAATCATGAAATGCATGAAAAATAGCAAATGAAGTCAGAAAAGGTTTGAAAAGTGATGATGTGGCTTTGTATGGTGCATATTGAATGCAGAAAAAGTCTTGAGTTCAAATATGTTTAAAAAATTGAAATCCTTTTGTAACAGATGAGTTTTCGTCCGAAACCCTGACACTTCGAAAGATATTGTCCAGTTCGTACACGAAGTGCATCCAGTTTTTGCCGTAACCCTCTCAATTTTTTAGCACATGCTATGTGGGTGAAATGATGATACCATGCCAACTTGCAACCATTTCAGAGTTCATTTGCTGTGCTTTTCAATTCAGGGTCATTTTAGCTCAAAATAAATCATGAAATGCATGAAAAATAGCAAATGAAGTCAGAAAAGGTTTGAAAAGTGATGATGTGGCTTTGTATGGTGCATATTGAATGCAGAAAAAGTCTTGAGTTCAAATATGTTTAAAAAATTGAAATCCTTTTGTAACAGATGAGTTTTCGTCCGAAACCCTGACACTTCGAAAGAGATTGTCCAATTCGTACACGAAGTGCTTCCATTTTTTTCCGTAACCCTCTCAACTTTTTAGCACATGCTATGTGGGTGAAATGATGATACCATGCCAACTTGCAACCATTTCAGAGTTCATTTGCAGTGCTTTTCAATTCAGGGTCATTTTAGCTCAAAATAAATCATGAAATGCATGAAAAGTAGCAAATGAAGTCAGAAAAGGTTTGAAAAGTGATGATGTGGCTTTGTATGGTGCATATTGAATGCAGAAAAAGTCTTGAGTTCAAATATGTTTAAAAAATTGAAATCCTTTTGTAACAGATGAGTTTTCGTCCGAAACCCTGACACTTCGAAAGAGATTGTCCAGTTCGTACACGAAGTGCATCCAGTTTTTGCCGTAACCCTCTCAACTTTTTCGCACATGCTATGTGGTTGAAATGATGATACCATGCCAACTTGCAACCATTTCAGAGTTCATTTGCAGTGCTTTTCAATTCAGGGTCATTTTAGCTCAAAATAAATCATGAAATGCATGAAAAATAGCAAATGAAGTCAGAAAAGGTTTGAAAAGTGATGATGTGGCATTGGATGGTGCATATTGAATGCAAAAAAAGTCTTGAGTTCAAATATGTTTAAAAAATTGAAATCCTTTTGTAACAGATGAGTTTTCGTCCGAAACCCTGACACTTCGAAAGAGATTGTCCAGTTCGTACACGAAGTGCATCCAGTTTTTGCCGTAACCCTCTCAACTTTTTAGCACATGCGATGTGGGTGAACTGATGACACCATGCCAACTTGCAACCATTTCAGAGTTCATTTGCAGTGCTTTTCAATTCAGTGTCATTTTAGCTCAAAATAAATCATGAAATGCATGAAAAATAGCAAATGAAGTCAGAAAAGGTTTGAAAAGTGATGATGTGGCTTTGGATGGTGCATATTGAATGCAGAAAAAGTCTTGAGTTCAAATATGTTTAAAAAATTGAAATCCTTTTGTAACAGATGAGTTTTCGTCCGAAACCCTGACACTTCGAAAGAGATTGTCCAGTTCGTACACGAAGTGCATCCCGTTTTTGCCGTAACCCTCTGAACTTTTTAGCACATGCTATGTGGGTGAAATGATGATACCATGCCAACTTGCAACCATTTCAGAGTTCATTTGCAGTGCTTTTCAATTCAGGGTCATTTTAGATCAAAATAAATCATGAAATGCATGAAAAATAGCAAATGAAGTCAGAAATGGTTTGAAAAGTGATGATGTGGCTTTGAATGGTGCATATTGAATGCAGAAAAAGTCTTGAGTTCAAATATGTTTAAAAAATTGAAATCCTTTTGTAACAGATGAGTTTTCGTCCGAAACCCTGACACTTCAAAAGAGATTGTCCAGTTCGTACACGAAGTGCTTCCAGTTTTTGCTGTAACCCTCTCAACTTTTTAGCACATGCTATGTGGGTGAAATGATGATACCATGCCAACTTGCAACCATTTCAGAGTTCATTTGCAGTGCTCTTCAATTCAGGGTCATTTTAGCTCAAAATAAATCATGAAATGCATGAAAAATAGCAAATGAAGTCAGAAAAGGTTTGAAAAGTGATGATGTGGCTTTGGATGGTGCATATTGAATGCAGAAAAAGTCTTGAGTTCAAATATGTTTAAAAAATTGAAATCCTTTTGTAACAGATGAGTTTTCGTCCGAAACCCTGACACTTCGAAAGAGATTGTCCAGTTCGTACACGAAGTGCATCCAGTTTTTGCCGTAACCCTCTCAACTTTTTCGCACATGCTATGTGGTTGAAATGATGATACCATGCCAACTTGCAACCATTTCAGAGTTCATTTGCAGTGCTTTTCAATTCAGGGTCATTTTAGCTCAAAATAAATCATGAAATGCATGAAAAATAGCAAATGAAGTCAGAAAAGGTTTGAAAAGTGATGATGTGGCATTGGATGGTGCATATTGAATGCAGAAAAAGTCTTGAGTTCAAATATGTTTAAAAAATTGAAATCCTTTTGTAACAGATGAGTTTTCGTCCGAAACCCTGACACTTCGAAAGAGATTGTCCAGTTCGTACACGAAGTGCATCCAGTTTTTGCCGTAACCCTCTCAACTTTTTAGCACATGCGATGTGGGTGAACTGATGACACCATGCCAACTTGCAACCATTTCAGAGTTCATTTGCAGTGCTTTTCAATTCAGTGTCATTTTAGCTCAAAATAAATCATGAAATGCATGAAAAATAGCAAATGAAGTCAGAAAAGGTTTGAAAAGTGATGATGTGGCTTTGGATGGTGCATATTGAATGCAGAAAAAGTCTTGAGTTCAAATATGTTTAAAAAATTGAAATCCTTTTGTAACAGATGAGTTTTCGTCCGAAACCCTGACACTTCGAAAGAGATTGTCCAGTTCGTACACGAAGTGCATCCAGTTTTTGCCGTAACCCTCTGAACTTTTTAGCACATGCTATGTGGGTGAAATGATGATACCATGCCAACTTGCAACCATTTCAGAGTTCATTTGCAGTGCTTTTCAATTCAGGGTCATTTTAGATCAAAATAAATCATGAAATGCATGAAAAATAGCAAATGAAGTCAGAAATGGTTTGAAAAGTGATGATGTGGCTTTGAATGGTGCATATTGAATGCAGAAAAAGTCTTGAGTTCAAATATGTTTAAAAAATTGAAATCCTTTTGTAACAGATGAGTTTTCGTCCGAAACCCTGACACTTCAAAAGAGATTGTCCAGTTCGTACACGAAGTGCTTCCAGTTTTTGCTGTAACCCTCTCAACTTTTTAGCACATGCTATGTGGGTGAAATGATGATACCATGCCAACTTGCAACCATTTCAGAGTTCATTTGCAGTGCTCTTCAATTCAGGGTCATTTTAGCTCAAAATAAATCATGAAATGCATGAAAAATAGCAAATGAAGTCAGAAAAGGTTTGAAAAGTGATGATGTGGCTTTGGATGGTGCATATTGAATGCAGAAAAAGTCTTGAGTTCAAATATGTTTAAAAAATTGAAATCCTTTTGTAACAGATGAGTTTTCGTCCGAAACCCTGACACTTCGAAAGATATTGTCCAGTTCGTACACGAAGTGCATCCAGTTTTTGCCGTAACCCTCTCAATTTTTTAGCACATGCTATGTGGGTGAAATGATGATACCATGCCAACTTGCAACCATTTCAGAGTTCATTTGCTGTGCTTTTCAATTCAGGGTCATTTTAGCTCAAAATAAATCATGAAATGCATGAAAAATAGCAAATGAAGTCAGAAAAGGTTTGAAAAGTCATGATGTGGCTTTGTATGGTGCATATTGAATGCAGAAAAAGTCTTGAGTTCAAATATGTTTAAAAAATTGAAATCCTTTTGTAACAGATGAGTTTTCGTCCGAAACCCTGACACTTCGAAAGAGATTGTCCAGTTCGTACACGAAGTGCTTCCAGTTTTTGCCGTAACCCTCTCAACTTTTTAGCACATGGTATGTGGGTGAAATGATGATACCATGCCAACTTGCAACCATTTCAGAGTTCATTTGCAGTGCTTTTCAATCCAGGGTCATTTTAGCTCAAAATAAATCATGAAAAGTAGCAAATGAAGTCAGAAAAGGTTTGAAAAGTGATGATGTGGCTTTGTATGGTGCATATTGAATGCAGAAAAAGTCTTGAGTTCAAATATGTTTAAAAAATTGAAATCCTTTTGTAACAGATGAGTTTTCGTCCGAAACCCTGACACTTCGAAAGAGATTGTCCAGTTCGTACACGAAGTGCATCCAGTTTTTGCCGTAACCCTCTCATCTTTTTAGCACATGCTATGTGGGTGAAATGATGATACCATGCCAACTTGCAACCATTTCAGAGTTCATTTGCAGTGCTTTTCAATTCAGGGTCATTTTAGCTCAAAATAAATCATGAAATGCATGAAAATAGGAAATGAAATCAGGAAAGGTTTGAAAAGTGATGATGTGGCTTTGGATGGTGCATATTGAATGCAGAAAAAGTCTTGAGTTCAAATATGTTTAAAAAATTGAAATCCTTTTGTAACAGATGAGTTTTCGTCCGAAACCCTGACACTTCGAAAGATATTGTCCAGTTCGTACACGAAGTGCATCCAGTTTTTGCCGTAACCCTCTCAATTTTTTAGCACATGCTATGTGGATGAAATGATGATACCATGCCAACTTGCAACCATTTCAGAGTTCATTTGCTGTGCTTTTCAATTCAGGGTCATTTTAGCTCAAAATAAATCATGAAATGCATGAAAAATAGCAAATGAAGTCAGAAAAGGTTTGAAAAGTGATGATGTGGCTTTGTATGGTGCATATTGAATGCAGAAAAAGTCTTGAGTTCAAATATGTTTAAAAAATTGAAATCCTTTTGTAACAGATGAGTTTTCGTCCGAAACCCTGACACTTCGAAAGAGATTGTCCAATTCGTACACGAAGTGCTTCCAGTTTTTGCCGTAACCCTCTCAACTTTTTAGCACATGCTATGTGGGTGAAATGATGATACCATGCCAACTTGCAACCATTTCAGAGTTCATTTGCAGTGCTTTTCAATTCAGGGTCATTTTAGCTCAAAATAAATCATGAAATGCATGAAAAGTAGCAAATGAAGTCAGAAAAGGTTTGAAAAGTGATGATGTGGCTTTGTATGGTGCATATTGAATGCAGAAAAAGTCTTGAGTTCAAATATGTTTAAAAAATTGAAATCCTTTTGTAACAGATGAGTTTTCGTCCGAAACCCTGACACTTCGAAAGAGATTGTCCAGTTCGTACACGAAGTGCATCCAGTTTTTGCCGTAACCCTCTCAACTTTTTCGCACATGCTATGTGGTTGAAATGATGATACCATGCCAACTTGCAACCATTTCAGAGTTCATTTGCAGTGCTTTTCAATTCAGGGTCATTTTAGCTCAAAATAAATCATGAAATGCATGAAAAATAGCAAATGAAGTCAGAAAAGGTTTGAAAAGTGATGATGTGGCATTGGATGGTGCATATTGAATGCAAAAAAAGTCTTGAGTTCAAATATGTTTAAAAAATTGAAATCCTTTTGTAACAGATGAGTTTTCGTCCGAAACCCTGACACTTCGAAAGAGATTGTCCAGTTCGTACACGAAGTGCATCCAGTTTTTGCCGTAACCCTCTCAACTTTTTAGCACATGCGATGTGGGTGAACTGATGACACCATGCCAACTTGCAACCATTTCAGAGTTCATTTGCAGTGCTTTTCAATTCAGTGTCATTTTAGCTCAAAATAAATCATGAAATGCATGAAAAATAGCAAATGAAGTCAGAAAAGGTTTGAAAAGTGATGATGTGGCTTTGTATGGTGCATATTGAATGCAGAAAAAGTCTTGAGTTCAAATATGTTTAAAAAATTGAAATCCTTTTGTAACAGATGAGTTTTCGTCCGAAACCCTGACACTTCGAAAGATATTGTCCAGTTCGTACACGAAGTGCATCCAGTTTTTGCCGTAACCCTCTCAATTTTTTAGCACATGCTATGTGGGTGAAATGATGATACCATGCCAACTTGCAACCATTTCAGAGTTCATTTGCTGTGCTTTTCAATTCAGGGTCATTTTAGCTCAAAATAAATCATGAAATGCATGAAAAATAGCAAATGAAGTCAGAAAAGGTTTGAAAAGTGATGATGTGGCTTTGTATGGTGCATATTGAATGCAGAAAAAGTCTTGAGTTCAAATATGTTTAAAAAATTGAAATCCTTTTGTAACAGATGAGTTTTCGTCCGAAACCCTGACACTTCGAAAGAGATTGTCCAATTCGTACACGAAGTGCTTCCAGTTTTTGCCGTAACCCTCTCAACTTTTTAGCACATGCTATGTGGGTGAAATGATGATACCATGCCAACTTGCAACCATTACAGAGTTCATTTGCAGTGCTTTTCAATTCAGGGTCATTTTAGCTCAAAATAAATCATGAAATGCATGAAAAGTAGCAAATGAAGTCAGAAAAGGTTTGAAAAGTGATGATGTGGCTTTGTATGGTGCATATTGAATGCAGAAAAAGTCTTGAGTTCAAATATGTTTAAAAAATTGAAATCCTTTTGTAACAGATGAGTTTTCGTCCGAAACCCTGACACTTCGAAAGAGATTGTCCAGTTCGTACACGAAGTGCATCCAGTTTTGGCCGTAACCCTCTCAACTTTTTCGCACATGCTATGTGGTTGAAATGATGATACCATGCCAACTTGCAACCATTTCAGAGTTCATTTGCAGTGCTTTTCAATTCAGGGTCATTTTAGCTCAAAATAAATCATGAAATGCATGAAAAATAGCAAATGAAGTCAGAAAAGGTTTGAAAAGTGATGATGTGGCATTGGATGGTGCATATTGAATGCAAAAAAAGTCTTGAGTTCAAATATGTTTAAAAAATTGAAATCCTTTTGTAACAGATGAGTTTTCGTCCGAAACCCTGACACTTCGAAAGAGATTGTCCAGTTCGTACACGAAGTGCATCCAGTTTTTGCCGTAACCCTCTCAACTTTTTAGCACATGCGATGTGGGTGAACTGATGACACCATGCCAACTTGCAACCATTTCAGAGTTCATTTGCAGTGCTTTTCAATTCAGTGTCATTTTAGCTCAAAATAAATCATGAAATGCATGAAAAATAGCAAATGAAGTCAGAAAAGGTTTGAAAAGTGATGATGTGGCTTTGGATGGTGCATATTGAATGCAGAAAAAGTCTTGAGTTCAAATATGTTTAAAAAATTGAAATCCTTTTGTAACAGATGAGTTTTCGTCCGAAACCCTGACACTTCAAAAGAGATTGTCCAGTTCGTACACGAAGTGCTTCCAGTTTTTGCTGTAACCCTCTCAACTTTTTAGCACATGCTATGTGGGTGAAATGATGATACCATGCCAACTTGCAACCATTTCAGAGTTCATTTGCAGTGCTCTTCAATTCAGGGTCATTTTAGCTCAAAATAAATCATGAAATGCATGAAAAATAGCAAATGAAGTCAGAAAAGGTTTGAAAAGTGATGATGTGGCTTTGGATGGTGCATATTGAATGCAGAAAAAGTCTTGAGTTCAAATATGTTTAAAAAATTGAAATCCTTTTGTAACAGATGAGTTTTCGTCCGAAACCCTGACACTTCGAAAGATATTGTCCAGTTCGTACACGAAGTGCATCCAGTTTTTGCCGTAACCCTCTCAATTTTTTAGCACATGCTATGTGGGTGAAATGATGATACCATGCCAACTTGCAACCATTTCAGAGTTCATTTGCTGTGCTTTTCAATTCAGGGTCATTTTAGCTCAAAATAAATCATGAAATGCATGAAAAATAGCAAATGAAGTCAGAAAAGGTTTGAAAAGTCATGATGTGGCTTTGTATGGTGCATATTGAATGCAGAAAAAGTCTTGAGTTCAAATATGTTTAAAAAATTGAAATCCTTTTGTAACAGATGAGTTTTCGTCCGAAACCCTGACACTTCGAAAGAGATTGTCCAGTTCGTACACGAAGTGCTTCCAGTTTTTGCCGTAACCCTCTCAACTTTTTAGCACATGGTATGTGGGTGAAATGATGATACCATGCCAACTTGCAACCATTTCAGAGTTCATTTGCAGTGCTTTTCAATCCAGGGTCATTTTAGCTCAAAATAAATCATGAAAAGTAGCAAATGAAGTCAGAAAAGGTTTGAAAAGTGATGATGTGGCTTTGTATGGTGCATATTGAATGCAGAAAAAGTCTTGAGTTCAAATATGTTTAAAAAATTGAAATCCTTTTGTAACAGATGAGTTTTCGTCCGAAACCCTGACACTTCGAAAGAGATTGTCCAGTTCGTACACGAAGTGCATCCAGTTTTTGCCGTAACCCTCTCATCTTTTTAGCACATGCTATGTGGGTGAAATGATGATACCATGCCAACTTGCAACCATTTCAGAGTTCATTTGCAGTGCTTTTCAATTCAGGGTCATTTTAGCTCAAAATAAATCATGAAATGCATGAAAATAGGAAATGAAATCAGGAAAGGTTTGAAAAGTGATGATGTGGCTTTGGATGGTGCATATTGAATGCAGAAAAAGTCTTGAGTTCAAATATGTTTAAAAAATTGAAATCCTTTTGTAACAGATGAGTTTTCGTCCGAAACCCTGACACTTCGAAAGATATTGTCCAGTTCGTACACGAAGTGCATCCAGTTTTTGCCGTAACCCTCTCAATTTTTTAGCACATGCTATGTGGATGAAATGATGATACCATGCCAACTTGCAACCATTTCAGAGTTCATTTGCTGTGCTTTTCAATTCAGGGTCATTTTAGCTCAAAATAAATCATGAAATGCATGAAAAATAGCAAATGAAGTCAGAAAAGGTTTGAAAAGTGATGATGTGGCTTTGTATGGTGCATATTGAATGCAGAAAAAGTCTTGAGTTCAAATATGTTTAAAAAATTGAAATCCTTTTGTAACAGATGAGTTTTCGTCCGAAACCCTGACACTTCGAAAGAGATTGTCCAATTCGTACACGAAGTGCTTCCAGTTTTTGCCGTAACCCTCTCAACTTTTTAGCACATGCTATGTGGGTGAAATGATGATACCATGCCAACTTGCAACCATTTCAGAGTTCATTTGCAGTGCTTTTCAATTCAGGGTCATTTTAGCTCAAAATAAATCATGAAATGCATGAAAAGTAGCAAATGAAGTCAGAAAAGGTTTGAAAAGTGATGATGTGGCTTTGTATGGTGCATATTGAATGCAGAAAAAGTCTTGAGTTCAAATATGTTTAAAAAATTGAAATCCTTTTGTAACAGATGAGTTTTCGTCCGAAACCCTGACACTTCGAAAGAGATTGTCCAGTTCGTACACGAAGTGCATCCAGTTTTTGCCGTAACCCTCTCAACTTTTTCGCACATGCTATGTGGTTGAAATGATGATACCATGCCAACTTGCAACCATTTCAGAGTTCATTTGCAGTGCTTTTCAATTCAGGGTCATTTTAGCTCAAAATAAATCATGAAATGCATGAAAAATAGCAAATGAAGTCAGAAAAGGTTTGAAAAGTGATGATGTGGCATTGGATGGTGCATATTGAATGCAAAAAAAGTCTTGAGTTCAAATATGTTTAAAAAATTGAAATCCTTTTGTAACAGATGAGTTTTCGTCCGAAACCCTGACACTTCGAAAGAGATTGTCCAGTTCGTACACGAAGTGCATCCAGTTTTTGCCGTAACCCTCTCAACTTTTTAGCACATGCGATGTGGGTGAACTGATGACACCATGCCAACTTGCAACCATTTCAGAGTTCATTTGCAGTGCTTTTCAATTCAGTGTCATTTTAGCTCAAAATAAATCATGAAATGCATGAAAAATAGCAAATGAAGTCAGAAAAGGTTTGAAAAGTGATGATGTGGCTTTGTATGGTGCATATTGAATGCAGAAAAAGTCTTGAGTTCAAATATGTTTAAAAAATTGAAATCCTTTTGTAACAGATGAGTTTTCGTCCGAAACCCTGACACTTCGAAAGATATTGTCCAGTTCGTACACGAAGTGCATCCAGTTTTTGCCGTAACCCTCTCAATTTTTTAGCACATGCTATGTGGGTGAAATGATGATACCATGCCAACTTGCAACCATTTCAGAGTTCATTTGCTGTGCTTTTCAATTCAGGGTCATTTTAGCTCAAAATAAATCATGAAATGCATGAAAAATAGCAAATGAAGTCAGAAAAGGTTTGAAAAGTGATGATGTGGCTTTGTATGGTGCATATTGAATGCAGAAAAAGTCTTGAGTTCAAATATGTTTAAAAAATTGAAATCCTTTTGTAACAGATGAGTTTTCGTCCGAAACCCTGACACTTCGAAAGAGATTGTCCAATTCGTACACGAAGTGCTTCCAGTTTTTGCCGTAACCCTCTCAACTTTTTAGCACATGCTATGTGGGTGAAATGATGATACCATGCCAACTTGCAACCATTACAGAGTTCATTTGCAGTGCTTTTCAATTCAGGGTCATTTTAGCTCAAAATAAATCATGAAATGCATGAAAAGTAGCAAATGAAGTCAGAAAAGGTTTGAAAAGTGATGATGTGGCTTTGTATGGTGCATATTGAATGCAGAAAAAGTCTTGAGTTCAAATATGTTTAAAAAATTGAAATCCTTTTGTAACAGATGAGTTTTCGTCCGAAACCCTGACACTTCGAAAGAGATTGTCCAGTTCGTACACGAAGTGCATCCAGTTTTGGCCGTAACCCTCTCAACTTTTTCGCACATGCTATGTGGTTGAAATGATGATACCATGCCAACTTGCAACCATTTCAGAGTTCATTTGCAGTGCTTTTCAATTCAGGGTCATTTTAGCTCAAAATAAATCATGAAATGCATGAAAAATAGCAAATGAAGTCAGAAAAGGTTTGAAAAGTGATGATGTGGCATTGGATGGTGCATATTGAATGCAAAAAAAGTCTTGAGTTCAAATATGTTTAAAAAATTGAAATCCTTTTGTAACAGATGAGTTTTCGTCCGAAACCCTGACACTTCGAAAGAGATTGTCCAGTTCGTACACGAAGTGCATCCAGTTTTTGCCGTAACCCTCTCAACTTTTTAGCACATGCGATGTGGGTGAACTGATGACACCATGCCAACTTGCAACCATTTCAGAGTTCATTTGCAGTGCTTTTCAATTCAGTGTCATTTTAGCTCAAAATAAATCATGAAATGCATGAAAAATAGCAAATGAAGTCAGAAAAGGTTTGAAAAGTGATGATGTGGCTTTGGATGGTGCATATTGAATGCAGAAAAAGTCTTGAGTTCAAATATGTTTAAAAAATTGAAATCCTTTTGTAACAGATGAGTTTTCGTCCGAAACCCTGACACTTCGAAAGAGATTGTCCAGTTCGTACACGAAGTGCATCCAGTTTTTGCCGTAACCCTCTGAACTTTTTAGCACATGCTATGTGGGTGAAATGATGATACCATGCCAACTTGCAACCATTTCAGAGTTCATTTGCAGTGCTTTTCAATTCAGGGTCATTTTAGATCAAAATAAATCATGAAATGCATGAAAAATAGCAAATGAAGTCAGAAATGGTTTGAAAAGTGATGATGTGGCTTTGAATGGTGCATATTGAATGCAGAAAAAGTCTTGAGTTCAAATATGTTTAAAAAATTGAAATCCTTTTGTAACAGATGAGTTTTCGTCCGAAACCCTGACACTTCAAAAGAGATTGTCCAGTTCGTACACGAAGTGCTTCCAGTTTTTGCTGTAACCCTCTCAACTTTTTAGCACATGCTATGTGGGTGAAATGATGATACCATGCCAACTTGCAACCATTTCAGAGTTCATTTGCAGTGCTCTTCAATTCAGGGTCATTTTAGCTCAAAATAAATCATGAAATGCATGAAAAATAGCAAATGAAGTCAGAAAAGGTTTGAAAAGTGATGATGTGGCTTTGGATGGTGCATATTGAATGCAGAAAAAGTCTTGAGTTCAAATATGTTTAAAAAATTGAAATCCTTTTGTAACAGATGAGTTTTCGTCCGAAACCCTGACACTTCGAAAGAGATTGTCCAGTTCGTACACGAAGTGCATCCAGTTTTTGCCGTAACCCTCTCAACTTTTTCGCACATGCTATGTGGTTGAAATGATGATACCATGCCAACTTGCAACCATTTCAGAGTTCATTTGCAGTGCTTTTCAATTCAGGGTCATTTTAGCTCAAAATAAATCATGAAATGCATGAAAAATAGCAAATGAAGTCAGAAAAGGTTTGAAAAGTGATGATGTGGCATTGGATGGTGCATATTGAATGCAGAAAAAGTCTTGAGTTCAAATATGTTTAAAAAATTGAAATCCTTTTGTAACAGATGAGTTTTCGTCCGAAACCCTGACACTTCGAAAGAGATTGTCCAGTTCGTACACGAAGTGCATCCAGTTTTTGCCGTAACCCTCTCAACTTTTTAGCACATGCGATGTGGGTGAACTGATGACACCATGCCAACTTGCAACCATTTCAGAGTTCATTTGCAGTGCTTTTCAATTCAGTGTCATTTTAGCTCAAAATAAATCATGAAATGCATGAAAAATAGCAAATGAAGTCAGAAAAGGTTTGAAAAGTGATGATGTGGCTTTGGATGGTGCATATTGAATGCAGAAAAAGTCTTGAGTTCAAATATGTTTAAAAAATTGAAATCCTTTTGTAACAGATGAGTTTTCGTCCGAAACCCTGACACTTCGAAAGAGATTGTCCAGTTCGTACACGAAGTGCATCCAGTTTTTGCCGTAACCCTCTCAACTTTTTAGCACATGCGATGTGGGTGAACTGATGACACCATGCCAACTTGCAACCATTTCAGAGTTCATTTGCAGTGCTTTTCAATTCAGTGTCATTTTAGCTCAAAATAAATCATGAAATGCATGAAAAATAGCAAATGAAGTCAGAAAAGGTTTGAAAAGTGATGATGTGGCTTTGGATGGTGCATATTGAATGCAGAAAAAGTCTTGAGTTCAAATATGTTTAAAAAATTGAAATCCTTTTGTAACAGATGAGTTTTCGTCCGAAACCCTGACACTTCGAAAGAGATTGTCCAGTTCGTACACGAAGTGCATCCAGTTTTTGCCGTAACCCTCTGAACTTTTTAGCACATGCTATGTGGGTGAAATGATGATACCATGCCAACTTGCAACCATTTCAGAGTTCATTTGCAGTGCTTTTCAATTCAGGGTCATTTTAGATCAAAATAAATCATGAAATGCATGAAAAATAGCAAATGAAGTCAGAAATGGTTTGAAAAGTGATGATGTGGCTTTGAATGGTGCATATTGAATGCAGAAAAAGTCTTGAGTTCAAATATGTTTAAAAAATTGAAATCCTTTTGTAACAGATGAGTTTTCGTCCGAAACCCTGACACTTCAAAAGAGATTGTCCAGTTCGTACACGAAGTGCTTCCAGTTTTTGCTGTAACCCTCTCAACTTTTTAGCACATGCTATGTGGGTGAAATGATGATACCATGCCAACTTGCAACCATTTCAGAGTTCATTTGCAGTGCTTTTCAATTCAGTGTCATTTTAGCTCAAAATAAATCATGAAATGCATGAAAAATAGCAAATGAAGTCAGAAAAGGTTTGAAAAGTGATGATGTGGCTTTGGATGGTGCATATTGAATGCAGAAAAAGTCTTGAGTTCAAATATGTTTAAAAAATTGAAATCCTTTTGTAACAGATGAGTTTTCGTCCGAAACCCTGACACTTCGAAAGAGATTGTCCAGTTCGTACACGAAGTGCATCCAGTTTTTGCCGTAACCCTCTCAATTTTTTAGCACATGCTATGTGGGTGAAATGATGATACCATGCCAACTTGCAACCATTTCAGAGTTCATTTGCTGTGCTTTTCAATTCAGGGTCATTTTAGCTCAAAATAAATCATGAAATGCATGAAAAATAGCAAATGAAGTCAGAAAAGGTTTGAAAAGTGATGATGTGGCTTTGTATGGTGCATATTGAATGCAGAAAAAGTCTTGAGTTCAAATATGTTTAAAAAATTGAAATCCTTTTGTAACAGATGAGTTTTCGTCCGAAACCCTGACACTTCGAAAGAGATTGTCCAATTCGTACACGAAGTGCTTCCAGTTTTTGCCGTAACCCTCTCAACTTTTTAGCACATGCTATGTGGGTGAAATGATGATACCATGCCAACTTGCAACCATTACAGAGTTCATTTGCAGTGCTTTTCAATTCAGGGTCATTTTAGCTCAAAATAAATCATGAAATGCATGAAAAGTAGCAAATGAAGTCAGAAAAGGTTTGAAAAGTGATGATGTGGCTTTGTATGGTGCATATTGAATGCAGAAAAAGTCTTGAGTTCAAATATGTTTAAAAAATTGAAATCCTTTTGTAACAGATGAGTTTTCGTCCGAAACCCTGACACTTCGAAAGAGATTGTCCAGTTCGTACACGAAGTGCATCCAGTTTTGGCCGTAACCCTCTCAACTTTTTCGCACATGCTATGTGGTTGAAATGATGATACCATGCCAACTTGCAACCATTTCAGAGTTCATTTGCAGTGCTTTTCAATTCAGGGTCATTTTAGCTCAAAATAAATCATGAAATGCATGAAAAATAGCAAATGAAGTCAGAAAAGGTTTGAAAAGTGATGATGTGGCATTGGATGGTGCATATTGAATGCAAAAAAAGTCTTGAGTTCAAATATGTTTAAAAAATTGAAATCCTTTTGTAACAGATGAGTTTTCGTCCGAAACCCTGACACTTCGAAAGAGATTGTCCAGTTCGTACACGAAGTGCATCCAGTTTTTGCCGTAACCCTCTCAACTTTTTAGCACATGCGATGTGGGTGAACTGATGACACCATGCCAACTTGCAACCATTTCAGAGTTCATTTGCAGTGCTTTTCAATTCAGTGTCATTTTAGCTCAAAATAAATCATGAAATGCATGAAAAATAGCAAATGAAGTCAGAAAAGGTTTGAAAAGTGATGATGTGGCTTTGGATGGTGCATATTGAATGCAGAAAAAGTCTTGAGTTCAAATATGTTTAAAAAATTGAAATCCTTTTGTAACAGATGAGTTTTCGTCCGAAACCCTGACACTTCGAAAGAGATTGTCCAGTTCGTACACGAAGTGCATCCAGTTTTTGCCGTAACCCTCTGAACTTTTTAGCACATGCTATGTGGGTGAAATGATGATACCATGCCAACTTGCAACCATTTCAGAGTTCATTTGCAGTGCTTTTCAATTCAGGGTCATTTTAGATCAAAATAAATCATGAAATGCATGAAAAATAGCAAATGAAGTCAGAAATGGTTTGAAAAGTGATGATGTGGCTTTGAATGGTGCATATTGAATGCAGAAAAAGTCTTGAGTTCAAATATGTTTAAAAAATTGAAATCCTTTTGTAACAGATGAGTTTTCGTCCGAAACCCTGACACTTCAAAAGAGATTGTCCAGTTCGTACACGAAGTGCTTCCAGTTTTTGCTGTAACCCTCTCAACTTTTTAGCACATGCTATGTGGGTGAAATGATGATACCATGCCAACTTGCAACCATTTCAGAGTTCATTTGCAGTGCTCTTCAATTCAGGGTCATTTTAGCTCAAAATAAATCATGAAATGCATGAAAAATAGCAAATGAAGTCAGAAAAGGTTTGAAAAGTGATGATGTGGCTTTGGATGGTGCATATTGAATGCAGAAAAAGTCTTGAGTTCAAATATGTTTAAAAAATTGAAATCCTTTTGTAACAGATGAGTTTTCGTCCGAAACCCTGACACTTCGAAAGATATTGTCCAGTTCGTACACGAAGTGCATCCAGTTTTTGCCGTAACCCTCTCAATTTTTTAGCACATGCTATGTGGGTGAAATGATGATACCATGCCAACTTGCAACCATTTCAGAGTTTATTTGCAGTGCTTTTCAATTCAGGGTCATTTTAGCTCAAAATAAATCATGAAATGCATGAAAAATAGCAAATGAAGTCAGAAAAGGTTTGAAAAGTGATGATGTGGCATTGGATGGTGCATATTGAATGCAGAAAAAGTCTTGAGTTCAAATATGTTTAAAAAATTGAAATCCTTTTGTAACAGATGAGTTTTCGTCCGAAACCCTGACACTTCGAAAGAGATTGTCCAGTTCGTACACGAAGTGCATCCAGTTTTTGCCGTAACCCTCTCAACTTTTTAGCACATGCGATGTGGGTGAACTGATGACACCATGCCAACTTGCAACCATTTCAGAGTTCATTTGCAGTGCTTTTCAATTCAGTGTCATTTTAGCTCAAAATAAATCATGAAATGCATGAAAAATAGCAAATGAAGTCAGAAAAGGTTTGAAAAGTGATGATGTGGCTTTGGATGGTGCATATTGAATGCAGAAAAAGTCTTGAGTTCAAATATGTTTAAAAAATTGAAATCCTTTTGTAACAGATGAGTTTTCGTCCGAAACCCTGACACTTCGAAAGAGATTGTCCAGTTCGTACACGAAGTGCATCCAGTTTTTGCCGTAACCCTCTGAACTTTTTAGCACATGCTATGTGGGTGAAATGATGATACCATGCCAACTTGCAACCATTTCAGAGTTCATTTGCAGTGCTTTTCAATTCAGGGTCATTTTAGATCAAAATAAATCATGAAATGCATGAAAAATAGCAAATGAAGTCAGAAATGGTTTGAAAAGTGATGATGTGGCTTTGAATGGTGCATATTGAATGCAGAAAAAGTCTTGAGTTCAAATATGTTTAAAAAATTGAAATCCTTTTGTAACAGATGAGTTTTCGTCCGAAACCCTGACACTTCAAAAGAGATTGTCCAGTTCGTACACGAAGTGCTTCCAGTTTTTGCTGTAACCCTCTCAACTTTTTAGCACATGCTATGTGGGTGAAATGATGATACCATGCCAACTTGCAACCATTTCAGAGTTCATTTGCAGTGCTCTTCAATTCAGCGTCATTTTAGCTCAAAATAAATCATGAAATGCATGAAAAATAGCAAATGAAGTCAGAAAAGGTTTGAAAAGTGATGATGTGGCTTTGGATGGTGCATATTGAATGCAGAAAAAGTCTTGAGTTCAAATATGTTTAAAAAATTGAAATCCTTTTGTAACAGATGAGTTTTCGTCCGAAACCCTGACACTTCGAAAGATATTGTCCAGTTCGTACACGAAGTGCATCCAGTTTTTGCCGTAACCCTCTCAATTTTTTAGCACATGCTATGTGGGTGAAATGATGATACCATGCCAACTTGCAACCATTTCAGAGTTCATTTGCTGTGCTTTTCAATTCAGGGTCATTTTAGCTCAAAATAAATCATGAAATGCATGAAAAATAGCAAATGAAGTCAGAAAAGGTTTGAAAAGTCATGATGTGGCTTTGTATGGTGCATATTGAATGCAGAAAAAGTCTTGAGTTCAAATATGTTTAAAAAATTGAAATCCTTTTGTAACAGATGAGTTTTCGTCCGAAACCCTGACACTTCGAAAGAGATTGTCCAGTTCGTACACGAAGTGCTTCCAGTTTTTGCCGTAACCCTCTCAACTTTTTAGCACATGGTATGTGGGTGAAATGATGATACCATGCCAACTTGCAACCATTTCAGAGTTCATTTGCAGTGCTTTTCAATCCAGGGTCATTTTAGCTCAAAATAAATCATGAAAAGTAGCAAATGAAGTCAGAAAAGGTTTGAAAAGTGATGATGTGGCTTTGTATGGTGCATATTGAATGCAGAAAAAGTCTTGAGTTCAAATATGTTTAAAAAATTGAAATCCTTTTGTAACAGATGAGTTTTCGTCCGAAACCCTGACACTTCGAAAGAGATTGTCCAGTTCGTACACGAAGTGCATCCAGTTTTTGCCGTAACCCTCTCAACTTTTTAGCACATGCTATGTGGGTGAAATGATGATACCATGCCAACTTGCAACCATTTCAGAGTTCATTTGCAGTGCTTTTCAATTCAGGGTCATTTTAGCTCAAAATAAATCATGAAATGCATGAAAAATAGCAAATGAAGTCAGAAAAGGTTTGAAAAGTGATGATGTGGCTTTGTATGGTGCATATTGAATGCAGAAAAAGTCTTGAGATCAAATATGTTTAAAAAATTGAAATCCTTTTGTAACAGATGAGTTTTCGTCCGAAACCCTGACACTTCGAAAGAGATTGTCCAGTTCGTACACGAAGTGCATCCAGTTTTTGCCGTAACCCTCTCAATTTTTTAGCACATGCTATGTGGGTGAAATGATGATACCATGCCAACTTGCAACCATTTCAGAGTTCATTTGCTGTGCTTTTCAATTCAGGGTCATTTTAGCTCAAAATAAATCATGAAATGCATGAAAAATAGCAAATGAAGTCAGAAAAGGTTTGAAAAGTCATGATGTGGCTTTGTATGGTGCATATTGAATGCAGAAAAAGTCTTGAGTTCAAATATGTTTAAAAAATTGAAATCCTTTTGTAACAGATGAGTTTTCGTCCGAAACCCTGACACTTCGAAAGAGATTGTCCAGTTCGTACACGAAGTGCATCCAGTTTTTGCCGTAACCCTCTGAACTTTTTAGCACATGCTATGTGGGTGAAATGATGATACCATGCCAACTTGCAACCATTTCAGAGTTCATTTGCAGTGCTTTTCAATTCAGGGTCATTTTAGATCAAAATAAATCATGAAAAGTAGCAAATGAAGTCAGAAAAGGTTTGAAAAGTGATGATGTGGCTTTGTATGGTGCATATTGAATGCAGAAAAAGTCTTGAGTTCAAATATGTTTAAAAAATTGAAATCCTTTTGTAACAGATGAGTTTTCGTCCGAAACCCTGACACTTCGAAAGATATTGTCCAGTTCGTACACGAAGTGCATCCAGTTTTTGCCGTAACCCTCTCAACTTTTTAGCACATGCTATGTGGGTGAAATGATGATACCATGCCAACTTGCAACCATTTCAGAGTTCATTTGCAGTGCTTTTCAATTCAGGGTCATTTTAGCTCAAAATAAATCATGAAATGCATGAAAAGTAGCAAATGAAGTCAGAAAAGGTTTGAAAAGTGATGATGTGGCTTTGTATGGTGCATATTGAATGCAGAAAAAGTCTTGAGTTCAAATATGTTTAAAAAATTGAAATCCTTTTGTAACAGATGAGTTTTCGTCCGAAACCCTGACACTTCGAAAGATATTGTCCAGTTCGTACACGAAGTGCATCCAGTTTTTGCCGTAACCCTCTCAATTTTTTAGCACATGCGATGTGGGTGAACTGATGACACCATGCCAACTTGCAACCATTTCAGAGTTCATTTGCTGTGCTTTTCAATTCAGGGTCATTTTAGCTCAAAATAAATCATGAAATGCATGAAAAATAGCAAATGAAGTCAGAAAAGGTTTGAAAAGTCATGATGTGGCTTTGTATGGTGCATATTGAATGCAGAAAAAGTCTTGAGTTCAAATATGTTTAAAAAATTGAAATCCTTTTGTAACAGATGAGTTTTCGTCCGAAACCCTGACACTTCGAAAGAGATTGTCCAGTTCGTACACGAAGTGCTTCCAGTTTTTGCCGTAACCCTCTCAACTTTTTAGCACATGGTATGTGGGTGAAATGATGATACCATGCCAACTTGCAACCATTTCAGAGTTCATTTGCAGTGCTTTTCAATCCAGGGTCATTTTAGCTCAAAATAAATCATGAAAAGTAGCAAATGAAGTCAGAAAAGGTTTGAAAAGTGATGATGTGGCTTTGTATGGTGCATATTGAATGCAGAAAAAGTCTTGAGTTCAAATATGTTTAAAAAATTGAAATCCTTTTGTAACAGATGAGTTTTCGTCCGAAACCCTGACACTTCGAAAGAGATTGTCCAGTTCGTACACGAAGTGCATCCAGTTTTTGCCGTAACCCTCTCAACTTTTTAGCACATGCTATGTGGGTGAAATGATGATACCATGCCAACTTGCAACCATTTCAGAGTTCATTTGCAGTGCTTTTCAATTCAGGGTCATTTTAGCTCAAAATAAATCATGAAATGCATGAAAAATAGCAAATGAAGTCAGAAAAGGTTTGAAAAGTGATGATGTGGCTTTGTATGGTGCATATTGAATGCAGAAAAAGTCTTGAGATCAAATATGTTTAAAAAATTGAAATCCTTTTGTAACAGATGAGTTTTCGTCCGAAACCCTGACACTTCGAAAGAGATTGTCCAGTTCGTACACGAAGTGCATCCAGTTTTTGCCGTAACCCTCTCAATTTTTTAGCACATGCTATGTGGGTGAAATGATGATACCATGCCAACTTGCAACCATTTCAGAGTTCATTTGCTGTGCTTTTCAATTCAGGGTCATTTTAGCTCAAAATAAATCATGAAATGCATGAAAAATAGCAAATGAAGTCAGAAAAGGTTTGAAAAGTCATGATGTGGCTTTGTATGGTGCATATTGAATGCAGAAAAAGTCTTGAGTTCAAATATGTTTAAAAAATTGAAATCCTTTTGTAACAGATGAGTTTTCGTCCGAAACCCTGACACTTCGAAAGAGATTGTCCAGTTCGTACACGAAGTGCTTCCAGTTTTTGCCGTAACCCTCTCAACTTTTTAGCACATGGTATGTGGGTGAAATGATGATACCATGCCAACTTGCAACCATTTCAGAGTTCATTTGCAGTGCTTTTCAATCCAGGGTCATTTTAGCTCAAAATAAATCATGAAAAGTAGCAAATGAAGTCAGAAAAGGTTTGAAAAGTGATGATGTGGCTTTGTATGGTGCATATTGAATGCAGAAAAAGTCTTGAGTTCAAATATGTTTAAAAAATTGAAATCCTTTTGTAACAGATGAGTTTTCGTCCGAAACCCTGACACTTCGAAAGATATTGTCCAGTTCGTACACGAAGTGCATCCAGTTTTTGCCGTAACCCTCTCAACTTTTTAGCACATGCTATGTGGGTGAAATGATGATACCATGCCAACTTGCAACCATTTCAGAGTTCATTTGCAGTGCTTTTCAATTCAGGGTCATTTTAGCTCAAAATAAATCATGAAATGCATGAAAAGTAGCAAATGAAGTCAGAAAAGGTTTGAAAAGTGATGATGTGGCTTTGTATGGTGCATATTGAATGCAGAAAAAGTCTTGAGTTCAAATATGTTTAAAAAATTGAAATCCTTTTGTAACAGATGAGTTTTCGTCCGAAACCCTGACACTTCGAAAGAGATTGTCCAGTTCGTACACGAAGTGCATCCAGTTTTTGCCGTAACCCTCTCAACTTTTTAGCACATGCGATGTGGGTGAACTGATGACACCATGCCAACTTGCAACCATTTCAGAGTTCATTTGCAGTGCTTTTCAATTCAGTGTCATTTTAGCTCAAAATAAATCATGAAATGCATGAAAAATAGCAAATGAAGTCAGAAAAGGTTTGAAAAGTGATGATGTGGCTTTGGATGGTGCATATTGAATGCAGAAAAAGTCTTGAGTTCAAATATGTTTAAAAAATTGAAATCCTTTTGTAACAGATGAGTTTTCGTCCGAAACCCTGACACTTCGAAAGAGATTGTCCAGTTCGTACACGAAGTGCATCCAGTTTTTGCCGTAACCCTCTGAACTTTTTAGCACATGCTATGTGGGTGAAATGATGATACCATGCCAACTTGCAACCATTTCAGAGTTCATTTGCAGTGCTTTTCAATTCAGGGTCATTTTAGATCAAAATAAATCATGAAATGCATGAAAAATAGCAAATGAAGTCAGAAATGGTTTGAAAAGTGATGATGTGGCTTTGAATGGTGCATATTGAATGCAGAAAAAGTCTTGAGTTCAAATATGTTTAAAAAATTGAAATCCTTTTGTAACAGATGAGTTTTCGTCCGAAACCCTGACACTTCAAAAGAGATTGTCCAGTTCGTACACGAAGTGCTTCCAGTTTTTGCTGTAACCCTCTCAACTTTTTAGCACATGCTATGTGGGTGAAATGATGATACCATGCCAACTTGCAACCATTTCAGAGTTCAAATATGTTTAAAAAATTGAAATCCTTTTGTAACAGATGAGTTTTCGTCCGAAACCCTGACACTTCGAAAGAGATTGTCCAGTTCGTACACGAAGTGCATCCAGTTTTTGCCGTAACCCTCTCAACTTTTTAGCACATGCGATGTGGGTGAACTGATGACACCATGCCAACTTGCAACCATTTCAGAGTTCATTTGCAGTGCTTTTCAATTCAGTGTCATTTTAGCTCAAAATAAATCATGAAATGCATGAAAAATAGCAAATGAAGTCAGAAAAGGTTTGAAAAGTGATGATGTGGCTTTGGATGGTGCATATTGAATGCAGAAAAAGTCTTGAGTTCAAATATGTTTAAAAAATTGAAATCCTTTTGTAACAGATGAGTTTTCGTCCGAAACCCTGACACTTCGAAAGAGATTGCCAGTTCGTACACGAAGTGCATCCAGTTTTTGCCGTAACCCTCTCAATTTTTTAACACATGCTATGTGGGTGAAATGATGATACCATGCCAACTTGCAACCATTTCAGAGTTCATTTGCTGTGCTTTTCAATTCAGGGTCATTTTAGCTCAAAATAAATCATGAAATGCATGAAAAATAGCAAATGAAGTCAGAAAAGGTTTGAAAAGTCATGATGTGGCTTTGTATGGTGCATATTGAATGCAGAAAAAGTCTTGAGTTCAAATATGTTTAAAAAATTGAAATCCTTTTGTAACAGATGAGTTTTCGTCCGAAACCCTGACACTTCGAAAGAGATTGTCCAGTTCGTACACGAAGTGCTTCCAGTTTTTGCCGTAACCCTCTCAACTTTTTAGCACATGGTATGTGGGTGAAATGATGATACCATGCCAACTTGCAACCATTTCAGAGTTCATTTGCAGTGCTTTTCAATCCAGGGTCATTTTAGCTCAAAATAAATCATGAAAAGTAGCAAATGAAGTCAGAAAAGGTTTGAAAAGTGATGATGTGGCTTTGTATGGTGCATATTGAATGCAGAAAAAGTCTTGAGTTCAAATATGTTTAAAAAATTGAAATCCTTTTGTAACAGATGAGTTTTCGTCCGAAACCCTGACACTTCGAAAGAGATTGTCCAGTTCGTACACGAAGTGCATCCAGTTTTTGCCGTAACCCTCTCAACTTTTTCGCACATGCTATGTGGTTGAAATGATGATACCATGCCAACTTGCAACCATTTCAGAGTTCATTTGCAGTGCTTTTCAATTCAGGGTCATTTTAGCTCAAAATAAATCATGAAATGCATGAAAAGTAGCAAATGAAGTCAGAAAAGGTTTGAAAAGTGATGATGTGGCTTTGTATGGTGCATATTGAATGCAGAAAAAGTCTTGAGTTCAAATATGTTTAAAAAATTGAAATCCTTTTGTAACAGATGAGTTTTCGTCCGAAACCCTGACACTTCGAAAGAGATTGTCCAGTTCGTACACGAAGTGCATCCAGTTTTTGCCGTAACCCTCTCAACTTTTTAGCACATGCGATGTGGGTGAACTGATGACACCATGCCAACTTGCAACCATTTCAGAGTTCATTTGCAGTGCTTTTCAATTCAGTGTCATTTTAGCTCAAAATAAATCATGAAATGCATGAAAAATAGCAAATGAAGTCAGAAAAGGTTTGAAAAGTGATGATGTGGCTTTGGATGGTGCATATTGAATGCAGAAAAAGTCTTGAGTTCAAATATGTTTAAAAAATTGAAATCCTTTTGTAACAGATGAGTTTTCGTCCGAAACCCTGACACTTCGAAAGAGATTGTCCAGTTCGTACACGAAGTGCATCCAGTTTTTGCCGTAACCCTCTGAACTTTTTAGCACATGCTATGTGGGTGAAATGATGATACCATGCCAACTTGCAACCATTTCAGAGTTCATTTGCAGTGCTTTTCAATTCAGGGTCATTTTAGATCAAAATAAATCATGAAATGCATGAAAAATAGCAAATGAAGTCAGAAATGGTTTGAAAAGTGATGATGTGGCTTTGAATGGTGCATATTGAATGCAGAAAAAGTCTTGAGTTCAAATATGTTTAAAAAATTGAAATCCTTTTGTAACAGATGAGTTTTCGTCCGAAACCCTGACACTTCAAAAGAGATTGTCCAGTTCGTACACGAAGTGCTTCCAGTTTTTGCTGTAACCCTCTCAACTTTTTAGCACATGCTATGTGGGTGAAATGATGATACCATGCCAACTTGCAACCATTTCAGAGTTCAAATATGTTTAAAAAATTGAAATCCTTTTGTAACAGATGAGTTTTCGTCCGAAACCCTGACACTTCGAAAGAGATTGTCCAGTTCGTACACGAAGTGCATCCAGTTTTTGCCGTAACCCTCTCAACTTTTTAGCACATGCGATGTGGGTGAACTGATGACACCATGCCAACTTGCAACCATTTCAGAGTTCATTTGCAGTGCTTTTCAATTCAGTGTCATTTTAGCTCAAAATAAATCATGAAATGCATGAAAAATAGCAAATGAAGTCAGAAAAGGTTTGAAAAGTGATGATGTGGCTTTGGATGGTGCATATTGAATGCAGAAAAAGTCTTGAGTTCAAATATGTTTAAAAAATTGAAATCCTTTTGTAACAGATGAGTTTTCGTCCGAAACCCTGACACTTCGAAAGAGATTGTCCAGTTCGTACACGAAGTGCATCCAGTTTTTGCCGTAACCCTCTCAATTTTTTAGCACATGCTATGTGGGTGAAATGATGATACCATGCCAACTTGCAACCATTTCAGAGTTCATTTGCTGTGCTTTTCAATTCAGGGTCATTTTAGCTCAAAATAAATCATGAAATGCATGAAAAATAGCAAATGAAGTCAGAAAAGGTTTGAAAAGTCATGATGTGGCTTTGTATGGTGCATATTGAATGCAGAAAAAGTCTTGAGTTCAAATATGTTTAAAAAATTGAAATCCTTTTGTAACAGATGAGTTTTCGTCCGAAACCCTGACACTTCGAAAGAGATTGTCCAGTTCGTACACGAAGTGCTTCCAGTTTTTGCCGTAACCCTCTCAACTTTTTAGCACATGGTATGTGGGTGAAATGATGATACCATGCCAACTTGCAACCATTTCAGAGTTCATTTGCAGTGCTTTTCAATCCAGGGTCATTTTAGCTCAAAATAAATCATGAAAAGTAGCAAATGAAGTCAGAAAAGGTTTGAAAAGTGATGATGTGGCTTTGTATGGTGCATATTGAATGCAGAAAAAGTCTTGAGTTCAAATATGTTTAAAAAATTGAAATCCTTTTGTAACAGATGAGTTTTCGTCCGAAACCCTGACACTTCGAAAGATATTGTCCAGTTCGTACACGAAGTGCATCCAGTTTTTGCCGTAACCCTCTCAACTTTTTAGCACATGCTATGTGGGTGAAATGATGATACCATGCCAACTTGCAACCATTTCAGAGTTCATTTGCAGTGCTTTTCAATTCAGGGTCATTTTAGCTCAAAATAAATCATGAAATGCATGAAAAGTAGCAAATGAAGTCAGAAAAGGTTTGAAAAGTGATGATGTGGCTTTGTATGGTGCATATTGAATGCAGAAAAAGTCTTGAGTTCAAATATGTTTAAAAAATTGAAATCCTTTTGTAACAGATGAGTTTTCGTCCGAAACCCTGACACTTCGAAAGAGATTGTCCAGTTCGTACACGAAGTGCATCCAGTTTTTGCCGTAACCCTCTCAACTTTTTCGCACATGCTATGTGGTTGAAATGATGATACCATGCCAACTTGCAACCATTTCAGAGTTCATTTGCAGTGCTTTTCAATTCAGGGTCATTTTAGCTCAAAATAAATCATGAAATGCATGAAAAGTAGCAAATGAAGTCAGAAAAGGTTTGAAAAGTGATGATGTGGCTTTGTATGGTGCATATTGAATGCAGAAAAAGTCTTGAGTTCAAATATGTTTAAAAAATTGAAATCCTTTTGTAACAGATGAGTTTTCGTCCGAAACCCTGACACTTCGAAAGAGATTGTCCAGTTCGTACACGAAGTGCATCCAGTTTTTGCCGTAACCCTCTCAACTTTTTAGCACATGCGATGTGGGTGAACTGATGACACCATGCCAACTTGCAACCATTTCAGAGTTCATTTGCAGTGCTTTTCAATTCAGTGTCATTTTAGCTCAAAATAAATCATGAAATGCATGAAAAATAGCAAATGAAGTCAGAAAAGGTTTGAAAAGTGATGATGTGGCTTTGGATGGTGCATATTGAATGCAGAAAAAGTCTTGAGTTCAAATATGTTTAAAAAATTGAAATCCTTTTGTAACAGATGAGTTTTCGTCTGAAACCCTGACACTTCGAAAGAGATTGTCCAGTTCGTACACGAAGTGCATCCAGTTTTTGCCGTAACCCTCTGAACTTTTTAGCACATGCTATGTGGGTGAAATGATGATACCATGCCAACTTGCAACCATTTCAGAGTTCATTTGCAGTGCTTTTCAATTCAGGGTCATTTTAGATCAAAATAAATCATGAAATGCATGAAAAATAGCAAATGAAGTCAGAAATGGTTTGAAAAGTGATGATGTGGCTTTGAATGGTGCATATTGAATGCAGAAAAAGTCTTGAGTTCAAATATGTTTAAAAAATTGAAATCCTTTTGTAACAGATGAGTTTTCGTCCGAAACCCTGACACTTCAAAAGAGATTGTCCAGTTCGTACACGAAGTGCTTCCAGTTTTTGCTGTAACCCTCTCAACTTTTTAGCACATGCTATGTGGGTGAAATGATGATACCATGCCAACTTGCAACCATTTCAGAGTTCAAATATGTTTAAAAAATTGAAATCCTTTTGTAACAGATGAGTTTTCGTCCGAAACCCTGACACTTCGAAAGAGATTGTCCAGTTCGTACACGAAGTGCATCCAGTTTTTGCCGTAACCCTCTCAACTTTTTAGCACATGCGATGTGGGTGAACTGATGACACCATGCCAACTTGCAACCATTTCAGAGTTCATTTGCAGTGCTTTTCAATTCAGTGTCATTTTAGCTCAAAATAAATCATGAAATGCATGAAAAATAGCAAATGAAGTCAGAAAAGGTTTGAAAAGTGATGATGTGGCTTTGGATGGTGCATATTGAATGCAGAAAAAGTCTTGAATTCAAATATGTTTAAAAAATTGAAATCCTTTTGTAACAGATGAGTTTTCGTCCGAAACCCTGACACTTCGAAAGAGATTGTCCAGTTCGTACACGAAGTGCATCCAGTTTTTGCCGTAACCCTCTGAACTTTTTAGCACATGCTATGTGGGTGAAATGATGATACCATGCCAACTTGCAACCATTTCAGAGTTCATTTGCAGTGCTTTTCAATTCAGGGTCATTTTAGATCAAAATAAATCATGAAATGCATGAAAAATAGCAAATGAAGTCAGAAATGGTTTGAAAAGTGATGATGTGGCTTTGAATGGTGCATATTGAATGCAGAAAAAGTCTTGAGTTCAAATATGTTTAAAAAATTGAAATCCTTTTGTAACAGATGAGTTTTCGTCCGAAACCCTGACACTTCAAAAGAGATTGTCCAGTTCGTACACGAAGTGCTTCCAGTTTTTGCTGTAACCCTCTCAACTTTTTAGCACATGCTATGTGGGTGAAATGATGATACCATGCCAACTTGCAACCATTTCAGAGTTCATTTGCAGTGCTCTTCAATTCAGGGTCATTTTAGCTCAAAATAAATCATGAAATGCATGAAAAATAGCAAATGAAGTCAGAAAAGGTTTGAAAAGTGATGATGTGGCTTTGGATGGTGCATATTGAATGCAGAAAAAGTCTTGAGTTCAAATATGTTTAAAAAATTGAAATCCTTTTGTAACAGATGAGTTTTCGTCCGAAACCCTGACACTTCGAAAGATATTGTCCAGTTCGTACACGAAGTGCATCCAGTTTTTGCCGTAACCCTCTCAATTTTTTAGCACATGCTATGTGGGTGAAATGATGATACCATGCCAACTTGCAACCATTTCAGAGTTCATTTGCTGTGCTTTTCAATTCAGGGTCATTTTAGCTCAAAATAAATCATGAAATGCATGAAAAATAGCAAATGAAGTCAGAAAAGGTTTGAAAAGTCATGATGTGGCTTTGTATGGTGCATATTGAATGCAGAAAAAGTCTTGAGTTCAAATATGTTTAAAAAATTGAAATCCTTTTGTAACAGATGAGTTTTCGTCCGAAACCCTGACACTTCGAAAGAGATTGTCCAGTTCGTACACGAAGTGCTTCCAGTTTTTGCCGTAACCCTCTCAACTTTTTAGCACATGGTATGTGGGTGAAATGATGATACCATGCCAACTTGCAACCATTTCAGAGTTCATTTGCAGTGCTTTTCAATCCAGGGTCATTTTAGCTCAAAATAAATCATGAAAAGTAGCAAATGAAGTCAGAAAAGGTTTGAAAAGTGATGATGTGGCTTTGTATGGTGCATATTGAATGCAGAAAAAGTCTTGAGTTCAAATATGTTTAAAAAATTGAAATCCTTTTGTAACAGATGAGTTTTCGTCCGAAACCCTGACACTTCGAAAGAGATTGTCCAGTTCGTACACGAAGTGCATCCAGTTTTTGCCGTAACCCTCTCAACTTTTTAGCACATGCTATGTGGGTGAAATGATGATACCATGCCAACTTGCAACCATTTCAGAGTTCATTTGCAGTGCTTTTCAATTCAGGGTCATTTTAGCTCAAAATAAATCATGAAATGCATGAAAAATAGCAAATGAAGTCAGAAAAGGTTTGAAAAGTGATGATGTGGCTTTGTATGGTGCATATTGAATGCAGAAAAAGTCTTGAGATCAAATGTGTTTAAAAAATTGAAATCCTTTTGTAACAGATGAGTTTTCGTCCGAAACCCTGACACTTCGAAAGAGATTGTCCAGTTCGTACACGAAGTGCATCCAGTTTTTGCCGTAACCCTCTCAATTTTTTAGAACATGCTATGTGGGTGAAATGATGATACCATGCCAACTTGCAACCATTTCAGAGTTCATTTGCTGTGCTTTTCAATTCAGGGTCATTTTAGCTCAAAATAAATCATGAAATGCATGAAAAATAGCAAATGAAGTCAGAAAAGGTTTGAAAAGTCATGATGTGGCTTTGTATGGTGCATATTGAATGCAGAAAAAGTCTTGAGTTCAAATATGTTTAAAAAATTGAAATCCTTTTGTAACAGATGAGTTTTCGTCCGAAACCCTGACACTTCGAAAGAGATTGTCCAGTTCGTACACGAAGTGCTTCCAGTTTTTGCCGTAACCCTCTCAACTTTTTAGCACATGGTATGTGGGTGAAATGATGATACCATGCCAACTTGCAACCATTTCAGAGTTCATTTGCAGTGCTTTTCAATCCAGGGTCATTTTAGCTCAAAATAAATCATGAAAAGTAGCAAATGAAGTCAGAAAAGGTTTGAAAAGTGATGATGTGGCTTTGTATGGTGCATATTGAATGCAGAAAAAGTCTTGAGTTCAAATATGTTTAAAAAATTGAAATCCTTTTGTAACAGATGAGTTTTCGTCCGAAACCCTGACACTTCGAAAGATATTGTCCAGTTCGTACACGAAGTGCATCCAGTTTTTGCCGTAACCCTCTCAACTTTTTAGCACATGCTATGTGGGTGAAATGATGATACCATGCCAACTTGCAACCATTTCAGAGTTCATTTGCAGTGCTTTTCAATTCAGGGTCATTTTAGCTCAAAATAAATCATGAAATGCATGAAAAGTAGCAAATGAAGTCAGAAAAGGTTTGAAAAGTGATGATGTGGCTTTGTATGGTGCATATTGAATGCAGAAAAAGTCTTGAGTTCAAATATGTTTAAAAAATTGAAATCCTTTTGTAACAGATGAGTTTTCGTCCGAAACCCTGACACTTCGAAAGAGATTGTCCAGTTCGTACACGAAGTGCATCCAGTTTTTGCCGTAACCCTCTCAACTTTTTCGCACATGCTATGTGGTTGAAATGATGATACCATGCCAACTTGCAACCATTTCAGAGTTCATTTGCAGTGCTTTTCAATTCAGGGTCATTTTAGCTCAAAATAAATCATGAAATGCATGAAAAGTAGCAAATGAAGTCAGAAAAGGTTTGAAAAGTGATGATGTGGCTTTGTATGGTGCATATTGAATGCAGAAAAAGTCTTGAGTTCAAATATGTTTAAAAAATTGAAATCCTTTTGTAACAGATGAGTTTTCGTCCGAAACCCTGACACTTCGAAAGAGATTGTCCAGTTCGTACACGAAGTGCATCCAGTTTTTGCCGTAACCCTCTCAACTTTTTAGCACATGCGATGTGGGTGAACTGATGACACCATGCCAACTTGCAACCATTTCAGAGTTCATTTGCAGTGCTTTTCAATTCAGTGTCATTTTAGCTCAAAATAAATCATGAAATGCATGAAAAATAGCAAATGAAGTCAGAAAAGGTTTGAAAAGTGATGATGTGGCTTTGGATGGTGCATATTGAATGCAGAAAAAGTCTTGAGTTCAAATATGTTTAAAAAATTGAAATCCTTTTGTAACAGATGAGTTTTCGTCCGAAACCCTGACACTTCGAAAGAGATTGTCCAGTTCGTACACGAAGTGCATCCAGTTTTTGCCGTAACCCTCTGAACTTTTTAGCACATGCTATGTGGGTGAAATGATGATACCATGCCAACTTGCAACCATTTCAGAGTTCATTTGCAGTGCTTTTCAATTCAGGGTCATTTTAGATCAAAATAAATCATGAAATGCATGAAAAATAGCAAATGAAGTCAGAAATGGTTTGAAAAGTGATGATGTGGCTTTGAATGGTGCATATTGAATGCAGAAAAAGTCTTGAGTTCAAATATGTTTAAAAAATTGAAATCCTTTTGTAACAGATGAGTTTTCGTCCGAAACCCTGACACTTCAAAAGAGATTGTCCAGTTCGTACACGAAGTGCTTCCAGTTTTTGCTGTAACCCTCTCAACTTTTTAGCACATGCTATGTGGGTGAAATGATGATACCATGCCAACTTGCAACCATTTCAGAGTTCAAATATGTTTAAAAAATTGAAATCCTTTTGTAACAGATGAGTTTTCGTCCGAAACCCTGACACTTCGAAAGAGATTGTCCAGTTCGTACACGAAGTGCATCCAGTTTTTGCCGTAACCCTCTCAACTTTTTAGCACATGCGATGTGGGTGAACTGATGACACCTTGCCAACTTGCAACCATTTCAGAGTTCATTTGCAGTGCTTTTCAATTCAGTGTCATTTTAGCTCAAAATAAATCATGAAATGCATGAAAAATAGCAAATGAAGTCAGAAAAGGTTTGAAAAGTGATGATGTGGCTTTGGATGGTGCATATTGAATGCAGAAAAAGTCTTGAGTTCAAATATGTTTAAAAAATTGAAATCCTTTTGTAACAGATGAGTTTTCGTCCAAAACCCTGACACTTCGAAAGAGATTGTCCAGTTCGTACACGAAGTGCATCCAGTTTTTGCCGTAACCCTCTGAACTTTTTAGCACATGCTATGTGGGTGAAATGATGATACCATGCCAACTTGCAACCATTTCAGAGTTCATTTGCAGTGCTTTTCAATTCAGGGTCAATTTAGATCAAAATAAATCATGAAATGCATGAAAAATAGCAAATGAAGTCAGAAATGGTTTGAAAAGTGATGATGTGGCTTTGAATGGTGCATATTGAATGCAGAAAAAGTCTTGAGTTCAAATATGTTTAAAAAATTGAAATCCTTTTGTAACAGATGAGTTTTCGTCCGAAACCCTGACACTTCAAAAGAGATTGTCCAGTTCGTACACGAAGTGCTTCCAGTTTTTGCTGTAACCCTCTCAACTTTTTAGCACATGCTATGTGGGTGAAATGATGATACCATGCCAACTTGCAACCATTTCAGAGTTCATTTGCAGTGCTCTTCAATTCAGGGTCATTTTAGCTCAAAATAAATCATGAAATGCATGAAAAATAGCAAATGAAGTCAGAAAAGGTTTGAAAAGTGATGATGTGGCTTTGGATGGTGCATATTGAATGCAGAAAAAGTCTTGAGTTCAAATATGTTTAAAAAATTGAAATCCTTTTGTAACAGATGAGTTTTCGTCCGAAACCCTGACACTTCGAAAGATATTGTCCAGTTCGTACACGAAGTGCATCCAGTTTTTGCCGTAACCCTCTCAATTTTTTAGCACATGCTATGTGGGTGAAATGATGATACCATGCCAACTTGCAACCATTTCAGAGTTCATTTGCTGTGCTTTTCAATTCAGGGTCATTTTAGCTCAAAATAAATCATGAAATGCATGAAAAATAGCAAATGAAGTCAGAAAAGGTTTGAAAAGTCATGATGTGGCTTTGTATGGTGCATATTGAATGCAGAAAAAGTCTTGAGTTCAAATATGTTTAAAAAATTGAAATCCTTTTGTAACAGATGAGTTTTCGTCCGAAACCCTGACACTTCGAAAGAGATTGTCCAGTTCGTACACGAAGTGCTTCCAGTTTTTGCCGTAACCCTCTCAACTTTTTAGCACATGGTATGTGGGTGAAATGATGATACCATGCCAACTTGCAACCATTTCAGAGTTCATTTGCAGTGCTTTTCAATCCAGGGTCATTTTAGCTCAAAATAAATCATGAAAAGTAGCAAATGAAGTCAGAAAAGGTTTGAAAAGTGATGATGTGGCTTTGTATGGTGCATATTGAATGCAGAAAAAGTCTTGAGTTCAAATATGTTTAAAAAATTGAAATCCTTTTGTAACAGATGAGTTTTCGTCCGAAACCCTGACACTTCGAAAGAGATTGTCCAGTTCGTACACGAAGTGCATCCAGTTTTTGCCGTAACCCTCTCAACTTTTTAGCACATGCTATGTGGGTGAAATGATGATACCATGCCAACTTGCAACCATTTCAGAGTTCATTTGCAGTGCTTTTCAATTCAGGGTCATTTTAGCTCAAAATAAATCATGAAATGCATGAAAAATAGCAAATGAAGTCAGAAAAGGTTTGAAAAGTGATGATGTGGCTTTGTATGGTGCATATTGAATGCAGAAAAAGTCTTGAGATCAAATGTGTTTAAAAAATTGAAATCCTTTTGTAACAGATGAGTTTTCGTCCGAAACCCTGACACTTCGAAAGAGATTGTCCAGTTCGTACACGAAGTGCATCCAGTTTTTGCCGTAACCCTCTCAATTTTTTAGAACATGCTATGTGGGTGAAATGATGATACCATGCCAACTTGCAACCATTTCAGAGTTCATTTGCTGTGCTTTTCAATTCAGGGTCATTTTAGCTCAAAATAAATCATGAAATGCATGAAAAATAGCAAATGAAGTCAGAAAAGGTTTGAAAAGTCATGATGTGGCTTTGTATGGTGCATATTGAATGCAGAAAAAGTCTTGAGTTCAAATATGTTTAAAAAATTGAAATCCTTTTGTAACAGATGAGTTTTCGTCCGAAACCCTGACACTTCGAAAGAGATTGTCCAGTTCGTACACGAAGTGCTTCCAGTTTTTGCCGTAACCCTCTCAACTTTTTAGCACATGGTATGTGGGTGAAATGATGATACCATGCCAACTTGCAACCATTTCAGAGTTCATTTGCAGTGCTTTTCAATCCAGGGTCATTTTAGCTCAAAATAAATCATGAAAAGTAGCAAATGAAGTCAGAAAAGGTTTGAAAAGTGATGATGTGGCTTTGTATGGTGCATATTGAATGCAGAAAAAGTCTTGAGTTCAAATATGTTTAAAAAATTGAAATCCTTTTGTAACAGATGAGTTTTCGTCCGAAACCCTGACACTTCGAAAGATATTGTCCAGTTCGTACACGAAGTGCATCCAGTTTTTGCCGTAACCCTCTCAACTTTTTAGCACATGCTATGTGGGTGAAATGATGATACCATGCCAACTTGCAACCATTTCAGAGTTCATTTGCAGTGCTTTTCAATTCAGGGTCATTTTAGCTCAAAATAAATCATGAAATGCATGAAAAGTAGCAAATGAAGTCAGAAAAGGTTTGAAAAGTGATGATGTGGCTTTGTATGGTGCATATTGAATGCAGAAAAAGTCTTGAGTTCAAATATGTTTAAAAAATTGAAATCCTTTTGTAACAGATGAGTTTTCGTCCGAAACCCTGACACTTCGAAAGAGATTGTCCAGTTCGTACACGAAGTGCATCCAGTTTTTGCCGTAACCCTCTCAACTTTTTCGCACATGCTATGTGGTTGAAATGATGATACCATGCCAACTTGCAACCATTTCAGAGTTCATTTGCAGTGCTTTTCAATTCAGGGTCATTTTAGCTCAAAATAAATCATGAAATGCATGAAAAGTAGCAAATGAAGTCAGAAAAGGTTTGAAAAGTGATGATGTGGCTTTGTATGGTGCATATTGAATGCAGAAAAAGTCTTGAGTTCAAATATGTTTAAAAAATTGAAATCCTTTTGTAACAGATGAGTTTTCGTCCGAAACCCTGACACTTCGAAAGAGATTGTCCAGTTCGTACACGAAGTGCATCCAGTTTTTGCCGTAACCCTCTCAACTTTTTAGCACATGCGATGTGGGTGAACTGATGACACCATGCCAACTTGCAACCATTTCAGAGTTCATTTGCAGTGCTTTTCAATTCAGTGTCATTTTAGCTCAAAATAAATCATGAAATGCATGAAAAATAGCAAATGAAGTCAGAAAAGGTTTGAAAAGTGATGATGTGGCTTTGGATGGTGCATATTGAATGCAGAAAAAGTCTTGAGTTCAAATATGTTTAAAAAATTGAAATCCTTTTGTAACAGATGAGTTTTCGTCCGAAACCCTGACACTTCGAAAGAGATTGTCCAGTTCGTACACGAAGTGCATCCAGTTTTTGCCGTAACCCTCTGAACTTTTTAGCACATGCTATGTGGGTGAAATGATGATACCATGCCAACTTGCAACCATTTCAGAGTTCATTTGCAGTGCTTTTCAATTCAGGGTCATTTTAGATCAAAATAAATCATGAAATGCATGAAAAATAGCAAATGAAGTCAGAAATGGTTTGAAAAGTGATGATGTGGCTTTGAATGGTGCATATTGAATGCAGAAAAAGTCTTGAGTTCAAATATGTTTAAAAAATTGAAATCCTTTTGTAACAGATGAGTTTTCGTCCGAAACCCTGACACTTCAAAAGAGATTGTCCAGTTCGTACACGAAGTGCTTCCAGTTTTTGCTGTAACCCTCTCAACTTTTTAGCACATGCTATGTGGGTGAAATGATGATACCATGCCAACTTGCAACCATTTCAGAGTTCAAATATGTTTAAAAAATTGAAATCCTTTTGTAACAGATGAGTTTTCGTCCGAAACCCTGACACTTCGAAAGAGATTGTCCAGTTCGTACACGAAGTGCATCCAGTTTTTGCCGTAACCCTCTCAACTTTTTAGCACATGCGATGTGGGTGAACTGATGACACCTTGCCAACTTGCAACCATTTCAGAGTTCATTTGCAGTGCTTTTCAATTCAGTGTCATTTTAGCTCAAAATAAATCATGAAATGCATGAAAAATAGCAAATGAAGTCAGAAAAGGTTTGAAAAGTGATGATGTGGCTTTGGATGGTGCATATTGAATGCAGAAAAAGTCTTGAGTTCAAATATGTTTAAAAAATTGAAATCCTTTTGTAACAGATGAGTTTTCGTCCAAAACCCTGACACTTCGAAAGAGATTGTCCAGTTCGTACACGAAGTGCATCCAGTTTTTGCCGTAACCCTCTGAACTTTTTAGCACATGCTATGTGGGTGAAATGATGATACCATGCCAACTTGCAACCATTTCAGAGTTCATTTGCAGTGCTTTTCAATTCAGGGTCAATTTAGATCAAAATAAATCATGAAATGCATGAAAAATAGCAAATGAAGTCAGAAATGGTTTGAAAAGTGATGATGTGGCTTTGAATGGTGCATATTGAATGCAGAAAAAGTCTTGAGTTCAAATATGTTTAAAAAATTGAAATCCTTTTGTAACAGATGAGTTTTCGTCCGAAACCCTGACACTTCAAAAGAGATTGTCCAGTTCGTACACGAAGTGCTTCCAGTTTTTGCTGTAACCCTCTCAACTTTTTAGCACATGCTATGTGGGTGAAATGATGATACCATGCCAACTTGCAACCATTTCAGACTTCATTTGCAGTGCTCTTCAATTCAGGGTCATTTTAGCTCAAAATAAATCATGAAATGCATGAAAAATAGCAAATGAAGTCAGAAAAGGTTTGAAAAGTGATGATGTGGCTTTGGATGGTGCATATTGAATGCAGAAAAAGTCTTGAGTTCAAATATGTTTAAAAAATTGAAATCCTTTTGTAACAGATGAGTTTTCGTCCGAAACCCTGACACTTTGAAAGATATTGTCCAGTTCGTACACGAAGTGCATCCAGTTTTTGCCGTAACCCTCTCAATTTTTTAGCACATGCTATGTGGGTGAAATGATGATACCATGCCAACTTGCAACCATTTCAGAGTTCATTTGCTGTGCTTTTCAATTCAGGGTCATTTTAGCTCAAAATAAATCATGAAATGCATGAAAAATAGCAAATGAAGTCAGAAAAGGTTTGAAAAGTCATGATGTGGCTTTGTATGGTGCATATTGAATGCAGAAAAAGTCTTGAGTTCAAATATGTTTAAAAAATTGAAATCCTTTTGTAACAGATGAGTTTTCGTCCGAAACCCTGACACTTCGAAAGAGATTGTCCAGTTCGTACACGAAGTGCTTCCAGTTTTTGCCGTAACCCTCTCAACTTTTTAGCACATGGTATGTGGGTGAAATGATGATACCATGCCAACTTGCAACCATTTCAGAGTTCATTTGCAGTGCTTTTCAATCCAGGGTCATTTTAGCTCAAAATAAATCATGAAAAGTAGCAAATGAAGTCAGAAAAGGTTTGAAAAGTGATGATGTGGCTTTGTATGGTGCATATTGAATGCAGAAAAAGTCTTGAGTTCAAATATGTTTAAAAAATTGAAATCCTTTTGTAACAGATGAGTTTTCGTCCGAAACCCTGACACTTCGAAAGAGATTGTCCAGTTCGTACACGAAGTGCATCCAGTTTTTGCCGTAACCCTCTCAACTTTTTAGCACATGCTATGTGGGTGAAATGATGATACCATGCCAACTTGCAACCATTTCAGAGTTCATTTGCAGTGCTTTTCAATTCAGGGTCATTTTAGCTCAAAATAAATCATGAAATGCATGAAAAATAGCAAATGAAGTCAGAAAAGGTTTGAAAAGTGATGATGTGGCTTTGTATGGTGCATATTGAATGCAGAAAAAGTCTTGAGATCAAATATGTTTAAAAAATTGAAATCCTTTTGTAACAGATGAGTTTTCGTCCGAAACCCTGACACTTCGAAAGAGATTGTCCAGTTCGTACACGAAGTGCATCCAGTTTTTGCCGTAACCCTCTCAATTTTTTAGCACATGCTATGTGGGTAAAATGATGATACCATGCCAACTTGCAACCATTTCAGAGTTCATTTGCTGTGCTTTTCAATTCAGGGTCATTTTAGCTCAAAATAAATCATGAAATGCATGAAAAATAGCAAATGAAGTCAGAAAAGGTTTGAAAAGTCATGATGTGGCTTTGTATGGTGCATATTGAATGCAGAAAAAGTCTTGAGTTCAAATATGTTTAAAAAATTGAAATCCTTTTGTAACAGATGAGTTTTCGTCCGAAACCCTGACACTTCGAAAGAGATTGTCCAGTTCGTACACGAAGTGCTTCCAGTTTTTGCCGTAACCCTCTCAACTTTTTAGCACATGGTATGTGGGTGAAATGATGATACCATGCCAACTTGCAACCATTTCAGAGTTCATTTGCAGTGCTTTTCAATCCAGGGTCATTTTAGCTCAAAATAAATCATGAAAAGTAGCAAATGAAGTCAGAAAAGGTTTGAAAAGTGATGATGTGGCTTTGTATGGTGCATATTGAATGCAGAAAAAGTCTTGAGTTCAAATATGTTTAAAAAATTGAAATCCTTTTGTAACAGATGAGTTTTCGTCCGAAACCCTGACACTTCGAAAGATATTGTCCAGTTCGTACACGAAGTGCATCCAGTTTTTGCCGTAACCCTCTCAACTTTTTAGCACATGCTATGTGGGTGAAATGATGATACCATGCCAACTTGCAACCATTTCAGAGTTCATTTGCAGTGTTTTTCAATTCAGAGTCATTTTAGCTCAAAATAAATCATGAAATGCATGAAAAGTAGCAAATGAAGTCCGAAAAGGTTTGAAAAGTGATGATGTGGCTTTGTATGGTGCATATTGAATGCAGAAAAAGTCTTGAGTTCAAATATGTTTAAAAAATTGAAATCCTTTTGTAACAGATGAGTTTTCGTCCGAAACCTTGACACTTCGAAAGAGATTGTCCAGTTCGTACACGAAGTGCATCCAGTTTTTGCCGTAACCCTCTCAACTTTTTCGCACATGCTATGTGGTTGAAATGATGATACCATGCCAACTTGCAACCATTTCAGAGTTCATTTGCAGTGCTTTTCAATTCAGGGTCATTTTAGCTCAAAATAAATCATGAAATGCATGAAAAGTAGCAAATGAAGTCAGAAAAGGTTTGAAAAGTGATGATGTGGCTTTGTATGGTGCATATTGAATGCAGAAAAAGTCTTGAGTTCAAATATGTTTAAAAAATTGAAATCCTTTTGTAACAGATGAGTTTTCGTCCGAAACCCTGACACTTCGAAAGAGATTGTCCAGTTTGTACACGAAGTGCATCCAGTTTTTGCCGTAACCCTCTCAACTTTTTCGCACATGCTATGTGGTTGAAATGATGATACCATGCCAACTTGCAACCATTTCAGAGTTCATTTGCAGTGCTTTTCAATTCAGGGTCATTTTAGCTCAAAATAAATCATGAAATGCATGAAAAATAGCAAATGAAGTCAGAAAAGGTTTGAAAAGTGATGATGTGGCATTGGATGGTGCATATTGAATGCAAAAAAAGTCTTGAGTTCAAATATGTTTAAAAAATTGAAATCCTTTTGTAACAGATGAGTTTTCGTCCGAAACCCTGACACTTCGAAAGAGATTGTCCGGTTCGTACACGAAGTGCATCCAGTTTTTGCCGTAACCCTCTCAACTTTTTAGCACATGCGATGTGGGTGAACTGATGACACCATGCCTACTTGCAACCATTTCAGAGTTCATTTGAAGTGCTTTTCAATTCAGTGTCATTTTAGCTCAAAATAAATCATGAAATGCATGAAAAATAGCAAATGAAGTCAGAAAAGGTTTGAAAAGTGATGATGTGGCTTTGGATGGTGCATATTGAATGCAGAAAAAGTCTTGAGTTCAAATATGTTTAAAAAATTGAAATCCTTTTGTAACAGATGAGTTTTCGTCCGAAACCCTGACACTTCGAAAGAGATTGTCCAGTTCGTACACGAAGTGCATCCAGTTTTTGCCGTAACCCTCTGAACTTTTTAGCACATGCTATGTGGGTGAAATGATGATACCATGCCAACTTGAAACCATTTCAGAGTTCATTTGCAGTGCTTTTCAATTCAGGGTCATTTTAGATCAAAATAAATCATGAAATGCATGAAAAATAGCAAATGAAGTCAGAAATGGTTTGAAAAGTGATGATGTGGCTTTGAATGGTGCATATTGAATGCAGAAAAAGTCTTGAGTTCAAATATGTTTAAAAAATTGAAATCCTTTTGTAACAGATGAGTTTTCGTCCGAAACCCTGACACTTCAAAAGAGACTGTCCAGTTCGTACACGAAGTGCTTCCAGTTTTTGCTGTAACCCTCTCAACTTTTTAGCACATGCTATGTGGGTGAAATGATGATACCATGCCAACTTGCAACCATTTCAGAGTTCAAATATGTTTAAAAAATTGAAATCCTTTTGTAACAGATGAGTTTTCGTCCGAAACCCTGACACTTCGAAAGAGATTGTCCAGTTCGTACACGAAGTACATCCAGTTTTTGCCGTAACCCTCTCAACTTTTTCGCACATGCTATGTGGTTGAAATGATGATACCATGCCAACTTGCAACCATTTCAGAGTTCATTTGCAGTGCTTTTCAATTCAGAGTCATTTTAGCTCAAAATAAATCATGAAATGCATGAAAAATAGCAAATGAAGTCAGAAAAGGTTTGAAAAGTGATGATGTGGCATTGGATGGTGCATATTGAATGCAAAAAAAGTCTTGAGTTCAAATATGTTTAAAAAATTGAAATCCTTTTGTAACAGATGATTTTTCGTCCGAAACCCTGACACTTCGAAAGAGATTGTCCAGTTCGTACACGAAGTGCATCCAGTTTTTGCCGTAACCCTCTCAACTTTTTAGCACATGCGATGTGGGTGAACTGATGACACCATGCCAACTTGCAACCATTTCAGAGTTCATTTGCAGTGCTTTTCAATTCAGGGTCATTTTAGCTCAAAATAAATCATGAAATGCATGAAAAATAGCAAATGAAGTCAGAAAAGGTTTGAAAAGTGATGATGTGGCTTTGGATGGTGCATATTGAATGCAGAAAAAGTCTTGAGTTCAAATATGTTTAAAAAATTGAAATCCTTTTGTAACAGATGAGTTTTCGTCCGAAACCCTGACACTTCGAAAGAGATTGTCCAGTTCGTACGCGAAGTGCATCCAGTTTTTGCCGTAACCCTCTCAACTTTTTAGCACATGCGATGTGGGTGAACTGATGACACCATGCCAACTTGCAACCATTTCAGAGTTCATTTGCAGTGCTTTTCAATTCAGTGTCATTTTAGCTCAAAATAAATCATGAAATGCATGAAAAATAGCAAATGAAGTCAGAAAAGGTTTGAAAAGTGATGATGTGGCTTTGGATGGTGCATATTGAATGCAGAAAAAGTCTTGAGTTCAAATATGTTTAAAAAATTGAAATCCTTTTGTAACAGATGAGTTTTCGTCCGAAACCCTGACACTTCGAAAGAGATTGTCCAGTTCGTACACGAAGTGCATCCAGTTTTTGCCGTAACCCTCTGAACTTTTTAGCACATGCTATGTGGGTGAAATGATGATACCATGCCAACTTGCAACCATTTCAGAGTTCATTTGCAGTGCTTTTCAATTCAGGGTCATTTTAGATCAAAATAAATCATGAAATGCATGAAAAATAGCAAATGAAGTCAGAAATGGTTTGAAAAGTGATGATGTGGCTTTGAATGGTGCATATTGAATGCAGAAAAAGTCTTGAGTTCAAATATGTTTAAAAAATTGAAATCCTTTTGTAACAGATGAGTTTTCGTCCGAAACCCTGACACTTCAAAAGAGATTGTCCAGTTCGTACACGAAGTGCTTCCAGTTTTTGCTGTAACCCTCTCAACTTTTTAGCACATGCTATGTGGGTGAAATGATGATACCATGCCAACTTGCAACCATTTCAGAGTTCATTTGCAGTGCTTTTCAATTCAGGGTCATTTTAGCTCAAAATAAATCATGAAATGCATGAAAAATAGCAAATGAAGTCAGAAAAGGTTTGAAAAGTGATGATGTGGCTTTGGATGGTGCATATTGAATGCAGAAAAAGTCTTGAGTTCAAATATGTTTAAAAAATTGAAATCCTTTTGTAACAGATGAGTTTTCGTCCGAAACCCTGACACTTCGAAAGATATTGTCCAGTTCGTACACGAAGTGCATCCAGTTTTTGCCGTAACCCTCTCAATTTTTTAGCACATGCTATGTGGGTGAAATGATGATACCATGCCAACTTGCAACCATTTCAGAGTTCATTTGCAGTGCTTTTCAATTCAGGGTCATTTTAGCTCAAAATAAATCATGAAATGCATGAAAAGTAGCAAATGAAGTCAGAAAAGGTTTGAAAAGTGATGATGTGGCTTTGTATGGTGCATATTGAATGCAGAAAAAGTCTTGAGTTCAAATATGTTTAAAAAATTGAACTCCTTTTGTAACAGATGAGTTTTCGTCCGAAACCCTGACACTTCGAAAGAGATTGTCCAGTTCGTACACGAAGTGCATCCAGTTTTTGCCGTAACCCTCTCAACTTTTTCGCACATGCTATGTGGTTGAAATGATGATACCATGCCAACTTGCAACCATTTCAGAGTTCATTTGCAGTGCTTTTCAATTCAGGGTCATTTTAGCTCAAAATAAATCATGAAATGCATGAAAAATAGCAAATGAAGTCAGAAAAGGTTTGAAAAGTGATGATGTGGCATTGGATGGTGCATATTGAATGCAGAAAAAGTCTTGAGTTCAAATATGTTTAAAAAATTGAAATCCTTTTGTAACAGATGAGTTTTCGTCCGAAACCCTGACACTTCGAAAGAGATTGTCCAGTTCGTACACGAAGTGCATCCAGTTTTTGCCGTAACCCTCTGAACTTTTTAGCACATGCTATGTGGGTGAAATGATGATACCATGCCAACTTGAAACCATTTCAGAGTTCATTTGCAGTGCTTTTCAATTCAGGGTCATTTTAGATCAAAATAAATCATGAAATGCATGAAAAATAGCAAATGAAGTCAGAAATGGTTTGAAAAGTGATGATGTGGCTTTGAATGGTGCATATTGAATGCAGAAAAAGTCTTGAGTTCAAATATGTTTAAAAAATTGAAATCCTTTTGTAACAGATGAGTTTTCGTCCGAAACCCTGACACTTCAAAAGAGACTGTCCAGTTCGTACACGAAGTGCTTCCAGTTTTTGCTGTAACCCTCTCAACTTTTTAGCACATGCTATGTGGGTGAAATGATGATACCATGCCAACTTGCAACCATTTCAGAGTTCAAATATGTTTAAAAAATTGAAATCCTTTTGTAACAGATGAGTTTTCGTCCGAAACCCTGACACTTCGAAAGAGATTGTCCAGTTCGTACACGAAGTGCATCCAGTTTTTGCCGTAACCCTCTCAACTTTTTCGCACATGCTATGTGGTTGAAATGATGATACCATGCCAACTTGCAACCATTTCAGAGTTCATTTGCAGTGCTTTTCAATTCAGAGTCATTTTAGCTCAAAATAAATCATGAAATGCATGAAAAATAGCAAATGAAGTCAGAAAAGGTTTGAAAAGTGATGATGTGGCATTGGATGGTGCATATTGAATGCAAAAAAAGTCTTGAGTTCAAATATGTTTAAAAAATTGAAATCCTTTTGTAACAGATGATTTTTCGTCCGAAACCCTGACACTTCGAAAGAGATTGTCCAGTTCGTACACGAAGTGCATCCAGTTTTTGCCGTAACCCTCTCAACTTTTTAGCACATGCGATGTGGGTGAACTGATGACACCATGCCAACTTGCAACCATTTCAGAGTTCATTTGCAGTGCTTTTCAATTCAGGGTCATTTTAGCTCAAAATAAATCATGAAATGCATGAAAAATAGCAAATGAAGTCAGAAAAGGTTTGAAAAGTGATGATGTGGCTTTGGATGGTGCATATTGAATGCAGAAAAAGTCTTGAGTTCAAATATGTTTAAAAAATTGAAATCCTTTTGTAACAGATGAGTTTTCGTCCGAAACCCTGACACTTCGAAAGAGATTGTCCAGTTCGTACACGAAGTGCATCCAGTTTTTGCCGTAACCCTCTCAACTTTTTAGCACATGCGATGTGGGTGAACTGATGACACCATGCCAACTTGCAACCATTTCAGAGTTCATTTGCAGTGCTTTTCAATTCAGTGTCATTTTAGCTCAAAATAAATCATGAAATGCATGAAAAATAGCAAATGAAGTCAGAAAAGGTTTGAAAAGTGATGATGTGGCTTTGGATGGTGCATATTGAATGCAGAAAAAGTCTTGAGTTCAAATATGTTTAAAAAATTGAAATCCTTTTGTAACAGATGAGTTTTCGTCCGAAACCCTGACACTTCGAAAGAGATTGTCCAGTTCGTACACGAAGTGCATCCAGTTTTTGCCGTAACCCTCTGAACTTTTTAGCACATGCTATGTGGGTGAAATGATGATACCATGCCAACTTGCAACCATTTCAGAGTTCATTTGCAGTGCTTTTCAATTCAGGGTCATTTTAGATCAAAATAAATCATGAAATGCATGAAAAATAGCAAATGAAGTCAGAAATGGTTTGAAAAGTGATGATGTGGCTTTGAATGGTGCATATTGAATGCAGAAAAAGTCTTGAGTTCAAATATGTTTAAAAAATTGAAATCCTTTTGTAACAGATGAGTTTTCGTCCGAAACCCTGACACTTCAAAAGAGATTGTCCAGTTCGTACACGAAGTGCATCCAGTTTTTGCCGTAACCCTCTCAATTTTTTAGCACATGCTATGTGGGTGAAATGATGATACCATGCCAACTTGCAACCATTTCAGAGTTCATTTGCAGTGCTTTTCAATTCAGGGTCATTTTAGCTCAAAATAAATCATGAAATGCATGAAAAGTAGCAAATGAAGTCAGAAAAGGTTTGAAAAGTGATGATGTGGCTTTGTATGGTGCATATTGAATGCAGAAAAAGTCTTGAGTTCAAATATGTTTAAAAAATTGAAATCCTTTTGTAACAGATAAGTTTTCGTCCGAAACCCTGACACTTCAAAAGAGATTGTCCAGTTCGTACACGAAGTGCATCCAGTTTTTGCCGTAACCCTCTCAACTTTTTAGCACATGCTATGTGGGTGAAATGATGATACCATGCCAACTTGCAACCATTTCAGAGTTCATTTGCAGTGCTTTTCAATTCAGGGTCATTTTAGCTCAAAATAAATCATGAAATGCATGAAAAATAGCAAATGAAGTCAGAAAAGGTTTGAAAAGTGATGATGTGGCTTTGGATGGTGCATATTGAATGCAGAAAAAGTCTTGAGTTCAAATATGTTTAAAAAATTGAAATCCTTTTGTAACAGATGAGTTTTCGTCCGAAACCCTGACACTTCGAAAGATATTGTCCAGTTCGTACACGAAGTGCATCCAGTTTTTGCCGTAACCCTCTCAATTTTTTAGCACATGCTATGTGGGTGAAATGATGATACCATGCCAACTTGCAACCATTTCAGAGTTCATTTGCAGTGCTTTTCAATTCAGTGTCATTTTAGCTCAAAATAAATCATGAAATGCATGAAAAATACCAAATGAAGTCAGAAAAGGTTTGAAAAGTGATGATGTGGCTTTGTATGGTGCATATTGAATGCAGAAAAAGTCTTGAGTTCAAATATGTTTAAAAATTGAAATCCTTTTGTAACAGATGAGTTTTCGTCCGAAACCCTGACACTTCGAAATAGATTGTCCAGTTCGTACACGAAGTGCATCCAGTTTTTGCCGTAACCCTCTCAACTTTTTCGCACATGCTATGTGGTTGAAATGATGATACCATGCCAACTTGCAACCATTTCAGAGTTCATTTGCAGTGCTTTTCAATTCAGGGTCATTTTAGCTCAAAATAAATCATGAAATGCATGAAAAATAGCAAATGAAGTCAGAAAAGGTTTGAAAAGTGATGATGTGGCATTGGATGGTGCATATTGAATGCAAAAAAAGTCTTGAGTTCAAATATGTTTAAAAAATTGAAATCCTTTTGTAACAGATGAGTTTCGTCCGAAACCCTGACACTTCGAAAGAGATTGTCCAGTTCGTACACGAAGTGCATCCAGTTTTTGCCGTAACCCTCTCAACTTTTTAGCACATGCGATGTGGGTGAACTGATGACACCATGCCAACTTGCAACCATTTCAGAGTTCATTTGCAGTGCTTTTCAATTCAGTGTCATTTTAGCTCAAAATAAATCATGAAATGCATGAAAAATAGCAAATGAAGTCAGAAAAGGTTTGAAAAGTGATGATGTGGCTTTGGATGGTGCATATTGAATGCAGAAAAAGTCTTGAGTTCAAATATGTTTAAAAAATTGAAATCCTTTTGTAACAGATGAGTTTTCGTCCGAAACCCTGACACTTCGAAAGAGATTGTCCAGTTCGTACACGAAGTGCATCCAGTTTTTGCCGTAACCCTCTCAACTTTTTAGCACATGCGATGTGGGTGAACTGATGACACCATGCCAACTTGCAACCATTTCAGAGTTCATTTGCAGTGCTTTTCAATTCAGGGTCATTTTAGCTCAAAATAAATCATGAAATGCATGAAAAATAGCAAATGAAATCAGAAAAGGTTTGAAAAGTGATGATGTGGCTTTGAATGGTGCATATTGAATGCAGAAAAAGTCTTGAGTTCAAATATGTTTAAAAAATTGAAATCCTTTTTTAACAGATGAGTTTTCGTCCGAAACCCTGACACTTCGAAAGAGATTGTCCAGTTCGTACACGAAGTGCATCCAGTTTTTGCCGTAACCCTCTCAACTTTTTAGCACATGCTATGTGGGTGAAATGATGATACCATGCCAACTTGCAACCATTTCAGAGTTCATTTGCAGTGCTTTTCAATTCAGAGTCATTTTAGCTCAAAATAAATCATGAAATGCATGAAAAATAGCAAATGAAGTCAGAAAAGGTTTGAAAAGTGATGATGTGGCTTTGGATGGTGCATATTGAATGCAGAAAAAGTTTTAAGTTCAAATAGGTTTAAAAATTGAAATCCTTTTGTAACAGATGAGTTTTCGTCCGAAACCCTCACACTTCGAAAGAGATTGTCCAGTTCGTACACGAAGTGCATCCAGTTTTTGCCGTAACCCTCTCATCTTTTTAGCACATGCTATGTGGGTGAAATGATGATACCATGCCAACTTGCAACCATTTCAGTGTTCATTTGCAGTGCTTTTCAATTCAGGGTCATTTTAGCTCAAAATAAATCATGAAATGCATGAAAAATAGCAAATGAAATCAGGAAAGGTTTGAAAAGTGATGATGTGGCTTTGGATGGTGCATATTGAATGCAGAAAAAGTCTTGATTTCAAATATGTTTAAAAAATTGAAATCCTTTTGTAACACATGAGTTTTCGTCCGAAACCCTGACACTTCGAAAGAGATTGTCCAGTCTGTACACGAAGTGCATCCAGTTTTTGCCGTAACCCTCTGAACTTTTTAGCACATGCTATGTGGGTGAAATGATGATACCATGCCAACTTGCAACCATTTCAGAGTTCATTTGCAGTGCTTTTCAATTCAGTGTCATTTTAGCTCAAAATAAATCATGAAATGCATGAAAAATACCAAATGAAGTCAGAAAAGGTTTGAAAAGTGATGATGTGGCTTTGTATGGTGCATATTGAATGCAGAAAAAGTCTTGAGTTCAAATATGTTTAAAAATTGAAATCCTTTTGTAACAGATGAGTTTTCGTCCGAAACCCTGACACTTCGAAATAGATTGTCCAGTTCGTACACGAAGTGCATCCAGTTTTTGCCGTAACCCTCTCAACTTTTTCGCACATGCTATGTGGTTGAAATGATGATACCATGCCAACTTGCAACCATTTCAGAGTTCATTTGCAGTGCTTTTCAATTCAGGGTCATTTTAGCTCAAAATAAATCAAGAAATGCATGAAAAATAGCAAATGAAGTCAGAAAAGGTTTGAAAAGTGATGATGTGGCTTTGGATGGTGCATATTGAATGCAGAAAAAGTTTTAAGTTCAAATAGGTTTAAAAATTGAAATCCTTTTGTAACAGATGAGTTTTCGTCCGAAACCCTCACACTTCGAAAGAGATTGTCCAGTTCGTACACGAAGTGCATCCAGTTTTTGCCATAACCCTCTCATCTTTTTAGCACATGCTATGTGGGTGAAATGATGATACCATGCCAACTTGCAACCATGTCAGAGTTCATTTGCAGTGCTTTTCAATTCAGGGTCATTTTAGCTCAAAATAAATCATGAAATGCATGAAAAATAGCAAATGAAATCAGGAAAGGTTTGAAAAGTGATGATGTGGCTTTGGATGGTGCATATTGAATGCAGAAAAAGTCTTGAGTTCAAATATGTTTAAAAAATTGAAATCCTTTTGTAACACATGAGTTTTCGTCCGAAACCCTGACACTTCGAAAGAGATTGTCCATTCTGTACACGAAGTGCTTCCAGTTTTTGCCGTAACCCTCTGAACTTTTTAGCACATGCTATGTGGGTGAAATGATGATACCATGCCAACTTGCAACCATTTCAGAGTTCATTTGCAGTGCTTTTCAATTCAGTGTCATTTTAGCTCAAAATAAATCATGAAATGCATGAAAAATACCAAATGAAGTCAGAAAAGGTTTGAAAAGTGATGATGTGGCTTTGTATGGTGCATATTGAATGCAGAAAAAGTCTTGAGTTCAAATATGTTTAAAAATTGAAATCCTTTTGTAACAGATGAGTTTTCGTCCGAAACCCTGACACTTCGAAATAGATTGTCCAGTTCGTACACGAAGTGCATCCAGTTTTTGCCGTAACCCTCTCAACTTTTTCGCACATGCTATGTGGTTGAAATGATGATACCATGCCAACTTGCAACCATTTCAGAGTTCATTTGCAGTGCTTTTCAATTCAGGGTCATTTTAGCTCAAAATAAATCATGAAATGCATGAAAAATAGCAAATGAAGTCAGAAAAGGTTTGAAAAGTGATGATGTGGCATTGGATGGTGCATATTGAATGCAAAAAAAGTCTTGAGTTCAAATATGTTTAAAAAATTGAAATCCTTTTGTAACAGATGAGTTTTCGTCCGAAACCCTTACACTTCGAAAGAGATTGTCCAGTTCGTACACGAAGTGCATCCAGTTTTTGCCGTAACCCTCTCAACTTTTTCGCACATGCGATGTGGGTGAACTGATGACACCATGCCAACTTGCAACCATTTCAGAGTTCATTTGCAGTGCTTTTCAATTCAGTGTCATTTTAGCTCAAAATAAATCATGAAATGCATGAAAAATAGCAAATGAAGTCAGAAAAGGTTTGAAAAGTGATGATGTGGCTTTGTATGGTGCATATTGAATGCAGAAAAAGTCTTGAGTTCAAATATGTTTAAAAAATTGAAATCCTTTTGTAACAGATGAGTTTTCGGCCGAAACCCTGACACTTCGAAAGAGATTGTCCAGTTCGTACACGAAGTGCATCCAGTTTTTGCCGTAACCCTCTCATATTTTTAGCACATGCTATGTGGGTGAAATGATGATACCATGCCAACTTACAACCATTTCAGAGTTCATTTGCAGTGCTTTTTAATTCAGGGTCATTTTAGCTCAAAATAAATCATGAAATGCATGAAAAATAGCAAATGAAATCAGAAAAGGTTTGAAAAGTGATGATGTGGCTTTGGATGGTGCATATTGAATGCAGAAAAAGTCTTGAGTTCAAATATGTTTAAAAAATTGAAATCCTTTTGTAACAGATGAGTTTTCGTCCGAAACCCTGACACTTCGAAAGAGATTGTCCAGTCTGTACACGAAGTGCATCCAGTTTTTGCCGTAACCCTCTGAACTTTTTAGCACATGCTATGTGGGTGAAATGATGATACCATGCCAACTTGCAACCATTTCAGAGTTCATTTGCAGTGCTTTTCAATTCAGTGTCATTTTAGCTCAAAATAAATCATGAAATGCATGAAAAATACCAAATGAAGTCAGAAAAGGTTTGAAAAGTGATGATGTGGCTTTGTATGGTGCATATTGAATGCAGAAAAAGTCTTGAGTTCAAATATGTTTAAAAAATTGAAATCCTTTTGTAACACATGAGTTTTCGTCCGAAACCCTGACACTTCGAAAGAGATTGTCCAGTCTGTACACGAAGTGCATCCAGTTTTTGCCGTAACCCTCTGAACTTTTTAGCACATGCTATGTGGGTGAAATGATGATACCATGCCAACTTGCAACCATTTCAGAGTTCATTTGCAGTGCTTTTCAATTCAGTGTCATTTTAGCTCAAAATAAATCATGAAATGCATGAAAAATACCAAATGAAGTCAGAAAAGGTTTGAAAAGTGATGATGTGGCTTTGTATGGTGCATATTGAATGCAGAAAAAGTCTTGAGTTCAAATATGTTTAAAAATTGAAATCCTTTTGTAACAGATGAGTTTTCGTCCGAAACCCTGACACTTCGAAATAGATTGTCCAGTTCGTACACGAAGTGCATCCAGTTTTTGCCGTAACCCTCTCAACTTTTTCGCACATGCTATGTGGTTGAAATGATGATACCATGCCAACTTGCAACCATTTCAGAGTTCATTTGCAGTGCTTTTCAATTCAGGGTCATTTTAGCTCAAAATAAATCACGAAATGCATGAAAAATAGCAAATGAAGTCAGAAAAGGTTTGAAAAGTGATGATGTGGCATTGGATGGTGCATATTGAATGCAAAAAAAGTCTTGAGTTCAAATATGTTTAAAAAATTGAAATCCTTTTGTAACAGATGAGTTTTCGTCCGAAACCCTTACACTTCGAAAGAGATTGTCCAGTTCGTACACGAAGTGCATCCAGTTTTTGCCGTAACCCTCTCAACTTTTTCGCACATGCGATGTGGGTGAACTGATGACACCATGCCAACTTGCAACTATTTCAGAGTTCATTTGCAGTGCTTTTCAATTCAGTGTCATTTTAGCTCAAAATAAATCATGAAATGCATGAAAAATAGCAAATGAAGTCAGAAAAGGTTTGAAAAGTGATGATGTGGCTTTGTATGGTGCATATTGAATGCAGAAAAAGTCTTGAGTTCAAATATGTTTAAAAAATTGAAATCCTTTTGTAACAGATGAGTTTTCGTCCGAAACCCTGACACTTCGAAAGAGATTGTCCAGTTCGTACACGAAGTGCATCCAGTTTTTGCCGTAACCCTCTCATCTTTTTAGCACATGCTATGTGGGTGAAATGATGATACCATGCCAACTTGCAACCATTTCAGAGTTCATTTGCAGTGCTTTTCAATTCAGGGTCATTTTAGCTCAAAATAAATCATGAAATGCATGAAAAATAGCAAATGAAATCAGAAAAGGTTTGAAAAGTGATGATGTGGCTTTGAATGGTGCATATTGAATGCAGAAAAAGTCTTGAGTTCAAATATGTTTAAAAAATTGAAATCCTTTTTTAACAGATGAGTTTTCGTCCGAAACCCTGACACTTCGAAAGAGATTGTCCAGTTCGTACACGAAGTGCATCCAGTTTTTGCCGTAACCCTCTCAACTTTTTAGCACATGCTATGTGGGTGAAATGATGATACCATGCCAACTTGCAACCATTTCAGAGTTCATTTGCAGTGCTTTTCAATTCAGTGTCATTTTAGCTCAAAATAAATCATGAAATGCATGAAAAATAGCAAATGAAGTCAGAAAAGGTTTGAAAAGTGATGATGTGGCTTTGGATGGTGCATATTGAATGCAGAAAAAGTTTTAAGTTCAAATAGGTTTAAAAATTGAAATCCTTTTGTAACAGATGAGTTTTCGTCCGAAACCCTCACACTTCGAAAGAGATTGTCCAGTTCGTACACGAAGTGCATCCAGTTTTTGCCGTAACCCTCTCATCTTTTTAGCACATGCTATGTGGGTGAAATGATGATACCATGCCAACTTGCAACCATTTCAGAGTTCATTTGTAGTGCTTTTCAATTCAGGGTCATTTTAGCTCAAAATAAATCATGAAATGCATGAAAAATAGCAAATGAAATCAGGAAAGGTTTGAAAAGTGATGATGTGGCTTTGGATGGTGCATATTGAATGCAGAAAAAGTCTTGAGTTCAAATATGTTTAAAAAATTGAAATCCTTTTGTAACACATGAGTTTTCGTCCGAAACCCTGACACTTCGAAAGAGATTGTCCAGTCTGTACACGAAGTGCATCCAGTTTTTGCCGTAACCCTCTGAACTTTTTAGCACATGCTATGTGGGTGAAATGATGATACCATGCCAACTTGCAACCATTTCAGAGTTCATTTGCAGTGCTTTTCAATTCAGTGTCATTTTAGCTCAAAATAAATCATGAAATGCATGAAAAATACCAAATGAAGTCAGAAAAGGTTTGAAAAGTGATGATGTGGCTTTGTATGGTGCATATTGAATGCAGAAAAAGTCTTGAGTTCAAATATGTTTAAAAATTGAAATCCTTTTGTAACGGATGAGTTTTCGTCCGAAACCCTGACACTTCGAAATAGATTGTCCAGTTCGTACACGAAGTGCATCCAGTTTTTGCCGTAACCCTCTCAACTTTTTCGCACATGCTATGTGGTTGAAATGATGATACCATGCCAACTTGCAACCATTTCAGAGTTCATTTGCAGTGCTTTTCAATTCAGGGTCATTTTAGCTCAAAATAAATCATGAAATGCATGAAAAATAGCAAATGAAGTCAGAAAAGGTTTGAAAAGTGATGATGTGGCATTGGATGGTGCATATTGAATGCAAGAAAGTCTTGAGTTCAAATATGTTTAAAAAATTGAAATCCTTTTGTAACACATGAGTTTTCGTCCGAAACCCTGACACTTCGAAAGAGATTGTCCAGTCTGTACACGAAGTGCATCCAGTTTTTGCCGTAACCCTCTGAACTTTTTAGCACATGCTATGTGGGTGAAATGATGATACCATGCCAACTTGCAACCATTTCAGAGTTCATTTGCAGTGCTTTTCAATTCAGTGTCATTTTAGCTCAAAATAAATCATGAAATGCATGAAAAATACCAAATGAAGTCAGAAAAGGTTTGAAAAGTGATGATGTGGCTTTGTATGGTGCATATTGAATGCAGAAAAAGTCTTGAGTTCAAATATGTTTAAAAATTGAAATCCTTTTGTAACAGATGAGTTTTCGTCCGAAACCCTGACACTTCGAAATAGATTGTCCAGTTCGTACACGAAGTGCATCCAGTTTTTGCCGTAACCCTCTCAACTTTTTCGCACATGCTATGTGGTTGAAATGATGATACCATGCCAACTTGCAACCATTTCAGAGTTCATTTGCAGTGCTTTTCAATTCAGGGTCATTTTAGCTCAAAATAAATCATGAAATGCATGAAAAATAGCAAATGAAGTCAGAAAAGGTTTGAAAAGTGATGATGTGGCTTTGGATGGTGCATATTGAATGCAGAAAAAGTTTTAAGTTCAAATAGGTTTAAAAATTGAAATCCTTTTGTAACAGATGAGTTTTCGTCCGAAACCCTCACACTTCGAAAGAGATTGTCCAGTTCGTACACGAAGTGCATCCAGTTTTTGCCGTAACCCTCTCATCTTTTTAGCACATGCTATGTGGGTGAAATGATGATACCATGCCAACTTGCAACCATTTCAGAGTTCATTTGCAGTGCTTTTCAATTCAGGGTCATTTTAGCTCAAAATAAATCATGAAATGCATGAAAAATAGCAAATGAAATCAGGAAAGGTTTGAAAAGTGATGATGTGGCTTTGGATGGTGCATATTGAATGCAGAAAAAGTCTTGAGTTCAAATATGTTTAAAAAATTGAAATCCTTTTGTAACACATGAGTTTTCGTCCGAAACCCTGACACTTCGAAAGAGATTGTCCAGTCTGTACACGAAGTGCATCCAGTTTTTGCCGTAACCCTCTGAACTTTTTAGCACATGCTATGTGGGTGAAATGATGATACCATGCCAACTTGCAACCATTTCAGAGTTCATTTGCAGTGCTTTTCAATTCAGTGTCATTTTAGCTCAAAATAAATCATGAAATGCATGAAAAATACCAAATGAAGTCAGAAAAGGTTTGAAAAGTGATGATGTGGCTTTGTATGGTGCATATTGAATGCAGAAAAAGTCTTGAGTTCAAATATGTTTAAAAATTGAAATCCTTTTGTAACAGATGAGTTTTCGTCCGAAACCCTGACACTTCGAAATAGATTGTCCAGTTCGTACACGAAGTGCATCCAGTTTTTGCCGTAACCCTCTCAACTTTTTCGCACATGCTATGTGGTTGAAATGATGATACCATGCCAACTTGCAACCATTTCAGAGTTCATTTGCAGTGCTTTTCAATTCAGGGTCAATTTAGCTCAAAATAAATCATGAAATGCATGAAAAATAGCAAATGAAGTCAGAAAAGGTTTGAAAAGTGATGATGTGGCATTGGATGGTGCATATTGAATGCAAAAAAAGTCTTGAGTTCAAATATGTTTAAAAAATTGAAATCATTTTGTAACAGATGAGTTTTCGTCCGAAACCCTTACACTTCGAAAGAGATTGTCCAGTTCGTACACGAAGTGCATCCAGTTTTTGCCGTAACCCTCTCAACTTTTTCGCACATGCGATGTGGGTGAACTGATGACACCATGCCAACTTGCAACCATTTCAGAGTTCATTTGCAGTGCTTTTCAATTCAGTGTCATTTTAGCTCAAAATAAATCATGAAATGCATGAAAAATAGCAAATGAAGTCAGAAAAGGTTTGAAAAGTGATGATGTGGCTTTGTATGGTGCATATTGAATGCAGAAAAAGTCTTGAGTTCAAATATGTTTAAAAAATTGAAATCCTTTTGTAACAGATGAGTTTTCGTCCGAAACCCTGACACTTCGAAAGAGATTGTCCAGTTCGTACACGAAGTGCATCCAGTTTTTGCCGTAACCCTCTCATCTTTTTAGCACATGCTATGTGGGTGAAATGATGATACCATGCCAACTTGCAACCATTTCAGAGTTCATTTGCAGTGCTTTTCAATTCAGGGTCATTTTAGCTCAAAATAAATCATGAAATGCATGAAAAATAGCAAATGAAATCAGAAAAGGTTTGAAAAGTGATGATGTGGCTTTGGATGGTGCATATTGAATGCAGAAAAAGTCTTGAGTTCAAATATGTTTAAAAAATTGAAATCCTTTTGTAACAGATGAGTTTTCGTCCGAAACCCTGACACTTCGAAAGAGATTGTCCAGTCTGTACACGAAGTGCATCCAGTTTTTGCCGTAACCCTCTGAACTTTTTAGCACATGCTATGTGGGTGAAATGATGATACCATGCCAACTTGCAACCATTTCAGAGTTCATTTGCAGTGCTTTTCAATTCAGTGTCATTTTAGCTCAAAATAAATCATGAAATGCATGAAAAATACCAAATGAAGTCAGAAAAGGTTTGAAAAGTGATGATGTGGCTTTGTATGGTGCATATTGAATGCAGAAAAAGTCTTGAGTTCAAATATGTTTAAAAATTGAAATCCTTTTGTAACAGATGAGTTTTCGTCCGAAACCCTGACACTTCGAAATAGATTGTCCAGTTCGTACACGAAGTGCATCCAGTTTTTGCCGTAACCCTCTCAACTTTTTCGCACATGCTATGTGGTTGAAATGATGATACCATGCCAACTTGCAACCATTTCAGAGTTCATTTGCAGTGCTTTTCAATTCAGGGTCATTTTAGCTCAAAATAAATCATGAAATGCATGAAAAATAGCAAATGAAGTCAGAAAAGGTTTGAAAAGTGATGATGTGGCATTGGATGGTGCATATTGAATGCAAAAAAAGTCTTGAGTTCAAATATGTTTAAAAAATTGAAATCCTTTTGTAACAGATGAGGTTTCGTCCGAAACCCTGACACTTCGAAAGAGATTGTCCAGTTCGTACACGAAGTGCATCCAGTTTTTGCCGTAACCCTCTCAACTTTTTAGCACATGCGATGTGGGTGAACTGATGACACCATGCCAACTTGCAACCATTTCAGAGTTCATTTGCAGTGCTTTTTAATTCAGTGTCATTTTAGCTCAAAATAAATCATGAAATGCATGAAAAATAGCAAATGAAGTCAGAAAAGGTTTGAAAAGTGATGATGTGGCTTTGGATGGTGCATATTGAATGCAGAAAAAGTCTTGAGTTCAAATATGTTTAAAAAATTGAAATCCTTTTGTAACAGATGAGTTTTCGTCCGAAACCCTGACACTTCGAAAGAGATTGTCCAGTCTGTACACGAAGTGCATCCAGTTTTTGCCGTAACCCTCTGAACTTTTTAGCACATGCTATGTGGGTGAAATGATGATACCATGCCAACTTGCAACCATTTCAGAGTTCATTTGCAGTGCTTTTCAATTCAGTGTCATTTTAGCTCAAAATAAATCATGAAATGCATGAAAAATACCAAATGAAGTCAGAAAAGGTTTGAAAAGTGATGATGTGGCTTTGTATGGTGCATATTGAATGCAGAAAAAGTCTTGAGTTCAAATATGTTTAAAAATTGAAATCCTTTTGTAACAGATGAGTTTTCGTCCGAAACCCTGACACTTCGAAATAGATTGTCCAGTTCGTACACGAAGTGCATCCAGTTTTTGCCGTAACCCTCTCAACTTTTTCGCACATGCTATGTGGTTGAAATAATGATACCATGCCAACTTGCAACCATTTCAGAGTTCATTTGCAGTGCTTTTCAATTCAGGGTCATTTTAGCTCAAAATAAATAATGAAATGCATGAAAAATAGCAAATGAAGTCAGAAAAGGTTTGAAAAGTGATGATGTGGTATTGGATGGTGCATATTGAATGCAAAAAAAGTCTTGAGTTCAAATATGTTTAAAAAATTGAAATCCTTTTGTAACAGATGAGGTTTCGTCCGAAACCCTGACACTTCGAAAGAGATTGTCCAGTTCGTACACGAAGTGCATCCAGTTTTTGCCGTAACCCTCTCAACTTTTTAGCACATGCGATGTGGGTGAACTGATGACACCATGCCAACTTGCAACCATTTCAGAGTTCATTTGCAGTGCTTTTTAATTCAGTGTCATTTTAGCTCAAAATAAATCATGAAATGCATGAAAAATAGCAAATGAAGTCAGAAAAGGTTTGAAAAGTGATGATGTGGCTTTGGATGGTGCATATTGAATGCAGAAAAAGTCTTGAGTTCAAATATGTTTAAAAAATTGAAATCCTTTTGTAACAGATGAGTTTTCGTCCGAAACCCTGACACTTCGAAAGAGATTGTCCAGTTCGTACACGAAGTGCATCCAGTTTTTGCCGTAATCCTCTGAACTTTTTAGCACATGCTATGTGGGTGAAATGATGATACCATGCCAACTTGCAACCATTTCAGAGTTCATTTGCAGTGCTTTTCAATTCAGGGTCATTTTAGCTCAAAATAAATCATGAAATGCATGAAAAATAGCAAATGAAATCAGAAAAGGTTTGAAAAGTGATGATGTGGCTTTGAATGGTGCATATTGAATGCAGAAAAAGTCTTGAGTTCAAATATGTTTAAAAAATTGAAATCCTTTTTTAACAGATGAGTTTTCGTCCGAAACCCTGACACTTCGAAAGAGATTGTCCAGTTCGTACACGAAGTGCATCCAGTTTTTGCCGTAACCCTCTCAACTTTTTAGCACATGCTATGTGGGTGAAATGATGATACCATGCCAACTTGCAACCATTTCAGAGTTCATTTGCAGTGCTTTTCAATTCAGTGTCATTTTAGCTCAAAATAAATCATGAAATGCATGAAAAATAGCAAATGAAGTCAGAAAAGGTTTGAAAAGTGATGATGTGGCTTTGGATGGTGCATATTGAATGCAGAAAAAGTCTTGAGTTCAAATATGTTTAAAAAATTGAAATCCTTTTGTAACAGATGAGTTTTCGTCCGAAACCCTGACACTTCGAAAGAGATTATCCAGTTCGTACACGAAGTGCATCCAGTTTTTGCCGTAACCCTCTCAACTTTTTAGCACATGCTATGTGGGTGAAATGATGATACCATGCCAACTTGCAACCATTTCAGAGTTCATTTGCAGTGCTTTTCAATTCAGTGTCATTTTAGCTCAAAATAAATCATGAAATGCATGAAAAATAGCAAATGAAGTCAGAAAAGGTTTGAAAAGTGATGATGTGGCTTTGGATGGTGCATATTGAATGCAGAAAAAGTCTTGAGTTCAAATATGTTTAAAAAATTGAAATCCTTTTGTAACACATGAGTTTTCGTCCGAAACCCAGACACTTCGAAAGAGATTGTCCAGTCTGTACACGAAGTGCATCCAGTTTTTGCCGTAACCCTCTGAACTTTTTAGCACATGCTATGTGGGTGAAATGATGATACCATGCCAACTTGCAACCATTTCAGAGTTCATTTGCAGTGCTTTTCAATTCAGTGTCATTTTAGCTCAAAATAAATCATGAAATGCATGAAAAATACCAAATGAAGTCACAAAAGGTTTGAAAAGTGATGATGTGGCTTTGTATGGTGCATATTGAATGCAGAAAAAGTCTTGAGTTCAAATATGTTTAAAAATTGAAATCCTTTTGTAACAGATGAGTTTTCGTCCGAAACCCTGACACTTCGAAATAGATTGTCCAGTTCGTAGACGAAGTGCATCCAGTTTTTGCCGTAACCCTCTCAACTTTTTCGCACATGCTATGTGGTTGAAATGATGATACCATGCCAACTTGCAACCATTTCAGAGTTCATTTGCAGTGCTTTTCAATTCAGGGTCATTTTAGCTCAAAATAAATAATGAAATGCATGAAAAATAGCAAATGAAGTCAGAAAAGGTTTGAAAAGTGATGATGTGGCATTGGATGGTGCATATTGAATGCAAAAAAGTCTTGAGTTCAAATATGTTTAAAAAATTGAAATCCTTTTGTAACAGATGAGTTTTCGTCCGAAACCCTTACACTTCGAAAGAGATTGTCCAGTTCGTACACGAAGTGCATCCAGTTTTTGCCGTAACCCTCTCAACTTTTTCGCACATGCGATGTGGGTGAACTGATGACACCATGCCAACTTGCAACCATTTCAGAGTTCATTTGCAGTGCTTTTCAATTCAGTGTCATTTTAGCTCAAAATAAATCATGAAATGCATGAAAAATAGCAAATGAAGTCAGAAAAGGTTTGAAAAGTGATGATGTGGCTTTGTATGGTGCATATTGAATGCAGAAAAAGTCTTGAGTTCAAATATGTTTAAAAAATTGAAATCCTTTTGTAACAGATGAGTTTTCGTCCGAAACCCTGACACTTCGAAAGAGATTGTCCAGTTCGTACACGAAGTGCATCCAGTTTTTGCCGTAACCCACTCATCTTTTTAGCACATGCTATGTGGGTGAAATGATGATACCATGCCAACTTGCAACCATTTCAGAGTTCATTTGCAGTGCTTTTCAATTCAGAGTCATTTTAGCTCAAAATAAATCATGAAATGCATGAAAAATAGCAAATGAAATCAGAAAAGGTTTGAAAAGTGATGATGTGGCTTTGGATGGTGCATATTGAATGCAGAAAAAGTCTTGATTTCAAATATGTTTAAAAAATTGAAATCCTTTTGTAACAGATGAGTTTTCGTCCGAAACCCTGACACTTCGAAAGAGATTGTCCAGTCTGTACACGAAGTGCATCCAGTTTTTGCGGTAACCCTCTGAACTTTTTAGCACATGCTATGTGGGTGAAATGATGATACCATGCCAACTTGCAACCATTTCAGAGTTCATTTGCAGTGCTTTTCAATTCAGTGTCATTTTAGCTCAAAATAAATCATGGAATGCATGAAAAATACCAAATGAAGTCAGAAAAGGTTTGAAAAGTGATGATGTGGCTTTGTATGGTGCATATTGAATGCAGAAAAAGTCTTGAGTTCAAATATGTTTAAAAATTGAAATCCTTTTGTAACAGATGAGTTTTCGTCCGAAACCCTGACACTTCGAAATAGATTGTCCAGTTCGTACACGAAGTGCATCCAGTTTTTGCCGTAACCCTCTCAACTTTTTCGCACATGCTATGTGGTTGAAATGATGATACCATGCCAACTTGCAACCATTTCAGAGTTCATTTGCAGTGCTTTTCAATTCAGGGTCATTTTAGCTCAAAATAAATCATGAAATGCATGAAAAATAGCAAATGAAGTCAGAAAAGGTTTGAAAAGTGATGATGTGGCATTGGATGGTGCATATTGAATGCAAAAAAAGTCTTGAGTTCAAATATGTTTAAAAAATTGAAATCCTTTTGTAACAGATGAGGTTTCGTCCGAAACCCTGACACTTCGAAAGAGATTGTCCAGTTCGTACACGAAGTGCATCCAGTTTTTGCCGTAACCCTCTCAACTTTTTAGCACATGCGATGTGGGTGAACTGATGACACCATGCCAACTTGCAACCATTTCAGAGTTCATTTGCAGTGCTTTTCAATTCAGTGTCATTTTAGCTCAAAATAAATCATGAAATGCATGAAAAATAGCAAATGAAGTCAGAAAAGGTTTGAAAAGTGATGATGTGGCTTTGGATGGTGCATATTGAATGCATAAAAAGTCTTGAGTTCAAATATGTTTAAAAAATTGAAATCCTTTTGTAACAGATGAGTTTTCGTCCGAAACCCTGACACTTCGAAAGAGATTGTCCAGTTCGTACACGAAGTGCATCCAGTTTTTGCCGTAACCCTCTGAACTTTTTAGCACATGCTATGTGGGTGAAATGATGATACCATGCCAACTTGCAACCATTTCAGAGTTCATTTGCAGTGCTTTTCAATTCAGGGTCATTTTAGCTCAAAATAAATCATGAAATGCATGAAAAATAGCAAATGAAATCAGAAAAGGTTTGAAAAGTGATGATGTGGCTTTGAATGGTGCATATTGAATGCAGAAAAAGTCTTGAGTTCAAATATGTTTAAAAAATTGAAATCCTTTTTTAACAGATGAGTTTTCGTCCGAAACCCTGACACTTCGAAAGAGATTGTCCAGTTCGTACACGAAGTGCATCCAGTTTTTGCCGTAACCCTCTCAACTTTTTAGCACATGCTATGTGGGTGAAATGATGATACCATGCCAACTTGCAACCATTTCAGAGTTCATTTGCAGTGCTTTTCAATTCAGTGTCATTTTAGCTCAAAATAAATCATGAAATGCATGAAAAATAGCAAATGAAGTCAGAAAAGGTTTGAAAAGTGATGATGTGGCTTTGGATGGTGCATATTGAATGCAGAAAAAGTTTTAAGTTCAAATAGGTTTAAAAAATTGAAATCCTTTTGTAACAGATGAGTTTTCGTCCGAAACCCTCACACTTCGAAAGAGATTGTCCAGTTCGTACACGAAGTGCATCCAGTTTTTGCCATAACCCTCTCAACTTTTTAGCACATGCTATGTGGGTGAAATGATGATACCATGCCAACTTGCAACCATTTCAGAGTTCATTTGCAGTGCTTTTCAATTCAGGGTCATTTTAGCTCAAAATAAATAATGAAATGCATGAAAAATAGCAAATGAAGTCAGAAAAGGTTTGAAAAGTGATGATGTGGCTTTGGATGGTGCATATTGAATGCAGAAAAAGTCTTGAGTTCAAATATGTTTAAAAAATTGAAATCCTTTTGTAACAGATGAGTTTTCGTCCGAAACCCTGACACTTCGAAAGAGATTGTCCAGTTCGTACACGAAGTGCATCCAGTTTTTGCCGTAACCCTCTCAACTTTTTAGCACATGCGATGTGGGTGAAATGATGATACCATGCCAACTTGCAACCATTTCAGAGTTCATTTGCAGTGCTTTTCAATTCAGGGTCATTTTAGCTCAAAATAAATCATGAAATGCATGAAAAATAGCAAATGAAGTCAGAAAAGGTTTGAAAAGTGATGATGTGGCTTTGTATGGTGCATATTGAATGCAGAAAAAGTCTTGAGTTCAAATATGTTTAAAAAATTGAAATCCTTTTGTAACAGATGAGTTTTCGTCCGAAACCCTGACACTTCGAAAGAGATTGTCCAGTTCGTACACGAAGTGCTTCCAGTTTTTGCCGTAACCCTCTCAACTTTTTAGCACATGCTATGTGGGTGAAATGATGATACCATGCCAACTTGCAACCATTTCAGAGTTCATTTGCAGTGCTTTTCAATTCAGTGTCATTTTAGCTCAAAATAAATCATGAAATGCATGAAAAATAGCAAATGAAGTCAGAAAAGGTTTGAAAAGTGATGATGTGGCTTTGGATGGTGCATATTGAATGCAGAAAAAGTTTTAAGTTCAAATAGGTTTAAAAAATTGAAATCCTTTTGTAACAGATGAGTTTTTGTCCGAAACCCTCACACTTCGAAAGAGATTGTCCAGTTCATACACGAAGTGCATCCAGTTTTTGCCGTAACCCTCTCAACTTTTTAGCACATGCTATGTGGGTGAAATGATGATACCATTCCAACTTGCAACCATTTCAGAGTTAATTTGCAGCGCTTTTCAATTCAGTGTCATTTTAGCTCAAAATAAATCATGAAATGCATGAAAAATAGCAAATGAAGTCAGAAAAGGTTTGAAAAGTGATGATGTGGCTTTGGATGGTGCATATTCAATGCAGAAAAAGTCTTGAGTTCAAATATGTTTAAAAAATTGAAATCCTTTTGTAACAGATGAGTTTTCGTCCGAAACCCTCACACTTCGAAAGAGATTGTCCAGTTCGTACACGAAGTGCATCCAGTTTTTGCCGTAACCCTCTGAAATTGTAGCACATGCTATGTGGGTGAAATGATGATACCATGCCAACTTGCAACCATTTCAGAGTTCATTTGCAGTGCTTTTCAATTCAGGGTCATTTTAGCTCAAAATAAATCATGAAATGCATGAAAAATAGCAAATGAAGTCAGAAAAGGTTTGAAAAGTGATGATGTGGCTTTGAATGGTGCATATTGAATGCAGAAAAAGTCTTGAGTTCAAATATGTTTAAAAAATTGAAATCCTTTTGTAACAGATGAGTTTTCGTCCGAAACCCTGACACTTCGAAAGAGATTGTCCAGTTCGTACACGAAGTGCATCCAGTTTTTGCCGTAACCCTCTCAACTTTTTAGCACATGCGATGTGGGTGAAATGATGATACCATGCCAACTTGCAACCATTTCAGAGTTCATTTGCAGTGCTTTTCAATTCAGGGTCATTTTAGCTCAAAATAAATCATGAAATGCATGAAAAATAGCAAATGAAGTCAGAAAAGGTTTGAAAAGTGATGATGTGGCTTTGTATGGTGCATATTGAATGCAGAAAAAGTCTTGAGTTCAAATATGTTTAAAAAATTGAAATCCTTTTGTAACAGATGAGTTTTCGTCCGAAACCCTGACACTTCGAAAGAGATTGTCCAGTTCGTACACGAAGTGCTTCCAGTTTTTGCCGTAACCCTCTCAACTTTTTAGCACATGCTATGTGGGTGAAATGATGATACCATGCCAACTTGCAACCATTTCAGAGTTCATTTGCAGTGCTTTTCAATTCAGTGTCATTTTAGCTCAAAATAAATCATGAAATGCATGAAAAATAGCAAATGAAGTCAGAAAAGGTTTGAAAAGTGATGATGTGGCTTTGGATGGTGCATATTGAATGCAGAAAAAGTTTTAAGTTCAAATAGGTTTAAAAAATTGAAATCCTTTTGTAACAGATGAGTTTTCGTCCGAAACCCTCACACTTCGAAAGAGATTGTCCAGTTCGTACACGAAGTGCATCCAGTTTTTGCCATAACCCTCTCAACTTTTTAGCACATGCTATGTGGGTGAAATGATGATACCATGCCAACTTGCAACCATTTCAGAGTTCATTTGCAGTGCTTTTCAATTCAGGGTCATTTTAGCTCAAAATAAATAATGAAATGCATGAAAAATAGCAAATGAAGTCAGAAAAGGTTTGAAAAGTGATGATGTGGCTTTGGATGGTGCATATTGAATGCAGAAAAAGTCTTGAGTTCAAATATGTTTAAAAAATTGAAATCCTTTTGTAACAGATGAGTTTTCGTCCGAAACCCTGACACTTCGAAAGAGATTGTCCAGTTCGTACACGAAGTGCATCCAGTTTTTGCCGTAACCCTCTCAACTTTTTAGCACATGCGATGTGGGTGAAATGATGATACCATGCCAACTTGCAACCATTTCAGAGTTCATTTGCAGTGCTTTTCAATTCAGGGTCATTTTAGCTCAAAATAAATCATGAAATGCATGAAAAATAGCAAATGAAGTCAGAAAAGGTTTGAAAAGTGATGATGTGGCTTTGTATGGTGCATATTGAATGCAGAAAAAGTCTTGAGTTCAAATATGTTTAAAAAATTGAAATCCTTTTGTAACAGATGAGTTTTCGTCCGAAACCCTGACACTTCGAAAGAGATTGTCCAGTTCGTACACGAAGTGCTTCCAGTTTTTGCCGTAACCCTCTCAACTTTTTAGCACATGCTATGTGGGTGAAATGATGATACCATGCCAACTTGCAACCATTTCAGAGTTCATTTGCAGTGCTTTTCAATTCAGTGTCATTTTAGCTCAAAATAAATCATGAAATGCATGAAAAATAGCAAATGAAGTCAGAAAAGGTTTGAAAAGTGATGATGTGGCTTTGGATGGTGCATATTGAATGCAGAAAAAGTTTTAAGTTCAAATAGGTTTAAAAAATTGAAATCCTTTTGTAACAGATGAGTTTTTGTCCGAAACCCTCACACTTCGAAAGAGATTGTCCAGTTCATACACGAAGTGCATCCAGTTTTTGCCGTAACCCTCTCAACTTTTTAGCACATGCTATGTGGGTGAAATGATGATACCATTCCAACTTGCAACCATTTCAGAGTTAATTTGCAGCGCTTTTCAATTCAGTGTCATTTTAGCTCAAAATAAATCATGAAATGCATGAAAAATAGCAAATGAAGTCAGAAAAGGTTTGAAAAGTGATGATGTGGCTTTGGATGGTGCATATTCAATGCAGAAAAAGTCTTGAGTTCAAATATGTTTAAAAAATTGAAATCCTTTTGTAACAGATGAGTTTTCGTCCGAAACCCTCACACTTCGAAAGAGATTGTCCAGTTCGTACACGAAGTGCATCCAGTTTTTGCCGTAACCCTCTGAAATTGTAGCACATGCTATGTGGGTGAAATGATGATACCATGCCAACTTGCAACCATTTCAGAGTTCATTTGCAGTGCTTTTCAATTCAGGGTCATTTTAGCTCAAAATAAATCATGAAATGCATGAAAAATAGCAAATGAAGTCAGAAAAGGTTTGAAAAGTGATGATGTGGCTTTGAATGGTGCATATTGAATGCAGAAAAAGTCTTGAGTTCAAATATGTTTAAAAAATTGAAATCCTTTTGTAACAGATGAGTTTTCGTCCGAAACCCTGACACTTCGAAAGAGATTGTCCAGTTCGTACACGAAGTGCATCCAGTTTTTGCCGTAACCCTCTCAACTTTTTAGCACATGCTATGTGGGTGAAATGATGATACCATGCCAACTTGCAACCATTTCAGAGTTCATTTGCAGTGCTTTTCAATTCAGTGTCATTTTAGCTCAAAATAAATCATGAAATGCATGAAAAATAGCAAATGAAGTCAGAAAAGGTTTGAAAAGTGATGATGTGGCTTTGGATGGTGCATATTGAATGCAGAAAAAGTCTTGAGTTCAAATATGTTTAAAAAATTGAAATCCTTTTGTAACAGATGAGTTTTCGTCCGAAACCCTGACACTTCGAAAGAGATTGTCCAGTTCGTACACAAAGTGCTTCCAGTTTTTGCCGTAACCCTCTCATCTTTTTAGCACATGCTATGTGGGTGAAATGATGATACCATGCCAACTTGCAACCATTTCAGAGTTCATTTGCAGTGCTTTTCAATTCAGTGTCATTTTAGCTCAAAATAAATCATGAAATGCATGAAAAATAGCAAATGAAGTCAGAAAAGGTTTGAAAAGTGATGATGTGGCTTTGGATGGTGCATATTGAATGCAGAAAAAGTCTTGAGTTCAAATATGTTTAAAAAATTGAAATCCTTTTGTAACAGATGAGTTTTCGTCCGAAACCCTGACACTTCGAAAGAGATTGTCCAGTTCGTACACGAAGTGCATCCAGTTTTTGCCGTAACCCTCTCAACTTTTTAGCACATGCGATGTGGGTGAAATGATGAAACCATGCCAACTTGCAACCATTTCAGAGTTCATTTGCAGTGCTTTTCAATTCAGTGTCATTTTAGCTCAAAATAAATCATGAAATGCATGAAAAATAGCAAATGAAGTCAGAAAAGGTTTGAAAAGTGATGATGTGGCTTTGTATGGTGCATATTGAATGCAGAAAAAGTCTTGAGTTCAAATATGTTTAAAAAATTGAAATCCTTTTGTAACAGATGAGTTTTCGTCCGAAACCCTGACACTTCGAAAGAGATTGTCCAGTCTGTACACGAAGTGCATCCAGTTTTTGCCGTAACCCTCTGAACTTTTTAGCACATGCTATGTGGGTGAAATGATGATACCATGCCAACTTGCAACCATTTCAGAGTTCATTTGCAGTGCTTTTCAATTCAGTGTCATTTTAGCTCAAAATAAATCATGGAATGCATGAAAAATACCAAATGAAGTCAGAAAAGGTTTGAAAAGTGATGATGTGGCTTTGTATGGTGCATATTGAATGCAGAAAAAGTCTTGAGTTCAAATATGTTTAAAAATTGAAATCCTTTTGTAACAGATGAGTTTTCGTCCGAAACCCTGACACTTCGAAATAGATTGTCCAGTTCGTACACGAAGTGCATCCAGTTTTTGCCGTAACCCTCTCAACTTTTTCGCACATGCTATGTGGTTGAAATGATGATACCATGCCAACTTGCAACCATTTCAGAGTTCATTTGCAGTGCTTTTCAATTCAGGGTCATTTTAGCTCAAAATAAATCATGAAATGCATGAAAAATAGCAAATGAAGTCAGAAAAGGTTTGAAAAGTGATGATGTGGCATTGGATGGTGCATATTGAATGCAAAAAAAGTCTTGAGTTCAAATATGTTTAAAAAATTGAAATCCTTTTGTAACAGATGAGGTTTCGTCCGAAACCCTGACACTTCGAAAGAGATTGTCCAGTTCGTACACGAAGTGCATCCAGTTTTTGCCGTAACCCTCTCAACTTTTTAGCACATGCGATGTGGGTGAACTGATGACACCATGCCAACTTGCAACCATTTCAGAGTTCATTTGCAGTGCTTTTCAATTCAGTGTCATTTTAGCTCAAAATAAATCATGAAATGCATGAAAAATAGCAAATGAAGTCAGAAAAGGTTTGAAAAGTGATGATGTGGCTTTGGATGGTGCATATTGAATGCAGAAAAAGTCTTGAGTTCAAATATGTTTAAAAAATTGAAATCCTTTTGTAACAGATGAGTTTTCGTCCGAAACCCTGACACTTCGAAAGAGATTGTCCAGTTCGTACACGAAGTGCATCCAGTTTTTGCCGTAACCCTCTGAACTTTTTAGCACATGCTATGTGGGTGAAATGATGATACCATGCCAACTTGCAACCATTTCAGAGTTCATTTGCAGTGCTTTTCAATTCAGGGTCATTTTAGCTCAAAATAAATCATGAAATGCATGAAAAATAGCAAATGAAATCAGAAAAGGTTTGAAAAGTGATGATGTGGCTTTGAATGGTGCATATTGAATGCAGAAAAAGTCTTGAGTTCAAATATGTTTAAAAAATTGAAATCCTTTTTTAACAGATGAGTTTTCGTCCGAAACCCTGACACTTCGAAAGAGATTGTCCAGTTCGTACACGAAGTGCATCCAGTTTTTGCCGTAACCCTCTCAACTTTTTAGCACATGCTATGTGGGTGAAATGATGATACCATGCCAACTTGCAACCATTTCAGAGTTCATTTGCAGTGCTTTTCAATTCAGTGTCATTTTAGCTCAAAATAAATCATGAAATGCATGAAAAATAGCAAATGAAGTCAGAAAAGGTTTGAAAAGTGATGATGTGGCTTTGGATGGTGCATATTGAATGCAGAAAAAGTTTTAAGTTCAAATAGGTTTAAAAAATTGAAATCCTTTTGTAACAGATGAGTTTTCGTCCGAAACCCTCACACTTCGAAAGAGATTGTCCAGTTCGTACACGAAGTGCATCCAGTTTTTGCCATAACCCTCTCAACTTTTTAGCACATGCTATGTGGGTGAAATGATGATACCATGCCAACTTGCAACCATTTCAGAGTTCATTTGCAGTGCTTTTCAATTCAGGGTCATTTTAGCTCAAAATAAATAATGAAATGCATGAAAAATAGCAAATGAAGTCAGAAAAGGTTTGAAAAGTGATGATGTGGCTTTGGATGGTGCATATTGAATGCAGAAAAAGTCTTGAGTTCAAATATGTTTAAAAAATTGAAATCCTTTTGTAACAGATGAGTTTTCGTCCGAAACCCTGACACTTCGAAAGAGATTGTCCAGTTCGTACACGAAGTGCATCCAGTTTTTGCCGTAACCCTCTCAACTTTTTAGCACATGCGATGTGGGTGAAATGATGATACCATGCCAACTTGCAACCATTTCAGAGTTCATTTGCAGTGCTTTTCAATTCAGGGTCATTTTAGCTCAAAATAAATCATGAAATGCATGAAAAATAGCAAATGAAGTCAGAAAAGGTTTGAAAAGTGATGATGTGGCTTTGTATGGTGCATATTGAATGCAGAAAAAGTCTTGAGTTCAAATATGTTTAAAAAATTGAAATCCTTTTGTAACAGATGAGTTTTCGTCCGAAACCCTGACACTTCGAAAGAGATTGTCCAGTTCGTACACGAAGTGCTTCCAGTTTTTGCCGTAACCCTCTCAACTTTTTAGCACATGCTATGTGGGTGAAATGATGATACCATGCCAACTTGCAACCATTTCAGAGTTCATTTGCAGTGCTTTTCAATTCAGTGTCATTTTAGCTCAAAATAAATCATGAAATGCATGAAAAATAGCAAATGAAGTCAGAAAAGGTTTGAAAAGTGATGATGTGGCTTTGGATGGTGCATATTGAATGCAGAAAAAGTTTTAAGTTCAAATAGGTTTAAAAAATTGAAATCCTTTTGTAACAGATGAGTTTTTGTCCGAAACCCTCACACTTCGAAAGAGATTGTCCAGTTCATACACGAAGTGCATCCAGTTTTTGCCGTAACCCTCTCAACTTTTTAGCACATGCTATGTGGGTGAAATGATGATACCATTCCAACTTGCAACCATTTCAGAGTTAATTTGCAGCGCTTTTCAATTCAGTGTCATTTTAGCTCAAAATAAATCATGAAATGCATGAAAAATAGCAAATGAAGTCAGAAAAGGTTTGAAAAGTGATGATGTGGCTTTGGATGGTGCATATTCAATGCAGAAAAAGTCTTGAGTTCAAATATGTTTAAAAAATTGAAATCCTTTTGTAACAGATGAGTTTTCGTCCGAAACCCTCACACTTCGAAAGAGATTGTCCAGTTCGTACACGAAGTGCATCCAGTTTTTGCCGTAACCCTCTGAAATTGTAGCACATGCTATGTGGGTGAAATGATGATACCATGCCAACTTGCAACCATTTCAGAGTTCATTTGCAGTGCTTTTCAATTCAGGGTCATTTTAGCTCAAAATAAATCATGAAATGCATGAAAAATAGCAAATGAAGTCAGAAAAGGTTTGAAAAGTGATGATGTGGCTTTGAATGGTGCATATTGAATGCAGAAAAAGTCTTGAGTTCAAATATGTTTAAAAAATTGAAATCCTTTTGTAACAGATGAGTTTTCGTCCGAAACCCTGACACTTCGAAAGAGATTGTCCAGTTCGTACACGAAGTGCATCCAGTTTTTGCCGTAACCCTCTCAACTTTTTAGCACATGCTATGTGGGTGAAATGATGATACCATGCCAACTTGCAACCATTTCAGAGTTCATTTGCAGTGCTTTTCAATTCAGTGTCATTTTAGCTCAAAATAAATCATGAAATGCATGAAAAATAGCAAATGAAGTCAGAAAAGGTTTGAAAAGTGATGATGTGGCTTTGGATGGTGCATATTGAATGCAGAAAAAGTCTTGAGTTCAAATATGTTTAAAAAATTGAAATCCTTTTGTAACAGATGAGTTTTCGTCCGAAACCCTGACACTTCGAAAGAGATTGTCCAGTTCGTACACAAAGTGCTTCCAGTTTTTGCCGTAACCCTCTCATCTTTTTAGCACATGCTATGTGGGTGAAATGATGATACCATGCCAACTTGCAACCATTTCAGAGTTCATTTGCAGTGCTTTTCAATTCAGTGTCATTTTAGCTCAAAATAAATCATGAAATGCATGAAAAATAGCAAATGAAGTCAGAAAAGGTTTGAAAAGTGATGATGTGGCTTTGGATGGTGCATATTGAATGCAGAAAAAGTCTTGAGTTCAAATATGTTTAAAAAATTGAAATCCTTTTGTAACAGATGAGTTTTCGTCCGAAACCCTGACACTTCGAAAGAGATTGTCCAGTTCGTACACGAAGTGCATCCAGTTTTTGCCGTAACCCTCTCAACTTTTTAGCACATGCGATGTGGGTGAAATGATGAAACCATGCCAACTTGCAACCATTTCAGAGTTCATTTGCAGTGCTTTTCAATTCAGGGTCATTTTAGCTCAAAATAAATCATGAAATGCATGAAAAATAGCAAATGAAGTCAGAAAAGGTTTGAAAAGTGATGATGTGGCTTTGTATGGTGCATATTGAATGCAGAAAAAGTCTTGAGTTCAAATAGGTTTAAAAAATTGAAATCCTTTTGTAACAGATGAGTTTTCGTCCGAAACCCTCACACTTCGAAAGAGATTGTCCAGTTCATACACGAAGTGCATCCAGTTTTTGCCGTAACCCTCTCAACTTTTTAGCACATGCTATGTGGGTGAAATGATGATACCATGCCAACTTGCAACCATTTCAGAGTTCATTTGCAGCGCTTTTCAATTCAGTGTCATTTTAGCTCAAAATAAATCATGAAATGCATGAAAAATAGCAAATGAAGTCAGAAAAGGTTTGAAAAGTGATGATGTGGCTTTGGATGGTGCATATTGAATGCAGAAAAAGTCTTGAGTTCAAATATGTTTAAAAAATTGAAATCCTTTTGTAACAGATGAGTTTTCGTCCGAAACCCTGACACTTCGAAAGAGATTGTCCAGTTCGTACACAAAGTGCTTCCAGTTTTTGCCGTAACCCTCTCATCTTTTTAGCACATGCTATGTGGGTGAAATGATGATACCATGCCAACTTGCAACCATTTCAGAGTTCATTTGCAGTGCTTTTCAATTCAGTGTCATTTTAGCTCAAAATAAATCATGAAATGCATGAAAAATAGCAAATGAAGTCAGAAAAGGTTTGAAAAGTGATGATGTGGCTTTGGATGGTGCATATTGAATGCAGAAAAAGTCTTGAGTTCAAATATGTTTAAAAAATTGAAATCCTTTTGTAACAGATGAGTTTTCGTCCGAAACCCTGACACTTCGAAAGAGATTGTCCAGTTCGTACACGAAGTGCATCCAGTTTTTGCCGTAACCCTCTCAACTTTTTAGCACATGCGATGTGGGTGAAATGATGAAACCATGCCAACTTGCAACCATTTCAGAGTTCATTTGCAGTGCTTTTCAATTCAGGGTCATTTTAGCTCAAAATAAATCATGAAATGCATGAAAAATAGCAAATGAAGTCAGAAAAGGTTTGAAAAGTCATGATGTGGCTTTGTATGGTGCATATTGAATGCAGAAAAAGTCTTGAGTTCAAATAGGTTTAAAAAATTGAAATCCTTTTGTAACAGATGAGTTTTCGTCCGAAACCCTCACACTTCGAAAGAGATTGTCCAGTTCATACACGAAGTGCATCCAGTTTTTGCCGTAACCCTCTCAACTTTTTAGCACATGCTATGTGGGTGAAATGATGATACCATGCCAACTTGCAACCATTTCAGAGTTCATTTGCAGCGCTTTTCAATTCAGTGTCATTTTAGCTCAAAATAAATCATGAAATGCATGAAAAATAGCAAATGAAGTCAGAAAAGGTTTGAAAAGTGATGATGTGGCTTTGGATGGTGCATATTCAATGCAGAAAAAGTCTTGAGTTCAAATATGTTTAAAAAATTGAAATCCTTTTGTAACAGATGAGTTTTCGTCTGAAACCCTGACACTTCGAAAGAGATTGTCCAGTTCGTACACGAAGTGCATGCAGTTTTTGCCGTAACCCTCTGAAATTTTAGCACATGCTATGTGGGTGAAATGATGATACCATGCCAACTTGCAACAATTTCAGAGTTCATTTGCAGTGCTTTTCAACTCAGGGTCATTTTAGCTCAAAATAAATCATGAAATGCATGAAAAATAGCAAATGAAGTCAGAAAAGGTTTGAAAAGTGATGATGTGGCTTTGAATGGTGCATATTGAATGCAGAACAAGTCTTGAGTTCAAATATGTTTAAAAAATTGAAATCCTTTTGTAACAGATGAGTTTTCGTCCGAAACCCTGACACTTCGAAAGAGATTGTCCAGTTCGTACACGAAGTGCATCCAGTTTTTGCCGTAACCCTCTCAACTTTTTAGCACATGCGATTTGGGTGAAATGATGATACCATGCCAACTTGCAACCATTTCAGAGTTCATTTGCAGTGCTTTTCAATTCAGGGTCATTTTAGCTCAAAATAAATCATGAAATGCATGAAAAATAGCAAATGAAGTCAGAAAAGGTTTGAAAATTGATGATGTGGCTTTGTATGGTGCATATTGAATGCAGAAAAAGTCTTGAGTTCAAATATGTTTAAAAAATTGAAATCCTTTTGTAACAGATGAGTTTTCGTCCGAAACCCTGACACTTCGAAAGAGATTGTCCAGTTCGTACACGAAGTGCTTCCAGTTTTTGCCGTAACCCTCTCAACTTTTTAGCACATGCTATGTGGGTGAAATGATGATACCATGCCAACTTGCAACCATTTCAGAGTTCATTTGCAGTGCTTTTCAATTCAGTGTCATTTTAGCTCAAAATAAATCATGAAATGCATCAAAAATAGCAAATGAAGTCAGAAAAGGTTTGAAAAGTGATGATGTGGCTTTGGATGGTGCATATTGAATGCAGAAAAAGTTTTAAGTTCAAATAGGTTTAAAAAATTGAAATCCTTTTGTAACAGATGAGTTTTCGTCCGAAACCCTCACACTTCGAAAGAGATTGTCCAGTTCGTACACGAAGTGCTTCCAGTTTTTGCCGTAACCCTCTCATCTTTTTAGCACATGCTATGTGGGTGAAATGATGATACCATGCCAACTTGCAACCATTTCAGAGTTCATTTGCAGTGCTTTTCAATTCAGTGTCATTTTAGCTCAAAATAAATCATGAAATGCATGAAAAATAGCAAATGAAGTCAGAAAAGGTTTGAAAAGTGATGATGTGGCTTTGGATGGTGCATATTGAATGCAGAAAAAGTCTTGAGTTCAAATATGTTTAAAAAATTGAAATCCTTTTGTAACAGATGAGTTTTCGTCCGAAACCCTGACACTTCGAAAGAGATTGTCCAGTTCGTACACGAAGTGCATCCAGTTTTTGCCGTAACCCTCTCAACTTTTTAGCACATGCGATGTGGGTGAAATGATGAAACCATGCCAACTTGCAACCATTTCAGAGTTCATTTGCAGTGCTTTTCAATTCAGGGTCATTTTAGCTCAAAATAAATCATGAAATGCATGAAAAATAGCAAATGAAGTCAGAAAAGGTTTGAAAAGTGATGATGTGGCTTTGTATGGTGCATATTGAATGCAGAAAAAGTCTTGAGTTCAAATAGGTTTAAAAAATTGAAATCCTTTTGTAACAGATGAGTTTTCGTCCGAAACCCTCACACTTCGAAAGAGATTGTCCAGTTCATACACGAAGTGCATCCAGTTTTTGCCGTAACCCTCTCAACTTTTTAGCACATGCTATGTGGGTGAAATGATGATACCATGCCAACTTGCAACCATTTCAGAGTTCATTTGCAGCGCTTTTCAATTCAGTGTCATTTTAGCTCAAAATAAATCATGAAATGCATGAAAAATAGCAAATGAGGTCAGAAAAGGTTTGAAAAGTGATGATGTGGCTTTGGATGGTGCATATTCAATGCAGAAAAAGTCTTGAGTTCAAATATGTTTAAAAAATTGAAATCCTTTTGTAACAGATGAGTTTTCGTCCGAAACCCTGACACTTCGAAAGAGATTGTCCAGTTCGTACACGAAGTGCATGCAGTTTTTGCCGTAACCCTCTGAAATTTTAGCACATGCTATGTGGGTGAAATGATGATACCATGCCAACTTGCAACCATTTCAGAGTTCATTTGCAGTGCTTTTCAATTCAGGGTCATTTTAGCTCAAAGTAAATCATGAAATGCATGAAAAATAGCAAATGAAGTCAGAAAAGGTTTGAAAAGTGATGATGTGGCTTTGAATGGTGCATATTGAATGCAGAACAAGTCTTGAGTTCAAATATGTTTAAAAAATTGAAATCCTTTTGTAACAGATGAGTTTTCGTCCGAAACCCTGACACTTCGAAAGAGATTGTCCAGTTCGTACACGAAGTGCATCCAGTTTTTGCCGTAACCCTCTCAACTTTTTAGCACATGCGATGTGGGTGAAATGATGATACCATGCCAACTTGCAACCATTTCAGAGTTCATTTGCAGTGCTTTTCAATTCAGGGTCATTTTAGCTCAAAATAAATCATGAAATGCATGAAAAATAGCAAATGAAGTCAGAAAAGGTTTGAAAATTGATGATGTGGCTTTGTATGGTGCATATTGAATGCAGAAAAAGTCTTGAGTTCAAATAGGTTTAAAAAATTGAAATCCTTTTGTAACAGATGAGTTTTCGTCCGAAACCCTCACACTTCGAAAGAGATTGTCCAGTTCATACACGAAGTGCATCCAGTTTTTGCCGTAACCCTCTCAACTTTTTAGCACATGCTATGTGGGTGAAATGATGATACCATGCCAACTTGCAACCATTTCAGAGTTCATTTGCAGCGCTTTTCAATTCAGTGTCATTTTAGCTCAAAATAAATCATGAAATGCATGAAAAATAGCAAATGAAGTCAGAAAAGGTTTGAAAAGTGATGATGTGGCTTTGGATGGTGCATATTGAATGCAGAAAAAGTCTTGAGTTCAAATATGTTTAAAAAATTGAAATCCTTTTGTAACAGATGAGTTTTCGTCCGAAACCCTGACACTTCGAAAGAGATTGTCCAGTTCGTACACAAAGTGCTTCCAGTTTTTGCCGTAACCCTCTCATCTTTTTAGCACATGCTATGTGGGTGAAATGATGATACCATGCCAACTTGCAACCATTTCAGAGTTCATTTGCAGTGCTTTTCAATTCAGTGTCATTTTAGCTCAAAATAAATCATGAAATGCATGAAAAATAGCAAATGAAGTCAGAAAAGGTTTGAAAAGTGATGATGTGGCTTTGGATGGTGCATATTGAATGCAGAAAAAGTCTTGAGTTCAAATATGTTTAAAAAATTGAAATCCTTTTGTAACAGATGAGTTTTCGTCCGAAACCCTGACACTTCGAAAGAGATTGTCCAGTTCGTACACGAAGTGCATCCAGTTTTTGCCGTAACCCTCTCAACTTTTTAGCACATGCGATGTGGGTGAAATGATGAAACCATGCCAACTTGCAACCATTTCAGAGTTCATTTGCAGTGCTTTTCAATTCAGGGTCATTTTAGCTCAAAATAAATCATGAAATGCATGAAAAATAGCAAATGAAGTCAGAAAAGGTTTGAAAAGTCATGATGTGGCTTTGTATGGTGCATATTGAATGCAGAAAAAGTCTTGAGTTCAAATAGGTTTAAAAAATTGAAATCCTTTTGTAACAGATGAGTTTTCGTCCGAAACCCTCACACTTCGAAAGAGATTGTCCAGTTCATACACGAAGTGCATCCAGTTTTTGCCGTAACCCTCTCAACTTTTTAGCACATGCTATGTGGGTGAAATGATGATACCATGCCAACTTGCAACCATTTCAGAGTTCATTTGCAGCGCTTTTCAATTCAGTGTCATTTTAGCTCAAAATAAATCATGAAATGCATGAAAAATAGCAAATGAAGTCAGAAAAGGTTTGAAAAGTGATGATGTGGCTTTGGATGGTGCATATTCAATGCAGAAAAAGTCTTGAGTTCAAATATGTTTAAAAAATTGAAATCCTTTTGTAACAGATGAGTTTTCGTCTGAAACCCTGACACTTCGAAAGAGATTGTCCAGTTCGTACACGAAGTGCATGCAGTTTTTGCCGTAACCCTCTGAAATTTTAGCACATGCTATGTGGGTGAAATGATGATACCATGCCAACTTGCAACAATTTCAGAGTTCATTTGCAGTGCTTTTCAACTCAGGGTCATTTTAGCTCAAAATAAATCATGAAATGCATGAAAAATAGCAAATGAAGTCAGAAAAGGTTTGAAAAGTGATGATGTGGCTTTGAATGGTGCATATTGAATGCAGAACAAGTCTTGAGTTCAAATATGTTTAAAAAATTGAAATCCTTTTGTAACAGATGAGTTTTCGTCCGAAACCCTGACACTTCGAAAGAGATTGTCCAGTTCGTACACGAAGTGCATCCAGTTTTTGCCGTAACCCTCTCAACTTTTTAGCACATGCGATTTGGGTGAAATGATGATACCATGCCAACTTGCAACCATTTCAGAGTTCATTTGCAGTGCTTTTCAATTCAGGGTCATTTTAGCTCAAAATAAATCATGAAATGCATGAAAAATAGCAAATGAAGTCAGAAAAGGTTTGAAAATTGATGATGTGGCTTTGTATGGTGCATATTGAATGCAGAAAAAGTCTTGAGTTCAAATATGTTTAAAAAATTGAAATCCTTTTGTAACAGATGAGTTTTCGTCCGAAACCCTGACACTTCGAAAGAGATTGTCCAGTTCGTACACGAAGTGCTTCCAGTTTTTGCCGTAACCCTCTCAACTTTTTAGCACATGCTATGTGGGTGAAATGATGATACCATGCCAACTTGCAACCATTTCAGAGTTCATTTGCAGTGCTTTTCAATTCAGTGTCATTTTAGCTCAAAATAAATCATGAAATGCATCAAAAATAGCAAATGAAGTCAGAAAAGGTTTGAAAAGTGATGATGTGGCTTTGGATGGTGCATATTGAATGCAGAAAAAGTTTTAAGTTCAAATAGGTTTAAAAAATTGAAATCCTTTTGTAACAGATGAGTTTTCGTCCGAAACCCTCACACTTCGAAAGAGATTGTCCAGTTCGTACACGAAGTGCTTCCAGTTTTTGCCGTAACCCTCTCATCTTTTTAGCACATGCTATGTGGGTGAAATGATGATACCATGCCAACATGCAACCATTTCAGAGTTCATTTGCAGTGCTTTTCAATTCAGTGTCATTTTAGCTCAAAATAAATCATGAAATGCATGAAAAATAGCAAATGAAGTCAGAAAAGGTTTGAAAAGTGATGATGTGGCTTTGGATGGTGCATATTGAATGCAGAAAAAGTCTTGAGTTCAAATATGTTTAAAAAATTGAAATCCTTTTGTAACAGATGAGTTTTCGTCCGAAACCCTGACACTTCGAAAGAGATTGTCCAGTTCGTACACGAAGTGCATCCAGTTTTTGCCGTAACCCTCTCAACTTTTTAGCACATGCGATGTGGGTGAAATGATGAAACCATGCCAACTTGCAACCATTTCAGAGTTCATTTGCAGTGCTTTTCAATTCAGGGTCATTTTAGCTCAAAATAAATCATGAAATGCATGAAAAATAGCAAATGAAGTCAGAAATGGTTTGAAAAGTGATGATGTGGCTTTGTATGGTGCATATTGAATGCAGAAAAAGTCTTGAGTTCAAATAGGTTTAAAAAATTGAAATCCTTTTGTAACAGATGAGTTTTCGTCCGAAACCCTCACACTTCGAAAGAGATTGTCCAGTTCATACACGAAGTGCATCCAGTTTTTGCCGTAACCCTCTCAACTTTTTAGCACATGCTATGTGGGTGAAATGATGATACCATGCCAACTTGCAACCATTTCAGAGTTCATTTGCAGCGCTTTTCAATTCAGTGTCATTTTAGCTCAAAATAAATCATGAAATGCATGAAAAATAGCAAATGAGGTCAGAAAAGGTTTGAAAAGTGATGATGTGGCTTTGGATGGTGCATATTCAATGCAGAAAAAGTCTTGAGTTCAAATATGTTTAAAAAATTGAAATCCTTTTGTAACAGATGAGTTTTCGTCCGAAACCCTGACACTTCGAAAGAGATTGTCCAGTTCGTACACGAAGTGCATGCAGTTTTTGCCGTAACCCTCTGAAATTTTAGCACATGCTATGTGGGTGAAATGATGATACCATGCCAACTTGCAACCATTTCAGAGTTCATTTGCAGTGCTTTTCAATTCAGGGTCATTTTAGCTCAAAGTAAATCATGAAATGCATGAAAAATAGCAAATGAAGTCAGAAAAGGTTTGAAAAGTGATGATGTGGCTTTGAATGGTGCATATTGAATGCAGAACAAGTCTTGAGTTCAAATATGTTTAAAAAATTGAAATCCTTTTGTAACAGATGAGTTTTCGTCCGAAACCCTGACACTTCGAAAGAGATTGTCCAGTTCGTACACGAAGTGCATCCAGTTTTTGCCGTAACCCTCTCAACTTTTTAGCACATGCGATGTGGGTGAAATGATGATACCATGCCAACTTGCAACCATTTCAGAGTTCATTTGCAGTGCTTTTCAATTCAGGGTCATTTTAGCTCAAAATAAATCATGAAATGCATGAAAAATAGCAAATGAAGTCAGAAAAGGTTTGAAAATTGATGATGTGGCTTTGTATGGTGCATATTGAATGCAGAAAAAGTCTTGAGTTCAAATATGTTTAAAAAATTGAAATCCTTTTGTAACAGATGAGTTTTCGTCCGAAACCCTGACACTTCGAAAGAGATTGTCCAGTTCGTACACGAAGTGCTTCCAGTTTTTGCCGTAACCCTCTCAACTTTTTAGCACATGCTATGTGGGTGAAATGATGATACCATGCCAACTTGCAACCATTTCAGAGTTCATTTGCAGTGCTTTTCAATTCAGTGTCATTTTAGCTCAAAATAAATCATGAAATGCATGAAAAATAGCAAATGAAGTCAGAAAAGGTTTGAAAAGTGATGATGTGGCTTTGGATGGTGCATATTGAATGCAGAAAAAGTTTTAAGTTCAAATAGGTTTAAAAAATTGAAATCCTTTTGTAACAGATGAGTTTTCGTCCGAAACCCTCACACTTCGAAAGAGATTGTCCAGTTCATACACGAAGTGCATCCAGTTTTTGCCATAACCCTCTCAACTTTTTAGCACATGCTATGTGGGTGAAATGATGATACCATGCCAACTTGCAACCATTTCAGAGTTCATTTGCAGCGCTTTTCAATTCAGTGTCATTTTAGCTCAAAATAAATCATGAAATGCATGAAAAATAGCAAATGAAGTCAGAAAAGGTTTGAAAAGTGATGATGTGGCTTTGGATGGTGCATATTCAATGCAGAAAAAGTCTTGAGTTCAAATATGTTTAAAAAATTGAAATCCTTTTGTAACAGATGAGTTTTCGTCCGAAACCCTGACACTTCGAAAGTGATTGTCCAGTTCGTACACGAAGTGCATCCAGTTTTTTCCGTAACCCTCTGAAATTTTAGCACATGCTATGTGGGTGAAATGATGATACCATGCCAACTTGCAACCATTTCAAAGTTCATTTGCAGTGCTTTTCAATTCAGGGTCATTTTAGCTCAAAATAAATCATGAAATGCATGAAAAATAGCAAATGAAGTCAGAAAAGATTTGAAAAGTGATGATGTGGCTTTGGATGGTGCATATTGAATGCAAAAAAAGTCTTGAGTTCAAATATGTTTAAAAAATTGAAATCCTTTTGTAACAGATGAGTTTTCGTCCGAAACCCTGACACTTCGAAAGAGATTGTCCAGTTCGTACACGAAGTGCATCCAGTTTTTGCCGTAACCCTCTCAACTTTTTAGCACATGCGATGTGGGTGAAATGATGATACCATGCCAACTTGCAACCATTTCAGAGTTCATTTGCAGTGCTTTTCAATTCAGGGTCATTTTAGCTCAAAATAAATCATGAAATGCATGTAAAATAGCAAATGAAGTCAGAAAAGGTTTGAAAAGTGATGATGTGGCTTTGTATGGTGCATATTGAATGCAGAAAAAGTCTTGAGTTCAAATATGTTTAAAAAATTGAAATCCTTTTGTAACAGATGAGTTTTCGTCCGAAACCCTCACACTTCGAAAGAGATTGTCCAGTTCATACACGAAGTGCATCCAGTTTTTGCCATAACCCTCTCAACTTTTTAGCACATGCTATGTGGGTGAAATGATGATACCATGCCAACTTGCAACCATTTCAGAGTTCATTTGCAGCGCTTTTCAATTCAGTGTCATTTTAGCTCAAAATAAATCATGAAATGCATGAAAAATAGCAAATGAAGTCAGAAAAGGTTTGAAAAGTGATGATGTGGCTTTGGATGGTGCATATTCAATGCAGAAAAAGTCTTGAGTTCAAATATGTTTAAAAAATTGAAATCCTTTTGTAACAGATGAGTTTTCGTCCGAAACCCTGACACTTCGAAAGTGATTGTCCAGTTCGTACACGAAGTGCATCCAGTTTTTGCCGTAACCCTCTGAAATTTTAGCACATGCTATGTGGGTGAAATGATGATACCATGCCAACTTGCAACCATTTCAAAGTTCATTTGCAGTGCTTTTCAATTCAGGGTCATTTTAGCTCAAAATAAATCATGAAATGCATGAAAAATAGCAAATGAAGTCAGAAAAGGTTTGAAAAGTGATGATGTGGATTTGGATGGTGCATATTGAATGCAAAAAAAGTCTTGAGTTCAAATATGTTTAAAAAATTGAAATCCTTTTGTAACAGATGAGTTTTCGTCTGAAACCCTGACACTTCGAAAGAGATTGTCCAGTTCGTACACGAAGTGCATCCAGTTTTTGCCGTAACCCTCTCAACTTTTTAGCACATGCGATGTGGGTGAAATGATGATACCATGCCAACTTGCAACCATTTCAGAGTTCATTTGCAGTGCTTTTCAATTCAGGGTCATTTTAGCTCAAAATAAATCATGAAATGCATGTAAAATAGCAAATGAAGTCAGAAAAGGTTTGAAAAGTGATGATGTGGCTTTGTATGGTGCATATTGAATGCAGAAAAAGTCTTGAGTTCAAATATGTTTAAAAAATTGAAATCCTTTTGTAACAGATGAGTTTTCGTCCGAAACCCTGACACTTCGAAAGAGATTGTCCAGTTCGTACACGAAGTGCTTCCAGTTTTTGCCGTAACCCTCTCAACTTTTTAGCACATGCTATGTGGGTGAAATGATGATACCATGCCAACTTGCAACCATTTCAGAGTTCATTTGCAGTGCTTTTCAATTCAGTGTCATTTTAGCTCAAAATAAATCATGAAATGCATGAAAAATAGCAAATGAAGTCAGAAAAGGTTTGAAAAGTGATGATGTGGCTTTGGATGGTGCATATTGAATGCAGAAAAAGTTTTAAGTTCAAATAGGTTTAAAAAATTGAAATCCTTTTGTAACAGATGAGTTTTCGTCCGAAACCCTCACACTTCGGAAGAGATTGTCCAGTTCATACACGAAGTGCATCCAGTTTTTGCCGTAACCCTCTCAACTTTTTAGCACATGCTATGTGGGTGAAATGATGATACCATGCCAACTTGCAACCATTTCAGAGTTCATTTGCAGCGCTTTTCAATTCAGTGTCATTTTAGCTCAAAATAAATCATGAAATGCATGAAAAATAGCAAATGAAGTCAGAAAAGGTTTGAAAAGTGATGATGTGGCTTTGGATGGTGCATATTCAATGCAGAAAAAGTCTTGAGTTCAAATATGTTTAAAAAATTGAAATCCTTTTGTAACAGATGAGTTTTCGTCCAAAACCCTGACACTTCGAAAGTGATTGTCCAGTTCGTACACGAAGTGCATCCAGTTTTTGCCGTAACCCTCTGAAATTTTAGCACATGCTATGTGGGTGAAATGATGATACCATGCCAACTTGCATCCATTTCAGAGTTCATTTGCAGTGCTTTTCAATTCACGGTCATTTTAGCTCAAAATAAATCATGAAATGCATGAAAAATAGCAAATGAAGTCAGAAAAGGTTTGAAAAGTGATGATGTGGCTTTGGATGGTGCATATTGAATGCAGAAAACGTCTTGAGTTCAAATATGTTTAAAAAATTGAAATCCTTTTGTAACAGATGAGTTTTCGTCCGAAACCCTGACACTTCGAAAGAGATTGTCCAGTTCGTACACGAAGTGCATCCAGTTTTTGCCGTAACCCTCTCAACTTTTTAGCACATGCGATGTGGGTGAAATGATGATACCATGCCAACTTGCAACCATTTCAGAGTTCATTTGCAGTGCTTTTCAATTCAGGGTCATTTTAGCTCAAAATAAATCATGAAATGCATGAAAAATAGCAAATGAAGTCAGAAAAGGTTTGAAAAGTGATGATGTGGCTTTGGATGGTGCATATTGAATGCAGAAAAAGTCTTGAGTTCAAATATGTTTAAAAAATTGAAATCCTTTTGTAACAGATGAGTTTTCGTCCGAAACCCTGACACTTCGAAAGAGATTGTCCAGTTCGTACACGAAGTGCTTCCAGTTTTTGCCGTAACCCTCTCAACTTTTTAGCACATGCTATGTGGGTGAAATGATGATACCATGCCAACTTGCAACCATTTCAGAGTTCATTTGCAGTGCTTTTCAATTCAGTGTCATTTTAGCTCAAAATAAATCATGAAATGCATGAAAAATAGCAAATGAAGTCAGAAAAGGTTTGAAAAGTGATGATGTGGCTTTGGATGGTGCATATTGAATGCAGAAAAAGTCTTAAGTTCAAATAGGTTTAAAAAATTGAAATCCTTTTGTAACAGATGAGTTTTCGTCCGAAACCCTCACACTTCGAAAGAGATTGTCCAGTTCATACACGAAGTGCATCCAGTTTTTGCCGTAACCCTCTCAACTTTTTAGCACATGCTATGTGGGTGAAATGATGATACCATGCCAACTTGCAACCATTTCAGAGTTCATTTGCAGCGCTTTTCAATTCAGTGTCATTTTAGCTCAAAATAAATCATGAAATGCATGAAAAATAGCAAATGAAGTCAGAAAAGGTTTGAAAAGTGATGATGTGGCTTTGGATGGTGCATATTCAATGCAGAAAAAGTCTTGAGTTCAAATATGTTTAAAAAATTGAAATCCTTTTGTAACAGATGAGTTTTCGTCCGAAACCCTGACACTTCGAAAGAGATTGTCCAGTTCGTACACGAAGTGCATCCAGTTTTTGCCGTAACCCTCTCAACTTTTTAGCACATGCTATGTGGGTGAAATGATGATACCATGCCAAGTTGCAACCATTTCAGAGTTCATTTGCAGTGCTTTTCAATTCAGGGTCATTTTAGCTCAAAATAAATCATGAAATGCATGAAAAATAGCAAATGAAGTCAGAAAAGGTTTGAAAAGTGATGATGTGGCTTTGGATGGTGCATATTGAATGCAGAAAAAGTCTTGAGTTCAAATAGGTTTAAAAAATTGAAATCCTTTTGTAACAGATGAGTTTTCGTCCGAAACCCTGACATTTCGAAAGAGATTGTCCAGTTCGTACACGAAGTGCTTCCAGTTTTTGCCGTAACCCTCTCAACTTTTTAGCACATGCTATGTGGGTGAAATGATGATACCATGCCAACTTGCAACCATTTCAGAGTTCATTTGCAGTGCTTTTCAATTCAGTGTCATTTTAGCTCAAAATAAATCATGAAATGCATGAAAAATAGCAAATGAAGTCAGAAAAGGTTTGAAAAGTGATGATGTGGCTTTGTATGGTGCATATTGAATGCAGAAAAAGTCTTGAGTTCAAATATGTTTAAAAAATTGAAATCCTTTTGTAACAGATGAGTTTTCGTCCGAAACCCTGACACTTCGAAAGAGATTGTCCAGTTCGTACACGAAGTGCATCCGGTTTTTGCTGTAACCCTCTCAACTTTTTAGCACATGCGATGTGGGTGAAATGATGATACCATGCCAACTTGCAACCATTTCAGAGTTCATTTGCAGTGCTTTTCAATTCAGGGTCATTTTAGCTCAAAATAAATCATGAAATGCATGAAAAATAGCAAATGAAGTCAGAAAAGGTTTGAAAATTGATGATGTGGCTTTGTATGGTGCATATTGAATGCAGAAAAAGTCTTGAGCTCAAATATGTTTAAAAAATTGAAATCCTTTTGTAACAGATGAGTTTTCGTCCGAAACCCTGACACTTCGAAAGAGATTGTCCAGTTCGTACACGAAGTGCTTCCAGTTTTTGCCGTAACCCTCTCAACTTTTTAGCACATGCTATGTGGGTGAAATGATGATACCATGCCAACTTGCAACCATTTCAGAGTTCATTTGCAGCGCTTTTCAATTCAGTGTCATTTTAGCTCAAAATAAATCATGAAATGCATGAAAAATAGCAAATGAAGTCAGAAAAGGTTTGAAAAGTGATGATGTGGCTTTGGATGGTGCATATTGAATGCAGAAAAAGTCTTGAGTTCAAATATGTTTAAAAAATTGAAATCCTTTTGTAACAGATGAGTTTTCGTCCAAAACCCTGACACTTCGAAAGTGATTGTCCAGTTCGTACACGAAGTGCATCCAGTTTTTGCCGTAACCCTCTGAAATTTTAGCACATGCTATGTGGGTGAAATGATGATACCATGCCAACTTGCATAAATTTCAGAGTTCATTTGCAGTGCTTTTCAATTCAGGGTCATTTTAGCTCAAAATAAATCATGAAATGCATGAAAAATAGCAAATGAAGTCAGAAAAGGTTTGAAAAGTGATGATGTGGCTTTGGATGGTGCATATTGAATGCAGAAAACGTCTTGAGTTCAAATATGTTTAAAAAATTGAAATCCTTTTGTAACAGATGAGTTTTCGTCCGAAACCCTGACACTTCGAAAGAGATTGTCCAGTTCGTACACGAAGTGCATCCAGTTTTTGCCGTAACCCTCTCAACTTTTTAGCACATGCGATGTGGGTGAAATGATGATACCATGCCAACTTGCAACCATTTCAGAGTTCATTTGCAGTGCTTTTCAATTCAGGGTCATTTTAGCTCAAAATAAATCATGAAATGCATGAAAAATAGCAAATGAAGTCAGAAAAGGTTTGAAAAGTGATGATGTGGCTTTGGATGGTGCATATTGAATGCAGAAAAAGTCTTGAGTTCAAATATGTTTAAAAAATTGAAATCCTTTTGTAACAGATGAGTTTTCGTCCGAAACCCTGACACTTCGAAAGAGATTGTCCAGTTCGTACACGAAGTGCTTCCAGTTTTTGCCGTAACCCTCTCAACTTTTTAGCACATGCTATGTGGGTGAAATGATGATACCATGCCAACTTGCAACCATTTCAGAGTTCATTTGCAGTGCTTTTCAATTCAGTGTCATTTTAGCTCAAAATAAATCATGAAATGCATGAAAAATAGCAAATGAAGTCAGAAAAGGTTTGAAAAGTGATGATCTGGCTTTGGATGGTGCATATTGAATGCAGAAAAAGTCTTAAGTTCAAATAGGTTTAAAAAATTGAAATCCTTTTGTAACAGATGAGTTTTCGTCCGAAACCCTCACACTTCGAAAGAGATTGTCCAGTTCATACACGAAGTGCATCCAGTTTTTGCCGTAACCCTCTCAACTTTTTAGCACATGCTATGTGGGTGAAATGATGATACCATGCCAACTTGCAACCATTTCAGAGTTCATTTGCAGCGCTTTTCAATTCAGTGTCATTTTAGCTCAAAATAAATCATGAAATGCATGAAAAATAGCAAATGATGTCAGAAAAGGTTTGAAAAGTGATGATGTGGCTTTGGATGGTGCATATTCAATGCAGAAAAAGTCTTGAGTTCAAATATGTTTAAAAAATTGAAATCCTTTTGTAACAGATGAGTTTTCGTCCGAAACCCTGACACTTCGAAAGAGATTGTCCAGTTCGTACACGAAGTGCATCCGGTTTTTGCTGTAACCCTCTCAACTTTTTAGCACATGCGATGTGGGTGAAATGATGATACCATGCCAACTTGCAACCATTTCAGAGTTCATTTGAAGTGCTTTTCAATTCAGGGTCATTTTAGCTCAAAATAAATCATGAAATGCATGAAAAATAGCAAATGAAGTCAGAAAAGGTTTGAAAAGTGATGATGTGGCTTTGTATGGTGCATATTGAATGCAGAAAAAGTCTTGAGCTCAAATATGTTTAAAAAATTGAAATCCTTTTGTAACAGATGAGTTTTCGTCCGAAACCCTGACACTTCGAAAGAGATTGTCCAGTTCGTACACGAAGTGCATCCGGTTTTTGCTGTAACCCTCTCAACTTTTTAGCACATGCGATGTGGGTGAAATGATGATACCATGCCAACTTGCAACCATTTCAGAGTTCATTTGCAGTGCTTTTCAATTCAGGGTCATTTTAGCTCAAAATAAATCATGAAATGCATGAAAAATAGCAAATGAAGTCAGAAAAGGTTTGAAAATTGATGATGTGGCTTTGTATGGTGCATATTGAATGCAGAAAAAGTCTTGAGCTCAAATATGTTTAAAAAATTGAAATCCTTTTGTAACAGATGAGTTTTCGTCCGAAACCCTGACACTTCGAAAGAGATTGTCCAGTTCGTACACGAAGTGCTTCCAGTTTTTGCCGTAACCCTCTCAACTTTTTAGCACATGCTATGTGGGTGAAATGATGATACCATGCCAACTTGCAACCATTTCAGAGTTCATTTGCAGCGCTTTTCAATTCAGTGTCATTTTAGCTCAAAATAAATCATGAAATGCATGAAAAATAGCAAATGAAGTCAGAAAAGGTTTGAAAAGTGATGATGTGGCTTTGGATGGTGCATATTGAATGCAGAAAAAGTCTTGAGTTCAAATATGTTTAAAAAATTGAAATCCTTTTGTAACAGATGAGTTTTCGTCCAAAACCCTGACACTTCGAAAGTGATTGTCCAGTTCGTACACGAAGTGCATCCAGTTTTTGCCGTAACCCTCTGAAATTTTAGCACATGCTATGTGGGTGAAATGATGATACCATGCCAACTTGCATAAATTTCAGAGTTCATTTGCAGTGCTTTTCAATTCAGGGTCATTTTAGCTCAAAATAAATCATGAAATGCATGAAAAATAGCAAATGAAGTCAGAAAAGGTTTGAAAAGTGATGATGTGGCTTTGGATGGTGCATATTGAATGCAGAAAACGTCTTGAGTTCAAATATGTTTAAAAAATTGAAATCCTTTTGTAACAGATGAGTTTTCGTCCGAAACCCTGACACTTCGAAAGAGATTGTCCAGTTCGTACACGAAGTGCATCCAGTTTTTGCCGTAACCCTCTCAACTTTTTAGCACATGCGATGTGGGTGAAATGATGATACCATGCCAACTTGCAACCATTTCAGAGTTCATTTGCAGTGCTTTTCAATTCAGGGTCATTTTAGCTCAAAATAAATCATGAAATGCATGAAAAATAGCAAATGAAGTCAGAAAAGGTTTGAAAAGTGATGATGTGGCTTTGGATGGTGCATATTGAATGCAGAAAAAGTCTTGAGTTCAAATATGTTTAAAAAATTGAAATCCTTTTGTAACAGATGAGTTTTCGTCCGAAACCCTGACACTTCGAAAGAGATTGTCCAGTTCGTACACGAAGTGCTTCCAGTTTTTGCCGTAACCCTCTCAACTTTTTAGCACATGCTATGTGGGTGAAATGATGATACCATGCCAACTTGCAACCATTTCAGAGTTCATTTGCAGTGCTTTTCAATTCAGTGTCATTTTAGCTCAAAATAAATCATGAAATGCATGAAAAATAGCAAATGAAGTCAGAAAAGGTTTGAAAAGTGATGATCTGGCTTTGGATGGTGCATATTGAATGCAGAAAAAGTCTTAAGTTCAAATAGGTTTAAAAAATTGAAATCCTTTTGTAACAGATGAGTTTTCGTCCGAAACCCTGACACTTCGAAAGAGATTGTCCAGTTCGTACACGAAGTGCATCCGGTTTTTGCTGTAACCCTCTCAACTTTTTAGCACATGCGATGTGGGTGAAATGATGATACCATGCCAACTTGCAACCATTTCAGAGTTCATTTGAAGTGCTTTTCAATTCAGGGTCATTTTAGCTCAAAATAAATCATGAAATGCATGAAAAATAGCAAATGAAGTCAGAAAAGGTTTGAAAAGTGATGATGTGGCTTTGTATGGTGCATATTGAATGCAGAAAAAGTCTTGAGCTCAAATATGTTTAAAAAATTGAAATCCTTTTGTAACAGATGAGTTTTCGTCCGAAACCCTGACACTTCGAAAGAGATTGTCCAGTTCGTACACGAAGTGCATCCGGTTTTTGCTGTAACCCTCTCAACTTTTTAGCACATGCGATGTGGGTGAAATGATGATACCATGCCAACTTGCAACCATTTCAGAGTTCATTTGCAGTGCTTTTCAATTCAGGGTCATTTTAGCTCAAAATAAATCATGAAATGCATGAAAAATAGCAAATGAAGTCAGAAAAGGTTTGAAAATTGATGATGTGGCTTTGTATGGTGCATATTGAATGCAGAAAAAGTCTTGAGCTCAAATATGTTTAAAAAATTGAAATCCTTTTGTAACAGATGAGTTTTCGTCCGAAACCCTGACACTTCGAAAGAGATTGTCCAGTTCGTACACGAAGTGCTTCCAGTTTTTGCCGTAACCCTCTCAACTTTTTAGCACATGCTATGTGGGTGAAATGATGATACCATGCCAACTTGCAACCATTTCAGAGTTCATTTGCAGCGCTTTTCAATTCAGTGTCATTTTAGCTCAAAATAAATCATGAAATGCATGAAAAATAGCAAATGAAGTCAGAAAAGGTTTGAAAAGTGATGATGTGGCTTTGGATGGTGCATATTGAATGCAGAAAAAGTCTTGAGTTCAAATATGTTTAAAAAATTGAAATCCTTTTGTAACAGATGAGTTTTCGTCCAAAACCCTGACACTTCGAAAGTGATTGTCCAGTTCGTACACGAAGTGCATCCAGTTTTTGCCGTAACCCTCTGAAATTTTAGCACATGCTATGTGGGTGAAATGATGATACCATGCCAACTTGCATAAATTTCAGAGTTCATTTGCAGTGCTTTTCAATTCAGGGTCATTTTAGCTCAAAATAAATCATGAAATGCATGAAAAATAGCAAATGAAGTCAGAAAAGGTTTGAAAAGTGATGATGTGGCTTTGGATGGTGCATATTGAATGCAGAAAACGTCTTGAGTTCAAATATGTTTAAAAAATTGAAATCCTTTTGTAACAGATGAGTTTTCGTCCGAAACCCTGACACTTCGAAAGAGATTGTCCAGTTCGTACACGAAGTGCATCCAGTTTTTGCCGTAACCCTCTCAACTTTTTAGCACATGCGATGTGGGTGAAATGATGATACCATGCCAACTTGCAACCATTTCAGAGTTCATTTGCAGTGCTTTTCAATTCAGGGTCATTTTAGCTCAAAATAAATCATGAAATGCATGAAAAATAGCAAATGAAGTCAGAAAAGGTTTGAAAAGTGATGATGTGGCTTTGGATGGTGCATATTGAATGCAGAAAAAGTCTTGAGTTCAAATATGTTTAAAAAATTGAAATCCTTTTGTAACAGATGAGTTTTCGTCCGAAACCCTGACACTTCGAAAGAGATTGTCCAGTTCGTACACGAAGTGCTTCCAGTTTTTGCCGTAACCCTCTCAACTTTTTAGCACATGCTATGTGGGTGAAATGATGATACCATGCCAACTTGCAACCATTTCAGAGTTCATTTGCAGTGCTTTTCAATTCAGTGTCATTTTAGCTCAAAATAAATCATGAAATGCATGAAAAATAGCAAATGAAGTCAGAAAAGGTTTGAAAAGTGATGATCTGGCTTTGGATGGTGCATATTGAATGCAGAAAAAGTCTTAAGTTCAAATAGGTTTAAAAAATTGAAATCCTTTTGTAACAGATGAGTTTTCGTCCGAAACCCTCACACTTCGAAAGAGATTGTCCAGTTCATACACGAAGTGCATCCAGTTTTTGCCGTAACCCTCTCAACTTTTTAGCACATGCTATGTGGGTGAAATGATGATACCATGCCAACTTGCAACCATTTCAGAGTTCATTTGCAGCGCTTTTCAATTCAGTGTCATTTTAGCTCAAAATAAATCATGAAATGCATGAAAAATAGCAAATGAAGTCAGAAAAGGTTTGAAAAGTGATGATGTGGCTTTGGATGGTGCATATTCAATGCAGAAAAAGTCTTGAGTTCAAATATGTTTAAAAAATTGAAATCCTTTTGTAACAGATGAGTTTTCGTCCGAAACCCTGACACTTCGAAAGAGATTGTCCAGTTCGTACACGAAGTGCATCCGGTTTTTGCTGTAACCCTCTCAACTTTTTAGCACATGCGATGTGGGTGAAATGATGATACCATGCCAACTTGCAACCATTTCAGAGTTCATTTGAAGTGCTTTTCAATTCAGGGTCATTTTAGCTCAAAATAAATCATGAAATGCATGAAAAATAGCAAATGAAGTCAGAAAAGGTTTGAAAATTGATGATGTGGCTTTGTATGGTGCATATTGAATGCAGAAAAAGTCTTGAGTTCAAATATGTTTAAAAAATTGAAATCCTTTTGTAACAGATGAGTTTTCGTCCGAAACCCTGACACTTCGAAAGAGATTGTCCAGTTCGTACACGAAATGCTTCCAGTTTTTGCCGTAACCCTCTCAACTTTTTAGCACATGCTATGTGGGTGAAATGATGATACCATGCCAACTTGCAACCATTTCAGAGTTCATTTGCAGTGCTTTTCAATTCAGTGTCATTTTAGCTCAAAATAAATCATGAAATGCATGAAAAATAGCAAATGAAGTCAGAAAAGGTTTGAAAAGTGATGATGTGGCTTTGGATGGTGCATATTGAATGCAGAAAAAGTTTAAAGTTCAAATAGGTTTAAAAAATTGAAATCCTTTTGTAACAGATGAGTTTTCGTCCGAAACCCTCACACTTCGAAAGAGATTGTCCAGTTCATACACGAAGTGCATCCAGTTTTTGCCATAACCCTCTCAACTTTTTAGCACATGCTATGTGGGTGAAATGATGATACCATGCCAACTTGCAACCATTTCAGAGTTCATTTGCAGCGCTTTTCAATTCAATGTCATTTTAGCTCAAAATAAATCATGAAATGCATGAAAAATAGCAAATGAAGTCAGAAAAGGTTTGAAAAGTGATGATGTGGCTTTGGATGGTGCATATTCAATGCAGAAAAAGTCTTGAGTTCAAATATGTTTAAAAAATTGAAATCCTTTTGTAACAGATGAGTTTTCGTCCGAAACCCTGACACTTCGAAAGTGATTGTCCAGTTCGTACACGAAGTGCATCCAGTTTTTGCCGTAACCCTCTGAAATTTTAGCACATGCTATGTGGGTGAAATGATGATACCATGCCAACTTGCAACCATTTCAAAGTTCATTTGCAGTGCTTTTCAATTCAGGGTCATTTTAGCTCAAAATAAATCATGAAATGCATGAAAAATAGCAAATGAAGTCAGAAAAGGTTTGAAAAGTGATGATGTGGCTTTGGATGGTGCATATTCAATGCAAAAAAAGTCTTGAGTTCAAATATGTTTAAAAAATTGAAATCCTTTTGAAACAGATGAGTTTTCGTCCAAAACCCTGACACTTCGAAAGTGATTGTCCAGTTCGTACACGAAGTGCATCCAGTTTTTGCCGTAACCCTCTGAAATTTTAGCACATGCTATGTGGGTGAAATGATGATACCATGCCAACTTGCATCCATTTCAGAGTTCATTTGCAGTGCTTTTCAATTCAGGGTCATTTTAGCTCAAAATAAATCATGAAATGCATGAAAAATAGCAAATGAAGTCAGAAAAGGTTTGAAAAGTGATGATGTGGCTTTGGATGGTGCATATTGAATGCAGAAAACGTCTTGAGTTCAAATATGTTTAAAAAATAGAAATCCTTTTGTAACAGATGAGTTTTCGTCCGAAACCCTGACACTTCGAAAGAGATTGTCCAGTTCGTACACGAAGTGCATCCAGTTTTTGCCGTAACCCTCTCTACTTTTTAGCACATGCGATGTGGGTGAAATGATGATACCATGCCAACTTGCAACCATTTCAGAGTTCATTTGCAGTGCTTTTCAATTCAGGGTCATTTTAGCTCAAAATAAATCATGAAATGCATGAAAAATAGCAAATGAAGTCAGAAAAGGTTTGAAAAGTGATGATGTGGCTTTGGATGGTGCATATTGAATGCAGAAAAAGTCTTGAGTTCAAATATGTTTAAAAAATTGAAATCCTTTTGTAACAGATGAGTTTTCGTCCGAAACCCTGACACTTCGAAAGAGATTGTCCAGTTCGTACACGAAGTGCTTCCAGTTTTTGCCGTAACCCTCTCAACTTTTTAGCACATGCTATGTGGGTGAAATGATGATACCATGCCAACTTGCAACCATTTCAGAGTTCATTTGCAGTGCTTTTCAATTCAGTGTCATTTTAGCTCAAAATAAATCATGAAATGCATGAAAAATAGCAAATGAAGTCAGAAAAGGTTTGAAAAGTGATGATCTGGCTTTGGATGGTGCATATTGAATGCAGAAAAAGTCTTAAGTTCAAATAGGTTTAAAAAATTGAAATCCTTTTGTAACAGATGAGTTTTCGTCCGAAACCCTCACACTTCGAAACAGATTGTCCAGTTCATACACGAAGTGCATCCAGTTTTTGCCGTAACCCTCTCAACTTTTTAGCACATGCTATGTGGGTGAAATGATGATACCATGCCAACTTGCAACCATTTCAGAGTTCATTTGCAGCGCTTTTCAATTCAGTGTCATTTTAGCTCAAAATAAATCATGAAATGCATGAAAAATAGCAAATGAAGTCAGAAAAGGTTTGAAAAGTGATGATGTGGCTTTGTATGGTGCATATTGAATGCAGAAAAAGTCTTGAGTTCAAATATGTTTAAAAAATTGAAATCCTTTTGTAACAGATGAGTTTTCGTCCGAAACCCTGACACTTCGAAAGAGATTGTCCAGTTCGTACACGAAGTGCTTCCAGTTTTTGCCGTAACCCTCTCAACTTTTTAGCACATGCTATGTGGGTGAAATGATGATACCATGCCAACTTGCAACCATTTCAGAGTTCATTTGCAGTGCTTTTCAATTCAGTGTCATTTTAGCTCAAAATAAATCATGAAATGCATGAAAAATAGCAAATGAAGTCAGAAAAGGTTTGAAAAGTGATGATGTGGCTTTGGATGGTGTATATTGAATGCAGAAAAAGTCTTGAGTTCAAATATGTTTAAAAAATTGAAATCCTTTTGTAACAGATGAGTTTTCGTCCGAAACCCTGACACTTCGAAAGAGATTGTCCAGTTCGTACACGAAGTGCATCCAGTTTTTGCCGTAACCCTCTCTACTTTTTAGCACATGCGATGTGGGTGAAATGATGATACCATGCCAACTTGCAACCATTTCAGAGTTCATTTGCAGTGCTTTTCAATTCAGGGTCATTTTAGCTCAAAATAAATCATGAAATGCATGAAAAATAGCAAATGAAGTCAGAAAAGGTTTGAAAAGTGATGATGTGGCTTTGGATGGTGCATATTGAATGCAGAAAAAGTCTTGAGTTCAAATATGTTTAAAAAATTGAAATCCTTTTGTAACAGATGAGTTTTCGTCCGAAACCCTGACACTTCGAAAGAGATTGTCCAGTTCGTACACGAAGTGCTTCCAGTTTTTGCCGTAACCCTCTCAACTTTTTAGCACATGCTATGTGGGTGAAATGATGATACCATGCCAACTTGCAACCATTTCAGAGTTCATTTGCAGTGCTTTTCAATTCAGTGTCATTTTAGCTCAAAATAAATCATGAAATGCATGAAAAATAGCAAATGAAGTCAGAAAAGGTTTGAAAAGTGATGATCTGGCTTTGGATGGTGCATATTGAATGCAGAAAAAGTCTTAAGTTCAAATAGGTTTAAAAAATTGAAATCCTTTTGTAACAGATGAGTTTTCGTCCGAAACCCTCACACTTCGAAACAGATTGTCCAGTTCATACACGAAGTGCATCCAGTTTTTGCCGTAACCCTCTCAACTTTTTAGCACATGCTATGTGGGTGAAATGATGATACCATGCCAACTTGCAACCATTTCAGAGTTCATTTGCAGCGCTTTTCAATTCAGTGTCATTTTAGCTCAAAATAAATCATGAAATGCATGAAAAATAGCAAATGAAGTCAGAAAAGGTTTGAAAAGTGATGATGTGGCTTTGGATGGTGCATATTCAATGCAGAAAAAGTCTTGAGTTCAAATATGTTTAAAAAATTGAAATCCTTTTGTAACAGATGAGTTTTCGTCCGAAACCCTGACACTTCGAAAGTGATTGTCCAGTTCGTACACGAAGTGCATCCAGTTTTTGCCGTAACCCTCTGAAATTTTAGCACATGCTATGTGGGTGAAATGATGATACCATGCCAACTTGCAACCATTTCAAAGTTCATTTGCAGTGCTTTTCAATTCAGGGTCATTTTAGCTCAAAATAAATCATGAAATGCATGAAAAATAGCAAATGAAGTCAGAAAAGGTTTGAAAAGTGATGATGTGGCTTTGGATGGTGCATATTGAATGCAAAAAAAGTCTTGAGTTCAAATATGTTTAAAAAATTGAAATCCTTTTGTAACAGATGAGTTTTCGTCCGAAACCCTGACACTTCGAAAGAGATTGTCCAGTTCGTACACGAAGTGCATCCAGTTTTTGCCGTAACCCTCTCAACTTTTTAGCACATGCGATGTGGGTGAAATGATGATACCATGCCAACTTGCAACCATTTCAGAGTTCATTTGCAGTGCTTTTCAATTCAGGGTCATTTTAGCTCAAAATAAATCATGAAATGCATGTAAAATAGCAAATGAAGTCAGAAAAGGTTTGAAAAGTGATGATGTGGCTTTGTATGGTGCATATTGAATGCAGAAAAAGTCTTGAGTTCAAATATGTTTAAAAAATTGAAATCCTTTTGTAACAGATGAGTTTTCGTCCGAAACCCTGACACTTCGAAAGAGATTGTCCAGTTCGTACACGAAGTGCTTCCAGTTTTTGCCGTAACCCTCTCAACTTTTTAGCACATGCTATGTGGGTGAAATGATGATACCATGCCAACTTGCAACCATTTCAGAGTTCATTTGCAGTGCTTTTCAATTCAGTGTCATTTTAGCTCAAAATAAATCATGAAATGCATGAAAAATAGCAAATGAAGTCAGAAAAGGTTTGAAAAGTGATGATGTGGCTTTGGATGGTGCATATTCAATGCAGAAAAAGTCTTGAGTTCAAATATGTTTAAAAAATTGAAATCCTTTTGTAACAGTTGAGTTTTCGTCCGAAACCCTAACACTTCGAAAGAGATTGTCCAGTTCGTACACGAAGTGCATCCAGTTTTTGCCGTAACCCTCTGAAATTTTAGCACATGCTATGTGGGTGAAATGATGATACCATGCCAACTTGCAACCATTTCAGAGTTCATTTGCAGTGCTTTTCAATTCAGGGTCATTTTAGCTCAAAATAAATCATGAAATGCATGAAAAATAGCAAATGAAGTCAGAAAAGGTTTGAAAAGTGATGATGTGGCTTTGGATGGTGCATATTGAATGCAGAAAAAGTCTTGAGTTCAAATATGTTTAAAAAATTGAAATCCTTTTGTAACAGATGAGTTTTCGTCCGAAACCCTGACATTTCGAAAGAGATTGTCCAGTTCGTACACGAAGTGCTTCCAGTTTTTGCCGTAACCCTCTCAACTTTTTAGCACATGCTATGTGGGTGAAATGATGATACCATGCCAACTTGCAACCATTTCAGAGTTCATTTGCAGTGCTTTTCAATTCAGTGTCATTTTAGCTCAAAATAAATCATGAAATGCATGAAAAATAGCAAATGAAGTCAGAAAAGGTTTGAAAAGTGATGATGTGGCTTTGTATGGTGCATATTGAATGCAGAAAAAGTCTTGAGTTCAAATATGTTTAAAAAATTGAAATCCTTTTCTAACAGATGAGTTTTCGTCCGAAACCATCATACTTCGAAAGAGATTGTCCAGTTCGTACACGAAGTGCATCCGGTTTTTGCTGTAACCCTCTCAACTTTTTAGCACATGCGATGTGGGTGAAATGATGATACCATGCCAACTTGCAACCATTTCAGAGTTCATTTGCAGTGCTTTTCAATTCAGGGTCATTTTAGCTCAAAATAAATCATGAAATGCATGAAAAATAGCAAATGAAGTCAGAAAAGGTTTGAAAAGTGATGATGTGGCTTTGGATGGTGCATATTGAATGCAGAAAAAGTCTTGAGTTCAAATATGTTTAAAAAATTGAAATCCTTTTGTAACAGATGAGTTTTCGTCCGAAACCCAGACATTTCGAAAGAGATTGTCCAGTTCGTACACGAAGTGCTTCCAGTTTTTGCCGTAACCCTCTCAACTTTTTAGCACATGCTATGTGGGTGAAATGATGATACCATGCCAACTTGCAACCATTTCAGAGTTCATTTGCAGTGCTTTTCAATTCAGTGTCATTTTAGCTCAAAATAAATCATGAAATGCATGAAAAATAGCAAATGAAGTCAGAAAAGGTTTGAAAAGTGATGATGTGGCTTTGTATGGTGCATATTGAATGCAGAAAAAGTCTTGAGTTCAAATATGTTTAAAAAATTGAAATCCTTTTGTAACAGATGAGTTTTCGTCCGAAACCCTCATACTTCGAAAGAGATTGTCCAGTTCGTACACGAAGTGCATCCGGTTTTTGCTGTAACCCTCTCAACTTTTTAGCACATGCGATGTGGGTGAAATGATGATACCATGCCAACTTGCAACCATTTCAGAGTTCATTTGCAGTGCTTTTCAATTCAGGGTCATTTTAGCTCAAAATAAATCATGAAATGCATGAAAAATAGCAAATGAAGTCAGAAAAGGTTTGAAAATTGATGATGTGGCTTTGTATGGTGCATATTGAATGCAGAAAAAGTCTTGAGTGCAAATATGTTTAAAAAATTGAAATCCTTTTGTAACAGATGAGTTTTCGTCCGAAACCCTGACACTTCGAAAGAGATTGTCCAGTTCGTACACGAAGTGCTTCCAGTTTTTGCCGTAACCCTCTCAACTTTTTAGCACATGCTATGTGGGTGAAATGATGATACCATGCCAACTTGCAACCATTTCAGAGTTCATTTGCAGTGCTTTTCAATTCAGTGTCATTTTAGCTCAAAATAAATCATGAAATGCATGAAAAATAGCAAATGAAGTCAGAAAAGGTTTGAAAAGTGATGATGTGGCTTTGTATGGTGCATATTGAATGCAGAAAAAGTCTTGAGTTCAAATATGTTTAAAAAATTGAAATCCTTTTGTAACAGATGAGTTTTCGTCCGAAACCCTCATACTTCGAAAGAGATTGTCCAGTTCGTACACGAAGTGCATCCGGTTTTTGCTGTAACCCTCTCAACTTTTTAGCACATGCGATGTGGGTGAAATGATGATACCATGCCAACTTGCAACCATTTCAGAGTTCATTTGCAGTGCTTTTCAATTCAGGGTCATTTTAGCTCAAAATAAATCATGAAATGCATGAAAAATAGCAAATGAAGTCAGAAAAGGTTTGAAAATTGATGATGTGGCTTTGTATGGTGCATATTGAATGCAGAAAAAGTCTTGAGTTCAAATATGTTTAAAAAATTGAAATCCTTTTGTAACAGATGAGTTTTCGTCCGAAACCCTGACACTTCGAAAGAGATTGTCCAGTTCGTACACGAAATGCTTCCAGTTTTTGCCGTAACCCTCTCAACTTTTTAGCACATGCTATGTGGGTGAAATGATGATACCATGCCAACTTGCAACCATTTCAGAGTTCATTTGCAGTGCTTTTCAATTCAGTGTCATTTTAGCTCAAAATAAATCATGAAATGCATGAAAAATAGCAAATGAAGTCAGAAAAGGTTTGAAAAGTGATGATGTGGCTTTGGATGGTGCATATTGAATGCAGAAAAAGTTTTAAGTTCAAATAGGTTTAAAAAATTGAAATCCTTTTGTAACAGATGAGTTTTCGTCCGAAACCCTCACACTTCGAAAGAGATTGTCCAGTTCATACACGAAGTGCATCCAGTTTTTGCCATAACCCTCTCAACTTTTTAGCACATGCTATGTGGGTGAAATGATGATACCATGCCAACTTGCAACCATTTCAGAGTTCATTTGCAGCGCTTTTCAATTCAGTGTCATTTTAGCTCAAAATAAATCATGAAATGCATGAAAAATAGCAAATGAAGTCAGAAAAGGTTTGAAAAGTGATGATGTGGCTTTGGATGGTGCATATTCAATGCAGAAAAAGTCTTCAGTTCAAATATGTTTAAAAAATTGAAATCCTTTTGTAACAGATGAGTTTTCGTCCGAAACCCTGACACTTCGAAAGTGATTGTCCAGTTCGTACACGAAGTGCATCCAGTTTTTGCCGTAACCCTCTGAAATTTTAGCACATGCTATGTGGGTGAAATGATGATACCATGCCAACTTGCAACCATTTCAAAGTTCATTTGCAGTGCTTTTCAATTCAGGGTCATTTTAGCTCAAAATAAATCATGAAATGCATGAAAAATAGCAAATGAAGTCAGAAAAGGTTTGAAAAGTGATGATGTGGCTTTGGATGGTGCATATTGAATGCAAAAAAAGTCTTGAGTTCAAATATGTTTAAAAAATTGAAATCCTTTTGTAACAGATGAGTTTTCGTCCGAAACCCTGACACTTCGAAAGAGATTGTCCAGTTCGTACACGAAGTGCATCCAGTTTTTGCCGTAACCCTCTCAACTTTTTAGCACATGCGATGTGGGTGAAATGATGATACCATGCCAACTTGCAACCATTTCAGAGTTCATTTGCAGTGCTTTTCAATTCAGGGTCATTTTAGCTCAAAATAAATCATGAAATGCATGTAAAATAGCAAATGAAGTCAGAAAAGGTTTGAAAAGTGATGATGTGGCTTTGTATGGTGCATATTGAATGCAGAAAAAGTCTTGAGTTCAAATATGTTTAAAAAATTGAAATCCTTTTGTAACAGATGAGTTTTCGTCCGAAACCCTGACACCTCGAAAGAGATTGTCCAGTTCGTACACGAAGTGCTTCCAGTTTTTGCCGTAACCCTCTCAACTTTTTAGCACATGCTATGTGGGTGAAATGATGATACCATGCCAACTTGCAACCATTTCAGAGTTCATTTGCAGTGCTTTTCAATTCAGTGTCATTTTAGCTCAAAATAAATCATGAAATGCATGAAAAATAGCAAATGAAGTCAAAAAAGGTTTGAAAAGTGATGATGTGGCTTTGGATGGTGCATATTGAATGCAGAAAAAGTTTTAAGTTCAAATAGGTTTAAAAAATTGAAATCCTTTTGTAACAGATGAGTTTTCGTCCGAAACCCTCACACTTCGAAAGAGATTGTCCAGTTCATACACGAAGTGCATCCAGTTTTTGCCGTAACCCTCTCAACTTTTTAGCACATGCTATGTGGGTGAAATGATGATACCATGCCAACTTGCAACCATTTCAGAGTTCATTTGCAGCGCTTTTCAATTCAGTGTCATTTTAGCTCAAAATAAATCATGAAATGCATGAAAAATAGCAAATGAAGTCAGAAAAGGTTTGAAAAGTGATGATGTGGCTTTGGATGGTGCATATTCAATGCAGAAAAAGTCTTGAGTTCAAATATGTTTAAAAAATTGAAATCCTTTTGTAACAGATGAGTTTTCGTCCAAAACCCTGACACTTCGAAAGTGATTGTCCAGTTCGTACACGAAGTGCATCCAGTTTTTGCCGTAACCCTCTGAAATTTTAGCACATGCTATGTGGGTGAAATGATGATACCATGCCAACTTGCAACCATTTCAGAGTTCATTTGCAGTGCTTTTCAATTCCGGGTCATTTTAGCTCAAAATAAATCATGAAATGCATGAAAAATAGCAAATGAAGTCAGAAAAGGTTTGAAAAGTGATGATGTGGCTTTGGATGGTGCGTATTGAATGCAGAAAACGTCTTGAGTTCAAATATGTTTAAAAAATTGAAATCCTTTTGTAACAGATGAGTTTTCGTCCGAAACCTTGACACTTCGAAAGAGATTGTCCAGTTCGTACACGAAGTGCATCCAGTTTTTGCCGTAACCCTCTCAACTTTTTAGCACATGCGATGTGGGTGAAATGATGATACCATGCCAACTTGCAACCATTTCAGAGTTCATTTGCAGCGCTTTTCAATTCAGTGTCATTTTAGCTCAAAATAAATCATGAAATGCATGAAAAATAGCAAATGAAGTCAGAAAAGGTTTGAAAAGTGATGATGTGGCTTTGGATGGTGCATATTCAATGCAGAAAAAGTCTTGAGTTCAAATATGTTTAAAAAATTGAAATCCTTTTGTAACTGATGAGTTTTCGTCCGAAACCCTGACACTTCGAAAGAGATTGTCCAGTTCGTACACGAAGTGCATCCAGTTTTTGCCGTAACCCTCTGAAATTTTAGCACATGCTATGTGGGTGAAATGATGATACCATGCCAACTTGCAACCATTTCAGAGTTCATTTGCAGTGCTTTTCAATTCAGGGTCATTTTAGCTCAAAATAAATCATGAAATGCATGAAAAATAGCAAATGAAGTCAGAAAAGGTTTGAAAAGTGATGATGTGGCTTTGGATGGTGCATATTGAATGCAGAAAAAGTCTTGAGTTCAAATATGTTTAAAAAATTGAAATCCTTTTGTAACAGATGAGTTTTCGTCCGAAACCCTGACATTTCGAAAGAGATTGTCCAGTTCGTACACGAAGTGCTTCCAGTTTTTGCCGTAACCCTCTCAACTTTTTAGCACATGCTATGTGGGTGAAATGATGATACCATGCCAACTTGCAACCATTTCAGAGTTCATTTGCAGTGCTTTTCAATTCAGTGTCATTTTAGCTCAAAATAAATCATGAAATGCATGAAAAATAGCAAATGAAGTCAGAAAAGGTTTGAAAAGTGATGATGTGGCTTTGGATGGTGCATATTGAATGCAGAAAAAGTCTTAAGTTCAAATAGGTTTAAAAAATTGAAATCCTTTTGTAACAGATGAGTTTTCGTCCGAAACCCTCACACTTCGAAAGAGATTGTCCAGTTCATACACGAAGTGCATCCAGTTTTTGCCGTAACCCTCTCAACTTTTTAGCACATGCTATGTGGGTGAAATGATGATACCATGCCAACTTGCAACCATTTCAGAGTTCATTTGCAGCGCTTTTCAATTCAGTGTCATTTTAGCTCAAAATAAATCATGAAATGCATGAAAAATAGCAAATGAAGTCAGAAAAGGTTTGAAAAGTGATGATGTGGCTTTGGATGGTGCATATTCAATGCAGAAAAAGTCTTGAGTTCAAATATGTTTAAAAAATTGAAATCCTTTTGTAACAGATGAGTTTTCGTCCGAAACCCTGACACTGCGAAAGTGATTGTCCAGTTCGTACACGAAGTGCATCCAGTTTTTGCCGTAACCCTCTGAAATTTTAGCACATGCTATGTGGGTGAAATGATGATACCATGCCAACTTGCAACCATTTCAGAGTTCATTTGCAGTGCTTTTCAATTCAAGGTCATTTTAGCTCAAAATAAATCATGAAATGCATGAAAAATAGCAAATGAAGTCAGAAAAGGTTTGAAAAGTGATGATGTGGCTTTGGATGGTGCATATTGAATGCAGAAAACGTCTTGAGTTCAAATATGTTTAAAAAATTGAAATCCTTTTGTAACAGATGAGTTTTCGTCCGAAACCCTGACACTTCGAAAGAGATTGTCCAGTTCGTACACGAAGTGCATCCAGTTTTTGCCGTAACCCTCTCAACTTTTTAGCACATGCGATGTGGGTGAAATGATGATACCATGCCAACTTGCAACCATTTCAGAGTTCATTTGCAGTGCTTTTCAATTCAGGATCATTTTAGCTCAAAATAAATCATGAAATGCATGAAAAATAGCAAATGAAGTCAGAAAAGGTTTGAAAAGTGATGATGTGGCTTTGGATGGTGCATATTGAATGCAGAAAAAGTCTTGAGTTCAAATATGTTTATAAAATTGAAATCCTTTTGTAACAGATGAGTTTTCGTCCGAAACCCTGACACTTCGAAAGAGATTGTCCAGTTCGTACACGAAGTGCTTCCAGTTTTTGCCGTAACCCTCTCAACTTTTTAGCACATGCTTTGTGGGTGAAATGATGATACCATGCCAACTTGCAACCATTTCAGAGTTCATTTGCAGTGCTTTTCAATTCAGTGTCATTTTAGCTCAAAATAAATCATGAAATGCATGAAAAATAGCAAATGAAGTCAGAAAAGGTTTGAAAAGTGATGATGTGGCTTTGGATGGTGCATATTGAATGCAGAAAAAGTCTTAAGTTCAAATAGGTTTAAAAAATTGAAATCCTTTTGTAACAGATGAGTTTTCGTCCGAAACCCTCACACTTCGAAAGAGATTGTCCAGTTCGTACACGAAGTGCATCCAGTTTTTGCCGTAACCCTCTCAACTTTTTAGCACATGCTATGTGGGTGAAATGATGATACCATGCCAACTTGCAACCATTTCAGAGTTCATTTGCAGCGCTTTTCAATTCAGTGTCATTTTAGCTCAAAATAAATCATGAAATGCATGAAAAATAGCAAATGAAGTCAGAAAAGGTTTGAAAAGTGATGATGTGGCTTTGGATGGTGCATATTCAATGCAGAAAAAGTCTTGAGTTCAAATATGTTTAAAAAATTGAAATCCTTTTGTAACAGATGAGTTTTCGTCCGAAACCCTGACACTTCGAAAGAGATTGTCCAGTTCGTACACGAAGTGCATCCAGTTTTTGCCGTAACCCTCTGAAATTTTAGCACATGCTATGTGGGTGAAATGATGATACCATGCCAACTTGCAACCATTTCAGAGTTCATTTGCAGTGCTTTTCAATTCAGGGTCATTTTAGCTCAAAATAAATCATGAAATGCATGAAAAATAGCAAATGAAGTCAGAAAAGGTTTGAAAAGTGATGATGTGGCTTTGGATGGTGCATATTGAATGCAGAAAAAGTCTTGAGTTCAAATATGTTTAAAAAATTGAAATCCTTTTGTAACAGATGAGTTTTCGTCCGAAACCCTGACATTTCGAAAGAGATTGTCCAGTTCGTACACGAAGTGCTTCCAGTTTTTGCCGTAACCCTCTCTACTTTTTAGCACATGCTATGTGGGTGAAATGATGATACCATGCCAACTTGCAACCATTTCAGAGTTCATTTGCAGTGCTTTTCAATTCAGTGTCATTTTAGCTCAAAATAAATCATGAAATGCATGAAAAATAGCAAATGAAGTCAGAAAAGGTTTGAAAAGTGATGATGTGGCTTTGGATGGTGCATATTGAATGCAGAAAAAGTCTTAAGTTCAAATAGGTTTAAAAAATTGAAATCCTTTTGTAACAGATGAGTTTTCGTCCGAAACCCTCACACTTCGAAAGAGATTGTCCAGTTCATACACGAAGTGCATCCAGTTTTTGCCGTAACCCTCTCAACTTTTTAGCACATGCTATGTGGGTGAAATGATGATACCATGCCAACTTGCAACCATTTCAGAGTTCATTTGCAGCGCTTTTCAATTCAGTGTCATTTTAGCTCAAAATAAATCATGAAATGCATGAAAAATAGCAAATGAAGTCAGAAAAGGTTTGAAAAGTGATGATCTGGCTTTGGATGGTGCATATTCAATGCAGAAAAAGTCTTGAGTTCAAATATGTTTAAAAAATTGAAATCCTTTTGTAACAGATGAGTTTTCGTCCGAAACCCTGACACTTCGAAAGTGATTGTCCAGTTCGTACACGAAGTGCATCCAGTTTTTGCCGTAACCCTCTGAAATTTTAGCACATGCTATGTGGGTGAAATGATGATACCATGCCAACTTGCAACCATTTCAGAGTTCATTTGCAGTGCTTTTCAATTCAGGGTCATTTTAGCTCAAAATAAATCATGAAATGCATGAAAAATAGCAAATGAAGTCAGAAAAGGTTTGAAAAGTGATGATGTGGCTTTGGATGGTGCATATTGAATGCAGAAAAAGTCTTGAGTTCAAATATGTTTAAAAAATTGAAATCCTTTTGTAACAGATGAGTTTTCGTCCGAAACCCTGACATTTCGAAAGAGATTGTCCAGTTCGTACACGAAGTGCTTCCAGTTTTTGCCGTAACCCTCTCAACTTTTTAGCACATGCTATGTGGGTGAAATGATGATACCATGCCAACTTGCAACCATTTCAGAGTTCATTTGCAGTGCTTTTCAATTCAGTGTCATTTTAGCTCAAAATAAATCATGAAATGCATGAAAAATAGCAAATGAAGTCAGAAAAGGTTTGAAAAGTGATGATGTGGCTTTGGATGGTGCATATTGAATGCAGAAAAAGTCTTAAGTTCAAATAGGTTTAAAAAATTGAAATCCTTTTGTAACAGATGAGTTTTCGTCCGAAACCCTCACACTTCGAAAGAGATTGTCCAGTTCATACACGAAGTGCATCCAGTTTTTGCCGTAACCCTCTCAACTTTTTAGCACATGCTATGTGGGTGAAATGATGATACCATGCCAACGTGCAACCATTTCAGAGTTCATTTGCAGCGCTTTTCAATTCAGTGTCATTTTAGCTCAAAATAAATCTTGAAATGCATGAAAAATAGCAAATGAAGTCAGAAAAGGTTTGAAAAGTGATGATGTGGCTTTGGATGGTGCATATTCAATGCAGAAAAAGTCTTGAGTTCAAATATGTTTAAAAAATTGAAATCCTTTTGTAACAGATGAGTTTTCGTCCGAAACCCTGACACTTCGAAAGTGATTGTCCAGTTCGTACACGAAGTGCATCCAGTTTTTGCCGTAACCCTCTGAAATTTTAGCACATGCTATGTGGGTGAAATGATGATACCATGCCAACTTGCAACCATTTCAGAGTTCATTTGCAGTGCTTTTCAATTCAGGGTCATTTTAGCTCAAAATAAATCATGAAATGCATGAAAAATAGCAAATGAAGTCAGAAAAGGTTTGAAAAGTGATGATGTGGCTTTGGATGGTGCATATTGAATGCAGAAAACGTCTTGAGTTCAAATATGTTTAAAAAATTGAAATCCTTTTGTAACAGATGAGTTTTCGTCCGAAACCCTGACACTTCGAAAGAGATTGTCCAGTTCGTACACGAAGTGCATCCAGTTTTTGCCGTAACCCTCTCAACTTTTTAGCACATGCGATGTGGGTGAAATGATGATACCATGCCAACTTGCAACCATTTCAGAGTTCATTTGCAGTGCTTTTCAATTCAGGATCATTTTAGCTCAAAATAAATCATGAAATGCATGAAAAATAGCAAATGAAGTCAGAAAAGGTTTGAAAAGTGATGATGTGGCTTTGGATGGTGCATATTGAATGCAGAAAAAGTCTTGAGTTCAAATATGTTTATAAAATTGAAATCCTTTTGTAACAGATGAGTTTTCGTCCGAAACCCTGACACTTCGAAAGAGATTGTCCAGTTCGTACACGAAGTGCTTCCAGTTTTTGCCGTAACCCTCTCAACTTTTTAGCACATGCTATGTGGGTGAAATGATGATACCATGCCAACTTGCAACCATTTCAGAGTTCATTTGCAGTGCTTTTCAATTCAGTGTCATTTTAGCTCAAAATAAATCATGAAATGCATGAAAAATAGCAAATGAAGTCAGAAAAGGTTTGAAAAGTGATGATGTGGCTTTGGATGGTGCATATTGAATGCAGAAAAAGTCTTAAGTTCAAATAGGTTTAAAAAATTGAAATCCTTTTGTAACAGATGAGTTTTCGTCCGAAACCCTCACACTTCGAAAGAGATTGTCCAGTTCGTACACGAAGTGCATCCAGTTTTTGCCGTAACCCTCTCAACTTTTTAGCACATGCTATGTGGGTGAAATGATGATACCATGCCAACTTGCAACCATTTCAGAGTTCATTTGCAGCGCTTTTCAATTCAGTGTCATTTTAGCTCAAAATAAATCATGAAATGCATGAAAAATAGCAAATGAAGTCAGAAAAGGTTTGAAAAGTGATGATGTGGCTTTGGATGGTGCATATTCAATGCAGAAAAAGTCTTGAGTTCAAATATGTTTAAAAAATTGAAATCCTTTTGTAACAGATGAGTTTTCGTCCGAAACCCTGACACTTCGAAAGAGATTGTCCAGTTCGTACACGAAGTGCATCCAGTTTTTGCCGTAACCCTCTGAAATTTTAGCACATGCTATGTGGGTGAAATGATGATACCGTGCCAACTTGCAACCATTTCAGAGTTCATTTGCAGTGCTTTTCAATTCAGGGTCATTTTAGCTCAAAATAAATCATGAAATGCATGAAAAATAGCAAATGAAGTCAGAAAAGGTTTGAAAAGTGATGATGTGGCTTTGAATGGTGCATATTGAATGCAGAAAAAGTCTTGAGTTCAAATATGTTTAAAAAATTGAAATCCTTTTGTAACAGATGAGTTTTCGTCCGAAACCCTGACACTTCGAAAGAGATTGTCCAGTTCGTACACGAAGTGCTTCCAGTTTTTGCCGTAACCCTCTCAACTTTTTAGCACATGCTATGTGGGTGAAATGATGATACCATGCCAACTTGCAACCATTTCAGAGTTCATTTGCAGTGCTTTTCAATTCAGTGTCATTTTAGCTCAAAATAAATCATGAAATGCATGAAAAATAGCAAATGAAGTCAGAAAAGGTTTGAAAAGTGATGATGTGGCTTTGGATGGTGCATATTGAATGCAGAAAAAGTCTTGAGTTCAAATATGTTTAAAAAATTGAAATACTTTTGTAACAGATGAGTTTTCGTCCGAAACCCTGACACTTCGAAAGAGATTGTCCAGTTCGTACACGAAGTGCATCCAGTTTTTGCCGTAACCCTCTCAACTTTTTAGCACCTGCGATGTGGGTGAAATGATGATACCATGCCAACTTGCAACCATTTTAGAGTTCATTTGAAGTGCTTTTCAATTCAGTGTCATTTTAGCTCAATATAAATCATGAAATGCATGAAAAATAGCAAATGAAGTCAGAAAAGGTTTGAAAAGTGATGATGTCGCTTTGTATGGTGCATATTGAATGCAGAAAAAGTCTTGAGTTCAAATATGTTTAAAAAATTGAAATCCTTTTGTAACAGATGAGTTTTCGTCCGAAACCCTCACACTTCGAAAGAGATTGTCCAGTTCGTACACGAAGTGCATCCAGTTTTTGCCGTAACCCTCTCAACTTTTTAGCACAAGCTATGTGGGTGAAATGATGATACCATGCCAACTTGCAACCATTTCAGAGTTCATTTGCAGTGCTTTTCAATTCAGTGTCATTTTAGCTCAAAATAAATCATGAAATGCATGAAAAATAGCAAATGAAGTCAGAAAAGGTTAGAAAAGTGATGATGTGGCTTTGGATGGTGCATATTGAATGTAGAAAAAGTCTTGAGTTCAAATATGTTTAAAAAATTGAAATCCTTTTGTAACAGATGAGTTTTCGTCCGAAACCCTGACACTTCGAAAGAGATTGTCCAGTTCGTACACGAAGTGCTTCCAGTTTTTGCCGTAACCCTCTCAACTTTTTAGCACATGCGATGTGGGTGAAATGATGATACCATGCCAACTTGCAACCATTTCAGAGTTCATTTGCAGTGCTTTTCAATTCAGGGTCATTTTAGCTCAAAATAAATCATGAAATGCATGAAAAATAGCAAATGAAGTCAGAAAAGGTTTGAAAAGTGATGATGTGGCTTTGTATGATGCATATTGAATGCAGAAAAAGTCTTGAGTTCAAATATGTTTAAAAAATTGAAATCCTTTTGTAACAGATGAGTTTTCGTCCGAAACCCTGACACTTCGAAAGAGATTGTCCAGTTCGTACACGAAGTGCATCCAGTTTTTGCCGTAACCCTCTCAACTTTTTAGCACATGCGATGTGGGTGAAATGATGATACCATGCCAACTTGCAACCATTTCAGAGTTCATTTGCAGTGCTTTCCAATTCAGTGTCATTTTAGCTCAAAATAAATCATGAAATGCATGAAAAATAGCAAATGAAGTCAAAAAAGGTTTGAAAAGTGATGATGTGGCTTTGGATGGTGCATATTGAATGCAGAAAAAGTCTTGAGTTCAAATAGGTTTAAAAAATTGAAATCCTTTTGTAACAGATGAGTTTTCGTCCGAAACCCTAACACTTCGAAAGAGATTGTCCAGTTCGTACACGAAGTGCTTCCAGTTTTTGCCGTAACCCTCTCAACTTTTTAGCACATGCTATGTGGGTGAAATGATGATACCATGCCAACTTGCAACCATTTCAGAGTTCATTTGCAGTGCTTTTCAATTCAGTGTCATTTTAGCTCAAAATAAATCATGAAATGCATGAAAAATAGCAAATGAAGTCAAAAAAGGTTTGAAAAGTGATGATGTGGCTTTGGATGGTGCATATCGAATGCAGAAAAAGTTTTAAGTTCAAATAGGTTTAAAAAATTGAAATCCTTTTGTAACAGATGAGTTTTCGTCCGAAACCCTCACACTTCGAAAGAGATTGTCCAGTTCGTACACGAAGTGCATCCAGTTTTTGCCGTAACCCTCTCAACTTTTTAGCACATGCTATGTGGGTGAAATGATGATACCATGCCAACTTGCAACCATTTCAGAGTTCATTTGCAGTGCTTTTCAATTCAGTGTCATTTTAGCTCAAAATAAATCATGAAATGCATGAAAAATAGCAAATGAAGTCAGAAAAGGTTTGAAAAGTGATGATGTGGCTTTGGATGGTGCATATTCAATGCAGAAAAAGTCTTGAGTTCAAATATGTTTAAAAAATTGAAATCCTTTTGTAACAGATGAGTTTTCGTCCGAAACCCTGACACTTCGAAAGAGATTGTCCAGTTCGTACACGAAGTGCATCCAGTTTTTGCCGTAACCCTCTGAAATTTTAGCACATGCTATGTGGGTGAAATGATGATACCATGCCAACTTGCAACCATTTCAGAGTTCATTTGCAGTGCTTTTCAATTCAGGGTCATTTTAGCTCAAAATAAATCATGAAATGCATGAAAAATAGCAAATGAAGTCAGAAAAGGTTTGAAAAGTGATGATGTGCCTTTGAATGGTGCATATTGAATGCAGAAAAAGTCTTGAGTTCAAATATGTTTAAAAAATTGAAATCTTTTTGTAACAGATGAGTTTTCGTCCGAAACCCTGACACTTCGAAAGAGATTGTCCAGTTCGTACACGAAGTGCATCCAGTTTTTGCCGTGACCCTCTCAACTTTTTAGCACATGCTATGTGGGTGAAATGATGATACCATGCCAACTTGCAACCATTTCAGAGTTCATTTGCAGTGCTTTTCAATTCAGTGTTATTTTAGCTCAAAATAAATCATGAAATGCATGAAAAATAGCAAATGAAGTCAGAAAAGGTTTGAAAAGTGATGATGTGGCTTTGGATGGTGCATATTGAATGCAGAAAAAGTCTTGAGTTCAAATATGTTTAAAAAATTGAAATCCTTTTGTAACAGATGAGTTTTCGTCCGAAACCCTGACACTTCGAAAGAGATTGTCCAGTTCGTACACGAAGTGCATCCAGTTTTTGCCGTAACCCTCTGAACTTTTTAGCACATGCTATGTGGGTGAAATGATGATACCATGCCAACTTGCAACCATTTCAGAGTTCATTTGCAGTGCTTTTCAATTCAGTGTCATTTTAGCTCAAAATAAATCATGAAATGCATGAAAAATAGCAAATGAAGTCAGAAAAGGTTTGAAAAGTGATGATGTGGCTTTGGATGGTGCATATTGAATGCAGAAAAAGTCTTGAGTTCAAATATGTTTAAAAAATTGAAATCCTTTTGTAACAGATGAGTTTTCGTCCGAAACCCTGACACTTCGAAAGAGATTGTCCAGTTCGTACACGAAGTGCATCCAGTTTTTGCCGTAACCCTCTCAACTTTTTAGCACATGCGATGTGGGTGAAATGATGATACCATGCCAACTTGCAACCATTTCAGAGTTCATTTGCAGTGCTTTTCAATTCAGTGTCATTTTAGCTCAAAATAAATCATGAAATGCATGAAAAATAGCAAATGAAGTCAGAAAAGGTTTGAAAAGTGATGATATGGCTTTGTATGGTGCATATTGAATGCAAAAAAAGTCTTGAGTTCAAATATGTTTAAAAAATTGAAATCCTTTTGTAACAGATGAGTTTTCGTCCGAAACCCTGACACTTCGAAAGAGATTGTCCAGTTCGTACACGAAGTGCATCCAGTTTTTGCCGTAACCCTCTGAACTTTTTCGCACATGCTATGTGGTTGAAATGATGATACCATGCCAACTTGCAACAATTTCAGAGTTCATTTGCAGTGCTTTTCAATTCAGGGTCATTTTAGCTCAAAATAAATCATGAAATGCATGAAAAATAGCAAATGAAGTCAGAAAAGGTTTGAAAAGTGTTGATGTGGCTTTGAATGGTGCATATTGAATGCAGAAAAAGTCTTGAGTTCAAATATGTTTAAAAAATTGAAATCCTTTTGTAACAGATGAGTTTTCGTCCGAAACCCTGACACTTCGAAAGAGATTGTCCAGTTCGTACACGAAGTGCATCCAGTTTTTGCCGTAACCCTCTCAACTTGTTAGCACATGCTATGTGGGTGAAATGATGATACCATGCCAACTTGCAACCATTTCAGAGTTCATTTGCAGTGCTTTTCAATTCAGTGTCATTTTAGCTCAAAATAAATCATGAAATGCATGAAAAATAGCAAATGAAGTCAGAAAAGGTTTGAAAAGTGATGATGTGGCTTTGTATGGTGCATATTGAATGCAGAAAAAGTCTTGAGTTCAAATATGTTTAAAAAATTGAAATCCTTTTGTAACAGATGAGTTTTCGTCCGAAACCCTGACACTTCGAAAGAGATTGTCCAGTTCGTACACGAAGTGCATCCAGTTTTTGCCGTAACCCTCTGAACTTTTTAGCACATGCTATGTGGGTGAAATGATGATACCATGCCAACTTGCAACCATTTCAGAGTTCATTTGCAGTGCTTTTCAATTCAGTGTCATTTTAGCTCAAAATAAATCATGAAATGCATGAAAAATAGCAAATGAAGTCAGAAAAGGTTTGAAAAGTGATGATGTGGCTTTGTATGGTGCATATTGAATGCAGAAAAAGTCTTGAGTTCAAATATGTTTAAAAAATTGAAATCCTTTTGTAACAGATGAGTTTTCGTCCGAAACCCTCATACTTCGAAAGAGATTGTCCAGTTCGTACACGAAGTGCATCCGGTTTTTGCTGTAACCCTCTCAACTTTTTAGCACATGCGATGTGGGTGAAATGATGATACCATGCCAACTTGCAACCATTTCAGAGTTCATTTGCAGTGCTTTCCAATTCAGTGTCATTTTAGCTCAAAATAAATCATGAAATGCATGAAAAATAGCAAATGAAGTCAGAAAAGGTTTGAAAAGTGATGATGTGGCTTTGTATGGTGCATATTGAATGCAGAAAAAGTCTTGAGTTCAAATATGTTTAAAAAATTGAAATCCTTTTGTAACAGATGAGTTTTCGTCCGAAACCCTGACACTTCGAAAGAGATTGTCCAGTTCGTATACGAAGTGCATCCAGTTTTTGCCGTAACCCTCTCAACTTTTTCGCACATGCTATGTGGTTGAAATGATGATACCATGCCAACTTGCAACCATTTCAGAGTTCATTTGCAGTGCTTTTCAATTCAGGGTCATTTTAGCTCAAAATAAATCATGAAATGCATGAAAAATAGCAAATGAAGTCAGAAAAGGTTTGAAAAGTGATGATGTGGCTTTGGATGGTGCATATTGAATGCAGAAAAAGTATTGAGTTCAAATATGTTTAAAAAATTGAAATCCTTTTGTAACAGATGAGTTTTCGTCCGAAACCCTGACACTTCGAAAGAGATTGTCCAGTTCGTACACGAAGTGCATCCAGTTTTTGCCGTAACCCTCTCAACTTTTTAGCACATGCGATGTGGGTGAAATGATGATACCATGCCAACTTGCTACCATTTCAGAGTTCATTTGCAGTGCTTTTCAATTCAGTGTCATTTTAGCTCAAAATAAATCATGAAATGCATGAAAAATAGCAAATGAAGTCAGAAAAGGTTTGAAAATTGATGATGTGGCTTTGGATGGTGCATATTGAATGCAGAAAAAGTATTGAGTTCAAATATGTTTAAAAAATTGAAATCCTTTTGTAACAGATGAGTTTTCGTCCGAAACCCTGACACTTCGAAAGAGATTGTCCAGTTCGTACACGAAGTGCATCCAGTTTTTGCCGTAACCCTCTCAACTTTTTAGCACATGTGATGTGGGTGAAATGATGATACCATGCCAACTTGCTACCATTTCAGAGTTCATTTGCAGTGCTTTTCAATTCAGTGTCATTTTAGCTCAAAATAAATCATGAAATGCATGAAAAATAGCAAATGAAGTCAGAAAAGGTTTGAAAAGTGATGATGTGGCTTTGTATGGTGCATATTGAATGCAGAAAAAGTCTTGAGTTCAAATATGTTTAAAAAATTGAAATCCTTTTGTAACAGATGAGTTTTCGTCCGAAACCCTGACACTTCGAAAGAGATTGTCCAGTTCGTACGCGAAGTGCATCCAGTTTTTGCCGTAACCCTCTCAACTTTTTAGCACATGCGATGTGGGTGAAATGATGATACCATGCCAACTTGCAACCATTTCAGAGTTCATTTGCAGTGCTTTTCAATTCAGTGTCATTTTAGCTCAAAATAAATCATGAAATGCATGAAAAATAGCAAATGAAGTCAGAAAAGGTTTGAAAAGTGATGATGTGGCTTTGTATGGTTCATATTGAATGCAGAAAAAGTCTTGAGTTCAAATATGTTTAAAAAATTGAAATCCTTTTGTAACAGATGAGTTTTCGTCCGAAACCCTGACACTTCGAAAGAGATTGTCCAGTTCGTACACGAAGTGCATCCAGTTTTTGCCGTAACCCTCTCAACTTTTTCGCACAGGCTATGTGGTTGAAATGATGATACCATGCCAACTTGCAACCATTTCAGAGTTCATTTGCAGTGCTTTTCAATTCAGGGTCATTTTAGCTCAAAATAAATCATGAAATGCATAAAAAATAGCAAATGAAGTCAGAAAAGGTTTGAAAAGTGATGATGTGGCTTTGTATGGTGCATATTGAATGCAGAAAAAGTCTTGAGTTCAAATATGTTTAAAAAATTGAAATCCTTTTGTAACAGATGAGTTTTCGTCCGAAACCCTGACACTTCGAAAGAGATTGTCCAGTTCGTACACGAAGTGCATCCAGTTTTTGCCGTAACCCTCTCAACTTTTTAGCACATGCGATGTGGGTGAAATGATGATACCATGCCAACTTGCAACCATTTTACAGTTCATTTGCAGTGCTTTTCAATTCAGTGTCATTTTAGCTCAAAATAAATCATGAAATGCATGAAAAATAGCAAATGAAGTCAGAAAAGGTTTGAAAAGTGATGATGTGGCTTTGTATGGTGCATATTGAATGCAGAAAAAGTCTTGAGTTCAAATATGTTTAAAAAATTGAAATCCTTTTGTAACAGATGAGTTTTCGTCCGAAACCCTGACACTTCGAAAGAGATTGTCCAGTTCGTATACGAAGTGCATCCAGTTTTTGCCGTAACCCTCTCAACTTTTTCGCACATGCTATGTGGTTGAAATGATGATACCATGCCAACTTGCAACCATTTCAGAGTTCATTTGCAGTGCTTTTCAATTCAGGGTCATTTTAGCTCAAAATAAATCATGAAATGCATGAAAAATAGCAAATGAAGTCAGAAAAGGTTTGAAAAGTGATGATGTGGCTTTGGATGGTGCATATTGAATGCAGAAAAAGTATTGAGTTCAAATATGTTTAAAAAATTGAAATCCTTTTGTTTACAGATGAGTTTTCGTCCGAAACCCTGACACTTCGAAAGAGATTGTCCAGTTCGTACACGAAGTGCATCCAGTTTTTGCCGTAACCCTCTCAACTTTTTAGCACATGCGATGTGGGTCAAATGATGATACCATGCCAACTTGCTACCATTTCAGAGTTCATTTGCAGTGCTTTTCAATTCAGTGTCATTTTAGCTCAAAATAAATCATGAAATGCATGAAAAATAGCAAATGAAGTCAGAAAAGGTTTGAAAATTGATGATGTGGCTTTGGATGGTGCATATTGAATGCAGAAAAAGTATTGAGTTCAAATATGTTTAAAAAATTGAAATCCTTTTGTAACAGATGAGTTTTCGTCCGAAACCCTGACACTTCGAAAGAGATTGTCCAGTTCGTACACGAAGTGCATCCAGTTTTTGCCGTAACCCTCTCAACTTTTTAGCACATGCGATGTGGGTGAAATGATGATACCATGCCAACTTGCTACCATTTCAGAGTTCATTTGCAGTGCTTTTCAATTCAGTGTCATTTTAGCTCAAAATAAATCATGAAATGCATGAAAAATAGCAAACGAGGTCAGAAAAGGTTTGAAAAGTGATGATGTGGCTTTGTATGGTGCATATTGAATGCAGAAAAAGTCTTGAGTTCAAATATGTTTAAAAAATTGAAATCCTTTTGTAACAGATGAGTTTTCGTCCGAAACCCTGACACTTCGAAAGAGATTGTCCAGTTCGTACACGAAGTGCATCCAGTTTTTGCCGTAACCCTCTGAACTTTTTAGCACATGCTATGTGGGTGAAATGATGATACCATGCCAACTTGCAACCATTTCAGAGTTCATTTGCAGTGCTTTTCAATTCAGTGTCATTTTAGCTCAAAATAAATCATGAAATGCATGAAAAATAGCAAATGAAGTCAGAAAAGGTTTGAAAAGTGATGATGTGGCTTTGTATGGTGCATATTGAATGCAGAAAAAGTCTTGAGTTCAAATATGTTTAAAAAATTGAAATCCTTTTGTAACAGATGAGTTTTCGTCCGAAACCCTCATACTTCGAAAGAGATTGTCCAGTTCGTACACGAAGTGCATCCGGTTTTTGCTGTAACCCTCTCAACTTTTTAGCACATGCGATGTGGGTGAAATGATGATACCATGCCAACTTGCAACCATTTCAGAGTTCATTTGCAGTGCTTTCCAATTCAGTGTCATTTTAGCTCAAAATAAATCATGAAATGCATGAAAAATAGCAAATGAAGTCAGAAAAGGTTTGAAAAGTGATGATGTGGCTTTGTATGGTGCATATTGAATGCAGAAAAAGTCTTGAGTTCAAATATGTTTAAAAAATTGAAATCCTTTTGTAACAGATGAGTTTTCGTCCGAAACCCTGACACTTCGAAAGAGATTGTCCAGTTCGTATACGAAGTGCATCCAGTTTTTGCCGTAACCCTCTCAACTTTTTCGCACATGCTATGTGGTTGAAATGATGATACCATGCCAACTTGCAACCATTTCAGAGTTCATTTGCAGTGCTTTTCAATTCAGGGTCATTTTAGCTCAAAATAAATCATGAAATGCATGAAAAATAGCAAATGAAGTCAGAAAAGGTTTGAAAAGTGATGATGTGGCTTTGGATGGTGCATATTGAATGCAGAAAAAGTATTGAGTTCAAATATGTTTAAAAAATTGAAATCCTTTTGTAACAGATGAGTTTTCGTCCGAAACCCTGACACTTCGAAAGAGATTGTCCAGTTCGTACACGAAGTGCATCCAGTTTTTGCCGTAACCCTCTCAACTTTTTAGCACATGCGATGTGGGTGAAATGATGATACCATGCCAACTTGCTACCATTTCAGAGTTCATTTGCAGTGCTTTTCAATTCAGTGTCATTTTAGCTCAAAATAAATCATGAAATGCATGAAAAATAGCAAATGAAGTCAGAAAAGGTTTGAAAATTGATGATGTGGCTTTGGATGGTGCATATTGAATGCAGAAAAAGTATTGAGTTCAAATATGTTTAAAAAATTGAAATCCTTTTGTAACAGATGAGTTTTCGTCCGAAACCCTGACACTTCGAAAGAGATTGTCCAGTTCGTACACGAAGTGCATCCAGTTTTTGCCGTAACCCTCTCAACTTTTTAGCACATGTGATGTGGGTGAAATGATGATACCATGCCAACTTGCTACCATTTCAGAGTTCATTTGCAGTGCTTTTCAATTCAGTGTCATTTTAGCTCAAAATAAATCATGAAATGCATGAAAAATAGCAAATGAAGTCAGAAAAGGTTTGAAAAGTGATGATGTGGCTTTGTATGGTGCATATTGAATGCACAAAAAGTCTTGAGTTCAAATATGTTTAAAAAATTGAAATCCTTTTGTAACAGATGAGTTTTCGTCCGAAACCCTGACACTTCGAAAGAGATTGTCCAGTTCGTACGCGAAGTGCATCCAGTTTTTGCCGTAACCCTCTCAACTTTTTAGCACATGCGATGTGGGTGAAATGATGATACCATGCCAACTTGCAACCATTTCAGAGTTCATTTGCAGTGCTTTTCAATTCAGTGTCATTTTAGCTCAAAATAAATCATGAAATGCATGAAAAATAGCAAATGAAGTCAGAAAAGGTTTGAAAAGTGATGATGTGGCTTTGTATGGTTCATATTGAATGCAGAAAAAGTCTTGAGTTCAAATATGTTTAAAAAATTGAAATCCTTTTGTAACAGATGAGTTTTCGTCCGAAACCCTGACACTTCGAAAGAGATTGTCCAG